>CM055844.1:7852386-9261136 GCA_029490765.1 Euthynnus affinis | reverse complement strand
GCTAACAAGTACAAGTACGGTATAAATTAGAGCCCGAACAATATTCATTCAGCTGATATTGGTCTATCACAGATAATTAGTATCGGCATATATATTGTCCAATATGCACCAATATTTTTTAAAGTTACATAGGTAGCAAATTAATGTATATTTGATCATTTTTCTTTCAATTCAATTTTAATATATATGTACATATGGTTTTTTGTTGGGTTTTTTTTATCTATAGTCATTTATTATTTTAAAATTCCCAGTGAAGTTTATTGTTTCAGTGCACTGATGTCATTTTACACAATAAAGTTTATTGTTTAACTGTAAAATATCAACATAAATCCAGTATTGGTCTGGCTCCAATATAAATATGAGCTCTTTAGAGATTATTAATCTTAGCACATTTATAAAATAGTTATTGTCTTTCTTGGACTCCGTGTTACAAAAAGAAAAGAAAACAAAAAGAAACGGAAACAGCCATTGTCATCTGACATACCAGCATATATTAACATTCACACATACAGTACAAACTATAGTATATATCCTTTAATATGTTGCACAACCTTCCACAACTGCAAGCTGCATGATCCTTTTATTATGGATTTCTTTTGCATATCCTATGTTATATTGCTGGTTATAATGTTGATTGAGGTAGGCATGAACACATTTGTAAATCCACTAAATATCACTGTAATCAAATTATAAAATCCAGCAGGTCATGTTGATGGAGGAGCCAGCCTGTAGCAGTGATGGTTCATGGTTCAAATATTAACTCATCCTGTAAAGAAGTTTTCAGAGGAGTGTAAAGCTCACTTTAAATAATAATCCTTTTGACAATTGAGTAAGTGCACTGTCAGTGTAAATGATTTAATTTTGTCACCAAAGGAAGCAAAAGTTCATAACTCACTCGGGTGAAAATTATAGGTTAACATCTATGTTAATGCTATATTAAGGTTGACATCTAAAGTAAAGGAAATGAAGCCTTGGAGAGTGGCTCATTGTGGTTTTCACGCAGGACAGATGCCATTTTGGGTCGGCTATACATTCTGGGTGATGTAGAGGTAAAAATCCCTTACTCACCGCTGCAACAGCTCTTCTGGAGCTCTGTCAAACACAACTGGAAGTGCTCACAAGTGGGAAGTCAGTGGGGAATCATGTCCTTATCAACATACTAGTGACTACTGCTGGCTGGTCAGAGGACGGTCGGATCTGCTGCAACAGCATGAACCTCAGTACAAGTTAAGCCCTGCTGGTGAAGCTCCACACTGTCTTATGAAAAGATGCAGTTGGTGACTTCATGTGTGTCAGAGCAGACATATTGCAGTCTACACCTGCAGCAGCAGGAGTTAGCAACAACAAAGACTGTCCGGCAAAAACAGGTTTTGTAAATATTTTAGATGAAATTGGTTGAAAAGAGCGGACGTGAAAATAGTTGCAGAATCAGCTAAGTTTAGGTTCAGGAGTTGCAACAAGTCACATGATCATCTAAGGACTCCTCCTGTGTGGTCAATCTAGACTTCAATCATGTAGAACTTGCAAAATGTGGTACTCTAAGGCTTCACAAGGTTAACAGAAAGTAGAGCAGGTCAAGTATATCAAAAAGTCTGACTTCTACAGCGGTTACATCTGTAAGAACAGACAGCCTGATCTCATGGGATTTAAATTTGTTTCTTTAAAAAAAAAATAAATGCTATTTTTCTGTTACTAAACGTCTAAAAAAATCATGGATCATGTGATTTTAACAAGCTGGAATTTGTATGGTTTTTTTTGACAGAAAAGTAGCTAAACCATGACCACAACTTTAACCTAACCTTAACCAGTAATTTAACTGGCGCACCAGTTGAATTATGTAAACAGGTGTAGCCGCAAATGGCTGCTACTTGATTAAAAATAGAAATTCATTTATTTATATGAAAGGTACGGTTGTCACATTTTGTGTGTGAAGTGATACAAAAATATTGGGCTTTAGCGTACTTTGCACAAAAACCACTTGGTTAGGGTTTAGGGAAAGATCATGCTTTGTCTTAAAATGTTCACTTGAAATGTTTTTACTACTTCCTTTAACTTAGGCAACCTTCATCATCATGGCAACAGTACACCACACATTACGTTTTTTTTTTAAAAAGTGTCCTGACTCGTGGTTGAAAACAGGAAGCAAACAGCGGTCTCTATCTACCGCATCTAAGTCCACTTTTTACCATCTAACTATCTAGCCATCCACCCAACCCGCCTCCTCCTAATAAGGAAGTCACCTTATACAGACGTCTTCTGAACTGCGTCACTTCTCCAAGTCATAATTACATAAATATAGGTCGTTTTTGGCGACTGAATTTATGACCTTTGGGGCCGTTTTTCTTGGGAGGATAGGCTCACCTAGCAAAAGGGATATGTTATTCATATTATGATAAACATTATTGCATTTTATGACCCTGTTTTTCAATTCAAGAAGATTTTTAAGATTCATAAAGGATACGTCTGGTGTTAGTTGACATTTTCAAATTCCATAAAAAGACCAAAACCAGCAATGCATTAGTCTTTCTACCAGTACTTTACGACCACCCTACCATGCCTGTGGCACTCAGCCTCAAGTCCATTCATTCCTAATGAAGATGTAAATCTTTAAAAACAGATCACACATATATACTAAAAGAGCTGGCCACTATTTTTTTGTTACTAAATGTAGCTAAAACAGGAGTAAATAGTGCATTTTTGTGGACTATTTTCAGTCGAAGATTTATACACATTTGGTGCGCTAGTGAATATTTACGACAGTCACTCAGTGAAACAGTGTCACCCATTGATGTGTTCCTAATAGTTGGAACAAAGAAACAAGCTATGTCAAGCTTTGGCTACAAAGGTGTTGGTTGGCTTTATCCATTGTTGGTTTTGGTCTCGTCATCGTAACAGTTGGATTTTGCCATACCTTTTCCTTCAACATCAGACTTTTAAGCCGACACTGCTGAAATCCTACACTTGAATTGTTCTGGGAGTATTGGCCTGCTGAAGTAATGAAGGGCATCATTAAGATCAAACTGAAATCACATTTAATCATCCTTCCTTGCAGTCAAAATAATAATATATTTAAATATACTGTTAATAGTTTTGTATTATTAGAATGACAACAAAAGGTCTAAAATGCTCCTTTTCGTCTCAGCTGGCCTGTTTCATTGACATTAGCTGGCAGGCTATGGGTGTTACACCGTACATAACGGAGATAAAGTAAACAAATTGCTGTAGCTACAAATCTTGGACAGACGGTGTGTTGCTAACAGGGATTTTGAAGAGCAATGACCAAACCAGCATCTAACCAGACCAAAGTGACATTTGTAGGCATGTTTACATGTTTAATGTGCTGCAGCTGAGCAGCTAATTTGCTATCTAGCCGGCTAACTGACATTAGCGATAGTAGCGATTTTCCCCAATGATTGTTTGTTTGGTGGCTCGTTCAACAAGCTAAGGTGAAGGACAAGTTGTTTGTTCATGTTTGTAAGTTTAAATAAGAAAGAGACTTTTGCAGGAAAGCTAATGTGGGTCGTTGTTCAGAGTCTGTGGTTCTCCTGTTGAGGAGCAGGATGCTATCAGGCTCAGTGTGACTGTATGCTCTGCCTATAATCGAATGCCACGTTATTGTTTTATTCAAGATTCGATTTGCTGTATCGAAATAAGGTCTGCTGCTACATAAGCAGATGATGGAACTGTATTTTATCAAAATAATGTAAAACTAGGGGCATGATACCAAATAATATAAAATATACATTTCTCTCCTTTGGTTTCTCAATTTTTCTCAAAGGAAAACACATGACAAGTGATTTACAAAGCAGATGTGTATACTGTAGCTAGACAAAAAAAAGGCAATTTAATTTCAGTTCAACTGTAAAACCTGCCTACACACACCAATGATCCCAATGATGATAAAAACACACAGAAAAATAATCAATGCTCAATGAGACATTAGGGCAACTTCAAATCCAACTTCGAGGTTTGAGGTGGACTGAGCAGATGTGCTTACATTAAAGATGCTTGTTAAATAGATCAGCTGAAAATGTAACAAATGTATGATTTTGTTCTGCTATTGTGCAAAGAATTTAATTCTTTGCAAAAAAAAAGTAATCAAAAAAGAATTTCTCCACTTATTGATTAGAAAATCACATATAATATATAATGATGACACCAAGTGTCCCATGATTATCATTTGTGTCTATATTTCAAATTGTCTATTGATGACATTGGTCATATTACTTCAAAAAAAATCTCTGATAAATCCGTAAAAGATACATTTAGGAATTTAATTCAACCATATGAATTTTGGCTGCATTTGGACTTCAACAGACTCCAGATGTCAACAAATTGTAAAGAGCTATAACGTTTCTTACCCAAAACTAACACATGCTGCTCTCTGGGGGATAATCCTTAAAAATAAACACATAAATAAACATCAACTATTTTTGATATCAACTTGTGATGCACGCATGTTGTTAGTATGACTGTAACTCCTGCCTTTTATAGCCTACGTCTTCAAAGCCCCCTGGTCTCAGTTTTAAGCATGACGTCATCTCCCTAAATATAGCTTTGCACTGGTAGCTCTTATTAAACAAGAGGAAAAGATTGTCAGTGGATATTGAAGGACATGCCATGATTTTTTCATACACAGGTGGGGTTATGTGCGGACAGAGACGCTGTTTCTACACTTTGTTTCGGGTAAAACATACTATATGATATTTATGATGATGGTATATAAGCAACCTGTCCTTTAACAAGTCCCAAAATAGCTGTAAATTGTAATAATTATTAATGTGGTGAATTCAGAAGATACTGCAGAGCATGTAAATAATCACAGGTTAAGACATTATGATTAACTTATGGGTTTGTCTTTTAAACAAAGTCTTGCTTTGACCTGTTGTCAGCTTGTCAGCAGTGTTGAAGATGTACGAGACATTTTTTCCACTACAGACGCACTGTGTGATAATTTGATGACTGCTGTTGGTTGAATTAAATGATTAAATGATGCAGCTACATCAATATCTTAAACAGGACTCAATACACTCACCACTATCATCTGACGGGTTGACCATTTTGCATCCCCACTTGCATCATGGTGATTAGAAATATAATTATTCTGAGTTCAGTACACATGAAGCAAGCAACAATTTGGACATCACTGTAAAGACGTTCAATTGAGTCATACGAGTGAGGAGAAGCTAACAGTCACTCAAGCAGTAAACAAAACCAACTGGTAGCTAATAATTTAAAATGCACGATTTTAACTATGGACAAATTAATTCTGTGCTCTGAGATTTTAAAAATACAAAACACACACTTACACTTCGGAAGATTTACTATTTAAACTAAAAACTACTAAATAAACTATTCTTACAATATGTGCAAAAATTGAGAACTGTGAGGACTCAACTTGTCCAAATTTTTATGTAAGGTTAAAGGGTTGGTTCAGCTTTCTCACTGACCTCTAGTGGTTTGTTTTTGTTTCTAATTTGTCCTGATTTTGAGATGTAACGTGTGTGTCTGAGATTTCAATACAACACAGTTGTAATGGAGTTTCATCTGCAGTGTACACAGCATATTAAAAAATTTGACATATAAATTCACCAGTAAAATACCTTTCTAGAATCGGTGTCCCTGTTTTTCTGGATAATAAACAGACCTTCACTGGATTTATGTTTTACTTAAGACAACTGTAGACAGTGTGTTTTTGTGAATTATTTTGATTAATGGAGACACTGATTCTCAAGATGTTGTAAGCCGAATTTTTAAAATGTAATTTTTCAATGCTGTGAGCACCACAAATAAAATCCTGTTAACCCTGTTTGTCTCTGAGAAATATCGGAGACAGACATTTTAAAATCAGTACAAGTAAAACCTAAACTATATGGATGTTAATGCCTTGATTTGTAATAATTATTCAATTAAATGATTTGGACTAACTTAAGCCAGGATAGCTTGAACAAAAACAGACCTTAACCTGGTGCAATTTGATATTTACTGCTATACTATTTAATGACAATACAAGTTTGTAGTATGTTACAAAAACAAGATTGCCACCACACACACACACACACTTCTTCTATAGCATCCATTTTGTTGCTGTTCTCAGCCAAGAACATATGACTGTCAAACATATTGTTATTACCACTTCCTGTCCTAGAACAAGGGTTTAAGAGGAGCACCTGAATGCAGCATCAAACGCTTTGGAACAAGGATGCAAAATAGCTCCACTAAATGTCTACAACACCAAGTGAGGTCATGACCCTCAGCCAACGTAATATATATTATATATATACATACATGTACACATTAATGTGATCATATTTGCCATATTTTACATTTATTTCCACTTTCTGATTTACAGTGGAAATCGCTCATTACTGAAATAATCAAACCTAGATGACAACAGCAGTACAGACACAGAGTTGGACTTGTTTAATAGCAATAGGCTATAATAATTTTGTCTGAATTATTTCCACCCAGTCACGGTGCGTTTCCCTCTGCTGGCACTGGTAACTAAAGCGTTATTACAAGGGCAAGTAAATCCAACGTGACGTCGAGGTGTTGCCTCAACTGTCTACGATATGATGACTCACACTGAGAGGTGACATAGCAGGTATTTTGGGAGGGGACTTTTCAGCTCCTGGTGCCAAAAACAAAGGGCATAAAAGCAACTACAGTCAGTCGTTCATCATCTCACCTTCAAGCAGGTAAAACGCAAGAATGAAAGACACACATGCACGCTCACACCTGCCTCAGATACACTCAATAAACATTTATAATCACTGGATAACTTTGACCATCACATAGTTTGACACTCATACACAAACACAGCTGAACAGCCCCGTGTGAACGCTGACCCATGTGTCAAAACTGCAACCGGAGGCCTGATTTATAGACGTAAAACTTAACTATATCTGATTGGCACGCGGTAGGCATGTGCATTGTTTCCTCACACATTATTGTGGGGGGGCAGTAACCACGTTTCTATTAGTTTGATTCGTGGAAAACAAGTTGAAGATGCGGGATAACAGCACGACACGATTCAAAATTCCGGAAGACAAGATGCGCAAAATGTCACAGGGGTCATCTTATTTATATCACAACAAATAAAATATATGTTCTGTCGGAATAATATAGAGATATTAATGAAGAGGACTGCTAAGTCACTACAATACTACTATGCAACCTCCATCACCCAGATACACCATAAGCACATAACAAGGCTTTTATTATTCAGGTTAGAAATTTACATGCTGCTTCTTGCACACACCCTTTTTAAAAAAAATGTCTTTGGATACATAAACTAAGCGTCTCAAACCACCAGAAGAACACAAATCCTCTACGTTTATAGATAGTAATGAAATACATAGGCAACACAAAGCTCTCTTGGCATTTATAGTTAATTTAAAGGCCTCAAATAAGATGAAATGAACGAAAGAGGAGGAAATCCAACAGCACAAGCCCCTGCGCAGACACAAACTCCTGCTCACATGCACAGAGCAGTCATTACGAGCCTCACGCAAAATGCAATTTAAGGGGTGATTTGGGTTTGACGTCATCCTCATCCTCTAACACATCGCAGGCCGTGCAATTACCTTTCTCGGGATGAGGAAGAGGAGGAGGAGGACATGAAGGAAGAGGATGAGGAAGGTCGGTCGGACGGTCAGTGCCTCACTATCTGTGTCTGCGCGCTTCTTGGTGATATCCAAAACATGGGTGCCCCCTTTTTTTGTCTCCAACGCACAGCTGGAGGCTCCAACAGCAGCAGCAGCATCACCAGGGTCCAGAAGAGCACACAAGTCACTTCGTTTCAATCCTCGCTGACGCTTTTTGTTGTTGTTGTCCTAGTTCCCTCCTGCAAGACAGAAAGACAAGACACGTATGGTGAGATTAACCCGTCTATAAACTTTGTCTGCGCCCGTGCGTGCAGGCCAACACAGAGATGTGATGTGTGTGGGGGTTTTAGGGGGAGATGGGAGGGGTGGGGAAACTTTATGACCTGCCGTTGGTGGTTATCAAACGGCGCCACGGAGTAAGAAACATGAACAGTTTCGGGAAAAGTCTCGTTTTTACGCACCAGATTGACAGAAATCTACACAACAACAACGTACGACAATTACGTCATCCTTCACAGATGCATGGAGAAGTTGACAATCAGTCAGTCACACACACACACACACACACACACCCTACCCAGATAACAACAGACAACCAGCCTCTCGTCCCGTTCACAAAACCGTGGCTGCTTTTCCTCATTTTACGCGCTCACGTCAGAGAGAAACGCAAGGCGACTCCACGGGTCAGAGGTCAAGCTGTTTCCCCGTTACAGAGAATAACGTCAGCTCTACCATTCCCAGATGTGTATTAAGCTTTGTCTTTTACAAACTTCATTATGACATCATATGTCCTGCTCTAATATACTTTTCATAACCTGCATGAGGTCGTTTTTTTAGGGGGGAAGGGGAGGTGACCGGACGGAGAGGGTCCGTTTATGCAACTGCAAACTCTGCGCAGCATTTCACAAACTACTCGGGCCTCATGTGGACGCCTCTCCGGGTCAGTGTCACATGCCACTCTAGGAAAGTACAGAGAAGGTTGTTGGGTTTTTTTTTTAGCAAGGTGTGTGTATCCTGATCACAGCACGTGATGATTTTCTATTTACTTATTCACGTTATTATCCGGCAAACCCAAACGTCATCTCCAAAAGAAACGCTTTAATTGGGATATCACTGACGTCACTTTCTGCAGTCTGACGTACACTTTTTCCCCCCCATTATGACAATATATTTTCAGGCCTGTAACTTTCAGGTCCTGTATCGCAACAGGGGGGGGCGAGGCGGCTCATATTTCATAGTGCACGTCATTTATGAATAGGCCTACACTCCCCCCTCCATCGTAGGATCACATCTGGCTGCTGTTTGGCTCTTATTGTAAGTATATTTTAACATGACTTGTGGTTATTCACACTGAGGATCCCTATAACTGTGATGGGACAGCAGAGAACACAAAGTGAGTAAGAGAGGAAAAAAAAGTTGCATGCGCTTTTCTTCTCGAGGCTGAACTGAATTGGATCTTCCTTTGTTCTTTTTACTCTGCCTTTTAAGGAAGGGAATGATCTTCTCTGACTTTTGTTTTCACCGGTGTGATCACTTTGCGTGCGCACATCATTCATATATATTGTAGCTGTGGAGGCCAGAGCTTTGCTTTGCTGTGCTGCAGAACTTGTGAGTATATCGATTGAGTCTGTTGAGTTACAGACATTTAGGTTTGGGTTTTTTTTTTCCTGCTCGTTTGTTTTTTGTTGTTGTTTTTTTTTTAATCAGGTGGGTCAGCCCGGGAGGACGTAGTCGTGCCCGGCTCTCAGTGTGCTCTTTGTGGGGGAACGTTGACAGGGGAAGATGGGTGGGCGATGCTTGAGGTGGATTAACTACTATTCACAAAACTGGGAGGGAGACACGTGTGCGTTTGCAGTGTGTGTGTGTGTTAAAGGGGAGGCTGTGTGGATATTCGCACGGAGGCCACACACACACACACACACACACACACACACACACACACACACACACTCACTCACACGGTCCAGTGTATGAGGCAGCGATTGCAGCTGTTCCTTATTCCTCTCCATCTGCCAATCTGGGCTTCTCTCTATGTTAGGATGGCCTTGATGGGGAATCCCTTGCATATGCACTTTGCTTACAGGGGTGTGTATATATATGTGTGTGTGTGTGTGTGTGTGTGTGTGTGTTTCCCACACTCTTTTTTTTTCCTCAAGGGGGTTAGGGGTTCAGTGACGTCCGAGCAGAGTGGCACCCCACCCCTCCAAAACACACATACAAACACACACACACGCGCGCCACCCTCCACGGTTTTGCCCACGTGCAACTTGTTCATTGCAAGGGTCTCCCCGTGTTTACACTCTGCTCTGCTGGGGGCCACTGTCACTGTTCAGTGTAGGACGGGAGGGGGGAGAGGAAGGGGGGTGGGGGGGTGTTTGGTTGAAATAATGACTTAATACTCTTGCATGGCTGAAAGTTTTGTGTCCGACGACATGTTGTGTTGACAGAAAATAACAAAATTATCTTTCTCTCTCTCTCTCTCTCTTTCCCCCTGGACACTGAGGCACGCAAGAGTTTGAGCAAAACTTGGGTGCGACGTGGCTGCAGAGCTTCGCCACAATTTCTAACAAAGGAGAAAACTGTTGACTAGAAAAAAAAAAAAAAAAAAAAAAAAAAAAAAAGACACACGCAGGGGCTTGAAAAGCAACCATGACAAAAACGCTACCGCTATGGCAATGACGGGAATAACAGGAGTAAATAAGGACAACAATTAAGCAAAAAGAAAAATCGAGTAGAAAAAAAGGGGAAAGAAAATAAGCCCTTAAAGAATTAAAGATTGTAAAATTCCACGAGTGGAGCCGTCTTCCGATGTCGATGTCTCGGCGCGGCGATTGCGCCCTCCGCAAATGCTTTTTGGGGTAAGGGCTTCCCAGATTAATAGTTATGAACAGCAAGCCCAGACCGCAAAAAGATTCGTGAAGGACATTATCTGCTGCTGTTGCCGTCCGACGGAGACTCCGTGACACCCGGGGAGTCTGCTCTCTTTTTCGCTTCCGTGAATTTATCTCCCATCCCAGGCTCGGTTGATTGTATCTCCAGCCATCGGCAACCCGAGGCGAGTGTGTCCCTCCAACACACACACACTAACACACACACACACACACACACACTAGGAGGAGAGGAGAGGATGGATGGAGGATGGAGAGAAAGAGGGAAAGAATAGAGGGGGGGTAGAGGAGGGGGGGTTAGTGGTGGTGGTGGTGGTGGGGGGGTCTCCGGATGCCAAGGCTGCTGCTGCAACTGAGAGCTGTCCAAGGTCCTTTCGCTTTGATTCCCCACTCCTTCTCCAGTTTGAATTCTCCTCTATCTCCCCTCTCGTCTCTCCTCCCTCATCCATTCCTTCTCCCTCTCTGCGTTTCCTCTCTCTCTCGCTCCCCTCATATTTTCCTCTCCTTGCTTTTCTTTTTTTTCCTCTCTCTCTCTCTCTCTCTCTCCCTACAAACGCTCGGATGTGCAAAGCCCGTGTGATCATTGGGAGCTGTGCATCGATGCGTTTTGTTGTCAGTGTGCTCTCTCGCTCTCGTTCTCTCCCTCCCTCTCTCTCTCTCTCTCTCTCTCTCTCCCTCTCTCTCTCTCTCTCTGTAGTCCGTGGTGTGTCTCCCTATAGTGAAGCGCTGGCTCTCTGCAGCCGCTCCAGAGCTCTGGGTGAGGAGGGAGCAAGGCTGTAAACTGCTGGCAATAAATAGAGAGCAGGGAGGGATCTTATTGGAGCAAACCAAACCTCGTCATCAACCAATCGGTGTCTCGCTCATATAGGGACCCCCCTTTTTGAAAAAAATAGACAGGGCTAACCAAATTCTGATCTATACCAGAGAAAGTGTATATGAATTGATATAGGGATATGAGCATTTGGTGCGGCTCTATGCTAATATGCATTTGCATTTTTCTTGTTCTCGCTCTCTCTCTCTCTCTTTCTCTCTCTCTCTCTTTTTTGCGTTTGCAGGGCGTCTAGCGAGGCTGCGAGACTGACCGTCGCTTCAAATAGTCGTGATAAATAACACGAAATTATGATGCCAATATTATTATTCATAATAATAACAATAAACAAGACGTGAAAGCAAGAATGAGCCATTTTCACCTCGTCACCAAAAAAAAAAAACGCCCCTTTTCCTTTCCTCTTTCCTCACAAGCCAAGCGACATGACATAATGGGAAATGCAAACACACCAAAGCAAATATATAAATATATAATATATATATATAAATAAAGTGCGGGGAAGCTTCGCACAGCCCTCCACATCAAAACATAGCAAGAAGCATCTGAGGCGACTCATGGTCACCTATAGAGTTCACTGGAGGGTACCACTGCGAAAAACGACACGGGGGTCTCCGAACTGCACATTCAGCCCGGCCGCGATGGTTCAAGTCATTTACAGCGGGGTTTTTTTCTTTTTCTTTTCTTTTCTTTTTTTTAAAAAAGGTTGAAACTAAACAGAATGACACTTTAAAATCCCTCCCTACCCACCCCCCCCACCCACTACGTTATACTTCAACAGTTCAACACAGCTTATACAGCAACAATGTACAACTTAACAAAACAACAACACGTTGCTGAGCATCACATCAAGAGTTAAAGAGTTAATCACGACCGTAAACCACTCATTCTCACACACTCGGAGTTCAAACAATCTTTAATATGTTTTAATGTTTTTTTTCTTTCTTGTTTTGGGGGTCAAATTTAGCAAAGAAATAATATAGAATAACTTACCTGTTGTTTTTTTTTTTAATTATTCCTGCAACAGTTCCATTAGTTTTTCTGTGTCCATTGCAACATCTAACCCCCCCTAAACATCCCTCAACTTTCCCTTCCATGATGGAGCTGCAAGTTACTGTACCGAGGTGGAGGGCCGGGTCACGATCTGGATCCGAACCCCCCCCCCCCCCCTTCTCTCTCTCTCTGCTCCCCACAAACCCCCTCACCACCACCACCACCACCACCAGCACCTCTTGTTCTTGTTTGAATCAGGTTTGACCCCCCCCCCTCCTTTTCCTCCCCTCTCCCCTCCATTCCCCTCCTCCTCCTCCTCCTCCTCCTCTTCCTCTCTCTCCATCCACACCGCCCCACTATCACTGATGAAACTCGTCTGCATTCAAGTTGGCTGCCAGCATGCCAGCAAGCAGCAGGGCTGACACTAAAAACAAGCTTTAGGGAGAAAGGAGATATTTGGGATGGAAAGGGGGGGGGGGGGGGGGGTGATGGTTAGTGCATACACAGAGTCTAAAAGCCCACCCCAGACCTCAGACCCCCACCCTTTCCCTCCCGCCATGCCCCCCCCCCCCCCCCCCCCCCCCCTCCCTCCGTCCCTCTCTCTCTCCCCCCCTCCCGATGTGGATATTTTTATTGGGTGGTCTTTTCATTTGCAACCCAGTCAGTCACGATTCTCCCCCACCGTCTGCACTGCACAGTGACTGCCTCTCCTGACGCAGCCAACGCGCACATTACTCACTTTAGCAGTCACGACTCGGGAATCCGTGTTGTTTCCACCGAAATCACACGCTTGGTATTGAATTATTGAGCAAGATCTGGCCCCCTCGACTCGGTATTTGCGCGTTTTGACCGACGAAGAATTACAGAGATGTTGTTTTGTGTGCTTGTGTGTGTGTGTGTGTGCTTGAGGGGAGGGGAGGAGAGGGAGGGGGGGGGGGGTATTTTTGGTGTGTTTGGAGAGGTGGAGGAATGTAACGCAGGGTGAAGTGCAGTCGGGATTTTGCATGACAAAGACAGGTGGTCGGTGTGGGATTTTTTTCTTTTTTTTTTCCTTCTGTGGCACGGTAGCCTCTTAGCCTGCATGCAGAAAATACTGGGAAGATTTGGCAAAAAAAAAAAAAAAAAAAAACAACCCAAAAAACTCGTGCACAGAGACCGGGAGTGGGCGAGTGCAGTTCTTGTGTCCCATTCGGGTTGCAGAACTGTGCAGACGCCAGTCGCCTGTTCATCATCTTGCGGGTCCGGGTCGCTAATTCAACACTGATACCTTAATTGAAAGGGTGATTCCTTCAAACTCTTTCTTGGAGTGTAAAAGCGAAGCTCCATTCGACTTCCTCGCCGATATAGGACGCAAAGTTACTGTGAGGAGAGCTCTCAAACAAACAAACAAACAAAAAAAAAAATGACTCACAGCAGCACTGAAGTTAGCCGCGTCTGGCTGACCTCTATAACCGAACATTTGAACTATTTTTGCTACTTTTTGGAAACATTTCGAGAGCGCACTGCAAACCTACACATCCTCTGATCATTTTTAACGCGAAGACAAAGTTGCTTCACTTAGAAAAAACAAAAAACAAACAAAAAAAACAGCTGGATAAAGAATTCAGACTGATTCCTTTATAAGTTGACCAGGCACGGGAGGAACTGACGTGTGCAGAAGAAGAGCTGATCCAAGTCGGTCCGGCTGCTGCCTCTCTCTCTCTCTCTCTCTTCTCTCTCTCTCTCTCTCTCTCTCTCTCTCTCTCTCTCTCCTCCCTCCCTCCCTCCCCCCGTCTCTGTCTGCCTGCCTATGACATCCAATGAAGCCGTTCAAACTATGCAGGCGGGAAAAAAGCTCTGTTATAACATCTTTCCCAGCCAAATGTCTCCCCTTCAATTAGCGCAGGCGATTTTAAAAGAGGCGGGAAATCGCTTCAGTATTTCTCCTCCGACGTCGTTTCAGGAGAGAGGAATCGCTCAGAATAGATTTTGCTGGTTTCCAAACAGGAGTAAATAAAGCTTCTTTTTTTTTGGCTGCCAGGAACACGAGCCACCCTCCCCTGTACACAAACACACAGACACGCATGCATGCATACAAACACACTCCTCGCAAACACATCACCAGCACCAACACCAGCACCAGCAACAGCCCACTACCGCCACTTGGTGTGGTTTCAGCACCATTGCTGCTGGACAGCTCCCGGGTTTCCCCATGCGGTGCGCCTGGTCTCTGCTGCAGCAACAGCTCCTTCACTTCACTCCCTCCTTTCTCCTCTTCCTCTTCTTCTTCTTCTTCGTCTTCCTCCTCCATCGCCGCATCTCTGCCAGCAGTACGACTCCTCTTAAATACAAGAAAACGGAGGGAAAGGCATCCTTAAGCGCTCATCAGAGAAGGGTTCCCCTCGCTTTCGCGGTTAAGCAGGGAGATGGGAGGGAAAAAAAATATGTGATAGAGACTCAACAGCGCCAACAGACAAAGGGGAGTTTTTGCACTTGCTTATTTACCAAAAGGGGTGATTCCTACTCTGCGGGAAGGGTTGCTCTATGCTTCGGCTCTACAGTCAAACATGGCTCGTAAAGCATGCCAATAAAATCCATGCCTACGACCGGGAGTCAAGAGGGGTTTTTTGTTGCGTGCATTAGACAGAGGAGGAGGTAAAAAAAAAAAATGAGAGAAGAGAAACAGCACAGGCACTCGGGAGCATGCACTATCAAATTACACAAAAGTAACGGAATTAAACATTGCATGTGCAAATGTTTCACTCACCGTGGCGCAGGCACGTCCTTTGCTCTAAAACTGGAGAAAGAGAAACAGAGAGAAAGATTGAGATTTCTTTTCTTTTTTTTTAAGTCATGAACCGCAACTAGAGTCTGGAAGAAACGCAACAGATTAAGTCCTCCATTTGTTATTATGTAGGCTTACAGTGGCACGTCCAAGTTTGCTCAGGATCGCCTCCCTTTTTATACAAGTGATACCCGTCTGTCTATTTCTGGCGCACGATCAAAACTATGATGCTATTTTTAGGTCACAGTACGAGGAAGGGGAAAAAAACACTCACAAAAGGCACCGTTTAGGAACGTTACGTGAAGTGCATGTAATGTAAATTAATTTTTGCCTCTCCAACTCTGCACAAGAGCCCCGATTCCCCTCCGTTGCATCATTGCAGTGTTTTTTTTTTTTTTTTTTTTTTTTGGAACCCAATGTGCCTTCAACAGCACCACCACCTCTCCTTCTCATCCTTAAAACACACTACTTCTCCCCCCTCCACCACCACCACCAACCTCCTCCCCACCTCCACCACTACCACCACCACCCCCCCCTCTTTCAACAACTAAAATCTGGAACTCGTCGTCGCTGCCAATATCATCGACAATATTTGATGTCTTGTCGCCCTCTTCAGAAGCTTCTCGTCCCAGTGTCACTTCAGCTGCTGAAACTCATGAACGCAAAAATAGGTCCAAAATACTGATGAACGCGGATTACCCGATGCTCCCTGTGGGATTTTCTTTTTTCTTTTAGTCGACGGAGCACTGTAAAATGTAGTAATTAAGCTTTGCTGACGAGAATACGAAAAAAAATAATAAATAAAAAGCCTCTCTTTTTTCTTTTCTTTTTTTTTTTTTGTTGAAGGGCTGCGTCAGTTACTAGGCATTGACGTCACGTTTAGATTCTCTCACTTTACAGCCCGGAGAGTCTGATTAAAGACACTGCCGCTCTGTGATCAGCTCTTCGCAAATGTGCCATGGAAAAAACGAGTGTCAGAATAGGAAAATATTACAGGTGGATAATGTGGTGTGGACTCGTGGAAACTGCAGCTTTGGAGTAGGTTATCTCCTGGTAAAAACCCTCCTCTAATGCTGGAGCATCTGGGTTTCCATCCAACCCCCCCTCCCCTCCCCTCCCCTCCCCTCCTCCCTCCCTCCCTCCTCTGCCTCCCTCCCCTCCCTCTCTTGTCTCTATATATCCCCTCTTGGTGCTGTTTTGGTCTTGGAGAATTTTTATCCCAGCATCCCGTAGCATTTGGCGGGTATAAACACCATCAATAAGCCGAGGGAGAGGGGAAAACACGGCGAGCTGAGCCGCTTCCTCCCTCCATCCCCCTTTATCCACTGGCCGTGCCCACGCACCAGACCCCCCTCACCCACGGAATAGACCCACAGGGAGCGCACACTTGTCCATGCTAAAGGCGCACAAACAAACCTCCCTCCACAGTATGCTCTGTCTCTCACCTCACCTCCCCTTCAATATTTTGTAACACCTTTATTGTAAGACCCTCTCCTCGAAATACACCCTCTCTCTCTCTCTCTCTCTTTCTACACACACACATACACACACCCCACGCCGTCCATCTGCACTCGTGCCGCGTGGAGATTCACGAGACTTCACGGGATGGGGTGGGGTGGGCTAAGGTGGATGGTAGTGGGGGTTTAGAGATGGACGTGGTGAGTATCCACTGAGTGGCAGCTACCTAGAAAAGTCGGCTCTGAGAAGGGAAAAGGGCTGCGCCCGTCGCATCGGTTTGTGCTATTTTTATCCCTGCCTGTAGGCCAACTGTATGTCCGTGACTGCTGGCGAGTGCATGTATAGGCACACACACAGAGCGGATTTAGCAAGTGGTCTACACTAAGATAATCAGCATAAGGCGTCATAATAAAAACAAGAACACGGTTAGTTTTTATGATTTGAATATTTTGGCATCTGTTACTGTCTGGCTCTTTTTTTTTTTGCCCCCCCACAAAATCAAGCCAATGTACGAAAAGATGAGACAACTGTCAAGTATCCAACCGAACCTCCACACTCAAACCACCAGCAAAGCCACCCCTGTACACACAAAACACACATGTACACACAGACACACTTCCCTGTAGTCCACAATCCTTCAATCAAAGAGGGAGCAGTATCAATGGGAGTTGCAGCAGAGGGTCCTCAGTGCAGTGCGGCAAGATCACCGCGTGGTGTCGACAAACTCAGCTAAAGATGCTTCTTTACATCTCCTCCTCTCTCCTCCCCCCCAAAAAGGGAAAAAAGTATGCACCCCTGACTCCAGGAAGTTGCAAGGAGCAGCAGACTTCTCCATCACCTTCTTTTGTCTTTTACTCGACTTCATCTCCCAACTAGAGAAAGGACACAACACACTACAGCTCTCATTACCTCAAAAAAATCATTACAGGTGCACTTTCCTCACTTTTAAAAAACATCAGCACACCAGACCTTTGCAAACTGAATCTCTCTCTCCCTCTGCTGCATTGACTGAAAGTCAGAAACAGCTACACTCAATCTATCATTTGCATTTCCAGGATAGAAGATCATGGTGTCAAACTCGTGCAACTCCTGAGGAAACCGCCTGGTCTTTGAAGTACAACTGACTGTCCACTTACAGCCATATATTAGTAACTTAACCTCCTGTGATGACATGTGGACGCACGTTAAACCAGTCAAATATAAGCTCGGTGCTGTCCATGGTGCTGAACAGTCCAACTGTCAGATTTTCTAACCTCCACAACCGACTGCTACTAAAAAGCCCGTGAAATTTACACACTTCACACTTGCTTTTTTTTATGTTGTTTCATTGAATACAAGTGTCAAATTAGAGAACACGCAGGACTGATGAACACGAAGAAAAAAAACGGGGGGCAACATGATGTGACTACTGGCAACACGTGTGGACTGACGTGTGCACGTCCGCTGCGGAAACTTGTTTACAAGTGAAGAACTACAGGCGCCTTTCCTCTAAGCTGAGCTTTGTCTATAACAAATATACACGAATGAGGGGGAGTCACGCTCTTGCTCTCTCTCAACCCCCCACCCTCCCCTTCCCCTCCAGACACTCACATTTGCTTTATTGGCACGACATGAACTTGTCAAAACAGTGGAGGGAATATCACAGATGTTACACGGACAGAAAAATAACATCCCCCCTCCTCCCCCCCCTAAAAAAAAACTTTCAGTCTCTCTCTGTCCGCCTCTCTCTCGGTTGTTACTAGGCATCTCAGCAGAGCAAGGAGCCTAAAGCAGAGGATCCCCAACACGTGAATACTCCTACGCATTACCGCAGCCCGCTCTCTTTGAGTGTCTGCAAAATCCCCCAGTTGTCAATATGCAAACACACACACTGAACCAAAAAAAGAAATCTTTCTGAATACAGCTTCATTGCTGTGTTTATAGCCTCCTCGGATCGTTCACGGAGATAGCGACGCTTGCAAACACCGGCAAACACCGGCATACCCTGTGATTAACCTAAATAAAGTCACTCTGGATGTCTCATGTGCAGCACATAAGAAAGATAGTTAATTAGGAGCTCCGGTTTGATATCTTCATCCACGCTTATAAGCAAAATACTCACAAAAATGTGTATGCTTCCCCCCCCCTTGAACGACCGGCATCACATTCATTCAGATCATCGAGTCAAAACCACATATTCAAACTAGAAACGGCGGGTAACCTGACTTTGGATGGCGTTCCCCGCCACTACATTCCTGCTCATGAGAGTGCTACTACCCTCGCGTCCTCAGATCAACCGGTAATCACCGAGACTCCAATTCCCAAAAATCCGCGCATGGTCAAACTTCCCAGACTAGTACACAGCAAAATGTGGGTTGGGATTCGCCCCATCTACAAAGAGACACTTACCTTTCGCTTTAGATTTGTTCTCTTTCTCTTATTTAAACTCTTTAAAAAAAAAAAAAAAGCAGGGCTTTGTGCCGGCTGACACAGAAAGAGGAGACACAGGGAGGGTAAAAGCAGGGCAGCCTACACTCTCTCGTCCTGCGTCAGGATGGAGAAAGCAGGTCACTCCGATGTGCGTCGTCTCCCTGTTCTGTCGGAGACTAAAATATTTGGTGTTGCCATTCAGGATTCAGGGAGCCAGCTCAAAAAAAAAAGGTGGGTTGGTTGGGTGGTGGGGTTGGGAGGGGGGAGAAGGGTTTAGGAGTGGAGAGGTGGCGGTGATGGTGGTTAGAGAGAAGGAAGGGGGTGTGGGGGGGTACACAGAGTTACAAATGTGAGCCAGCTGATAGAAAGAGCCCGCCAAATCAGGGGGACTTTACGCATTTGGGGAGGCGCACGATTCACCTCTCTGCATAGACGCTCGCGCTCTCTCTCTCCATCTCTCTCTCTCTTTCTGTCTCTGTGAGTGTGTGTTTGTGCGTTTTTGTTGCCTCATTGGGACCTTTTCCGGTATAAACACCGACCTTGTCGGGACCAGTAGTCCTCATGGGGACCAAAACCTGGTCCTTATGAGACAAAACGTCATTTCTGAGGTCCTAGGTTAAAGTTAGGGGTAATGTGTGAATTGGGGTTAGGTTAAGGTTAGGGTTAGGCACGGACTGGTTAAGGTTAAGGTTTGGGTTTGGGTTAGGATGTCCATAATGAATGGAAGTCAATGCAATGTCCTAACAAGGATAGCCGTACAAACGTGTGTGTGTGTATGTGTGTGTGTGTGTCTGTGAATGACTTCCAGACAGAGACGGAAAGCATGAATGGGGCAGGAGAAGCACGACTGAGAGTCCGCGCTATTATCGGCACAAACCCGCCGGGAAGGGAATAAATCGGGCGCAATTAAAAGGCACGAGGACCTAGGCGAAGAAAAAACAGCTCGCGGGGAGGGATTGGGAATTCATGCAACATTTTTTTTAAAAAAGAAAAACAACAGAAATCTTCGTGAGGAGACAACCATTCATGTCACAACACAGGGAAGGGCTTTGGAAAAGTGTCTCGATGACGAGACGTGCAGCCACCTCTCTCTCTCTCTCTCTCTCTCTCCCTCTCTCTCTCTGTCTGTCTCTCTCTCTCTTTCCCTCTCCCTCGCTCTCTCTGGTCCTCTTCTCCAGCAGTGTGCTATTGACCTGCATTGACGTCATTGCGTCATTAGGTATCCCTTAGAAACACTGACTTTCAAAAATAGTATCAAATTAATTCAGCTGGCAAGGAGAGAGGGGTGGGGCATATGAGTGTTTGGGGTTGGGGTGTTTGGGGTGAAGGGGGTGAGCCAGTAGGGGGGGGGGGGGATGGGGGAGGAGGGGAGGGGGTAATATGTTTTATTCTGAGATTTTTTTACCCCCCCAACAACCCCTCACATCTCCGCACCACCAGAACCGGACCAGACACATCGATATCTGAAGACTGAATGTGGAGTCCCACTGGAGAGTCAACAATGCACAAATATGAACGGTTCAAATCAAATTCCACATATGCATATTAGTCATTATTGCCAACATGACACAAAGACAAGGCAAAAAGCAGAACATACATAAACCAAACATTGATTAAGGTAATGATAAAATTAGCTTTGGTAATCAGGTCAAACAGGTCAGAATGGGTCTGTCTCTTTCCATCTCTGTCTCTCTGTCTCTGCTCGGCTCTTCCAGTCTAAAAATATCCTCCAGCTGACTATGTTGAAAACCTTTTTCCCCATTTAACCCATTGCTCTTAAGGGCAAGGGAACCAGAACACCAAGCAGACAGACAGAGAGAGCAGACAGGCTGCAAATCTACATCGTGATGCTGAGAAAACAATGGGTTCTTCTGGGTAGGATAGCGGACCTGATGTGACCCCAAACATTGTAATTCAGAGAAATCAAAATTGGACAAATACAGAACCCAGACTTATTCTTGGTTTAAAAAGATGTGTCATCACTGCTGATTTGGAACATTTCATGCCGTTTTAAATGAATAAAGGACATTAATGGTACAGTATGTCTCAGAGGACTGGACTATGACAACAACATGGGGATTATTGGTGAAAACAAAGTTGAGTTATTCTGTTCAGATGTCTGTAAAGTCTGTTTAGTTTTGGCAGTCTGTGGAGAAAAATAGTCTCAGGTAAGAAAGCAACTGTAAAGACGTTTCTGTAGGAAGTGTCTTTGGATTTAGAGGAGGAGTTGTCTATTAGGGTCTGCTTCTGGGAGCTGTCCATGGTGCTGAAACCATCAAGATTTTATAGTTTTTCTTTTATATTTATTGTCGGTGTTTTTACTAATTTATTCAATGGTATTGTAAAGCACTCTTTCTTATTACTGCCATTATTTTTGACAAGCCGTTGATTCATCCGCAGTCCGGGAAAATATTGTGACTGATAATTAATGATAGGCAGATGAAGCAACATGCTAACACACTCCCCGCAATCACAATAGAACTGCAATTTACATGTGTTATACACAAGATATGGACAATAATGTAGTGAGTATATACAATGAAATCTCCAAATGTGGTGATTCTGAATATTTAAAAAAAACTGACAGATTAAAGTCTTCCTTTATTATGTGTTTAAAAATACTAAATAAACAATTAAAAATCCTGTTGGATTATTTAAAAGATGCTGTTTCTTGTCTTACTGCATGACTATGAAACTATTAAAAAAAGACAAAAAT
Source organism: Euthynnus affinis (assembly GCA_029490765.1). NCBI lineage: Eukaryota > Metazoa > Chordata > Actinopteri > Scombriformes > Scombridae > Euthynnus > Euthynnus affinis. The sequence goes on along the minus strand of CM055844.1, from coordinate 9,239,475 downwards.
GCCAAAAAAAATAATTAAAAAATAATCAATACTAAACACATTCAGTAAGAAGGGATCAAACATCAACTTGTACACATCACAATCTTTGGGATAAACAGCTAAACAAACATACAAATGACGGTTGGAAGTAGAAACTTGATAAAAAAAAGTTATTAAATCTAACTTTTAATGTCATTCAGTGCTTCAGTATCAAAGTAAATGAAACTGATGGTCATTAGAAGAAGAAATAAAGGTGTAATAGAAAGTTTTTTTCAGAAATTATGACCTGATTATTGTTTAAACTCCTGTGTGGATGTTATAGTTTACTCACATACAAAACTATAAGTGAGACAGTCCTTCACCTACTGGTCACTGTCAGTACTCTCCCATCTTGTCGAGGTGTTTCCAGTGAAGAATCTGGCGCTCTATCAGGATTCTGCTTTTTTTCTGACCCTGAGCCACCTGCAGGGTTAAGAAAGACAAACTTAGTTTATCAGTAAGTATCAGTAGCAAATTAAAGTAAGTAAACAATTAACACGTCTCTTGTCTGTAGACAGTCATTGCAATTAAGATGGAAAAACAACCTGTTGTATAAATACAGGCGGTCATCAGACACATACTGTCATTGACGGCTACAAAACACACGCACACGCGTATACGCAAATGTTGGCTACTGATTTGGAACCTATCCACCTGTTGAAAAGTTGCCCAACCCACTTGAGTCACCTGGCTGCCATTTGTTTTTTTCCAGGACCTGCAGAAAGACTGAATCTGTGTTTCTATGTGTGATGAAGAGAGGAAGAGAAGAAAAGAAGAGAAAGAGACACAGAGAGAGAGAGAGAGAGAGAGAGAGGGAGGGAGAGAGGCTGTGGCAAAAAATACTTCACCATTAGGACTGAATTAGGACTTATGATTCATCCTCATGAATTGAGAGACACACATTTCAAATGTCGTAGGATGCTCGATCTCACGTCTGGTAGCCATTTAGCACTACACCTTTCAGGCTTTTGCTGTGACAACTGTGCGCCAAACACACTAAAAAAGGGGTGCGAGTGCTGTTTTGGGAGGATGAAGTGGGGTGTGAGATCAACAATGGGAAAGGAAAGAAGATCGGTCCACGCCAAAATACATGAATGTACCACTAACCTTAACCTGCTGAGTGTCTGTCCAGGATTTGAGCAAACATCCGGCCTGCTGAGGCGGTTTTGAGGAAGTCCATCTACTGTAAAGAGGCTCTGTGACCTCTCTGTGAATGGATGGGGGGCGGGGAGGGGGTGCAAATCATGTTCATCTAAACAGAAAACACTAAACAATCGAAAGGGAAACTGACAATATTCCTGAAATACGTACAAACAAAACAACACATCCAAATGTTGTTGCAGGTACAGACTGTTGGATTCAGAGATGGTGTGGTAGCAGGACAAGGCGGGGGACCCACATGGGGAGAAAAATGTATCATAGAAGACGTCATCAGCACCAATGGAAGTCACGCAGCACTCAGGGGTCGGTGCCAAGGCTGACGACAGAGTTATAAAGACAGGGAGAGATCCTGGGTGTGACTAAGATACTTCAACCATGGAAAAACAGCGTGCTGTCCTCCTTTCCTCCTCCATAATAACATAAACACACGAGTCAGTCAGTCTGTTTGAGCGGAAATGTTAGTCTTGATAACGAAATGAAAATATCGCTGCCTCTCTACGGCCTATTGAGCTTCAACCCTCCGCCTTGTCTTTTTTTTAAAGCATGTCAATACAATAATAATACCTTCCAAAACATTTGCCTTGGGTGTATGATGGCCCCCGTCTTTTCCACTTGGATCTCTACCTGTGTATGTGTGTGTGTGTTTGTGTGTGTTGTATACACACAGGTCCTTTTAATTTGTTTGATGTCCCCTCCCATCTGCCTTGTGGCTTTCCATTCCGACTCGTAGGCTGCATCTTTCTAGGAAACAGTGGGTGTTTTGGTCTGATGTTTACTATTGGGCCCCAGCGAGGGCAAGCATACACACCGAAAAGAGAGGTATTCAAGGGATCCTTTTGCCAGGGTAATGTTTTATATGTCGAACCATTACGACTGAAGATGAAACTCCAGGGAAGGCTGCAACTTTAGAGTTGTGGTCTGTTGTTTTTGTGGATTTTACTTGGTTGATTATTTGAGGTCTCTTAAATTTGCTTTCTTTATCCTTAGCTTAGTTTTGTTAAAATATAAAATTCACAACAAAACGCATAAATAGAGTCCTAAAGTTGAATATAAATGAAAACATAGAAAGAAGAACAGCTGATTTGTATCATTTCATGCATTGCCAGGGTCTGTGCGGGGCCATTTGAGCAGCTTTAAGACTTATTTTTGTCAATTTTGCTTCCTTGTTTTTGTGTACTGTACATATTCATTCACAAAGGGACAAAAAAAAAACTAACACATAATCAAAGAGGATCTCGAAAAAGAGTTCCCCAAAAGCAGGTTTCTAAAAGAACCATTGCCAGGTTCGTTGTGTAGAACCGTTGTTGTTGAGAGTGTGTACAGAGGGATGGCTGGCCAGGTTTTGTTTGAATTTCAAGCCCAGATTAAGGAACTCTGCGCCCTCTCCCCCCTCCCCTCCCGTCCCCCTATTTATTTTTCCATCTCTCCTGCCTAAATGATGTCAATGGAAGCAGAGCTAAAGTGCTATTTATAGACCACCACCACCACCCCCCCTCCCCTTACACATCACACACACACACACACACACACACACACACACACCACCTTCACCACTTACATACCCCCCCCCCCTCCATACACCAACCATCCTTAGCATCACATGCTTGGTTGGGAGCTCTGCTGCACAATAAACCATGTCAAGAGAAGAATCCGCATGAACAGACGCTGAATATTTATAAACGGCTTTGTCACATGTGCACCGCGCGCTCTTGGTCCCCCCCCCCCCCCCCCCCAACCCTCACCACCCCCCTCTCCCCTTTAATGTGTGTGCGTGTGTGCACTGTATGTATTTGCTCTCCGTGCTTGGTTATTGCCCGTGCAGCCGTACTTCCCTCTGCAGGAGGAAAAGAAAAGAAAAACCCATTGAGAGGGACAGGGACGATGCGCGCCCCCTGCGTTCATATTCTTCTTCTCCTTCTGCTTCTGTTGCTGCTGCTGCTCTTCATTCACTCACTCCGTGCAGTCATTCATTCATTCATCACTTTCCCCACTCACTCACTCATTCACACAATTCCTCCCGCAGAGTCTGTGAATGGGCGGACAAATGGGATGAATGCGGGGAGCCACCTGTTCTGTTGATGCACTATCTGCTGCCACTAGTCTAGTTTGTTTGGGTGTGTTTTTTTTTAATCTTATTTTATTTTATTTTATTTTTTTTTTCTCAACAGTTGGAATCACCGACGTGTGTGCGTGCGTGCGCGCGTGCACGTATCATGCCAAGTCTCAGGGGACACCAGAGTACACAGTGTTCCCTGGGTATGAGTTTTGGGAGCTCTATGCATAGACCAAATAACACCCCCTCCTCCCATCTCTCTCTCTCTCTCTCTCTCTCTCTCTCTCTCTCGACATTCACATGCTAGATTACGTAACACAGTTGGGGGGGGGGAGTGAAGGGGGGGTGTTTAAAGTCTCCTTCAATCACAAATAAATGCACGGTTTGCTGCACAAGCGTCTTCGATTGAGAAGAACTCATGAGGTCTATTTTTTTTTTTTAGCCTGCCTTCTATTTCTGAAAGGCGGCCGTGATAAAAATAGACTACAACCCCCACTCCCCCCCCCCCCTCCCAAAATCCATCATCACCCACCACCCCCCCATCCACTGTTAGATTCAGAAAAGCTGAATTTCAAATCCGTCCTTCATCAACGAATTCTTGTAAAATACCTGTCAGGAGAAACGGAGACGATGTAGTTGATCATTTTATAGATTTTTTTTTTTTTTATCGTTTTATCGGCAGTGGGGGGTTAATGATTAATTCGGGGGTCGGGCTGGTGGAGTAGGGGGTGTAGAGGGGGGATTACCCCGCCTAGAAATCAGTTCAATCACCGTTTTTGATTCCCAGAATACCTTAATTTAAAGCTGATAAAAATAGCTTTTATTTGAGAGACTGAAAGGGTGTAAAATTGTTGCTTTTCCTGAAATATTTCTTCTCTTAACCGATTTTCGTTTGTGTTCAGCGCATCGTTGCCATGTATGTTTGTCCATTTGTGTTTCTGTCGCGCGACAGGATGAATTAAAACGTGTTTTATTTGTTTATTTATTTATTTTAACCAACCCCGGCTTGGTGTACATATAATGCACAGCAGCAGAAAGAAGGGCTTGATGGTATTTATAGCTTTTTACTGTGTACATCCACAGCGGTCACACGTGCAGCAGCCGCTTCCCTGCACTCCTGCTGAAGTTGACATGTTAACACTCACTGGCTGCTATATTTAGCCCAGCCTCACAGTGCTGTTACTATTCCCAGCATTGTACATGAGGGGGCGGACGGTGCGGCGTTTTTTTTTTTTTTTTTTAAATATACATATACATATATAAAAAAAAAGGGAAGAAAAAGTTCCCGTTTCACAACTGATTTATTTTTCCGCGTACATTTACGGCCTGCTATCTGCCAGTTGCCTTACGGGTTCAGGGACGCTACAATTCAGGCCATTACGATTAGAATAATGAAGGCTAAAAAGAAAGTGATGGGAAGAGTTTTGCTTGGTGATAAACGAATACATCCAATGTCGACCATATACTGGTTAACTGTCCTTTAGTAAAACATGGATGGTGTAGCTGACCTTGACCTCTGACCTCCATGTGGAGCAACAGGCAAGAGGAAAAATAGCTTCCACACATCAGGATTTATATCAAACCTCAATATAAATGTTTCCAAGACGTCTAAATCTGCAGATGTGAGTAAAGACGCTCTGCTTCTGTTCTAAATTGTTTGTCAAAAAAAAGTTGATGTCAAGCAAAGCTCCACCCTGATTCATTTTTGTCAAAAACCTAAGTTAGTTACTGTAGTATCCTAAATACTTCTGGAGTTAGATAGAGGGAGCTGTAGGCTCTAGGGGTGGACCTGACAGGAAGTCCTGTCAGGAAGTATTTTATATAGGAAGTGATGTATGGATTGTGGTCTCTTTTTGTCTGTCACTATCATGGATTAAAAACCAAGAAATATATGATGGCAAGTTCTGTGTCCTCCTTGTGCTGCCTGGGCCCACCATATTACATATGGCGACGAGGATAATTTGGAGAAGAGTTTTGCCCTGCTCTCTGGCCACTGTGGAAGGAGTTGCTTCTTTGATTGGAGGATTGGACACCAGGTGAACAAAGGACTTGGGGGAAGGGAGGAAGACACATGCAGGTGAGATGGCAACAATAGGATCCCTGCCACCATTTGATTCAAAAGTGCAAGCTTGGGAGGAATATTGCGAAATAATGGAACACTTCTTTATTGCAAATGTTATTGAGGAAGAGGAGATAAAGAAGTCCATTTTGCTTAGTGTGGTGGGAGCACAAACTTATAGTTTGATGAGAAACCTCTTAAGTCCTGCAAAACCAGGAGAGAAGACTTTTGGACAACTGGTAACTTTATTAAAGAACCACTTTAACCCCAAGCCAAGTGAAATTGTCCAGAGATTTAAATTTAATTCACGCATGAGAAGATCCCCCGAATCTGTGTCTGAATATGTGGCAGAATTAAGGAAATTGGCACAAGATTGTGATTATGGAGCAACACTTTCACAAATGTTACGGGATAGACTGGTATGTGGAATAAATGATGACCGCATCCAAAGAAGATTATTGTCAGAGACTAATCTCACATTTGAAAGTGCCCTGTCTTTAGCACAAGCAATGGAGTCTGCCAACAAGAATGTGCAGGATTTGCAAAGTAAGGCAGGAGCCATGTCCTGTAATGCAGTGAGGGCTGGAGGATCAGTGAGCACGGGGAAGAAGAGAGAATGTCAGAGAAGAGCAGAAAAAGATAAAGATTGTTATCGCTGTAACGGTAAACATGCACCTGAGGACTGTCGGTTCAAAAAGGAAAAGTGTCATGCCTGTGGAATAACTGGACACATAGCTCGAGCGTGTCGCAATAAGAAAAAGTTAAATGCTGACAGGAGAAAGGACAGAACGCCCAGAGCAAGCGGAAGACGCTACACACAGGAGAGAAAAGTGCATTATTGTTCTCCCAGAGTGGCAGAAGGGAGTGATGAAGACGAACAGCCATTATCATTGTATAATGTCGGGTGCGACGATGAAGAGGAGGCAGTGCCCCCTTACAAGGTATGCATGACTCTAAATGGTGAACCAGTGATATTTGACGTGGATACAGGATGTGGACTCACCATAATGACTATGAAAGCATTCAAAGAAAAAGTGAAAAATGCCCCTCCATTAAAGAAAACTCGCCTGAAGTTGAAAACATATACAAAACAAGAGATAAAGGTGCTGGGGAAAGCATATGTGAAAGTGAATTACAAACAGCAAGAAAAGAGATTGCCCATAATAGTAGTTAAAGGCACAGGTCCAAACTTATTGGGAAGATGGTGGTTGAAGCATGTTAAGTTGGACTGGGCTGAAATTAAGCACCTGGCACACCACCCACAGTCTATGAACCGGGAGCAAGTGCACACTGCAAACCACTCACAGCCCCTGACCCTGCAGCGAGTGCTACAAAAACATGAAGGAGTGTTTAAAGAGGAGTTGGGAACGTTAAAAGGGTTTAAAGCTACTATTCATGTACCTGTTGATGCTGCTCCTCGCTTTTATAGACCAAGATCAGTTCCCTATGCTATGAAGCCTAAAGTTGATGTAGAGATTGACAGACTGTTAAAAGAGAATATCATTACTCCAGTCAAGTATTCTGAATGGGCAGCTCCTGTGGTTCCTTTGCTCAAACCAGATGGTGACTGTAGATTGTGTGGAGATTATAAATTGACTGTAAATAGAGTCTCTACCCTAGAACAGTACCCCATACCCAAAGTAGAAGATTTGATGGCTGTGTTAGCTGGGGGGAAGCAGTTTACAAAACTAGACATGAGCCATGCATATCAACAAATCCAAATGGATGATCAGTCTAAAAAGTACTTAACTGTAAATACTCACCGTGGAATGTTTACATACAACAGACTACCATTTGGTGTATCCTCCGCTCCAGCAATATTCCAGAGAACCATGGAGGGGGTTCTCCAGGGAATTCCACATGTAGCGGTGTATCTGGATGATATACTGGTTACCGGAGCAACCAGAGAAAGGCACCTAAAGACCCTGGATGAGGTGTTGAGCCGTTTAGAGGAGGCGGGTCTCAGATTAAAGAGAAGCAAATGCACGTTGCTGGCTGATGAAGTTCAGTATTTGGGACATAAAGTGGATGCTAAAGGAGTGCATACTGTGGAAGCCAAAGTAAAAGCTGTTGTTGAGGCTCCCACCCCAACTTCAGTAACAGAGCTCAAGGCCTACCTGGGCTTGTTGAATTATTATAACCGCTTCCTTCCCAATCTCTCCACATTGCTGGCCCCTTTACATCATCTGCTGAGGAAAGATGTGGTTTGGAGCTGGGGTAAACAGCAAGAAGAATCCTTCAGGAAGTCCAAAGACTTATTGAAGTCAGCTGATGTTTTAGTGCATTATTCTGGAGAGAAGGCTTTGCTATTAGCCTGTGATGCCTCACCTTATGGCCTAGGAGCCGTATTGTCCCACAAAATGGAAGATGGAACAGAAAAACCCATTGGTTTTGTATCTCGGACCTTGGCACCAGCGGAGAAGAAATACTCTCAGCTTGATAAAGAAGGTTTGGCTGTGATCTTTGGAATTAAAAGGTTCCACAAATACCTCTATGGACGAAACTTTACAATTGTAACGGACCACAAGCCCCTGATCTCCCTGTTCAATGAAACTAAACCTGTTCCTCAGATGGTGTCACCACGTGTTCAGCGTTGGGCTGTATGGCTCAGAGCTTATGAGTATCAGATTGTGTATAGACCTGGAAAGCAGCACATAAATGCAGATGCCCTCAGTAGGCTCCCCCTTCCAGAAACATCACCTGCTGAGGAAGAGGAGGATCTGGTGCTGATGCTGGATGGATTGGATGATGCACCAATGACCACGGAACAAATAAGACATTGGACAGCTAAAGAGGTGACATTGTCACGAGTGAAGGAGTATGTCTTAAAAGGATGGCCTCCTACAGTGGAGCCTGAACTCATGCCTTACTTCACCAGACGCTGGGAGCTCAGTGTGAGAGATGGATGTGTTCTGTGGGGGGCTCGTGTCATTATTCCTCAGAAAGGAAGGAAAACTCTGTTAAAGTTGCTGCATCAGTCCCACCCAGGAATGTGTAGGATGAAAGGATTAGCTCGGTCATATGTCTGGTGGCCACAGATGGATCGAGATGTTGAGAGGGAAGTAAACCAGTGTGACGCATGTCAACAGCATAGCATGTCTCCCTCTACAGCACCCTTACATCCCTGGGAATGGCCAGAAAAGCCTTGGACACGACTCCATGTGGATTATGCAGGTCCATTTTTGGGCAAACTGTTTCTGGTGATTGTTGATGCCCATTCTAAATGGATGGATGTATATCCAGTGACTACAGCAACATCACATGCAACCATTGAAAAGCTCAGAAAAAGTTTCAGTGTCCATGGATTGCCACAGATGTTGGTGAGTGATAATGCTACCTGTTTTACAAGTGCGGAGTTTGCTGATTTCATGTCTAAAAATGGGATCAAACATGTCACCTCAGCCCCTTTCCATCCTTCAGCAAATGGTCTGGCCGAAAGAGCAGTTCGAACCTTTAAGGAAGGGATGAAGAAGATACAAGGAGGAAATGAGAGCTTGGAAGCAAAAGTGGCCAGATTCCTTTTTAGTTACAGAATCACTCCACACTCTACTACAGGTTTGTCACCAGCTGAAATGTTGATGTCAAGGAGACCTAGGTCTGCCTTTGATCTGTTACTTCCAGACATGAAGGCTAAGGTGGAAAAGAAACAGTGGAAACAAAAAGTTAATCATGACACGCACACGAAGCTCAGAAGTTTTTCACCTGGGAATCCTGTATTTACAAAAAACTATGGATATGGTCCCAAATGGATTCCTGGAACGATTGAGAGCTGCACAGGTCCCCTGTCATGTACAGTCCTCGTAGGAAATGGACAGATAGTGAAGAGACATATTGATCAAATCAGGAAGAGAGAGTCAAGTGGTGTTCCTGATATAGAGCCCAGTACACCTCAGGCTGTGAGCAGCCCATCTCTTATGGAGACAGAACAAGTACAGTCCCCTGAGGTCCGGATCCCTGACTCTTCATCCCATGTGGAGGACTCTGGGAGTGCCCCACTGATACTGGGGAGTGAGTCCCCACATGTATTACAAGAACAGTTAACACCACCCTTAAGGCGCTTTATTAGAGAGAGACGCCCGCCTGACTATTATAGGCCTTAAATTAACAGTGAAAAGAAAGTGAATATTTATTCAGCTCTGCAGAGTATACTACCGTTGCTTAACTTTAGTTAAAAAAAAAAAAAAAAAAAAAAAAATTGTTCGAAGTAGTTGATATAAGTTTAAGTTTTTGCAAGTTAAGTTCTTAAAGTTTGAAAACAAACCTAAATTGTAAGTTACAAATTAAGAGTTAATTTGAAGTAAGTGCAACGTATAAAGTTGAGTAAAATTTATAATGTTGATTAACTTGTCTTATGTTCTCTTGCAGTGTGTGTTGTCTGCAGACCTGAGAAGGGAGGGATGTAGTATCCTAAATACTTCTGGAGTTAGATAGAGGGAGCTGTAGGCTCTAGGGGTGGACCTGACAGGAAGTCCTGTCAGGAAGTATTTTATATAGGAAGTGATGTATGGATTGTGGTCTCTTTTTGTCTGTCACTATCATGGATTAAAAACCAAGAAATATATGATGGCAAGTTCTGTGTCCTCCTTGTGCTGCCTGGGCCCACCATATTACAGTTACACTCCTCCAGTAAAGTCTAGTCAACTGTGTTTTCAGCACCAAGGACAGGTCCCATCAGACCCTTACCACACTGACACTCAGCACCATGGACAGCTCCATAACTCACTGCATTCTCTGCCCGGATCTCATCAGTCCAAAGAGTGATGTCCTTCTCCGTTGTCCTCAAAACTTTTGCTTGACCTTCATGGAAAATATCATGAGGTTTACCGAGGATGTAAAGCAGTTTATGGGAGGTTAGTGGTGCCAAGAAAATGCACCTGAACTCAGGCGTGACCTGTGGCATGACCGGCCACATAGGTGGTTGCCTAGGCCGCCAAATGAGTGGGAAGTGGGATGTGTCCCCCCCCCCCTACTGACAGGTGTGCGTGTATATAAGTTTGGGAAATACACACTCATTCTCCATTCTTAATGTTTTCCCTCTCTTTTTCCTCCATTGACTTTCATGGGTTTTCAACTGGTATGATTTTCAAAGCCTTACTGGTCGGTCAGTTTTACCTACCTAAGGCAACGCCACCAAACATGTAATTAAACACAGCCTTGACCCCCACTTGCTTTCTTGTCTGGAGGACTGGGAGGACTTTGTCTGACCTGGAGATACTATTGTTGCACTTTTTTTTAAGTGTAAGTTCATATTTGAAGTTCTAGGACTGGAGGTACTGTTTTTTTGGAGGCTCCAATCGAAAATCTTGCCAAGGGCATCAACATATTCAGGTCCAGCTCCATCTGAACTTGCACTAGGCTGAATATAAATGTAATGCAAACTGTGATTGATGCCAAAATGGTGCACCATCTAATGAAAAGAACATTAGGACAATTTACAGTATTTCCTTTTCTTTTGTACACAACTGTAAAAGAAGATAGGAAAGCAAGAACTTTTTGTAGCATTTAGGGAATTTTAGCAATTCTTATCATGGATATGACTTACATACCTAGAGTCTGTTAAGCACCTTCCTAATCAACAAGGACTTTTTAATGGGACCCTTTGTTTTACTACTCTATTACACCATCTCTGTCTCCGAGTCTGTTGATTGGCAGCAGAGTTTACTAGTTATTTCGATGACTACTCGGTGTTTGTTAGAGCAATCTTGGAGTGCGACATATCTTTCAGTTTTAGGTCAATTCTTCTTCTCTTTTGCCCCCCTCCAGCAAAATAGCAACCCTGAACGCAACACAAGAACAACCAGTCAACAAATTCACTGTAACCTAACCTCATATAACAACATTAAGATCATTTCTGAAACCACTGAACTACAATATATCAGCAACACAACCTAAGACAGACATTTTGGACCTGTGAACTGTAGCAAATATGCACTAAACAAACACCCATTCATGCAAAAGTGTAGATTGTGCCTCAAGTCTGCTGGTGGGGTGGGAAAGGGGGGTGGGGGGTACAGTATGGAGTCCTCCTATCACCACCAACAACAACTTCCCCCCTCCCTCCCCAAGGTTGGTAATAAAGTGAGGAAACCCATCGAGTTCCACCAAGTGCTTCAGGACTATTGATTTACCTTCACTTCTACTTTCACATGGACTCGTACAGTCGCTCCTTCCTTCTCTCTCTGAGGGTCGTCTTCGCTTCCTCTCCCGCTGCTGCTGCCGCCCACTCCTCCTCCACCACTTGATTATTTTCAGCTCCGCCGTTTGTGTGTGTGTGTGCGTGTGCCAAGCATCGGCTGGATGGCTGGCTGGCTGGCTGGCGGGCTGGTTTGGGAAATACCTGGTCACGATCAATGAGAGGGTTTAACTCGGTTGCTTACCGCCCCCTACTGTTCTAAAATAGGAATTTCAATGTAGACCTTAAACGCACCATGATGCTTGTGCCAAAAGATGTACAGTATCCATATAAAAAAGAGAGGCTGCAATGGATTTAAAATATCACAAATTAGAAAAATCTGCAAGAGAAATGGATGCATGATAGAGAAATTCATGCAATATAAAGACCAAGCATCTGTGTCACAGATATAGATGATCACACAAACATTATACACACAAACGCAGCATCTACTGCGAGATTTGGGATGCTTCCTTCTCCAAACTTGGCTCATTTCAGCACTGATTCAGCACAATATTCGACCGAGAATTGACAAACACATCAGGCTCTTAATGACTGAATATTTTCAGGCTGGGTCATGAATAAGAAGGAGGATATAATTTAAGAGATTTCCCTTTTTGTCTCTCTTCTCTGCATTTCTCGGATCGCAGTGTGTTCCTCCATGCGCCTTAACCCGAGCAGAAATACAAAGAGAGACAAAAAGACATCATGAAAGCTTTAAGTGACTCGTTCAGTGGGGATAAAAATAGATCTGGTTGCTTTGGGAGGAAAACCCTGGTCTGGATCGCCCTCTAGAGGGGAGACTCTGGACTCTTCTCATGATTTTCATGTTTACTTTGCTTCAAGTTGGGAGCTGTAGAATTCAAAATTCCAAAAAATGACATTAAAATATCATTTTAGCTAATATTTATATTATGAATCAGTCTTATGTTTGGACAAATAACCATTTTTTACATATTTAAATTGATGTAGTTAATATCTGTAAGGCAGATAAACAAGGGTTAACTTAATTCTGCATATAAAGCGATAAAATTAGTCCTTTTGCCTCTACATCCAAAATTTCACACATTCAGCTGCTTATTTTGTGTTCTCTATCGTACACGTATTTTTTAAAGGGGGGTTTCTGCACGATGGTAGCTCCAGTATAACAGACACCGAAACATCACCCAAACAAACACACCATGATCCTCGCTTCATTCTGCACTTAAGGGATTTCATTAAGAGCAACCTCTCAATGAATGGTTTAGAGCTTTGGGGGTTTTTACTTCTTTTTTCCCCCCTCCTCCCTCGGGTTAAAATCATTAAGAGTTGCATCGCTGCAACAGTCGATTCAGAAAATTTAAGAGTTTGAGCGCCCCTCCTCCTCTTCCTCCTCCTCCAGAGCATCCACCTACACACACCAGCACACACGTGTCTTCACATGCAGACCTGTAGCACACACACTGAGCTCAGAGAGTGTGCATCTCTGTGTGTCTTCTATCTTTATGAGAACCAGTTTTGGACCTTTAGAGTTGCAGGTGAACACTGTTCTCACTTTTCCATCTTGCGTACAGTTTAGGATTAGATTAAGATTTGAGTTTAGAGCTAGAATTACACTACATTTGTTTGGTTTAAAGGGAAAAAATACTGAATTACACAAAATCCTGGGTTAAATTAGGATTCAGCGAGGTATGGTCGGACTGGATGGATGAGATGAAGGGTAAACTTTGGTTAGGATTTGGTCGTTAAATAAGAAAAACTGAAATCTTTTACATCCAATTTACAAGATTAAGAACCAGAAACGGACATTAACTCAAGAAAAATCACCCAACAGTCAGGATATGGCTTCAGAATAGGGGGTTAAACTTGGGTTTAGGAAGGTATGGATGGATTAGATTCAGGGCTAAAATTTGAGTTGCGATTTAGTAAAATTAAGGGAAAAACTGAAATGTTTCACATCCAATGAAAAGAAAACTAACTTAACTGCTAAAAAAAGAAAAAAACTTTAATCTTAAAATGAAGAAACTTTCAGTTAGGATGTGGTTTAAAGAAAGTCACGACAAGAGTTCAGTTAATTGGAGGTTTAAATAAGTCTGATGCTTAAATAATCAGTTAACAACTGGATGACAGTTTATAGTAAAGGAGAAGTTTACGGTTGATTTTGATAAACATAAAACCCATCAGGACTATTTCAGACTTCGATACAAGTTTAGAGGTTTTTCGGGGGGGGGGGGGGGGGGGGGGGGGGGGGGGGTAAAAAAATTAAATTGTCTTGAATGAATGTAATCAACGGAAGGTACTCACAGGTATCGCAGCATAAAAAATTTAAAAAAAGTGTTTGTGTCGGAAAACTCGTGCACAACTGAACGTGAAGAAAGCCAGCAGAGCCTCCGCCGGGTTGTGTAAAATAAAGTGTGTTCTAAACATGGCAGCAACTATTTATAGCCCCTTCAATTATTGAGAGCCCCATGCTACTGTTTTCTACTTCAAAGCAGACACACCCACCACCAGCAACCACACACACACACACACACACACACACACTTACTGGACTGAGGGGAGGAGGGTTGACAGTCATATAGACAGCTGAAAAGGCATGTTTGTATATGTGTACTCTAAATGTAGACAGCAGATCCTGAGCTAAATTTAACCTGTTTTCACTCCGCTTTGGTACAGATATACCAAACACAAATAGAAAACAGAGGGAGACAGGGAAGGAGTGTGGAAAAGGATGAGTGGGTGGGTGTGAATGGAAAGGAAAGTTTGGGGAAAGGTTGTACACATGCAAAATGAGTTCTGCATAGATTTAAAAAAAAAGAAATTTGAAGCAGAAGAGTGGTGCAGAGTTGCATCTTTGTCTTAATTGCAGCTTAAACTGCTGAAAAATTCTACATCGACATGACAAAAGTTCATACTTCCGTACAAGTTTATGATAAAAATCCAATTTAACAACATCATTGATTCATACAAAGGAGCAATAGTCAGCCAATTCAACTCAAGCTCTAATAAAAAAAGAAAACAAGATTAAATAAAAAGGTAGAAAGAAATGCATTCATCAACATGTTGCAAAACAAGAGGATCATATCTTTTTTTTTTCCTACAACAATCTGACAAAAATATTTATCAGTTACAACTTGGCAGTCTTTTGTTCCACAAAAATACACAGAATATTTTAAAAAATTAAGGGGAAAAAAAAACAAAAAAACATTTAGATTTACTTGAACTATTGCCTTGGCCAAGAGGGATACAGGGATTTAATGTTGAAATGGCAGGTAGAAAAGTCTGAGCCCATTGTCTGATGTTCTGAAGACAGGAAACCAAACCCCACCCCCCACCCCCCTCCTTCAAAATAAAAGAAAAAAGAAAAAATCTGGACGTGTGAGTTTGAAGGTGAAAAAGACGTGGAAACCAGTTAAAAAACAAAACAAAAACAAAAATAAAAAATAAAAGAGCAGGTGGTAAGTAGTCCGTCTGGGTACGGTAAAGATCCCGATGTGATGCAGTTCAATGACAAATATGTACTGAGTGCGCGTGTGTCTCAGTAGATTCGGCCTCGGCTCCTGTTGCCTCTGGCTCCGAAACCTCGTCCCCGGCCTCCCCTGAAGCCACCGCGCTGCTCTGGAGTCACAAAGTGAACAAAAACAGTTTAGTACGGACATACAAGTCTAGACTGACTGATACTGAACATTTAAACACTTGATAATCAATACTGTCATTTGGTTATTAAAGAAGATGCACTAAGTATATGGTTGAGAAAAAAAATAAATAAAAAAATAAATCAGTCAGGGCTCTCTGGTGGACAAATGATGTAATGACGACGCTGTTTGTAAAAAAAAAAAAAAACCTCAAACATGCATATGGCCTTTCGGTACTGTACTTTCTGGTCGACATTTACAACAACACACCATCTATGAATCTATGAGACAATATTGGCTGATTTATCATCTATATTCTCCCTTTTTACATCAACTTTTTTGCTTTTCTTCTTTTAAAATTAAATAAAAACTGTATTAAAGTTCTTTATTTTTGTAACAGACACTTTCAGATGAAGATCTAAAAATCTGTCTGGATTTCCTACAATGTAACTTCAAACAGTCGTCAGAAATGTGTAATATGATGTAACGAGTGACCATCAAACAGGACACTGTGTTATTAACTCTCAGAAGCAAATAACCCCTGCAGGCGACGCTCTCCTCTAAATTGCTAGATACACTATTTTTGTGTCATATGATCACCTCCTCATCGCACTAAAACTCAGCTGAAAGTATTCAGCAAGTGACGATTCTAATCATTTGAATCATCAGGATGGACAATGGAGAATTGTTTTACACTGCAGGTGAAGTTTAAGAAGTTTGATGCTATTTTTTGCAGCGACTGAGTCGTCACCGCTGTGAATCCAAGCTGAGAAGCAGCTGCTGTCGTCCACTGAAGGACAAACAGACTTTTCAGAGCAATCGTCTAAGCCTGCCGACGGTCAGTATTTGAAACTCAAAAGACAGAGTTTACATGCCTTTAATAAATTTCATAGCCAATTGGAATTTATCGAGACACTTCTGTCAACAATAGGGACACAACATTTAACCAGTTTCACTCTTAACCGTGTTTTAAAAACATCACGTTTGGATCGGGGAGGTTGAGAGCAGGTGTATTCATATGGTTGCAATCTGCAACATCACCACTAGATGTCACTAAACCCTACACACTGCACCTTAATTATTAAAATAACTAGTAAAGATTCATTAAAAAGGCATCGATGACAATTTATATACACTTCAGCTTATGACCTATATTAGTAATACTTTCCCCTGTTTAATCAATAAAGTTCATCTTAATCTTTTATTAATAAAGTATTTTAAATATTAGAAATCAACTAATGTCATTACTTCAATGTCAAGTTGAAGTTCTTGGCTAGTTTATTTATTTTATTCCCTTATAGCCTGACACTACCTCTAGCACTGCTGCAGAATCCAAAGCAAAGTGTGTTTCATGCTCCCTCGTCAAAATAAAACATGCTCATGTGATTTTATCCATCTGTAGTATTATGTCAGAAAAACAGTAACTGTGGCTGTGTGTTAGCTAAATTAATGGTGAGTCAAATAAGTGAAATACAAAACAAAAGATGAATGTGCTGCACAACAGTGTTTGTAAAAATAAATAAAATAAATGAATAAATAAATAAAAAGGGTGCCACCCAGTGCTCCTCACCATAGTTAAAATTGCCAATGGAGGCGCTGTACTTGCCGCTGGGAGGATTGTAGATTTGCCGTGCGTCCCGCCGGGGCTGCGGAGAAATCTGTTTTTTTGTGCCAGCGCCGGATCCCATCTCCTCAGTTGAAGGACGCTTGGGGCTATAAACAGAAAGGGGGGAAAAAGTGACCAAATGCAATAATGAGAACACTCAGCTGCTGACCGTTAGATCAAAAAGGTGTCTCCGTCCCGTCTGCATAGAGACAACATTGACGGGGAAGAAGGAGAAAACTTACGCTACTGCCTCCGTCTTCTGGACGGGTTTCCAGGACAGAGTGACTGTGCTCTTGAACGAAGGAGGGTTGTGGAACAGATCCTGGACAGAAAATGACGTTTAAGAAACAATTTTTTTTAATACAAAAACTCTCATGCAGGTAAAAATACAATCCCATGCAACAATCCTTCAGTAATTAAATCTAAAATATCAATATATGATGCAGTTCAATACACATGCAGCCTTACATGTACAACAGAATAAAGTAGTTTTAATAAAAAAAGTGAGCATTTGAAGTGTTAGATATTTACTGCACAGCTATTATTACACCATACCTTGATGAGGACATTGATGTTGTTTGTGATCTTCAGGGCCACCACTTTGATCTTGTTCTGATTACACACAGGAAAAAAAAAGAGGAACTGTGAGCACATAAAAAAAAATATATATATGAGTTTTTGTTGACTGTATGCAATGACTAATGAAGTTTCTACTTCCACTGAACTCTCAAAGCGGAAGAGGTGACGGGAGTCGTTACCTCATCTGTCTTCAGAGCATCTCCCGTCTTGCCTTGCAGTGCTACTCGCAGCTGTCTGATGTAAACCTGCAGGCCTCTGGCAAAATACTGTAACCTGTTGAAAACACAGAAGGACGTTCAATTCAACGTGAAAAGTGGCGCTTTTAGATCAGATGACGACAGAGAGCTTTTCTCTAGATTGCTCTAAAACCATTAAAATACATGAAATCATATCAAATACATGAGCTCATCCATTTGACTATCTGTACTCTAGGGAGTCTTTTTGTGTAGCGATCCCGTACCTGATCTTGAAGTCTTTGAGGCGCTCAGCATCCACTTTGTCGAGGAGGAAGTCTGGCAGCTTCTTGCCCAGCTGGTGGAAGCCGAAGAGGAGACACTCCACGTAGCTGAACTGCAGTTTGGGCTCCTCGCTCGCTGAGTTCTCTCCGTTCTCCACCTCTTCTGGAGGCAAAGGCATGAACTCCTACAGAAAAACATCAGAACATTTATATTTGAAACCTTTTTATTGCCTTCTTTTAATATCAAACACCTTTGATTAGAGGAGCTGACAGTGACAACTTTAATCTACAGATGTTTAAAAAACAAACTGTTATGAAGCTCGCACTGGCATCCTGCTACAAAAAGGAACTTTTCTATAATTAAACTACAATAGTGAACTAAGGTGTGATCACTTGCAGCCCCTACAGGCCGGGAGGAGCGAGGAGTCAGCAGTCAATGGCATTATAAAAAAACAGTAGGATGTGAGATCAGGTGTGTAAAGACACACAACAGCGAGCCAGAGACGACTGCCTCCATGCTGAATATTCAGGTGTAATGAGTCACCATTAATGACTGAACGAAGCAGGAAGGAAACGAAAGTGAAAGTTTTCTGCTGTTGGCCGACAGCCAAAAGCAGAATCCTGACCAATCAGAATACAGGAAATCATTTGCGTAGTTCTATGAATGTGAAGCAAGAAAAAAAAAACTGCTAGTGTTTATTTTTTATTTCCGCTCTTAGACCTTCTTGTCCAAGTGTAAGAGGACAGCCTGTTCTCACCAGCAGCTTGGTAAACAGCATGTTGAGGTTGGCCTCCAGCTTATCCATGTCTCCACAGAACGGACTCATCTCAGCCAGCAGCTTCAGCACCTACACACACACATAAATAAACACACACACACACACACAGCTTAGCAGATCTCCTCACACAGTGTAATGTGCATTGCTAATGAGCAACAGTGTTGCGTGGTGCAGACTAATGACCCATTAACAACATGCAGTTGGCTGACATCTCTGACAGGTGGCTGCCACGCTGACTTTGTTTACTACTACAACCGCTCACCAAATGTCAGACATTAGAAGTATCGACCTCACACCGGCGGCCATATTCATCAGGCCTCTCAGGGATAGAAGTGCTGATTCAGGATAACTGAATGTGTTTTTGTCTAATGGTCACACCGGCTTGTAAACAGCAACAATGATCCGGGACTGTTGGCTTGGTGGTTAAAACCTGCCCGACAGGTAGGTGGAGGTCAAACAGGTAATTAATTAGCGTTTAGGTTATTTAATAAATCCCTTTCTGCACCTTATTTCAGCATTAGATAAAGTTATGATGAGGTTATTCTTTATTTTGTTATTCCTAAAAGAAACCATAGATTACAGGTTAGACATGGACACTTTGTTGTGGGAAAACTCTGAACTGCAAAAATACTGACGACACAAAGCACTGCAGGATTAGAAGTTGTTTGTTTTATACTTCTCTAAAATTTATCAGTTGCACCTGGTTTGATAGATAATGGTGTCCCAACGTCTCCAAATTAAAACAGATAACCACTCTATTATATTATTGATTAACCCTCTAATTAACTGGCCTGTCTTTTACTTTGACTAGCAGAAGTGTTATCTTTGTACATTTTACATTACACAACGGTTTGCACAAGGGACAGCAGCCTCTACCACATCTGTCTCAACATTTTTCCACAACCACTACTATAAAACTTATAGTTAAACTTAACAAAAAACACAAAACCACTAACATACCTCCAACTGAATGTCCAGCTCAGCCACAGGACTCGCCAAGGTGCTGAGGTTGGGCAGGACGTGTTCACAGAAGTAGGTGACGAAACGCGTGGAATGGACATTTTTCTACAAGACAGAAGATGATGAAAATTCACACTTAAATTACAATAAAACTATGAGTAACCATTAAAAATATGTCTAGAAGATGAATACACAAACATTAAATTGTCATTAAAAAACATTTTTGCACTCCAACTTACGAAAAGCAAAAAAAAAAAAAAAACAGGGATGCAAAAATGTAACAAAAGAGCAGCACAACAGCAACTTCTGTTATTTTGTTAAAACATCATGTGATCGGTGAAAGCGCGTCTGCTCTACTTACAGAGAAGAGGGGCAGGGCCTGGCGCGTGCACTGAAGCAGGCGGTCTACGGTGTCGGGGTCAGCTGGGTTGAGGGCCTGCTCCAGGAATGCCTGCTCCACCACCAGCTCTACCAGCTGTTGCCGCCCGTTCACCGTCTGCAGCACCCGGAGGCCTGACACGACACGCATCAGCAGCACAAACTCCTCTCCGGTCACATCCTCCAGCACCTGAGGAGGTTGAAGGGAGTCAAACGAAAGCTCTTAATCTACGTGTGTTTTTCCTTCAGTTTATACAAAGTGTAGTTAAAACTTTGGTCCCTGTTATATAAAAGGACAGTGTGATTGGTGCTGTTGTAAATTCACCAGCCAGTTCAACTAATTTAACAGTCAAATGCATGTTTTAGGAGAGCATCGACAGAAGATTAAGACTATTCTGCTGTGGCTGGAACAACAAAAAAAATGTAAATTTCAAAGTTTAAAGTAAATTACCATCGTTATATTCTGCCTGAGACTGAAAGAGGTCATTCATTAGTGATCAAAAGACCACTAATCAAGTCTACACTGTATGCTAACCTTCTTTGTCTCTGCAAAGACGTAATCCTCCACCTCCTTGGTCATGACGTCCTCTGGCAAGGTCTTCAGTTTGGTTGACAGAAACTTGATGGCCCTTTCCCGCACTATGTCCTCTCCCTGCAAGATCTGAGAGAAGAGGCCCCCGAGAGTACCTGGACAACAAAAAAAAAAGAGAGGAGTGAATCAATGCAGGTAAAATATTACAAACCCGACGAGATGACAACCCCGATATGAACTCAGGGTGTAACAACCATGAAATACACATTAAATTGATTGATTAATGTTTACAGAATAGATGTAAAAACCCAAAAGACATACAGGATTACATAACGTTCTTCACACAAGTCATAAATATTATGAGAGGTTATTTCAAAATACAATAATCTCATTCAGATCTACTGGTTGTTCTGGATAAATGATGATGTTGTTGCTGTTCGGTGAGGAAAATCACTAAGGCTTACGTATGTGGACAGTCACTTAAGAGAAAGAAAAAAACACAGGCACAACTACATCCTTTGTTTCATATTACAAACGACAGCAGCTCTTGACAAAACACAGGTTACAACAAAGCATCTCAACAGAGGTGGAAAGGAATCTCACTCTGGGATTAGTAGGAAAGAGAAGAAGTTTTTCAAATGAGCTTCTCCAGCACGGCTCTGAACCGGTCTGATTATGTGACAAGAAGACGAGAGTGTTATTTGGCTCATCAGGTGAGAAAAGCAACTCTTACCCTTAGCGTCTATCTTGAAGATAGAAATAAGTGCCGCGTTCACTTGGTTGAACTCTGCCGTGTCGTCTGAAAGTAAAGAGAAAATACAGACTCTTCAGTAGGCGACACTAAATTAAATATTAGACCAGAACCATGGTGATGTTCTGACTGATCTAATCTAAATCCAATTACACTGGCGGAAAAATACATGATATTCAAAAAAAATAAATAAATCATAGCCATGACCGACATAAACTTGATTATATTTGTAGTATAAACCACCATCAGTGAGTTTGTCCAGTACAACAAATACATTCCTCAAAAAAGGGACATGAAAGTCTCTTCAGTGTTCAGCTTGAAGTATTTAATACCTGTCTGAAGGAGCTGGGTGAGAATATCTGCAACCCTGACGATGTTCTCCCCAGTTGCAAACCGCGGGAGCTCCTTGATGGCATGTCGTCGAATCTGGACAGAGACAAAAAATAAACATAACAATCGATGCAGAACATAAACACGCAGAAATGCAACGTCTGCGGCCGCTCTTGGTAGAGGAACACAAGAGAACCTGCGATTATTATTTAGGTCTATTAATACTCACAGACACGTCATCGTCTTCACAGAGATCAAGCTGGGCGTTAATGGCTGCATCTGCCAATTCTGGGAAGCTGCTGAAGAACTTGGGAATAAACTGTGCCGCCAGCCGCTTCTCCTTGGGGCCTCCTTTCACGCCATCCAGGATTACTTGGTAGGCATCTTTGTGCTGCAGAACGAAAGAGAACATGTCACCAAACGTTCATTCACCACATTATGTAGCGTTGGTTCCAGTTTTAAAATAACTGTCGCTTTCACTGGAACAGTGACGCATACAGGGGAGTCTTTTAAGAAAGGACAGGTTCACAATTTTTCCAAGTGCGCCTTAAAACAGTCAGGTGCTCATATGAACGCTAAAAGAGGTTTTCCTCGCTGTAATTATTCTTCCTGTTCATACTGGCTATTAGAAAGATCCCCTTCAACGTAAGTGACGGGGTCCAAAATCCACAAAAAACACATTTCAACATTTGACTGAATTTTAAGAAGCTTATATTTGTGTTTCCCTGTTGAGCTGCAGTGAATGCAACGAAAAGCACTGAAGACTGTAACATTGAAAGATGTTCACTTACTCTGACATATTTTGACAAGTGAAGCTTCATATTAGTCGCAGATAAACTTTTAAATACATTAGAACTGAGGACTGTGGATTTTGTCCCCCATCACTTACACATTAAGCACATTATGAAGGGATCTGCTAATAGACAGTATGAACAAGAGGAATGGATACAGTAAGAAAAACTTATTTCATAGTTACTTGAGGTACCTGATTATCGTTTTAAGACACGCTTGAAAAATTGTGAACCCGTCCTCGGCACCCACTATTGTATCCAGGTAGTACCAGTTCATCTAGTTGTATGGAAACCCCTGAATGTGTTTTTACTACAGAAAGCATGACCGGGAACGCACTGATGCAGACGTAAAGCCGGTTTTAAAAACATACTCTGCATCTCTACATGAGCTTTACCAAAGTTTGAAAAAATTAAAAAAAAAAAAAAAACGTGTGTGATGCCAAGGTTACATGAACTTAGAATTGGAGACGACAGCAAATTTATAATAGCGAAAGCTGCATTAGAAACTGAGGATGTGGAGTTTACCGGGCAGAAATATGCAATCGAGCAGCTGCAGTGTGTTTACACGTTTTTGTTATACGTGTAGGGGGGGTTTGTCCTCTCTCTGTGCGCTCTCTGGTTGTTAAGAGGTGAATCTCGGGGTCACGTTAGTGCCGCCTAACGAGAGTTGATATGTCGAAGCTAAATTACCGCTAGCTTAGCACGCTCACAACAATATTACGTAAGTCCGCAGTTATCAACAACAGTGGCGGTAAAGTATGATACGTTGACTAAGCTAGAGAGCTCTCAGTTCATCAATAAAGTTTTACAATGAACACGCTGGCTTTTATTTACCTGGCTGAGGTTGTCCTTAGCATCAGCAAGGACCCCGTAGCTGCGGTAGAGATCCTCGATAGTGACCGCCATCAGCGTGCCTGCCGTTCAGATAAGACCGCCGATAAAACCGCACAAATCCCCTCTCGGGTCGCTTTTGCTCCGTTTCAAACGACCGTAGCACTAAAAAACGCCGTATTATCGAAAAATATGTTGTGCGGAAAAAAGGAACCGGGAGAAGAAACGTCGAGAAGCCTGTGAATGAACCCCTCACTGTCCGTCTTCCCGCAATCCTCTCTAGCGTGCTGGCTAAATGGCTACGGAACAATGAGTGCTGCGCATGCGCAGGATAAGCGAATGACGATGGAGAGTCACAACGCATGTGACGTTAGTGTGCGCGGAACTGATGCGCAGTAAAAACCACCCACACATGTAAACAGACAAACAGACTTGTAAACAACAAAAAGTTTCTAAAGTTGAAGTGGTAGTTCAGTCATCGAAAAAGTATTCAAATCCTTTAGTTGAGTAAAAGTAGGACACAGTAATGTAGAAATACTCCATTATAAGTAAAAGAGATGAAATGCATGAAAATTCCCACTTAAGTAAAAATACATAAGCAATAGCAGCAAAATGTAGTTGTAGTATTACTACACACTGCTTTATGTAAGACATCAAAAGCCAAAAAGGATGGATACGAAGACATAAAAATACTCTGCCTCGAACAATAATGAGTGTCTGATATGTTTTTTCCACAAAAAAATACTTTAAAATCCTTAAAATGGCATCTACAATCTCTGAATACATAAATATTGTTTGTTTCAGAAGTTGAACTGCTGGATACAAGATGTCCCCAACTTCAGCGAAAAATCCATTCTCAGTGTTTGCGCACTGGAAGCTTCCACAGTTTCCACATCACACTCTAGTTGTAAGTTAAATATTGGACAAGGATTATCTTCCAAACTAGTTGTGATGTCACAAATCGTGCTAAGAAACTTTCCCCCCTCAGCAGCTGAATGTGAAAACAGCCTTCTAGTGTCAAACTGCACATACAGCACTCTGCACAGTGAAGCTCAAACAAGAAGACTTTTTTGAGTTGAGTGGGACTTGTCACATGCAAAAAAAAACTGTTTCCGCAGACTATTTACAGGTTTCTCACTTTCGGTTTCATGGTTTTATTCTCATGGGCATAAATGCTTGTATATGAAACTTGAATGAAGTTTGCACTTAAATGCAGTGTAACCGGTCATAAATCCCATTTTATAATGCTACAGCCTCCAAGTTCCCATCACGTTCAGCACACTAGATGGAAACTCCAGTATATTTTGCACTGACACCAAGAAACCAACCAACACTCCTATACTACCTGGTCCCAAGTTGCCAGTTTGTGATAATTTGATGAAACACTTTTTTTTAAATAACTGAAAATGCACCATATGCACCACATTATAAACTTAATTGTTAATTGTTTTAGAGCTATATTTTTTTACACACTACAATCCACATGATTGACATGATTGATCTAGTTGATATTGTACTTTTAGTGGTGCAAATTCCCAAACACGTTTCCAAGTAATCAAATTACAAGAAAGCAACTGACACACAGTAAACCTAGCACAGGTTGTTTGGGGACCCTGGAGGTCTAGGGCTCTGAGGCAGTTGGCAGCTTTGCCTGGTTGTAATCTTGCCTTGGCCAGAGTGACTTTTGTGCTGAATGTACCACTTATTTTTTGTAAAATGTAGTTTTTTCATATGGGCAACATATATGAAAAACTGCAACAGTTTCCAACAACAATACTTGTGTGTCTGAGCTTTGCTTATTCAGCAGATACAAATTTGCATTTGCATCTATAACATTAGTAACTATTTGTCTCCACCATGTGGCTGAAAACAGAACACCAATAACTTCTTCACCTTCACTTGACATACTGTATGCTATACATAGTAATATGACTTCAGGAAAATCCGACTAAGAGTACAGTATATTTCAATATGAGTTAAATGACAACTCTGTCAATCTCTAACAGCAAATAACAAGTAAAAATAAACATCAAAATGAAAAAGTCAGTGCAAACACTTTTATTTAACTATTTAGTCGCCACAAACAATTCTGTACAACCACTTTCCCCTTTATGTTTCTGGCATAAAACTCATGTTGAAACACAAGGAAGCTCCAGATCTAAGAACTGTGGGTTCACAGGAATCTGATTCCTGCTCCAAACTGGACCCCATCACATATCCTGAAAGGAGAGAAGAAAATCAGTTGAAATCATCAGCATGGAAAGGGAAGCTCACAATGACTGTGTATCTTTTGAAAGAGTGAACACGTGTGATTACTGAACTGAATAAGCTTTTTGTTTATTTTGGAAGGATTTGTTTTAACATTGCTTAATACTTACTGTATTTGCCTTAAAAATAACACTTAGCACATCAAGTCACGCAACTAAACTAATTTAAGTCACACTGCGTAACATATTTGTGATGGACTCAAAGTGATTGTTTGGTCTAAAACTGTGTTTGATTGGCAGCATTACCACCAGTGTAATGAGAAACACACCAGACTTTATTTAAACAAATCCAAACAGATTCGGTGTGAGAGCAAACTCTTACCTATCTCCACTCTGGACTCCCATGGGAATGCAGTAATTCAGCTCCAGTCTGGCAATGTTACCCAAACGTAGGACTATGCCCAGTCCATATGACCAGCGGATGCACTCCGCTAGTTTCTTCAAATGAGCTTGCGGCCCCTCCCCTGAACAAAAGAACCAGGCAGAAAACAAGTTGACCAATATCCAAAACCTGAACCAGATTTAAGTCATATAGAAATTCTGATTGACCCAATGGATTTCAACATACATTACATCTCAAGGTCTGGTCAACAAAGCATGAAAATGGAAGCGAATCATTGACAAATTTTTAAAATATGAATTATTTCAGCAGCTGAATAACAAAATGTGAAATTGAATTACTACTAAATACTTAATGTTGAAATTCTCAATAGTAATTTTCAAGCTGTGCATTTTCAAAAACTTTACTAAATTTATTTTAGGGTTCTCAAATGCGTCTACGTTAGAACTACAAGTTGGTCTCGTTCAATAAAAATTCAAGTCAAGTCAAAAACTCTACACTTGGTCAAGTTAAGATGTTAAAATTCAAGATATAAAACTCAGATCTGAACAGAAACACCATCGAGCCACAAGACCTTGCAGCTTATTGAAAAAGAGCGACTTGAATATAACTTTACAATATTAGGCACAACTTGGAAGTGCCTATTTCAGACCAAATTAATTAATAAAGATGCAAATATTTCACTGAAATACATTTTGTGGTATTTAAATCTCAACATTGAGTATTCAGTAGTGATTCAATTTCAAATTTTGGTATTTGGTTGCAGATATAATTCAAATTATTATAGCAATGATTTGCTTCCATAGATGAACTCTTGACTATAATTACATGGCTTCTTATTCTGTTTTCAACTACTCACCATAGTTGAGGTTACAAAGGTTCCCGGCATTGAGGAAGAAGTGTGTTCGGAAGAGGTCACCAAAGCCCCCCTTGCCTGGTCTGAAGGGTAGAGGAGTGTAGAGATGGAGGCCACCAGCCCAGTAGGCCTCTCCTCCCAGGTAGTCACCTGCCATACCAGTAATCCCAGCACACAAGGTTTCAATTAACCATCAAACTCCGGTCTTGTTTACCAAAAAGGACTCAGCCAAGTTAAGGTCTCACCTTCACTCTGTGGGCCCATACTGTACATACTGAATCCCCTGATACTGGTGGGGCCGCCCAGGTAGAACCTAGAAGAAACACAAAACATACAAAAAGTCATACAGGTTGATAAAGTTAATAACTGGACTTAGATTTGTCTTATGAAGACGTTTCGCCTCTTATCCAAGCGGCTTCATCAGTTCATATCGCATCGGTCTGACTAGTCCTCACCCGTCTGACACATAATGGAGAAAGACCATAGACTGTATCAAGACCCAGGTAACGACTGTAATCTGCCAGTAGCCCCATTCAATCCTAACGACTGTCGTTCACTGGGACGACTCACAGGGCCAAACAATGGTCAGGTGAAACTTCACTAATGAACTATTGTCTTAGGAGATGGATGGGCGGTCACTTTCGCCGAGGTAAACACCTGGGTTTTTCTCCACTGTGTGTCAGACTGGTGAGGACTAGTCAGACCGATGCGTTACAAACTGATGAATCCACTTGGATAAAAGGCGAAACGTCTTCATAAAACAAATCTAAGTCCAGTTGCCTATGAATCAATTGTTTGCCTAGAAATAACTGTTCAGACTTGATAACTGATAGCTGTATGGGTGTTGTTTACAGCTCTAGACACACAACTAGGCAGCAGCATCTTCATCTAGTTGATAAAAGGTCCACTGGATTTTCTCTACCTGTCAGCTATGCTTGTTGGCTTGTCACCAATAGGCAGGAGCAAACCGCCCCACATTGAGGCAGAGAGGACCTGGAAGAGTAAGTCAGAGATTTTGGTCAAGTAAATCAAAATGTATGCAGTGCTACAGAAGAAATATGCCAAGGTTTGTGGAAATTAGTTTACTGGACAGTTGGTTTTCTTTTTTTTTTCAAAGGCTAATTGCAGAAAAACGTTCATTCTTCACATAATCCTTAATTGTTCTACATAAATAATCTTATACTTGTGCTCCGGTCAAGTAAGACACCTCATCTGTGTTCAGTGATTTTCGATGATATTGTCTAAATTTCTAAAATGTAAAAAAAAAAAAGCACAATCTCACCGAGTCCCAGAAAAGTGTTTTGTTCAGCTGGATTTCAAAGTCCTCCTTCAGGAAACTGGCGTCTCCACCAGTGTAACCAGCAAGCTCCTACACAACCACAACACAAGCCATCAACCAGGTCCGAAAGATCACTCATATCGTCTACAAATAGCTTATGAAGCTAAGTGATCTATACAACAAACCTGATGGATCTTCAACAGGCCACCTTTCTTGGGAAGAATGGAGGAGTTTCTGGTGTCGATGACCATGGCATGCTGCAGAAATTCAACATCATTAAAATCCACTGAAGAGCAGTTTTGGCTTTGGGTAATACACAACTCTGTGAAACACCGCAGCTAATTCAAAGCCTGCGGTAAATTCTCTGATGTAAAATATTTAGCAAATACCGAAAGGGACGACTTGAGAGAATGGCCACTTTCCTCCCGGACGGCAAAAGAGGCGGTGCGAGCCAGACAGCCCAGCTCTCTCCACACCCCCTCCCACTTCAGGGTTTGGTTGGTCTTCCACAGAGGGAACTGTGGATAGACGACAACAGCAGACGTGTTAAACAAAGTACAATCCAACACATGTGGAGCTGAGAATATGATTTTGTGTTCCACCTTCAGATTCTTACACTGTGTTATAACATGAGTATGGGATTTTCATTGCACTCAATGACTCTATTTGGAGTTGAAAACTTTGCTTTTGCTGTTCCTACTTTCTCTTAACTTTGTGTAGCAGTTTGTCGACTTCCTGAAAACAGACATCATCAACTAACGTCCTTCAACACAGCGACCTCTAACTATTATACCTTTCAAAAGAATATGAAGACTTTCTATATTTCTTTATTTACCTTATTTAAAAAGGGACAGTGTACAGCTCAAACATAAATGTCACCATTTGATGCACCATAACAGATTATAGCTTCAAGCTAATCCGTATCTGTAGTTCCTAATTTAACTACTACTAAACTACTGCTACTTAGGCTGTGACACATTTATAATATCTAGTAATAATGCACCAATTTTGCTCATAGAGATCTGATGCAATAAATGAGCATATAGCAACCATTGCTTGTGACTCTCCTCACAACATAGAAGGCTCTGTGAAGTTCTGAGACAGACTTCTATTAGAGACACTTCTTTCACTGTAAGTACAATTAGTCTAAAAGAAAGCCCTCTTTAGAGGCACTGTGCCGACCAAATCTGGACTTCAAGATCCCCATCAGAACATTTTGATGCTTTCTCTCACGATTCAGCTTCCACTCATTATAATTAACACAGCATATTTAAGAATTAAAACAACATTTTAACTGCACAAAAGGTGAACAAATAGGCACACAAATAAGGAACAGATATTTACGCTCAGCTCTCCAGAGATGCCTCGATCCGTCTCTCTCAGTGAGCTCCATGGAAACTGACCCGTTACATTGTACATGTTGATTGTGACACTGGAAGTGAAAAAGGAAAAGAAGAAACGTCAGTCCTGTGCTAGGATTCCTTTGTGATTATGCGATATGCCTTTCTATAGTTACTGCATATTAGTCAAGCATTAACCTGCTAACTGATGGATCCAGATCTAAAGCTCAGATACTAAAGGTAAGGTAAATGTAAATGTAATGTCCCTTCACGACCACCAAGGCAGTAATTAAACAGATTAAGGCAATCCTAATGAAATATTTTATATCAGCATTCATATGTTCTCCTAAGGTATGGATGGTATTATTTTGAACTTATATAGAAAAGGAATATTTCAAGTTTAGGCGATTAGATCAAGATATTTTTTTAAGAAGTTCATGCAATTCTTACTTTCGTTCAAAGTGTCCCGGTTGGGGTTTGAAGAAGGACAGGCCGTAGGACGTCTCTTTGGTGCCGTAGGAGAACTGGAAGGTCATTTTCTCTGCCCGACCAAACACGTTAGGCAACTTCATGCCCAGTACCTGTAATTTAAGTGAGTGAGCTGGTTTTCTTTACATTCATTCTACATTTAGTTGCAACCAAATTGATAAACTAAACTAAAAACACAAACAGATATAGATTTGAGTCAATGTTTAATACCTTTATAACAATAAAACAAACCACTAAAATTACACCAGTGCTGCAAACTGAGGTTTAATCCAAAACATTATGTGGCCTGTCTAAAAGTGTATGTTGCATTGAGCCGTCATGGCGCTCACCATGCTTCCTTCATTGTTTCCAACCATGGTGTTGTAGCTGCCCGTCATCCGTCTCAGCTCAGTGACCTCAAAGGTCACATCGAGGCCGTTAGGAAGAGCGCCCTCACCTTCGGAAAAGACAACAGACACTTTATGAAAATCATTTGTTTAAAACAACGACACACGTCTCATGTAATGACGTATGTAATAGATAATTAGTAGCTGGATTTAATGAATTAATCATTCTTATTTGTACAATTATCTACAAAGTGCCTATAAATAATCATGAGTTATGTTTTTTAACAATGCAGTGATAGACGGTACCTCGTGAGGTGTCGATAACAACTTCAACTTTTCTGAAGATGCCGAGACGTAGCAGTTTTTGTCGGGCTTCATGGGACCTTTTCATTACCTTAAACAGAGCAGTGAGTCTTATGTTAATGTCAGTAGTGACAGTTCACTTCATAGCAAGTGCTTGTAGTGTATTTGTATGTCTGCGTTTACATGCACCTACATCAATTAAATTCTTTGCCCGGAAAACGTCTGCGATTTCATAAGTCAACAGGTCCTCTTTTGTTCTTCCGAGCCCGTCTATGTGCACTTGTTGGACTACAACCTGAAAATCAGGAGACACAAAGCAAATCAAGAATGTAAAAAACATTTTTTTAAGAGAAAAAAAATCATCATTATGAGTTTTTTCTGTCTATAAAAGTGTTACGATTTTTACTCCACTAAAGCTGCACTTTTCAGATTCTGCTTTTTTTTCCCACAATAATTTAATTTCAGTCAACATTTTTCTTTAAAAAGCAGCTATTTTAAATTTAATTGAAAACGTTAAATGTGATAGTGATATGAGACTTGGAATCCCCTTAATCCGCAGTGGGGATTGTGCAGGGAGCAAGATTAATGTAATCTAGTGAGAGTCTTGTGTAACTACTACGTGAAACAACGCTGATCTTACATCCTTGTTTTCAAGAACTTCTTGCTTTGGCTGGTGCTCGATGTCTGGAGCCTCGATGTCGTCAGCGTGAACTCCCAGCTCAGGCCCCTGCATGGGCAGAGGGTCCAGGCTCTGAGACACAAAGCAGGAGAGAGAAAACACTCATCACAATCATAGAGCACAGTTCAGATAAAACAGCATGGTGAATTCATTTAAACTTAAGGGACTACAAGATAAGGGCCGTTGACACCACTGAGGTCATGTTTTTGGAAATATTTCAGAAAATTTGGGGGGTTCATAACGACATAAAGAGGACAAACATATATTACATGTGTGTTTTTTAGGCTGATTCTAACCTTTTTTTTGTTAACTACTATTGTTTTTAGGCTAGAAATGTAGTGTTCTCCATCACAGATACATGACTGGCAGCAGACTACGGCTGCAATTCATGATTATTTTTTACTACCAATGAATCGGCCAGTTTCTTTCTTGAATAATCAATTTGTCCTGAGATGACATCATCAGATGTCTTGTTTTGTCTGACCAACAGGAAAAACTTAAACCAGCTGACATTTTTGGTTGGTAAAATAACTTAAACGATGAATCACTTATCAAAACAGTTGCTTTCTGTTGATTGTTATTGATAAACAGATTGTGTCACCTGTATATTACACCATAATATATGCAGATAAAAAGGAAATATGACTGAGCTGTTGAATGATTGGATAAATAAAGTGTTTTTAAGTAAAACTTTGAAGTTTGGTAGGTGACACGCCTATTTTATTATCATTTAAAATGAGCAGGTAAAAGATAAATAGAAGAGTACAATAATTAAGTATTAATTCAGTTGCTTTTGTTTATACCTAAATTGACAGGTTCTCAAACAGTCAGGTGTCCATAAGAGCAGTGAAAGAGGTTTTCCTCACTGTAATCATCCCTCCTCTTCCTGCTAATTATTAAAAAATACCCTTCAAATGTGCCTTCAATGTAAATGATGGAGGCCAAAATCCACAGTGTGTCCTCATAGTCATTCAAATGTTTATCTGAAGCTCATATGAGGCTTCAGCAGTCTGAGTTAGTCATATCAACACATTTACATTTAGCATCAGATTCCCTCTTTGCATTTCCTGTTTCCCTGTTGAGCTGCGGTGGAAGTATAGTATCAAAAGGAGGGACTTTAGCACTTAAAAGGACTGTAACGTTGAAAGATATCTACTTGATTTGACTCATTTGGATGACTGAAGTTTCATTTTAGCTTCAGATAAACTTTTAAATACATTTTTTTGCACAGAGGGAGGACTGTGGATTCTGTCCTCCATCACTTACATTGTAAATGTATGAAAGGACCTTTTAATGGTCAGTATGAACAGGAGGAATGATTATGACAAGAAAAATCAATTTCATCATTCATTTGGGGACATAAATATTGTTTTAAAACAGACTTGAAAAACTATGAACCCACCCTTTAACCAACTGACTGAAGGTTAAAGCATAAGTATGAAGCTTTCTGTCTCTTTACACTCTCATTTTTAACCATTTAACAATAACAACAAGCAGCAATGTTTGCCTATACATTCAGCTATGTATTTTTGTCTTGTCTGATAACATTTTTACAACATTTTATCAGTTTCTAGCCTCCATATATGACCTGAGTATCTCTAAAAGCCCTTTCCAAGATGAAGGGACAGGAATAACCAATTAGCACAATGGTATTAACAAGACTAAGTAGTAAGAGTGCAGTAAACACGCTGACTGCAGTGAGTGGAGGCATTAAGAGCATCTAATTACACGCAGCAGACACAATGTCTCCACGGCTAGTTATGGAGTTAAAAACGGCCACATTTGGCAGCGATATTCATTCAGTATCTTCCCTCAGAGCTTGACAGCCCGAACCATGTTGCATGTACAGTATGTTTGGGCCTTTTCTTGCAGCCCAGTCAACATAACTCACTGAACACACAAAGAGGTTAAAGTCCTAGCTGATACGTCTGGCGCACTTTTCCTTACCCGGGCATGGACGGTGCCCATGCTGAGCTCCGCAAGGCTGCTGTCCCGGTAAATGTGAGAGAAACCTTTAGTGGAAAAAACAGAAACTGATTTAACCTACAAGTAACCGGAGGAAGGCGAAGGAGCTCCGTATAAGGAGGCTGCTGCGATGTCACTTCCTGAGTCTGACCACGCCCACTACTGGTGCGCGTTCAACATCTCAACGGTGCAATAATAAAATAATAATAATAATGATAATAATAATTAAGATAAATTTCACAGATTTATACCATTGAAGTATCATTTTTAAACTACAAGCTGCTTTATTTTATTTTAATTTTTGATAATTGAATTGCAAATGGGAAATGAAGGGATTTTACTTTTTTTGTTTAAGTCTTTTTTTTTTTTTTAATATATGCAGCTGGTGATATTTGTTCGTGTGTGTGTTTTTGTTTTTTGTAAAGATGTTTTGTTGTTGTGTTATCCGTAGTTTGTAGTTGTAAGCTATGTATTGTTGTTTTATGTACATGCTTGTTAGGTCTTGTCTTTGTGCCAATATGTCCAATAAAAATAAATGAGAAATAAAATAAAAAATAAAAGGTTACATTAAACAGAATATAAGTAAACGTTTATTACTACTATATTAAATTATATTATAAGTATATTATGTTATTACATTTGTTACTGATTACTGCCACTAATAACAATATTTATAAACAATTTCAATAAAAATAATCTATAAAATAAATTAAAAGCTTCTTCATTTTGTGTTCAGATAGTTCCTATGCTGGTTGTCGTTATTAAAAACTGAGTTTTTGTAACTATAAATTACAAACAAGAGCAAAAACAAAAGAATGACAAAGCATTTTCTTAGCTTTCACATTCAGGAAAAACAGACACAAACCAAAACTACTCCCACTTCCTTAAAGAGAGAAAAAAAAAGATGCTCTCATTCATGGGTGGGGTGTGACATAAAAATCCAATTTCAGGCACTCAAATGAATGATTAAAAATAAAAAGCCTTTAATGAATATGGGCTAATACATTAAAAAATATACCAACACTTATCTGACCACCTTCCTTTGTCAGGTTGTCTAGACACATATTAAACCCAAACCAGCTCTCAACAGATCACACCATTCATCACATTTATTGAGGTTTAGTAACCTCCAGTTTTTTTGGAATAATTTCCACCACAACATAAAAATGTCGTCAGTATAAAAGATTGGGAAATATGTACTGAAAATCAAGAAACAGATTAAAATGAGAAGTTTATTAGCAAAAATCCTACAAAAATGCGCTCATATTAGCATTTTATCATAGAATAAATAACATATCAGCAGCTGACTGGAAGAAAACATCAAACATGAATTCATGGTTGTTTATATGTTGCTGAGCATCTCTGGAGGCCTTGAATCCTGCAACGACAAAATCAGACATATATTATCTTCATATTATTCTGAATTGAAGATGCTGGTGAATATTATCTTTGGTCATGTTGTTGAGATCATACAAGCTGTTCTTACGCTTCCGTCTTGAACGTCTCATGGGATATCTTGTCTTCATTTACACCTTCAGGACATTCATTAATGTCTTGAATGCCCAGTGTGATCAGGGCTGTGGAGAAAAAGGCTCAGTGTGTTAAGAGTATCTGCACTGCCTCTCCCATCGCTTGTGTTTCCTGTTCGTCTCTCTCTGCATTTGTGTGTGTGTGTGTGTGTGCTGGGTGTGGCCTTCTGGTTTCTTCTCCCGCCTATCCACCTGCACACCTAATCATCTCATCTACTGCAAGTATTTAAACACCGGCTCTTCACTTCACTCTTTGCCAGATTGTCTGTTTGCCTACGTGTTGCAATGCTTCAGCTGACGCCTTGTGTCCTTGCCTAAGTATTCTCGTGTTGTATTTTTTAGTACTCTGCTTAACTGCTTCAGGTTCACCTCTGCCTGCCTTCCTGTTCTCCTGCCCCCGCCCAGCTCTTGAAGGCTCTGCTGACAATCCTGGTTCAGTTACCTGCTCTGCTGCAGCCTGTTCCCCAAACCGTCTTCACAAAAAGTCTACAATAAACAACCTTTTTGAACCGTGTCTGAATCTGCTTTTGGTTCTGACTCTTAACACTGTCAGTATTTATTTTAGTCCACAGTGCCATAGTTCTGAAAAAATATATGATAGATGCATTTACATGTGATGAATAAATGGATAAACTGGCTATTACTTGTGGTTTATAATAAAAATGATTCTTGTAATACAGAGAGATTAAATAAATACCTGAAAATGAATGTGTAATGTATGTGGTTAGGATTTTTTAAAATTTTCATTGAGTGCATGTGGCGTCTCTCTACCCAAGAAGGCCTTGTCCTATACTCACCCTGCTTGTATTGTGCAAAAGTGATGTATTTTTGATTAGTCGGGTCCAGGATCCCAAAGGCTGCATCCAGGTTGGCGTTGTTGAACAGACTCGGCCCTCTTACACCGCTCTGCTGAGAAATCTTCAGCTGCTCCAGCTGCTCGACAAGAAACTCTCTGGGATTCTCTAAAATGAAAGGAAAAACAACGCGTGAATCAATTAATATGTAGATAAATCACGGTTATTAAGGTGCACGTCTTTTAGGTTACATATGCTTAAATGCACATTTGAAGGGGATCTTAGCCAGTATGAACAGGAGGAATAAGTACAGCGAGGAAAACCTCTTTCAGTGTTCATATGAGTACCTGACTGTTGTTTTAAAGCAAATTTTAAAAAATAGTGAACCTGTCATTTAACTAAATTATTAAACTGGTTAGGAAAAGTTTGCAGTTTCATATTAATTAAAATAACAATATCAACAGAATAAACTTTGTCTTTGTAGAGAATATCAACACTTCTTCATGTCCAGAGGAAAGACAACTATGTATGACACTTGTGCTGTTATTAAGCATAACTAAACTATTATTTGATGTCTTCTAGCAACAGAAGAGTCATAATCCAACATTTTTATAGGTTTAGCTCATTTGTGACTGAAAAACTGTTATGGTGTTTCCATTACCTGTAGCATGTCAGTTATAACTAGACCTAGCTTGCTAGCTTTTGTTTAGCGTTTTTCAGCCTTCAGCACAGGATGTTGTGTCTATAACGGAAGCAAAATAAGCTAACCGGGTCTGTAAAAGAAGAGCATGCTGGTCAGGTTTTCCATGAGCTCGATAATTTTGTGTTTCTTAAGATAATCGGCGGCTTCTTTCTCTCGCTTCGTCGCCATCTTTTCCACTTCACGTTTGTTTAAATTGGTTGCTATGATACGCCAACATCCCAACGGCGAACGCCTGCGCAAGCGCGCATATACCATGGCACACACAAACAAGAAAGGTGCACAACTTTTCAGGTCCGTCTTAAACCCGGTGTCCGATATTTAAACAGGTTTCTTTTCCTGCTGTAATCATTCCTCCTGTTCATACTGATCATTAGAAGATCCCTTTATAACGTACTTACAATGTAAGTGATGGAGGACAAAATTTATAGTCCTCCTTCTGTTCAAAATGTAGTTAAAAGCTTATCTGAAGCTAATATGAAGCTTCAGCGTCCAAATGAGTCAAATCCAATACATCCATGGTCAAGTAGATATCTTTCAGTGTTACAGTCTTTTTAGTGGCAAAGTTCCTCTTTTTGTTACTATACTTCCACTGCAGATCAACAGGAAAACACAAAGAGGGAATTTGATGCTAAAAAGACAAAAATGTGGCAGATACTCACTTAATATGAGCTTCGGATAAACTCTTAAATGGATTTTTGCACAAAATAGCTGTGTGGACACACTGTGGATTTTGATTACAGTGAGGAAAACCTCTCAGTGTTCATATGGACACCTGACTGTTGTTTTTAGACAGACTAGTAAAATTGTGAACCCATCCTTCAACTGACTAATCATATTAGTCCTACTTCATACATCACATTTATAACTATAACATTTGCCACACAGTATTGACAAAATTATACCTTTATTTTTTTTAACAGAATAAAATTATTTAAGGACTTTAGCACGGTTATTGTGTTCATGTTACAAGTGTTCTCTTCCTGGGTTTACATATTGCAACACATTCAAAAAGGATGAAGAGAAACATTAACAACAGACAGGTTTGAATGGCTGCATACAAGTTCCTGATCCCGAGCAGCCAAACGCCAACAGTTTAGCATTTTCTATGAGTTCCTTTAAAAGAAAAAACCAAACACACAAAATCCGTTAGGAGATGTCGCAGAGTTGACTCAATTTCCGGGCATGTTGGCAAAAATTAGACATTGTTTGCCTGATTGAATGTCCAACACACAGACGATGTATAAATCCAAATCAGTCCAGTTTTTGTTCTGCTTTTAGCTGCTCTAAGGCTGCTGCAGCAGCTTCTTTTCTGATTTTGGCGCCCATTAGTTCTGTCTGAAGCTCCCCGGGCTTTGGTGGGACCTCTGGGATAGTCTGATAGAAAAAACAAAAACAACAAACATGCATAAACTGTTAAACAGACACTCAAAGGCCTCGAAGGTTGCAT
The DNA here is from genome assembly GCA_029490765.1 of Euthynnus affinis. Lineage (NCBI taxonomy): Eukaryota > Metazoa > Chordata > Actinopteri > Scombriformes > Scombridae > Euthynnus > Euthynnus affinis. Next base: position 9,202,087 of record CM055844.1, on the reverse strand, counting down.
GGCGTTGCATTTATTTAATTCCAAAGCATAGCTAGTTAAATATAGATACTGAGATGTCACCAGCCACTGATGATAACTAGAAATATCTGTTCTAAAACAGGGAGTATAATATTAATAGCATAGCCGTTGCATTCATTGAGTACTACTAGTCAGGAAGAACATATTTACAAGTTATTAAAAACACACATTTGCTTATACATGTATAGACATGTTATGTCTACTATTTAATAGTGTGGTGACTGTCAAATGGCACTAAGTGAAATATAGGAGAAGTCTCACTGAATGGACACATGACATAGTATTGTATATTGTGTATATACATGTAGTTTGTTTGTTTTATAATTGTGCCTCCACAATTTTCAACATCTACAGAAAACACAAACAGATCAGTGTAGAAAAAGGAGGATTTTGTCTCTCACCAGATCAGGCAGGTAATACTGGTGGACGACCTGCGCTCCAGCAAACATAGACAGTACACTGGCCCCGAACATCTTCAGGTACCGATTCCACGACACACCAGCAGGCATCTTCTCAGACTGATGGGGTTAGACTCAACCTGGAAGAAGAGAGGAAACTTTATACTTTATAGTCCCCTTAGGGAAACTCTTCTTGGGCTCAGTGTTACTGCATCACAAGGCATGTATCTCCCAAACATATTTACATACATACATACATACCTTACATCATTCATACAAAACAGTAAGACCAATTACATTGGTTAAAAAAACGTTACAGCTTATAAATCTCTATAAGCCAGAACAAACATAATTTTAACTCCTTTTCTGCCAAAGGGTTATTTTCTACTTAAATTATTAAAGCAGTTGGTGAATCGCTGGCTATACCAGTCACTTAAACATATAGATAAAAGGATAATAAACCTTAAAGAGTTGTGTCTGCCTGTTATTTGGACCACATAACGTTAACAATGGACACGAAATAATGTATTTCACACATCACCAAACTGAACACTGTGATTATATACACAGAAAACAGCAACTCTGGATATGAGTTAGCAATGGGGTTTTCTAAATATGTTCACTTCACAATTTAACATCATAAATGTATAAAATGCATTTGTAACATTAAATATCATACGTGCACGTACATGATAACCACCTGCACTAAAACAACCCACTGACAGGGAAGCTAGCTGCTAATGTTTGGTAACAGCTACCATGGCTAAAAGTTTGCTAGCTAGAGACTATTGAAAGAACAACAGACATAAACTAACATGAGCTGAAAGCTTTTAGGAGCATACCTTTGTTTATTTCACTGACACGTTAGTAAACAGCAGCAATGTGAAGCTGAGTTTCACCATCTTACACCCAGATGTCTGTCATTGGGACGCAAAAGCAGGTCACGCTGTTTAGCTAATACAAAGATATTGTAAACGTATAGAGCGCTCACTCTGCCTATTTTTACAGATACCAAATACGTAAAGATTCATTGTCGTCTGTTTTGCATTTTGGGGTTGTTGTAATGTTACTTGAGGCAGATTGTGAGTGTTTTTTAATATTAAATAAAAAATACTTTCTTTCTGGTCCACTATTTTTGTGACTTTAGGCTACGTGAAACAGATTATTTCCAGTGGAGTGATCTACTTTATGAACATCTACCATCTTTGGCTGCTACGTTCTTCTACAGTGACAATAGACGTCGGTTCATCCTCACAGTCGAGATCTGTCGCCATCTAGCGGTCGTATAGTGGTACTGTGTCTCTTCTTGTCAATTAAAATACTTCTTTTTTTCTTTTTTTAAAAAAAATAAATTAACAATTAAAGGAGGTTCACACGCTTTCAAATCTGTCTGAAAACGACAGCCAGGTGACTAGATGAAAGAGGTTTCCCTTTTCCTTGCCCAGGACGCTGGGAAGGCAGGAGCTAGCTGCACCTGATCTCAGGTGCCTGACCTGTACCCTGTTCACACCAACCCTAACCCTAACCTTAACTTAACCCTAACCCTAACCTTTACCACTGACCCCAAAATCAGAATTTTACACTGTTTCTCAAAAGCCCCCCAACTTTTTGGAAGTACAATGTCATTGGCACAGGAAATACTCAAATCCCCCGACTACACACTGCTTTTTATATGTCAAAGAAAAAAAAGGTTGGAAACCACTGGTTTTTATCTTTAACAATGTGTTGTATTTTAAAAGCTTGTTATGTTATCCATTGTGTCAAATCTTCATCATTATCTAACCTTTGCTGGTCTCATTTAATAGCCAGTCTAACCTTTACTGGTTTTATTTAATTACAAGTCTAACCTCTGCTGGTATTAATTAATTACCAATCTAACCTCTACTGGTTTTATTTAATTACCAGTCTAACCTCTACTGGTTTTATTTAATTACCAGTCTAATCTCTGCTGGTATTATTTAATGACCAGTTTAATCTCTACTGGTTTTATTTTATTACCAGTCTAACCTCTGCTGGTATTAATTAATTACCAGTCTAACCTCTACTGGTTTTATTTAATAACCAGATTAACCTCTACTGGTTTTATTTAATCACCACTCTAACCTCTACTGGTTTTATTTAATAACCAGTATATCTGCTGCTGGTTTTATTTAATAACCAGTCTAACCTCTACTGGTTTTATTTAATTACCAGTCTAACCTCTACTGGTTTTATTTAATAACCAGTATAACCGCTGCAGTACACCGTGACCTCCCCGCCGACAGGTGGCGGTAAACCTTCGCTCGACTTGAGGAAAAAGGAAATGTTGAGCGTTTAAATGGTCTTTGTTTTGAGAGGATTCCCTGCCCCCCTCGTCTCATTATTTGAAAACTAAAGAACAAAATGTATGACAGGTATGTTAGTTTGAAAATATACCTTTATGTTTCTTTCATGTAGCGTTAAAGGTCTCCTGAAGTTTAAAGACAGCTGTCGGGCTGTGTGACGTTTGACAGCTAACTGTTAGCTTAAAAAAAACCCCTGCGTCCATCTGTCTTCTTTGTGCCAGCAGTTATGTATTGTATGTGCTGTAATCTCCACACAGCTCACATTTCCAGTTTCTACTAACATTTGGAAGCAGAATGAATCTCATTGTATTCAAATAAGTCAACAGTTAAGATGGAAGAAAACCAGTATACATCATTGACGGTTCCCACGGATTATTTTCAGCAGTGGTGAGTTGGTGCTGGAGGTGGCAGGTCCTGGGAAACTTACCATCTTATCTCCCCCCGACGTCTTCATTTTCATGCATGAGATGGAATAATATATATAAAAAAAATATCATTTGACACAGGACATCATACATTAAGGATTGTAGCAAGTGATAATGTAATTACAAAGGGTTAATAACTTGTCAAAAAATGCAATAAAATCAACTTTAAATGGAAGGAAAGCAGAGCTGCGCCCATTAGTCGACAATTTGATAGTCGAATAATCGTTTTAATCATTTTTTTTTAAGCAAATGTGCATAAAAAAATAATGGTTGCAGCCTCTCAAACGTGATGAAGTGATGCTTTTCTTTGCCATTCATGATAGTAACCTGAATATTTTGGGGTTTTGAACTGTTTGTTGGACTAAAAAAGACTTTTAAAAAAGACTTCTCATTATTTTCTGACATTTTGTAGACAAAATTTAAATAATCGACAGATTAAGTGATAATCAAAATAATCGTTAGAGGCATTAGTTGCAGTTCTTGAGCTATATAAATAGTATTTGATAATTAAATTGTTTTATTTTACTCTAACAAAGTGAGAATACTGCGTCGTCAGCTTTTGTTATAACAGTTTTATTACATTTAAAGGGATATTTCATAAAATGTTTGTCATGTTGTGACATTATCCAGCAGTTATTACATCCTTACTTGCTACAGGCTTCATAAACACACCTGCAGTGGCTCTCTTACTATTTTGTCAGCAGTATAAAACGACCTCTTCACATTAGCGTTTGACCTGGAGTCAACTTCATAGGAATCACAACCACAGTCGTTTGTGTTGTTTGTATGTTCTTCATTTCATTCTGGACAAACTTGGCGCAGCAAACATCATACTTGTTGGTAAAAGAGCAGTTTGTGGGTGTAAATGAGTGAGTGTTTCCAGGTTATATGCACGAAACTGATCAAACAGACACAATCAGAAGAGGAAAAAACAGCTCGAGAGCTTGTTTTACATATTGATTAGTGTAACGAATGCAGTGCAGAGAATACAAACAGGTTTACATCACAGCATGTTTGTTTGTAAGTATTGTGTGTTGTAATTTTCACTTCTTGACACACCTCATTCAACACCAGACATAATTTAGCTCGTCTTACTGTGTCCGAGTCGTGTTTCGTTGTCTTCTTCTGCTCACCTTCCTCTTCCTTCTATCTTTAACCTTCTTCCTCCTCCTCCTCTCTCCTCCTCTCTCCTCCTCTCTCCTCCTCTCTCCTCCTCTCACGCTCCTTCACTTTTCCAGGTACCAGTCGAGCCAGCAGCACCCTGAGGCGCAGCATGTGATGTCGTATCACAACACGGGCCATTACGCAGAAGGTCCCAGAGATGAGCCCGTTATGACCGAGCTGTCCGTCCACCGGGAGCCAAGTCTTTACCAGGAGACTTACCAGAACCACCTGGGTCACTACCAGGAGCCGGTCTACCAGCAGAGCGTCAGGGAGCAGCACCACCCTCACCATCAACACGCAATACAACAGCAAGAGCCAAGTTATCAGCACCAACCTCAGCCCGCTGCTCCACCTCAAGGTACGGAAGAGGTTATTGATGTTACTGATACTCTGGAGGCTCAACACATTTCTCCCTCAGACCTCAAACAGATATCTGTTTATTATCTTCTACTTTTTGGTGCACTATTCTGTTAGTCTTTAATATATTGTGCACATACTGCACGGTTGGCAAAATAGTTGATTGACAATGATTCGCTGTAATAATTTGGAGACCTGATCTTTCAGTTTAAAGGTCTTCAAAGGGCCTAACTGAGTCATTGAGTGCATTGATAAGAAACGTACAGTAATACACACAGTTTTAGCTTCAGTCGTTCAATTTCAGCTTAACTTTTTACAGCTGATAACTAAAAGCTTGTGTTGCAAAGGTTTTGTAGGCTTTTTTTCAATCGTTTTTATTGTTAAAATAGTTTTATAGATATTTCCTTCCTCGGTTTTGGTGATCAACATAAGTTAATTAGAGCGGGAGCGTTGTAATTTCCATGTTTTTATGGATCTGTCGATTATTTCCGGGATTAATCGATCAGTTGTTTAATCTATAAAATGTCAGAAAATGTAGCAAAATGTTGATCACTGTTTCCCGAAGTCCAAGATGCAGCTAAAAATGTCTTGTTTTGTCCCAACCATCAGTTCACATCCCAAAACTATTCAGTCTACTGTCATAAAAAAATAAAGAAACCGGAAAATATCCACATTTAGGAAGCTGGAAACAGAGAACTTCTGCACTTGTTCTAAAAAAATGACTCAAAGCAGTTAATTTTCTGTCCGTCAATCAATCGACAAATAATATCGACTAATTATTGCATCGCTAAAGTCCAATATCTTTATCACTATCCCCTGTATTCCACTAATGAATATGACTTTGCCTATAAATTCAACAAGTTGACATTGTCTTTGTATCAGTCACTGTCGTACATCAACACATTGATCTTCTCTGTCTTAGCTGTGACGCCGGTGAAGAAGAAGAGAGGCCGACCTCCCAAACAACAGGCGGAGAACGGCGAGACGCAGGAGGAAGAGGATGAGGCCGAGGCTGCCAAGAAGGCCAAGAGGATCCTCAACCGCTTCAACGGCATGTCGGTGGCCGAGGTCATGGCCAAAACCCTGCCAGACGTTATCACCTACAACCTCGACATTTTGATAGTGAGTTATTTACCGAGTTATGAATAAGAATTTCTGTATTTGTTTATCTGTATAAGTAGTAGATTGGTGTTGGTGTTTGTTCCAGTTGTACGAGGAAAGTTGCACAATTTAAAAAAAAAAAAAAAAGATTTACAAACCATGCATCTGTGTTGTTAGGTTTCAGTCACAAAACACTGTAGTTTTTAGGTCTGTTGCTATGGTAACCCCTTCATATTTCTCCTCAGATTGGAATTAACCCAGGACTATTGTCAGCCTTCAAAGGACACCATTACCCAAACCCAGGAAACCATTTCTGTAGGTTGAAATTCAATTTCATTACTGACTACAGGGAATAGATGCTAGTATTCACTTTTAACGTCTCCTAACCTTTCAGACCCATCATCCTGGAGTTGGGTTCATCCTTATGAATGCTTGTTACGCAGCTCAGATTTGTTAAAAACTTTTTTAAATGCAATTAGATAATTAGATAAATACCAAGCTGAATTATGAGTGAAAAAATGTTATAAAAGGACACACTTTCAATTTGATATATTGGTGAAGCCATAAAAATGGTGTCTTGGGTTTGAATATTTTTACTTGATATAAAATTGATTCAGCGAGTCTACAGCTTTGGTTCTCGACCCTTTTTTTGTCAGACGTAACCCCACAGCCCTGCCTGATGAAGCAGCCCTTCATCGACACCAGCGTTACGTTCCAAATGTCTTCAATTATGTTGATTTTACACTATATAATATTTAACTATCAATGATATTCACATGGAAATTGTTAGAATATTGTTTATCTTTCAATATGAGGATCAGTTTGCATTCCTACTTCTACCACTTAGTGGCAAAAGCTGTACATTTCAGCTGTATTTGTCCATTATTTTTAGCTGTTTCAACTTTTCTGCTCACTTGCAAACTAGTTTCAGTCACAACATGTCTTCAAGTGTTACAGCTTATTCATGTTTGGATATTTTTTCTTAAATCAAATCAAATAATCTCTGTTTTTATTATATTTGTTGAGCTACTCCACAATCTTTCTGGTTGGTAATCTTTAGTTTTCCTTTATATTTTGGGCACTATTTCATTTTATGCTGGCCTACACTGTCACTTCACTCAAACCTTCGCAGGTCAGTACATTCGTTTATCTAAAAAAAATAAATATTGTTTATTGCCCAAATTTGATTAGTCAATGGATTCATCATAGGAAAGATTGCACAAACTTTTTTTGTGTGTGTGTGCTGATACTGTAGATTCAGTGCAGCGGCAGTAACCGAAAAGATCCAGTCTTGTGTCTTTTGATAATAACAATTTGCATGAAAGCCGCCCGGCCATATTGAATTTGCAACTCGTCTCTTTGTGTCCAGGGAAATGTCTGTTTCTCTCCGGTCTCACCGAAGAGCAGCTCAACTACAGCCACGACCAGAGCCTGCCGGAGAAATACAGCATCGGCTTCACCAACATGGTAGAGAGGACCACACCCGGCAGCAAGGACCTCTCCAAGTAAATAACAGAACACATTTATCTCCTAAAAACTATAGAAATGCAATTTAACTTAAAAAATATTATGAACAATTACAAATAAATCATGTGGTTGATGCTTTTATCCAGAGTTGTAGACTGTGACTGAATTTTAAGATCACCAACAGTGAGGAATTTCTGCGTAGAAATCAGCCATCATGTAATCCAGTGTGTCCCTTGAAAAAAAAAAAAAAAGTATAGAAAATGTTTGTCTGGTTTTATGTTTTTTGTCCCAGTAAGGAGATTCGTGAAGGAGGTCGACAATTACTTGACAAGCTGCAGAAATATAAGCCATTAATAGCGGCTTTTAATGGAAAAGGTAAAATGATGGAAACACTGAAAGTACTTTATTAGTTCATTTTGTCCATTTCTGTTGGAAATATTTATATGGTTTATTAATAAAAGTGAAACAGTTACATTTCTTTTTTTTACAGGTATTTATGAGATCTTCTGCAAAGAAACCTTCGGTGTGAAGGCGAAGAACCTCGAGTTTGGTCTGCAGCCCTACAAAATCCCAGAAACTGAAACAGTATGTGACAAACATGATCGCTCTGAAATGTACTCGGTATATATCAATAACCATTCCTACAAGCGTATGTTCTTCCTTCCACATAGGTTTGCTACTTGATGCCATCGTCAAGCCCCCGCTGCGCCCAGTTTCCTCGTGCACAGGATAAGGTGCATTTCTACATCAAGCTGAAGGAACTGCGAGACCAGATGAAAGGTTTGATTCCCGCCCATGATGTGATGGAGACCAAGTACTCCTTTGATCTGCAGCTGGCCAAAGGTAAACATCTGGTACAATACTCTTTGACTTTATAGCAAAGAGGTCCTGCTGGTGCTTGAAACATAAGCAGGGTCGTCATTTTACAGACGTATTTACGTCTAGATGAAGATCTAACTCCTCGCTGTTTGTGTTTGTTCTGCAGAGGACGCTAAGAGGATGGCAATCAAAGAGGAGCAGGTGGATCCAGAGTATGAAAGCTGTAGCGGGCTGCATGAGAACATGACGCAAAGCAGCAACTCCTCCAACTAAAAAAAAAGACAGCGGAGAGGAGATAAAACAGGCCTCGTCTGCTGTAGCACACAGGTACTGCAGTTATGAAAGATGTCTTTCTAATTAAGGGTTGAATTGATTTGTGTCTCAACAAGTGACGCCAACATTTGTGGAGAAGCTTCATGAGGTTTTTTAAACCATGCATGTCTCCAACATTTCATCTGTTGACAATGAAGGTTTCTCAGCGACAACATCAGACTGCAGAGTTTAATTTGGGCGACTAGGTTGAAATTTGGAGGAATGAGACTTTATTTTAGAAAAAAAATGACAGAGCACAGTTTTAACAACAGGAAAAGTGACTTTTTTTTAACTTATAAACAACTCAACAATTAGTTTCTGGTACATATAATGTAACTAAAAATACTAGAAATCATTATGCAAGATACTTGCCGTGGTTGATTTTTAAAATTAGATGATGCTGACATGAAGTGAACCAATCTGAGCCGTTCTGCTTGTCAGTAAGTTTACACAGTTTGCAGTAAATTAAATAAAACACACAAAACCCTGGCATGGTCGTTTAAAACATGTTTTGTTTTCTTGAAATGAATTATTGCCAGTCTATTGGTTAATGACTTAGAAATGTCTTTTGCAAGCAGTGTAAGTAAAATGTATTTATATAGAGCTTTTCACAGACAATAGTCACAAAGTGTTTTACATGAGCATGATGCCAAAAAGAAATACAGAGAAATACACAATCTGTAATAAATGTGCGCAGTAAGAAACGTAGAAAAAGTGAACAGAAAAATACACAATAAAACATGGAAATATAAAATGTCGACTTCTTACAGGATTACTTAAATGAATAGCTTCGGTTCCACATGCTCAACAGCTCGATGGAGAACGATAATCATATATTTTTTTCTTGTGGTATCTTGCAGAAACGGACGTTGAAGGCCAGTCAGCGGACCACATGGCACATAACCACCGCAGCTGAAGACGTTTGTACGACAGATACCAGACATCAGCTGTAATAGTAGCATCAGTTAGGGTACCAAACGCTCTGATGACCTCACAGGAGAAGAGGAGTCAAACAGTTTCCAGAGGCACTGTAACGTGACGCACAAGGGAGAAAGTGCCCACAACAATTATGTTCTTTTTTTTACAGACGGTGCATGTTTTTGGTGTTATTTTCTATCACTATTTATTGCATTTTGTATTGTATGTCTGTCCGGTGACTTATTTTTGTATTTTGAAAGAATGACATTTTATGATTTATCAGCTGTATAAATAAGTAATTGTACTCTGGGATTTCTAATCTGTAATTACAGAATTATTAAATCTCTTCTAAAACTGGCTCAGTTATTGTCGTATTGTTTTAAGTCAACCATGTAAAGCTTTAATATACTGTATAACCAATAACATAAAGAAAAACTGGAGTTCTCTTGATAACCTGAGACCTTATAAATGATGAGTAATGTTTTGTTTTAGGTAGAAAGTCAGATTATCAAAGGTCTGTCAAGAGGCTGAAGGCTTATTATGATGATTCACTCTCTTACTGGCTTGTAGTTGCTGAAAAACAAACAAAAGCTGGAAAGAAAGTCTGGCATCTCAGTGAAACATAAGTCATTCCAATAAAAATGAATACAGCAGGCTATCAACAGTAAAGTATCAGACCACTGTTTGTTTAACCCAGCTCATGTTTAGGTATCAAAGCTTCTTTTGAGACACAATAGCAATGTTTCACTGAACTTAAGGTGCCCCAACACTCAAAAATATGTTTTTTATTCTTGTTCCTTCAGTTGTATGTTTGAGCTTCACTGTGCAGAATGATGTAAATCCAGAGTTTTACACTTCAACGCTGTTTTTACATTCATCTGCTGATGGTGGAAAGTTTCTCTGTGCTCATCTGAAAATCTGAGTGTAATACCTACAAGTATGATTTATGACATTAACAACTGGTTTAGAGCCATTCCTGGTCCAGTATTCAACTGACACAAGTACGATGTGGTAACCTGAAGCCTCCAATACACAAACACAGAATAGACTTTACAGAAAAATATTTGCATATTTTTAGATTCTTGATCATTTTTAATGGTGAAGAAGGAGTGGACGCCATTTTAAGGATTTTAGTGAGACACTTCAACTTTTTTGTGGAACAAGTTGACAAGTTACTCAAAGTAGAGTATTTTTTTAAATACAGATCTTTATACAGTTCAATGTGGATATCATGTAAGCATTAAAAAATTATAAATCTAAATTTTTCATGGGAATCTTGCAATATACATATTTTCTGCTGATAAAGGGTCATAAAACCATGATGTCCTATCAGGTTGTATTGACTTATTTTGTACAAAATGGTGTTTCTTAGATGAGTGTAGCTATAAAAGATGACATTCAGGTCAACAAACTTGCTCCACTGCAATCTTTAAACGGTTTCAGATGTTGCTATAGGGCACTTTGTGAAAAAAAAAAACAACTATCTGTATGGGATTAAATTTGTGCCATAATAATAGAATAAAAATAAACTGAAAGCAAAATAATGACCTCAAAGGCGATTCTTTGGAGATTTTCTTCAATTATTATGACACAAATGTAATCCCATGTCAGTGTAGCTTTAACAGATGCAAAACATTTTTAGATGGTCAAATCAAATGTTGAAATACACTTAAACTATACTTTAAGGGTCATGAGAGGAGGAGGAGTCGAAAAAATAAAATAAATCTAAAGGAAAAATAGGCAGATGTGATCTTTATTGTCCAAATTAATTAAAAACTGCACTAAAAGCTGCAAAATACTTCCTACATCACAGACTGAAAAGCCAATGGAAAACAACCTCATGGAGTTTAAAAGTCGAGCAGCTCATACCAATGCTGAAATAGGGGTGTACTGCTCTGTATGTTTGTGTTTGTTGTACAGTTTACGTTACAAACACTACACTGCCACATATTTATTGAATAACACGTTTTAATAAGCAATAATTTAAAATATATATTCTTCAGTTAAAATGCTCTTTGTTATAATTAAAAATATTTCTCTTGTTTACACCCCTACGTCTTAGACTTGGCATCTCCCGGTGTCAAAGTTGAGCGGAGGGACTGCTGTCATGTCTTTGTTGCCTCTGTTGAATCCCTAATGTTTTAACAAGAAGAGCGGGATAGATGGAAAAATAACAGTTTCCTGCACGGAGAATTAAATTTCAACCCATACCCACGACAGGTACGTTTAGGTTTATAAATACTCGCAAATTTCCCACATTTTCTTTGCGACGAATCTCTGTGTAAGCGAAACCATTCATCCATGCTAAGTTAGCCGAGCGGCTAGCCGTGGGCTAACATTAGCTGTACTTGTGGCACTGTTATTAAATAGCTGTGCGTTCATATTGTCACCCAGGAATACGAAACATCTATAATTGAAATAAAATGCCTATAAAGTCGTACTTTTACGTGTTAAAATATTTATAAAACGGCTAACTGGTTTTCATTCGGGTTTAGCTTGTTAGTTAGCTTAGCCATGGAGGAAGGGGGAAACATTTTAGCAGGTGGAGATGTGTAGCTGCAGAATTTGGTGTTACATATCCTTTGTTTATATTGTTTGTTATGGTTTATCTTTTGTTGTTAACCCCACATTTTGTCTATAATCCCCTGGCACATGCATTCAGTTTCATACACTGCCAGCCTATTTATATGTACATCACATAGCTGTGTTCCCTCAACATACATATTGCATTTATTCAATAAAGTCAAACCACCCAAAAGATGGAAGAAAAGCTGAATGGATCACTGCCTGTTGTCTCCCCGGAGTATCTTCATCAGTGGTGAGTCCCCCCCCCCCCACCACAATGTGGCCCATACAGGAGCCAGATTAGCCTGTATCAGCAAACCAATGAATGGCAGAGTGTGATGAAAATGAAATGAAAGCATGTGCGCCCAGTGCCCCTTTTTAACTTTTGTTTCACCATTGTTTTAATAAGTTTGGGTCGTGCACCGCAAATGATGATGGTGTGTATTGTTTGTTTTGTTATAGCTTGATGGCATTTTGCTGTGATTTAAACACTGGGAGAACAAAGGAAAACATCTTGTTGGTGGAGTGTTGATGATTTTTTCCCCACTTAAAGGACAAGTTCACATTTTTTCAAGTCTGTCAGTCAAGTCAGGTGTCCGAATGAACAAGAGGTTTTCCTCGCTGTAATCATTCTTCAAAAGACCCCCTTCAAATGAGCTTTCAATGTATGTGATAGGGGACAAAATCCACAGTGAGTCCACACAGTCATTTTGTGCAGAAATCCATTTAAATGTTTATCTGAAGCTTATATGAGGCTTCATCAGTTTGAGTTAGTCATATCAAGTGGATATCTGCCATATTTGCAGTGTTTTTGGCATCAGATTCCTTCTTTGTGTTTCCTTGTTGAGCTGCAGTGGAAGTGTAGTAACAAAAAGAGGAACTTTGGCACTAAAAAGACTGTGATGTTGAAAGATATCTACTTGATTTCACTCATTTGGATGCCTGAAGCTTCATATTAGCTTCAGATTTTTGCACAGGAGGAGGACTGTGGGTTTTGTCCTCCATCACTTACATTGTAAGTGCATCATGAAGAGATTTTCTAATGGTCAGTATGAACAGGAGGAACGATTATGACAAGAAAAACATGTCTCAATGTTCATTTAGGCTCCTGACTGTTGTTTTAAGACAGACTTAAAAAAGTTGTGAACATGTCCTTTTTAATATGACGTGTACAACAGACTCTTTGATTCACTAACCAGTGTTGACTTTGGACTGAAAGTGTGGGTTTTCCATGTGGTGTGAAAATAAGTTGCAAGCATCTCTGCCGCTTTATTAGCCTCAGCTGGTTAAAATGCAGACTGACTGTACAACAGCCTGACAAGAGGTGCTTCTGATTTTTATTAAATGACCAAAAACTGAAGTCAACACCTTTTTTAAAACACTATGTGGACCAAATAAACGGACAACTGAGTGACTAGAATTAACTAAATTATTTATTTGTCGCCCAGACTGTGTTATAATGTTATTTCTTATCTTTTATTTTTTTCAAAAACAATGTTAAACCAGATTTTTGGAATACAAGCAGGTCAAAAGCCGTGGCCTGTTATCAGGTGGTATTGACTTATTTTGCACAACTGCCTGGTTTTGACATGTTTGCAGTGAAGTAAAACAGCTGTGATCTTTTTCTTTATTTGTCTAACACGTATTTGAGTTTTGAAACTAGCAACAATTCTGGTGTAATTTTGTATTATATATAATATGTGTGTGTGTGTATAAACACCCACTGAGAAACTGATAAAGAAAAGTAGTTTTTAAAAAGTGAAACTATCACTGAATTTATTTTATGTATGAATATAAATGATGAATAAACATTTTATTTAGATCCGAGTAGAAAATGATTCAGTTATGTTCATATATTCATCTAATCAATGATCTATAATCATTGATTAACACCTAACCAAACACAGAAAAGTCTCATAAGTAACTAAATAACAGTTAGGTTGCATTAAACACTGATCTTACTCTGCTTCAGCCCTTCAACACATCCACCATCGTTCTGCCTCTTGTATTAATACTTCCACCTGTTTTTTGTTTGTTTTTGTTTTGTTTTGTTTGTTTTTTTTTTTTAAATTGTCCTTACACCTCAGGGTCCAGTCAGCCCAGCAGTTTCAGGCTCTCCAGGCTCAACAATCTGGCTTCAACGCCAACCATCAGTATCACTACCCTGAGACGCAGCCGGGAGAGACGGCCATGGCACACATGGCTAACCTAGAACCCATGATGGACCAGCTGGAACCCGCCAACCTGGCAAAACGTACGATGATCTCTTTTGGATAAAACATCTTTATTAATTGTTTGGTCCATAAAATGCCCGTGACCATCAGATTTCCAAAATCCAAGTTGACGTGTTTTAATTTTATTCAACCAACAGTCTCAAAAACAAATATATTACATTTTATATTCACTCTCCAGAACTAATGTTTTGTGTTTTTGCTGTGAAAATGACTCGAATGATTAATTGAGAAGGGAAATAGTTGCAGATACATTTTATGCTGATCAACAAATTGAATAATTGACAAATCTTTTCATCTCCAATCCTCACTGTATATGGATCGACAGGTTTCAGCTCCCAGGGTTTTTTCATTTGTCATTAAATGTTGCCTCAGTGTGTCAGCAACAGTTCTGCTTAGTTAAACCTGAATGGAAAGATCTGATTGTAAATATTATTATTTTTGTAGTATAATAGTTTACATCAAAGTTCAGTATGCTACAAAACACCAATAATTGAAATAAAGTGTCATTTCACCAATTTATCGCTACACAACATTGTCAGACTCACATTGGACAGTTTAAAAAAAAAAGAAGTAGAAGAAGAAAGGATCAATATTGAGGCACCAGAAGCAGATCTTTTTTTAGAAATTCGATCACTGACAGTTTGGTCGTAGATTCAGGTCTCTTATACTAGAAGAGGCTAATGTCGTCTCAAGCTGCTAGCCTCAAGCAGAGATGAGTAGTGGGCTACAGAGGTCTGGTAACCTCATTTGTTTCCATCTCCACAATGCCAGTTTTTTTGTTTTTTTGCATTTTCAAACTTCTATCAGCTCCAACAGACATCTGGAGCCACAAAAAAAGCACTTTATACAACTTTTTTTTCACATAATCTACTAGAAACAGACTTTTATGTGTAAAATTGGTGGAACTTCCCTTTAAATTTTGTAATATTGTTTGATTATCGTCACAACACTTTCTGTTTGACATCACCTTTCCCAACTTTTCTTGTAGCCGCAGCCAAAAAGCGGGGCAGAGCAGCTCAACCCAAGGAACCCAAACCACCCAAACCACCAAAAGTCCCTAAGGCACCAAAGCCACCAAAGCCACCTAAGGACCCAAATGCACCTAAAGCCAAACCAGGTCCTAAGCCCAAGAAGGGCGCTGAGGCTCAGGGAGACGGCAAGCAGGAGAAGATCGACGAGAGCTTCAAGAAGGTGAAGAGGAAAATAGACCGCTTCAAGGGAATGTCAGAGGAGGAAGTGATGAAAAAAACTCTCCCAGACCTGCTGGACTACAACCTGGACTATGTCATTGTAAGACTCCTTGTCGAGCTGTTAAACAGTGGAGCAAAGCGCTGTGTTGTTGGGAAAGGATTTCAGTTTGTAAGCGTCCAAAACATCTGCTGTGTTTTATTTCCAGATCGGTATCAATCCAGGGTTGATGGCAGCTTACATTGGACGATGGTTCCCAGGTCCTGGAAATCATTTTTGTAAGTCACATGACAAGATTTAAGTTGAGATGTGTAATAGTAAAGATGTGGTTTCTGTGCCGGTCTCCAAAGTCGCAAATAGTTATGATTGTTAAAAGGTGTTTAGAAATGTATAAAAAGGTTTGTGAAGGGTGTGTGTGTAATCCTGCGCTACCTTTGTAAGACTCAGTTTGAGTTTTAGACCTTTTTAGAGTGAGGAATTACTCAAGAGTCAAATTAAAACATGCATATTACCTTCTTACCTCACTCTTCCTGTGTCTTATATGAAGATTAGACAGGATGGTGTGACACAGATAACTTGAGAAAGATGAGCGGGATGATCTTGTAATTTCAGGGAAGTGCCTGTTTTTATCTGGATTTACCGAAGAACAACTCAACCACATGCATGACACCACTCTGCCTGGTAAATACAAGATGGGTTTCACCAACATGGTGGCCAGGGCGACTCCAGGGAGCAAAGACCTCTCAAGGTAGGTGTTTAGACTCAAAACAGTTTAATGGCATCCTGTGCTGAAGTTTGATGACTAAACTGGTGCGATAATGGTTGACTGTGACAGGCTGAGATTCCTGTTAGCTTTGAGATTAAAAGTTTGTTGAAACACTGTCTTTTTTTTTTTTCATCTCAACAGTAAAGAGTTGCGTGAAGGAGGAAAAATCCTCACAGAGAAGCTGAAGAAATACAAACCTCTTATTGCTGTTTTCAATGGAAAATGTAAGAACTCTTGAACTACAGAGCAGCAGTTTGTTACAATGAACTTACTCAGTAAAGAGAATTAAGGTGAATGTTTTCCTGTTTGTTTGTTTTTTTTCTTTTCCGCAGGCATATACGAAATGTTCTGCAGAGAGCTGTTTGGTAAAAAACCACAGAAGCTTGACTTTGGTTTGCAGCCACACAAGATCCCAGACTGTGACGTGGTGAGCGAGGACGGATTTCTCTCATGTTCTTCTCTCCTGTGTGAAATTACTGCGGATGTTTACATTTCATTATCATACAAATGGCTGTTTAGCCCCTTTCACACATTATTTATCAGGAGTTTTGTGAAGTAAATATTATAAAGGATAAACCGATTATTATACCCCTACCAGTCTAAAACGGCATATCGGTTCAGTCAGACTGGAATCTGATGCCATGGGGTGTTAAGGTGGTCTTGTGGTTAGGATCCTGTGACTCCTGACTGTCTAATAATGAAAAAATGCCCCTAAAAATACAGCAAAAATATCCAATACCATATATAATGACTTGCATATGACAAATCTTGGCTTGGTTTATCCACATTTTTGACACCCTGAAGCTCATAGGACCCTTTATAATATTTCAACATTTGAATTGAAATTGAAGATGCGAGTCTTCATCGTTCAGTTAAATAATGGATTAAATCACTATCGATACTGAAAAAGTGACTAATTGTGCATCCTATAAAATAACAAAATCACAGCGGATTCATAAATATAGAGGTGCTTTTCACCCACAAACCTTTCAATCACAAATACCACCTTTATAAGAACTGATCTGACAGTCGTTTCCTCTCTGCAGGCTCTGTATCTGATGCCCTCATCCAGTGCTCGCTGTGCCCAGTTCCCTCGTGCTCAGGACAAAGTTCACTTCTACATCAAACTGAGGGAGCTCAGAGATCAGCTGCGAGGCATCCAAAGAAGCACTGAAATCGAGGAGATCAACTACAGTTTTGACCTACATCTGGCCAAGGGTAAGCACAGTCTTGTAACATCCAGCCTGTATTAAACTAGTTCGTGCCATAGCGAAGAAACAAACTGCTTATAAATGCAGTTAACTACTGTATGGAAGATGTTAACAGGCATGGAAAGTTTTATAATTGATTTTATAGCCTGTGTGTTTGTTCAGGTCAGAGCGTGATGTGTTTACTCTGTTTCTCTTTACATCAACAGAGGATGCCAAGAGGATGGCGATTAAGGAGGAGCAGTACGATCCTGGTTATGAAGATGCCTACGGTGGAGCGTATGCAGAGAGAGGACCTGAGGGGGGCCCGGCTCAGACCCAGACCAACGGTCACTGTACATTTTCATCTGGTGAAAACACAGGTAACCTTACACAGAGAGCACTGAGGGTAACATCAATCCTCCTTGATGCCACTACTCTGAACAACCAAAGCTCAGAGAGACAGAAAGCCGGTGAATGAGAGAAATAAAACGTTACTTTCTAAAGCAGAAGTAAATAACAAACACTCAACAGCTGATTTACTGCGGAGACCGACACTCTTGGTTTCATTTTCCTCCTCAGCATTTTTCATTCGTTCCTTGCATCCAACTAATGCAGCAGTTAATACGAAGAACAACAGGACAAATCTGTGGTGTTGATATTTCAAATCTGATGCCTGCAGCGCGCCATAGAGCATCATTTGACATGCATCAATTATTACTCAGTGTGTTCAGGCCTTTAGAAAATAAATCACAGATGCAATATTCAAGTTGATATTCCTTGAATTATCCACTCAGGCTGGTGGATTAAGAAAACAACAACATTTACCAGTAAGCAGATTAGTGCTGCAACTATTATCTTCATTATTGAATAATAGTTTGTCTGTAAAATGTGAAGAAAAAGGTAAAAAAAAAAAAAAAACAGAAGATATTCAGTTTACTATCATAAACAACAACAAGAAAAGAATCAAATCCTCTTATTTGAAAAGCTAAAACAAGCAAGTGTTTGGCATCTTTGACTGAAAAATGATTGAAACCATAAGTTTATTGTCAAAATAAATATATTTATATACTATCTAGTCAGATTCACACAGTCACAAACGTTGTAGGTTTACTGCTGAAGAGAGTAAACCACTCTAAACATTTTATTAAAACCAGTTTAGGTTGCTGAAACGAAACATGTTGACAAACTCTCCTCTAGTTATGAATAGTGTCTCATCATCCTTCAGCGCAGAGCTTCAGTCTGTCTCTTCTCTCTTCAGAAGGAGCACAAGACGCGACCACATCGCTGACCGCAGAGGGTCAGCTCCCAGACGGACAGTGGATGACCCAGTCTTTCGCAGATCAGATACCGGACATCAGCGGTGGACCAAAGGACGGCAGCATATGAGGAAACGTTAGCGAGAGGCTACAGCGTCCCTGCCTGCATGACTGTATCAGCGCGGACCAGCACAGACCTCAGCCCACTCTGTCCTCCACCTCTTTTGTCGGTTTTTTTTTTTTTTCTTCCCCCCTTTTTATTAGTGTCTGAGTGGAATATACACACATAGATGGACTTTTTTTAGCAACTTTGCAGAATATTCTCTCTGCACTCTTTATTTTATTGGTGGTCTTGTATACATGTATGATTATCTTCACGGCAGTCTTTTTTAAACATGTGAAATCAGGGACTTGACAATGACACTTCACTGTCCTTGGAGAAAGTCATGTATTTTAAACGTTTTGTTTTGCCTTTGTACTGTACGATACTGTACTGCACGGCGATGCAGTTGAGTGTAAACATTCGTATCTACTTCTCTGACAGTAGATAAATCTCCAGATGGTTATTTTAAAAGCTTGATTGCTCAGTCTGAGCCTACTGTTTGATCCTCGGTGTGAGGATTTAGCTAGCATTAATGCGTTACATTCATGGTGCTATGACGTGACCACGATGCAAAGTGATCACTCACTGAAACCAGACTCATGACGGATGTTAAGAGGAACCTCTGACATGCCTTCCAACATCAAGTTACAAAACTCAAATGGGTTTTATTTTAATCTTTTTATTATTATTTTTGTTTTTGCTTTAGGAGTTTTAGAATTATGTTTTCTATGTTTATGAAAATGCCATTCACAAGGAATTTTATGAAACGTTTGTCCATTAAAAGCTCCTGATGATGCTTTTTCTATATTATTGCATTAGCTCTCAGTCATTTTACTGTCATGCAGCATGTTGGGTGAATTTAAAGTATTCATGATAACTGATTATAGTTTTAGAGAATATATAATACAAGGAAAAAAAGTAAAAAAAATTTTTAAAAAAAGCAGCTGAATGTGGAGCCTAAAGTGAAAGAGGTTCTGACGCAGGATGTGCGTAACATGGAGGTATATGAACAGATTATAATATTCACACATTGTCTCATGACCAAACTAGCGGACTTTTACAACCTCTTAAAAAAGACTCTTTTGAGTCAAAGATATTATTAACAATTAGTTTCAAATGTACAGCATGTTTTACTGGATTCAGTTGAAAAACAACCTTTTGGGGAAAATCAAGCATGATAAACCTGCTTGGAGCGCCAGAGCTCCTGAAATCAACTTGTTTTTAAATATTATCCAGTAATCTTTCTGCTTCTAGTGGAGGTCAAAGGTCAAAACAGTCTGCGAGATGCCATACAAGTAAAGATTTCAATGCCTCAAGAACTTTCCAGCAGCGTAACATGTTGCTGCTTGTTGCAGCCCTGCAGTACATAATACCCAACAATGCCAGACATGTTTGAGTATTTAACAAGTTAACGCGCTCATATGTAAGATAAAGTAAAAATCTGTTGAATCCTAAAAACATTTTGTATATTAACCTACAAAAATATTTCTGTTACAACAAAATGTTAAACTAAAATTACAGCCGTGTTAAATTAATGTGCTTTTTTCTAGGTGAAATTATTTTGTTCCAGTCAAGACGGAAAGAAAAAGATATTGGCAAATTGGTGAAATGGTTTCAGTTAGCTGGTAAATAACTTAACATTGAAAAAAAAATCTGAATAGTTAAAATTACACTGAATTATTTTGGTAGCATAAGCTTTTGTCATCATTTCAGTTGGTTTTGAAGGCTCTATGGTCCACATACCAGCCACACAAATCTATGTAAAAAAAAAAAAAATACAAAAAGTACAGGTAAGATCTGTTATGAGATAATAAGATTCATTCATTTTACTACATATCCCTGATTGATTGGGGCCAAAAATACATAACATTCATAAAACAATACTGATAATCGGCTCAGTCTTGGCTGCTCAGTTTACTGTTGATGACGTGTCTGTTTACTTCTGTGGTTTAAAGTCCGTTTGCTGGATGCAGATGTGTTGGTAGTGAGGAGGCTGGACGATGGACTAGAGCAGGTCGAGGTGAGCGAGAGGAGGTTCGGGGTGAGTGTTGAGGTCAAAGGTTGAATGTTTTTGTTGTTTTTTCTGAGGTCTGAACCAGAGGAGAAGCTGCCGCAGTTCTGCCCTGCGGACACACTGAAAGACACAAAAATAAGAAATACAGATACAAATGAACACGAAGAAGAACCCTGATGGTGCTGTTGTGACATGATCTCTATGAAAGACAGTCACCTTTACAATATTTCCACTTTTAAACAGTTACATCATCTTCATATCACATCATCTCAATATATAACAGCCACATAATTACAGCTGCTAAAAATCTACATTTTAAAAGCTATTTCAATAAAACAATGACAACAATAATGTGTAGTTTAACTTCTATGCCAGCCATAATTATGTTGGAGGACGCATCACTTTTATCATAAAGGTTGATTCTTTACCAACTTTTTCCCTCCAAAAGCTCAAGAGAGGCAGCTGCTCAACTTCAAAATACTTTATGTTGAATCGACTCTTTTTTTTTAATGGAAGTCTTGAATTGATATTTAATTTATTAATTCAGTAAAGTATCAAAGAAAAGAAAATTGTATTTGCGTTGTGTTCACACCTGCTGGTATCTTCGCCTCCACTGCTCCGTGTCTGTCTGCAGAGATCTGTCGTCAGCGTCAGCAGCCTGCAAATCACTGTGCAGCCTGATAATATCATGCTGTCACCATAAACAATCAATATTATAAATAAGTGTAAAAAGAAAAAAACAAAATCAAATGATGCTAAATGTTGTTGTCGACCATCTTTGGTTTACCTTTTTATGAGTAAGAAGGTCAGCTCAATGGGCAGCGTGAGGAGGGCCAGCAGGTATAAAACCACTTTGACTGGAAGGAACTCGGTGAGATGAGACCACCGACCGCCACCAGCATGACTGTCCCTGCACGCCTCACACAGCACTGACAAACACACACACTGCAACTGTTAATGATAGTGTCATCATTTTATTGTGTAGAAACTGATTTTGTAAGCACCTTTGGGTTTATCCTTTTTATGTTATATTGCATGCAGGTATGTGCAGTGTTGTATTAAGTTATTCTACACTTCTATTATCCACTTAAAGTCATTAAAAACATTCTTTCTGTTCTTTTCCAGTGACGATCCACTGAGGAATTAGATTTATTTTATAGTAATTGAACAAAATCTCTCCAGAATCAAACAAATAAAATTAAATTGAAAGTGAAATCAAATAACATGACACTAAAAAAATGACCTGAAAGGCTAAATTTACAATAAAACTACACAATATATTCCACTTTTCTGTCACTGATCAGAGTTTCTCTTTGCTTTTCTCTTATATAATCTTTTTTTTTGTTTAATTCTTTGTCCAATTATTATGAAACAAATCTACTCCCATATTTTTAATTCTACCCTTTGTGAAGTAAAACCAACAAAAACCTAAAATTTGATCTTATTGTTTACGTTTTTAATACTGAATACTTCCTTGGACAGCTGCACAGGTGCGTTGAGGTGTTTTGTTCAAATCTACTCTGACTGTTGTAGGGACCAAACCTCTGACCAGCTGACAACGGGCTCTAACCACCTGTCCTTACCTCTCTTGAGGCTCACTGGCAGGTTCTCTATGACTTTCAGGTCCAGCCACTGATGCTCTTCCTGAAGAGAGTTCAGCTCGCAACAAGCGGGCTTCACTGTGTCCGTCTCCGCCACCAAACTGGGAGGAAGACACTGAGTTCCAAGCAGATCTATAACAGACAGTTGACTAATGACATGTTTTGGTTGAGGACTCGGTGTTGAGGTGGATGAAGGTGGAGGAGCTCACCTCTGTCTCTTAGGAAACGGAGAGCATCCAAGTAGCCGTTGTGGCAGATCTCAGCCAGTTTCTGTCAAACGAAAAAGTGGAAATCATGAATGTTTGTTTGCTTTTTCCATAAAAAAAAAACATTTAACACAAGATTCATTTGTCTGCCGCTCCACTCACCTCAATTCTAGGTGGGAGGAAGGACGTACAGACCCGGTGCACATTGCCGGTGTTGACCTGGATGCTGACGTTGCCGTAGTGCACCTCGAAGAAGTTGAAGGTACCCTCTCTGGGGCAGATGTCGCTCTCGCCTGAGAACGGGGCCATGGTGATGGTGTTTCTCTGCTCCAACAACGGCATGTTGTCGCTCAGGGCTCCGTCCATGTAGTGCTGAGAAGAAAGAGAGGTGGATGATTGTTGATGCCACTTTCAGATGGACACACAGAGACAAAACTACGAGGATCCAGGATTCATACAATGGTCAGGGATTTAAAAAGGGTTAAAAATGTGAAGAAGGCCTGAAGATACATGCTTAAGCCTGATGGTCTAGGGGTTTAAGACCCTGACCATGTAATCATTATGTCCCCTGTTTGAATCTGAACCAGGCTTCCTCCTCTGTCAGTGGGGTATCCTGATGGTCTAGGGGTCTAAGGGTCTATACTGCCCAGTATCTAATGATGGGAAAAAATGCCCAAAAATACCCCACTGAATGTATGTATGCATATATGTACTGTATCCATGTCTGTCAAATTATATATGTGTTAACTGCATAAAAAATATTCTACTTTTGTTATTGATTTTCCTCTTTTTATTTAATTCTGCTCTAATGTTTTAATGTTCCTACTTCTTGCATCTATCTTTCATTTTATGTTTTTTTCCCCTCATGTTTTGTGAATCACATTGTATAGCTTTTTTTTTTTGTATGAAATGTGCTGTGTAAATAAAAGTTTCATTATCATTTCCTTCATGACCCAGAGTCCCGTTTACAACTCTCAGAAAAGGAGTGTAAACTTGTTGCATTCAGCTGTGAGTTTAAAGAATCAGTGGAGATGAAAATAGCACAAAAACCCCTGATTACTATCATGTCTACTGGCTGCAATGCATTCTGGTCTATTGAGGCCGCTGCTGGTCATCTCTGCTTCTTCTATGATTAATTTCCGCCTTTGTGTTTTTTTGAATTTTGGATGCTGAATGTCAGCTCTATATAAAAACAACTCCATCCTTTTGATACTGATTTCTCCTTTGGAAAAATTATTAGTATGAATTCCTGATGTTGTTTTTCATGATCACAAAGCCTATGTCATCTGAATAATTTGAAAGATGTCATAATAACTCAAAAAAAAAATCAACACACGGAGCTTAAAAGTAAGAAGCTCAGTAAACTGGAGTGAATGAGGGAGAACAGAGGAACACGAACAGTGAAGAACATCTACTCACCACTCCACGATATGAAGGTGGGATGAAACCACAGTAAACAGGGAAAAAGCAACTGCACATCAAAACCTGCAGAAGAAGGAAACAGTGATAAAACATCCTCTCTAAAGATACAAACATCTACTATTGATCAGAAACTGAACCTCAACTTCTCACATTTGCTAAATTACTACCAAGATCTAGAGAGAGTCTATTCTCAGGGCTCATCTCTACCTGAATGAGCTCTTCTCTGCTGTCAAACTCCGACACCAACACGTTCTTCCCATCTGAAAGTCTGGTGAGGGACACGCAGAGCTTTCCGGAGGCCCGGAGGTGGGCGTCTTGTGGAAGTCTCTCCAGCAGGGAGTCCCGTACCGTCCGCAGAAGACTGAAAGTCGGGTGGAAAACTCCCAGAGTGTGTTTTCTGGCCTCTTTCGCCACGGTCAAAACATCAACACAGAGTTGTTCTGAGGAGGAAAATGCAGCAAATTCAGCATTTGGTTGATAGGTGAATCAGAGAATAATTAACATAAAAGATAGATAGCCTTTAATATACTAATTTTCTTTTGTTATAGTCAATTTCCTGCAGCTAGTATGTTTGTCCTTTTACGTTTTATGACTCTTTTATGTATAAAAAAAAGACACATTTGTACTCCTGACTTCTACAAAAGGCACTCTGGGTAATGTAGGAACTCAATACCTCTATGAAGTATTGTTTTTGTGATTATTGTGTTGCTTTATTGCTGTTTGCCATTTCAATAATTTCTATTTATGATTTAAGGTTGTTGTAACATTATTGAAACACCTGGACAAACACAACACAAATTAAATTATTGCAGTGTAATTTTACTTTTATGTGATATTGTTATGTATTTGTTCGTGAGTGAGTGAGTGGTTGAGAGAAAACGGATGTTTTTCCTCGGCTTCGGACCCCACATGACCTCTGGAATTTGCTCCTATTAACATGAACTCTGTGTGTCAGTGAACCTGCCAAGCATGTTGTTTACCTCAAGCATCAATCAGCGACACTCACAACAACATAACATACCCCTGATCTTTATGAATGGGAGGAACTTATAGTTACTACAAGGATAAGATTTATTGAACTAAACAAACATGAGATATGTTTAATTTTATTATTATAAATACCTCTGTGTGTTACCATCATAATATAATCATAATCCATTAACTAGATGCTGCCACATTGCTAATGAAGAGCTAAGAAAGATGATGTTTACTCACAAAGTTAGGGCCAGGTTTTGTTTATTTTGGATATATATAAGAGTAAAACAGCAGATTTTATTACATAAATTACATAGAAGAGTGTAATGGGAAATAAAGTAGTAATCTCCACGCGTTAGGAGACCATCATGAGACAAGATCCTCCAATAAATACCCAATTAAGATTAAAGACCATGAAGATTTAGAGCTGGGAAAACTCTAAACTGCAATTTACAGTAAATATGACTCACCAATAGGAAACCCAACACTCAAAGCTGCAGCCACAAGACAACCAGATGAAGCTCCACAGATTTTGGAAGCTCCCTGAACCAGCTGTGGGACCCGCTCCAGGATACAGCTCAAAGCTCCCAGGTAGTAAATACTCCTGAATCCACAGCCTGCGAAAGAGATGTTCCACTCCTCATCCCAGTTAAACATCTTCTCTGATGTTTCCATCGACCATTAAGGTTGACGGACACTCAAAACCACATCCCTAAAACTTCAGTCTGTTCAATCATCCCTCATCTACGGCGTTTGGTTGAGCTTCAGTAACAGTTGTCTTATCTCCACTACATTCAGAGGTAAAAGGGGCAGTGCGTCACTTGGCTATGGTATGGCGTTACACAACTTATTAGGCTCAAACACCACATGTTACAAAACAGAAAACAGGCTGCAGTTGCTTCACTCACTCAGTCACTCACTAACTGCAATTAGGCCAACAGCATGACATGTGATAGTTTTCATAACTTACTTAACCAACGCTAAGTGCAGGAGAGAGAAAAAGAGGGGCAACAAACTGACTTAGAAGGATTTTTCCACTTATAGCTATCAGCTAATGATTTGATATACATCATTGTATGGAAGTAAAAAGTGACAAAATATTTAAAAGTTTGAAAAACTACATTTAATTCATTGAATTATTACTATTTATTTATCCTGCTGCTTTTTTGCTCTGATTAATTGAGGAGAGCTGCAGAGATGGGTGATAATCCTCTGTGGGTTTGTCACCATGAGCTTCACCTCGAGTTATTTAATACATATTTATTTGATTAGTGCATTCAATATTGAGAAAATGTGCAGGGGAATTTTTTTTTTTTATAAGAGTGATCAGGTCTTAGGTTTGAGCTAACCTCAAGATAAATCACATTACATTAAGTACAGTTGCTTTTTGTATCCAATAGATTTATTTCATTCAGGAACCTGCTGATGTTTTCTTTGATAGTGACACCACAAAACACAGATGCATTTTTACATTCATTTATTGAACATTTTTCACTTTCTTCTCTTTCAGTGCCATATTAAATATATTTACTTGAATGCAGAAAAGGACACAGAGTCTTCAGACTTCTTGGCGTTTGAACCTTGCTCAGATGCACTATGTCGGATCCACCCTACAGCTCTGCCCAGATCCAGACCCCAACCTCTACCTGTGCTTTTCGTTGGCTCCACGGTGGCTTCACCAAACTCAGGGCAGAAGGTGGGTGTAGGGGGTGGAGTCAGGGACACGTGGTCCGACTCAGTGTTTGTGTTCCAGGTAAAGGTAAGGCTGGAGGTGGGGCTGGTCTCTGGGGTAAGTGGGAGAGAGTTTACATCTTCTTTTCTATTATTCCACAGGTTCAGGCCTAATGGCAGGCTTGGAGATCTGTGCAGAGCCACCTCGCTGTAAAAAGACAAAGTTTTAGAAGCTTTGTACTTCACCAGTGCAACCAAGTCTGCACATATGTGAAGAGATAGAAAAGGGGACCACTGCACACCTTTCACAGTCCTCCATCTTGACCTTCCAAGCTTTTTTGTAGATGTCTCCAGCCACGCCGTAGAACCAGCTTATGTCTCTGGGCACATCTGGGATCCAGTCTACTAGTCTGTGAGAAATAATCAAAGTCATGGAGTGTCAAATTAATACATATTAGCAGTGGTGGAAACACTCAGATCCTTCATTTAAACAAAAGCTGCAGTGCCACTAATAATCCACAAATCCTGCATCAAAAATGTATTTGAGGTGTCACAATAAGAAAAGCTACAGGTGTAAATATTAAAATCAATAATGGTTGAACTCCATTTAGCTGCTGCTTCAGTTTCAGGGTCCTAGTATTCATGCTGTCTCACAGTCATGGACACTTGAACAGATATAATCATACCTATTATAAATAATAGCCTTCATTAAATCAAAGGAAAATATAAGGGAAAGAAAAAATAGAGGAGAAACAGACAAAAAGATGATTTGCCTCTGAAATATGGTTGAATACAAGTAGGAAATCTCATAAAATGTAAATACTCATCCAAATGAATAGTAAATACAGACATGTAAAATATATTCTGAGTGAGACAGATTTAAATATTAAATAGGAGAGAATGAGATGAACTATAACACCTCATGTTAGATCAAAGGTCAAAGAAGTGGAAATATATGATGGGGTGTTATGTTAATACAATGTGTAGTGTCCATGGGGGGCGGATAGAGTCCAAGTCAGTGGGGGTCCGGGGCCTTGTTGATGAGGCCGGCTGCAGTTGGGAAGAAACTATTCTTGTGGTGTGAGATTTGGTCTTGACAGATCTTGGTTTCTTGCCGGAGGGGGGCATTCAAATATGTTCATGTCTGGGGTGGGAGGGGTCGGCTTAACTCTTTAGATGCTGCAGTAGACCACCCCAGAAATGAAAAGTAATGATATTACCATCCCCAAACATGCAGCTGTGGTTCAGTATTCAGTAATATTTATAAAACATTGTTGTAATTCAGGTGGAACGCTGAATTGACTTCAAGCATATAAAAAGAAAATACTTGAGCTGTTGTGTTGCCGTCGCTGGTTGAATACATGCTACACATGTTACCTCTGGGCTAGAGAGCAGGCCGACTCCACCGGCAGCGTGCAGGGGATCCGCAGGTATGAAGTCACTTTGTCTGGCAGGAGCTCAGTGACCTGAGACAACAGACCACCAGCAGTACGCGTCTCTCTACAGGCTTCACAAAACACTGACACAGATACAGACACATATAGTGAAAAGTTAACATTATAGTTTTACTGCATTAAATTTACAGTTCTGGCTCAGTGGCTTATTATTATTATTAGTTACTTTGGTTTGATGTACAGATAAAGAGGATATTTCTGACGTATGTAGGTGGAGCGAGTGATATAAAATGTTTCAGGAGAGAACAAAACAGCTGCCTTCTGTTAGCGAAATGCCACTGAAGATGGTGTGTTACAATGTAAACAACAGATCTGCAAGCTGTGGCTGCAATGCATTATAGTACATGGAGGCTGATGTGGTGGAGAAACTGGTATCTATGCATCTTCTATGATGTATTTCATGTATGACAGATGAATATTTGGGCAAAATGGTAGTTCTGAGTTATATGCACAATATAGATTCAGTTATACTTATCACACTAGCATTTATTATTATTATTTTGAAGCTTTATAATGTTTTGATATCTTTGTACTTTACTGTCTGGACCTTTTTTGATGTTAACTGGGAGCCTCTCTATGAGCTGTGGGTCCAGCCACCAGTGCTCCTCCTGAGGTGATTTCAGTCCCTTCTGCTGTGTGTCCTCATTCGACTCTTCAGCTTCAGCAGACGCCTTCGCCAGCTCACAACAAACAGGTTCGGGAGAGTCCGTCTCCAAACTTCTCAGCGGACACTCGCTGCTGATTAGATCTGTGAGGGACATTTTAAAATCGAGAGGATTTCTGCAATAAGCAGCACTGGATTACTGGTGATGTTTGGCATTGGTCACTATGTTTTACTGTCCTATTCTCTGGTATGTTTTCCAATCTATTGGCTACCGAGGCGTCGACTACTGTACATGAATGCTGCACAGTCATCGTGACTTGATGGTCTTACTGTTCTCTTGCAGGAAGCGGAGAGCGTCCACGTAGCCATTCTGGCAGATTTCAGCCATCGCCTGAAAAATCAAACATGTTTGATGAGAATGAATGAAACATAAATCTGTATACTTAAAGGATGAGTTCACAATTCAAGTCCTAAAGTAATATTCAGGTGGCCAAATAAACATTGACACATGTTTTTCTTGCTATAATCTTTCCTCCTGTTCTTACTGACTATTATCTCTCCATAATGCACTTTCAATGTAAGTGATCCACAGCCCTCCTCCACTGCATAAATGTATTTAAAAGTTAATTTTAAGCAAATATGAAGCTTCAGCCGTCCAGATTATTCAAATCAAGTCAATATCTTTCAAAATTACTGTCTTTTTAGCACCAAATTCAGTATTTTTGTTACTATACTTCCACTGCAGCCCAACAGGAAAACACTGTCCGTTGAGACACAAACAAGATATTTTCACTGAAAATGTGGCAGATATCCACTTTGTTTGATTAATCGCACCCGACTGTCGTTTTAAAAACAGACTTGAAAAATTATGAACATATCCTAAAGTTTGCAATAACAAATCTCTGACCAGCAGATGGCAAAATGAGAGAAACTTGTAAATATTTTGTTCCTCCTTAAGGAAGAAGGAGGAAGAAAACAGAAACATAGTGTCTATAGAGCTCAAAATCATCCCTTCCTCATGCCTTTTTATGCTGAAGGTATCCCACATGGCATAAAAAAAAAGACGTCCTGTTCATCAACATCTTTACCGTTAAGTAATTATTTCCACCTTGTGTTAAAATATCTGAACCAATGACAAAAGTAACGCCTGCACACAGACTCCAAGCCACAAAATGTATTCAAATAGGCAACATTTTGGATCTGAAGATGCAAGTATGTGATGTATAGGGATAATTATACCTCTTCTTCTTTTAATCATGTGTGTTTCATGCTAAAAAGAATGGAAACCAACTATATGAATGTTTCCTTTTGATTAACCTCAACCAATCAGCCAGTTTGTGGCTGATAAAATGTCTCTAACTGCTGCAGAAGCTCCTAAAACCTGGACTCCGGCTCCGCGTCTCACCTCAGGCTCCGGGGGGAAGAAGGTGCTGGTGACTCTGTACATGTTCTCCGTGTTGACCTGGATGCTGACGTTGTTGAAGCGCACCTCGTGGAAGTTGAGCGTGCTCGCTCGGGGGCAGACGTCGCTCTCACCGGCATACGCGGAGAAGGTGATCGTGTTCTTCAGGTGACAGCGAGGCAAGTTGTCACTGACGGCACCGTCCACGTAATGCTGAGAGGAGAGGAAAGGTGCTGATCAATGACCTAAAAGGGACTGAGAGCTATTATTTATATAACCACATGTTCTGATGTTTGGATTAATGAATACTGTCCAACACACACAACACACCGATCACACACACATTAAAAAATGATGTAGAAATATGTGAATCATGCAATGACTAAATCAAACTAAGGTAGGTTAATCTTGATAAAAAAGAGAAGTTTAAAGTATGAGAGGCTGTATTTTGTGGCCCCATTTTGTGGCCCCATATTGAATTGTATGCATTATTCAATATTATAAAAAGGTGTTTGACATATGCAAATCAAGAAATGCTAAAAACACCTTATGGTATTTTTGGGTGGCCGTTATAACAAAATATTAGAAACACCTTTCAATAAAACGCAGTCCAAGAGTCAACACACAATGAAACACTTAATGTTAAGCAGAATTTGTTTGTTTTTTTACTGTCTAGCAAAATGGCATCCTCATAAGATGATGTTTCAAAAAGGCACATTATGTGGATGACAACAGATAAACTGGATGGTTCATACTCTATTTATAATCAGTCTGTGTTTGATTGTTACTTTGTGTCCTCGTTTGGCTGGAGTTTGTATATACTGGGCTGTGTAATCTTCAGGCACATTGAGCAGTAGGATGTGTTTATTCTGTGTTGTAGCCTTGCAGCCACGACACAGAGAAGCTGTTGTGACAACATGGTGAGAAACAAATCTGAATGTGCAACAAGCCAAGAACTGCTCGAAAACACAGTTAACATCATGTCAGTCAAAAATGACCGCAGGGTGAATGCATTCATTGTTTGGATGCTGTTTCAATGTAAAAACTGTTGACCATTACAAGTGACACATGCTGAGCTGTAACTCTGAAGGTCACTGTGTGTATTATCTGGCTAAATTCAACACTTTGCATGCATAAGGGCTTGTTGGTTCACTCACCACTCCGCGGTAGGTGGGTGGAATAACACCACAGTAGAAAGGGACGAAGCAGCTGCACACGAGGACCTGGAAAAGATAAATTATTGCTGCATGCTTGTCGACTGCGGGACAAACAATCACAAACCATCTGAGTCCACAGAGTCAAGTTCTCAGAGGTCATCAAAAGTGCAAACATTCCTCACCATCAGTGTCTGGAGGACAAAAAACACTATCACGCTGCCAATTCTGACTCGATTTCACAAGAGATTCAACTTGATTCACTTCCTCCTCGATTCCCTCAAGTTTTACCCTCGACTATAGTCTGTGTTTCACTTATTTGACCAACTCTAAAACAATGATGACCATATTAGCAAAAGGTCACATCTACATCTTCCTTTCAGTTACTTATAATGTCAATAATCAAGGCGATGAAGCGTCTCTTGACCTCAGAAGAGTTCATCCTAAACAGGAAAGGTCAACTCAACTCCCCAAACTGTATGGCGCACCTGGATGAGCTCCTCCCTGCTGTCGAACTCCGACACCAGTATGTTCTTCCCATCAGAGACTCTGGTCAGGGACACGCAGAGCTTCCCTGAGGCACGGACATGTGCGTCTTCTGGAAGGCCCCTCTGCAGAGAGTCCTTTACGATCTGCAGCAGGTTGTAAGCTGGGTGCAGGGGTCCAAGTTTATGCTTTCTGGCCTCTTTAGCCATGAACATCAAATCAGCACAGCATTTCTCTGCACAGAAGGGACACAGTGAACAGCGACTCCATGCAGAGTTCATTCAACTGCAGACATTTCCTCATGTTTAGAAGCTCACACAGCTGAGAAATGTCAAAACACACAGCAGAAGTTCTTCAAAAATAGAAAAACCGATGCTCAGTTCATGACTGATTACGTCTTAAAAACAGAAGTGATTCCGTCGACTAAGGATTTAGGATTATCTTCTAAAATCTGGATTGCATCCTCATTCGTTTGCATCCTGTGTGGTCTATTGTTTTGCCACACTTAGCCAAAAAAAAAAAAAATGCTCTGTTTATTGAGATCAGTGTTCAGTTTCACTATCTGGGAGTTCCTGAAGTTAACTTGACAAAGCTCCTGCTGGACAGTCATGTGAAGTGATCAATCATAAACATTAACAAGTCTGTTTGTTTGTGTTTTGAATGCACAAAATCAAAAAAATAAGATTCAACAACAGCAACAATCCATCTGATCTGATCTGTCCATAAAATACAAGCTACTAATGAGGGTAATGTGGATAAAAAAGCAGTGATCTACAAACTCAAACACTGCTTGGTTAATTACATCTATGCTGAATTAGTGATTTGATTATTCTCTTTAATCTTGTTCCATCTACCTGGAATATTTACTGATTTCCCGATGCAAAGTTAAAATGGCGCATTTCTGATTGAAGTCTGGTCTTGTATGGACCAACAGCTCACCTAATGGGGTTCCTACAGAGAGAACAGAGGCCATCAGAGATCCTGCAGAGGCTCCATAGATCTTAGAGGCGTCTCGTATGAAGCTTGGGAAACGTTCAAGGATACAACTGGTGGCGCCAACATAATAAATCCCCATAAAACCGCAACCTGCAAAGGAGATGCTCCATTCTTTCTTCAAATCAAACATTTCTACACGAGTTCAAACTGTGGAAAAAATCCAACACACACACAACGGGAAATCTCAACTTGTTAAACTGTAGAATTAAAATGATGGGGATCAGTATTTGTTGGCAAACAGCCACCTTAACAACACCTGCACCCAAAGATGAAATTGACAACTGTTGTGCAATTTCGGATCATTAAGAGGGTTTTTCCCCATTGGCTGGGGAAGGTCACATGACTGACAGCAGCCTGCGGTTGCAAGAAATGACTAACTTTTTTTTTTTTTTTATCATTCCTGCACTGCTCGGCGTGGGTGACGTGCTCATATCCAGAAACTTAGATAGTTTTTAGACAAAGTTTTTAAAAATGAGCATCCCAGTATTGGACTTCAGCGCCTGCAGCCTGAATGTGAAAGATGTTTCTGATGAGCAGCTGCACAACTTGAGTAAAGAAATGAAAACAGCTTTCACAGAAGTTGGTTTTGTGTTTCTTAAAAACACCGGGATTACACCTGAGGAGGTAAGAAGAGCGAGTAAAACCAGAGGTGCATGTAGTGTTTGCAGGGTAGGAACGCGTCTTTTGTCGTGTTTTCACAGGTGGGTCGTGTTATGGAAATATCGAAGACATTCTTCCTGCAAGCAGATGGACAGAAGCGACCCTTCAGCAGGAAAAGCTTCGCCAATAATGAGAACCACGGCTGGGTGTCTATGGAGACTGAGAGGTGGGAAATAGAAAATGAAGACATGACTTTTCATGTGTTTACTGCAAAACATTTTGGTTTTAAAATTAAAAATTACTTTTCAGGTTGAATCCAAGTCGACCTGGAGATCTAAAGGAGGCGTTCAACACTGCTTCACTGAACCCTGACATAGTAATGACACACTGTCATACATTTGCAATACTGCAGGAGTATAGTCTGGTTACACAGTTGATCCAACTGTGGTTTATCAGTTTTGGGTCAAAGTGCAGCTGTTTTTTTTTTTTTTTTTGCATGAGAGAAAGTTTTGTTCTACTCAGCAGATCAGAGCTTTAACAATTAGTCGATGAACTGATTAGTTGATTAAAAGAAATTAATCTGCAACTATTATAAAATCAAATACTGTGTTATTGATTGTTATTAAAATAAGAAAATAAGTTGTTAACAATAATGATAAAGTAAAAGAAAAGTATTAGAAGTTTTAAATTCATGCTGACTTTGAAGACTTGGCACAGCATTAAATTTACAGTTTATCCATTCATGAAAAAATCTTTTAAAAAAGAGATAAATATGGAAGAAAAACAAGAACATAACACATCTTTGTCTTCTGTGATGGTAAACTAGATGTCTTTGAGTTTTAGACTGTGAGTCGGTCAAAACAAGACCTCTGAAGACATTTTATACACAATAAAATAGTTAGTTGCAGCCAATATTATTCCATAACAGATATATTGGCATCCATATATACGGTTTATAACACGAAATTGCAGTACAGAATTGCAAAATATTTGTTTTAAGTCAATTAGAAACAGTTTCTCTATTATGTGTCTGCTGGAGAGAAGTGAAAGTTTATTTTTTAACTATTCAGTGCAAATCTTTGTCACAAATCCTTCCAAATATAAGGGATCCCCACCAAAAAAAAATGTTTTCAGTTTGGAAACATATAACATTTAAAGAGCAATGTAATATATATATTTTTTTTAACTTTCAAATATCTGCCTCATAAATCTAGTATTTGTTTTGCTCTGATGTCAATCTTCTCTGTCACAGAAATGGCCGTCAGGCGGCGCTTTAACAGAGTTCCAGGAGATCCAGACGTCTTTTTTCCGCCGCTGTAAAGATCTTAGTCTGCGGGTGCTGAGGGTGATGGCCCACAGTCTGGGTCTGGACCCTGAGGTGTTTCTCAGTGCTCATCGTTTAATAGGAAGTATGTAGATCAACACACTAAACATGTTGATTAATCCTTAAATATATATTTGGAGGAACTGCATTTATGTTATTGGCATGTTTGAACAAGAAAAAACTAAATGAATTAACTGAAGATTTATCATTGTATATGAAGTAACTTGTGAAGATTTCTCCACATATGAATGTGAAAAGATTGAAAAAAGTGAGATTGAGATAATACTAACACTAAGATAATGGAAGACAGAAAAGAAGCACTGTGATCCTCACAGTCTCATGTTTTCAGGATCAACACCTCTGCAAATACCTTCTTGGTTTTATACCATCATTAAAAATAATAGAAGTATCTGACTGAATCTGAAGCTCTGTGTAAATTCTGACAGTTCTTTTATGTCTCATACAGCTGATGGGAACGCCACTACGCTGCGGTCTCTGTACTACCCTCCAGTGAACAGGGAGCAGGCGAAGGAGGGTCAGCTGAGATGTGGAGAGCATTCAGACTACGGCAGCATCACCTTGTTGTTCCAGGGATCAGAAGGCCTGCAGGTAACGCTGCTCACATCTTCTTCTCTATTGATGCAAGACACAGACAGAAAAATCATTTTATCAAGGTTGCCAAACTGTAAATTTGGCGTAGAGTTTGGTTGCTGTTGAAGAAATCTCCAGATGTGTAATCATGTATCATTTTGACACTCGTTAACTCTCAGGTACGCAGCCGTTCAGGTGAGTTCATCGATGCTCCCAGTATCCCCGGAGCAGTCCTCATCAACATCGCGGATCTGATGCAGCGCTGGACCAGCGATCACTTTGTCTCTGTGGTGAGTTTCCTCCAGAGAGTTTCATCTATGGACAATCTTGATTGAACTTTTCCTTTTTTTCATTACAAGAGTACAAAGGTTATAAAAAGAACAAACATGTTTTTCTCAATCAGACTTTTGCAGTATTATAAGCTCAATAGGTCCTCATGTTTGATTTTGAAGATCTGAGCCACACCTCAAATATCTAGAAATCATCGTAAATGAAGTAAACATAACTTGACATAGCAGACTATATTAATATCATATGTCAAAAATGTTTCTCAAAGCTCAAGATACAACCTAAAATGTCTTATTTTATCTCAACCAACAGTCCAAAATCTATAAATGTTTAATCTTCAAATCATAGAAACCAGAAAATATTCACATTCAAGAAGCTGGAACCTAAAAATGTATTTTAGCATTATATCTTTTAAAAAATGACTGAAGTGATTATCGAATTAGTTGGTGATTAATTCTCTGTCGACTGACTAACCAATCAATCGATTAATCATTGTGGTTCTATATTGAATAATGAAATGTAATTTTACAGTGAAAACAGATTAAATCAGGCTCAACTCGGCTATTATAGGACAATATTCATGATGATATTTAGTAGAACTTAACTATCAATTAAACAAGTATCATGAAGGTTGATATACAAGTTGTTTTCTGTTCATCAGCTCCACAGGGTTTTGCTGCCGCCTGCTGGTGACTCCAGCACACGTCAGTCTCTGGCGTTCTTCGTCCAGCCGGATGACGAGGCTCTGATCACCTGTTGTGACGGCTCCAACAAATACCCACCTGTTACAGCGGGTGCCTACATCATCGAGCGCTTCAACGACTCTTATGGACGAAGTTGAATGTCCGCCCATGAATTCATACACACACACACGTGTTCATTATAAATGTGTGTTATTTTCTCAAAGGACTGAAGGTGCTTTTAAGAGGAAGGATTTACTTTGAAAGTGCTGAATTTTTTGTTTCTAAAAGATTTTAACCTTTTTTATGTGTTTTTTATGATTGTGTTTTATATAATCATAAATCAATGTGTCTGATTAAAAACAAAGACATACAGACCTTAAACTTGCAAGCTCATTCACTTTATTGTCCACATTCAAATCTCATACAACATGTGGCTGAATTTACAACATAGAAAGTTACACAGTGGACATATTTTACTTTACTTGCTTTTTGAAAGGGACAAAAAAATAAATAAAATGAACTGGTATATTGTACCTCAATGCCTCAAAAGAAAAAAAAAGAGAAAATCTTTGTGTGTTTATTCAGTATCTGTTGAACGAATGTATCTAGTTTGACCTTGATTCTCTGTTGAGTTTAAGACAGGGTTTCCATCTCCTGTGACAGAGATGAGGTCAAACTGCTGTAGCTTCATTTACAGTGATGTAGAGAATAAATAAATTGAACATATCCTAACATAAAAAACAAAGACAAATTCACACAAACACGCTGCACACACACAACAGAAAAACACTTTAAATTAAATATTTTTAATTTTAATATATGTTAATCTAAATCTGTAAACTAAATATGTTGTTCAATTATCTGATCCACAGGAGGCAACAGCTAGAAAGCTTAAATATGTATTTTTTATGGAAGTACAGCTTTGTCTATATACCTGAATAGATAATAATCATAATCATTTTCAAAAGTATTTCCTGTGAGGGACAGTAGCAGTGACAATCAGTCTTGAATGCATTAATAACTGTTGTGCAATTGAGCATCATTAATAGGTCTTTTCAGGGACTGTTTGGCACTTCCGCATTGCCTTTATTTACAGCGTCAGAGATTAGCGCGTGGTCTTTTCCTTTCGACTAGGGAAGGTCATATGACTGATAGCAGTTTGAGATTGCGAAATGAACTTCTAACTTTTTATTATTCCTGCACTGCTCAGGGTGTTCGACGTCCTCATATCCAGAAACTTTGCATTTAGATACTTTTAAAATAGATGTTTGTTTGTTTGTTTTTAAAATGAGCATCCCAGTGTTGGACTTCAGCGCCTACAGCCTGAATGTGAAAGAAGTTTCTGATGATCAGCTGGACAACTTGAGTAAAGAGATCAAAACAGCTTTCACAGAAATTGGTTTTGTGTTTCTTACAAACACCGGAATTACTTCTGAGGAGGTAAGAAGAGCGAGTAAAGTCAGAGGTGCATGTAGTGTTTGCAGGGTAGGAACGCTATGGCAAGCCGTTTGGGCATTTATTAGATATCCTTGATATCCTTGATATCAAACGGAAAATGTCATCTACTAGTTTGGACTTTTGCAGCACTAGTTGAACATTTTGTTGAACTAGTTAACAACTTTGCCATACTAGTTGAACAAAAACACGTACTAGTTGCACTTTTTCAGCAACTAGTGACACTTTTGGCCGACTAGTTTGGACAAAAGCAGCACTAGTTGAGACCAATGTTGCACTAGTTGACCCAAAGTCCCAACTAGTTGGCTTTTGCGCACTAGTTGACGACTGGATCCAACTAGTAAAGCTCAAAGCCGTACTAGTTAACTAGTGTGCAGAAAAAACGCCAACATGTTGACTACTTGAGCGCAAATTCGTCTTACTAGTTGACTACTAAAGCTCAAACTGCTTCCTAGTACCAGTAGTAGGAGCCAAAATGTCTACTAGTTGCACTAGTGGGCTGTTTTGACCTTACTAGTACTACTAGTAAGAGCAAAAAAAAGACTTTGACCGAACATGTTGGAAATTTTTCGTACATGTTGACACTTTCCTTTTACTAGTTGAGCTTTTGCCACACTAGTAAGCAATGTGCGCAACTAGTAAGACTTTTCTTTAACATGTTGGGTTTTTTGTCGAACTAGTTGGCATTTTCGGCACACTAGTCGACAACTTGGTCTTACTAGTTCGACAAAATGCCCAACTAGTGCTGCCAAAGTCCGTACTAGTAGATGACATTTTCGTTTGATATCAAGGATATCTAATAAATGCCCAAAGGGCTTGCCATAGAACGCGTCTTTCGTTGTGTTTCCACAGGTGGGTCGTGTTATGGAAATATCGAAGACATTCTTCCTGCAACCAGATGAACAGAAGCGACCCTTCAGCAGGAAAAGCTTCGCCAATGATGAGA
Organism: Euthynnus affinis; assembly: GCA_029490765.1. Classification (NCBI taxonomy): domain Eukaryota; kingdom Metazoa; phylum Chordata; class Actinopteri; order Scombriformes; family Scombridae; genus Euthynnus; species Euthynnus affinis. Next base: position 9,163,610 of record CM055844.1, on the reverse strand, counting down.
ACCACGGCTGGGTGTCTATGGAGACTGAGAGGTGGGAAACAGAAATGAACTCATGACTTGTCATGTGCGCAGTTTACTGCAAAACATTTTTGTTTTAAATTAAAAAAAAAAACAACAAACAACTACTACTTTTCAGGTTGAATCCAAGTCGACCTGGAGATCTAAAGGAGGCATTCAACACTGCTTTACTGACCCCAGACATAGTAATGACACACGGACATACATTTCACACAACAGACCTTCAGCAGGAGTGTTGTCTGGTTACACCATGGATATTTTATAAGAGCTGGCTACCGGACTAAAAACGGCACCCATTCAGTACTATAGAAATGACTCGCCTGGCATATACGACAAAAAAAAGTGACTTCCGGCTTTGCGGCCCAATGAATCGGCGTGGTAGTGAATCTCCCACAGACGTAACATTGTGATGACCACGGATTTTTTAAATCGCTTTTCTCGACCCGAGGAGCGTTTTACAAACATAAAACATCAGTGGATCAAAAGTTCATAATATAAAGAGTCATAGTTGACGTTGTATGCAGTTCGAGGTGACCTGTCAACAGTTTTACAGGCGTCTCTTCTACAATGGTGGTCTATGAGGGGAAATCCCTTTTTGGGCCGCAGGGGGATTTTTTCGCTGAAATGCCACTGGGAAAAATTGGGTGCAAGGCTGAGCAGCGGCGCCTTATCCAGCTCTTATTATAGATCCATGGGTTATACAGACACCAGATTGACCCAGCTGTGGTTTATCAGTTTGGGGTCAAAGTAAATCATTAGTTGCAGCCAATATTATTTCATAACAGATATATTGGTCTCCATATGTACTGTTTATAACAAGAAATTGCAGTACAGAATTGCCAAATATAATATATTTCAGGTCAGTTAGAAACAGTTTCTCCACCATGTGGCTGCTGGAGAGAAGTGACAAGTTTATTTTTTAACTGTTCAGTGCAAATCTTTGTCACAAATCCTTCCCTCCAAATATAAGGGATTTCCACCAAAAAAAATGTTTTCAGTTTGGAAACATATAACATTTAAAGACCAATGTAATATATATATTTTTTACTTTCAAATATCAATATCTGCCTCATAAGTCCAGTGTTTGTTTTGCTCTGATGTCAATCTTCTCTGTCACAGAAATGGCCGTCAGGCGGCGCTTTAACAGGGTTCCAGGAGATCCAGACATCTTTCTTCCGCCGCTGTAAAGATCTTAGTCTGCGGGTGCTGAGGGTGATGGCCCACAGTCTGGGTCTGGACCCTGAGGTGTTTCTCAGTGCTCATCGTTTTATAGGAAGTATGTAGATCAACACACTAAACATTTGGACACTAAACATGTTGATTAATCCTTAAATATATATTTGGAGGAATTGCATTCATGTTATTGGCATTTTTGAGCTACAAAAAACTAAATAAATCAATTGAAGATTTCATTGTATGTGAAGTAACTTTTGTAGATTTCTCTACATATGAATGTGAAAAGACTGAAAAAAGTGAAATAGAGATAATACAGATAAGAGGAGCAGAATTTCGGACAAAAACTAAGATAATGGAAGACAGAAAAGAAGCACTGTGAACCTGACAGTCTCATATTTACAGGATCAACACCTCTGCAAATACCTTCTTGGTTTTATACCATCATCAGAAATAATAGAAGTATCTGACTGAATCTGAAGCTCCGTGTAAATTCTGACAGTTCTTTTATGTCTCATACAGCTGATGGGAACGTCACAGCGCTGCGGTCTCTGTACTACCCTCCAGTGAACAGCGAGCAGGCGAAGGAGGGTCAGCTGAGATGTGGAGAGCATTCAGACTACGGCAGCATCACCTTGTTGTTCCAGGGATCGGAGGGTCTGCAGGTAACGCTGCTCACATCACCACCTCTCTGGACGCAAGACACAGACAGAAAGATATCAACTTGCTCTTTTAAATGAACGATCTCAATAGATATGTTCATATCACTTTTTTTTTTTTTGTACCTTTGTTGTCCAGCTCTCTTTGCCCAGAAACAATTTGGCATTTACTGTTTTATCACATATTGCAGATTTTGTTTATTTTAATTAGATAACACAAGCTTCATTTTGTCATAATCTTAATTTATCCCTTGTCTTTTAAAATCAAGGTTGCTAAACTGTTTGTGGAGTTTGGCTGCTGTTGAAGAAATCTCCAGACATGTAATCATGTATCATTTTGACACTCATTAACTCTCAGGTACTCAGCCGTTCAGGTGAATACATCAATGCTCCCTGCATCCCTGGAGCAGTCCTCATCAACATCGCGGATCTGATGCAGCGCTGGACCAGCGATTACTTTGTGTCTTTGGTGAGTTTTCTCCAGAGAGTAAGACAGAGTTTTCTAGTATTTTAAGCTCAATAGGTCTCCTTTTATGTTTTTCCTCATGTTTCATTTTGAAGATTCAGCCCAACCCCAAGTAATGAAGAAGTAAACATAACTTAACATATCAAATTATACTGAATTAGAGCAACTAATGATTATTTTCATTATTGATGAATATATTGATTTCCTTCATTAGATGTTGGGTCTATAAAATGTTTCACAAAGCTCAAGATACAGCCTAAAATGTCTTATTTTATCTCAACCAACAGTCTACAACCTAAAGTTATTCAATATTCAAATCATAGAAACCAGAAAATATTCACATTTAAGAAGCTGGGACCAAAAGAATTAGCATTATGTCTTTAAAAAAAATGACTTAAGCAATTATCAAAATAGTTGCCGATTCATTTTCTGTCAAATGACTAACCAATCAATCGCCTAATCATTGCGGTTCTTGAATAATGTAAATGCAATTTTACAATGAAAACAGATTAAAAACAGGCTTAAAAAATGAAGACAGTAGTGTTTGTAGCAGTAGTGTCACAACTCTAACAGCGTACATGGACTCCTTGTAAAATCCTAAACTCCTTGAATAGAAAAGTCTTGACATGAATAATCAAGTCTTCATTTTTATCCTGGTTTCAGCCTCCTTGGAGATGATGCAATGTCTGAATCTTGTCTTAAATATTTGGACACTTTGTATTAATCTCAATTTGGCTATTATAGGACAATATTTATGATGACATGGGTAATAACATTTAGTACAACTTGACTATCAATTAAACAGGTGACACAGAGATTGATTGTGGTATATAAAGTTGTTTTCTGCTCATCAGGTCCACAGGGTTTTGATGCCGCCCGCTGGTGACTCCAGCACACGTCAGTCTCTGGCTTTCTTTGTCCAGCCGGATGAGGAGGCTTTAATCACCTGTTGTGACGGCTCCAACAAATACCCACCTGTTAAATCGAGCGCCTACCTCACCGAGCGCTTCAATGCCACCTATGGACGAAGTTGATTGTCCGCCCATGAATTCACACACACATACCATATGTGTTTGTTATAAATGTGTGATATTTTCTCAAAGGACTGAAGGTGCCCTGCAAGGCTTTTAAGACAAAGGATTTACTTTCAAAGTGCTGAATTTTTTGATTCTACAAGATTTTAACATTTTTAATGTGTTTTTTATATGATTGTGTTTTAGATAATCATAAATCAATGTGTCTGATCAAAAACAAAGACATACAGACTTTAAACTTGCAAGCTCATTCACTTCATTGTCCACATTCATATCTCATACAACATGTGGCTGAATTTATGCCATAGAAAGTTAGGCAGTGGACATATTTTGCTTTACTTGCTTTTTGAAAGGGACAAAAAAATAAATAAAATCAACTGGTATATTGTACCTCAATGCCTCAAAAGAAAAAAAAGAGAAAATCTTTGTGTGTTTATTCAGTATCTGTTGAATTAATGTATCTAGTCCATGTTTGATCTTGTATCTCTGTTGAGTTTAAGTCGAGGTTTCCATCTCCTGTGACAGAGATGAGGTCAAACTGCTGTAGCTTCATTTACAGTGATGTAGAGAATAAATAAATTGAACATATCCTAACATAAAAAACAAAGACAAATTCACACAAACACGCTGCACAAACACACATCAACAAAAAAACACTTCCACACAATCATCATTCTAACATCCACACTATTATATTAAATGAAATGAACGTAGGGGTACAGTGAACTGAGCCTTAAATGCTCCACCTGTTGACCTTGAAGGAGACAACACACATGCTGCACAGTTGACCCTGTTACACAAAGACACATCTATCATATCATCACACTCGCACACAAATGATCATTTTAACACCTTCCATGTATATTCAAATATGAAACATCAATAACAAACATATTAATAAAATAAAGTAAAACAAAAAACAATGTAAACAACATCAATCTGTACGAGGGAGATTTAAACTTAAACATATATTTTGCAAATTATTTATTTTTTTTACTACCAAGTAGTTTCCCGATTATTTGAGAGGTCTGAATACCTTTTTTTTTTGTTCGTTATCTTGGAAATGGAGACTAAGAGTTGTAGTTCAATACAGAACAGATGAATGTCAGGTGTGATCTGATGCACTCTAGCCATATGGATGACAAATTTGCCTATAGATACATTTGAGAGCATTGTTAGTAGGTTGTCTCATTGATAAATTAAAAGTCAAACCAGGACTCCTGTGAGTAAATACATCCATAGAATAACTGAGAAATGGATTCAATTCTGTTTTACAAAGGGTATACTGGAGAAATATCTACTTTAAATTTATGCACTAATTTATTGCAAGGGTAGTATCTATGTGATTCCTTAATTAATGTGAGTTTCTTTTGGAATGAGGAGTTTATTGGGGTCTGACCAAAGTTTCTTTGCTGAGATTTCTGGAAATGTTAGTTTCCATAAAAGAGTCGATTTGGGAAAACAACTGGTCTGACGTCAGTGTTTTCCCTCATATGACGATTATTACACGTACGATCTGATAGGTCTTTCCCACCAGATAAAAGCTTGGGGATTTCTACGTTTTTAGGGCCTTAATTTAATGCTTAACATTTAATGCTTGTTGTTTTTTTAATGCATTTCCACTTTTTTGTGAAGCGGCTGATATCATGCAGCCTAAAAGCACACACAAAATCTGCACAAGAAAGAGCTTAGAAACCCATAACATTACCACTAACTAGGGTAATATATTTTTTAGAAAAGACTGACTCTCTCTTCAGCATGACGGAGAAAACTGACAGGTTCATTCATAAAGAGCTGCAAGTGTCGTAGCAACAGCTTTGACAATGACAAATTAAATGACAGTCACCTACAGACCAATCAATGTTGAATTCAAGTACATTGTTTATGTTTTCATATTGAGTTAATTTAGGTGAGATAACGTTAATGAGTAGGACAGATCATGATAAACGTCTATGTAAGCGCTGAAAACAAGTATAGTAACATAATTATTATTTTAATTTAAGACAATTTGGTACTGGTTGTTGAAAACCGTGACATTTGAGGGAGATATATGTCGGGACTTGGGGCGCCCAACTCGAAACCGGGACAACGTCTGACCAGCATGCCGTTACACTAATTTGCCGGGGAAATGGTTTATGTCCATATTGACTTAAGTTAACTTTTAATTGTAAAGTTGAAAGCGGCACGGCGCATTTCACTTCGCTCCATCCTGTAAAAACTGGAGTGAAATACACTGTTAGAGATGTAAACTATCAAAAGATGATGATGTTCGAAAGTTTTCATTGCTGTGGATGTAATAGTACTGTTGTAATGTCAGATACCGAGCAGTGACAGAAGCTGTTAAACTCAATTCTGATGTTGTTTGTCCGAATGGAATTGCCGTACGTGCAGATCGAAAAGTGCCGCGCTTGCGTGATGAAATCGGGCGGCGACGGAAATGTGACATCATGGATGTATGGCTAACAGCGCTTATAATACATCTGTAATATATATACAGTACTTTTAAATAGATAGTTTTAAAATGAACATCCCAGTGTTGGACTTCAGCGCCTACAGCCTGGATGTGAAAGAAGTTTCTGATGATCAGCTGGACAACCTGAGTAAAGAGATCAAAACAGCTTTCACAGAAGTTGGCTTTGTGTTTCTTACAAACACCGGGATTACTGCGGAGGAGGTAAGAAGAGCGAGTAAAGTCAAAGGAGCATGTAGTGTTTGCAGGCTAGGAGCGCGTCTGTAGTGAAAATAAAAAACCTAAGCCACAATGAGGCGCTGCTACGAGGCTCCGTAATTGACGCGTCGTTACGAGGTGGCGTCATATGATAAATCAAACATCCGACCAGTGCTTACGATGTATTTATTCACCATGCAAAACAGCCTTTGCTATACGTTACATACACTTACTTTATACCAATAACTTGTATGAAATAAACAAATACGCTTTAAACGGCGGTCAAAAACTGTGCGCTTCTCCCACGGATGTGTAACGTAAGAAGAACTCTCACCGCTTCTTCCCGGAAGTAGCACACCTGGGGGAGCGATTGCTTCTTCTTCTACTTATACATTTTTGTGTGTTGCTGATCAATACACCATCCACTGTGGCAACCTTAACACACGCAAATATACAAACACACAAATGGCTCTAACAGCGCCTTTTCAATTCAATTAAATTTTTATTTATTTTAAGTGTAGAATCACCATGGCAACATGGTCTCAACACACTTCACAGGCAAAAATAACAACATCCAGCGATCGATTTCAAATGATAACAGTAAAAGTGGAGCAACCACATTAAAACATCAATACAAGATAGATGTCAAAGGTGATAGACCCAATAATTTAAAGTGAATATACTTTAAAAGTTTTAAAATTACAACATACGGTAGACAATTTACAATAAAAGGAATCAACTGCATTAAAAAACACAATTAAATTAATTGTTATATGAGGGGATGACCGGAGACCAGCATTGAGAGAACATAGAGGACGTGCTGGTATATATGGAGTAATTAGTTCTGCTAGGTACCGTGGTGCAAGACCATGCAGGGCCTTATAAGTTAAAAGAAGAACCTTAAAGTCCGCTCTGGCTTGCACCGGCAACCAGTGAAGAGAGGCCAGAATAGGTGTGATATGGTCATACTTTCTATATTTTGTCAGTATTCTAGCCGCAGAGTTCTGAACGAGTTGAAGGCTTCTAGTGGAGCAGGTAGGAAGACCAGAAAACAGTACATGACAATCATCGAGTCTGGAGGATACAAATGCATGGATTAATGTTTCAGCGTCACGCAGTGATAGAATAGATCTGAGATGGAAGAATGCCGTCTTACTGATAGCCTTGATATGGGACCGGAATGTGAATCGGTAATCAAAGATCACTCCAAGGTTTTTGACGGTGGAGCCTGTGTTTCCGCAGGTGCGTCGTGTTATGGAAATATCAAAGACATTCTTCCTGCAACCAGATGAACAGAAGCGACCCTTCAGCAGGATAAGCGCCGACAAAACTGAGAACCACGACTGGGTGTCTTTGGAGACTGAGAGGTGAGATAATGAAGACGTGACTTCTCATGTGTACAGTTTACTGCAAAACATTTTGGTTTTACATTTTTTTTGAAAAACTACTTTTCAGGTTGAATCCACGTCGACCTGGAGATCTAAAGGAGGCGTTCAACACAGCTTCAATGAAACCTGGCGTGGTAATGACACACTGACATACTTTTCATACAACAGGCCTTCTGCAGGAGTGAAGTCTGGTTACACAGACGCCACATTGATCCAACTGTGGTTTATCAGTTTGGGGTCAAACTGCAGCTGTTTTTGCATCAGAGAAAGTTTTTTTTTTCCAATCTTAATCTGCAAAGATTATCAGCTGATCAGAGCTTTAACAGTTAGTCGATTGACAGAAATGAATCTGCAACTATTACGATAACAAATACAGCGCTATTGATAATAAATTAAAATAAGAAAAGAAGTTGTTAACAATAATGATAAAGTAGAAGAAAAGTATTAGAAGTTTTAAATTCATGCTGACTTTGAAGACTTGGTACAACATTAAATTTACAGTTTATCCATTCATGAAAAAATCTTAAAAAAAAGAGATAAATATGGAAGAAAAACAGAACATAACACATCTTTGGGTTTTAGACTGTGGGTCGGTCAAAACAAAACATCTGAAGACATTTTATACACAATAAAATTGTTAGTTGCAGGGAATGTTATTCCATAACAGATATATTGGCATCCATATGTACTGTATATAACAAGAAATTGCAGTACAGAATTGCCAAATGTTTGTTTTAAGTCAATTAGAAACAGTTTCTCTACTATGTGTCTGCTGCAGCCGGAACTGTTCAGTGTGTATCTTTGTCACAAATCCTTCCCATCAAATCTCCAAATATAAGGGATCCCCATCAAAAAATGTGTTTTCAGTTTGGAAACATAACTTTTAATGAACAATGTAATATAAACTTTTTAACTTTCAAATATCTGCCTCATAAATCTAGTATTTGTTTTGCTCTGATGTCAATCTTCTCTGTTACAGAAATGGCCGTCAGGCAGCGCTTTAACAGAGTTCCAGGAGATCCAGACGTCTTTCTTCTGGCGCTGTAAAGATCTTAGTCTGCGGGTGCTGAGGGTGATGGCCCACAGTCTGGGTCTGGACCCTGAAGTGTTTCTCAGTGCTCATCGTTTAAAAGGAAGTATGTAGATCAACACACTAAACATGTTGATTAATCCTTAAATATATATTTGGAGGAATTGCATTTATGTTATTGGCATTTTTGAGCAAGAAAAAACTCGATGAATCAACTGAAGATTTATCATTGTATATGAAGTAACTTGTGAAGATTTCTCCACATATGAATGTGAAAAGACTGAAAAAAGTGAAATAGAGATAATACAGATAAGAGGAGCAGCATTTCTGACAAAAACTAAGATGATGGAAGACAGAAAAGAAGCACTGTGATCCTCACAGTCTCATGTTTACAGGATCAACACCTCTGCAAATATCTTCTTGGTTTTATACCATCATCAGAAATAAGAGAAGTATCTGACTGAATCTGAAGCTCCGTGTAAACACTGACAGTTCTTTTATGTCTCATACAGCTGATGGGAACGCCACTACGCTGCAGTCTCTGTACTACCCTCCAGTGAACAGGGAGCAGGCGAAGGAGGGTCAGCTGAGATGTGGAGAGCATTCAGACTACAGCAGCATCACCTTGTTGTTCCAGGGATCAGAAGGCCTGCAGGTAACGCTGCTCACATCTACTGAGCAGATCAGAGCTTTAACAATTAGTCGATGAACTGATTAGTTGATCAACAGAAATTAATCTGCAACTATTATAAAATCAAATACTGTGTTATTGATTGTTATTAAAATAAGAAAATAAGTTGTTAACAATAATGATAAAGTAAAAGAAAAGTATTAGAAGTTTTAAATTCATGCTGACTTTGAAGACTTGGCACAGCATTAAATTTACAGTTTATCCATTCATGAAAAAATCTTTTAAAAAAGAGATAAATATGGAAGAAAAACAAGAACATAACACATCTTTGTCTTCTGTGATGGTAAACCAGATGCCTTTGAGTTTTAGACTTTGCGTCGGTCAAAACAAGACCTCTGAAGACATTTTTCAAACATTTTATACTCAATAAAATAGTTAGTTGCAGCCAATATTATTCCATAACGGATATATTGGCATCCATATATACGGTTTATAACACGAAATTGCAGTACAGAATTGCAAAATATTTGTTTCAGGTCAGTTAGAAACAGTTTCTCTATTATGTGTCTGCTGGAGAGAAGTGAAAGTTTATTTTTTAACTATTCAGTGCAAATCTTTGTCACAAATCCTTCCAAATATAAGGCATCCCCACCAAAAAAATGTTTTCAGTTTGGAAACATATAACATTTAAAGAGCAATGTAATATATATTTTTTTTAACTTTCAAATATCTGCCTCATAAATCTAGTATTTGTCTTGCTCTGATGTCAGTCTTCTCTGTCACAGAAATGGCCGTCAGGCGGCGCTTTAACAGGGTTCCAGGAGATCCAGACGTCTTTTTTCCGCCGCTGTAAAGATCTTAGTCTGCGGGTGCTGAGGGTGATGGCCCACAGTCTGGGTCTGGACCCTGAGGTGTTTCTCAGTGCTCATCGTTTAATAGGAAGTATGTAGATCAACACACTAAACATGTTGATTAATCCTTAAATATATATTTGGAGGAATTGCATTTATGTTATTGGCATTTTTGAGCAAGAAAAAAACTAAATGAATTAACTGAAGATTTATCATTGTATGTGAAGTAACTTTTGAAGATTTCTCCACATATGAATGTGAAAAGATTGAAAAAAGTGAGATTGAGATAATACTAACACTAAGATAATGGAAGACAGAAAAGAAGCACTGTGATCCTCACAGTCTCATGTTTACAGGATCAACACCTCTGCAAATATCTTCTTGGTTTTATACCATCATCAAAAATAATAGAAGTATCTGACTGAATCTAAAGCTCCGTGTAAACACTGACAGTTCTTTTATGTCTCATACAGCTGATGGGAACGCCACTACGCTGCGGTCTCTGTACTACCCTCCAGTGAACAGGGAGCAGGCGAAGGAGGGTCAGCTGAGATGTGGAGAGCATTCAGACTACGGCAGCATCACCTTGTTGTTCCAGGGATCAGAAGGCCTGCAGGTAACGCTGCTCACATCGCCACCTCTCTGGACACAAGATACAGGCAGGAAAATATCAACTTACTCTTTTAAATGAATGATCTCAGTAGATATGTTTCACTTTTTTAGCTTTGTTGTCCAGCTCTCTTTGTTTGACTTGCCCAGAAACCATTTGTCATTCACTGTTTTACAACCAACTGAAGTTTTAGGACTGCTACTACATACTTTACACAAGCTTCATTTTGTCATAATCTTAATTTATCTCGTCTTTTAAAATCAAGGTTGCCAAACTGTAAATCTGGCGTAGAGTTTGGCTGCTGTTGAAGAAATCTCCAGACATGTAATCATGTATCATTTTGATGCTTGTTAACTCTCAGGTGCTCAGCCGTTCAGGTGAATACATGAATGCTCCCTGCATCCCTGGAGCGGTCCTCATCAACATCGCGGATCTGATGCAGCGCTGGACCAGCGATCACTTTGTCTCCTTGGTGCGTTTCCCCCAGAGAGTTTCATCTATGGACAATCTTGCCAATTTTTAATTACAAGAGTACAAAAGTTAGAAAAAGAACAAACATGTTTTTCCTCAATCAGAGTTTTGTAGCATTTTAAGCTCAATAGGTCATCATGTTTCATTTTGAAGATTCAGCCACACCTCAAGTATCTAGAAATCATCATAAATGAAGTAAACATAACTTGACATAGCAGATTATATTGAATTAGTGCAACTACTGATTATTTTATTAGTCGTTGGATCTATAAAATGTAAGAAAATTGTGAAAAAATATCAAATAAATATGTCAAAAATGTTTCCCAAAGCCCAAGATGCAACCTAAAATGTCTTATTTTATCTCAACCAACTGTCCAACAGTAGAAACTAGAAAATATTCACATTTAAGAAGCTGGAACCAGCTCTAATGAAATCAATTTGTTTGTAATTTTGACATAAGTAAACACAATTTTTGGTTATTGCTTAACCTCTGTATGTCTTTTATTGATCGGATGAGCATCTTAGATGTTTTCTGGTTTAACATGTCTTTATTGTACCATGCAAGTAAAAGAGAGATCCACCAATTACTGGTACACTGGTTACTGGTTTGTTTTTTGTTTTTTTAATTTTTAAATGTAACACTTTTAGCTGTGATGTCTTGCTTTTGAATTCTGTATAAATAATAAAAATATTCTGTATGTATAATAATTAATAATCAATATAAAGCACTTTGAATTGCCTTGTTGTTGAAATGCGCTATACAAATAAACTTGCCAATTTACATGTTAACCTCTGTGTCCTTTTGAGTAACCCACTGAAGTTCTTCTTGTCAGACTCAATGCTATGCTTGCCACCCGCCGCCGCCAACTCTCTCTCTTTTTTTCAGCTTTCCCTGTTTGCATCCCTGTATATGATTGTGTTTTAGATGATCATAAATCAATGTGTCTGATTAAAAACAAAGACATACAGACCTTAAACTTGCAAGCTCATTCACTTTATTGTCCACATTCAAATCTCGTACAACATGTGGCTGAATTTACGACATAGAAAGTACAGATTTAGCTTTACTTGCTTTTTGAAAGGGGCAAACAAATAAATAAAATGCATAGAATAACAACAATCAATGTTGAATTCAAGTACATTGTTTATGTTTTCATATTGAGTTAATTTAGGTGAGATAACGTTAATGAGTAGGACAGATCATGATAAACGTTTATGTAAGCGCTGAAAACAAGTATAGTGACATAATTATTATTTTAATTTAAGACAATTTGGTACTGGTTGTTGAAAACCGTGACATTTGAGGGAGATATATGTCGGGACTTGGGGCGTCCAATTCGAAACCGGGAGAACGTCTGACCAGCATGCCGTTACACTAATTTGCCGGGGAAATGGTTAATGTCCATATTGACTTAAGTTAACTTTTAATTATAGATTTGAAAGCGGCACGGCGCATTTCACTTCGCTCCATCCTGTAAAAACTGGAGTGAAATACACTGTTAGAGATGTAAACTATCAAAAGATGATGATGTTCGAAAGTTTTCATTGCTGTGGATGTAATAGTACTGTTGTAATGTCAGATACCGAGCAGTGACAGAAGCTGTTAAACTCAATTCTGATGTTGTTTGTCCGAATGGAATTGCCGTACGTGCAGATCGAAAAGTGCCGCGCTTGCGTGATGAAATCGGGCGGCGACGGAAATGTGACATCATGGATGTATGGCTAACAGCGCTTATAATACATCTGTAATATATATACAGTACTTTTAAATAGATAGTTTTAAAATGAACATCCCAGTCTTGGACTTCAGCGCCTACAGCCTGGATGTGAAAGAAGTTTCTGATGATCAGCTGGACAACCTGAGTAAAGAGATCAAAACAGCTTTCACAGAAATTGGCTTTGTGTTTCTTACAAACACCGGGATTACTGCGGAGGAGGTAAGAAGAGCGAGTAAAGTCAAAGGAGTATGTAGTGTTTGCAGGCTAGGAGCGCGTCTGTAGTGAAAATAAAAAACCTAAGCCACAATGAGGCGCTGCTACGAGGCTCCGTAATTGACGCGTCGTTACGAGGTGGCTTCATATGATAAATCAAACATCCGACCAGTGCTTACGATGTATTTATTCACCATGCAAAACAGCCTTTGCTATACGTTACATACACTTACTTTATACCAATAACTTGTATGAAATAAACAAATACGCTTTAAACGGCGGTCAAAAACTGTGCGCTTCTCCCACGGATGTGTAACGTAAGAAGAACTCTCACCGATTCTTCCCGGAAGTAGCACAACTGGGGGAGCGATTGCTTCTTCTTCTACTTATACATTTTTGTGTGTTGCTGATCAATACGCCATCCACTGTGGCAACCTTAACACACGCAAATATACAAACACACAAATGGCTCTAACAGCGCCTTTTCAATTCAATTAAATTTTTATTTATTTTAAGTGTAGAATCACCATGGCAACATGGTCTCAACACACTTCACAGGCAAAAATAACAACATCCAGCGATCGATTTCAAATGATAACAGTAAAAGTGGAGCAACCACATTAAAACATCAATACAAGATAGATGTCAAAGGTGATAGACCCAATAATTTAAAGTGAATATACTTTAAAAGTTTTAAAATGACAACATACAGTAGACAATTTACAATAAAAGGAATCAACTGCATTAAAAAACACAATTAAATTAATTGTTATATGAGGGGATGACCGGAGACCAGCATTGAGAGAACATAGAGGACGTGCTGGTATATATGGAGTAATTAGTTCTGCTAGGTACCGTGGTGCAAGACCATGCAGGGCTGTAAAAACTTGAATTTCTCAGCTGGATACTAGATAGCCTCTACATTGGCATACCGATCAAAGTATGAGGACCAGGGAGGTGATCAATGAAACAGTTTATTTCCTTTTCTTTCTCAGGTTCACACATGTAGGTAGACTGGCAGATGAAATGATGATGATGATGATGATGATGATGATGATGATTTACAAGCTAGAAGCAAATAAAGAATAATAAGAAAACAAAGGTACTTTTATACTTGAAATAGTAACTCAAAATACTAATTTATCATAAACTAAGAAGTCACCATAACTATAACAAATGTCCATCACTTACTCAAAGAATGCATCTGACACACAGTCGACAGTAGCATGAACCAACGTGAAGCTCACCATGCTTGAGCAGACAAAGGGAAAGGGAGAGGAGACCTGAGCTGGGCCTCTTATCAGCTCAGGTGGCTGATTAGCTGGAGCCCCGCCCATCTAGGTTAGGGCAGGAGGGAGGCTTTACTACAAGGGCCTTATAAGTTAAAAGAAGAACCTTAAAGTCCGCTCTGGCTTGCACCGGCAACCAGTGAAGAGAGGCCAGAATAGGTGTGATATGGTCATACTTTCTATATTTTGTCAGTATTCTAGCCGCAGAGTTCTGAACGAGTTGAAGGCTTCTAGTGGAGCAGGTAGGAAGACCAGAAAACAGTACATTACAATCATCGAGTCTGGAGGATACAAATGCATGGATTAATGTTTCAGCGTCACGCAGTGATAGAATAGATCTGAGATGGAAGAATGCCGTCTTGCTGATAGCCTTGATATGGGACCGGAATGTGAATCGGTAATCAAAGATCACTCCAAGGTTTTTGACGGTGGAGCCTGTGTTTCCGCAGGTGCGTCGTGTTATGGAAATATCAAAGACATTCTTCCTGCAACCAGATGAACAGAAGCGACCCTTCAGCAGGATAAGCGCCGCCAAAACTGAGAACCACGGCTGGGTGTCTTTGGAGACTGAGAGGTGGGAAAATGAAGACGTGACTTCTCATGTGTACAGTTTACTGCAAAACATTTTGGTTTTACATTTTTTTTCAAAAACTACTTTTCAGGTTGAATCCACGTCGACCTGGAGATCTAAAGGAGGCGTTCAACACAGCTTCAATGAAACCTGGCGTGGTAATGACACACTGACATACTTTTCATACAACAGGCCTTCTGCAGGAGTGAAGTCTGGTTACACAGACGCCACATTGATCCAACTGTGGTTTATCAGTTTGGGGTCAAACTGCAGCTGTTTTTGCATCAGAGAAAGTTTTTTTTCCAATCTTAATCTGCAAAGATTATCAGCTGATCAGAGCTTTAACAGTTAGTCGATTGACAGAAATGAATCTGCAACTATTACGATAACAAATACAGCGCTATTGATAATAAATTAAAATAAGAAAAGAAGTTGTTAACAACAATGATAAAGTAAAAGAAAAGTATTAGAAGTTTTAAATTCATGCTGACTTTGAAGACTTGGTACAACATTAAATTTACAGTTTATCCATTCATGAAAAAATCTTTAAAAAAAGAGATAAATATGGAAGAAAAACAAGAACATAACACATCTTTGGGTTTTAGACTGTGGGTCGGTCAAAACAAAACATCTGAAGACATTTTATACACAATAAAATTGTTAGTTGCAGGCAATGTTATTCCATAACAGATATATTGGCATCCATATGTGCTGTATATAACAAGAAATTGCAGTACAGAATTGCCAAATGTTTGTTTTAGGTCAATTAGAAACAGTTTCTCTACTACGTGTCTGCTGCAGCCGGAACTGTTCAGTGTGTATCTTTGTCACAAATCCTTCCCATCAAATCTCCAAATATAAGGGATCTCCATCAAAAAATGTGTTTTCAGTTTGGAAACATGACTTTTAATGAACAATGTAATATAAACTTTTTAACTTTCAAATATCTGCCTCATAAATCTAGTATTTGTCTTGCTCTGATGTCAATCTTCTCTGTCACAGAAATGGCCGTCAGGCGGCGCTTTAACAGAGTTCCAGGAGATCCAGACGTCTTTCTTCTGGCGCTGTAAAGATCTTAGTCTGCGGGTGCTGAGGGTGATGGCCCACAGTCTGGGTCTGGACCCTGAGGTGTTTCTCAGTGTTCATCGTTTTATAGGAAGTATGTAGATCAACACACTAAACATGTTGATTAATCCTTAAATATATATTTGGAGGAATTGCATTTATGTTATTGGCATTTTTGAACAAGAAAAAACTTGATGAATCAACTGAAGATTTATCATTGTATGTGAAGTAACTTGTGAAGATTTCTCCACATATGAATGTGAAAAGATTGAAAAAAGTGAGATTGAGATAATACTAACACTAAGATAATGGAAGACAGAAAAGAAGCACTGTGATCCTCACAGTCTCATGTTTACAGGATCAACACCTCCGCAAATACCTTCTTGGTTTTATACCATCATCAAAAATAATAGAAGTATCTGACTGAATCTGAAGCTCTGTGTAAACTCTGACAGTTCTTTTATGTCTCGTGCAGCTGATAAGAATGGCACAACGCTGCGGTCTCTGTACTACCCTCCAGTGAACAGGGAGCAGGCGAAGGAGGGTCAGCTGCGATGCGGAGAGCATTCAGACTACGGCAGCATCACCTTGTTGTTCCAGGGATCAGAAGGCCTGCAGGTAACGCTGCTCACATCTTCATTTCTCCGGACACAAGATACAGGCAGAAAAATATCAACTTGCTCTTTTAAATGAACGATCTCAGTAGATGTTTTACTTTTTTAGCTTTGTTGTCCAACCAACTGAAGTTTTAGGACTGCTACTACATACTTTACACAAGCTTCATTTTGTCATAATCTTAATTTATCTCTTGTCTTTTAAAATCAAGGTTGTCAAACTGTAAATTTTGCGTAGAGTTTGGCTGCTGTTGAAGAAATTTCCAGATGTGTAATCTATCATTTTGTTAACTCTCAGGTACTCAGCCGTTCAGGTGAATTCATCAGTGCTCCCTGCATCCCTGGAGCGGTCCTCATCAACATCGCGGATCTGATGCAGCGCTGGACCAGCGATCGGTTTGTCTCCTTGGTGAGTTTCCTCCAGAGAGTTTCATCTATGGACAATCTTGCCAATTTTTAATTACAAGAGTACAAAGGTTAGAAAAAGAACAAACATGCTTTTCTCAATCAGAGTTTTGTAGCATTTTAACTTCAATAGGTCCTCATGTTTGATTTTGAAGATTCAGCCACACCTCAAATATCTAGAATAGATGAAGTAAACATAACTTGACATAGCAGATTATATTGAGTTAGTGCAACTAATGATTATTTTATTAGTCGTTGGATCTATAAAATGGAAGACAATTGTGAAAAAATATCAAATAAATATGTCAAAAATCCCAAAGCCCAAGATGCGACCTAAAATGTCTTATTTTATCTCAACCAACTGTCCAACAGTAGAAACTAGAAAATATTCACATTTAAGAAGAACCAGAAACAAGCTTAAAGAGATTAAAAACAAGCTTAATACTTTGTATAAATCTCAACTCTGCTATTAAAGGACAATATTCAAGACGATATGGGTAATAACATTTAGTACAACTATAATGTTGTTTTCTGCTCCTCAGGTCCACAGGGTTTTGCTCCCCCCCGCTGGTGACACCAGCACACGTCAGTCTCTGGCTTTCTTCGTCCAGCCGGAAGACGACGCTCTGATCACCTGTTGTGACGGCTCCAATAAATACCCACCTATTACAACGTGCGCCCACATTAGAGAACGCTTCAACGCCACCTATGGACAAAGCTGAATGTGCGCCAATGAATTCACACATACACACACACGTGTTCATTATAAATGCGTGTTGTTTTGTCAAAGGACTGATGGTGCCCTGCGAGGCTTTAAAGGTGGAGGATTAACTTTCAAAGTGCTGAATATGTTACTTTTTTACGGTGGCCCTAAAGTGCACATCACAACAACAAATAGGAAAAAACGACAACAAATCGAAAAACACAAAGACAAATCGGAAAACACAACAACGTTAACTTCTACCGGAAAAGGTAGGTACCTATAGCTCGTCGCATATTGGTTAGGGCCTAACCGTGAGGCGCACTGTCGGTCTTTTTAAACCGGGAAATGTGCTATGTGCCTTCATTTGGTGCCAGTGTTACGCAGGGATGTACAGTAAGAGCTCTTATAATACATACATCTGCCCCATTCACAGATTAAGCGTTCTTCAATATCGTGTTATTCAAGACATAAACCATGCCTTCAAATGTGCGCACAGTTCCTAAATTATAATCAGACTCTTGTGAGGATCAAGCACTTAAGTAATCACTTACATCTGGCACAGGAGAGTGATAATGTGAAAAATAAACAGTATACAAATACTAATGGACTTAATTTTTGAGGTCCATGTTTTCATTACTGTGTTTAGCGTAGACTATTACCACTTGCATTACTCACCCTGCGGCTCAGTGTTTATTTTTGACAGATACATAGTATGCACCGTATTTTGAGCTAGATCGTCATTGTTTAAAAGTCTTTATCATAATGTTTAAGGTTAGTGTGATGTAATGGTCAATATAATCTTGCAAAGACTACATTTTATTTAATTTATTTTTCGTAGGTGGCTGTGATATAATGCTCACTTATATATGCTCATATTTGCCGCGACTTGAAAATTGCGAGTTATATGTTTATGTATGTGTGACGAATCTGCTGATAAAGACAGAAAACAGCTGCTGCTGTTGGGTACGGACACCAGTTAGCTTGAAAACCAGTTGAGCCATAACACCATGGAAGTATTATGAGAGCTCTTACTGTACATCCCTGCGTAACACAAACCATGCTTATAGCACATTTCCTGGTTAAAAAGACTGACAGCGCGACGAGTTATAGGTACCTACCTTTTTCCGGTAGAAGTTAACGTTGTTGTGTTTTCCGATTTGTCGTTGTGTTTTATGATTTGTTGTTGTGTTTTGTTATTTGCTGTTGTGATGTGCACTTCAGGGCCACTGTACTTTTTGTTTCTACTAGATTTTTTAACAATTTTAATGTGTTTTTTATATACAGAGACTAAAACAAGGCGCCGAAGAGTTTTTAATTTGGGAGGGGGGGGGGCAACTGCACAGTTTAGGCTAACTCACTCTCTCTCTGTCTGTCTCTCTAAAGAGAGAGAGAGAGAGAGTAACGGTTTATTGTTGCTATGCCAACCATGACTCGGTGTGACGCACAATGTAGCAGAGGACTGCACTGATTTCGGAGAGGCGACTTTTTGGACAACTGTGGAAATCTACGTCCGACCAGCTAAAATTAGCTAAAGTTTGCTTAAATTTTTAGTCTACCATAGAAGTGAAAATTAAAATGAAACGCTGATCAGTACTTTATATAAAATGTTAAACCTCTAATGAAATCAACACATTGTAAGTAGTTTTTTTGTTTGTAATTTTGACATAAGTAAACACAATTTTTGCTCAAGTTATTGCTTAACCTCTGTATGTCTTTTATTGATCGGATGAGCATCTTAGATGTTTTCTGGTTTAACATGTCTTTATTGTACCATGCAAGTAAAAGTGAGATCCACCAATTACTGGTACACTGGTTACTGGTTTGTTTTTGTTTTTTAAAATTTTTTAAATGTAACACTTTTAGCTGTTTTTATATCTTTTTTTACGTCTTGCTTTTGAACTCTGTTTAATGCCTTTTATAATCAATGTAAAGCACTTTGAATTGCCTTGTTGTTGAAATGCGCTATACAAATAAACTTGCCTTGCCTTGCACTTTGAAAAGTGCAATGAATGATGATGAAGATTGAGGAGAGACTATTGCACATTTGACTTGGATAACAATTTACATGTTAACCTCTGTGTCCTTTTGAGTAACCCACTGAAGTTCTTCTTGTCAGACTCAATGCTATGCTTGCCACCCGCCGCCGCCAACTCTCTCTCTTTTTTTCAGCTTTCCCTGTTTGCATCCCTGTATATGATTGTGTTTTAGATGATCATAAATCAATGTGTCTGATTAAAAACAAAGACATACAGACCTTAAACTTGCAAGCTCATTCACTTTATTGTCCACATTCAAATCTCGTACAACATGTGGCTGAATTTATGACATAGAAAGTACAGATTTTGCTTTACTTGTTTTTCGAAAGGGACAAAAAAATAAATAAAATGAACTGTTATATTGTACCTCAATGCCTCAAAAGAAAAAAAAGAAGAGAAAATCTTTGTGTGTTTATTCAGTATCTGTTGAATTAATGTATCTAGTCCATGTTTGACCTTGTATCTCTGTTGAGTTTAAGTCGAGGTTTCCATCTCCTGTGACAGAGATGAGGTCAAACTGCTGTAGCTTCATTTACAGTGAT
Organism: Euthynnus affinis; assembly: GCA_029490765.1. Taxonomy (NCBI): domain Eukaryota; kingdom Metazoa; phylum Chordata; class Actinopteri; order Scombriformes; family Scombridae; genus Euthynnus; species Euthynnus affinis. The sequence goes on along the minus strand of CM055844.1, from coordinate 9,143,455 downwards.
GTAGAGAATAAATAAATTGAACATATCCTAACATAAAAAACAAAGACAAATTCACACAAACACGCTGCACACACACACAACAACAGAAAAACACTTATGAATCCACACAATCATCATTCTAACACCCACACCATTATATTAAATTAAATGATTTAAATATATAATATATGTTAATCTTAATCTGTAAACTAAATATGTTCTTCAATTATCTGGTCCACAGGAGGCAACGGCTAGAAAGCTTAAGAAATATGTATTTTTTTTTATGGATGTACTGGCTTTGTAAAAAAAAAAAAATTGTTTAAGATTATATCAGCATGGAAGAGTTTCACTGCAAAAGATGACAGTCATTAGAAAAACATCATCTAACAAATTGGTGATATTGACAAAAGTGTGTAACTGTTGCAAAAGAGGACAAAATTATTCTGATTTTCAAATATTGGCTGCTAGCAACACCTAAACAGATTTATAGCATCACATTTTAAAATGAAACCCTCAAAAACAAAAACAAACATGATCAAATGCAAGTCTTAATAAAGAAAACATAACTTCATGGTTGCAAAATTGAAACTCTTCTATGTAAATGTGCTGAAACTATGTGAAAAAAAAAATCACCTTTTTACTGTAAACAGGACCACTTCATTCATTATCCAGCAGCACTGTATAAACTTTTAAGTTACATTTATGACATTCATTTTTTTCTAAATCGATCAGCTTTATATACCTGAATAGATAATAATAATAATTATTTTCAAAGTATTTCCTGTGAGGGACAGTACCAGTGACAATGAGCTACAGTGTACATAAAACAAAACATTTGCTTATCAGGCAAAGAGCCCTCCCCGTTTCACCCCAAACCACTTCCCACAGAGAACAGAGTCCTTGTTGTGATGAAGTTTTTTTTTTTTTTTTTAAATGGGTCGATTGTCCACAAAGAAAACTGGACCAGCTCCACATTTCAAGCCAAATGGGCCAGCTACGTGAAGGGTATAATGGGGCACCGGCACTAAATCTGAAGCCTGAAATCAGATTTTCTCGTGTGCTCTTAATATTTTAGACATATTTATATGTCAAGTGGTGTTTTAAAAGTCCAAAGCAAAAAAAAACAAAACAAAACAAAAACATGGTAAATTGGAATAATGACAAGTCAAACACACATGCACACTTACTGGCATACATACAGTACAGAGAGGGGCGAGGCCTGCTAAGAATGTCCTGGCACTGGTACATCTTGCTGCGGGTGGCCAGAGGGCAACGGCTGATTGTTTCCTGGTACAACTGATGCGTGTTCACCTTCAGCTACTATAACAGAAAGACATATTGTTATGAGTTGATGAGTTATAGTAACATGATCATGAAGCTGATGTTGAGAAGCTGTAGCTTTCAAGTTAATTAAATGTTCCGCTCCTCATTTGCATCCTCTACTTATGGCAGCTGAGCTTGGAAGTGCTTTTAAAACGACCACAAGGGGGCGCCTAATATATATATAAGTATAGTATATATATATTTTAAATGACACATAACAGCTTTAAAGGTGCAATGTGTAAGATTTAGTGGCATCTAACGGTGAGAATACAGATGGCAACCCGTTGCTCTTCTCCTTGCAAACATGTAGGAGAACCTAAAGTGGCTGCAAAATGTTTGTCAGTGTTTGGTTTGTCCATTCTGGGCTACTGTAGAAACATGGCTGTGCAGGCTAAGTGGAAGAGGACACGCTCCTTATGTAGAAAGGGCTAATCAGCAACTCTTATTTTGAGGTGATAATACACTAATTAAAACATACTTATGGATATTATATTCCATTTCTTCCAAGTCACTGCACCTTTAAAGAATAGGTTCACATTTTTTCATGTATGTCTTAAAGGATAAGGCTGGCAATTTTCTATATTTTTCTTCTTGTCACAATTCTTACAGGTAGATCCAAACCAATGATGAATTTATCTACTCACGCTAGTAAAGCCTCATATATCTTATTCCTCTGTTGTTGTCCAAAAACTATGAAAAACATGTCAATGAGCCACATCGATGCACTGGGTGAGATGAGTTTGAGTTTGTTTAGAAATAGAGATGTGCCACTGCTAGCTTGTTATGCTATAATCACAACCTCTTGACTTTATACTCTATGTATAAGTACAATGAAGTGCAAAGGATCAATTCATTGTTGGTTTGGTTCTGTACATGAGATTTGTTGACAATAAAAAAAAACATATAGAAACTCATGAGCCTTATCCTTTAAAACACTATTTACATTGTCCATATGTACACTGAAAGAGGTAGTATTCACTGGAATTGTTCCTCCTGTTCAGCAGTCTGAGTTAAACAAATCTTCCAAAGTCATTTGAGTGTAAAATTCCCTCTTTGTGTTTGGAAAATACCCGCTCGATTTGTCTGAACTTTGGAATGCATTTTTTGCACTGGATGAGGAGTGGATTTTGTCCCCCAGCTCTTAAAGTGAAATTACTTTAGAAAGAGATTTTTTTTTTTACAGGCAGCGTCGACAGGAGGAACAAATACATCGACCACAGACACACAAAATAACCTATGAACCTATCCTTTAACTGTGTGACGGTTACTGTAAGCATCCGTGTTCTTCAAATCTCCTCGGATAAATACGGTTAGGAATACAAGAACAAAATCACTGCAGTGTGATACTTACGTTTGACCTCAGCTTTTTGGGTTTGGGCTTTTAACCTTTCCATTTCTTCTACCGCCTAAGCAGAGAAAGCAGGACAAAAAAAATATTAGAGCATCACAAAATAAGCTTGAGATTAAAAAGCATTTTATCGTGCAGACGAATCTCCAGGGCGAATCCTTAAAGGACTGTTAAATTGATCTGTATTCTATGTTTCAGTGCAGCTTGGCATGCTTCACATACCAACAAATCATGCATATGATGAACTATAAAGGATTTATGGTCCTATGAAGTATATGTGACTATGGTTATTACAGTACTTTATCTATTACACGTGTCAAGTGACTGCAAAGGAATATTGAGGGAGGGAGTCCTGATTCTTTATCGTCTTCCACCCGTGAATACGTGTCATCCTAAAATATTTGACGTATTTGTTAATTAACCTGCTGCAGGCCCATCTTCTGAGCATTCAGCTCTTCCTGTTTCCTCTCGAGCTCCTCCCTCTGTTTCTGCAGCTCGTCCGACTTCTTGTTGATGTCATTCGCCTCGTTGGCCAGGTGCTGCTCGTACTCTTTCATCTCCTCCTCGGTGTACACGGGGTTATTATCCAAAGTCTGTGAAGGCAAGAGCGGAGCGTGGAGACGGGGAGAATGGCGAGGAATAATGGGATGCAGTGAATTGTATGAATAATAGGCTGAAATTTCTGATGTCGTTTGTTGAGAATGGATATGTGATTTTAGAAATGTCAGTCTTAAATTAGACAGTCTTGACTTCTATTTTATTACTTTACCAGCTAACTAGAGTCACAAGCAGGTCCCCAAATGATTAGTTAGTTGAATTTCTTATTGATAAAATGAGCTAATTTAGGATCATTTGGTTGGTGTGACCTACCTGTTAGAGTTAAAAATGTATTCATTCTAACAGAAACGGCAATCAAATGTGTACATTTTGAAATACTTCACTAAATTTTATCTTGCCAAGAGAAGATTAACTTTTCTCTCAACATCTGTCAGACTTGGATACAAAATCTAGCTCTTACCTCCCACTCGTCTTTTTCAAGGAACTCGTCTTTCTTAGTGGCCGCGATGAACTCGTCCATTGACACGAGTCTGTCCTTATTGGTGTCCACCTGATCATCAACACATGAAGCTGCTTTAAGTAACTTCAGGGCCGACACCAACATTAATCATTCACCATAACTACCCAACATGTCTGCATGTATACACTTTAAGTGTGAGGAACACTGTTGAGTGATATCTGATATACAACTGTTCTGATTATTGCATTGCTTTGATGGTTAATGTAAAAAAAATGGCTGAAGATGTTTTTAACCTAAGCATGATATTTCAGCCTGCGTCATTTGTGCAGCCTGATAATTACTGATCATTACTGGATTAATAATAAACATGAGACAGCCTGCATGTCCGGCTTACCTCGTTCATAACATGCTCTCTCATTCGCAGTCTCTCTTCTTCCATCTCAACCATGTCATCTTCTTCATTATTGGGGTCGTAAACCTTCTCCAGCTTGAAGACACAGACAGAAAATTGACCTCAAAAGGCTTTTTTTTAAATGAATATGTTAAACTAAAACATGCAGAACCAGGACGGAGAGACATAAATACCTCTTTAGTGAAGAGAGCTTCAAGCTCGCTCTCATCAAAGAAACCATCTCCGTTGGTGTCTGCAACATGAAAAAAACCAAAAACAAAACAGAAATGTGAAGTTTCGTCATACGCATATCAGATTACTTGTATGATATCAGGCTTTATGGTACTGTATGTGCAGTATTAATCACTGTTATGTAGATCAAAGGTCATCTCCAAACTAGATTGTAGTATAATGTGCAGTTTAAAGGACAGGTTCACAGTGTTTCATGTCTGTCCTAAAACAAGATTCAGGTGCCCAAACAAATCATTCTTCCTTCATACAGGCCATTAAGAGATCCCTTCATACTGCACCTACAATGTAAATGATGAGGGATAAAATCAACAAGCCTCCTTCCATACAAAGATTATTTTAAACGTTTTATTTGAAGCTAATATGAAGCTTCAGCCATCGAAATTCGATTCAGAACTGGTAAGATTTTAGTTTGGGAGATACAAGTGAAGGAAAAGTCTGATTACTACAGTTGTTCTTGGCTCTTGGGATGTAAATATGGTCTCTATGGTTACCGTGCATTTTGAAGAAGGTCTTGGGATCAAAGTCTGCTGGGTCCAAACCGTCTGTGTCCTGCCACACCTCCTTCAGCTGGTCTTGACTGCCCTGCACATAGCCACACAGGATTCAGGCTTTCTTCACACGCACTTCAGACGTCTCTTTAATTTTTACGTATGTTTACATGTATTTCCTTCAAAAAGTCAAACATGATCTCATCATCATCCTCAAATTTGGGCAACTGTTAGGTGAGCCTCACAAATTTGTGTGCTGCTCATCTTAATTTTTATTAACCATCACACCAACATCCAAATAAACAAATGTTGTTCATCCCAGTATCTTAAAGTAATAATCTAAAATATAACTGAGAACACAGCTACTTAATTAAATCACTTACAGTCTATATTTGTATTTTTAGTCATCTTGCTGTTCTTGACTTACAGGGTGGTTCACTTTGGGATGATCAGCGTGTTTCTTCTTCATGTCCTCGTAGTGCTGCTCCTCCTTCAAGCGGTCCTCCTCGTTCATGGTCTTCAGACGTTCCCTCCTGTCGTGCTCCTTCATCATCTCGTACCTCTTGAACTCATCGTGGCGATCCTTGTCAAAGTTTTCCAGGTCGTTCGTGGCCTAAAAACAAAACAAAAAGTTGAATCAGAGAATTAAAACTTGTGTTAAACGGTTTATATATTCATACAGTTTTCTTGTATTAATAATGTACAACACAAGAGGCAAAATCAGGCTTGTCGTGCGGAGGATCAAGCAAACTGCTCGGCTGAATGAATTCAAATCTCCTAAAATGTCCTGAGCAGGATTTTGGATCAGTCAAACATACTCCTCATGTTTAGCTCATGCAGTGCAAAGTACACCAACTGCTCAACGCTGATATGTGGACGATGTCTAATAGGTGCTGATCAAATACTAATATACTTCTGTTCTGCCCTTCAAAGACAATCAGCAGCAGTATTTGCCTTTCTAGTAAAACTGAGAGTAAAGACCACAAAGTTGATCTCATATTCTAATAAAATATGTGTGTGGATGAAATTGTTGATATGAAATCTAAACGCTGTTGTTTGCCTTTGGAGGGCAGTACAGTTATTCTCTAATGCTAACCAGTGATATTAATTAGGCACTTTTGTTTCTTGGATCTGCAAAAGTGTGCAATTAGTGATCACAGTGAGTCTTGAATTTTAAGCTGACTGTAGAGAGAATAACTTAAAGGTGTCTTTTTTTTATTACCCTGCAGGTAATCACCTATTAAATGGTATGAATCTCACACACAAAGCAAACACTCATTGATCAGTAATGTTTGCATGTCACAGATCAACCGCCAAAGTCAAGATAATAAATGTATGACTGTAGAAGCAAAAACTTAACACACAAAAAAAAGTGTCAGGATCTGCATGCAAATGATTGTAAACTCCAGTGAAAAACCAGAGAGGCATGCAAACCCTGATTGCACAGAGACAACACTTCCACCAGTAAAACTCACTTCCTCAAAATGTCAAAGTAGTCGTCACTCAGAATTGGTGGCGATTTTTTTTTTTTTTTACCTCTTGCAAGACAGCCTTTCACACAAGGCTGTGAATGCCTCCATGACATTACATCTAAAACCGGAAAACGTCGGACTGGTTAATACGGCCAAAATGTGAACCAGTAAGAAAAGAATGAATGAGAGATCCTGAGAAACGTGTCTAAATGTTTGACACCTGTAATTCTGTGTGGGCTCATCGGTCATAATTATAGCAATAATATCAGGCAACATGTTCTTTACTGTGATCATAGGTATGACTGTAACACAGCTATACTACAACAACAACACTACAGAGCCCAAGGAAGTTTAAAGAACATTGTTTATAGTAATATAAACTTTCTAAAACTGTTCTTAGCAAGCGAGTATAAACTTAAAAGTAAGGAAACTAAATCCTAAAATGTAGAAAATATCTAAAGGTGCCTAGTTACACTGAGGGCTGTGTGGCTGCTTTTTTGTATATGTGACAGGTTGTATTATAACAAACTTTCAGTAATATGAGCTACTTGACTAGTCAACATTCCTTTAAGCTACTAGAGGCTTATACGCCTGAAGCTACAACACCTTCTGCAAGTGCCTCATCTCTAAAACAGACATTTCACTTTCATAAACAACAGTTGCAGCAAAGGATAATTCTTGCTATGTCTATTCCATCTTAATCTCAACCCCCAAAAACACACAGTCAGCTTTCATTTGCGATGTAGTAGTAGTTACTCTAGATTCACTCCGGAGCGACAAGCTCTCAAGTGTGGAGACACTACGTCAGATCAACCACAGTAAAGATCTATTTTTTTCTTTTCACATCTGCCAATACCGATTTGATGAGGCGGTCCAGGTCCTCCACCTCGAAAGTGTGTGGGTTTACGTGGTTGAGGTGCTCAAACTGTTTCAGCAGGGCCTGGTGGTCCACTGTCAGGCCTGTAAGGGACAGAAAAAAAAACATGAAACTGTTTTATTTAACTGTAATAAATTCTGTTAGATCAAGCATTGCATGTATTACTCATTTCAGATTGAATCCACATAGAATCAGAGCGATTTTTGTCCTTCTCTGAACCAGCTCACTGGCTACTCTTTCCCATGTACACAGCCTCTGTTTACTTTAGCTTCTATTCAAATTTACTCTGGAAAAGAGGCTAAGTGAGAGTAAATGTCCGTCCAGTGATGTTATCAAGGGATTCCGTTGTGTGTATTTAGTGAGACACCATATGTCTCACAGGTAATGCACCGTGACTTCACCGCACTCATTTTACTTGTTTTTATGTCCTTTTAATTAAATCCAGTGAACCTTTCATTCAGCAGTTCACACTGAACTGTAGAAGTCACTGTTGGTGGAAGATAGTTGTGTATTACATCATGTTCCTGTGTCTGAGAACCACCACATCCTACGTTTGACGGCCAAACTGCTGATGTGTATTACAAAATTGCTTGAGCAACTTCAACAAACTTGTCGGTGACACGTCAGCAAGATATGCCAGCTACATACCGTTCCCTTCCTTGATGTCATGTTTGGCTTTGAGGAGCATCCGCAGCCTGTTCATCTCCTCCCTCTTCAGCTCATCCAGCTTGGTCCGAAAATTGTGGTGGACAAAGTCTAACTCTTTGGAAAGTTTGCCTTGCTGCAATCAGAAAAAAAACATGACCCAGTTCAGTACAAAGTGCTCACGTCAACAAACGGTTTACAAAATAATGTGCTGTTTAGTCAGCATGCCGCTGTACCTTGATGTCCTCCATGTTGGCATTTTTTAACTTTTCTTTAAAGTGAGGGTCTTTCTCCAAGTACTCAATGACTTCCCTGAGGTAGCGGTCGTAGTGTAGCCCAGTGTCCTGAAGCACAAAACAAAGCACACATGAATGATTGTTGTTTAGCAGAATATAATTTATATTTAACTTGTTAATATATAACTTGATTTATAACCATCATGTAATCTAATCTTCCAATTCACTGAAAGTGCACTGAATGACATTTTCAAGTCAACAGTTTACCCACAAACAAGCATACTTTTCATGTCAAACAGCCCTGTCTGAAAGATTGTAAGCCCAATTAACTAATTTGGATGACTGAGATGTATTTGGTGTAACTGGCTTGAAAACACATGTACAAATATCTTTTTTTTTTTTTTTTGCATATGTATCTATCTAACAATAACTGCTGACTGTATATGACACCGTCTGTGTGACTCACAGCACTCTGTGGTGCTGCCAGTTCTTCTTCTTCAGGCTTTTCTTTGGTCTTGTCCACATTGATAGGCACTGACTGGATGCACAGCCACAAGCTCAGCAGAACCAACCCACAGCGGGCCAAGGCTTTACTATTCAACATCATCATCTGGTTGGGTACATACGAGAGAGAGAGAGAGAAAAAAAACGAGTTAGTTAGGTAAATCAGGATTATAAAGTGTGTTCAGGTGCTGTATCTGTACAAAAGACAACACCTTGCATATCTTAAGCAATGCAAAAGTGGTACAAGCCACAACTTCACCTGGAGACAGAGTGGGATGATATTATGCAAGTCTGTCTAATCTCAAAAGTAACTCAAGCACAAGACTGTGCAACACTTGGGTTTGATGGATGAAGACACAGCAGGCTTACTTTAAAAGCCAGTTTAAAAAAATTCCTCTCGTAGAGCTTAACATTTTTGAATGGGTGTCGTGAACCTGTTATTCTCACTTCACGACAAATACATGTTTTTGTTAAAGCGAGGATGACAATTCATTATCCTGTAGACGTAACGTTAGAAAAGCTACAAAACAAACCTTAGCATGAACAGTAAGCTGCAATAATGAATCACATTTCCTGTGAAATAAACGCTTGTCTATAGAGTGACACTTACTTTAAGCTTCTCTTTTCTCGCCTCACCGCGCTTTTAACGTTACTTCTCCTCAAAGCGCCCGAGCTTCGCCGAAGCTTGTTTACAGCTGTCATCCACCACCAACACAAGCCTCCTATACTGCCACAACCTACAGAGAAAGGTTGCGTTCACCATGGCAACGCCCCGCCTTCGACCATCCTCATTGGACAGGCAAAAAGTACATTTTCTTTGCAAAACAGTCGCGTTGAGAGCTGATTGGCCGCTGGACCTGTCAGTCAAAGTGTATCGAACGGTCAGCCAGTGGCTTAAGGTGCGTTGAGGTGCGTTGGGACAAACTGTACGTGGCGTTCGGTAAACCCCCCCCAGGAGGGCGGAGTTAGTGTTTGATAGAAGAAAGCACAATATTTTTTTAGTAGCTTATACATGTATCACAAATACTTTAAAATATATTTCACGCATGGCCACGTAGGTTGTATGCAAAAAACTAACAAACAAACAAAAACACGTAAAAAAAAATGTTGCACAACATTTTTTAAACTGAACAGCTCTTTTCACTTAGAGTATATTGTTTCTATTTTTATTGTAGAATTAACTTAATTTTCTCATTCTTATGCACCACAACACCAAGGCAAATTACATGCATGTGCAAAGCTACAATAAACCTGTTTGTCTCATTCTGATTAAATGAGCTAAAATAGAGAAACAGAACGTTTTGATGGAATAAGACTTCTGTTGACTGAGGACAAAAAGGATGCACCTGACTCACTGGAGCTGTAAAACTGAATTATGGTTTAAGCTCTACAAACATGATTATGGTCACATTCATGCAAATTATGCTTCATAAAGTATGCTTTGTAAATACCATATTCTTATAGTATAACTGCACAAAACATATATGGGAAACTTACAGCGTTGGGAGGAGGATACATATATTTTACTTGAGTAAAAATAGTAATGCCACAATGTAAAAAAAGACACTACATCACAGGTAAAAGTCATGCAATCAGTGCTCGACTATCAAAAGTACTCCTTCATATTATTATACATATTATGATGATTTATTATTATGACTGATGTATTACTGTGTAAACAGCCTTTTAATGATGTCGGTTGAGGTAGAAATAATTTGAACTGTTTTATAGATTGTTGAATAGTTTCCTCTATATAACAACATATCACATTTTATAAGATGGTCATATTTTTTTATAGATGACTATACTCACACAGACTAGTTGGTTGGGCAAATATATGCTCAGTTACTTTCACTGTTCATGAAGCTGATGTGACTGAAAATAATGGTCCCTTACACCTTTTTTTTTTTTAAAAGAAACAAAAAACAACAAAGTTTTCTCTGTATTAATTTGAACTGATGGATGTATATGGTATGCATCATTCTTTATTTCACATTGAATATAACTGAAACTTTGCTTTGGATTTACAACTTAACATATTATTTAATACCATAAAACAAATGAAAATGACATGGACAAAAACTGCTGCAGTTCTCTTGGGTTTGATGGGTGCAAGTCTCAGCTCTTTCCACAGATGTTCAATGGGATTCAGGACTCATAGCAGGTCACTTCAGAACAGACCAATGTTTTCTTCTCATACACTCTTGGGTGCTTTTTGATGTATGTTTGGGGTCATTACCCTGCTGGAAGACCCATGACCTGCGACTGAGACACAGCTTTGTGACAGTGGGCTGTATGTTTCACTCCAAAATGCCTTGATAGTCTTCTGATTTCATCGTGTCCTGTACAGATTCAAGGCAACCATTGCCCGAGGCAGTAAAACAACCCCCAAACATCACTGAGCCTCCTCCATGTTTCACAGTAGGCATGGTGTTCTTTTCTTTGAAGGCTTCATTTTTTTCTTCTGTAAACATACGTGTGATTTACCAAAAAGCTCTAATTCTGTTACATCTGTCCAAAGCACGTTCTCCTAGAAGGACTGTGGCTTGTCAACACACATTTTGACAAAGTCCAGTCTGTTTTTTTTGTATCTCCCTCTTAGGAGTGGGGTCTTTCTGGATCATCAGATCCAGAAATGGTGTGACTTGAAACTATTGTACCTTGAACTTGAAAATCAGTTTGGATCTGTATTGATGTTTTCCTTGAGTTTTCCTTCCTTCTGTTCAATCCCGGGCCAATTTTCCTCTTACAACCACATCCAGAGATGTTGGCTACAGTTCCAAAGGGCCTTAAACTTCTTAATAATAGGAACATCAAACTCTTTGTGTAACCTTTACATTGACATCTTTGGCTATTACTTTTTTTTCTTCTAATGTCTTCAGACCACTCTCTAGTTTTCCTTCTGTTTTCCATGTTCAATGTGATTCACACAGTGGCACAAAACAGCAGAGTGAGTAATTTTCTCCTTGTAAACTGGCTGCATGAGTGACTGTAAGATTGAAAACACCTGCGATACTAATTAAAACACAATAGTCTGCTTAAAGTATCAGTACAAAAGTCAATTATTCCTTACAACCTCATGAATGCATGAACGCTGTTATATTTTCACAAGTTTTTCGCTTTGTTCCACTGCAAACCAAACACAGACATGCACTGATGATCAAATATCTTTTCTTTTCAACACTGTTCAGGGCAAATGGTGCATTATTTTAATAAAATGCAAGGGCACCAACAACTTTAGCTGCATCTATGAATTCCATATGGATAATCTAGACAAAACCTATATCCCTTCCATTGTGTTATAAAAGGTTTTACACCTTAGTGTTCACGGGTCAAATTTGACCCATGTTTGAGATCATTAATAAACACTGAAAAAACATTAATGATCATCCAGTAAAATGTTTTATCTGCTAAGTGACTTATTATTAATCCATAACCATTCTATATATATATACTTACATTGATATTTTAAGTGCATTATATCCCGTAGACCACTTTTTACTTACAATATATAAATCGTTTGTAGCTTAGCATAGGCACAATGTATCTATTTGATTGCTTATGATGAACAGAAGAGGCAAATAAGACCATGAGATGATCTGATAAACAAAATAATTCCCCAAATAACTTGTTTATATTTTCTTATTAGTTCAAATGTGCAATTGTCATTACTTCTGTTGTGTTATGGGTCAAAATTGACTGCATCTACTTACCCAAGAAAAAAGGAGAAAAGTTCATTTAATTTCCAAAAACAACATTTTATTTTGGTCAAATGTCATCTCTGGGGTAGCGTGTGTGTGTGTGTGTGCGTGTGTGTGTGTTGTGCCAGATGTGTGTGGCAAAAGTAATGAGGGCAAAAATCCACAGTATGTCCACGCAGTCATTTAAAAGTCTTATCTGAAGTTTATGTGAGGCTTCAGCAGTCTGAGTCATATCAAGTAGATATCTGACACATTTACAGTCTTAATAGCATCAACTTCCCTGTTTGTGTTTCCTTGGGCAATGTTTCCGTGTTGAGCTGTGGTGGAAGTATAATAATAAAAAGGAGGACTTTGGCACTAAAAAAGACTACATCACTGAAAGGTATTTTGAGTCATTTGGATGACTGAAGCTTCATATTACAACATAGAGGAACATTTTTGCACAGAGGGAGGACTGTGGATTTTGACCCCCATCGCTTACATTGTAAGTGCATTATGGAGGGATCTTCTAATATGTCAGTATGAACAGCAAGGAAAACCTCTTTCACTGTTCTCTCAGGCACCTGACTGTCGCTGGCGACCCGCTTAAGCCAACCGTAAGTGGCTTAGCATCACGCAGTAATGAGTAAAAGCAACTGGCACACAATTTGGCCACTTGGAGACGTTTTGGAGAGGCTCGGGGACACCAGTGACACACAAAGTAAAAATTTGCTCCCCTTAGGTGGGGCCTACAAGTCTGGAATACACATGTGGTTGACAAGATGAAGAAGGTATGCGGTGATTTGCATAGTTCTGGCATAAAGCATGTCCTAGTTATTGTTATTCAAATATGACTCAGTATACACGAGGACCAAAAACACTTTTTTGAGCCATATTTGAACTGATGTAGTTTTGATTGTGTCGTAGCCACATGCTAAACAATTCCCAAAAACTAGAAGATGTTAGCCAAATACATGCATTTTGTCCTCAAAGTTATCTGTTATAAGCTCTTTCTATTTGTGTATGCCAAATGGGTGAAAACTACCCCCCAAAAAAGGGTGGATGTTAAGAGGTTAAGACATATTGGAACAATTGTGAACCCACCCTTTAAGTAAAAGTAGCATTACAAAGACATATAAAATATTCTGTTACAAGTAAAACCCTATAAAGGTGCATTTATTATCTGCAAAATGTACTTAAATGATCAAAAGTAGAAGTCCTCATTACGCAGAATGACCCCTCTCATTGTGGCATTTTAATGTTGTGTTATAATGTTGTAATACTGCCTACAACATGCTGAGTTTCCTCAATAAACTCCTCAGTTTCGTCCCTCTAGATTAACACATTGTGTTTATCTCGACACTAACTCTTTCAGACCACACCGTGGAGCTGCTTCCCCGTTTAATCCGCATTAAAAGCGAGCGACCCAGCCGAGCAGAAACGCTGTGCAAACCAAAACTCTACATCCAACCACCTCAACAGGAACTGACGTCCCTTCTGAGCAAGTAGATGGAAAAAATGCAGCTGCAGGAAAAATGGCTCCAAACACCGCACCGCTGAAAGGTGAGAAATTAAACATTTTAACAGCAAATGTCTGCGTGTAAAAGTTGTAGCTGGTGGTTGTCTGATATCGGCGGTTGCGGCTTGTTGTTGTCCGGCTGTTTCCCGTCTGATAAAAACCTGCATTTCTTCCTTGTTGTGGGCAGTTGGCAGGACCAAAGCAGTTGACTGGGTACTTTTAAATTATTAAATCAGAGTCCCTCAAAGTACAGATCAGTCACGTAAATTATAATTATTTAGCTAAACTCAGTCGGGTGTATGTTTCAGTGAGTTATAAATGTGCCTATTTTTGCGTCGCGTATTTTTTTTTTCTGTTGTTGTTAGATTTAGCGGCTAACTTAGCATCCAACAAAGTCAAAAGTTGAAAGTTTCAACCGCTATCAAAAGTATCAAGAAGTGACATTTGAGAGGGTTAGCCGGCTTAGTTAGCTACATATTTCTGCTGTCGTTGGTTGAGAGAGACGCTGCTAACTTATATTAGCAACCAGCTAGCTCATATTTTAAGATGTGTACAATGTGAGGAGAGTAGATGTTGACGAGTTTACAGACAATAGATAAACGCGTCGTTTGGTGTCAGGTGAGCATCATCCGACAGGTTAGCTTTGCTGCAGTTGTAGCTAACTTTAGTTAACAGCTCTGTTTTTAAAACCTAAAAGAAACCTGCTCGACGTGTTTGTTTTATAACGTTACTCACTGCTTATACTAAGAAAGATATACCATTGTATTTCTATTGAATGTCTTCCCGAAATGTCACGTTATGAAAATCTCTCACTGCTAACCTTCAACTATTAGATAATCATATGAAACGCAATGTTTTTTTTTAAAAACTTTGTACATTTACTTGAGGTACTTGTACTTTACTTAAGTAACTCCATTTTATGCCACTTTATACTTTCACTTCTCTACATTTAAGAGGGAAATAATGTTCTTTCTACTCCACTACATTTATTTGACAGCTTTAGTTACTTTTCAGATGAAGGTTTGACACAATGGATAATATAATAAGCTTTTAAAATACAACGCATTGTTAAAGATGAAACCAGTGTTTTCTGACCTTTTTGGCTTTTGACATCTTACATAAAGCAGTGTGTAGTCGGGGTCACATTTCAGATGTCTATAAGTTGTTAACAGCTCCACCAAATAGTGATTTTCCCCTCTAAACTTCTCACTTGCTTTCATTTCAATAAATGTTCAAATGATCCAACATTTCTCCAAAAATAGAAAGATTAGAGAATCCAAAAGTTCCAAACAGATTTGTGTATCAGAAGTTTGTTTTTTCTTCTTTCCTCTCTCATTAATCATCTCATGACCCCTCAGTTTTATCTGCTGACCCTCAGGAGGGGCCTGACCCCTATGCTGGAAACCACTGGACTAAACTAGCTCACTGTATATAAATTAGTTCAAACTAGCTCCACCTCCAGCAGTTACAACAGTAACAAGCTGCTCACGCATTGATAGTAATGCAATTATGTCATAAATAACAATATATCAAAGTCTAAGGTCTTTTATTTTGATAGTGTAAGAGTACTATTACTTTAATACTTTAAGTACATTTTGCTGCTCATACTTATGCACTTTTACTTAAGTAGGACTTTTTCATGCAGGACTTTTACTTTGTAATGGTGTATTTTTATTTGGATCTGAATACTTCTTCCACCGCTGCCACAGAGTCATTTTGGGAAATGCCGATGTGCTTGGCTCATCAGAATGCCTAAATGAACATTATGTAGCCTGATGACAAATCAGTGGAGGAGCAAATCAAACAGTATTTTGTGCTCTCCACTCATCTGAACACAGGAGCAGAGCAGACTGAAAGGGAAAACTAGTGCACTGAATGCATTGCATGTTCCTGTACTTATGACCGTTATCACCAAGTGTGCAGTTAGTCTTATAGTTTGAAAGATAGGATTAACTGTGAAGGTTTTATTACTCTGGATGCAGTTGTAGATGTAAATGCAGAGGGTTCAGTAGTTGTCAGTAGAGTAAACAACAGTGCCACAGCTATACAATTAGCTTTGGGATGCCAGCCAAGGTGGGCAACATTTGGGATTGTAACCCCTCAGCGCTCTTAAATGGTCCTGTCAGATTTTGTTTTTGTTTCCTTTTGTAGGCTTAATGCTCTGCACAGACGAGCCTTCAACGACAGACAGACAGACAGACAGACAGCAGAGAGTAAAGAGAAAGAACTTTGACTTTATTGTTTCCTTCCGTCATGTAGCCACATAGCTTACGATACCTTTTACCAAATCTATAAACATGGCTCGGTTACTTATTTCCCATTTTAAAGATGTTAAGTCTGCACTTTGATCAGCTGTAGGAGTTGTAATGCTAACATATGCACTTTTTGCACGACCATTAGAGGCGAGACTCTCACTCACTCTCATTAGATAAGATCCTAAAGAGAAAACAGTCATAATAAAGGAGGAAAAAAAAACAAAACCTCGAGTATGATTTTTGTCAATCCATCAAGCAAATGATCTGGGAATTCTCCCAGACTCCCAGAGCCTTGTTTGTTATTGTGACCTCTGCATCCTTAAATCTTTTCACTCAAGAAAGCATTTTCACTGCAGGCCTGCGACTCAGTTAGCGGTCGTCTCCTGAATGCTTAAACAGTACGGACTAATGTCATGCTCACATGTTATTTTAAGGTCTTAAAGGACCTGGGACCTGCCATCCTTTACCATAATGCAGTGGAGCAGAGTGTGAAGTATTTGTCTTGGCACACTTGGCTTTTTTCTATAAGTGGGCTTTTCCTCCCTTGTAATTCTCCTGTTGTTATATGTAGATACACATATATTAAACATTAACATATCTTGATTCAGGATCTTTGGTGTTAAGCCATGTTTTTTTTTTGTTATTTTAGTGTAGTCCTCAGTTAAAATAACATTGGCGCCGGCCTTTCATGAATCGGATTGATTTCCAGCGATCTACAGGGCTTAAACAGAAAATAAAACCAAGACTAATGTTTATAGACTTTAATGACGTCACGTGACCGCTCAGATTGACTCAGTGTTGACACTTTGTCCCAGTTTGTCCCACACTCCTAACACAGATTGAGGAAGTATTTAGCTGTTTTAGAGTTCGGTGCTCGGTGAGAGTTTAATGCGAGCGACCTGTTAGTCGAGAGGCTCTGACCTTTTTGATTATGGAGCAGCGGCTTTAACGACTGAGCTTTGATTTGTCGGAGCGTGCATCCTAACTGTGTGTAAAAAAAACAAACAATCAATGATATACAGATGAACTACTGTGGCTGGATCTTGTGACATTTCTGCAGAGTATGAAGCCATCAGTGACACCCGCCGCCGCCACTGATGGTGCAACAGGCGCCAAAAGATGATGACTTCTCTCTTTTTTTTTTTTTTTTTTTGATTTTAATGCACTTAGCTTCCCCAAGCTGTTTTCCTGGCAGAGTTTGGTACTCTCCTCTCCTAAAGTCCAATGTTTAATGAATGCAACCACATTGTCACTACCCGCTGGTGTTAGCACAGCTGATAAGACAATCTTGGACCACAGTGCTAACATAATGCTAACAGAGTGAGAGAAAGCCAGAGGAAGAGAGAGAGAGAGAAAGAGAGAGAGAGAGACCCGTCGGGCTGCTTAGCATGCCAAATTCCTCAGCTGCACAATAGTGCTAGGCTAGCGTGAGCCCCAGCACAGCCAGCCTTCTCCACCACAATGGGAGGGGAAGCTCAGGAGAGGCCGGTGACGCCTGGGGAGAGAAGGAACTCACTCAACCCTGGGGCTGTGATCGTTTGATGAATAGTTGCTTTGAGAAGGGGCTGTGTCATTTCTTTTTTTTTTTTTTTTTAGGATCACAAAACGCTCTGTGCAGCAGTGTGTTTTTTTTTCCTCATGTCATAGATTGGATCCTTCCTGTCGTAAGATAATCCTAGATAGTTACGACTATCAAGAACGGAAAAGATGCCCTCGTTTAGCAGCAACCCGTCTTGTGCGCACGCTAGCAGAGCCGAAACAGTTTGTCAATCAAGACATAAGAATCCAGCCCCAATTTTTCATCACTGATTTAATTGTTTAAGTTGTTTTTCCAAGCGTGAATGCCAAATTTCCTAGTTTGAGTATTTTAATTGTTAGAATTTTCTGCTTTTCTTTGTCTTATGTGATAATAAAACTGGATATCTTTGTGTTTTGGAGCGCAGTTGTTTGATTGAGTTTCTCTTTTGGTATGTAGTCAGCTCAGCTGCTTGGTTAAACAACAACGACGACGACAACTTGCACCTTGCAATGTCAAGGTGAACGACATAGTAGCGCACTAATAGAGCAGAGCTTGCTGTGAGTGAATGAATCAACTTAAAGGTCATTGACATGCAGGCGATTTTAACCCGTGACATAATTTAGGCCCGTAACGCCAAAGCAAGCACGAGTAATTATTGACTGTGCGTATGTGACAAATGGAAGTCAATCAATAAGTAATCAAAGCATGATTAGAGCCATAAAGCCTTGGGGCAGGGAGGTGTGTGGGGGGAGGAGGAGGAGGACCTTATATGAAGAACAGCAGATAAACAAACAACACTGAAGCCAGGGCGGCCGGGGCTCTGGAGGAAGAGCGGGTCGCCCGTTAATCACAGAGTTTAGTGGCCTCCACTTCCTCTTATGTACATGCTTACAATGAAGACGGGTCCTGTAACACTTCACTTTCACTTCAACTATAACCACAGCTTCTGTACAGTCTGCTAATGAGGCTCAGTAGCGACATCATACATACATGGACGACACAGCACACTGTGCGTCACATGATAAACAGTATTCAATACAGATTGTATCTACATCCTGTTAAAACAAAATGGATCTCAAACATATTGTGACGCAAAGCTTACAATTCAACATAGTCTCATTTGTCAGAGTTTCTCTTTCTGTCTTTTATATTTGCTTTTTTTTTCTTGCTGCTTTTATCCTGTTTGACCACTTCTTGTTGTCATTTATCCAAATGTTTTTTTTTCCTCTTTTTCTTTTAGGTGTTTAAAGCTTTCCTCCGCAACCCTTTGGGCCACACTGACTTGAAAGCCGTCACACTCATGGCACCTTCAAGTTGACACAATGGCCCAGATATCAAGTGGTAATGGGTTTAAGCTGGATGTCCCCCAGCCGAAGGGGGTTGTGGGTAAAGAGGAGGCCCTCCGCATGGAGGAAGAAGCTTTAGCGAAATTGCAAAGAGAGAAGAGACACACTCTTTCAGCTTCAACACCCTTGTCTTCCTCTGGAGCGTCCTCATCCTCCTCGAAACCAAAACCATCTAAATCTACCACCACTACTGCTCCTCAGCCTCAACCTACAGCCTGTAGTAGTAGACCGGAAAAGGACCTCATAGTCTTCCCCGAGACCAAGAAGCAGGTA
Source organism: Euthynnus affinis (assembly GCA_029490765.1). Classification (NCBI taxonomy): domain Eukaryota; kingdom Metazoa; phylum Chordata; class Actinopteri; order Scombriformes; family Scombridae; genus Euthynnus; species Euthynnus affinis. The sequence goes on along the minus strand of CM055844.1, from coordinate 9,124,330 downwards.
GAGCAGGACAAGTTCAGGGATATCGATGTGGACAAGCTGACCAATGAGGAACTTGAAAAGCTCCTCCTGGATGAAAACTTTGGGGCTAACAGCAAAGTGACGCGCCCCTCATCACTGCTGGGGTTTAACCTCAGTGCCTCCTACCCCGGCGGCCATCCCTGTAGCTCCTCTCCTTTCCAGAGCGGTCAGTGGACACCCGTTCTGTCCACCCCATCTAGCTCCAGTGTGGTGTCCACTCCCACCCATCAGCCTTCCCCGCTGTTCCCCTCCGCTCCGTTCCCCAAACCGGGCACATTTCAGAATGGCTTCACTCCAACCATGTCGCCTTTCATGGCGCTGCCAGCTCAGCAGCCGTCTTTCATGGCCTTCACTCCCATCCAGCCCGCCGCCGCCGCCATGGTCTTCCCGCAGCCGACCGTGGACCCAGAGATGGCCAAACTGTTCGACAAGATCGCCAGCACCTCAGAATACTTGAAGAACGGCAGATCGGCCAGCACTGACCTAGATTCCTCTCAGGCGTGCACGGTTTCTCTGGCGCCTAACCCGCCGCCCCAGCAGCCAGCGGCGACGGAATCCTCCGGTATCAGCCGTTTCGACTGGCTGGATCTGGACCCGCTTACAAAACGCAAAGCCGAGAGCGAGGAAGCGTCCCCGGCGTCGGGGGGCGCCGAACAGACAGTACCGGGGCTCGCCGCGGGGGATCCTTGGGATGCAGTGCTGGAGACCGAAGGGAACAGTAATAGCAGTAGCCCCCCGCCGGAGGGGAAAGCATCACTGACAGTCCGCTCGCAGCAAAGGAGGGCGTCAACGGGAGCGGCTGTCACTAGGAGTCACTCGCTCAACATCCCAGGAACCTCCTCCCCGCACAAACCAAACAATCAGGTAGGATCACAGCTTGAAAAAACAAAAAGAAAATTCTATTGTCTGTAATGTTGTAGCCACATTTGTGGGCGGCATTTTAAATCCGTATTAGAGACGAGCTCAGTGTCATGGCCTACTGGTGACACGTCAAAATGTCAAAGTAATTCCTTTATTCATTCACCTACGTACACCTGGTTTGCTGCACTGTTAAGCCCCGATCAGACAGGCTTTTTATAATTGTTTTCAATGAGAGTGCAGCTAGTGCGTTGCTAAGCGCCCTCACGTTTTCCCGCTCTTTGCACCTCGTGTTTTTGCAGAAGCACCCTGTGACGCCTCGAGTTGAACAACTCAGAGCAGAAAAGTGCCCTGACAGTACCCCCCCCCCTCCCCCCATTGTCCAATCAGATGAATTGAAAAGCAGTCCTTCTGTTGTGGTGATGACAACAAGTGGAGGATGTTGCTGGGACACTCAGGGCTATATTACTTCACCAACCATAGCAACCATGATCTGACCAGAAAACAGCAGTTATTAATGAACAGTAATTAGCAGTTAGCTTAACCTGTGGGGCTTAACTTAACCACCCACCTCGCCAATGCTAAATCATATTTTCCTGCTACCTGCTGGGTCAGCGCTGCAGCAGATACACTGACATACAAATGGCTCTTTTTTTTTTTTTCCTCCCGCTGTTGACAGCATTGACACAATCATTCATAGCAGAACAAACGACTAAACACAACCGCAGCTCTCACAAGAGCAGTCAGAACAAACGATGGTGGATCTTCTCGTTCCGCTACGACACCACCCATCAAAGTCTCACTTACAATTGCATCCACAGTACACTCGCTACATTAATTCGCAAGCACAAGCAAAAACATCCTCTTGACTTCTTCTCCCTGTAATTAAGTTTCTCTCTGTGGTGAACTACCCACCGTTTCACCCCTACAATTTCCTCCCAACCGCATTTGGTGATTAATTTTGCCCCTTTTTCAAAAGCACGAGCGATCTAATTTCTTTGGAACATTCATTTAGGACACTGCTGTGGGCAAGTGGCATAGGATATCGTTGCCTCTAAATCTCTTCTCCCCTCCCTCACCCCTAAAACTAAATCACCATCTGTCATTTGGCTGACAGTTTTGAGTCGAGGCGGACGGGACGAGACGAGACGAGCGTTTCACTGTACAGCTCTTTATCCAAACATGAATTTGTCATCATGTGTCTTAACTAGTCGGTCTCCTCCGTGGGAATGAAAGCTCTTAAGGTTGCTTTTCAGATTCAGCATTTAAGACGTTTGGACAGGAGGTGTCTGAGGTGATGGGTCTGGCTGACTGGCTGGCTGGTCGTAACGAATCACCGCCGTCTGCAACCGGCAGAGATGTGTATGAAGCTGCTCCCGCTTGTAGAGCACAAGATAAAAAAACAATCCTGGGAACGTCTCGTTAAGATATTGTTTACTGCACCACCAGTGGTCAAAAAATTCACAGAGTATTTTTAAGGTCCGGACAAACTGTTCTGTTGGACATTGTGTCAGGGATTTTTCTTTTTGGTCGTCAAGACGCCCACTTCCTGTTCATTGTGTTTCTTTTGTGTTTGAGACCAAACAATTGGCCTCTGTGGTATGTTTCTTACACCAGGGTGATAATTAACCCAACAGCACTGTACAAACCCCCTTATTCCCATTATTCTCCACGGCTGACGAAAACCAGGAAGTTTTTACATAATTTGGACATGTGTTTGGAATGATTATGGTACAACGCATCCAAAAAGAGTTGAAGCAACAGTAGGTCTTTCCTAGTCCATGTTTAGGACTCTACAGTCGTGTGTGTGTGTGTGTACTTTGCCACTCATCAAAGGCAACTCGTGCGGTCTTTACACCCTGACTGTGTTTTCCAGGGTTGTGGAATGTCTGTTGCCTTGAAAGGATGAAACCTGGTTTGTTTACACTTGCCTATATGTTATGTCTAGGTTCAAGTCTGTCCGACTACTGTGTTGTGTAACCTGAACCTTTTTGGAGCTCGCATACTTCCCTCTAAACTCTCGCTTTTTTTTTTTTTTTTTGCTTTTTTTTTCATCCGGATCCATTGTATGCAATCTTTGTCAGTGTGATGTCGAGATTGTATGTGTGTTTGCTTTGCTGCCTGGCAGTCGGCACCCGTGTTGTTATAAACAGAAACGAGCTCTTACATCATCCCCTTTTTTGCCCTAAAGCGGCCCGAAAATGATCTAACAAATTGCTCTTAAAAGTCGCCTGCGCCCAAGTTGAAGAAAAGAGTTGCCGTATTTCCGTGCTGCGTGATCAGACTTTTTTTTTTTTTGTATCCGCTTCACAATAAACGCCCTCCGGTACTTTGTGGGTGGAAAGTTCTCAATATGAAGCAGCGACTTAAAATCTCAGCTGATGTCTGTTTGGTTGATATGAGAACAGAAACGTTAAACTAGTCTCTCAACCACATCAGGCTGAACATAAGCGAGTGTTTTAAATTATGCTTTTAGGGCACAAAAGTAGCAACCAACCGCCATCTAGACGCTGGTAAAATATGCCAATGACTGGTAGATTTGCTTCACTCACCAGCCAAAAAAAACAAAACAATGGTGATACATTGAGTGGCTGGTAAAATTTGAACATTCACTAGCTGTTCAGCCGGTGGATAAATCAAGTTAATTTTGCACCCTGCTTTCTCTTAGTAGCCTGAATGATCACACATGTTGAGCCAATCATACTTAGCTCGGTTGGGTTTTTCTACAGAAATTAGCTTTTGTCTTGATCCCCCTTTTTTTTTTTTTTTTTTTTTTAAAGATGAAACCAATGCATTTTTTTTTAGCCCACCTATGATGTTCTTTACATTGCTGCAAAACAGACAATCTTCATAATTTCACTCTAGATAACAGACTAGCTTCCAGAGAACAAGCCTGAGATAAAGTAGGTAATCCATGACAGCGGGTTGTATCTTATTTGTGCCAGTTGCTAAGTTACTTCATCGCTGTGTTGTAATGCTGTTTTTTTTTAAAAAGCGGACTCAACTTGAAAGGTGTTATCACTGCTCTGTGTTGATATGTTGCTTTTTTTTTAAGGGTCCAGAAATCCCAAGATATGGTATGAGAGCTTGTCATCAAAGAGCGTTGCGTTCTTGAGCCATGTGGTCAGAAAATCAAACCCAGAGGACACACAAAAAAAAACAAAATCCCCAAACAAAACAATCATGGACATCATGGAAAGGATAATATGAATCTGACAGAAACTTTTAAACCACTTTCAACTTTTATAATGGTGCTTTTAGGCCAAAGGATCATGTTGTTATACTTAATTATTATAATATCTGATGATTGTAGAGCACTTTATTACATCAACTTCCCATCAATAAGTGTCTCTGATAATAAAGACGTTTGTTTTGCTTTGTCTCTACAGATACGGCCTATGAATCGGTTAGAGACACCGGTGTTTAGTTACAGTTACAGATCAAGACATCACGACTTAACCTTTTACTCTGAAAGCTAAACGAAACCTTCAACACCTCCGCGACACATTCTGAAACGCCGGTCGGCTTAGCGTCGTCAGAACAAGTCGTAAAGTTCAAGAGTAAACCGATACGTCTGTCACATTTTAATGAACGCTCTACTCTTTCAAAACATTATGTCTCTATACCAACATAACCGGAAGGAAAATAAAGCAGCTTTTCATTTTCGAGTGCGTAGCTGAGGAAGCAAAACTCTTCCCTGGTTGCCAGCCTTAACCTTGACAAATGTGGACAAATTGATTTCTAGATAAGAAATCTCCTTACACGTTTCATCATATCACATGATAACGAAAGGGGGTCAGACTGACCATCCGCGGCCCAGCTTGGCATAACAGAAGCCTTTTGAGGAACTGCCTGTATTAAAAAGGGGAACAAAATCCCTTTTTATCTACAAATGAACTTCTACTGCGAAGAGAAGTAGTGGAAAAGAAGTGGAACAAGTTTAAGCAAAAGTCAGAATTCACCAGGCATTTCCCTTATGCATGGTTGTAATTTTTTTGCTCAGTGGTTGCACTTGCAATAATGCAGTCCCAGAAGGTTTTTTTTTTTTTCTTTTCTTCAGTACCATCATTTCCAAGATGAGTGTTTGGATGGCTCTAAGTCAGCCTGAAGATGCCGGACTTTGTTGTGGTTGGCAAGAGTGTAGTGTAAGATGTGGTAGTGCGGGCAAAGCGGTGTAAAATGGAACAAATGAGGTTGAACTTTGAGACTTTGCCCAAACCAGGGCTATCTAATGTGGAGTTAAACCACCTCCACTGCAATGTTTCTGGTCTCATTCTCTTTTTCTTTTTTCTTTTTTGTAGTCAATGTTGTCTCTCATTATCTCTTTCTCTTCTAAAACAGAGAAGAAAGAGCTCTTTCTATCTATATTCACCATCTCTTCCTCTGTCTTTCCGAATCTCTCCTTTGTTTCCTTCACTTCTGTCACTTCACAGCCTTTCTTTCTTCCTTTCTTTCTTTCTTTCTTTCTTTATTTCTTTCTTTCTTTCCATCCAACTCTCCCTTCTTCCATTGAGCGATTGTCCGTGGTGCCTGGCTACTAATCCCTTTTTTTTTGCTTTGGCCTTTGGATATTAAACTGTAGGTTAAAGATAATCAGCAGTCAAACAAATAACAACTCTATCTGCAGCTCGGCCGCGTCACGCCCCACAACACCCGACGCCTGTTCGGGCCTGGCTCATGTGTGTTTACAAAGCAGCACTGAAATTAATGCGTCATTAAACACCGGTCGCCATGTCTGGTTTGAGCCAGATTTATATTACTTTTTTTGCTCACAGCTGCTTCAAGAGAAGTTTAATTCCACTTAAGTCAGTTTTACCTTTTTTTTTTTTTATGTGGTAGATCTGAAAAATTCAGACGAGAAGCTGTTAGGATTTCAATCAGATGTGACCATAAGTACGCAAAAAAAAGATGAAAAGTCTTATGAAACCATGACACACATCTGTTTGTTTGTTTTGAAACTTTACGATAAGATAGTCTTTATTGTTTTATTTTGGATTTCGACATCGGCGTTAACACAATCGCACCGCATGCAGCGTTTCTGCTTTGTCTCGCACAGATTGAGCGAGCATGTACATGTACGTACTTGTGCGTTCTTGCACCGTTCCTTCATAATAACCTGTGGCCTGATTTTATCTGAACTGGCAATTTTTTTTTTATCTGAACATGTGCTGGGATTCATGATCTCTCTCTCTATCTATCTCTCTCTCTCTCTCTCTCTCTCTCTCTCTGTCTCTCTCTCTCTCTCTCTCTCTCTCTCTGTGTTGTGAAACCTGTGCTACAGTATACCAGCATGCATTTAACATTTTTTTTTTCAATCCCACCAACATCTCTTTAAAACCTCTCACACCTGCATACCACCCTACTCTCTATACTCTGCTCCCATTTTCTTTTATACTCATCTAATTACACCTTTTTTTTTTTTTTTTTTTTTTAAACGTGAGCACGAGATGTTGCAGCACACTTTAACACCCTCTAAATTTTGTCTTCCACCCCGGACAGATTGTAGGGTTTAGAAGATGTTGCAGGGCAGGGATGTGGCAGAAATTCCAGTTAACTATGTGACTCACTTGGCAAACAGCTCCGCGTCTCCTAACCTTTGACCTTGTTTACTGGCAGGAAAACAGGAGAAGCACTGTGGAAGACGAAGTGAGAAGGCAGGTAGAAACCAGATACCGACGTACTTTATAAAAAAAAAAACCTTGAAAAACAAACAAAGCGAGTGTCAGGACTGGTTTTTGTTTGAATAAATGTGGCGGTTTCAGTCTTGTGCTGGCCTTTATAGATAAGATAAAAAAAATTCTCTTAGTCACAATAGCAAATAATCTACAAATCTGTCCCGTAAACCACAAACTTTTTTTTTTTTTTTGTTTTAAATTCAAGGAATTCAGACTATCGCAGGAAGTGTGAGTTATAGCCAGTCACTTCCTGATCGAAAGAAGAAGTACACTGTGTTTTCAGAGCAGCAAGTTCCTCTGAGGTAAATCACAAAGCTCCTCAAAGGCACTTAGTCAACAACATAAAGCCAAAAACATTTTTCAGCCGACAGAAGCTGCTGAGTATTAACAAGCCATTAAAAATCAATCTCCATGTTTTCAGTAAGTGCCGTCTCAGCATGACGGCGGCGCTCAACGTGTGCCGCACAAAAGTTCTGTTACAAAAATTGAAGCTTCAGCATCTGCAGTATGTTTTGCTTTTTATTAAATTGAGACTTACAGGTTGTTTTTTAAAGTTTCATTTAAGAGATTAATAGTTTGACTAGTGAAATATTTGAACGCAGGGTTTCCCGTGGAAACAGTGGGATCGTTTTTCGTCGGACTTCTTTGGCACGGAGAGGTAAAGAGGACCGGTGTCTGATGTCTGTGGATGTGTTCTGTAACCCAATACTGATGCACAGCTTGGAATTACCAGCCGTCCAGCCATCAGTTGTGGCTACGCTCGGTTTGTCTTTCAGTTCTGCAACTGTGCTCAGTCACGCTTTCCTGTGTGTGTGTGTCTGTTTGCCATGGGAGGCACCGCAAAGTTTCTCAAGCTTGCCATGTTCTCATCTGCTGAACTCTGCTGGGAAACAGACAAGTGTTTATGATAAAAAAAAAAAAAATCCTCTTCTTCTGCTTTTTTATTTACTCATTATTTGACATCCAACTTTTTTTATCAGCTGAAGACATGAAAAGCCTGAGAGACGCTTTTGATAATGAGTTTAAGGTATCAGCTGATATTTAATTGTCTGAGGAATTGGTACTTTTATGTGGAGAAGATCAATAAACACTAAATCACAGAGAAGACTGATGATCAGGAATTGATGCTCCGTCATTCGTTGTTTGATTGCAACATGTTTTAAGATTAATTCCACTTTTAATGGGACCACTGTACTGTTTCAGAACTGTTGTCAATACAAAACACACAGTTTAAGAGCTAAACTAAGACTGGAAAAGGAAATATAAAAGTCACCAGAGGCAGAAGAGGCACATCTCTTGGCACATTAATGCCACCTGTCAATCAGTAGAGTAGTGTGAAACCATCGGCGTCTTTCATAGAGACCCACTCGTAAGAATACTACTCCTTAGCACTACTAGTGGTCAAAAACATCACAGGGTAACTTTTGAAGTCAAGATCTTTACTGTGGATGCTCCTGCTGGATGCGGCATCCTTGAAACTAACTCGTTCAAAAAGTGTGCCGTCGTATAGAGAAGCAAAAACGTGTTGATTGAAACACTTTCACGCAGTCTTTTCTCAAAAGGTATCATAGCTGTGCGTGAGACTGTACATACAAAAAAATAGAGTTTCAAATCCTGCCTACGTTGTCAGCTCCACACACCTCCTCGCCATTTACGTCTCAGCAACCATCAGACACTTTGTTTGAAGCCTACTGACACCTCAGGTCGCTCTCTCCAACACAAGCTACAGCTAAAGAGCAAAAAAATATCAAAACTACTTTGTATCGATTTAAAAAAAAAATTTGATATGTCTAAAAGAAAAGTTGAATAATAATTCTCTTTTAGTAAACAGTAAGACGAGGGTTACCCAAGGGAGAAGAAAATCCAGTAAATGGTTTCACGCGTTTGTCATTTTGCAGGCAGGAGTCACTTGTTTCGTAATTGATCGTCTCATTCTGCGGCCAACTGAGTGATGTAGACACATCATGTTAGACACTCAGGACAAAAAGCTTTCTTTCCACACTTGAATCTTGCCAGCGTAGACATTTTCTCACAACCGTTACTGTATATTAGAGCTTTCAGTCGGGTTTGGAAAAGGATGGAAAAATAACTTTTGACAAGTTCCATGTTCCAGCTTTCCCACGAAGCTTCATGGGAACGCCGGAGACATTAACCTTGCCTAATTTCAAAAGTGAAAGAGTCAAACTGGATAATAAAGACGGACTCTTTACGATACAGAATCTACAGGACAGATTTGTCATATTTATATAATCGTGAAGGATCTGACTCGTCTGCGGTTCATCCAGGAAGTGAGAGATGTGATGGGTTTAATCCCTCAACCTGTGATCATCACAGAGATAACCTGAGCCTTCCCTCCGCGATGATCTGCTCTATTCGTCATGAACCACAGCATCCTATCTTTGACCCTGAACAATTAGTTGCCATTAGAGTTACATCCTTCCCCCCTTTTTTTTTTTTTTTTATATTGTACTCCGTGTTCCCGGTCTTACAGTCAACGGGTGTGACACATCACAGCGAAGGCAGAGAAAGGGATGAAGGATTAGTCAACGTGTGAATCATATGAAGCTGTTCCCATGACTTCAGACACCAGGAGCTCTCTCTGTCTGGGTCCAACAAAATCGATAGAGTGAAAACAAAGACGGGCCTGTCCCACTGTACGGCCCCCGCTGAGCGCGTTTCTCTCTGTGTGTGCGTGTGCGTGCGCGTGTGTGTGTTGTAGTGTGACGATTGGCTAACACGGCCTCATTGGATTATCTGTCCGTGTTTGTTTTCGCTGAAGCGATCCTGACTCCAAACATAAACACCGCTAATGTGCTCTCGTAGTCTCTTTTTCTGCTTTCTCGCTGACTTTCTAATGTTTTCCCTTCAGTCTCTTTCATCCTCACTTTCTTCTTCCTCTTTTTTCTTCTCCCTCTCCTCCCTTGACCCTCTCTCTCTCTCTTTTTTTGTTTTCTCTTTGTCTTCCTCTTCCTTTCTTTCCCCAAGTCGCCTCTTTCTTCCTCCGCATATGTACGTTTCCTAAATAAGCTTAAAGAGTCAAACGGAAACCGATCATCTTCACTTTGAACCTCTCACTGTATTTTGAAGGCCGATCAAAAAATCTTGAAAATCTCGAGGCATAATTTGCGCAGACAGAACGGACTTGCTCTCCTCTCTTCCTCGCTGGGAAGATGCAGGTGGTTTTTGGTGTGAAGCTCGGCCTCCGATCCAAGCACCACGCTGACTTTTTTTTTTTTTTTTTAAGAGATTTATATCTTCTGGTGTTATGTCAGGTCAGCCCGCCGCTTTGAAGAAGAGGTCTCTGCTCTCGGAGCTGCGCAGTCGTGGTGTAAATTCCAATATTTTACCTTTATTGGATAGTGACAGTTGACAGAAAGCATGGAGGAGGAGAGAAAGAGTGAGAGAGGTTCAACAAAGGTCTCAGGCCAGAATCAAACCAGCAGGCGTCGTGGTCATATGGTTTGCGTTTGAACCACCAGGGTCACCAGAGCACCTCAATGTAGAGCAAGGTCATTCTGTGTGAAGAGCTGATTATTAGATCAGTTTTTGTGTTGTTTCAACTAGTTATTCTCTGGCTTTATTCTCACCAGTTTGCTGCTTTTCTTTGTTTTATATCATTATGAATTGAAAATGTTACAAACAAATTATAAGAAGCCACCTCGGGCTCCGTTTTCTGACATTTAATAGACCAAACAACCTGTTATTTGAGAAAATAATCATAATAGTTGACCATGAATATACTTGTTAGTTAGAGCTCTAATTTGTTGGTTTATGTTGTGTAATTTAAACCCATATGATCTTCTATGATTCAATGAAACATCTGACTTCAGAGGGTAACAGCCGGTCGGACGGTAATGTGAAGCACAATGATCGTAATGGACTGGAGGTGTGATTCTAAAACAAATGAATGTGAGGACAGAAAAAGATGTAGGAATTTTACTGGGGCCCTTTATAGCCCTCAAGATGTGTTGCAAGAACCACTCGTGACAGCATAACAGTAAAGTTCACAGCCTTTTTTTTTTTTTTTTAATTCTTTTTTTTTTTAAAACAACTGGCGACGTGAAGCGAGTAATCTTCAGGAAGTCTTTTTTTAGTTGTCCTGTTTCATTGTCGTTGCACATAAAAAGCCAGCTGTACGCCCCTACGGGTTCATCAGAAAGCTCTGGGTTCAGAAGAAGTGTCTCTGGGGAGGAACAAACTATTATTACGACATTCCAAGCATTTCTTTCACCCTCTCTCCCTCTTTTTTTTTTTCTTTCTCCTCCTTCCTCTGCTGCCCAGTCTTCAGACCTCTCTCCCTGGTTGGGAGTGATGTCAGAGTCATAGATTTCCAAGCCATGACTGAGCATTTTTTTTTTCTCTCTTTGCGGGCCTGTCCAGAGCCTGGTACAGGAAGGGGCGGGGCTATTTCGCTTCTCATTTCCTGTGCCACAGGAAGCACATTCCTCAGCTACTGGCAGACAGACAGCAGTAAGAGAGAAAAAAAAAAAAGCAGAGTGTAACTGCGAGTTCCCGGCAGCAGGCCATCCTTCAGGAATCTCTCCAAATCCAAAGACAGCTCCCAAGGGAGACTGTCTCTGGATTGGAGAGAGTGTGAGAGAGATTTACAACTCTTTTTCAGCTCATGTCTTTGAATGTTTATGGGTGAAAATATATTGAATTAAAATATTCCCCCCACCCCCCCATCTACTGTGAGACTTTTAACGGTGCATGAGAGAGCCAGCTTGACTAATGAAAAACTATTACTGTCTGTGCCAGAGACACTGATTGAATCAAAATTTAAAGCTAAATCTTAATTAAATGTTAAAGTACTGATATTTCTTTTTCCCAATTTCAGACAGATGGGTATAAAATAGCTTAAAAGCTCTGTGGGTGTCAAGCCTTTGCCCTCGCTGACAAGTTTATTCACTCAGTAGGATTCATAGCTCTGAGGTGTTTTTAATAAAACTGCCCCTTCAATAATCTCAAACACAAATCATTATAAAGACCTTCAGCGTCGCTGCTCACAGCCAGTCCTGTTAGACTGCTGTAAGGGGTTTATATACTATCTGTCTCCATTTGGGCTACTCCTGTTTTTAAGTATGTAATCATGCTGTGATATCATATATATTTTTCATATTCACTGACTCTTTGTGTGTGTTTTTCTGTGTGTGTGTGTGTGTGTGTCTCGGCTGGCTTTGTCTCCTGCAGGACAAGGGAAAAGGAAAAGGTTTGGTGAAGAACGCCGCCTTGGAGGAAGAAGACGCTCAGAACCTGGAGGTTGTCGCCTTCTGTGAAGACGTAGCAACGTAAGATCTTTTCTGATGGCGTGAAAATAAAGCTCTCCTTTTGGCTATTTGCCTGTTTGTTGTGCAACAATTTTAACATCGATACTGGTTTTTTTATTACCTATCATTCACAAACTCATATTTAGAAAGCTCCAGATTCTCCTCATTTGCAGAGTTCAGTTATTTTCAGACCAGTTCTGCACCTGCCAACCTGTGTCATTTCCAGGAAAAGATTAAAATAACAAAGGCAGCTAAGACCTTTTTTAGATGTTGATGTCACCACCTTCAGTCCAGGAAAGTGAAGGCTACGATTCTGACACTTCTGTCACCTGCAAGCAACAAGTTTTACAGCAGCAGTTTCTTGTCATGTGGTTTTAAAGGGGTTATAACATGCTTTTTTTCCCTGATTTTCTGTTATTTTTATATTGTAAGGATGTTGGATGTCTGTGTTAAACGTGGTCAAAGTTCCAAAACTTGAGGAAACATATGTAAAGATGCTCCCTACAAATCAAAAGTCAGGGCTTCAGCCTGCTCTGAATGCTTCATTTCCAGCGTTACCTCAACTTCCTCCTCGTGATTGTTCGAGCGTACTTGCAAACAGCCGTCCGTTCAATAGCCTTTCTTTGCTGTTGTCGTTCCACAGGTAGTTTGCTTCATTCCACTCACATATTTCGGTTCAAACATGAACAAATGTGTCTGAGAAGTTTCCATTTCGAGTAAAGAATGAGGAAAAAGAAGTGATATCCTGCTACCATAGTTTGTTTACGTAGCCTCCAGAACCACCAGAAGCTTCCGGTTGCTGGCCAATCAGAAGAGAGTTGGCTCATCAGGAGGCGGGCCTTAAAGAGACAGGAGCTAAAACTTCCTGTTTCAGACAGAGGCTGAACTGAGGGGCATAAAGAAGCAGTGGATGTTAAATAAGGAGGTTTTTTGAAGAGTATGCAAAAATATAACAGTTCAACTCTCCAGAATAAAAATATATAAATACACTAGAAATATGCATATGTACCCTTTAAAATTTAAACACTTGTACCACCTGTTAGCTATAATAGAATAAAATAATAAAAGTTGTGTCACACTAACCTCCAATGGATGTAAAGTACTAAAAAAAACACACAATTTGGCCTGTGTTTAAAAAAAAATCCACCCAATGTTGCCTTTTTAAAGCTTCTGTAGCAACATTTGCATTAATCAACATCTATAATCAAGGTATTTCAGGCACTTAACCATCAGAAAAATGAGCCAAAGTGAGTGTTAATTGTCTGGTGATCTTGCCACCTCACTGCCTGTAGTGCCTTCTTGTTTCCCCTCCCCTTACTGACAAGAAATTGATTAACCAGATGTCAGATCTTCCAGATACAAGCAATACAAGGTGCCCTGTAGTTGAATGTGATATTGTTTTATGATAAATGATATGTCTGTAGGGCTGCAGCTTTTTTTTTTTTTTTTTTTTAATCAATATAACAACATATAAAAGACTAAACAAACAGAAATCCTGCACCATTGCCTAAAAGTCATGCTGACAAAATTTCCACTTGCACTACTGTTAATGCTTTTTTTTCCTCTTTTTTTTTTTTTTTTTTTTTTTTGCATGTTTGTAAATGCATACTTACACATTTTCAAGCATATACATAAATATATATATGGACACACATAATTGCATGTTTTGCAAGTCCGTTTATTTCCTGAACTTGTACAGAATCTCTCACTCCAGTAGTTAGTTTGGGTGGAGTGATGATGAAACTGCGCTCAGGGACTCCACTTTCATTACGATAACAGTCAACGCCCGCCGCCTGCCCGGCAACTTCCCTGCCTGCCTGCTTGTTGGTACATAGCGTACAATTAAAAAGAAGTTAACCTCTCACAAGGGTGAAAATGAAAATATCATAAAAGTAATTTCCAAACTGTTGTTGTCTTTTACTCTCCCAGATTCTGAAGCCAACAAAAATCACACAACCATCAGCGCAGGCGGATTGATGAATATTATGCGTGCGAGATATTTGAACTTGGCAGAAAAGAATAGAAATTGTAAATTACAAAAGATTTTTCTATGACCTTATCTGCATAACATCTTGATCTCCCTGCTCTGTTTCTCCCCGATGTCCAATTATCCAATACACTCATCCAAACAATCTGATCCATATGCCAGGCTCGTACTCGCCGGTCCTGCCTGCTCTTAATCTCTTTTCAAATATGAAAAATAAATATGTTTGCTGACTTTGTCTCTGTTGTGTATTTGGTTTTTTGTTTTTTCCAATCCAGCTTGCGCTCCAAATTCCCGCATGGCGACGTGACCACCAACCCCGGCTACGTTCTCAGTCCTGTCATCACCCAGAGAGACAGTGGAGGTGACAACAGCTGCTCTGTCAAGGTTTCTATTGAAATCTCTGAATCTCAGCAGCCGGTAACTTTCACCTGTGACGGTAAGCATCCATAAAAAATTTTTAAAAAAAATGAGCCACATTTGAAGCAGCTCCTAACAGGATTAAAAAGAACCCCCCCCCCTTGTACAGATGATATACAGTTGCATTCGAGTCAGCCAAAAAAGAAACTGTACACCCTTTGCCTTTAAGAGTGAGTAGCTCAGATCGCAGATAAGAGGAGCACTGAAGGAGGAAACGACATTCACAGCTGCCAAAGTCTTCACCCCCTCCCCACCTCATTTTTTCTTTTTTTTTTTTTTTTCTTTTCATTTTTTCTGTCGTGGGAAGTACACTACGTTCCTTTTCCACACAAATAAAGGTTTGTCCCCTCAGCATGGTGTAGCCATGTTGGGCAAAAGGGACTGGAGTGTAGTTTTTGTTTTGTTTTGTTTTTTTGTCCTAAGGCCTACTAAGAATTTTGGTTTCCTTCCATGGATGTTTTGGGGAGCTGTTATTGGCTAACTCCTTGTTACACACACACACACACACTAGTACGAGCGCTGTGTGACTGGCATGTCTTGTGGGATCTGAAGCCAAGAACACTGGAGGCCGTCCGCTAATTCAGTGGGCTTTTTTATGTTTGACATATATTCCCAACTGTGTGACCAAGTTCACCGCTGTCTTTCTGTGTCCCTGAAGTATTAGACCACTGTGTGTGTGTGTGTGTGTGTGTATGTGTGTGTGTGTGTGTGTGCACTGAGGTGAGTCTGGATAAGGATGTCTGCTGCAGTGTCTGCTCTCTGGATATGTTTTATTGTCTGTATATATTACTGACAAACCCACTGACAATTGTTTTTTTTAAATAAGGTCTCTTATATTCTTATGTGCAGTCAAGCCCTCAGCACTCTGTGTGTGTGTGTGTGTGTGTGTGTGTGTGTGTGTGTGTGTGTGTGTGTGTGTGTGTGTGTGTGTGTGTGTGTGTGTGTGTGTGTGTGTGTGTGTGTGTGTGTGTGTGTGTGTGTGTGTGTGTGTGTGTGGCAGCTGTCCTACTGACCCAGACATCACTCCATTTCAACAGCAACAGCCTATAGAAAGCTTTACATCCCACTTTCCTCGTTCTACATCCTAAAATGTGCTTTCCTGGCTTCCCGTGTAGATTCCTGGTGTTTCCTTCATCTTCCTGCTTCACCTCCTTTTTTTTTTTTTTTTTTGAATCCCGATGTCCGGGTCACTTCCAAGGCACTCCCGCTTTATTGACTTCCCTCTTTTCCTAGCGTGATGTCTATTTCGTCGTTTCCTCGTCGACTTCCTATGTCGTTGGCAGCTCGTTGACCCACTTAGTTGGTGTTTGGATTCCTCTGGTTGGACATGAATCTGCTCTCGGGGAAACAATAGGCCTCAGTTCTCCTCATAGCCTGTATAGAAGGAGGGAGAGAGACAGAGGTCAGGATGGGTACTCCTCTTTCGCATTCTCCCCCTTTCTCTCATTCTTCTTCTTCTTTTTTCTCTCTCTCACTTCTTCTCCTGCCCTCTTCCTTTTTTTTTGTTCCCATTGTACTTTTGCTGTCTCACTCTTCCTATCTCTAGTTTTTTCTCTCCCTTTTCCTCTCATACAGTACATTCTTGTTCTCCTCCCTTTTTTTTTCTTGCTGCACGTCTTCATCTCTCGCCCTCCTCTTTTCCTCTTTTTCTTGCTCTGCTGTCTCCAGCCTATCAGTCTATACAGACATGACACTTAAGATATACACAGACAGATCTTGTCTCTCTCGCACGCCTCCCATCTGTCCTTCTTCACTTTTTCTTTCTCACACTTCTTTTCTTGCTTCCTTGCTTTCTTTCTAACTGGAAATGGCTGAATTGCGTAATGTTTAATAATTATTACAAAACTTGATTACGTGTCCTTGCAGGTTTTTACACGAGCGGCTCGATGAAATGTTCACAATTATATCGCTCAACAGTTCAAAAAAAAGGAGGTTAGGAAGGTCAGAAATGTTGTGATTATTGCTGGTGTCATCCTGTTATATCATCCCTTGTCTTTGCCCTGTTTCTGGCAAGCAGAGGGAGATGAAGACAACCAATTCTTTCAGGGCTTGGCTGTGAACTAATTGGCTTCCGGGGATTCCTCACATACTGTGGCAAGAGAGGGGAGATGGAGTGAGTGAGAGAGAGACTGAGAGAGAGAGAGGTGGGGGGGGGGGGGGGGGGGGGGAGCACTTAGAAAGAAAAATGTAGAAATAAGAAGGAAGGGAGAGTAGAAGCAGAGAGAAAGAAATACAGATGGAAAGTAAAAGGGGAGGGTGGATGGGACAAGAGAAAGAGAGCAAGTTATGAATTTATGAAGATAAACTGAGATGGTAAAGGATGAGAATTATGGGGAAAGTTAGGGGGTAAAGGAGCAGATGAAAATGATGAATTTGATCAGGCTGAGAATGATAAATGTGCTGGACTTTGACTTTTTGACACTGCCGGATGCTAAATAAACGCACACAGATAGTACAAAGTATTAATACATATCAGTCTACTTATTATTTTCCATACAGTGAACCTATACCTGTGCTTGAGACCTGTGAGTCATGATTTACCTGAGATGATGCATGCCACTGTATTCTGGCATTAAAACATAAGTGATTTTAATTTATGAAAATTTTAAAAAACCCTAAGAAAGTGCTCTGATTGGCCCTAATTGGCTTTCAAAAGCTACAACAGCTACTCCAGAGTGCTAAAACTTGGAAGTGATCCAGTTATAGTTTGTTCCAAGGTGTTCTGCAGGCTATTTTATCAAAGGCAACATGCTTATTTATTTGCATTTGTGCGGCGTGACATGCAAGAGATTGTTAACTGTAGGTGAGAGCTCAGCAATGCAACAAATGTGATCGACTGTTAGAGAAAAAGAGAGAGAGAGAGAGAGAGAGAGATAGGAATGCATGAGGTAAGTTCTTTGCATCATGGAGTCATCGAGGATAATTTGCCTTCATTAGGAGTTTCCATGCTTTCCCTTTTCTGACACTTTTTTACTGTTAAGTTGTTCTTTTGCTCCTAATTATTGTTTTCCATCCACTTTAATGCGTCTCGTCTTGACTCGGTTTCTGTGTTTGACTGTTGAACACGTTACAGAAGCAGAAATCATTAGCTCTGAGTCACAGAGGAATTAAATACTTCCTTTTTTTTTTTTTTTTTACAACTTCACAATGTTGGTTCTGTGGATTTAACATGTGCCCGAATGTTTTTTATTTCTTTTTATTCTTGCAAGCCCTCCAACTGTGGATCCTACTCGACGCTACTGGTAGCCGGTTGTACGGAGTTGTTGCTTATTTCTGTGGTGTTGTGGTAGTTTTTAATAAACATCCTGTGTTACTTCCTAGAGTCCTCAGACGTGTGCGTGTTTGTGTCAAATTGCCCATCGATATTTTTGCGTGGCCTTGCCGACCAAACATTCCCCGAACATGTGTGAAAACGGTGAATAGCATGCGACGGAGGAATTTTCTCTCTCTCTCTTTTTTTTTTTTTTTAAATGTTGCCCTCAAAAATGCCCTGCTGGGAATTCCCTCACCACTTCAGAGAGCTCACAAAATGAGGCATGGCTCGCTCTAATTGCTTTGTTGCAAAATACCCCCACTACATGTACAACCCCAGCGACCGCCATCACCACCACCACCACCACCACCGCCGCCGCCACACACGACCATGAAGCTAAAGCTACTAAGCTAAGCAGCAAAGAAAGACCCGCCATTCCTCCGAAGGGTGGAGGTTTGTTATTGCTGGAGCCAGGGGTGGTCTCCCTCTCTCCATGTGTGTCTATATGAACATCTAGCTAATAACCTTGAGTGTGTGTGTGTGTGTGTGTGTGTGTTTAGTCCAAAGAGATGTCCAAAGAGTGTCTTTGTGTCTGTCAGCCTTGTGTTTGTGCACAGGCAAGGTTAAGATCATGCTAAATCCACTGTAAAAGCAGCTAAACAGCAGAATAATCTGCCTTGTGTCGGGTTTCTCTCTCCGCCCGGTCCTCCCTTGGCCGGACACATCAGATACCGAGTAGTATACACAAACACCTAAAGCTGACCCCAAATCCTCCCTCTTAATATCGTTCCACACACACACACACACACACACACTGCTGCAATTCCTTTGATTTCAAGAACAGGTTCGACTTTTTTTTTTTTTTAGAAACGAGATATGAGCCGTTCAAAACATTGCAGGATGGTTTGGCGGTTGGAGAGGAATTCCAATAACCGTTCATTTCCCACAGCGGCAAATGTGTGTTTATCAACAGCCCGAAACCGTACATGGCGCTGACCCCTGTAATGTGATTTGTACATGTGTCCTGTGTCGGATGTCGAATTCACTCTTGGAGGAAAAAAAAAAAAAAAAAGGGGGTGTTTGAGGTGCTCCAAATTCCTTATTTCCTTTTTTTTTTTATGCTCAGACCACCACAAAGTTTCTTCTTGTATCATGTTGCTTCCCACTTGATTTTTAGTTTGCTGTAGCTGAGGAATGTTATGTAGAGCAGTTAATCCATTTGGCTTAAAAGCATTTTATCTCACTCCCATTACACCCTCCTTTTTTTTTTTGCTCTCTTCTGTCATTCCCTTCTCTCCCCTCTCATCATTCTCAAAAATCTGTTTTTCACCGACTGTCGATCCCTCCCTTCTTTGGCTCCCCCCTCCTCCCCTCCCCTTTTTTCTATCTCATGTGGTTCCCGTTCCTGTCCATCAATATCCCTGATCGTCCTCTTTCTGTCTCTCCGTCTCTTCCCTCAGTGAGTTCTCCAGTGGAGCTGTTGATCAGTCAGACTCTCTGCTGGGTCCACGATGACCTGGACCAGGTGGACTTCTCCAGCTACCTGCTCAAAGTCTGCGGACAGGAAGAGGTGCTGCAGAAGTGAGTTCACACACAACGAGAAAAATTATACGACTATGCATCTCCAAAACATTAGCCTCTTAGGAAATGGCGAGGGGGGGGGGGGGGGGACAACTTTTTCCATGCTGACCTGCCATTTTTAGTTTATAATACGCAGGGTTTAAAATAGATTTAGTTTGTTTTCTTTTGCCTCCTTCTCTCTCCTGTCACTCACTTTCCCTCTCTCTGTATTTTCCCAATCATTCTTTATTTGGCATCGCCTCAAAATCATGTACAAAAAAAAAATAAATAAGGGGCTTGCGGATGTTTCTACATCTTGCCCTGCACCCTCTGCCACCATGGAAATTCACCTCTCCCTCTAATCTGGGATACATGGGAATGGTTACTCCCATATCAGGATTTAAAGGCCCAGTACAACCAAAATGCTCCAAGCTGCGTATTTGACCTGCCATTCAGCATTATGACTGGCTTAAGAGATCAGCGTTGTGTATGCTGTGCGACCATATACTTGTAACTGATCTTCATAACCATGCACCGGCCATGCCAAGACAGTGCCCATAAATCACTGCAAGCAGTGCTTTTATTTGTTTTTGTCAATTCTTGTGGTAGCCATGGAGATAATTAGGGATCTCTTTTGCTTTTTTTTTTTTTTTTGTCCTCGTTTTGGTCAGTTACATGGAGGGAAAAACTTGCAAACCCTATTCATAGACTGGGAGGCATTGTATAAAGACCTGTAAGTCATGACTATAATGGATGCCTCTGACGATTACATCACTGCTGTACCTGTAATTAGGGCTGCTGGATTATAAGCAAAAATCATAATCGAGATTATTTTGGTCAATGTTGAGATCATGATTATTTATTCACATCATGCATTTACTGACCTTTTTTATATATATATATTAAATAAAAAAACAGTGAATTTCCTTCAACTTTCAATATAATTCAACTGAAAACAAATCAATGTAAAAAATAGATTAGATAAATAAATAAAATAAGTAATAATAATTTAGACATTTAAATAGTATAAAAATAATTTAGATCAAAATAAGATCAACTGTGTTGCAGTGCAGTGACGCAACCTGCTGAAAACTCCTAACATTTGATAATGTTAAGTGTAAAGTTTGAGAGAGAGAGAGAGAGCAGCTCTGGTTGAGCAAGATAGAAAGTGAATGAAGAGAGGGAGCGGCGGTAGTGAGAGCAAAGTCAGAGAAGGAGAGAAATAAAACGTTATTTCCTGATTGTTTCATAGCAAACGAAGAGAAACGTCCTCCCCTCATCCTAAACCGCTCCTAAATCGATACTAGATCACTTCCTTGTTTTTCAAATGAAGCGGTACACAAGACAAAACAAGAGCACCGTTGCGAAACAGTATGCGGCACAATAATCGTTTTTTATTATCTTGTTTTCATATTCGTTGAAAATAAAATCTGATGAAACGGCCCCCAACGGCCCAACCTGTAATCACGGTAAAGAAAGCCGTCTCTGTTAAGGGCCTGAAGCTGTGGAGCAGCTGCCAAATCACAAATGTTAGTAATACTTGTCTTCTGCAGATCATTTAGAGTCCCGGGCCACATCAGCGATATTGCTAAAACAGTAGCAACTATAATTCTTCTGCGCAGGCTTTTGTCATTTTGTTCCCAAAATATTGTCCCCACGGTAACCTCTCACTGAATGTGATCCAGTCAAACCACAGCTTACACAACGTTGACGTTACACGAAGCATTTAAACCCGAGCAGTCTGTGAGATACTGTGTAACTCGCCTTGTTGTGGATACACTTGGCAGGAAGTGTTTTTACACAGCAGATCTTGGCAGAGGGAGCCCGAAAGCTAATTTCAGTCTCTGGTTATGGGTAAAATGGCATCATATCACAGCCATAGAGAGGTTTTTGATTATGATTGGGGAGAGATTTTCCCAAATAACCACACGTCACACAGTGTAAATAGTGTATTCCCCCAGAATATAAACTAAGCAATAGTTATTTTACATTTCTGACAAGTGTCCACAGTAAAAGAGGGATAATCAACTCTGACTTTAGTTATGAAAAAAACAAAACAATCCACTTCACTGAAGAGTTATTGGTCTCTTTTTGTTCCTTTTTTCCCCTCTATGAGCCCTCATTGTTATCCTTAACATACGATATAGTGTGATTTTTTTTTTTTTCGTAAACATTGCTTCTCTGTTGTTCCCCTGTGCCATAGTAAACACAGCCTAGGCAGCCACGAGTACGTCCAGAACTGCAGGAAGTGGGAGAATGAGATCACATTACAACTTCTCTCTCACTCCACCATGAGAAGGGACTTGGCGCGCAATGTAAGTCATTCTATCACGTTGAGCTCATATGAACTTTATGGGGGAAATTTTACCCAACAGTGAAATAATACGTTTTCAAGTTGTGCCACTAAGATTTGAGTTTTTTAACCTCTGTCCCACTGGAAGCATCCGCCCACCATTAATCCTCGTTTGCTGATGTGATGGTCTCTTATGTATGCTCGTAACGTATCCCTCAGAGCTAGGCACCTTCTCACATGACAGTTTATATGCTTAGTTGTTAAATCTTAACTGTTTTTTTTGTTTTTTTTCTCAAGGCGGAAGATGATAACGCTCCAATACACTTAGAGAAGCACCTGGGCCAGGTGGAGAGGCCATTCAAGGAGAATGTCACCAGGTATGAAGGTCCAACGCTGGGCTGGAAAATGTACTGACCAGAAATGAGAAGTGTTAAAAATATTTTCAGTGTTCATTATGAAAGTGTGGCAGAACAAACAAGGTAATTACGAGGTAATTAATGGGAAAACACTGCGAGGATATAGTCGCAGTGTAGAAAAGCAACTTGTTTGACTGCTTCTAAAGATATCCAAAATATAGATATACAGGTTTAGTTTGTTTGCTAAACATATTTTGTTAAGTTTAGTGTGCAGGCTTGATGAAGGATGAATAAATAAGGGCGGCTACTGCTTCTGGAAATGGTATTTTTATCCGTGCTATCATGACAGCTAATCTGGCTCTCTGCTTTTTGCACAATTTCCTTTCTACTCTGTACGATCTTTCTAAAATACATACAGCTCACTTATTTTTATTTTTTTAAAATATTTGACAGACCTACAGTAATGTCAAGTTATATTTAGTTAGTTTAGTTTAGTGCTGATTTTTAACCTTATCTCTAGCTATCTGAACAAGGCATTGCCTGCAGTTGTTACCGATGTTCTCTGTGTTTTTTTGGGGGGCGCAACTGCAAAATCTTTTGTTCTTCCAGCAGCAGCGCCGCTGTTTGACGTTAACAGTGACGTAGTCGGGGAGCTGCAGGCTATTTCCAGCTCGTATTTCTAGTCTACATCTTCTCGGTAGCCAGGGGGTTGTGCTCTAGATGCTGCTCAAAAACAAAACTTCCTTGTTCTCTTCGCTTTTTATTGCAAACTAACTACATCTCCCACAGTGAAAATGGCATCCTGAAAGTATGAATGCAGAGGACGTTACGGACGAGGATGCGTTTCACAGTGTTTGGCTCGAGTATCTTGAGTCAGCTCAGAGCATGTGCCTGTAGAAATGCAGCGGAGCGAAGCCGGACGCCGTGGCTGTTCATTAGCCATGCGAGAGAAAGAAGCTCATGTGAAATGCATCCTGGTACATGTAGGCACTGCTGGAAAAGCTCCACGAGCAGGAAAACTCCGCTTTCTCAGTTGATATAGCACGCACAGATGAAATCTATTGCTTCACAACTGCCTACATTTACCATCAACACACTGATTGCAAGTCCCGCATAGAACGTGGCGAAACTTCCCTTTAACGAAAGTACTCTGTGTGCTCTGTCCTGATCTGTCCAGCACTGATAATAAGTCAAATACTTTACAGTCTCCCCTCTCTCATTCCTCACCTCTCCCTGTGTCTTCCTCCCCAGACAAGGCCTGGCCGACTATCTGGAAGGCTATCACAATCAAGTCAGCATCTGCCTACAAAACGAGGTACATGTGGTCCCTGCGCAGGTCTGGAAAGTTAAGGAGAATAGGATGGAAAATGATTTTGATGATTCGCAGGTCTTAAGTTCGGAAAACACACAACAATCAAGAGAAGTCTGGAAGTTTGCCATTGTAGCGTGAACTGTTTGCCGGCCGTCAAAGCTTCCAGTATGACAATATATAACTTTATAATTCTATAAAAGCAGCTTATATGTCATATAAAGCATCTGCAGTCTTAATGTGTAGGAGGGTTTTGATTTTTTTAAAAAGAGGGTAGTGTGTTGCTACCCTCTGTGTTGAGTCCATATTAGCCTCTGGGTCCCATCTCTGATGCTACATCTGACTGCAATAGACTCTAATTGAATAGTAATGAAAGAATTTTTTTTATTTTTTTTTATCAACTCTCCTGAAGGTTTTTGTGTCGAATCAAATACTTCACACACAAATGTTAGTAGACCACAACATTCATTCAGAAGGCATGCTTTCTGGAAATGGCACATCTGTTTTTCCGCCAGTTTGGGTTTTTGTGAAGTAATTGAACGCAGACTGTATGAGAACAGGAGGCTAAACTACGCCCAGCTTCAACCCGACTTCAACCTGAAGACGGCATCAATATTTATTTTTGAGCGAGCCGTGACAGAATCGTAGCGAGTACAGTAATTAATGTACTTCTCGCACGCTGTTTCAAGCCTTTTTTTTTTTTACACAAACAGTTAGCTGGTTGTATTTTGGGGAGCAGATTCAAATCTGTTTGATGAATCGCTCGGTAGTTCCCTCACAGACGTCTCCTCGTGTGTTTGTTCGTGAGTTTAAACAATCGGTTCGACTGTTTGAAGCCTGAACTGAAAACAAAAGTACAGTTGAGAAGGATATCCCTGCCACAACAGGCCATTATGAGTATGTGAAGAATGATGCAGTTGTAACACACATGCGATACTAAAAACCCGGCTCTGTGTCGCCGTATTTTCAGAGCACCCAGTATAAGACGGTGGACCGGGTGGTGCAGACTGTGAAGAACCTGTGCTGCGCTCTGGATGAGGTGGAGACTCAGGCCATCTCCGAGGCGATCAAAAGGCTGCGGCACTCTGTCAACTTACCCAGGACACGCTCACCCAAGGTGGGCTCGCACATTCTCACCTATTCATACATAAAGTTGTTTTAACATGTATGATTGTTTTTTTTTTTCTGAGACACAACTTGTTTTACCTTGTAGATGGGCTCCACATCATCTGGTCAATCATCCAATGGTAAGAATCCTGCAAGCACACAGTCAAAGTCTTTGTTGCCCTTTCACAATAATAACAATCATTGCAATATTTGAACATTTCGGCCATGTTACTTAGCGTCCAAAGACAAGAAAAAATTAATCCTCCGCCAGCAGCAGCATTTTTAAGTGTTTATGTAATCTTTAAAAGGCCCGAGTCATTAGTCCAGTGCTTTTAATCGCATAATACGCCAACAAAACTTTTCGTCCTTCGAGCAAGCATAAACCTTTTCTTTCAAGATGAATAAAATTATACTGAGAGAGACTTTTTTTTCTAATTTGATTGTAATTCAGTCTTACAATGTCTGTGTTTGCAGTGTCATCTAGGGATGTACCAATCCAACTTTTTCCTCTCCTCACATTGATCCTGATGCCAAAACTCAGGATATCTGCAGATACTGAATAACAATCTGATTCCATTTTCTTTTTTTCTTTTTTTTTCCCCAAAAAATTAATTTCTGTAAAACAGCTGCATCACTGCCTGGATGAATAAGACAATAGGGATTGTTGTAGTGCTAAGAAATGGTGACGGTGATCCCTTGTGACTGAATGAGAGCAACTTAAAGCAGAAACAGTGAATCTCTAGTGCCAACTATTACCGTGACATCCTCACACTGACCCCTGCCTGACCCTGTGACAGGTCACCCCAGTCCTGTGGAGGAGAGCATGTCCCAGCTAACGGAGGCCGTCTACGACTTGGCCAAGCTCTACCTGCGTTCCTTCTGCCCCCCGTCCACCTCCTACTGCTCGCCTCCCCTGCCCCACGACGCAGACGGAGACGCCGTGGAGGGGACGAGGAGCAAAGAAGCCTCTGGCACCACAGACCACCTCAAGTTCACCCTGTTCGCCCTGCACGGTGTCCCGCCCAACTGGGTCAGCAGGTAAAAAAAAAACAAAAACCCCACTGCTATGTAATTTCGCAAAAAGTGCACATAACTAAAAAAAAAAAAATCATTTCATCACATTAATGCTGCAAGAAACTGAACCACAGTAACGATTATTTATTGAGCCTTTAACACAGAGCTCATTGTGGATCATATCTTACGTTGGATGCCGAAAAAGATAAGTGTCCCCATTTGCAGTAGATCTGAACCTTGTTTTCCGTGCTACCGATTCAGCTTCGCAAAAATAAATCCATGTGCGATGACTTCAGGGTGCGTTGCCACATGAAGCATGTAATAAATTTATGTATATTACAAAAGAACATTTGATTCTCATCCAGACTTCCTTGTGAAATCTTTACAGGCGGAGAACTCTATCTTAAACTGTAGAGTCATTAAAAACCTTTTTATTCATGCATTTGTTCTTGCCTGATGACGCAGTATTATCAGTGCCACCCCATGTTTCACTTAAATCTGCTTCACCGTATTTCCTCAATTAAAATCCAGAGGTGTGGTCGACACAAACGGGGGGAAAAACAAGGAATAAACGTGCAGTTGATGTTAAATACTAGTTACCTGGATGTATAAATAGGGGGATAATGGCGCATATTTTAATAATAATGACGGCAGTGACACTACATGAGAATGAATAACCAGGGTAACTTGGCTAAGATGGCTAATAAAGCCTTGGTACCCTCTGCAGCCGCTATTGGATAAAATACGGTATGCAAGAAAGGGTCAAAAATGAAGACAGAAGACTTATAACCAGTTTTTTTTAATAGAAGTGTATCTTGCAAGAGCACTTGTAGGATAAGAAATACTGGTAAGCAGAAAGGAACAGAGGCAGAATATTTCTTTGACACCACAAAAATTACGGCACAGCGTCTCGGCTCTGTTGTCACAGTTGTCTTTTTTTTTTTTTTTTTTTTTCTCCTGCCAAACAAACGGCTCCGGTGTTGTACCCTGTGTCTTATTTTTCCATGCCAGTGTCCAATTTCCCCCTGACTTTATCTCCTGTGTGTGTGAGTGTGTGTGTGTGTGTGTGTGTGTGTGTGTGTGTGTGTGTGTGTGTGTGTGTGTGTGTGTGTCTGGAACAGAGCTGAGCCAAATTTTCCATTCCCAGCTCTGTCACGCATCAGTAACCAGGATCAGTACATTTCTGGCAAGTCCCTTCACAGTACAAGGATCTCGCACAGGTCTTGAGGTCTAGAAACGTATTGGGGGGGGGGGGGTGTTTGATCCTTTTTTTTTTTTAATTTTAAACAAAGAGATCAAGAGATTGAAGACATTTAGCCTCTATCATTTCACCTGTTGTCATCACAGAATGATAATCCTCAGCTGCAAATGGTCTTTCGTTGCTACGACCAAAAACGCTGAAACGACCCAAGACTCTTGCTTTGAAAAATGCTTCAAATAAAACATTGTAGGAAATAGAAGCCAGCGAGATGGAGGCAGTTTTAAAAGCTGTCTTTGACATTTGCTGTAATGCCTTCCATGGTAATTTTCTTGTTCAGCCAGTGAGGCCTTCATAAAGAGAGGAACTGCTTAATAACAGGCTAATTTACTCCAGCACTGCCTCTTCCAGCAGCTATTTTTAAGCCAACACCAAACATTACTGCAGTGACAGTCATTCCAAAGACACCTCCATAAATATTTAGTCGCTCACAACCCAAGGCCAGAGAGACACAGGCGAGTTAGAGTATCCCCCCCTCCTCCTCCTCCTCCTCCATCCCGGATGAGTAGCTGAGCATATCAGTTATGCTGCGGTGTTACTATAATGCTCCCCTATTGAGCTCTGAGCATTTGGCGTTGTTGTGGCTAGCGTGTAATCCATCTGGAGCCTCAGTAGATGCCACGGCATTGCCAGCATATTGAGACACCATGGCTAGCGGTGGAGCTGCCAGCCCAGATGGCACTGAGCGGCGGATCAAGCCCGTATTAGTGAAAATGCGAAACTGATGTGCTTGTATTTTCACCCTCGAGTCACAAATGTATCTGTTACTGAAACTAATTATTTATAAGTGTGGTTAACTGGTGAAACCAAACGTAATACTGGGTGTGACTGATTTGTTCTGGTTCTATTGCACATCTGGGAAGCACAGTTTTTTTTTTTTATATATACAAGAAAATGCACATTATGTTTTTTCTCTGTAGCTCTTATTGGAGTTAAGTGTATTTTTTTCCTCAATATATTCACATTTATTCATTTTTCAGACATCTTGCTTATATATAAGTCATAGTATTTGATCTACAGTTCAATCATATAGGAGTTATAGATAAATAGTTGTAACTTGTAATACCATATAATCATAAAGCCCCTGCATAGCCACCCACACAGGTGTTTCCAATCATGTTTCCTGATTAGACCTCTTCTTTAGGTCTGTGTAGGCAGATACAGCCTCGTGCTTTATTCTCCTTCTGCTACTTTACAGTGCGTTACCGTTCTCAGTAATAACACTAACAATGGCTGCATGACGGCTCTCTGCTTTGGTTTAATAGATCATTAATGTTATCAGCTCCGCCTATGCTTTGTCAAAATGTTTGCTGTGAAACCTGTTTGGTACACGAAGTTTTGGTGATGTCATGTAACTCTCACTGTGCTCAGGTCGGGGCAAATCAGGACAGTTTATCGGTACGGTTTGATCGCTGAGCTGTGAGGAGAAATCTAGGTGGGGGGGGGGGGGGGGTTTGTGGGGGTGATTGTTGCCCTTGCCCCTCATTACCACCACTGAGGTCTAGTGCGAGCCTCTTAACCTGTGATCCGCAGATCAGACTGGACAGCTTTAGGTGTGAATTCGTGCAATCATGTAAGTGTGAACAGCGCGATGTAAAAGTCTTAAAGCGCCTCCTACACAGATGTTTTCACTTGTTACCTAATTAGACTTCTTCTCAGGTCTGTGTGGGCAGGTACAGAAGTCTTTGTAGGAATAACTGGGAGAAAGAGGCTGTTAATACTAGTATAGAGGCGTCAGTGTCATCAGCGGCTTGTTCAAGTCCCAAACTAAAGTCTGGCTGGGGAACATGAATTGTCCTTGAGCAAACCACTAAGGCTAGTTCACCTAACAAGCATCATCAGATTTTTACTGTATAAAAATCTGTTCTAATGATTTATCATAAGTATCTGGCAGAGCCTCTCTGACCAGCCAGATAATGCTTCATTAAAGACACAGACACAGTTGCATTATTTGTTGTGTTGTGTTGTGTTGTTGCAGTTATGAGAAGTACTTCCTGATGTGTTCCCTCACGCACAACGGCAAGAACTTATTTAAACCGATCCAGTCCAAGAGAGTGGGCACATACAAAAGCTTCTTCTACCACGTCAAATGGGATGAACTGTAAGTGATTACCTCACCGCTCCGCTCCTCTACTCTCCTCTATTTTCCATTTTTGCATTTATATCATCCTTCCATGTCGCTGACACTGTCCTCGTCACTCTCCAGGATCAACTTCCCCATAGCGGTAGCTGTGCTCCCACTGGAGTCCACACTGAGCCTGACTCTGTTCGGGGTGCTGAACCAGAACGCCAGCGGCTCCCCGGACTCCAACAAACAGAGGAAAGCTCCAGAGCTGCTGGGCAAAGTGTCTATGCCGCTCTTTGACTTCAGACGGTAAGAGAGGAGCGGCTGGTTGAAGCCGCACTGTGTGTCGGTTTAGTGAATGTCTCGCATATAGTGGAAGATTTGAAAGTTCAGTTTTTAGCTTCTTCATCAAATAATATCAGGAAATTTTACACATCAATCACTTGATTTGAAGGTTTTCAACAGTTTTTCCTTTATATGAAACAAAGAAACCCAAACTCTTTAACCTAGGATGACCTGAAAACAAAACTGACCAATCAGGAATGAACAATAGGAACCATACAGCGATAGGAAGTCACGGAAAGGTCATGATAGTTTACATCCTTGCCACAGTGTGAGGAATTCTGTTTTGCTTACGTCTATTGTTTTTCTTTTTCGTTGTTTTTTTTGTTTATCGCTGACTGTGTTTCACAGGGTGCTCGCCAGAGGCAGCAGGCTGCTGTGCCTGTGGATGTCTAACCAGGGAGTTTCTGCCGCCGCCGGCTCTACAGGCAACCGCAAGAGGATTCCCACAGAGAGGATCATACTGCAGGTGGGTTAGCGGTGTCAGTAGAAGTATTAGCATTTGTAGTGGTTTTAGTAGTCATGGTGCATTCATAGTAGCAACTAGTGCTAGTGTTCATGGTCAGAGTGGTATTGATAGATTTTGTAGTGGTGCTTAAAGTGCTGTTGATCACAGAAGTTCAAGTAGTAGCAGGCATAGTTGTTAAAAGTACTACAAGTAATGGTGATTGTTGTGCTAGTGGGAGTAGAAGTGGTCGTCTTGGAAGCTTTAGTAGCAATAACAGTCCTTTTCAAACTGTAAAACAACATCTGCCAATTTCTGAAAAATGGGAAAGAACATTTGTGAAGCAAAACAGTGTTGCAACATATCCCAACTTTGATATATGTGTGTGTGTGTTACCATCAGGTGGACTTCCCCAACTCAGCGTTGGATGTTTTGTACGTGGGACCCAGGGAAGCTCCCAGCCCGGAGCCAAGCGCCCTGGAAGAGCTGGACCCAGACCTCCGACGCAAACTGGAGAAAATCTGCAGCCGCGCTTCCAACTTCGGGTACGAGAATCATCTCTCGCGTTTCTGAAAGTGAAAATCGGGAGACTGTGATGCAAAATTTGGACCTGATTGTAGACATCATAAAAAAAAAAAAAAAAACTTCTAACGTTTAAAAAGACAAAGCGCAGTGTGTGAATATTATATTCCACTTCTGCCAAAGTCCGTTACGCTAGATGCCACTAAACTCTACACACTGCGCTTTTAGTGTATCAGCCGTTTCACTTCGGTCCTCAGGGTTTGTAAGGGAAATTTGGTCCGATTTCAAATAAAAGGGCTGACATCAGTTAATGCCACCAGAGAGGTGGTCTTCATGTTGCTCGGCTTGATGTGCAAAACAGACGGTCTGAGCGAAATGTGCTCCTTGTACAAGCACGAGAGGGCCAGAAGAAACTGCTGGATAGTGTATTAACTTCTCCAATTGTGATTATATGCCCATGTGGACATTCTGAACCGTTTAAAGCTGTTCTTCACTTAAAACCTCAAATATAAAGCTCACTCTGTCAGCCTAATCAAAATTCAGCCTCTGTGGAATCAAAACCACACTTTTTTTTTGAAAGGTGTTTAGACTTTTTAAGTGTTTAATATACACATAGAACGTACAGATTAAATGTTAAAGAATACATTATAATCTGCAAATTGCAGTCTCCTGACTGCTGGCTTGGCTTTTCACTAGACTTACAGTATTAAATGTTATCAGTGTATCGAAAAACATGCACAGAAACACTATTTCTATTTAAATTTACCCCTTTTTGGTCGACAGCGTTTTGGCTCAAGATCTCAGACCACCCAAAATCTGTCGGATTTGCTAGATTTAAGAAGAGATTTTAAAAGAAGCCACTGACTTTGCCAGCCGCAGTTCCCCATAAACGCCTGTATGTTGTCTGCTCCAGCGTGTCTGTTCTCCTCCAGCTGCTCCAGGCACAGCTAAATGCTCTCTTATGCCTGCTGCCAGCCAAATCTCCTCCACTCTGCCAACATCCATGAGACTCAACCGGCACTTTAGCACAGAGCGCTCTCTTACCGGAGCCATCTCTTACCGCCTGCTTTCTATCCTGCCCCATTCATTTTCTCCAGCCTCTGTGGGCACGAGACTTGCGGGAGCTGCGAGTTTTTTTGCACTCGTCTGTCACGCGTTGTTTATGCGCGTTGCTCCGACAATCCCTGAAGGGGGGGGGGGGGACTTATTATTTTTTATTACTACAGAAAGAGGTCAGAGGTCAGGGTCGGCTACATACCAGCGGTTCTTGCGTTAGCGGAGATTCAGCGTCTCACTTTACAAGGGTAAAAGCTCACTGACGGAGTAATTTAACCCAAAAGTGAGAAGTGAAAACAACATGCCACAGACGAGAGTTGCAGGACGGGCACCAACTAAGAAATAATAGACTTGTCAAATAGTGTTTAAAGATGTTTGATTGGCTTGTTTGTTGAGTTATTAGTGTCACATGACTCTCTCGGAGGCAAAACTCTTGATATGATTGTAATCTTGTACTTTTGTTTGTCCAGAGAAGGTCAGTACAGCACGTCAGCTCTTTCTGCCTCTGAGGATTTCCACTGGAGAGAGCCGACCTCCTTCCAAGAGGGTCTCGATTTCTTGATCGAGTGCAGATTAATTGAATTTGTCGCGCGAGGGTAGAGAAAAAACTCTCGTCTGCTTATTCTGTCCATACTTGAACGGATACTCTGTGTATCGGTGACCTTATAATCACATTACTGTCAATTTCTTTTACATTTTTATTTGCCGTCTTGATTTTGTATCACGTGTATCGTGTATCGTCCGTGTCTGTTTTAAACATTATTGTAGTTCTCGCAAAGTAAACTCCACATTTGGAGTCCGTTTGTACTTTCTCTTTGGTCCATTTTCATAGTGTTGAATGATAGATGTTTTTTTTTTAAAAACACTGAAGAGACAAAATACACAAATAAATTTTAGTAGGTTTCATATGAGGCATAAATCTGATTTAAAAATAGTCCAACTGAAACTTTCTTTTTGAATAATACACTTCATTTATTACATTTTCTGTCCACTTAACTGTATACTTCCTCTGCCTTCTCCGTCTCTCTCTCCAGGCTGAAGAGGGCGGATCACCAGCTCCTATGGGACCATCGGCTTCACTGTCGGAGGGACCACCCCAGCAGCATCCCTAAGGTGCTGGCCAGTGCGCCCAGCTGGGACTGGGCCAGCATGGCGCACATCCATTCACTGCTGCACCACTGGCCCACGCTGCCTCCCGTCACTGCGCTGGAGCTGCTCGACTCCAAGTATGCGCTCATGTTTTTAGTCCTGTGACATACATTCAGTTTATAGCAGCACAGATCCTTTTTATATAGGAGAATATTATAAAGTGTGTTTTTTACAGTGTAACAAAAATGGTGATGGAAAAACAAAAGTCTTCATTATTAACTTTGTTTTAATCCACTGATTGACTGATTTTTGTGTGTGTGTGTGTGTGTGTGTGTAGGTTTGCAGATACAGAAGTGAGAAGTGTGGCTGTTAGTTGGATCGAGAAGAGCAGTGATGATGAGCTGGCTGACTACCTGCCACAGCTAGTTCAGGTACGGCAAATACACAACATATATATGAACTCACTCGCACTACTATCACGTGTTCGCTCATCCTCTTATATTCCTCCACATCCCTCTTTTTTTTTTGTCTCCTCCCAGGCTTTAAAGTTCGAGTGTCACCTGAAGAACGCCCTCGTCATGTTCCTGCTGTCCAGAGCACAAGGCAACATTATCATCGCGCACTACCTCTACTGGTGAGTCCGTAGCGGCGCTGAATAATCAACCAGCTGTTAGAGCCCTCTCCAAACGAACATCTGAAGTGAAATGTTGCAAATAATGACTCCGATAGCTGCTGAAGTGAATAAACAGGCTTGCAGAACATCTGAGAAAAAAACATCCACCACAAAAAAGATGAGTATGTGGTGCGATGCTTATGATTTTGTCATACCACGAAATGTAGAGTATTTTTATTTCTCCACAAACAATTATTTGTTGATCGTCTAATTCGACAGATGTTTGTTTGTTGCAATATTTTCAAAGTCTGCTTCACATTAAGAGGCTTCTTTCAGTTACTTATTAAAACTTACAGTTGCCTTTTATAATTAAAAAGCTTTAGTGCTGAGACTCTCTTCAGAAAATGTAATAATATTAATAATAGTAGTTGTACATCAGCACTTCTACCTTTTAAAAAAAAAAAAAATAATGATCTTACATAATCTTCCTCATTTTGTTGCTGATGGTGTAAAAAAAAAAAGGCTTAAGGGACAGTTTGTGTCTGTGATGAAAGCACCTACTGATTGTCAGCTGTTGTGATGTGTGTGTGACGGTCTGCAGGCTGCTGAAGGACGCCGTGCAGGATCCTGGTTGGGGACGACGATACGAGCGGGTGCTGGGTGCCCTTCAGTGTCTCTGCGGGAGCAAGCTGAGAACAGAACTGGAGAAGCAGACTCAACTGGTCACGCTGCTCGGAGCCGTGGCCGAGAGGGTCAGACAGGCCGGAGGGTCCACGCGACAGGTCAGTGTGTGTGTGTGTGTGGTCGTTATCTGACTATAGTGTTGTGTTTTACTGTATTGTTGTGTGTGTGTGTTATAACATGTTTAAACAGTATTTTTGTGTGTTCAGGCTGCGCTGCAGGAGGGCCTTGAAAACGTCCAGAACTTTTTCCAGAGGAACAGCTGCCGACTGCCCCTCAGCCCCAGTCTGGTGGCAAAGGAGTTAAACCTCAAGGTGACACACACACACACACACACACACACACAAAGACAGAGAGAAACCCCCCAAAAAACCCACATAAAATAAAGGTAGAAAATCCTCTTTAGGGTCTTTTATGTTGTATCCAGGTCAGTGCATCTGTGACATCACACTGGATATACCTGATCTACAGCACTTTTAAAGTCACATAAAAGTCGCATAAAATAAGAAAAACCTCAACTGAACTATTTGCTAGCAAACAGGAAAACAGCCACATACTCTTAGTTGAACCTCGGTGGCTCAAACCACTGAGGAAATGAGCTCATTAAGCCACAGTCTCACCAAAATATAAAACACATGCATGCATATATTCTGAAATATCTTATGCAGATATTCATCGTGGATAACGAGATGCTTTGGATGTCACATTCTTTAACGTCCGCATGTGTTCTCCTCTAAATAAAAGGAGGAGCTGTACTTAAAATAGCTTTTTTTAATCAGACGGTCCTCCGGTGAATCAACCTGCCTACCTCTGTGGTTTAAGCAGTCTGCCTACCCGGTTACATACATGGATATGAGCCAGGAATAATTTAACAATTTGTTGAAAACGGCAATCAGAAATCTGGAAAATCTGATGGCCTGCACTTGACAGTTTGCTGAAAAAAAAGGGTTTTTTTCATCCTGGTAGAGTCATTTGATGGTGATTTGTTTTTTTTGGAGGAGAGTAATGATTACATGATGTACAGTATAAGGTTTCTGGATAGCTTTAAAAACATCAGAAAACAATAAAGTCCTGACTCCTCTTGCAGATCATGTTGTAAAGCTGCATCTTTAAGGCAACATAAAAGCATGATGTAATGCATAAGATAAATTCATACTGTGTGTGTGTGTGTGTGTGTGTGTGTAGGCGTGCTCCTTCTTCAACTCCAACGCACTTCCTCTCAAGTTGGCCCTGGTCAACGCCGACCCACTGGGAGAAGAGATCAATGTTATGTTCAAGGTAGGAGTACAGGACTCCTGCTGCCTCACAAAGGCAGGAAATGAACCTTCATGAACAGACATCAGTATTGTTTCAAACAATACCTGAGTACTGGCTCGTTTGTGTCTATCACACACGTGCCGTTAGTTTACAGTGGGGAGCTGTCATCAGATACGTTTCTTTACTTGTTGTTTACATGCCTGCTGTCCTGAACACTGCACCCCCTGGTGGTCAGAGATAAGTCAATCTGATAATAACAAAAGTGCAGTATGTTAGTGTTAATTTGTCTTGCTGTCTATGTGTGTGTGTGTGTGTGTGTGTGTGTGTGTGTGTGTGTCAGGTGGGAGAAGACCTGAGGCAGGACATGCTGGCTCTTCAGATGATCCGCATCATGGACCGCATCTGGCTGCAGGAGGGGCTGGACTTACGCATCGTCAACTTCAAATGCATCTCCACGGGCAAAGACAAAGGTAACAAGACAAACACAGACTTGTGTTTGGAAGTAAATAACCTTTCTGTTTATTTGTCTGAAATGGGAAGCAGCATGTCCGCAGGTAGAAGAGATAAGCCGTTTAATGAAGTTTTACATTATAAGAAGGAAGTACATTTGCTATTAAATGGCACAGGAAGAAACAAAAAGCATGTTGAAATGGTAACAAGTCACTCTGACAGCAGATTATAATTCATACGTATAGCTGATGGCTTTGTTTTTTCATTTAAAAGATACACAACTGACTTCTGTACGCTTCCAGTGCGTTAATAAACTTGTGATGTGTTTCCCAGGCATGGTGGAGCTGGTGCCATCCTCCGACACCCTGAGAAAGATCCAGGTGGAGTACGGAGTAACCGGATCCTTCAAGGACAAACCGCTGGCCGAGTGGCTCCGCAAATACAACCCTGCTGAGGACGAGTATGAGAAGGTACACAAACACAGAGCAGAATATATGTGTGTGTGTGTGTGTGTGTGTGTGCGCACTGTGAAACTATCCCTCCACTCTTACCACATACGAAAATAGCAAAATAACATCTTCTGACACGTTATCGTACTTCCTGCTCTGCTGCCTGTAAAACATACATCACCTCTCTGACAGAAAGTCCTCCTGAGCTGCTTTTCAGTGTTTTATAATGCGATGTGATGTGAGAATTTGGAGGAGGAAAAAATGGCTCAGATATTAAAACCATAAATTTCTGATGACACTATGATTTGATGGTGGAGGAGTTTTAAAAAACGCACGGTTTATGTGCTCTTGAAGTTTATAGCGGTTGTAGAACTGTACGACCTTTTGACTCCTATAAATGTGAAACCTTACTCCCCACTCAGAAGCCTTGACCCTAAAAATCTACTGCATAAAACTTGACCCTTAAACTAAGCAGGAAGCAGAAATAAACGTGTTACTAGTGACATGCTTAAATGGCGCTTTTTTTTTTTTTTTTTTTTTTTGAGACTACAGTTGGTTATGGAAAGTCTGGAAATATATGGAAAATATTTTTTTTTTTATTATTATTATTCACGAGTCTGCTCGAAACATCTGGAAAAGTAGGGAATTCCTCTCGTCTCTCTGGTCAGAAGCTTCACCTACTTCTCAGGCATTTTTTTTTTGACGGTTGCCCTCCGCAACGAGACCCAGCCAGCATTACGCTATTTATTTAAAATGTGCTTCACATTGATTATTCACACTCGCTCTTCCCGTCTTTCTTGGACGGCTCTTTCACTTCCCTTCTTCTCTCCAGGCATCAGAGAACTTCATCTACTCGTGCGCCGGATGCTGTGTGGCAACCTACGTGCTGGGTATCTGCGACAGGCACAACGACAACATCATGCTGCGCTCAACCGGTCACATGTTTCACATCGACTTCGGCAAGTTCCTGGGCCACGCCCAGATGTTTGGCAGCTTCAAAAGGTGAAAATCAAACCTGTTGGCGCACGTTTGAGTGTATATGTATGTGTGCGATTTATCGTCTGATGAAATATGCTTTCGTGCATTATGAGAGTATGAAGGTTTTTCCTTAAGGGTGCACCTGGATCGTTATTGTTGTCTTATTGGTTTTATTATCCGGCAGTAAAACCAGAGTGCAGGTGAAAGGTTCTGCATCAGCTGATTTCTGTCAGGAAATCTTAACATGCAATGTTGTTGGCAGATCGGGACAAAGGTTGCTTTGCCAATGAAAGTGATGAAAGTATTTACACTAAAGTTGTCCCAGTTGTACTGTAAAAAGGGAATGAATCAGTGAGGACACGCATATGGTTTTGATGTCATCAATAGTAAAGTTGATCAGCAGGCCAGTCTTCAAAAATAACAAAAAACTCAGTGACCCACAATTCCTTTGTTGGTATCTGGATTTCAGCTGCAGGAGCTACTAGATTCCTACACAGAAAGATAAATGTGTGTATTTTCAGGCATGACCTGGTTCCTAACTCACACACATTCACACACATTCCCTGCTGGGATCCGTCCAGGTGGGCCGCCCTACAACCGCACTCTGCTATTTTTGGCCTTTTGAGCATCTCCACTGAAGTAATTACAGGCTTTGTAGTAACTTATTTAAAGGCGCCCATGTGGTGGCGTCACGCGCGTTCCTGTTCCCGATCCAGATCCAGAACTTCTCAGGGATTTAAAGTGGAGACAAAAACCATTTTCTCTAACTTAAACCGCTAAATCATTTTCAGAAGCTGAATTTTGACCCTTTTCTCCCATCAGGGACCGAGCTCCGTTCGTTTTGACCTCTGACATGGCGTACGTCATCAACGGAGGCGAGCGTCCCACCAGTCGCTTCCAGCTGTTTGTAGACTTGTGTTGCCAGGCCTACAACCTGATCCGCAAGCACTCCGGACTCTTCCTCAACCTGCTGTCACTGGTGAGGCAGGACACACACACACACACACAGAAGCGGCTATAGACTAATTATTCTACATTCTTGCATCTTTATTCAACTAATTTGGCGTTTTTCTACCTTCAGCTTCTTTTCTCAGTAGATTTGACC
This sequence comes from Euthynnus affinis, assembly GCA_029490765.1. Classification (NCBI taxonomy): domain Eukaryota; kingdom Metazoa; phylum Chordata; class Actinopteri; order Scombriformes; family Scombridae; genus Euthynnus; species Euthynnus affinis. Next base: position 9,086,906 of record CM055844.1, on the reverse strand, counting down.
TCCTTTCTAAAGAGTTTAGCTTGAACTGTTTTCATTTGCACCTGCATGAGCCAGAGTAAGAAGATTTGCAAGCCATGAGTTGCTTTGCTTTCCTAATAAATCAACATGGTTCACTGTTGTCCTCAAAATGTCTGTTTATAGAGCACGCCGTAGTATATGGCTTCCTTATGTTGTCTCTCAAAAGAACCGCCGCTATTTATTGCGTTTCTAAAGGGGGCAAGTGTGTTTGCGTCACCTTTTGTAAACACAAAGGCTATTCATAGATCTTTCCATGAGGCATAATAATGCTTAAAAACAACATTTAAAAGACAACGATTGAAAATGGAGTGAATTAAAACACTCCAAAATCAGTCCTCATGCAAAAATTTTTGATAGAAATGATAGTATATTCATGGCATTATCATGCATTATGTAGTATTAACTTAATTTGATGGATGAACACTATTCTTGATATTAAGTCTTAATTCTATAACTATATGTAGTTTATATACTGTCAAAATTAAACTGTCAATACACATGATTGGTCATAAATTAGTAATTCTTCTAAGCTACTTTAGAAATGGACACCTTTAAAAGATGTCTGTGAGTTTGTGAGTTAATCTTGTGTGTGTGTGTGTGTGTGTGTGTGTGTGTGTGTGTGTGTGTGTGTGTGTTTTTAGATGACATCATCAGGCCTCCCAGAGCTGACCGGCTCTCAGGATCTAAAGTATGTGTTTGATGCTCTGCAGCCGCACAACACCGACGCTGAGGCCACGATCTTCTTCACCAGGTGAACGCACTAAACTTATTGTTCCCCCTGATCCTCGAATCACCCGTCTCCATATCTGTCTTGGGCAGGCTGAGTGAAATGTTAAATGTTAAAATTCCCTAAACTAAACTTTTGCACAACCTCAAAACTTAGATCATCAGGAGAAAGGGAGAAATCGAGCACGCTCTCCTTTGAGATTGTTTTTTTTTTTTTTTCTAAAGCACTCCCATGTGTGCAGCTGCTATTTTGGCCAGACCTGTTATTTCGAGTAGAGTGAGTTCAAGGACAATCTTTTTTTTTTTTTTCTGCTACAAACTTCAAATCCACCAGGTGGCAACATAACACAGGAAAGACGAACAATAGATGCCGTCTCACATTACAGGAACAAAAACCTCCTGACACACTAGAAGCCGGATCAGGTTTACTTTGTTTTTATAAGACCAGTCAAACCGGATCGGATCTGAGCCTGTTGACAGAAAGCCGCATATTTACATTTACTCTTTTGCATCGTCATGTAAATAATCTTCACCTCTCACTTATTTCCTCCGCATATTCTCTCTTTGTGCCTCTCTTTCCCCTCCTTCCCTCTTCCGCTCCAGGCTGATAGAGTCCAGTCTGGGCAGCGTGGCCACCAAGTTCAACTTCTTCATCCACAACCTGGCTCAGCTACGATTCTCTGGTCTCCCGGCAAATGACGAACCCATCCTGTCCTTCTCCCCCAAGACGTACACCCTGAAACAGGAGGGCCGCATCCTCCACGCTTCCATCTTCTCCTTTCAGAAGAGATACAACCCCGACAAGCACTATGTGAGTCCCACCAAAGCTGTGACGTTTTCCTCCTCTGTTCCATCTCATATTTAGAGTTAAACTGGAAAGTAGTGACACCTGATTTTCCCTCCTGTCCTCTGTGTGCAGACGTATGTGGTGAGGATCCTGAGGGACGGTCAGAATGAGCCCCAGTTTGTCTTTCGCACCTTCGATGAGTTTCAGGAGCTCCACAACAAACTCACCATCCTCTTCCCCCTCTGGAAGCTGCCGAGGTAGACCACCGCCTCCGCTACGACCCTCAGTCTCTGTCCTCTGATTTTAATCTTGATGAAATGAATGAAAACTAAGACGCGGTACTTGTTGTTGACAGATCAGGGCTGAACACAGAGTAATAAACAACCTGTTGTCTCTGGATTAATATCTCCTACCTATAAGCTCACTGTCACCCACTTATCACTCCCTCTATAACCTTGTGGGGTTTCTATACCTCAGTTCAGTAGCGCATAGGGACGAGAGTTACATCATCCTCTGTAGAATAATGAATAAGTCTTTGCTTTCTCTCTTTTTGTCTCTAGTTTCCCAAACAAAATGGTGCTCGGTCGCACCCACATCAAAGAAGTGGCAGCCAAGAGGAAGTTGGAGCTCAACAATTACGTCCACAACCTGATGAGGAGCTCCACAGAGGTCACCCAGGTACACACACACACACACACTCACACACACTCTCACTCAGTCGCCAGTAAACAAAGCTGGACAATAATAATAATCTCGTGTTCTCTTCTTCTAGTGTGACCTGATCTATACCTTCTTTCATCCGATTGCACGGGATGACAAGACAGAAGACTTAGAGTCCACGCCCAAAGCACCAGGTGAATTCCTGCACTTTTCATTTCCGTCCTTCAACTGTGATTTTTATCTATTTACAACTTTTTTTTTACCCTTTTACACAATGAAACATTCAGATTGTGACTAAAACCAACTACAATCTTTGTCAGTTATTGAAAAACAAAGACAGATGTGTATTTACAGCCTATCTACAAGGAGCTTAACAACTTAACTGTTTTTAGATTCTCAGTACTAATGTTGCAAATTAGAATTAAAATTGAAATAATGATTAAAATGTGGAGAGTAAAACAATCAGTCAAAAGCGTTCATCACTGAGAAATGAAAGTTCCTGTTGCATCTCCAAAGCAATGAGCATAGCAAAGACTCTTTATGAGTAATAAGAATCATAACATTTGTGGTTCTGGATAGTAATCATGATGTATTCTTGTGACTTCTTGATTGTGACGTGTGTTTTTCTGGACTGTTGCAGAGCCTCCGCTGAGTCCCACCTCTGGTCGGGTGGAAGGAGAGGTGAAACTCTCGATCTCCTACAGGAACAGCACTCTCTTCATCATGGTCATGCACATCAGAGACCTGGTATAAACACATCTGATGATTTAATACGCATCCTTAACTGCTGCTTTGACAGATTAGTTAAGCTGTTTCAATCTGTTTATGTATCTGTTGTCATACTTTTTTTTTATCCGTCTGCTCCGCATCAGGTTTCTGAAGACGGAACAGATCCGAACCCATATGTGAAAACCTACCTGCTTCCAGATCCACACAAGACTTCAAAACGCAAGACAAAGATCTCAAGGAAAACAAGGAACCCTACTTTCAATGAGATGGTTAGAAAAAAAAAAACACAAAATAATTATTGCTTGCATTATATTTCTGGACTCAAGAACCAAAGTTTTGCTGACTTTTCTTCTCCTCTCCCTCCGCAGCTGGTGTACAGCGGCTACAGCAAAGAAACCCTGGGCCTGCGCGAGCTGCAACTGAGCGTGCTCAGTGCCGAGTCGCTGCGTGAAAACTACTTCCTGGGCGGCATCACGCTCAGACTCAAAGACTTTGACCTCAGCAAGGAGACGGTCAAGTGGTACAAACTTACGGCCGTCCCCTACTTCTAAACCCCCACCTGCCTTTTTTTCCCCCTCCGAAACAGGGATCAGGCCCCTCCCCCCCCGCCGCCGCCGCCTCTCCAGACAAAAGCTGCATTCACATCACATGGCGAAAGGCGGTAGATGCGACCTTACTTGAAAATACTGGTCACCTCAGCTTTCAGTTCATGAAAGTACTACTTCAGAACTTGGGGTGGGGTCTGGAAATGGACCCTGTTGTTTTCTAACATCGTCAAACAGGAAGTGAATTGGAAGTATAATGAGTGATATTTTCATTTGAAATCAGGCAAACCAAATGGAACATTTCCTTTTTACACAAATCATGTTATGATTAGTATCCATTATTAGACTTTGGCAGGACACACGGCTATTCTCGTTGCTGACAATATGTATTACTTAAGTGTATATGTGCTGAACAACTGATCTGAAGCAACCTGATTCTCCAGAAACCCCCCCCCCCATCATGGCATCCTGACAGATTCAAACCAGGTTTAAAAACTCTCACGTCACTGCTTTTAACAGTCATCATGTTGCTCCGACAGTTATTCCCATATGACATGAATGCAGAATGAATAAAAAAATAAAACTCCTCAAAGGACGAGCGAACAGGCTGAATTCACACAACCCTCAAAGGGAAGCCTGATCTCCATTCTTCACTATTTTTTTCTCTCTCTCTCTTTTTTTCCCTTCTTCAACTAATCAAGATTGTTTTTGTGACAAACAATCTCCACTTATTTCGTCTCTCTCTCTCTTTTTTTTCCTAAACTATAACGAAGAGCTGTAATGTTTTGTACATTTTGATATTAGAGGACCAAAACAGCTTACTTTCAGAAGAGTATATATAGATTGACACATTTATTTTTTAAGGAATAGAAAGGGGGCTCATTTTTACATTTTTCCTTGTTTTCTTTATAGACAAATAGGAGGCATCATGGTTTCCTGCTTTACAGCAGACGCTCGTGGGTAGAGTAGTTCAACACACACACACACACACCAGATTCCAGGAAATCAACAGTGACCTTTATGATTCCCCGAGAATGTGCCAAAAGTACTGAGAGGGACGGCAAATCAAACCACTCTCCCAAATAGGGAGCTGAACAGGGTGCCTTTGTTTGTGCTCACAATCTCTTTTTAATGCTCAACTTGGCCTTATCGCTAGATATATTTTATTAACAATGTGATATGTCCTTATTAAAGAAACATCTATATTCTATGAAGCTATATCAGTAGTTCTTCCTGAGCAGGTCTGGTGCCAGACTAGCATCATAAGGTTTTTGTTTTTTCTAACAGTGGACTGCCACTAAATGCACACTACCAGGTCTTTCTCTCATGGTTTTTACTTGACTATTTCAACACAGCAACCCTTCAGGGGAATGTGCATCATAAGCTTTGGAACACGCTCTTGTCAGTGCTCGTGATGAAGAGATTATAGTTGCCCATTAATGCTGATCAAAAGTTAGTTCAGTGTTTCCTTCAGGTGGTTTAAAACCACAATTCAGGCTTTTTTTTTTTTTTTGGATATTGCAGTTTAGGAACTGAGTTACTGCTGGAGTCTGGACATGAGGCTGTTTCAGCTCGGGCAGCAATACCACTCTCACTTCCAGTGCATACCAGTGGTGTAATGACGCCGTGATGAGTTACTGGGTGAAAAGTTTTTTTTTTATATATATATAACTGCCAGTGAAGTCCAGATCCAGACGACAGGTTTTTATGATATGTAAGTGAGAAAACATTCTGAATGTTGAGGGAATTTCAGGCAAACTGAACACAGATCAGTGCGGAAAAAAAGGCAACTTTAACTTCAAACATCTTCACAAAAAAAAAGGGAACAAGATCCTGAGCAAGAGATTAGCTGCTTTCCTCTCCACTAGCTAAATATAAATCTAAAGTGTTGTTAATGTTTAATAAAGAAATTAAGATGAATTTATCTGAAAAAAAAGTTTTTGTTTTTTTTTAAAGAGAAGATCTACAAGACAATTATGATCTAAGAGCTACACTCACACTATCACTATAAATATTAGTGACTTGATACACTCTTTTAGTGACTGTACAAAGAAAAGCAAGCAGAGTTTGTATTAACATGGCCAGTTATTTATTCTTAATTGGTGACCTGTAACCCGAATGGATCAGTTTGTACTGTAATCCCTCTTTCCTAAAGCAAATTAAATGTTTTTGGAACAAATATGAAGTGACATTGTCTTTGTTTCTGTTGTGTGCAAGTAGTACTGTGTGATATACAGACGCACAGCAGCAGCCGTCTTGCTTTGTGTTTTTTTTTTTTTCGTTTTTTTTTCCTCAACTTTCTTTTTACCCAAAAAGGAGTCACAGAGTACGTAACACAGGATTTGTATTCAAGCTAGGTGATTTAGCTGCAGTCTTAACGATTAGAAGCTCCACTAATGCAAGTGTGAGCTTACCGAGGTCAAGGTTACTTTGGTGGTATTTAATGAAGAATTCCCCATTTACATTCAGGGCTTCAACCCAGGGACACTGCAGCTATAACAGCTAACTTCTCCATCACAGTGTGAATAATGGTGATCATACTGCTCCAAGGTGAATGCTTGAAAAATTAAAAAGTTGTAGTTGCTTCTGTTGCAGCCCCAAGGACACAAATCTACATACCTCCTACAGTCATCCATAACATTAACCTTCATTTGACACTTTTGTCTAAAGTGACTTCAGTGTTTTCCCCCCCATATAGATGTTATGAGCAATTTGGCATTCAGTGTCTTGCCCAAGGACATTTTGACATGTGGACACTTTAAACCATCAACACTGCTCTACATGCTGAGCTGCAGCCACCCTTGTGAAAAGATGCTATTGATTGCTTTGTGGTTTGAAACCGTTTACGGGATCAGACACAGGTATAAAAATACCTAAAATATAATTTCCCTATAGAGCTAAAAGCACCATCCAGCAGTTTTATGCAGGAATACTCTTTGACTTCATCTCTTGAGTAGTAATCTCATTAAATACAGATTTGTAAAGGGGTGTGCATGAATAAGAACAGTATCACTGGGCTTTAAGAATATGTTTGACAGAGCCCCTTCATAGGATCGAGCCTGGAGACCAAACACGGAGCCTCTCTTAAAGTACACACAATATTGGACTTCTGTAAAACGTTGCTGTCCCATTAATAATAATTAAAGAAAACTATTCTTGACAGTAAACCTGTGGCCTCTTGCAGTCTGATTTGCTTGGTCAGTGATCAAGTTCATTCATTTTGGTGTTGGTTTGTTATAAAGTTTAAACCACTAGCTTCATTATAATCTGAAATATGTACAGTTGAACAGACTGAGGAAGAATCTGTTTTGGAGACTTTTCAGTGACATCTAAGTAATAAATGTAAGTGAGTAAAATGAGGAAAATAATGTACTTTGACTTTCTAACTTTGGATACTTGGGATGCAGCGGTGGAAGTATTAAGAGCCTTTAATTAAGTAAAAGTTCTCAATTATAAGTAAAAGTCCAAGATGAAAAATTTTTCAGTAAAGTAGATAAGTATTGGTAGCAAAATGTACTTAAAATATCACGGTAAAAGTACATGTTCTGCCATCACTGACATATATTTACACTCAAGCAGCAGTGTGTGAGCAGCATGTTCCTGCTGTAGCTGCTGGAGGTGGAGCCAGTTTGAACAATACAGATAATCAGTTTAGTCCTGTGGTTCCCAACCTAGGGGTTGGGCCCCTCCAAAGGGTCACTGGACAAACCTAAGGGTGCATGAGATCATTAATGGGTGAGGAAAGAAGAAAAAACAAAGTTATATTTCGGGCGGTTATTTAAATGAAACTATGATAAGTTGAACCACTAACAACTCAGACATTTGAAATGTAACAAGGCACCCCAAGCGCTTTTTTGCAAGAGTTCGCCAGTCAAAAAAGTTGAAAACCACTGGTTTCATCTTTAACAATGTGTTGTTGTTTTTTTAAGAGTTTGCTAAATTATTCATTGTGTCAAATCTTCATCTGAAATACGAACTAAAGCTGTCAGATAAATGTAGTGAAGTAGAAAGTACAATATGTCTCTCTGAAATGTAGTGGAGTGGAAATATAAAGTTGCAGAAAATGGGAACACTCAAGCAAAGTACCTTAAGATTGTAGGTGCGGTACTTGAGTAAATGTACTTAGTTACTTTCCACCAACGCTTATATGTCATCCGGTAAATACCTACACGACAAAACAATTATACATTTGATTTAATATGAAACTTTTCTTGTCGTTAAGTGTTTTTGACGCGCTACAAAGAAACCTGTTTACGTTTAACATATCTTGAATGCGTCAGGCAGCGTCAATACAGCGTCTCTGTACGCCGTTGCGTCACTTCCGACGCAGGCGCAAAATACTTTTTTCTGTCGCGTGTGCGGCCTCTCTTCCTCTACCGCCATCATGGGTCGCATGCACGCTCCCGGGTAAGCTCCGGTTTTATCGTATAAAGTTAAAATTTCCCCAAGACAGGTCGGTTTTAATGGTAGGATATTGAATGTGAACATGTTATGGACGGTGGAGGATCAGTTTGAGTTCTTAAATTCAACCCAAAAGTGATAAAATGACTTAAATAAATGCACCCTCAGATCGACATCCTCTGCAAGCTAGCTGCCATTAGCCGACGGTACTTAGCTTGGCGGCGCACCACATTTTTACTGCTTGACTTTAAACTTAAAAGTTTGGCAGTAATATATCAGACATTTACATCCCAAATTCAATAATTATTTCGTGATATTGATGAAGAAATTAACCCCCCTAACAAAAGCACTTAACGTTAAGTTTTTACAATAGATAGCGGTTGTGTTAATGTGAAGCTAACATTAGCCGGCCCATCACTCTGTCCATCCACAGATGATTGCTAGAAAATGCCTTTATTCGTTGCTTGGGGATATAATCGCCTTGTTAATCTACTTAAATGTTTCTCCGTTAACTTTTCAGAGTGTCTAATTTGTCGTATGTGCTTTATTTCTCTACAGAAAGGGCTTGTCCCAGTCAGCTCTGCCTTACAGGCGCAGTGTTCCCACTGTGAGTATTCAGCCACAACATGTTAGAGTCTCACTTACTGCCGATAATAAGTCTTTTCTGTACCAAGCAATAATTTAAACATCTTTTACAGTGGCTGAAGCTCACATCCGATGATGTCAAAGAGCAGATCTTCAAGCTGGCCAAAAAGGGCCTGACCCCATCCCAGATCGGTAAGTGTATCTGTAGGAAATAGTGTTTGTCAATTTATAAAATGTTTAGAGTACTAAACGAGTTTTAAACAAATACAACAAGAAGCATTTGTATTGCTCAGAGCAGAGTGCCCAAGTCAATGATGCATGCATCTTCATCAGATGTGTATCAGGGCTGCAACTAATGATTTTCAGTATCAATTTAATCTGTCGAACATATTCTCAACTAATTTATCAGTCTCTAAAAGTCACAACTGTGGAAAAAAGGCAGTTACTGTTTACCAAAATCCAAGGTGGTGTCCTCAAAATGTCTTTTTTTTTCTGTCCTGACAGTCCACAACCCAAAGAGATGTAATAAATTATTATAGAGGACTAAATAAATCAGAAAATGTTCTCTTTTGAAAAGATAGAATCGGGGAGAATTAGAACTTTTCTTCTTAAAGATAAAGAGAAAACTAGGTGATTAATTGATTATCAAAATATTTTGAGATTTATTTTCTGTCAGTGAACTAATCATTGCAGCTCTAAAATATGTGAGATAATAAAATATACAACTGACAGTGGTCTGTTCAAGTTGTGGAGTGTTGAATGTCTGGTTGACTGCAAATCCAGCATGCTTGATCTTTTTCAGGTGTGTCTGACCATACATGTGAAATTAATTATACTTGTCTTAATCATAGTAATTGTTGCTAAAACCAGGCCCACCAGAGAAACTTGAACTCTCTGTGCATAGTGCTATTGAGTAGAGACCAACCAATAACCATATTGTTCACGACATTCAGCACAACAATTGGGTTTGATAAAATTAAAAGTAATTGCATGTAAGTAATTCTGAAATTTGACAAATTGTCTTTACCCCTTTTTGGGTATCTTAGCATCCTTACTGCCTTATTGTATCACAGTGTGCTGGTATTGTGTGTTGAACTGTATAAACGGTGTTAGCTGTCCAGTTAAAGCACTGTTCAACCATGCAGTTCAGACATAACACTCTGTCTGCTCAGCAGTCTGTTTACACCGGGCAACAAAACCATGAGTCCCTTGCATGAAAAAAGAATTGCAGAATGACGACATGAGGAGGGCAACATATTAGGAACACTTGAAGGCTCTCCACTACATCCTTAGTAATAAACCTGAAGTAGATCCATAACCTTTCTGACAGTGTCAACAGAAACTGAATGTATAAGCTTTCATGGCAGAGCTGTTGTCTTACATCAAATTAGATTGTACAAGTGTTCCTAATAAAGTGCTCACTGTGCAAGTTTCTATTGTATATTAATGATTTTCTTTCCCTGTAAATATTCTTTGTCCGTCCCTTATTTGGACTTTCAGTGGTTTTTGCAAAGTTACTAACATTTGACTCAGCTGTACACTTCAGTCCCAACTAGAGTTATTTAATTTAGTCTGTTGAATCTAAAAATGTTAAACACTCCTGTCAAGGCTGTTTACAGGATGTGATGTATTTATTATTGGGTCACATATTACTAGCTCTTACATCAGTTTGCAGAAATTAAATTCATTTTAAAGAAACTCTCAATATATTTTCTAAGCAAGTGTTTGATCTGATTTCTCTCAAGGCTTTTAGTCTCTATAGTTTTGCAGGAAGTTATTTTATCCTGGCAGCAGCTCAATGTCATTGACGAAAGCTGTCGAGTATGTTATTCTGGTTTAACATCATTCACTACAAACCTTGGAGTGGTTTCTCTTTTTCTTTTATAACATGAAGCATCTGTTAGGTCAGTTTAGACGGAGGAATGCTCAAAGTTTATCTGTTACTTCAGATTTAAATTGTTTTACTTAAGTAAAAATAAAAAGTGAAATAAAGCTGATTATAAATGCATAAAAATGTAGGTTTGTGAGAAACATACACGTTTCCAGTCTGCATGTCATAGATTGTAAACGTGTTTTTCACCTCGTCCAGGTGTGATTCTGAGGGACTCCCATGGTGTGGCCCAGGTGCGCTTCGTCACCGGCAACAAGATCCTGAGGATCCTCAAGTCCAAGGGCCTGGCCCCTGACCTGCCCGAGGATCTGTACCACCTCATCAAGAAGGCTGTGGCAGTCAGGAAGCATCTTGAGAGAAACAGAAAGGTATAATAACACCTGGGTAGAATACTTTCTGTTAAATAGGTCAATGGTTTGTTGTTTGGTTTAGCTTATAGGACAAATGTCACCTGAAACTTTTGAAAATCCCCAGTAACTTTCATTGTTGTTGGAGGTAAATCCCGCTCTGTACTACACACATTATTCTAATATGTGCAAACCCACAATGTTTTTGCTCTCATACATGTAGATGAGAAAGTTGAGAGTTCATTACAAAATGAGAACCGAGAACATACTTTAAGTTTCAGCATAAACTCCCAAAGTCATTAAAGCAGAAATTTAGCATTCATTTCAAGAAATGCATATAGCAACAGTGAATGCAGCTTTTTGGCAGCAGCAGTTAATCTACATGGAAAGATTCACAGCTTCAGTCATTCAAAATGTGATAGACTTGATAACATTTTGATATTTTACTTTCAGGACAAGGATGCCAAGTTCCGCCTGATTCTCATCGAAAGCAGGATCCACAGGCTGGCCCGTTACTACAAGACCAAGAGAGTACTGGCCCCCAACTGGAAGTAGTACGTATTGATTCTGCTGAAGGTTTTCTTGTTTTTAAATGGTTAAACCAACATTAACCACCAGTTGAATGCTTAAAGAACTTTAAGGGTTCTGTAAGATGAGGTGGATGCTCCTTTTTCCTGTTCAAGCTTTTCATTTGCTGGTCATATTTCAACTTTTGTCAAATGTTGATAAATTTAAACTAGTCTGGAGGGTCATGGGATTATAGCTAACCATTCCACATGGGTTATATGTGTGGAAAAACTGCACAATTCATTGTCCTGCTCTTCCTCTTTTTTTGAGTAGTGATATTTCTGTTGTGCTAGAAAAAAAGCTGGAGGTAAATTAGCAGAGTGGCTACTTGGTGCCACATCTGCCAGTCCCCTTCACACAATATAAATATTTAGCTGGGTATATTATGTTATTAAATTCTTAAATTTTATTTTGAGTGTAAAGATTGTCTGTCAAATTGAAAGTAATGAGAGCAGTCAAAACCTCTTTGTTGTATAATTTAGGAATGTTGTATCTAAAGGTGTGTTTTCTCTTTCTGTTTACAGCGAGTCCTCTACAGCTTCTGCTCTGGTGGCATAAACTCTACACTTTTTGGATTAATAAAACAATTGAAATTGGAATTTGTTGTGTGTGTCTTGTTAAGTGTTATGCATTTTGTCTTTTTAAAATTATATTTTTAAATGTTTGTGGTCTAACAAAATGCTTAGTTATGGCTTCATAGTTGTACAGATATTTTTCTATATAAGGGAAAGTAAACAGAGCAAAGGGACAGAAATGGAAAGGGCACAGTTTCATTTACATTTTTACTTTTTGTTTGGAGTGTTTTGAAAACTTCCTGTCTTATCACATCAATTTCGGTTCTACAACATTAATTACAGTGAATATTAAATGTGCATTCCAAAGTAGGTGTGGAAATTGCGAGCATTTTCCGTGCGTCACACTCTCGTAAACACGTAGGCGTGGTTTATTGCGTCAGGGGCGGGAGGTTCGGTACGTCACTGACGTCACCTATATAAATAGGTACTGTTGCAACAACGAGACATTCACTCACAACCTAGACAAAACACAACAGAGAACATGGAGACAATACACGATCGCATTTGACGAAGGAAATTCAAAAAATGGCACAGACTTGCCGAAAAATGAAGCGACAGCTCAACGACAACGCTCATCTGTCACTGACAAATACGCGAAATCTCTTGGTTTTCGACGAGGAATACGAAAATACGTGATTTGAAAATATAACAGCCGTTAGCGCCATCAAGCCAAAAAAAAGAAGGAGAGAGAGAAAATGGCCACGACTGTTGGTACCGAGAGGAGTTCTGAACGGACGGCGATGGAGAAGTTCGACAGCGGAGGAGGGATGGCGCTTCTGCCTTGGACCAAACAAATGCTCACCGTGTTGTGGGAACAGCTTCGACTGCTGGTTCAGGTCATTTACTACACTTTCATGTCAGGTAAGAGTTAAACTGGTTTTACTCACTTAAACTGGTTTTACTCAATTCCGCGGTGTTTTTTATCTCATAAGATGGTTTATCTGTGTCAGTTTAACCGTTGAGGCGCGTTCACTGGCGCGTTCAGTTGTCAGTAAATTGTATCGTTACTCCTTTATTTATTTATTTTTTGTAGAAAGTTAGCCACAAAAAGAAGTAAAATTTAATCATAACCATTATAAACATATTTAAACAAGGTCAAACTAGTTTTTAGTGGTGCCCAGTAGTCTATTATATTAATACATAAACTAATTTTCGTCTTGTTTTACGTCCCCATAGAGTTATTGTGTTAATGAAGGGGGATTTTGTAGGATTGTTATGAATCATGACACAAAAACATCTATAAAAATGACAGTACCAGTTTTACTTCTGATTACAACATGAAAAGCATAAAGTAAACCAACTGACAGGTGATGTATTATTAACTAATGTATATTTCGACATAAGTTTTCATATTATAACCATTTTTCTATATCATTCAGTCCTATTAGTAGTTAGATGATAGTAGAGGTTTACTTCCTATAATATTCCTAGAAACACTTCTTACTATTTTTAACCCAAAAATAGATAATTGCACCTTTTTGAAGAAACAAAAAAGTTTTATTTTTCCAAATTATTTTCCATCTCACTGTGCCTTAAAGGAGACCATAACAACTAACCCACCATTGTATTTACCACTACTTTCAAATCATTTTCATTCATGCCTTTCTTAACACTTTCCTCCTCTTTTTCTCCCCCAGTTTTCCAGATGTTCAGGTTTGAGGTCCATGTAAGAATCACAGACGAGACAGGTATCCAACACATGACCACGGCAACAAACCCAACCGAATCCTTCCTGTTCTCCTCCTTGTTTGACGGAGACAACGGAGTCATGGTCGGCGGCTCAAACCCCCTCTCCAACTTCTGCGCTGACGTCGGCGACCCCTTCAACGGGAAATCCACCGCCGAGGCCCTTCTGTCCACCCTACGCGCCGACGACCTGTGCTGCGGCCTAGTGGACGACTTTGTGGCGAGAACTTCTGGCAAAGACGACGGCATCTTTCTGGGACACCAATCCAGCTGGAATATGGGCTTCCCCGGCGACTGGAACATCTTTGTGTCAAGCAGCGATTGCTCGAGTTCAAACGACAGCTGTCACAAGAGCAGCGAGAAAGTCTTCAAACAGGATATTTCAAAAGAGAAAAATTTCAAACAAGACACTTCAGAAGAGGAAAGAAGCTGTCACTGGAGTAGCGAAGAAGACCAGAACGTGGTAGAGTTCGACAGTGAGGAAAGTAAAGCGCTTTGGGAGTCCCTGTCGAAATCCAGCGACCCTTACAACCCTTTCTTTTTCTCTGCCTGCATATCAACAAACACCAACATGAAGGAAAATAAAAGCAAAGCGCGGGACAGCAGCGATGCTGATCTCATGGCAATGAGCAAGGCCAGTGAGGAGCTGTTGGGGCCTCGGGGCCTCAACATCTGGGTCAGTCGCTCCGACAGCGAGAGCAGCTGGAGCAGCTGGGCCAGTTCGGACAGCTCGAGCCCCGACATCGACAGGGAGGAGAGCGAGAGGCTCCTGGACTTCTTCAGATGTCCAGATGACCCCTATAATCCCATGTGTTTCACCGCATGCACAGTCAGTAGCAACTCTCAATCCACCACCGAACAACACGCCTCACTTCCTGCGCCTCCATCCACTGATACTGAGGAGAAAGAGAGCAGCTTCCCTCCTTCTTCGTCAGATGATGACGAAGAAGACCAGCTGTGGAAGTCCCTCTGCCAGAAGGACGACCCGTACCACCCACTCAACTTTCAGGCCTGTCTCCACAGCTCCCCAACCACCACCACACTCCCTGACATCCCTGACGGCGGCCTCACACTGAGTCCACCCACAAAGGAGAAGAAATGTGATAAAGAGCCAACAACACCCCGAAGATCCAGATCCAGACCCAGAGCCAGCAAACCCACTCTGCCAGAGAGGCAGTTAAAGCATCACTCCCACCCAGAAGATAAAATAGTGGTACCCTGGAAACGACCCGGGCAAACATCTCGGTCAGCAACAGAGGAGAAGAAGGAAAGAAAGACCAGCAGCACCCAGAAAAAGGTTATTATCTTTTAATGTTTAATAGCTGAACTGCCTTAAACACACACAAGATTAGTTTAAAAGGTTCAGTGACACCTTCTTCTCTTACACATTGAGAGGAAAAAGTTTTTAAAAAAACTTCACCATTCCACTTTATTCAGCTGTAGGACAATGACTCGTGCCAAAAACATGTTTCCACATATCTCCATTGTTCCCAAAACTAAAACCATGTGATCCCTTATTTGTAGTTGATACATTAATATCACGAGGGAGTGTCACACGCTGACTGTGATAAAGGTTTATTCCTGCCCCAGTCGGCACGTACCGTGTAGTCTGTTCAAGCTGAGTTGTTGTTTGTTGTCGTCTGGCAACGGTTGCCGGTAGTCATGACTAAGCCGGTCATGTGACTCCAGTGATAAAGCAGAGAGAGAGAGAGAGAGTTTGACTTGTACGTGGATGAGTTGGAGTTGCAGCGGTGTCGCTCGTCAGTTGACTCTTACATCAGTGACAAAAAATAAACTCTGAGTCAGAAAAATAAGTGGAGTTTCATTGTGATGGCACATCTTTCTAAATTAGTGTCAGAAAGTACAAAGATCTCTAGATTGTAGTTGGACTTTGGACGTTACTTATTTGAACTATGTTAAAAGTCTTCACAGTATTCTTTATAACCCTCAGTATCATCTGATCACATGTATTCATTATTTTATGTTATTTTTTTTATTTTAGGTGCGATTTTCTCCTCTTGTCCAAGTCCACGTCATGCAGACTTGGCCGTTTGCCCGGCAGGCGTCTCGCAAGGGACCCTGGGAAGAAATGGCACGGGACCGCGACCGTTTCCGGAGGCGGATCCAGGAAACGGAGCAGGCCATCGGCCACTGCTTCAGCCAGGCTCACAGAGAGAAGATCCAGGCGTACCTGGACGGACGGTGCCTTGAAATAAATCAAAGCCCCTGAACACTGAATGTTTTTATTTCCTTTTCGGATGAGGACTCGTGATTGGTTGCAATGCAACAGTGATTTTTTGATTTTAGGCCAATTAGAAATTTGATGTTAGGCCAACTTTAATGTTCGGTGTCAAGTTGAACAACCTTGTACCTCAAAAGGTTTTATACATTGTGTGACTGTTGCACTGACTGACACTTTCTCATATTAACCTCAACATTAATGTTTGGAATGTTGTTTTTGTATGCCTTATATACTGACCTAGTAATGTAACTTATTTATGCCCTATGGAGCTTGTCTTTTATTTTTTACTGGTGGTTTTAACTGTTTGTACATGTTTTTATGTGTCTGAGCAAATCCCAGTGGTGAATCTAGAAGTTAAAGGTAGATCATGATGGTATCATCGGAGAGCAGAGCTTTACAGTACAAAGTGTTTTGAAGAGTTTTACTAAAGCACGACGGATATCTACCAGTTCTTGTTTTATTGTTCAAATATTTGAGTTCTTTATATATATATGATTTTTTTGCTGTGTATTTTGTTATATTTTGGCACATAATAGCAGCCTTTTCTGCACTGAGTGTGACGATGGATGTCTTTGATATTATTATTGTTATTGTTGTTATTATATTGATTGGAATGATTCAAACACTTTGTCTCATGTGACTCACTCAGCTTCTCATGGTAACATCATGTAGCTGAAAAAATGTCAAAAACCTGTAGCACATTTGTCATTAGGTGCTTTGTTGAATAAATAAAAATTGTTTTATTATTATATCATGGTTTTGTGTTTTGTAGTTGCAGGTGTCACAAACCACAAAGAGAGCAGAGCACACATGAGTTGATCTACTTAACCGAGCTGCAACCAAACAACACAGAAAGCTGCTCAGACCAGAATTACTTCCTGTTTTCAATCCATGCTTATTTATTTAAACTGTCCACCCGCTGGTTCCTGTTTTGGATTTTTGAAAGATATTCAGAAAGCACACAAAGTCCCAAAAACATGTAAACAACACAGACTGCAGAAAACATCCTGAATGGCACATCACAGCTGAAAAGTTTAAGTCTAATATTGTTGTAAGAAACTTCAGTTTTGCACAACACAGTCACACCTACAGTCTGTTTACCTCCTGAAACGACACATAATAGAAGCGACATCACTCTTACTCTGGTCAGACACACCAGTTTAACCTTTAACCACTGTTTGCACACACCCAGTATGTTCATTCTACCATCATATAGCAACTAGAGCAGCTGTGTTTGTGTGTTTTTGACTCCCACCTGTGACGAAAGAAATGCAACGTAACCTGATTTACACACGCGGTACTTTCCTCTACCAGGAAGCTCTGATTTGGTGTTTTGTGGGTAAAAAGATCTACAAGTCTGTGTTCAAACTGAGCTAAGTTTGGTTGAAATGTCACTGTTTTTTATGACATCTAGGTTACATTTTAACTGTTAATTCAACAGCATTTCATTAATTATTTTTCAACCTGTAATGAGGACCCGCTTCACACTGAAATACAGCCGATGATGCTGTTAAACAACTGTTATATGTAACCTAGAGGTATTAAAAACATTCATTTTACAACCAATTGATAATCTAAATTGACATCTTTTAACCCACAAATCACAAAATCAGTGTGTACTGGGTTATTCAGTATGTATCCAGTCTGTATTTCTGCTTGTCATGTGTGTTTCTATTATGAAAAATCTAATGAAATGTCTGCAGTGTGTAAAAAAAATGGCCCAAAAAAACATGGATTTTTGTTTTATTCATCCATTTCAACCCATCCTGACTCAGTTTTTAATGGCTCATCACTTCCCACTCATGTACCCTCTCTCTCTCCCCTCCACACACACACACACACACACACAGTCATGTTTCCATCACTTCAGAGGACCTTCTTTAGACTTACATTCATTTCCTGGAGTCCAACACTTTTAACCAAGTCTTTACTCCACATTAAGGGGACTTGCTTTTTTTTTTTTTTGTCCCCATAAGGGAGGCGAGTCCCCACAACATGACTGTGTAAACAGATTCATGTCCCCACAACATGAGGAATACCTGGACCATACACACACACACACACACACACACACACACACACACACACACACACACACACACAGGAGCTGATAATTTCCCAGATGGCCGTGAGTCTCCGTGCAGACTAACTGCTGTAAGGCTGTCGTAAGACAAGGGTTAAAAACACCAAGTATGATGAAATGACTTTCCTGAGGGATGAAATCAATTAGCAGGTCTCCACCGCTCTCCCCTTGCCAACACACACACACACACACACACACACACACACACACACACACACACTCATACAGAAAGTCTGGTGCAAAGGTGAGCAATCGCTGACACTGTTGCTGTGTCAACCCAGCGGTGGGTCTTCTGTTGATGTAGAGTGTAATTGATCTCCTGCTGGTCTTCCGGTTGAGCTCGGTGGTTCTTTACGGTCACCAGAATGACAACATTCGGTTTATGATTTAATATTAATGAGCTGCAGCATTTTTATACATTTTCACAGCATCAGGGAGGGACCACAGTGAGCGTGCTGAAAGGCTTTTATGAAGCACCAGAAGAGTAACCGTTTTCAATAAATAAACAGTATGAATCCCATCTGGCTGGAGCGAAGAGTTATGAAATATCTCAGAGTATAGAGGAGGAGGGTTTGAAAAGGGTGTATTTATGTTCAGGAAATGGTTTAGTTAAAAAAAAGAGAGAAAAAAAAGTGAGCAAATATTGCCTCCTTGTGATAGAAAAGAACACATATTCACCTCCGACTTGTCCACATTTGGTTAAACTGGTTTTCTTTTACAGGTGGAGAAATAACTGGTTCTCTTTTGTGTGTGTGTGTTGAAGGCTCTGTCGCTTCCTCTCTCAGAGTACAGAAGCTCTCTCTCTCTCTCTCTCTCTCTTCCTTGTTTGCGATGGTCACATACAATAGACTCGGAAGAATTGGAAATCTGTTTGTCCACCTGCTTTTCAAACAGCGGCTGAAGAAGATTAGCCGTATCAGAAGTGGCTCCGGTGAAAAGATCAACAACATCTCGAGACCATTTTAATGGACTCTAAACCTTGATAAGAACTGTGTGAAAGAATATTGATTTCTGCACATCTTCCCCCCCTTTTTTTTTCTTTCTGCAAGGATCGTAGATCAATATGTCACTAATTAGATTTTCTGTTGTTTGCTCTTCTGTGGTGGAGTGTTTTATTTGATGCACTGGATATAGGTGCACTAGATATCTGAATTAAAATGAATTAAAGTGAGAATAGTGTCACCAAACAGCGACATCTAACCAACCTGTCAGATATATGTTGCAGCATACTGTGATTTTAAATCATATTACTGTCCATCCCCAGAATAAAAACAAATATCCTGTGTATTATGAATGCTGCTTACATGAATGATTTAAAGGATTTAAAAATGTATAAAAATAGAAGAACCTAATCTTTCAGTGGTGCTGTTTTGGAGCTTTTCTTGAATCATAATTAAGGGCTTTCTATGATGCAAGTCTGTGAACCCGGCTGTACATTTTCTAGATGCTGCGCCTTTGTTCCAGAGGCTTTCTGAAGCCGACCTGATCACATCAGCTGTGAGCTGTGATAAACTCTAACATCTGTTTTTTCCTCTGGTGTGTGAGGGCAGAGCGTTTGTCCATCTGATCTCCTCTCCGCTTGCCTTTCCCTGTTTATGATTGTGCTAAATACCTCAAGGACATTCAGCTGGTGCTTTTTATCCAGCTCACTGTGAGTGAGCAGCTGAGGGGGTTCGGCGTCCTGCTTAAAGGATGCTATCACAAGACACAAGTGTCAATCAGTGGCGATTGAACCTGTGACTTTCCAGTTACAAGGTGCAACTCTTCTATTATCGCCCCTGCTTTCTGTTCCCTTCTCCTCCTGCTTTGTTTTCTTTTTCAAAATTCCCCCCCTCCTTCCCCCCCCCTCACACTCTCCTCTTTCTGTATCCTTGTCTCCATCTTTCTCCTCCTCATCCACTCCCACTATCATTAGCTCTGCGGCCTAGGCGACCCCGTCTCCAGGCAACCGGCAATGAGTGGCGAGGCATTGAAAGGATTGCAGGTGATTGCAGCAGCGGTATCATCATCATCGGCACCAGCAGCAGCAGCAGCAGCAGCAGCAGTGGAGGCAGTGGGTTTTCAATCCCATACACACACACACACACACACACACACACTTGTGGTTGCCCCTCTCACTCGCCTGCCAGGGAAGCACATCTCCTGGGTCACAATTAGCTGATGATGCAACCTACCAGCAGCTATTGTGTCTGACACGGCTCACGCAGACAGACTACATGAAATGCAAAAGGCAGAGCAGCTAATCCTCTTGTTTACTTTATTATACAGTTTGTGTATAAAATATCAGGATTATCCACATGATGCCGCGTTGCCAACTGTTTCACAAAACCCACATGTCACCTTTAATCTTAGCCTTTAAATTTGTCTCACTTATACTCTCTTTTCATGACATATACGTTTCTATTTTATATGTTTAAACGTTCCCTTCATGACTAACATTAAATCACATTCAATATCTGTTTACATTGAGCTTTTAGGACCCACAGGGGGATTGTCGCTTTCACTTACATTCACCTGGTCTGGCTCAGTGATTAACAAAGTGGACTTCATGAGCCCTAGAGGGGACCTTTAAAGGGCTCCAGAGGCCCTCAGCAAAAATAATGAGTGGTCTGCTATCATTCTATATGAATAAATAGAAAGTACAATCTAAAAGACGACGGCTATCTTTATCATTATGTCCACTATTATGTCCTTATACGGGCAGCTCATGCTACTCATTAGGAAATAGACGGGGTGTGACAAATACATGTGTGGTAAACACAAATCTATTCTGGTAAATACTCATGAGGATTAGCGTGTCTGACCAACACCCAGACTGGGCGCTTACTGCATGGTGTATTTATGTCTGTGGAGAATTTGAATAGGTGTAGTGTTTCATTTGAGCCACTGGGGGACACACCTCTCATCTGCTACATGACAAAACACACACACACACTCAAACACAGAGATGACAGCAAGACAAGGCCACAAAGTGCAAAGAGCACCAGCAATAGTTAATTTTTTCCCTTTAAATTTTTTATAGTAGAGAACAAATTATTAGATTCGATTGGAAATTATGATCAATTGAAAACATGTCATACATATAAATATATATACTTCAACACGTCCCCTTAACCAAGCCATGGTATGTGACACATGTTCATCTTCCTCTCTAGAGCTGCAAGGATTATTCGATCGGTTAATTGGTCGATCGACAGGAAATTAATCAGCAACTATTTTGATAATCAGGTAATAATTTTAGTTATTTCAAGCAAAAACACCAAAGATTTACTGGTTAAAGGTTCTCAAATGAAGCTTCTCTGTGTCATTCATGATAATAAACTGAACATCTGTAGATTTTGGACTGTTGGTCAGATAAAACAGGACGTTTGACACATTTGTCACTATGAGCTCGAAGGAATTATAAGGCATTTTTTACACTATTTTCTGACATTTTATAGACTCAGGAAATATCGATTAATTGATAAAATAATTGGCAGATTGAGCGATAATGAAAATAATCATTAGTTGGAGCCCTCTCCTTCTCATATTTGGACACACAGTATCACCTGTATCTTAGTATTTTTTTTTTTTTTTAAAAATTGTCTAGACAGTGAACAACTGTGTAACTCTGCTGCCCTCGTGTGGTGAAACAGACAACATCAAGACTAAAAGAAAAAAAGGTTTTTAGTTGTTTACTGTTCATTTGTAGCTTCATCTGAGATTTTATTGAGTTTATAGTGAAAAAGCTTCTCATCCTGCTGATAAGTTCTCAAGCCGACCGGTGTTTTTCTGTGCCTATCAGATCCAGCACAATGGAAGTGAAAGCCACTGGTCCAACAAGATGATATAATAAGACAAGAATCCCCTGTGATTATAATGAGACAAACTTTTTGCTATTTATGTCTCAGTAGCAGCAGCTGACCTCTTTGTACCCATCTACGCCAAAATGACTGTGCTGATAAAGGAAAATCATGTTTAAATATGGTCGCCAAAAAAATCATGTAAACAGAAAAATCATCTTAGTTCAGCGGATTGAAACAGAACAATTACAGTGTAATCCAATCCACTAAGCTGCTTTTGGAGGATTCCCCGCTCTGATCCGGCTGATGGACCAGCTCCTGACTGACCAGCAGTGGTCGCCTTATTGAAGAATTGAGCTTATGATTGCAGAGCCCACTGCGCTTCCTGGGATGATTGGAGGGGGACGGCAGTCGAGCTGCAACGATTAGTCGATTAAACAATTGGTCGGTTGACAGAAATTTAATTTGCAACTATTTTTTGAGATTCAAAATTTAGTTTATTATCATTTTTTTG
The DNA here is from genome assembly GCA_029490765.1 of Euthynnus affinis. Lineage (NCBI taxonomy): Eukaryota > Metazoa > Chordata > Actinopteri > Scombriformes > Scombridae > Euthynnus > Euthynnus affinis. Next base: position 9,064,768 of record CM055844.1, on the reverse strand, counting down.
TGTATTTGCACACACAAAAAACCCATAAAGCTGTTCCTCCAAACCCACAGCAGTGCAATAACAACAGAAAAGATAAAGATACACTGTCTGTCTAAAAATTCCCTTTTAAAAAAACGATAAAAACACATAAATCTCAAGAGAAAACAAAACAAAACAAAACAAAGTTGGCACCAGAGTGCATTTAAAGTGCATTTACAGCGAAAAGTACATGTCTCAGTTCGCTGTAGACAGCTCTTGCATGTCACAGCACTGATGGGGGAGTTATATAATCCATTTTGCTGTCCAGAGAACATGGATAATCTATGAATTGTGTTGAGTCATTTTTTTTATAGAAACAATGCTAAAATTCTCTGGTTACAGCCTCTTAAATGTGAATATTCTTCTTTTTTTCTTGAGTCCTCCATGATAGCAAACTGAACATCTTTTGACTGTTGGATGGGACAAAAGAAAACATTCGAGGTTGCATCAAGACCTAACAACTATTTGATTAACAAATGCTGCAGCCCTAAAAGGCAGAGAATTACTGTAAAACCTGCTGTTGTTGGGCAAAATTATTGTTTCTTTTCAGGAGCAATGAAAGACAATTTTTGACCACCATGTGGTTTTTTTGGGAGGGGGGGGGGGGTTTATCCAGCTGAAGAGTTTAATCAGACGAATGATCTCAGAGCGCTCTCAGTCTGGAGAGGGATGTCTAATGAGTTTTCCATGTGACATCATCATCTGCTATGTGCCCCATCAGTCTGTCAGTCAGTCTAAATAAAATGAAGTTCCTTTTGGATGGCGTATGACCCTTAGACTGGCAGGGTTAGTGTTTCCATTTCCTCCGAGGCCGTCCAGGCTAAAGTTAGCTGCATTCTTGTTATTCGAAACATGGCATCACCCACATATCTATCATAATGGAAGAGAGGAGGAATGCAACATCCACCAGAGGGGAGACGGCGACTTTAAGTCACTCGGTTGTCACTCAGTGGACTCCTTATGTTAAATGAAGTTTACCACCTGCAGCTGTGTATGAAGCCCCTGATGTTCACCATCATTAAAAAAAGTATAGATGTGAAATGAAAGTTCATGCCTGCCCTTTAACTCACATCTTATTTTAACCTTATTTTAATACGTAGACACAAAAGCAGTGAGAGTGTGATCTGCGCTTCCAGTTTCATTGTTATTTTCCACATTTAACCCAATGCAAAGAAGCTCAGTGGAAATTGATTTCATGTGTCCAACACACACAACAGTTTCTCTTCTCTGTGCAGATATAAACAGTCGGCAGATGTACCAGATAGAAACTGATACAAATTTGAAAATATTCATAGGATGGTCTGTGGATTATCATCAGGAAGTGTTATTAGTGTTGTCTAAATTACAGTTAATATCTGGAAACTTCAGCTAATCCCAACAGCAGCATTAGTGCAGCATCAAGCAAACTTTCCATTTATGTTGAATCTTTTTTGTATTTTAGTTTAGAAAAAAAAAAGCATTTTACCTTTTTCTCGTTATTTATTTATTTTTTTTACTTACAATTCACAAAAACCCTTGTTGCTTTGATTTCCTCCTAGAGCTCAAATACATGATATTAATATGTTTTTCCTGTGATGGCGAGAAAGAGTTTTCATCATTGCATCTGGACAAATCAGTGTCAGATCAGTTAACAAAAGTGACTTTAAATACTTATCATTGTAAACTTCTATTGTCCACTGCAGTAAACTCCCACTCATATTGCTCTCCTCTTGTGCCTGAGATGAAAACAATATGTAAAAACTATGTTGCATGCAGTTCCATTTTATGAAATATTTGGTTTATTTCCTCATTTATTTAAGTTGTCTTCTCCAGTTGTGAACAACCAAAATGAAAAATGACCAATACAATAATTGTGTGGAAAGAAATATTTTCTAGGACCGTATCTATATCTTTCATCTGTAAAAATGTCCCATATTCTTTACCTTCCTATAAAATATTGGCATTAAATTGGATTTTACCAACACTAACACTTTAATTTGGAGGCAAATATGAGAAACAATCAATAAACCTTTTTGAATACAGTTTCTTTTACCCGAAGCAGTTTGAAGATGACATGTGAATTCCTGCAGAGGGAGACAAAGTGATACAGAAAAAGTTCCAGATAGTTGCTGGAGGTTTCATCAGTTCCACCTGATTATCTATCAGTACAGAAAATACAGAATATGTTCAATCTTGACAGTGAAACACTGATGTTTGTGATACAATATTCTGAACTCGAGGCTAATTTACAAGCGTTTTCTGGAGCTTTTCGATGTATTTCATGACCTTTAGCAATACACGATTACTCAGATCAAGTGACCCAAATGCAAAAAAATTCAGTTACGTGACAACAGAGTCTTAGAAAAAGCTGGTAAATGACCCTTGAGTTTAGGATATTTGAACGCAGATCGCCTATCTGCTCCTAAAGTGAAGAATAAACGCTCAACTTTGATGTTTGGCTCTGTATTTCTTTTAATGTGTGTGCCAAGATTAATGATCTGATTATCGCCTTTATCTCTAGAATTAATTATTCATGTAAAATTCAGTTTAAAAAACACATTCTTTCAGCAATTATTTCTCACATTTTCATTCAGCTGATTGGGGGAATTGAGATTGAACTAACCGTCTCATAACATAAAACAAACCCCCCCCCTACATCATTCCTCTCTGGCTGTTGCGTGGAGTCTAAAGGTTAAGCCCTGAATCCGCTGGTCTCCCTCAGGTGATAAATTTAGTTTTTAAATTTAGGAGCCTGAGCAGGAAGAGTGGAGCTCTATCAGGCCTGCAGGCTGTTACACAAGTCACAAGCTCTTGTATGGAGCAGAGCCATGCATTATTCACCCCACATTTACATAAGACACAATGGGGAGAACAGTGCCAGAAATGTGTACGCCTGAGCTGCATGTGTGCGTGTGTGTGTGTACAGCGTGCAAGTGTTTCTCTGAATTTCTTTGCCACCTGAGGTTTTTGCTGTTCTGCCAACGGATGTTGACGCAATACGGACGAGGGCAAAGACCCACAAACTCCTCCCAGAGTCCCTGAAAGCCTTGGTTACACATTACAACAAGACAGAGAGGGAGAGAGGAAGGGGAGAGACTGCCAGATGAAGATTTATATTGTTTCTGTGCACATTTGTCTTTTCGCCTTTTCTTTCTATCTGAGGACTCTGTTCGGTGAGGGCCTGGAGCCAAACAAGTCTTTGCGATGTTGTTAAATAAACAGAACTTGGCCAAGATGTGAATTACTTCCGAATTCCTCGACCATGATGCAATCTTTTTATGTAATAAGTGGCCCCAACATTGAATGATTAAAAGATTTGTATTGCAATCATCACTTCTTTTTGGTTGTGGATTTTCTTGTAAACTTTTTTTTTTTTGCAGTGTACATGAGTCATGCACTAATAAGCTGTCATCTCTTCTGTTTCCTCTGTTTTTAACAAGTTAACTGACAGTGTAACACATTTCATATCAAATTTAAAGCTTACTAATGTTGTTGCCTTCAGGTCTGCAAACTCAAATATATGAAAAACAAAAATACATACATACATATTATGTTCGAAATAAACCTGAATGAGATAAGAGATGAAACCGTTGCACTTGAGTTTTATGTAAAACATCCTAATCGCAAAGGCAATGAAAAACATCTCGTCCCCACCGACTGAGGCCGTGCAGATTAATCCTGTTTGCCCAAAGGAAGTTCTGGCATGGGTTTGGCGCTTTCTTGCCAACAGGATGTAAAAAATCAAAATTTAAATATAACATTCAAAACTGTCAAGAAGAACCTGGACTTGGCAGCTCTACAGTGGGGAATTTCATACTGCAGATACTCTGGACAGCTGAAGCTTCGTATTAACCTCAGATAAACTTCATAATGTTGTTTTGCACAAAATGAGGCTTGTGGATTTTGTTCCCTGTCACTTATATTGGAAGCATATTAGGAAGAGATCTGTTAACAGCCAGTATGAAGTATGAAAAGGGGAGAATGATTACAGCATAGAAAATTGTTTCAGCATGCATGCTTTATGGATCCCTGACTATTGTTTTAAGGCAGACTTGAAACATTGAAACTATCATTTAAGGTCTTTCAGACACCTGAAGAACAGATAAACTACACATGTGAATTATTTCTGTAAATTTGCACATTTACAGTTCAAATATTCATCTCCAAATAAAGAACTTAAAGGACAGCTTCACTTTTTTTCTCCCCAAGTCTGTCTTAAAACTTATTCCTCTTGTTCATACTAATCGATAAAAGATCCTTTGCGAATGCACAAATCCACAGTCCTCCTTCGGTGCAAAAATGTATTTAAAAGTTTCTCTGAGGCTAATATAAGGTTTCTAGAGTCTTAATCAGGCAAATCAAGTGGATATCTTCCAGGGTTACAGTCTTTTTTTAGTATAAAATTCCCTGGTTGTGTTTCCCTGTTGAGCTGTGGTGGAAGGATCATGACAGAAAGAGGGAGCTTGGCAATAAAAAAGATTTAATCCACTTGATTTGACTAATCTGGACAGCTGAAGCTTCATATTAGCTTCAGATAAATTTGACTTGACTTGGTCAGTATGAACAGGAGGAATGATTACAGCAAGAAAAACATGTTTCACTGTTCATTTTGGGCTCCTTGATGATTGTTTTAAGACAGACTTGGAAAAAATTGTGAAGCTCAACTGGTGGCACAATGGTCAAAATTGCCAGGAGCTATTATTTTTCTTGCCTGTAGGTGGCGCTGGTTGGACTTGAACTACAAGTCTGCACCTACTGGTGTTGTGACTGTGCATCTGAATGACACCGGCTGCACGGCATCAGGTCCTTCGGTGTGTCCTTGTTGGTACGAAGCATAAAAGAAACTTCAGCAGTTTACTGACATCTTCAATTTATGGGTATAGAATGAAAAGTCTCACTTACAATGGCTTCTGGAGACTGGTGACAGATCTCAATTCCACCTATAACCCTCTACATTTTTTTTTTTTGACACGCTATATTCACCTTCTATGTGTCTTTTACAATTGCTGTACTCTTGCAAGTGGCAGCCCAACACTAAAAAGAGTGTAGTTCTGCAACTTTTCAACACAAAAGATGAATAAAAACAAAAGAAATGTATTGTAAAATGTTTTTTCTACTGCACTATTTGGTTGAGAGACATCTCTGTGCTCTGTCACTTAAAACAAAAGGCAGAGTTTTCACATAACAAACTCGTCCATAACGTAGAAAATGGATAAACACCTACATATTCCCTCCCGGCTGGTTGTGTGTAGTGAGAGGCCCCAAGTATTTGCAGTAGGTGGGGGGTGGAGGGGGGTTAAATCCACCTCCCTGAATCCTGTTCCTTGTCTCCGTTTCTCTGTGTGTGTTTGCTTTCTTTGTTTTCTCTTTATTCTTTCAGCAGCTCCACACGCACAACTGGAGATACTGGATGTCCTGGCGGCTGCTGTTTTTGCAGCAAAAGCGAAGCGGGGAAGCAACAGGCACAGCACAAATAAACACATCAGATGACTAATGTCTGCTTTATAAAAATCTATTGTTCTTGGGTAAACAGTGTGGAATGAGACTGCTTATTTCATGTGGTGTGGTACATCTTTATCCAAATGAGAGTGTGTGTGTGCGCCAGAGGTTTAATCAGTGGAGATTAAAACGCTGCCCAGTAAAAATGACACCGTCTGAAAACAAGACCACAAGGAAAAATACGACTGCAACGTCTAGAGGAAAAATATAAATGACAACATGATGGAAAGTGGTACAATTAAATGCCATGAATGACAAAGGAACTGACATTACCCTAATCCAGGAAATGTGCGTACTTATGATGAGGAAGGAAAGATTAAGATTATGCAGAAGCTTCTAGCAGATTTCTATCTGTTTGGTTCATCAGACAGGATCTGGAATGATATTGATACTGTTGAGAGACGTAAACATACATTAATCAACAGTTCATAGTCATGACCCTCCATATTTATCCTTATTATCATTCAAGTATTGTTGTGTGATTGCTGAAAGCACACAGAGCTGTATTATTCTTTTTCTTCTGTATGTTCTTAGCTGGCTAACGAATATATTCATATATCAATACGATCAGTTCTTTAAGGATGTTTATGCTATTACTTTTTATTTTTTTTTATAACTTTTATACTTTTTAAGATGTTAAGCATTTTCAACATATCTTTTACAATGTCGGCAAATGGGGATAAATGACACATACAGACTTACACATGCATACTGGCCCTCATTCTGTACATACAAACATGCATATTGGTGACAAATTAAAGCAAAAACGGGTCCAGGTCTGAATGCTTGACCCCTTCAGTGAGGGGATCTGGTGGCTCTGTTATGCTTAAGGGGACATTTTACTGGCATGGTTTTTAGGTCCACTTGACTCAGAGTCACTGTTAATCAGTACAAAGTTGCTCTGAGTCATCACCTTTATCCTGTGATGAAACATTTCTATCCTGATGGGAGTGGTCTCTTCCAGGGTAACAATGCCCCAGTTCACATTCAATTAATTCCTATTTAATCCAGTTAACAAGGACTTTTTAAATACAAAATGTAACTATTTATCTGATATAACAAGACAATAGCTGCTTTCTGGTGAGTCAGAGGTGATTCAGGCCTCTTTAGTCCTAGATGTGCTACCAAACACAACTTTTCATTAGTTTATGGCCGAGTAAAAATGTCAAAAATGTAACATGGGAAGAGTTTGAAGTAGAGCTACAATGTTTAGTTGATAAGATTGATCTGAAAAAAAGAGCAATTACATCACAATCAAATATATCAAATCTTAAGATCAGAGGAGGAAAGTAGTTCTAGGATTGTTTTAGTTGAATAGTTTTTAGAGGCTGTGAAAAAGACGGACCGCCATTTTGTTCCCATTACACTTTGTATTTCTCGCCGTACTTGTTTGTTTATCCAGTCACGTTGCCGTCATAAACTATCCTAGCGTTTGTTTGTGTTCGTCATTGTTTTCTTAAATTTACATCTGCATTTATCGTTTAATTGAGATGATGTTTATTGTTTATTGATTTAAGTACTTTATTGAGTTATAGATTGCTTAACTTAGCGTACGCTCACCATGTTTCCCAGGAAACAAAAGAGGGAGCCACTTCCTGATTTTAAAATCTTATTTGACATCATCAGTGATGTCAATTTATTTAGTTAAATGTTTGGTTTTGTTATTTGTACTTATTTCAGACTAAGCTTATGGTTGATGTGTGTATAAACAATGTTAACTGACATTTTCATACACCAGTCGGTAGTATAAGGGAAAGGACATCGCTGATAGAAACATGGTTCTGCCGAGATAGACTGCAGGGCCTATTTAAAGGGAGAGTTGTTGGTTTCAGTGAGAGCAGACATTGAAAGAAGACGTCAGTGTAGCTGTGTGAAGGTAGGTTTGTCTCTTATCACCTTCTTTGACACTTTGACACAAAGCTTTAGCTCAGGTAAAACTTTATTTTACAGTAAAACAGCAAATAAATATAAAAAGGCAGAAAGTGTTGCAGAGATGTTTTTCTTGTCTCCTATCTCGTCAATCCCCTTTAGACCCAAAATCCTTTAGGTTTCAATATAATTTAATTTTGCTTTTTGCTCATCATCTATTCAAATAAGAAAATGAACATTAGTAGGTCACCAAATGAGGGAGGGGAGGGAACAGAGGAGGGGTGAGAGACTGACAGTGATGATCAGTAGATACACAGTAAAAGAGAACAGTGCTGTAATGTCTCTTAACTGTTGAGATTGCACAAAAAAACAGTCCTTTCATCCCCATGTCTAAACTGTGTGAGTGTCAGTGTGTGTGTGTGTGTAATACTGTAGGTCAAAGCTTATAATTAATGTGATCGCTTGTAGCAGCTTGCAGCAGCAATAGCAGCAGCTGGCAGCAGCTCTCTACAACAGCGGAGTTGGCACATGTGTGAGAGGAGGATGATTTTTCACTTCTTCATCTTCGTCCAGCAGATCAGTAGCTGAGTTCCTTTTTTTCTTTACTTGGTAAGAACAGGCGAAATACATTTCCTAATCACTTTGAATTGTGCTATACGCCCTGACTTTTATCATGATAATGATTTTGGTATCATGCCATCTGATCACAACATCAAGCTTGTGAGCTATTCTTTGAGATTCTTTCAGACTCATGGACCAATCTTGACAATTCGGAGTTTTTGCTTTCCTGATGTGAATGTTATTCCGATGAAAGGCAAAAAGGCGTCGGTTTCGAAACCATTCTTGTTAACTAGCTACATCTGTACTGTTGCTAAAATAATGTCTTGTTTCAGTGGCAAGTCAACGTTTGTGAAGGTGAAGCTGGAGGAGCAACAGAGGAAGGATCGCTCTCCCAGGACTCACAAACAGACAATTATTAAAATATTATTACAAAATATTAAAGATAAATATAAAAGAAACGCTACTGATGTAAACAACATCAGAAAACCTTTGAGACTTAAGTTGATCAATGCAGTGACGTGCTTAAAATTTTTTGGTGGTGAGGCGAGTCATTTGTTTACATACGGGTCACAGACTATGCCTTTACTATGAAACACCCATGTGCATTAGCGTGAAGTATGTAGGTTCAGCGTTGGGACAGCAGGCACCTGAACACACACACACACACACACACACACACACACACACACTACAGTACTATCAGCCTTGGTTTACCGGTACGACTAAACAGTGATATCATAACTTGGCTGGAAATGTCGTTCATTGTTCTTTCTACTATACGGGATCACTTTATCTTTTCACACCAAAACACTCCAAACAGTAGAATAATCCCCTGGGGTTTTTTTTTTTTTTCAGCGGTGAGGACTGTGTTTGTCGACCTCTACCTGCCCTTCAGCTTTCCCTGCCTTGTCAGGAGTTTTTGTTGATGTTGAGATGTCTCCAATCCAAGTGCTGCCAACTGAAACCAAACACGGGGGGGAACAGGAATCAAACGCATGCACGCAATAGTTTACCAGATGTGAAAAAAATACTTTGCTTTCATTCTGGTAAATTCAGGGTGTTTTGGATAAATGGTTAAATGAAGCCTGCTGGACACAGGAGGTTAACTTGAAGAAATGGCAAACTTGAACGATTACATAATAAGTAAACCACAAAACTTGCTGCATCTGGAAATTTTGGAGCAAAATAAAGCACATTTATATATCTCTCTATCAAAATCCCAAATGCTGCAAAGAAGTGTGAAATGATGGTGTGTGTGATTATGATCAACACGTAGTAGTCTTTCTGATCTTCACGCTGCGTTCCACTCTTGTGGAAATTACTGTTTTCGGCGAGGAAATTCCTGTCAACTTCACAGCGGCTAAGGTGAAACTGTTTTTGTTCCAAGTGTGGATTTGAAGATAACAGGGCTGCATGGAAAATGTCTCAGGATGTTGTCATAAGCACGCCACCACACGTCTCCTGGATATGAAGTCACTTTGGGGAAAAAAACAAAACAAAAAAAGAGAAAAAAAAATGAAATTCCGATGAGCTCAGAGTTCCTGACGATTGACTCAGAACAAACTGTGTCTGACAGCTGACAGAGGCTCTTATTTGCTTTAATGAGCGACTGAGGAAAACCAACAATAACATGTTTGCTGCATGTAAACATCGCAGCTCCGCAGACTGACATACCAGTAGGGTGATCTTGACATATCACGTACATACTGGTATCGGTGTGTTATTTAACAGATGCAGCGTTTATAGTTTTACAAGTATGTGATTTCCTGATTATTTCCTGAGAACTTCTCTGAGCGGGAAGCATGTGATTTAGTAATAACAACCAGGAAAATGCTGCAGCTGTAGAGACAGCGTTCACTTGGATAACCTACAATTAACTAATTCCAATGAATTGCTTATGTAAGTCTTGTATTCGGTGCACAGCAGGTCAGAAGGACGTGCTAAAATGTCATGTTTGTCTGCAGGTAAACACACAGTTAACCATATTTGGTGAATAAATGAATGATGATTGAATATTTACTTGGGTTTACATGGAGCTCTTCCCTTAACAGCTGTGGGTTCATAGCATCATTGCTTTTACTGCTCTTTTGGAACGCTACCTGATACTTCTGAGATGGAAAGGAGCTGCTTCACTTGCAATTTCTCACTGGATTAGAGATGTAATCTCAAATCTGTAGCTTGAAAATTTTTAAAAACACACTCAGGGGTTCTGAGCAGAAATTCTAGCTTCTTCTTAAAGCATAGGTTCACCATTTTTCAAGTCTGTCTTAAAACAAGTAAGGTGTCCATGTGAGCAGTGAAAGAGGTTTTCCTCGCTGTAATCATTCCTCCTGTTCATACTGGCTGTCAAAAGATCCTCTTCAAATGTGCTTTCAATGTAAATGATGAGCGTCCACACAGTCATTTGTGCAAAAATGTCTTTAATGGTTTATCTGAAGCTTATATGAAGCACATGGAGGATGTATACTAACAAAAGGCACTAAAAAGACTGCAGCATCGCACCGAGGAGGACTGTCCTCCATCACTTACATTGCATTTGCATTATGAAGGGATCTTCTAATGGTCAGTATGAACAGCAAGAAGAACCTATTTCAATCTCCATTTGGGCTCCTGACCTGAAAAATTGCGAACCCGTCCTTTAACATTCTTTGTTTTTTTTTTTTTTTTCTCTCTTCTCTTCTTACGCTTCTCCCCCTTGTTCTGTACTGGCGGTGGTCTTCGCCCCGTGGCGCAGAGCTGCCTCTCTGAATACTGTTCTGTACTGTTTAACTTGTCTCATCTTGTTTTGCTTTATTTTAACATGTCAGGTACCGTGCGCTGAATGTGGATTTTTGGTATTTGTATCTGGACTTTTTGTGTAAGCATCGCATGCACCACCTGATCTAAGCAAACAGCAACCCCGTGACAGTAGAGGAGGGAGGGGTGATCTCTCTGTGTAAGTTTTAAAGAACTTGGAGAGAAAGGAAGTCAACAGCTGCTCAAGTAAATAAAAAGAAACTATTATAAAGAAAATGGAGACAAAGTTATTAAGTTCTTTCCAGGAAACAGAAATTATAATGAAATTCTGAGACTTGTCAAGTGTTACCTGTGCACCTGTTGTTTTACTAAATTAAAGTAACATGTTGTTTTTATTATTAGATATTTTAATGCCTGAATTCCAGATTTTAATGTCATTTGTTCTGTTTTTAAGGGAATGTTGCCTTTTATTTATTCATTCATTTTTGATAGAAGAAAGCAGCGATTTGACAGTAAATGAAGGAAGAGAGAGGGAGAAAGGATGACATGCAACAAGAAAGTTCTCTGGCTGGACTTAAAGCAGGGACACTGCGATTACACGGTCAGCATCTTGAGCTCCTAAACCTCCAGGAAGTCTCATAACATCTTAATAGCATAACAGCATAATCTTTGTAAAGTTTATTGTTCAACTGTAAAATATTATGAGGCATTTCACACTGAAATTAACTCTTTAAAATCCACATTTAAGGGAATGTTTACATTGAACGTTGTGTATTTAAAAGTCCCATCAGTCGAGTATTTCAGGGAAAAGTGTAACTGTGATAAAGATAAGTAATATAACTTGTTCTACATACATACAACTCCACTTCTAACAATGCCACTATAAATTAAGCGTCCAATAATGTGCAGGCTGATTTGGATGGGATTTACAGTGTGTGCAGAGTAATTAAAATCAAAGCCTCTTCTTAATGAGACACTTCATCAGCGAAATTAAGTCTTTTATTTCACAATCAGACCCTCACTTGTTAGATCACCTAAACACTGAGGTGGCACATACTCTGAAGGGACCAGAATCAACACATTTTCATTCAGTCTCCTCAGTTTCCACCGTGAAGAACACTGGTAGAGCAGAGCAGCTCCTCTTATTTATTTTCTCACTGTAGAAGTGGCTGTTATGTTGCCTTTAAGGACTGTCAGAAATGTTGGAACTGTGAAAGTCTGGCATAAAGTTAGCAACAAGAGATGAGACAGTAAGGTAGGGGATTTTATTGATACATGTAGAGCTATTTAAGTTATTTAACTATGTGTAGCCTTTCCTGTATTGACATTTAACGCAGTGACTGAATAAAGACATGCACTATCTTCAGGTAATGATTCAAAACTAATCTGAATTAAAACAATGACAAGACAGTTCTGCAATATGCTTTTATTCCAGCAGATAAGAAAACCACACGAGACGCAACTTCAGTCAATTAAATCTCCAAGTGCCAAAACCTGGTATGGCAGGTGTGTCAAGGTGTGGAGAACTGTCAGATAATTGAGTTTAACTGTGGTATGATGTTTTTAACCTGCTGATTACAGAGCAAGAAAAAAACAAAATGATCTTTTTTTCTCAACTCATTTGGATTTAAACATTTATTAAGCGATATTAATCTTCAGTGAGCTCATTGTGCCATTCATCGGGAATTATTTACTAATCGTCACAAAATGAATTGATGTTTTGAGCCAGTTTTTACATTATATCACATTTATTTTATCTAAAGAAAATTCCACACTTTACCTACACGTATCAGGTGCGATTGGGGGGGTTTCAACGTCTCGCTAAAGGACACTCTGACATGTGGAATCAGGAAGAGTGGCAAATCGAGCCACCAAGCCTATGATTAAAGGCAAACCTGCTCTTCCACCTGAATGACACCCGCCCCCAGATTTTAATGTCAAGTGACACACATGCATATAGCAAGAAATTACTGCTCCATGAGCAAAGATGGCACTTCTGATTTATTTCCCCATGAAAGATCACACATATTGAACACAACTTCCCTGTCGACACACAGTCATTAATTCATTAAATATCAGACACATTCTTCGATAAAAATTTGCTATTGGGCCTCTTAATTAACGTACTGATATAGTATAACGAACACAGCATAGAAGGCATTTCAGTTATTGTCATGTTGCATGTGGAAAACTTAATTGGATGATATACAGATGTTAAAAAGAAATTTCCTCCAGTTAGCTGCACTGTATGCTATATATAGTCTATGTATACTGCTAATATAACAGTTTATCTTATGTAACGACACAAACTGTGCATCATCATTTGTGCTTCATGCAACAAACTGTGGTTCAAAAATCGTATTTTTGTCCCGACACTGAAGAGACCAATAGTGTAAATACTCAAGATTCTTTAGTAAAATAAACATATCAATACCACACAATTTAAAAAATCTAAAAGTCCTGCATTCAAAATGTTACTTAAATAAAACTACAAAAATATTATCAGCAAAATATCATAGCAAACATACTTTTTTTATAAAGCTTGACCCCTTTCAGATTGCTATATTATGATAAATGGTGTTATTGTATGATTATTACTGATTATTTAATAATGGATTACATTTTGAAGCTGAAACTGGTTGATTTAGAGCTAATATGAACTACTTCTAGGTCTAATATATATCAGTGCGTCATGTTTTCTGTATAAATTATTCATTTGCAAAATAACTGCTGTAAAATAAATGTAGTGGACTAAAAATTGCAATATTTCCCTCCTAAAATGTATAGATGAGTGAGAGGAATTACACATAAAATAGAAATACTTAAGTAAAATACAAGTAGGTCATACAATGCTTAGGTAAAGTAGATGTACTTGTTTACTTTTTTACTCCAGCTCAGTAGTCTAGAGATGTCAGTTCATCCCCGGCAGACACTCAGTACTCGGATGTACGGGCTTCAGAGGAGTCCCTGAAGGCATCGCCGGCCCTGGCAGTGATCGTTGAGCTCCCGGGAGACTCCACCGAGAGGGAATGAGATGAAATAGGACTTCAGACCGGATCATGGCGGCGCCTGTCGGGCGGGACACCTTACCTGAACACTGGTCTTACGGTGTATGCGGGGACGGCAGGGTCTTCTTCATCAAGTGAGTGGGATAATAAGCGCTTTATCGCACCGTCTCTCTCGGTTTAACGGGAGTTGGCGGGGTCTGCTGCTGCTTTCCTTCCTTCCTTCCTTCTTTCCTTCCTTTCCCGGCGATGTAACAGGTGTTTTTCTCCCCTCTCTCTCTCTCCCTCTCTCTCTCTATCCGTCTCCCTCTCTCCCTCTCTGTCTGTGCGGCAGCGATGAGGCGCAGACCACCACCTGGCTCCATCCCCGCACCGGTGAACCGGTAAACTCCGGACACATGATCCGCTCAGGTAGCCCGGCTAAAGCTGTTTGACCTGTGCTCATTTTGCTCTCATGTTTACTTTACTGTATGTGTGTGTATGTGTGTGTGTGCAGCCAACTTCAAGTGTACATTTCGGGCCCCCCAAAAACCGGAGGAGAGAAAACTTTCAGGTGTCTTAAACGAGTGTGTGTCGTCTGTTTTTTTATTTTTATTTCAGACCTGCCGTCCGGATGGGAGGAAGGATTTACGGACGAAGGGGCCAGCTACTTCATTAAGTAAGTGTTTGATGACGGCTGTTATTGCTGCAGTCACCTACCTGTACGTGAAGTTACCGTGCAGCAGCTTAATATGGCTCCTGCCTAATTCCCCTCCACTAGCAGGACTAATTAGCGCAGGGACAGTGTGGATTTAAATGGAGGAGGGTGTGTGTGTGTATGTGTGTGTGTGTGTGTGTGTGGCTGGGACTAACCTACTGACCCTCTAATGACCCCCGTTGCTTTCATTTATTGCAGGTGCACGTATCAGCAGTGTGTTTATCATGCTCCTTGTCTGTGTAATAGTATTTTCATGCACTGGTGAAAGTTGTTTGGATGCTTTTATTGTACTTGATCCAGTTATCTATATCCAGTATCAATATTTACACTCGCCGAGCACTTTATTAGGAACACCTGTGTGGTTTGCAGTTATTTGGTTAATCCCTAGGATGATTTACAGAGAGGGTGGTGCAATTAAAATAGAAATAGAAATAGAAAAGAAACGACTTTATAAAGTGTTAACTTGGTTCAGTTGGTGTTTTTTCTTTAACCAAAAGAAAATACTTAGTTTTCAGTGTGTAATTTAGTGTCAAACTACATATTAACATACTAGATTGTCTCTTGAAAACTCTATAATTTCCCCACATACTCCCAAATTATGTAGCCCTGCCAAAGAAATGGCCCAAGAATGAAAAGTCACACAGCAGCTACCCTCTCTAAAAACTACACACTGCAAACTGAGTGTTTCAGTGAAAGAACTGTCAAGAGTCTATTTTATGAAGGAAATATATTAACGATTAATCTACACGTGAACTCAAATAGCCTATAATGAGCGAATGCTTAGCAACTAAACCAACTCATTTGTACCAAATGTTCCAACAATTAAGTGCTAAATACCTGAAAATGACTCAAACAGTTTCCAGGAAGTCAGTGTAAAATTAGGGGACGTGTAAAGCAAAGCGTTACCATGTTTTTTATGTATACGTATTTTCATGCACTGATGCAAGTTGTTTGGATGCTTTTATTAATTTCCTACATTCTACAAAAAAATGCAGCGTATTTTATGATGTGATACCCAATTTTTCCTTAACTTGCTTTGTACTTTTATTAAGTTATTTCCTTCGTACCCAAGAATGCTTTGGAAAAAATGTTTTGCATTCAGCCATAGCTATGCACTCAGTATTTACACTCACTTTATTAGAAACACCTGTGCGATACAGCAGCTCTGCCATAAAGTCTACTTTTACAAAGCTTGGGTTAGCTTTAGCTTCACTTTTCATGGCTGGAAGTAGTGGGTGGTGGTGGTGATGGTGCACTGGAGTGCTTTATATTCCTGTTATTTTACCACCCTCATGTATGTTTATGGGGTGGACAATATATCAGGAAGACTTTTCAATGTAATTCAAAATATATTGGATTGCATTAGAGTGTGCAGGTGTTCCTAATGAAGTATATATTACTGCAGAGTCATTTTATAGACAACAAGATTAAAAAAAACAAACTCTTTATTCATTAAAAACTAGTTGTTTGTCCCAGAGTTTCTCTACATGACGGCCAGATTTTTCTCTACTTCGTCAGAGATTAATTAAAAAATTGTTTAATTATCCCTTTAATTCATGTATTCAGTCATTTCTATTGGCTCAGAATTGTTAAAAATATTGGTATCCATCCTTTTAAAAACACATTAATCATGTCTACCTTTAATTATAAAATGTAAACTACACTCCAGGTCTTGAAATACTCAGGAAAATAGTACAATACAGCTGACATGACCTCTGGTTCTGTAGATCCGCCCCTGTAGTCCATCCAGCTAAAAACTAATTTAGTCCAAAGTCAGACAGAAAGCAGAGCAGAATTTTCATCTCACGTCATTCGCACAAGTTTAACCGCCGGACTGTTTGTGCAGTCTGTGTTTATTCACCCAAAACAGTCAGTGTATTAACTGTACAGCTAGAAACTGAAGCACAGCCAAAGTGTATGGGAGTGTCTCTCAGCCTCTCGCTGAACTCAGAGGTCACGATGAACTCAATTTCCCTTCAGTCTCTCTTCTTTTTCCTCTTTTCATCTGTACGTTTTTGAAGTCACAGAGTCCTGGGATAAGCACAAAACATTCCCCTCAAGTTGGAAACTTTTCCAACCTGTCGGAGACTCATTTTCTTGTCAGTTTGTGTCGACCAGGCGAGTGTTCAGGTTTAACGGCACCGACTCGGCGCGCAATAACTGAGCCTCCTCTAAAATTCCCTCCACGTTCTGTCCTAACGCACAGCGATACAACAGCCTCTGCAATAAATCCCGTCTTTATGGACGTTATAACGTTCGACATCGCTGGCACTGTTTAGAGAGGTGTTCATTCATCTCTATAGTCTTTTTGAAGGCTGTAGTTTGCTCCGCTGTTGAGTTGAACTGTGTAATATTACGACGTGTTTCTAATGTTTTTACCCACTCTGAAGCTAAATATGCAGCGTCTTTTTTAAACCAATGTATCATTATTGGATCCATTTGCATGATTAAGCGACGTGAACATCTAAAACCCAACTCCTTTTGATACATTACAAGGATATCATCACTTCAATAAATAATAAATGGAATATTTCCATCGGCTTTGACATTCGTTTGACCGCAGATACCGATAATTAGGTGAAACAACTTCAAACCTCGGAATAAAGATGCTCCATCTTCGCTCTAATTGAAGTCGGAGTGCTGACTCGTTGTCTTTTGTGGTTGCATTGCATTCTGGTCTATTGAGGCCCGTTTGCCTGTAGCGCTGCAGTTCATCTCTCCGCCTCTTCAGCGGTGGCGTTTTTCATGTGAAAGCAAAAAGCTGAATAAACAAAACTCTTCCTCTTTGACCTTGACTTTTCTTTTTTTGTGACGAAAACATATAATCACCTCCATTGTTGTCAACAATCAGTTTTTTTTCACAGTTTGGCGTATTGTCTGCGGTATAGAGAGGAACGAACCACTAGATAAAGACATGAGTCTCAAATCTGGTGACTTTAAACTCAATCAAGTAAGTTCGACTTGTGACTTCAATTGCACTTGAAATGACTTTTAACATCCTCCCTAATCCCAAATATGTTCTTAAAAAAATGCACAAACACAAAGATTAAGACTCCTCACAGGGGAATATACTGTATTTTATCAACAACATCACATTTCTCGACATACGCAGTTGGCAGACATGTTTTTTTTTCTGTATGTGTGGGTTTGTTTTTAAGACTTGTTTGTTGAATATTCATATTTTCTAGGACAGTTCTTATATTAAAGCCTGTATAGGATTTAGAAAAACAACATGTTGACAGCAACTGTGAAGTGCGTCCACTCAGTTGGTTGTTAATCAGCTGTTTTGAGTTCCTGTAATGTCCTTTAAACACCCTCAGTGAGATTTAGTGTTTCATGACTTCTCTGTTATGAGCTATTGAGAGATTAATGTGTCATTGCACATAAAAGAGGTCAAGGGTCGTTTATTTTGCTGCTGATGGTAATTGCTTTTACTCCAAACAGGTTTTTGGGGGGAAGCAGTTTCAGATTTCGAGGAAATGCTATTGGTATCCGGGCTTGTTGCAAAAATATCTTGTTAGATATTGTTAATTAAAATTCATGCGAATGAGGCCTGATGTGCTGATGTGATGTGTGACTCAGGCTGTGTGTGTGTGTGTGTGTGTCTTTTTGGTGGCACAGGAGAAATAAATCAAACTGGCAATTACAACGTTTCTGAATTTCTGGTTAAAGGTTTTCTTTTTGAAATATGAAATCTTTCATTTATGTCACACGTTCCCTTTTTTGAACGTGTAACTCAAACATTGAGGAGTCTAATTGGCTATCAAGCTGTTAGCAGCCAGTTGTTGGTGTGTCAGACGTGAGGTTTTGTTTGGCTCGAAAGCTGTGAAGCATCTTTGTCCAACCTGGAACATAATGAACACCGTAAGGCAAACAACCATCAACAGAGGGTCAAAATGAATTTTTCCAAAAATGTGTTTATTTTCAGCCATTATGCTTTAAACATTCACAAACCACAGGTGATAAAACTGTAACACAATCCTGTACTGAAGGATGATATTAAGTAATGTTGATTTATTACCATTCAGTAGAAAATACAAACTGTGAAGTTCCCACCATTGGAGATTTCACAATTTACCATAGAAACACACCTACTCCCATCACCTGGTGTGTAGCCAGACCAGAGGGTGTTTTCAGACCTGTGCTGTTTAGTCTGGTTTAATCTGATTCATCCGATTCATTTCAGCAGATCTGAACACGGCAGTCATATTTGAATTTGGACCAGAACAACTGGACCGACCTCGGTACGTCTGCTGAGTTCAGATCAACCTCAAACAAACCCTGGAGTGGTTCGCTTGTGACAGCAATGTGATCCAACCTTGATCTGACCCAACTACAAGGTGTTCTCTGCAAGCTTTAGCTGAACAGCTGCTGTATCCAGGTGCACTTTGCATACTGGGATGTGGATAAGCAAAATCATTGCTAGCAGTTAGCTGGAAAAGGAATCAAGGTCTGACTTGGAGTAACGCAACAAAGTACATTGCATTTTTGATATTTGGCAATTAGGATCTTGTTCCTTATGTTTTTGTTCCCGCCTCAGACACATCTGACCAATGAACAGAGTGAATGTTGTTTGAAAACGCCCTTAGTTTCTTATCAATCTGTTTAGAGAGACTGATGCCTGACTGTGTTGACTGTAACTATGTGCAGGAAAATCCTTGAGCTCAGTTGTGAAAGGCAGTTTTGCAACCGAGTGCCACCAAAATAAAAACAGTATCATGTTTCAGCTCCAGTGGACAAGGAAGCTTAACATATAGTCTAAAAATGCCAAATATTAGTTGGTTAAAGGATCTTATGTGTGGATTTCCTACATTTCTCTGCTTTACATCATTGTAAATTAAATCTTAAACCTTTTGGCTTTGAAGTGTTGGTCAGACAGGAAATGCAGTTTTAAAGACGTCACCTTGGGCTCTGAGAACTCGTGATGGACATTTTTTTGACCATTTTCCACTTTAGACACCAGACTTTTGCCAGAAATCTGCTCCATTTTTTGGAAAGTTCATTAATTGAAAAAAGTTTTAATGATGATGATTCATATTCATAAGATTTAACTCTCAAAACCAAGACTGTGAAGACAGACGTTACAGTCTTGCTACGTAACAGAACGATAAACATATGCAAAGGTTTCAGTCACATCTTGATTTAAGTAACGGCTTAACATGGAGCTTCGGGTGCTTCATGAATTCTTTACTATCCTTCAGGTGCGTAAGGAAAACCCTTTTCTTCTACCCAAGTGGGGCCTTTGATCTGTATTCCTCTCCAAACCTTTAATTGGCTTATGAATGGTATTTCTTGAACAGAAATAACAAGGTGAAGCAATAACAACCTTGAAATCCAATATCCTATTCACGCCGAAGGAGGACTATTTATCTAGAGGCCATGTTTATATAACAGCCCCCCAGGGCTCCACCACTGTCTGTTCTGGAGCCTCTTCTATCCAAAAAATGTTTTTCATGTTTTTATTACTGACAAAAAGAACAACACAGCCCCTCCTGCGTCTCGCCGTGCTTTTCATTGTTTTTCATTGTCTTTGGATGCTCACAGAGTTCTTCTTGGGAACAGCTTCTGACAGAAGACGCTCGGTTTTATTCCTCAAACAGGACAGTGTCTGTTGGTGATGTTGTATTTCACTGTGGATTGACGTTGTTCTTTATTACCTGCTTTCATATCTTTTATGCCTTTTTAAAAAAAAAAAATCCTCTGTGGTTTAATATCAACACAAACCCAGTAGATCAAAGTCAGAAGTCCTTAGAAGCATTTATTCATCTCTTATGTAAGATTGATAACATTTTGTTAAAATGACATGCTGGCCACCTATTGGAACAAATGTTAAACTCTTTGAGAGAGCTGCAACTCCATTATTGATTAATCTAATGATGAAGTGTGAAAGGCAATCATTTTTTGGAGTTTTGTTTCCAATAACTGGGTACTCGTTTCATATATAAAATGTCAACAAATTGAATTGGTGATAATGGCAATCCCAAGTTCCCAGAGCTGGGTGTCCCCAAGGAAATCGGTTAGTGGAGGGTTTCAGCAGACTGTGATCAACCAGATGTCGACTCTCTGGCTGATCATAGTCATTGACCTTGTTGACACCTGGCATTAAAATGCGTCTTGGGTGATCCAGTCAGAGGTGGACAGCTTGAAGTACAGATGTGAACGCGCCCAAGAGGCATTGAGAAGGCTTTGAGATCTGATCGCTCAGATTCGGAGGTGGTCTACATATGACCACATTCTTTTAGTAGTGTGTACAGGAATGTGTCCTGAATCACATTGAAGGATTGCCTACTCAACTGACGCCCTCTGTGTAAGAGGAAGTAGGTGCTCATTTGCGCGCCAATGGCGTCAAGTTAAAATGCCTGATTTCCATTTGAACTGAAGAGTTTTGATTTTGCTCGTGTGCCAAGGTCTTTGCAAAGTTCTTCTTCTTTTAATTTCCGACAGACGAGGCACAGGAAGTGCATTGCTGCTTCCCGCCAGTTAAAGACAACAAAGCATTGGGTCCTGGCAAATGAGGGAGAAAAAAAAAGATGTTTTGTCAGTCATATGGGCACACTTTGGCTTCATTCAACACCATAAAGGACAAAACTAAGCCAAATGGAAACAAAGTCAGAAAACAGCAGTGTAGCGTGACATCTTGACGTGGTGACGCTGCGTTCAAGACGGGCAGGTACTGGATGTTAGCAGGTAAACTGTAAATGTAACAGAGAATATTCAGTAAGCAAAGTTCACTAGTTTTGTTTACCAACAGCTGAGTACAGTTGTGCAGTTGACAGGGTTAACACTGAAGTTAGCTACAGCTGGATCAGCTTGTTTCAAACACAGCAGTCTGTTACACAAGCATTTGTTGAAATAATGTCTAAAAGATCTGACTAATAAGATAAAGAGAAAACAGAAGTCATAAAAGTGTTCAAATCTATTTATATTACTTGACGTTCGCAAGATATGTTAAATGGAGCCATATTTTACTTTGAATTTCCTGTTAAGTACCTAAAAGTCTGATTAATCACTTAATGAAGTCAGTCGTGGTATTGATTGTAGCTGCTATGGCTCAGCCTTAGTTTCAGCACTACTTCTAAATACTCAGAAACGGGGAGGGGAAAAAAAAAAGCCTCTGAGGTTTGTTGCGTGTGTAATGAGCTAAGGGATTACAATTTGTCTCACATTACGCCAGGTGAACACCATTTATGAATCACAGCTCGAGCATTTTGTTATTCGATTTTTTTTTTTTAGCACAGACACCCAACACAATCAACTTCTGCGAGTCTCAGAACCGTTGATAAGCTCATCGGAGACGTTACAGAAGCGTCAGCAGCCAGATTGTTTGTCTGCCTCTGGTTATTTGCTCGGTATTTTGTTCTCGTCTGTCCCCAACGTTCACACTTACTTCTTCTTTGCCCAGGCTTGTTTTTAATAATCCCCCCCTCCACCCACCCCTTATGTCCTCCCTCTGGACAAGTGGGACAAAAGTATGAGTTTGGTTTGTTTGACGACTTCCACCTCCGCAGGCTAAACCCACTCTCACATACCTCCCTTCAGAAGTATCACTGTGTGACGTTTGTTTGTTTAAATATGTTGGAACTTTTGCACTATTTGTGACTCCTGCTCGTGTTTGCTCACACTCATACCTACATACGTGCGCACAGACGTAATGTGTGATTCTCGCTCTCTGTCTCACACCCGAGGGGCCTACAGATGGGTCTTCCTCCTCTCTATCCCGCAGCCACTCCCAGCAGGGGGGCTTCTGGTACAAGGGTGGGGGGGTGAGCAGAGCCGATCAGATCCAAGGAGGGATAAACCTCCTGCAGGATCGTCTGCATGACTGGCTTCACTGAAGGGGATTGAAGGAAGGCAGGAGGGAGAAAAGAAAGACACAAACACATTCACAGAAAAAAGTGAGAGAGCCAACCAGAGAGCCAGAGATGCCTGTCGGTAGCAGAAGACAGCTGGTTCAGTCCCAACGGCCTTCAGCTCTGTCCTTTGTCATTATCCTGTAGTTGCACTAAGCTAGAAAGGTGTGAGAAACATACTTAGTGCCCTGCTTAAGCTTTGAACTCGTCTGTAAGCACTTTTTTTTTTTTTTTTTTTACTAATGTCAGTGAGATTAGATCAGATTTGGCTTTAATGTAGCGCTTAAATGATAAGTCGATTGATTAGTCAGTAGACAGAAAATGAACCACCCACTACTTTAATTGTTTGAGGCGTTTACTGAGCAGAAACATTTGCTGACCCTCTAAGGATTTGCTGCTTTTCTCTGTTTTATATCGGATTAAACGACCCATGTGAAGACATCACATTGAGAAAATTAGCATCGGCATCTCTCACTTTTTTTTTTTCTGACATTAAACAGATTCAATTATTAATCAGTTAATTCAAAAATAATCAACAGGAAATGATAATTAGTCGCAACTTCCCCTCTAGATCCCTCTGACATTCGTCTGCGTTACTTACAGTGCATGGAAAAACAAGCATTGTAGTATTGTGCAATATTATGTACTGTTATACACAAGTACAAACTCCAAGTCCCACAACAGTTTTTAACCCTTACATCTCACTTCCTGGTCACCTTCTGGCCCACTGAGAACTCACTCACCCTCTCATTTATCAGTTTGCTGATAGATTGAGGAATGAATGAGTTTCACAAACTGTTAAATCAAATTTACGGCACTCTTTAATCTTCTGCTACATGATATTCACTAAAACATGAAGAGCGACCTGATGTAGTGATAGCAGCTGAAGACAATATTCTTTTAAATCTGTGTAATTTACATACATACATTTACATACTAGTTTTTTTCCTGGAGCTTTTGACCACATCTCACTGTCCTCTATCAGACGAGGGAGGCTGTTCACATTCAACGCCATAGACCATCTCTTATTAGAAAGGCTTTTCTTAACTCAAGGACCTCGAGTTAAGATTTATTTTATTGGGGTCAAACTACAGTTTCCAGTGTCAACAATGAACTTTCACACTCAGAGAAATGATTGTACCACTCAAGAGATCTCCTGTTGGGATCTGCGTTTGCTCAAAATGATCTCAGTCTCAAGAAAATGATTTTCGCTGTTGCCTCGCTGCAGATATAATCTACTGTGTATGTTTACTCCAAGATAAGAAAGAATCCACATAAACTCCAAAGTATTTATACAGTAAAGCAGTATCTCGTCTTATCTGTGTATTATGGATCGGAACCGGTGGAGGGTAAGACGCTACCGGAAGACCAAATGTTTAAGCTCTTTTATGGATAATTTTAGGTCAAGACAGTAGTGTTTTTCACTGTAGGCGTGCAATGAGAGAAGAAAATAAATATTTCTGGCCTCAAATATTATTCCATCCACTGTTATTTTTATTTTTTACCAGAAAAGTACCTCACTGAGATTAAACATCTCCGTTTAACAGAAGTGTCCCAGCCAAGTTAGGACATCAAACATAAAACAGAGAGGTTACAAAACATACAGGAGAATCTTATGAATTATATTAAATATGAGGCGAATAATCAATAACATGATGTAAGAAGATAAACACAGTAAATATATGATAACAAGGGATGATAAGAAACGATGCAATATATTAAAATGCTTAAAAAATGAACACGATGAACATAAAATGTATAAATAAAATACTAAAACATTGATCATCATGTGCCCTGATATTCTAATCAATTCCACATTTTGAAAAGCTTTAAAAAAAAAAGAAAGACAGTACTCTTAACAACTTAATTTTGACACAGTGACACTGAATGACACATGAATCTGCAGTTTTGTGAAGGTGACGCTCTTGGCAGAAACCTGAAAATTGGTTGTGCAGTGATTTGAGCGCTGCATGATTGGCAGCGTAAGCACAACGATAGTATCGCGAAGCCGTGACAAAGAGGCTTATCTCAAAGCGGCTTACAATAATGTCAGGAGTATGGCCGTGCAAGACTTAAACCCTTTACGGCTCTGTGTTATACTGACTGCAGATACCATCAAGACTGTTGGAGTACTCTTTGTCCTGTGATGTCTTTTTTTTTTTCTCCTCTATTTTATGAATGACTTTGTTAAAAGGTTTGCTCAACAGGTACGCTTTTTTAGTCAGTAATGCGTGGGTTCACATTTTTCACTGTGACACACATTCAAGCTGTCCAGTGTGATGGAAGGCCTGCTTTAATAGACAAAAGAGCACTTCCATTATTTTTCTAAAGAAATACAGTAGCTGATATTCTCCCTCAGCGCGCACAGCACAGGACGTTCGTACTCTTCAATAGGCAGACTCATTGCATTTGAGTGACACATCACTATCACATCACCTCACTTGTCTTTATTCAGCCGCCCACTAGCCGCCATGGTTAGCAAGGTTGCTGTGAAATGTAGGAGCTTTGGCTGATATAATAAAATAGCTTGTTTGAAACTAGCCGATACAAAAAAAACAAAGGTTGACAGTGAAAAACATGCACTGGAGGATGACTGCAGTGGGAAATGCATATTCATTTTGCAAAACATGTCTGTTTTGAACAAAAGAAGAAGAAGAAAAGAAGAACCACAAAACTGAACCAATTGAAGTTGATTTAAGTTATGATTAAGGCTACAACGAATGATTGATTTGATGGTTATTTTCTCAATTAACTGATGAATCGTCTTGTCTATAAAAGGTCAGAAAAGAGTGAAAAGTTATTTGCCCAAGGTGTTGTCTATGAATTTCTGAATTCCGTTTACTATCATTTATTACACAAAAAAAGCTTAAAACCTTCACATTTGAGAAGCTGCAACCTGAAACATATATGTGTCAGTTTTCCTTAAAACAGTTCAACTATCAAAAAAAACCCCAAAAAACTCAATTATCAAAATAGTTGCGATTCATTTTCTGTGGATCGACTAATCGTTGCAGCTCTAGACTCCGGCAGAATAATTGTACAAACGAACATTCTCAGCAATGAATGCAGTGAAGAAGTCATGAATGAACACTTACTACAGTGTCTCCACCTGCTCAGGTTTAAGGACTTGGCTGCACAATGAAGGTGATACGTCTCCCATTAATACAGAAATGCTTTTCATGTACAGAGTGCCACCCTTACTAGACCTTTGTTGCAGTGGAAATTTGTTAAGTGGACCTCTGTATTTGTGTTTGTGAGTACCTCTGGTAAAAGATATCCTTCATCTACCACATCACAAACCCTGCAAGCAACAAATATTAAGAGGCGGAGGGATCACTGCTGAGTCATAGCAGAATATATTCCTGTGTCCCAGGAAAGATGTTGTATGACTGATGTGAGCAAGGCAACATATAAAGAGCTGGTTTTCTTCTCTCAAATCTTTATTTCAGATGAGAGGTGCTTGGTCAATAGGTGAAAGAAGCACTGAATAGACCTATGTATAAATGTTGTGGACAGAGAAGGCCATGCTGCATTATGCTGGGATCAGACTACATCCATTCAGCCCGATGTTACTGTTGCCAACAAGGTTTTCCTGCCTGAATCAGTCTGTGGAGGAGGCGGATATGAGCCGCCGCTCTCCCCGCTGTCTGAGACACTAAATGCGGCTCAGCTTGGCCACACAGCCGCTGGACAGCTTTGACTTTCTATGTCGGTGTTTGCGTATGTGCACCAGAGAGCACTTTAGCTAAAGTGATTGTGAAACCACCGAAAATTAAATCATACCTTTTGTATCTTCATCATTTTTCCCTCCATGAAACCTTCTGTTTACATGCAGCGAACCTGGTAGCTAGCTACATTCATGTAATGTTCTTGACATGTTAACACATTTGTTACCTCAAGCTCTCTTTGAAGGTCAGACACTACACTACTGTCCTCTTTGTGACACACAGGAACGGGTTCACAATCGTTTCTTTTCTTTCTTTTCTTTTTCTTTTCAGACCTTCAGTATCGCACTTCTGTAGCCATGATTGACAATTTCTTGACTTTCCTCCCCAACGACCTATCAACCCTCACAAGGTCGTGATAGAGGAATGGTCTGGGTCATACTTGTAGTGTTGCCACTCTCCCGACCAAGATACGGCAAGAATTTATGGCGCCACGATTGCCTAATCTGACATGGTGACCATCGTGAAAGACAAAACTGTTGCATAGTCTGATCTCGGCATTAAGTGAATCCACACCGATGGTTTCATTAAGGAAGGACGACTTCAAAGAATAGTTTCTCAGTAAAAGCAGGGTTTTTTTTCCCACCCCACCTTGAGACGTGGTGGAAAAATCTTTGTGAACCTGCTAATAAAACTGATGGATCACATTAAAAGGCGTAAGAACATAGGGTCGGTTTGTGCTCGCCATCTAACGCTCTTTGTCCTCAAATGAAAAAGAGGCTTTGTTGTACCGTGGAGCCATGGCTAAACCAAAGAACCAACAGTTCCCTGGCAGACAAATAAAGGCTGGAAGAGAAAGCTTTGTCAACAATAGCTTTTCTGTTGTTTTCATTGGTCGGAGGTGCTAACCAGTTTCTGTGTTTGCTTTCGGAACAGCAGGAAAGTTAAAGATTATTTTCTTGCAAATGTCAGCCCAAGGACAGCGTTCATATCCAATGTTGTCTTCACTGGCTGTATTCCATATTTAATGATGTTCCCTCCAGATATTTGCTTCCAACACCTGCTTCTACACAAAATGATCTCTTCAACAACATATGCCAGGGTTATATTTAGGTTTTTGTTTGACGTGCCTCTGGTCTGTTTGACTCTCATTCAGCAGATTTTTGGATTATGAGGGTGAATTAGTAACTTCCAGGCGTGCCGGAGGTGACTCATTTCCTCATTCTCTCTCTCTCTCTTGGCTTCGGTTCATTTGTTCGGACACATCTCACAGCTTTATAGTCGAGCGTATGTTTTGGAAGTCCTTTTTTCCAGACCGATTAAATATGACTCGACAGAGCTCGAAGGCGTCACCTGCTTCGTAGCTTGAATGTCGGGCATGAGTAAACAAACACACTTAAGATCTGATGGCGAAGTGAGAAATAGCGGCGCATTGATAGCATTATAGCTCGGTTGTGGTTTGGCTTGATGGAGTAATTCTGTCACAGTTTGGTCTCAGTGAAACCGCAAGACAAACACCTCTGCAGGAATATTGGCTCTCGAGTGAATAATTGACGTCTGTTTGCCTCTGGAAGGTGAGAGAAAGTAAAAGTTTCAGGAGGATGAGGGTGTCTTTTTTTTTTTTTTTTTGTACTGAATGACTTTGGAAAAAAAGATGAGTACATTTTCATCAAATTTGTGAACCTTCCCAAGAGATAGCATCTGCTGAGGCAGCTTCTTTCTCACTTCACTCTCTCATATACAGTCCTTCTTTTTCACACCGTCTCTCTCGCTCTCTTTCATGCTGTGCTTCTCGCACTTTCTCCTCCTCAGTGTTTTGCAAGCTGATTTTTGGTCAGTTAGGTTTTTTTTTCTCTTCCTCTCATGTTTTATGTCTCTTGCTATACCTTCACCTCTAACCTTCTCTCTCTTTCTCATTTATGTTTCTGTTACTGTCGGAGAGGTCAAGAGAGCGAGACAGTCGCAGAGGGCCTCGTCCACTCAATACTAAAAAGCCAGGATTACAGTTTTAATATATGGCTCTATATCATGATTATAGTTTCAGCATTCAAGAATAAGACTATTGACCTATACTTTTTATAGCTGTGTTGGGATATTTAATTTCATTGTTACAGCTCAGAGACTCTAGTAAAAAATGTCCTCAAATCTGTTTTGATTAGATAAGAGGAAAAAGCACAGAATAAGCAGCGATCTCGGATCTTAACTCAGCGTTGATTTTGCTTATTTCGGGCATCGATCCAAAGTGGAAAAACCACAAAATCAGCATTGACTAAAGGTTAATTTCCTGGATGAAATCCTCCCCAGATAACAACACTGACAAATTATCTTTGCATAGTGTGAAAAAAAGACTAAATACTAATGTTGAGGTGCAGCAGCAAAGCACTCCCCGTCCTCAGAGTCAGAACCAGAATCAGATGCCGTTCTTGAATAAGTGCAATCCTTCACAGAGACAGAGTTCAATAGATGCTGCGGGGAAGCCTGCTGATTGCACAGGTGCTCTATTTAACACTATCAGCAGTGTTGAGGGGTGGGAAAGTTGAGAAGCGCTGATCTGAAACACTGAATTGTTAACGGAGTGGATTGTTTAAGAGGCAAGAATCCATATTCTTTGTCAGCGTCGCTATAAAATTCAGGTTTTCTGTTATCTGTGATGTTTTTTTTAAGTCATAGCAGGCTGCTGACTCATACTTAAGATGCCAATAATACCATGCAGTGAGAATTAGGGAGAAGGAGAGCACTGGTATCATATCAGGAAACGGTTTCTGAAACATTGTCAGATTGACGTGGGAAGTTGGTGATGTACCAGAAGTCTATTTCAAGACCAAAATACACGACAACAGACTCCACGAGTCGACAAAGACCAAACGCACCGTTTAGTTTTTGTCTCTATGCGAGGCGAGAATGTCTCATCTGGGTGAGAGACGCAGGTTCAGCTGGGCCTTCAGGTCCTCTGAAACTTCAGGCCACTTTACGGACTGTTTCCTTCATCTCCTGAATGAGGACACAGCTGATGTCAGCTGGAGGAAAATCATCGCTGAGTTTGTAGCAACAAGGATTTCAGTGCATTGAAAATCTAACTAAATTTGATCATATATGATGATAAGATAGCAGTGAAATCCTGTTGTTTTTTCTCACTGACAGTCAGATTCTTTCGATTTATAACTGTCATTAATATTTTAGAAGAATGAGTGAAATTTTTAAAAAAGTTTCTCATCTAATAAAAAAACAGATCATACATTTGATGTGAAGGCTGTGAGCTGCAGGTATCAAGGAGGGACGCTGAGACGAGAGCAGTGAGTCAATGTTTACGCCTGAATCACTGTGTTCATACTAAAAAAAACCCCCCAAAGACTCAGTCAGCATCACCACTGGCTAATGATTTATCGCCGGCTTTAGTGTGTGTTTGTATTTTTAAACTCTTTCTTTCTTTCATTGGTTCACAATACTGAACAAACTGGGATAAAAGAAAGTGCTCGACTTGAAAGGTTTCTTTTATCCTCTTTCCACTCGCTGTGAATGAACTTTAGAGCAAACATCAAAAATCTCATAAGTCAATTTAATGTATCTCATTTTCATCTCATTTGTTTTTAATATGTCTTTTTTTTATTTCACATTTAATTAAACAAATTACCTTGAACTTCAAGCCTAGCTGTGGCATATATTAACAGCCATACGTGGTGAAAAACAAGGGCTACTTATTATTTTTTTTTATTTTTTTCAGCTTTCATTTCTGGTTGCTGAAATGTATTTACACTATTTTTACTCTTCAGATACAATAATTAATGTCTCTGCTGCTGTGATGTACGTTTTTGTGCAGTTTTCTCATCTAAATCATAATTAGACGCCTTGTTTGTACGAACATTATGATGAAAAGTTTGCTTTGACATGCATACATGGATTTTCTTTACGACCATTTAATGCCACGTCACTAAAAATGTATTTCTTCCCCGATGTGAGTAATCAGTTTGGAATTCAGCACATGACGTTACGATTCAGTCTGGGAAATGAGCGAAAACCATCATATCCCTCCCCGATGAAACAGTCTAAACTCTGGTTTCTCCTCGTGTTTGGCCTGTGTGTGCTACAGAGAGACAGCTAGCAGCAGACTCGTGACGGCTTAATGTTCAGTAGTGTCAGTTACAGCTGGTTTGGTGCAATTGTTTGACTTCAGACCGACTGTTTGAGTCGCTGGGGACTGTTTTGAAGACGTCTATCTGTTTCTGTTTTCTAAGCCTTCCTCACAGTGGACTTGGTAATGAATTTGCATGCTGGAATTAACCGCAGATACAGCTGTAAGAAATCAGTTTTCCCAACTCCTTTGGGGGTGATAACCGCTATTTATTTTCTAGAAGTTTAAAAAAAAAAAAAAAAAAAAATTAATATTCAGTAATGTGTCTGGGTCTAATAAAGTCTTTTTTCCCTTTTCCATAGAGGACTGCAGTGTAAATATGTTTTTGATTTGTTTCCATTCCTGTATATTAAAGGAATAGTTTAAAATTTGGGAACTACACTATGGCTGATATGGAGACGATTAGCTTAGCTTAGCTTAGCTTAGCATTAACACTGGAAGCAAGAAATAGTTCCTGCATATGTTTCCCTGTAATTACTGAGTGTTAGAGGTGTTGTTAGGAGGATTTTTTGAACTTTGGATAGAAATAGTTAGCTGTTAGGTTAGCTGTGTACCCTTGTTTCCAGTGTTTATGCTAAGCTAAGCTAACCACCTGCTGGCTCTAGCTTCATATTTAGCGTATAGCCTGTTGATCTTCTCATCTAACTTTCAGCAAGAAAATGAATAAGCATATATCTTAAAATATTGACTGTCTTTTAGAGGCAATAAATACAGTTAAATTTTTTTTTTTTTTACACTTTTTTATTATTGAAATGAATCTCTCATCTTTCTGCTTTCCTAATGTCATAACCAGTAAAGTTTTAAGTTCATTCGGAAAGGATTAAAGGATCGTTTTCGGCATTTTCATGTCTGTCTTAATACAACATTGATGTGACAATATGAACGTGGAACTGGGTCTAAGACAGACCTGATGCTATGCTTTAATCTCATCAGAAAGTGTGGAAATGATTGAGCTGTTAGTCTGGTGACTAATGTTTGTTTAACTGCACTCAGTTTTTCACAACTTAAACTGCTACTCAGCAAATGTCGTGGCGCTTGCTTCAAGTCAGTCAGTCAGTCACTTCTACGTCTCAGCGCGTTCGTGGTCCTCGAGGATTTCATGTTGTTTTCCACGATAAGCATTGTGTGCGCAGTTTCATGCTTGTTTGTGGAAGTGGAAACGAGTTACTGTGAAAGCGTTTGCTCTGATCTCATAATCCTTTTCAAACCGAGGAATTATTTTTGGAGACCTCTCTCCCTCTTGTCTTTGTCTTCCTCTACAGATACAGAGATCACTCTTTAAGGTCATTGCAGTGCGCCACATGCACAAATGTGTGTGTGTGTGTGTGTGTTCAATACTATCTTTGAAGTTAGTCTGAAAATGAATGTCTTGAATATTTAACCTCGCCCTCAGGCTGCGGTATTAATCCACAGACTCTTACAGAGGATCTGAGTACAACACAGATCTGTCAGCCTGATATGTGTTTTTTATCTTGATGCTCTGAGGAAATACGAAGCGTCGACTATGCGGGATGACAGATAGCACATAAAAGTGCGGCGCGGCTATCTGGTTGCTTATTTCATAAACAAATAGAGGAGCAGAGGAAGTAGTTGGGTGCTAAACCAACAGCCACTCACCATCAAAAAGTTAATCAGGAAATAATTAAGACTCATCCGAGAGCTCATGAATGCATTATTAAGAAGAAACACCACAAAAGGATTTATGTGCATGTCAACTATTTCAAAATTAAAAAAAAGGGATAATCTACTTCTTTAAAAATAGTATCACCACAACATGTCACAACATATCAAATGATACAGTTTTGATGACTGTAAGTTGTCTGTGAAGTCTTGGTTGTGGCAAAAAAAGTTATGTTTTTCTTGTTCTGAACACACTCGCACCACATCAGCGCTTCTTTTTCTCAGTCATAATCAATATTTAATGGTACAAAGTTCAAAAGTTGAGTGGTTTCTTTCTTCCATTTAAAAAAAAAGAAGAACGAAAACCACTTCAAATATTTGCGAAAGTCAGATTCCTGTGACAAATTGTGCTTGAAATAAATGTCACTCCCCAACACCCATTTGAAATGAGGTTTCTCTCACGCACACGCACACACACGCGCGTCTATTGGGAATATCAACCACATCTTAAAAGATGCAGATTTGTGTGAACGACAACTTTGCGTCTCTTGATAAACCGAGAACAGCTGTGTCAGATTTCCTGCGTATTAAAGGAGAAAAGCAGAGTTACGTGTGTTATTTCCCATCAGTAGTGGTTTTACATCTCAGAGGGTATTAAACACTCACTGCTTCTGGTAGACACACGCTGCCAGGCTTAAACTCTTATTTAAACTTTAGGAGAAGGAACTGTACAGTGTTCACAATACTTAAAAAAAAGCAGCCTTTCCTATTGTGTGTATCAGCATTGTGTCTTTGTGTGTAACAGTCCATACAAGCACAAAGCACAAGAATCCTGGGAAATGAAAGGATTCAGGTTCACCCTTCCTTCTATATACCTGCCCTAAGGCCTGTTTGGTTGCTATGGATACACCTGCTCCTGCACCAACAGCATACAACGTGTGTGGTTTGTTTTTTAATTGTATGTCTTGCCCTGTCTGACACACTTAATCACTTTAGGGTGCAGTTTGGTAATTCAGTTCAGTTCAGTCATTTTTTAAAAAATACTCCTGCCGTAATAACGACTGACAGGACGTGAAGTTCAATGGGAGGGCTGGAAAATTAGCACAGCAGCATCGACGCATCAGTCTGCATAAGTCTGCGATTTAGTTAGAAAGTGGTGGCGCTAAAGGTGCCACACAAAAAACATTATGCTCAGGAGGAGGAAGAAACTAGATATAAAACACTCACTCACCATGAACACATACTGTATGTTTGCAGTAGTGACAAATAAAAAGAAAAAAGTAGAGAAACATAAAATATAGATGCTTCTACCCAGTCAGTGAATGATATGAAGAGTATGAATAATTTGCTCTGACTTCTGCAGATCCCGATCGAATAAACTATGAGAGATTATTGAGAGATGAGTGAGACATCATCAAAACACCAAATGAAGACGTATTTTCTGAAGAACGTCTAGTAGAGTTCAGCAACATAGTGAATATTTGTCAGGAGCATTAAATCTGTTGTGGTGGAACACATTACTAAGACACTTTAATGGGCTTTCCTTTAATTTGCAAATCATCTGTATGTGTACATATGACGGTGATCAGATATAACAGATATGAATATTGTCTTACAAGCTTACTGACCTGATTCATGCCACTTTCATCTGTTGAGTGTAGAGCTGCAGTGGTTAGCTGATTAATCGTATATATATATATCGAATATCTTTGGGTTGTGGACAAAACAAGACATCTGAGACTTTGGGAAACTGTGATCAACGTTTTTCACTGTTTTCTTTACAAGTGAAACAACAATGATGAAAATAATTGTTAGTTGCAGTCCTGGTTGAATCTACTTTTTCTTTTACTTTTGGAGCATCTGGTCAGTAAAAGGAAAAAAAAGGAGAACCAAAAATTATGGAGAAATCTATATATACATATATATGGTGTCCTATTGAGCACAGACGTCCTCACCTTGAGACAATTCACTGGCTTTTTTTAAGGCTTTTAGCTGCATCTCACCGTCTTTATCGGCGAATAGAAAGTTGCTCAGGTTGCTCACCTCAGTCGGGGGGCGAACGTCAGAGGAGATCAAACCTCTGTCTCGGATCAAGAATGTCTTTGTCCTTGACGTCGGCTGCGGACGACCTCTTTGATTTGTATCTGATCAGCGTCTTCTTTGATTCACCGGTATCTGCCATTTTTTCTTTCTTCTCCCGTTAAGTGTGGAGTACTTTTGGCAAACTTATAAAGCTTATGAAATGAATCTTTTGACGGGCTATTTGATGATGTGCGAGATATTTTTTTTCCTTTTTGTCTATTCAGCCCTGATTCCTTGTGGCCTTGAACAGTCACTTCAACCTCTCACCCTCTCAACACCTCATAAAAGGAGTAAAAATCACCTTTGTTTTGCACGCCATCGACTGCTTCCTCGTATTCTCCGCTTTTTCCCTTTCGTCCTCTAGTTTTTTTTTTGTTTTTTTTCCTCCCCCGGTTTAATTTTCCTCTTCTCGAAATAGCAGTTGTGCAACACTCGTCACACTCCGAGCGACGAGCGTGAGGCAAGCTCACAGTTCATGAAGGAATAGCTGGCAGTAAACAAATCAACATGGTCTCTCTCAGGCAGCTGGCTCTGACCATGGGAGACCCCCAAACAACAATGAAAAGAGTCTTTTTTTTTTTTTTAGATCTCAACCATGTTCGCCGCTGAGCTCGCCACATGCAATCAAAGCATAGCTGAATCAAATATCCATATCAAAAAAAAAAAACCCAGCGTAGTGCGGTCACTTTTTTTATGAGCAGAAAATGGGCAGTGCAGCCCACAGAAATTGTAAACAAATTACAAAGCGCAGAATTCTTATTATGGTTATATAACAAGTTTTATTTTAGATGCATGCAGTGGTGTCCCAGATCATAATATTCTTCCATCAAAGGTCTGCACACGCGGTATAGCAGCACATGACATGCTATTAAAACAACAGACTTCAGATATGGAAAAAAAAGAAGCATGAAATGTACATGTTTCTTGGCCTACAAATGCCCAGAAGCTTACAGCACTTGTTGATTTTCTCTCTCTCTCTGACAAGCCCACACATCTTGAACCGTAGGACCAGCCAATCTCGCTGTTCTCTACATGAGTGTTATGTGTATGTGTGTGTGTGTGGACCATGAAAGAAGCCCTGGGATTGGAAAATTGCGGGGTGTCCATCTGTGTTCAACACGGAGCAAAGGAGGACAGACACAAAGGAGGGATTGAAGGACACAGATGCACACAGAGAGAGGGAGAGAAACAACAAGATGGTTGATAACAATGTCGTGGCCCTCAAAGTCTGAGCCGGTCGTGGGAGACAGTAACACTTCTGTCAGCGTAAAAGAGAGATTGGGCGAGGCTGCCAGGGCCAGGCCACCAAAACATTAGCGATGCAGCTCAGAACGAGAGAAAATCATGTGAGGAGCGCTGGGGAGGTCGGAGTCAGAGAGGACGTGGAAGGAAGGGTTGACACTGGTTGGGGGGGGGAAGAGAGAATAGTGGCAAGTAATGGACTGAGAGAGAAGAGCGTGAAGAGCAAAAGATAATGTTTAAAAGTCTTGAGAGTGCCTCAGTATGTCTTTTTTTTTAAGATCTGTGGTCTTGCTACATGTTTTTTCTTCACTTTGAAAGAAGTGTTCTTGCCATTCTGAATGACTTTTTTTTTGGGGAGATTTTTTTTCTTAATCTATGAGGGAAGTGGAACCAATTATTTGCTCGGAGAGGCAGGAGTGGAAAGTTGTAGCCAAGTCTATAGTCCCAAGATTTTTTAGAGGTATTGCAGTGAACTTTTTTTGCAGAGATAAAATCGTCCAATCATCTAGCGAACGGGTCCTTTTTTTATCGCGGAAGGATGGGTACCTGCTGTAGCCGCGACCCCGCGCAGGAGGCCGGTCACGAGCTGGTTCCCATCAAACGCCACGCGGCTTGGCCGAGGACGACCAAGGTGGTCACTAACCTTTACGATCACGAATTCTCCACGTGGGATCTGACGTGTGACTCGAGGTAAGCCTGACAAAAAAAAAAAAAAAGTACTACGTCTTAAGGCAGCACTGATAAGCACCGACGCCTGTTGTGAGATTCTTTATTGCGGCAGGAGTTTTTCTTTGTCGTGCTCGAGGAGCATGAAGTGGATTACAGCTCGTTAGATTCTTTGTTTCCGGGAGAAGCACAGTTCCCTTCGGGTACAGTACATCGCCCTGGCGGCACATCATAAAACAAGTTGTGTGTAGCGTAGTTTGTCAGCTTTATGGGGTTGTAACAGGACATGAGAGACATAAAAATAGACACACGCTGTGCCGGTTGTGTACGTGTATGTTAGCGAGCCTTATGTGGCTCCGAACGTACACTATTGATATACATTCACCCTAAAACACACACATACACACAGAGTGGGGTTTTACTGTGCTCACACACACAGACACACACTCACACTGATCCCCCGTTCAATGCAAACATAAGATTGATTCAGCTCGACAAGAAGTGTGTGACAGCTTTAGTGGCGCTCTCAGCGCTACTTCCCTCAGCCTCACTCAGATGATCAGCCCATAAAAAAAACAAAAACAGGTGAATGGGCTCCTGCTATGGGACACAGACAGAGCTGAGGAAACAGGGATGACAGAGGAGGACGCATTGTTCTGGAAATAATTGACTATTACTTCATTAATCTCTCATTGTCTTGCAGACACTGTCGTGACTTGAGTTTGAAATCCAGACAGAACCTGTCACGAGCAGGGGCACAAACAAGCAAAGTCACATCGAAAATTACACTTCACTGTGTTCAATGCTTGAATACCTAAACAGAAAAGATGCTATTTGCTCCACAACATAAGAAAGAAAACTGGGCCAGACCAAATCTCGAAAAACTGAATATCCACATATGCCTGCAGGAACAATTTGAATTTCAAAACTCCTGCGTAAGGCATTTGCATCAAATTGAAATACCACTATTTTACATTTAGAAAGCTGAACACGGTAAATATGCAGACTACGCTGAAAAAGGCTAAATATTCCAGCTGCCTTGATGACCCAGCTCGACTTTAATGTTTATTTATTCTTAATCAGACATAGTGGCTTGAAATGAATGTCTGGTAGGAAGCTGCCTGCAAGAAATGTTTTCTTTTATCTAGATATGAATGATAGATTCATTTAAATAAATCAAATGACTCCCAATTAAAAAAAAAACATCATATAAGTATCATTTATTATTTTTAAAGCTTAATCTGCATTCAAACACGGTTACATTGTGACTCAATATGCTTTTGAAGTCTTTTTTTTTTTTGTACCACATCACCCATACTTGGTGCCGCACCCCACACCTCAACTTTAGTGGACTAAATAATAGGAACGCCTGAATCCAGCAAATGAATATTGCACTTCCATGTGGAAAATCGATGCAGCAGGAGGCCGAGATATTCTTACCTTTTAGCCGCAAGTAAAACCCTGGATCCAACTCAATAGCATCTTCAGTCAGACCCTAGGTTTTCTGTTAAAAATGCATAGTCTCGGTGGAAGAGGTGAGACAACCTTGATAACATCATCAGGTATTCTTTTTTTTTTTCTTTTTTTTTCCAGACTAGACACAGCTCCCTTTAGAGCCACAGAAGACATTTATACCTGAACTGCTCTCACAGGCTGAAAGATACTCCCCTGCAAAATTGGTGCCATGTTCTGTATGATGCAAACATTTAACACCTCAAACCACAACCTCAAAGTGTTTCATCTTTCTTGCACACTCAATAAAAATAGTTGTTTTATCCAGTCAGAATGTTATTTAAAAGTATTACTGTCAAAAAGAGGCATCGACCAGGTCACCAGAAACACATATTTTTTTACATTTTAGGCGTTCAGCTGACAAACATTTCCACAGAAATCCATATTAAATAAGTTTTGAGGCGTTCCTTCCTCCAGAAATATTAGGGTAAATACATAAATCAGAAGCGCGGAGCATATTATCAGACAGCCACCGTTGACATCATGGAACAAGATGGTTTCATGTTTGACATGGCAAACACTTTGTTCTCTGTGCGTCTCTCCCAGCACCAGTGGTGGGAGTAGCTCTCTGGAGGCATCTAATTCTGTCAGCTTGAATGTCTGTCATGGGCGGAGGGCTGTTGCTTTTGTATCTAGAGATGTAGTCAATTATTCAGGAGGAGGATTTAGCGACTTAAAGTTCTCTTGATGTGACACCGTTGATGATTCCCGTTTCATCAAAAATAGGAAGGACTCGCTTTTTCGGTTTCACACGTCCCCCCCCCCCAAAAAAAGTTGATGCCCTTAATAAAACTGTCTGACTCACCCACACTAATAATATTGATTCAATCATGACAGAAATGGGAAAATGTTGTCACCGAGTCTCCCTAAAGGGTTTAACCTGGTTAGATGTCAGATTTGTTTACGCAGTCACTCCGGGGTCTCAACAAAGTCCCTACTGTAGTCTGTCTGATGCGTGGGTGCTGGTAAATTCCTCTGGAAGATCACTGGTCTCTCATTTCATAAAAGGCAAGTGTATTTATAGGACACGTTTCATACACAAAGACAATTAAAAGTGGTTTATGTCCTGCATAAAAGACGCTTAATAAAGAATACCACGTAATACTGTAAAAAAAAACCACATATTTAAACAGATAAAAGAAATAAAGATGACGCCACTGCAGAGTGCAGAGAGCAGGTTGTACGGCCAATAGTCAAAGTGCTTTAGATCGAGCTGAAAGTAACGGAGAACCTACATTTTATGACCTGCTTTTAAAGATGATTAAATCTTTTATCCGGTGGATGTGTGTTCCAGCTCTTGTGTTTTATAAGTAAATGCTGCTTCTTGATGTTTAGCAGAGCTGTTTTTGGGAGGGAAATAAGAAAAAACTACTAAACTCCTACTATGACAAATAGAAGTGTGGATATTTCTTTCTAAATCTGACCTGTTTGATGTTTTTAAGATCATAGTAGGCAGAAAGAATCTCAATACACAAGATAACATTTTATTTTATGGCCAGTTCCAGTTCTGATACCTTAACTCTGGGTATCAGTCAATACCAATTATTAATCAAATACCAGTAGTGTCTTTTCCCTAAATTTAAAATCTGTATACCACAATGTATAACTCTCATTTGTATAATTCATGTCAGGTAACATGAGGCCAGGGATGCTGGAAAAGTAAAACTGAGACAGCACCCTACTAAAAAGCTTAATTTGATAATTAAATCGACACAGGAATTGATTGATTATGTCATGGCCAATAACTGATCCACTTAATGAGGTCTGTAATGGTGTAGTTATAGATCTGGCCAATCAGATCTATCCATGTAGCCACTACCTCGGTTAATAAGTTGTCACTCAAACAGAGCACCCAGTAGGCTGACTTTGTTATCGCTTGATGTGGCTATTAGTGTTTAGGTTTGACCATGATCTCCCACTGTACTTGTTGTTTTAATATTATTTTGTAAGATTTCTGAGTTATTGATAAGGATGATGGCAAATGTTGAAAAGCCCATTTCAATCATCATCAGAAGAAGAAGTTGCAAAGAATTCACTTGCTGGTCAACAGATGATTACAATATCTGCAGAGGCTTTAATACAGGGTGTGTGTTGCACTGTTGGTAAAGAATGGGCAGCTTTTACAGTGTTGTCTGCAACACCTAAAAAAAAAAAACCCAGCCATGCCCGTACTGCACCGTAGTCTGCCAAGCCACCGGGACACATTCAGCCACACGTTTCTGTCAGTGTTTTTGCTGGCTGTTTACTCATTGGCCAGCCTGCTTGGTATTCAGGTAGTGAATTGGCTGTTAGGTTGCCGCCAAGCACTGTGTTTGACTGAATCAGGTTAGCAGTAAAAAGCAGTCCATTAGAAAAAGCACTGCTTTTGTCCAGCCCCCCTGGGGTATTGTAATGATAAACCACAGACTGTGGCAGGAACCATTGAGATAGAAAAATCTCCTGGTTTTTTTTCATTTCTTTTCTTTTCTGTGAATAGTTATTATACCCTTGAAACCATAAGACTCATAATAGAATATTTTGAAGTGGGTGTTGTATGTTGATTGTTGACATCACAGCAACATGTACAGTGATATACGTAGAAAGCAGCAGTCGTTGCAATGTAAGTGACCACTGCTGTGTACCATATTGTTACCAGATTATACTGCACAATGTGTGACCGACATGTATGTGTTTACTGTCAGCTTGTTAATTGATATCTTGCAGAGAACAACCTGTTTCTCTATTCATACTCTTTATTCATAGTTAGTTAGTTTAAATTATTCAAATACAGTGGATATTTGCACAACAGGCCACCATAGACACAATGAGCTGATTGTATATTGAACAAAACCCAAGCAGAGTTGTATTTAGGGTAATTGTAATTAGGTTGTTGTTTAAACTCACTTCTAGGTCATCAGTTTGACAACTGAGGATATGTAAGGTATCTTTTTTTTACTTACAGTCTTGCCATATCCACACAACCCTTGCAGTATTGACTCAAGGACATAATGTGTTTGCTTAAATGGTTTTTAAAAGCAAATTGTAATAATTAATTCATTTATTGTTTGTTTATACCATTAATACAGAACGGCTCAAGTTTGTGCTTTAAATTCACTCACATATAAATTTGAGAGAGAGAAGAATAAAGTTGTTGATTTGTTGAAACTGTGAATAAAGCTTAAGCTGTTTTTTTTAAATTTTTTTCAGTCTGAACTGAGACATCCAAAAGCACCACATTTCCCTGATTGTGTTGCTGTAAATTTGACAGACTACCTTTTCACCCACAGGAAGCTGCAAATTGGAAAACTAAAACAGAAATAAAAGCACTTCCTAACAGCAATGAGTGAGCAATTCATGCAGATAAACCTGGACTCAGCAACGTTGTTCTTGGCACTTCTTGGCGCTTTGATTGATAATCATCACAGACCGGCTGCATCGGTAAACATGAATGTGCGGTTCCGTCTGATTTTTTGCATGTTTTTGTTGCTACTGAGGTTTAAAAAATTTCAGTTACTTATCGCTGACAGTTTAATCTACCGACATTTAATGTTGCCTCATTCATTCCAGATAATCTCGCTGCACGTAGAGTCTGTTATGGTTAGCTTATCTTAAATAAATGCTGCCACTTCTGAGTTGCGAACATGCTGTTACCCTTTGTTTGTATTGATTTTACTGCTAAGTGTCTTAACAGCATGTACCCTTTTAAAGAATGAAGGAATTTAAGATAGCTATTCTGGAGATGTCAGCTATGTTGTGTATCTGTCTACTTTTGATTACAGTTAAAACACAACAACATCTCTATGTAATGCATGTCACAGATCCCCCATTGCTTGTCTTTTTAATAGAAAACACAGATGTCTTTTTATGTGCTTTTGGTCTTTTGGCAACTGCCGCAGACATTTAAGACCCATAAGTGTCTGGACGTGTGCGTCTTGAAGTATACCTATTGTTTTAAATGGCTGAACGTGTGCTAAAAGCGTTATGAGGCACGTCAAACTGCCTTGACGCCCCTACTCTGACCTTGTTTCGATTTTCGAGCAGCAAATGAAGACCGAGCGACTAAAGCTGTTTTTTTTTTCTGCAGCTGAAGAAGAGAAATAGAAAGAGAGAGAAACAGCGTGGATGTGGTGTGAATGAAAGAAATAAAACGTTACATTTCTGATTGTTTTATCACAGTTACTTTCTAAAGCAGAAGTAAAGAACCGTCAAACACTCAACAGATGATTTACTGTGGAAACAGATGCTCTTCATTTCATTTTCCTTCATTTTCCTCCTCTGCATTTCTCCCTTTCATACATTCGTTACATCCAGATAATGCAGAAGAACTGTCAAATTAAGAAGAACAACAGACGAATCTGTGTTGTTCTGTGGTGCTGGATTTTCAAATCTGATGCCTGCAGTGCGACATGGGAGCATCAAATGAGGCGTGTCAATTATCGCTCTCAGTGCGTTCAGGGCCTTTAAAGCAATGCACCAAGACTTTTCCCCAGCAGCTTTGCCCCTTCAATATACCTGCGATTAAAAGTCAACTATTGACCTTCACTGTATGACTATGTGACATTTCCAAACAATGGGAAAGCGATGACAGAAAGATGAGCATGTGGAGAATTTCCCCATTCATTTTCCCTTGAAGTCAAAAAGATAGGAAAAGACATTGCTGAGCCTGAATGCCCCTCAAAACACTCGCCCTTTGTTCAGATGTAATTGTCCCTGTTTTCTGTTACAATGGTGCAATTTTTGAATGCCTCATTACAACAGTAACCACCCAAAAACAGGCTCATTATAGCAAACACTCACTGGCGGTTAAAAAGTGAGACCACTTAACAGATGCTAGAGGTGCATTTTAATCAAAAAGGAACACTCGTTAATGGTCGGCCTTTTTCATTTTCAGAATTAGTTTTGTTATGCTTCTTTTCATTTAATGTATGTTTTCTTCTTGGTGCTTTGTGGTTTTATCTCAGTCGTACTGTTTTTGTGATGCTACTCAGTTTTTTATCCAGATTGACTGATTGACTCGGGGGGGTTGTCGCTAAGCCAAACTCAGACATTTCTCGGTTCTCTGTTTACATTAGGAGCAGCTAAGATTGACACTAAAATGAGAATAGCTAGTCCACTGTAAAGGTTAGACCACCTTAATGAGCCTGGTCAGGTTAGGCTAACCCATTGTTGCTAACTTCAGGGCTAACACCCTTCACTTTTCCACTGAAGCTGCAGCATTTATTCACTGACACCCTGTAGTCTGTACATTTCCTGCCAGATTGACAACTTACTGCTAACCTTTTTCATCTGCTCTGCTCGCATTCATTGTCACTTTTCTGCCGCTCCCTCTACTCGCTCAACCACACACTCGCTACGCACACACATTACACGTTGCCCTTAAGGAGCTACTCTTTTAACAGTACCTTTCACGTAGATGTCCTTTAGAGAATGAGGACAGAGAGGATTCTGGGATTTGATGCACTTGTCGATGACTCAAAACAATTCCATGATAACGTAGGGTGTTAAGGTGTTCGCGCAGTGTACGAGTGACAGTCATTAGTAGCCCATTGATATTAATGATTGTGTGATATTTTAGCAGCAGTGGTACACCGCCACTGCAGAATGAATATAGTGGAAACACCGCTAATGATCACACCTTTTATATACAGTACATCTGTCTCTGACCTCCTCAGTGACATGTTTTCACACTGCGTCGCAGAAAGTACAGTACAGCAGAGTGTAACCTTGAATTTCCTTTGGTGTCACCACAAGCAATGATGGACTGACAGTGAGCTCTTCTTCTGTTCCTGGCAATAGCTGTCGAGCCATTCACTGTCAAGGCCCTTTGAAGGCTACGCTAATTGAAAAGGGTCACTTTTGGGTGGGGACGTTGAGCTGCCTCTTTCCACAGAGTCGTGGAGAACCAGCGAGAGACTGGTCATTACCATTTCAATCAGAAACCAAGTGAATACAGTTCAGGAACCAGAATAAAAGAGATGCATATGCATAATGGTGAAGTTAATGGTTCGCAAATGATATCAATCTGAAATGCTCTTATCAACAGCAGATGAAATGCACTAGGCATGATTTTCAGATACCATTGCAGACGCGGTAGGCATTGTGAGCGCTATTGAATCCTCTATCTATTGGCCTACAGAGGCAATCATTAGTAGAATTGCGAGAAGCAGTGGAAGTCTTAATAAACCTATTCGGAGGGCCTGACTTGAATGTCTGCTTCCAATTTAGAGTCATTTTTCATATTCCAGTTATTAGCTGACACTCACAGGCAGTGCAACACAGAATAGTGCAACAGAATACAATTCAGTGTAATTTAAGTAATATCACAAGTATTACAAGATAGCATTAGAAAGTAGTAGAAACACATTACCCTGGTAGTATGATTGCTAAACTCGTGCAGGCCAGAAGTGTTGAAATATTTTTAAATAATAGGAGTTACTGTAAATGGTAGTGGGGATTTTTTTCCCACCTCAACGATAAGATCAAATTAGAGGTAATAGAAGATTGAAACGAGGGAACAAAAATAATGCAGGAGACAAATGTGTGATGTAAAGTGCTTGAAGAGATGAAATGTAAGTCAATAATGGAGCATGGAAAGTGATTTTGCTGCTATAGATTTGTATGAGTGTAGATCAATAAATACTATCTGACATACCTGGTAGGTATGCTGGATGTTCTTGTTCTTGTTTGCACCATGGACTACAATCACTCTGCTGCTACCATCAAGGCATATGCTGTATATATTATATATATATATATACTGTATCTACTTTACTTCTTTTACTGCAAGCTGCTGGACTTCAAATTAAACTGCTAGATGCAATTTTTACACAGTAAGACCATGCCATGTTAAATATCAATTAGTTAAAATTTTACGCAAATTGCAGAAATGCATGTCTTGGATTTTCGGTGGATTTCATGGCAATGGATTGGTATGAAAATTCTTACAAATGGTCCCCAGAGGATGAATCCCGCGGTCGTTGGTGAAGCCCTGACTCTTCCTCTAAGGCTGACATTTGTGGTTCAGAGTGAAATATCTCAATTCAACTCTTGGAGGGATCGTCATGAAATTTACAACAGATGTTCAACATTCATTGAGGATACATTCTCAAGACCTCTGACTTTTCCTCTAGCGCCACCATGAGGTTAACTGTTTAGTTCTTTATTGAACCCTATAACTGGATGGATTTGATGGATTGCTGTGAAATTTTGGGTATATATTCATGGTCCACAGAGGATGAATTGTAACAACTAATTACTGACTTTTGTCCAACACTTTTATGACCAAAGACCTACAAACCTCATTCCCATCAGCCTCAGCTGTACGTTGTGTTTATGCAAATATTTGCTTGTTTTAACAAGTTAAACCAACATGGCGGACATGGTAAACATTATATCTGCTAAACAACAATGTGCTATCATGTTTAAACTCAAGGTCAAGAGCAGCCTCACTATTTCTCCTTTTTACAATCTCATTGAAAGCTTTATTTAAACAGGTGAAATTAGCTGTTTTCAAAATAACCCAAGTAAATTAGTATTTATAGCCAATACATGTAGGACTGGAACATTTTTGACCCTAACACTAACCCCCTAATGGTAGTAATAAAGAAGACTTGGGCAAACAGCAGTATACACATGTATACACATTGAATCCATTTGGCTTTGAACACTTGCAACTATAAATAACAAGTA
Source organism: Euthynnus affinis (assembly GCA_029490765.1). NCBI lineage: Eukaryota > Metazoa > Chordata > Actinopteri > Scombriformes > Scombridae > Euthynnus > Euthynnus affinis. The sequence goes on along the minus strand of CM055844.1, from coordinate 9,019,970 downwards.
CTTATGTACTTTTTAGTGGCTACAAGGCAAGAGACACTACAGCTTTATGATCAGATTCAGTCACATTCTGAAAGGGATTCATCACACACAGTTTGCTCACAATATGGCACGTATTTATAAGATAAAGTGACTGAATAAGTGCTATTTTTTCCTCATAAAATGTGTCTATCTTTGTTAATAAAAGCTAATAAAGTAGCCTACAGGTTTCAGAAATCTACTCTCAAGCAGATGTCAGCTGGCATCTGCTAAAAATCCACTTCGTGAGCACCATATTGAGGATCCATATAATGTTCATTTAATATTTCCTCAAGTTCTTCTTTCACACTTCATTTAACAATAGGTTCAGTAGCTGTAGCTGAAGAAGCAGATAGAGAAGATGATGGTCTGGCCCTCTGATCTTGCGGTGCTCAGTCAGCGACCCGTTGTTTCAAACCCAGACCAGATCAGTCAAGCGCTGACTGACAGTTTTCAGAGAGGCCGAGAGAGGTTCAAGAGCACTTAAAAGCATTCACTTCATCTTTTTTCTCTCTCTCTGTGTTTCTCAAGTTTCACTGTATAATGTCAAATTCTTTAGTTAAAATGAAATCCTCTGGCCTGTTGCTGTGGCTGTAAAAACTACTCGGCTTTGACTTTGAGCCTCTTTGTAGCGGAAGAGCGAGCTTATGTTCTTTCAATTTACAAAAGTGGAAAGTCATGCTGATTCTTTCTTTTGTGTGTTAGATTCTCAAGGCGTAAAGACGTGTGTTTTTCAGAATGAAATATTGTGTTGTCTGTTTGAATGGCTAAATTTGATGCACATTAGTCTGCTATTATGCCAACAGCTGATCTCATTATGATAGTTCAAACCTAATAAATCATACCTTTTCAAACTCTCTCACACGTACATTTCTACATTTTCAATGTCAGTGACACAATTATCTTTTGTATCCGTTTACAAAACCCAGAGGATGAAATGCTATTCTGTTCTATTTCTCTTGTTGTATCTCATTACTATTTACAGCAGCAATAGCTCAATTTTCTCAACAGGATCATTACAGTTTCATTCTGTCTTTGTGGATTAAGCATGCCTTGCATACCAATAGAGCTTTTCAGTGGTGTGTATGTAAGTGAAGAGCCTGAAGTCTGTTCTGCCAGTCAGAAATAATAAAGTAATAAAAAAACATTGGATCAAAAGAGACAATGAAACTTGAAAAAAAGCTGAATAACCAAGATATATTTCCTTTTAATCGATATCTGAATGGAAGAAAAACTTAGAAATTGCAGCTTGAAAGTGTAAAATTGTAAAAAAAAGCAAAAGCTGGGATTTTAACCATCCATTATTAACAGTGTATTAATGAGCTGATGAAAGATTTAGACAGCAGCTTTCAATTTTACGTATTGAAATGAATTCTCTTGCAGGCAACTTTAGTCATTTGTAGCTAATTAGTGTTAATTCCATGAGTTGGCCAAATGACAAAATGAAAATTTGTCATTATGTTGGTGTCTGTATGCTTTATGAATGCTGTTGTCACAACTATTTACACTCAAGAAGAAACACCACTTTGTGTCATTTTTAAATTTCTACCCATAATAGTTTACTTTAAGTCCTCTGTTTAACATTTACATATAGTGTATAGTTCATACACACTGTAATGTAGATGAAAGTTTCTATTAATACATTTTTCAACAACAGGGATGTCAAAGGTTAATGGTTAACTGTGCCAAATTTAGGCACCTTGTGGGACTGAGAGTGAGCGAAATGTCTCACAAGGAGGCTCCGACACTGACAGAAGCACCAACCCGCAGATACAAAGAGAGGTCATTCATTTTACCAACCTGCAAAGCGGCTAGCAGCTGGTTAGCATGGCTATCATAATTAGCATAGCCGTGCCATGCTGTGTGTAGCCCCATAGACTATAAACATAAAATGCAGCCAGCTGGTCTCTGAGTTAACAGCGCTGTGCCGGGCAGGTGACAGGTGTGTTTATGGTGTTTATGTGCTCTGGAAGGCTTCATGGCATGCATATAAAGTCACACAGCTGACGGACTGTTAGCCTAGCATGCTAATCTGTTATAAAAACATAGGACGGTGTTACTTTATGAGGCCGTCTAGTTGGTGTGCTGAATGATTGAGAGTGATATGCTGCCAATCAGTGTGGTAGAGGGTCAGGGATTTAAAGAGCTAGTAAAGTACTTCAGGCCCGAGTACTTTATGCCATATCAAGTGCTACTGTGACTAAATGTGTTGAAAACACTTTGAGATGAAGAAGGACGAGCTCAAAGTCAAGCTAATCAGGGCAGACCAGCTAACTCTGACCACCAACTGCTGGACAGCTTTCACAAACAAAAGCTACATCAAAACTTTTCTTAAAAATTAAACGGTTAGTTATCGGTTAATGGGTGTTGGCTTATTGAAAATAAAATTACTCAAAACTGACCTCCTTAGTCAACAGCTTTTCAACAACTATTCCTCCTCATATGGCCATAAGTATGGGCACTAGTCTGATGACTGACTGAGTTTATAGACTGCTGAATAGGTCAGTCACTCACTAGTCACATAGTTTCCACAGGTAGCTAGTTAGCAGCCAGCTAGCAAGCTAGGCAGTTATCAAGTTTGACCAACAGTTTGCAGTTTGTGAACAGTTGTTGGCATGTTCGACTTAAAGCACATCATTTATTTTTTCTATCAACTTAAAGCCCTCAGTTGGGAAGCTGCCTGTGTTGTCAGTGTGAAGCTAACATTAGCTCAAGCAGGTAAATTACAGAGCTGTCAACTGTATAATTTGAGGTCATCAATCAGATTTCAAAACGTTTTCAGATATGACTTGACGGCAGGTTGCCATTATTGGCTTATGTGGACAACTATGTGGCTTTTAGTTATAAGTATAGCATTTGATTGTTGATTTTATTTACTTAAGAATTGATAATACAACTAATGTAATATATTGCAAAATTGGCAAATCTTTCTAAAGAAAACTAGCTAATTTAATTAGAAGTGCAGCTGCATAATTGAATCAGTTTTTTTATATGTTGATATTTCATACATTTTTAATTATGCCAACACTACAGTCCTGGGACTCTAAATAATAGAACATAATTTCAAATTTCAGCCAGAAACTAGCATTAAGACATTTTCCCCAAATTGGGAATCCCCACTTGAAACACTAGTTCCAAAAATGACACGTAACATTCATGGCAGTAGCTAAAATATTGCTAATAGACTAGTTTTCTCATTTTCTGTATGATGTGATAACTCAAAGATGTACACCTCAAAGTGTATGAATCTCAGTTTGACTCCTGTTGCGTAGCGCCAAAGCACGCCTCGCTAATCAGATACAAGGAACCAAATCCAGCAAATCCTAATCTTTTGAAGAAACTGTCTTTGCTTTTCTGTTAAACCTGGATCTGATCCACCATATAAAAGATTTCTTCTAATTGTGGTGTCATATTTTAGCTTGTGAGATGGAGAGATGCGAAGCCTGAAGGCATGATGAAAGGGAAGAGCTCAGAGGAGGTGTATTAATAGTAGGAGCATCTTGTGTGTGTGTGTGTGTGTGTGAGATTGAAGATTGAAGAATCTGGATCAAAAGATCCTCGGGGATATTGACACACACACACACACACATAGGCACACACATACACACAGGAGTTATTGCGTCATCCAAGTTAACCAAGCTGCTCCAAAGACAGATGAGCACATTCCTGAATTTTATGAGCCAGATAATACTATGTCTACTAGAGGTCTTTTCTCAGTTACAACACGTGTGCCGTATCTTTCATCTCCGTACACATGTACAGTTCATAGAAACCTCATAGTTTTCACAGTCCCTCTGCGGACTGATTTTTCTTTTTAATCCGTCCATTTTTCATCTCGAGCCAATGCGGTGTGTGCTATTACTGTATAGCTACATCGTGCCAGAGTTCTGACCAGCTGTATGATTGATCAAGTCCTCCTGAGAAAATTAATAAGGAGTCCCACCGGGCGCTGCCTGAACACGGGCGAGGTCGCGAAAATGAGGGGGAGTGAAATGGTGAGATAGCGTCTCATTTGAGAATGAGATAACGTGTGTGTGTGTGTGTGTGTGTGTGTGGGAGGGAAGAGCAGCTTTTTTTTTTAAGCATTTGGAAACTTTGTAAGGTAGTAGTGGGATGTAAATGGTTAAAAGTTTGCAGAGAATAAGCAATATTTTATTTTATTAGCTGCTGGAAAAGGAAAGAGGTACGGAAGAGGCTGTATCTTAATGGCCACTGCTTTTTTTATTGTAGGTTGTGGGTACACAATGTTTTCTGTGATGATTGGATAAAATCTTGGAAATCTACTGCGAAGTCTCAGACCAGGTAAAAATGTGAAGTCATGGGGGTTTTTTCATTTCCAAAACAGAGAAAAGGGAGTTTTTAAAGGCAGTTGTCACTGAATCAGTGGTATCGATCAACAGCAGTCTGTGCTGGTGGACAGGAGTGAAGGTACAAAGAGAGCAGGTGAATGTTACTTTTAAGGATTTTCAGAAATATGAGCCCAGATGTGACCTTGACAGTGGGCATAAGGAGGCGGAGGTGTGTCAGGGTATGTGTGTGTGTGTGTGTGTGTGTGTGTGTGTGTGCGGTGGCGGTGCTGGAAGCGGAGGGGTTTAGGCTGTAAAGGCCTGATAAGCTGAACCACAGGTCCAATCACACTCCTGCCATCTTACCCACTGACATGATTCAACACAGCTGTCGGCAAGATGACAACCGCTGCAAGTGTGTCGTACTGTATGCACACGCCCGTATGTGTTTGTGTATTCGTGCGTCCTCGTACGACGTCCGTGTATATGTCTCTATGAATGAATGTGTGTGTGTGTGTGTAAATATCTGTTTATGTGCATCTGTTGGATGCTGTGCAGAAGACAGTGTGTGTCTCTTACGTTTGTGTGTGTGTGTCTGCGTGGGCGGATAGACGAGCAAAGGTGGAGTCAGTTCACCTGTCTTTTCAAACGAGGAGAGCAAAGACAGAGAGACACAGAGAAAGGAGAAAAGGGAGCGGGGTCCCCTGTGTTTCCTAACCCTGATTAGATTGTGCTGGAATTAAATTTCGCAACAACAAGAAAAAAAAAACAAAAAACAGCAGGGGTCCTTTCCTCCTACCTCCTCTGTTCTTTTCATCCTTCCCAATCCCTCACCTCCTCTCTCTTCTCTTCCTTCCCTCCCAGCTTTTGATTCTCTGCCATGTCCCTGTTTTTCCTACCTGTTTTTTTTTCTTTCTCTATGTATGATGTAACTAGCCAATTACATTACACAGATGATGATGATGATGATGATGTTCCTCCAGGCTGTGTCAGAGGTCAGCTGGCAGGGGCTCTGTGACTCCTCACCTCACACATTATTATTTAGTAACACGTGTCTGATTTAGTGCACATACCAGGCTTTTACCCCGCTGATACAGCAACTATTGGTGCTAATCAAAACATTTGAAGACCTTGAAGTTTTTTGAGACTCGATATTGTATCATTCAGGTCTCTCAGGTGAGCTTAGCTCCTTCTGGCAGTCATTCAAATGATTTTCAGAGAAAAAACTAGTTTAAGACAAAAGATGAAGGTCAAAAATAATTAAATTTCTTGTAGCAGAATGTTTCTTATTATTTTATCTTCTTAATCAAGGTTGGAAGCTACTTTTTTAGAGGATTCTGACTTTTTGAATTGCTAATTATTTATTGTTTAGTGACATTGAGAAACTGATCAGTCAACTCTCATCACTGTAGCTTCTCTTTAATAAGACATCCAACAGGGCCTTGCCAGTGAATCTCTACTATTTGATTTAAGTAGTCAATTTCTGCCCCTAGTGGACATTAATGAGAACTGAATGATGCTTTTCTGACAATGCTGGACGTTTGATTATTGAGTCATCAATGTCACGACCAAACAGTCCCCGGCTGTGTTGGTATTTTCTCCATGACTGATTTAAAAAGAAAAAAAAAATAGTTTCTTGCAAATGTGGAAGCGACATGCTTTTGAAATGTTCTCATTAGGCTGAGGGATTTTTTTACTTCACACGGGACACTGATGCAAGAGGATAGTAAGACTATCATAACAGGGTGTAGGATGTCATAAATGAATGAGTACACACGCTCTTTTGGGAAAAGCCCAACCAGTAAACATTCACTTTTCCACGCATCATCTGATAAGAAGAGTTCAAGTCACGCTTCTGCACCATTTAACAACTATCATCATTAAATGATCAGACTTGGGAAGTGCAAATCCCTTTAGTGAACACAAAGAGAAAACAAATATTCAAGAGGTAATCCAGTGGCTACATGGTTTGAGCTTTTCAAAGCCACTACCTCCCCGAGCGAACTCTCTCTTTTTATATCAGATTACATGTCTGGATGTTGACCTGCAGTGAGTGAAGCTGTCACTTTGCCAGCTCCGTGACTGTGTCACAAGCCTTTCCCCAGGTGCAGTGGAGTTGTCCTTGCAGCAGGGTCATGGCAGTGCTCTGCTTAGTAGGGCACTGGAGTAGTCCACCTCTCCGGGGAGACAGCGCATCTCTGTTTAGCTGCACAGAGGTGACCTCTCACCTGCAGGACTCATCTGCTGATTGGGAGGTTTGAATCGTGCTGTGGGCTGCTGCGAATAACCCGGTGTGGATGGAGAGAGGTTGTCTGTGTCTGCTTCTAGCTCTTGTTTTCTATCGAGCAGTCTGGATTCTCATAGCATTAGTGTTTTTATGTTTCTCTTAGGCGTTCACTTTTTCAGCTTTTTCCACACTGGCTATGTTTACATGCATGAATTAATGTGACTGCTAAAATAATAATAATACACTTAAACAGAGACACTCACCTTTAGGGCTGCGGAATAATGATTATTTTTATTATCGATTCATTTCTTCATTATTTTCTCAATCAATCAATTAGTTGTTTCGTCTGTAAGATGTCAGAAAATAGTGAAATATGTCAATCATGATTTCCTAAAGCTTAAGGTGACGTCTTTAAATGTTTTGTTTTGTCCACAACCCAAAGATTTTATCAGATTTTATCTTATAGACGACTAAAGAAATCAGAAACTATTCACGACTGAGAAGCTGAAACCAGAGAAGTGTTTCTTAAAAAAAAACAACCAAACATTCAAAATGATTAAAAATAATTAGCAATTAATTTTCTGTTGATGAACTAAAACTAATTGACTCACTGTTGCAGCTCTGCTGTTATTATTACATCACACAAAACTCTACAATCATCAATAAAATAAACATCAATTAAACAAAGAATTGTTACATTTTAACTACAGTTTGCATGAAATCTCTAATTTTTGTGAAATGATTACATGACATGTTCATATCATCACATATAATTTCACTGAGAGACAGAAAATGACAATTCCAGCTCCGTTTTTTTTTTATTGTTTTGAAAGTTGAAGGTTTCCATGACAAACACGGCAGGTTATCAAATCTCTCACTCTCACTTTTTTGTACCAAAATGTGTTTCTTGTACTAAATAATGAAGATTTTTTTTATCTCATTTATGTTAATTATAGACTGTTTTATTTTAGTTTGCTTGTTCTTAGGCAACATTTTTTGGCCTCTTTTGTTGAATCATAAAAGGATTTTATAGCAAAAACATATATTTCTTAAAGTATGGTTTCCAGAAGAACATCTTTTTGGTATTAAGACAGAAAATTTCGAATGATGACTCATCCCTAGAGACATTAAAGTTTTATCATTTGATCCTCATCTACATCATAAACTACACCTGCACAAAACTGCTCACATGTGAAGAAAATACAGTTTAAATAAATTATTCCCAGTTTATAAAACCAGAGTCCTCTAAATATTTTACTGTGATGATGCAACCACACTTGCTTACAATCATAATTGACCTGAGAAAGGTAAGCTAATGTATTTACATGAACTCTGACGTTCGCATTCAGGTCTTAAATTACACTGTAATCACATTTTTTGCTTGCATGTAAACACCGTCACGGTCTCTTCCTCTTCTCTGTCTTTCACTTGGCCTCTCTTCCTCTCTCTCTCTCTCTCTCTCTCTCTCTCTCTCTCTGTGTCACACATTGTCTCTCTCTCTTTCTGTCCCTCTCAGCGGTGTGTATCCTGCCAGATGAGCGTGAGGCGGGAAAAGGAATGCAGCTCCGCTCTGTTTACCCCTTACACACACACACTCTCTCTCTCTCTCTCTCTCTCTCTCTCACTCTCTCTCTCCCTCTCCCCCTCTCTGTCTCTCGCTCTCTGCCACTTTCCGCCTCGCTCTCTGTCTGTGAGTATGCTCAGTCATTCAGCGCTGTACACCGCTGTTGTTTCGTGAGGCTGGAGAGCCGGTGGGGAGCCAGTGATTGGGGGGAAATAAGCACTTGCGCTGGCGCCGGCTGCCTCAGAGACAAACTAGAGACAGCAGAGGGACACGGGGACTGTGGATTTTAATCTGTCCATGTCAAGAGGAGATGGATTTGTGGCGCCGGTGAACTTTGGAGAGAATGCACTTCACGTGTAAAAGACACAAACAGCTCCTGTTTTGCATCAGAAATTGCTGGAGGAACGAAGATCTCTGAAATCCACTGCTCCGTCTTGGAACGCCGTGTGATGTACGTCTTCGCCTGAGAGGTCGGAAGCCCTGGAGGTACGAGTCAAATCACTGAGATATGAGGTGGAGACGCATATTACGCATGATTTAACAGGCAAAAGACACAACTCAGCAAGGTTAACCTCAAAGACATCTGTTATTTCTCATCACACCTGAGACGAGAGGGAAAATGACCGGGCAGGATTAAACGAGTAACCTGTGATGTCAGACTTCACCTGGGGCAGTCGTCTGAGACTCCGCTGAGTAGCTGTGGCATTGTCAAGGGAGGTTGTTGGGGGTGGTGGTGGTGGTGGGGGGAGAGGAGGAGGAGGCGGTAGGAGCAGACTTCCATTTCCAGGTGTGTAAACCACACCAGACTTGACTCACCTGACATCATCCCTTCTCTCTCTTTGGGTTCAGCCCATTTGTCTCACCTCATCTTCCCGGTAATTCCTGCTCTCAAACACACCACCACCACCTCTCATTCTCTCGCCATGGAGCCACTCATGACACAAGAGAAGAGACGCTGATTAATGTGACTCCCAGCAGCCCTGTGAGTCTGATTCCACAGCACTAGAAATAGAAAGGAGAAAGAAAGCAGCGGCAGCGGCGGCACTTGTGAACTCTCATCACGTGGAAAGAAGAGAAGCACTATGTGGAATCAGTCGGGATACTGCAATCACATACCTCACCCTGGATATCCCTTCTACCATGCGCCCTGCAGGTACGCTATCACAACCCAAATATCCAAACTCTGTTGTCTGGTGAAGCTCTCTAACTTGTTCATGCTGCTTGCTTTGACGTGAAGTATTTCTGCACTGGAACAAAAATCTGTTTTATACCATGTTTGGTAAATTACATTGATTTTAGTTACATTAGTCCGTGGTGTACCGCAGGGGTCCGTACTTGGCCCGATGTTTTTTGTGTTTAAAACAAATTGTTATCGCCATTAGATGTAGTTGTCAATCATTTGAGTCTTAATTTAATGCATCCCTTTTAATTGTAAAGGTGTTTCAGGGTTTAAGTGCTTCCCACAGCAGAGATTGTGACCAAACTGGTTTGTTTGGTATGATTGTTTTGCACCTGGCTTCAACAGAGTCATGAAACTGGTTTTGCCTGTACACAATAATAGTAGAAGTTGGCAAAAAGGGGCAGGTTTTATTGGTCAGTGTGTCAATGGTGCATTACAGCAGTGCTGTCTTCTATCAGGGAGCTGGTGTTATGTTACCTAAAAAACACGCCCATTGTTTTTTCAGCTTATCAGCCTGGGCCATACTGTGTTTGAGCAAATCAGGGCGACCTGTTTTCTAGCTTTTAAAAAAACACTGAATTCAAACAAATTACAAACATTTTACTGGTCCTCTTCCATTTAGGTCCCTGGCACCCTCTCCCCACCCCCTCACCCCTCCCCCTCCCAGCAGTAATGACATCATTACATTTATCACAAGGTTTCAGATGTGACCCACTCTCAAATGAACACCATCAATCCTCATTCCCTGAGGGGAGAACAGGAGAACAGACCCCTGCCTACGCCCCTTTTTCTGTCAGATACTGTAATAGTCTCTAACCTCTAAAGGCTGCTGGAGCTCAACCACTAGAATACTGATTCACCATAAGTAGTTATTTATGAAATACCTGAGTAGTTTAGCATAATGAGGATATATTATAAAAATGACATGCTAGCTGTATGTTGGTGCTAGTGTGTATATTTATATATTTTTGTCTTTGTCTGTCCAGTTTGTACACTTAGTGTTTGTGAATTTTGTTAGTGGGGGAGCAGCAGCAGTAGCAGGAACGACAGGGGTGGTCTGTACCGGAGGGCAGGGGGATTTAGCTGATGAGTGAGTCATACCTCAGACCACTGGGCAGGTCAATGACCTGTCAGATCAGCCTGCTCACGGCAGAGAGAGGGAGGTAGAGAGAGAGAGAGAGCACATAGGAATCCAGGAAATAGCCTTGAGCTCCAAAACAAACTAACCATCACTATTCACTCCCACTCTGGTCTCTCATGGTGAAGTACCGTGACTCACACTGTGAATGTTCCACCTGTAGCCGAATCACCTCGTGGATTCGAGTCGAATTCGACATTTTTCTGCATGAAGGCGATGTCCCGACATGCTTAAGATGCAAAAGAAACAAACCGGATAGCTGCAGGTGGTAAACTGTTTACTCACAGACCTGCGCTCATTTATTCATTAATTAATTTTCCTTCTTTTTTTTTTTTTCAGTGGCTATTTTGCTTCAATGTCATATATGCCCTGTTCCTCATTTCCTCATCTTGATTTTTTAATCCTTTTTGGATTTACAGTCCTCTGGGGGGGGATTTTCTGTTCACCTGCATACACCTCCATATTGGCAGATAGAGCGCTGAGTAAGATATTAACATGTTGACACTGATGAAATATGAAAAATACTTTAAAATTCACTCTCAAGGTCTTAAGAGAAGGTTTTAATAATATACAGAGAAGTGCAGCAAAATAGTGTACCAAAATACAATACTTGTTTTTTTTCTCGGATGAAGAGGCGATAAGGTTTCAATATTTCATTTGTCACTCCATTAAAATGAAAAAGCATCTTATTTATGAACCCGTCTCTCTAAACTGTCAAGCTGCTGCTCATCCAATTTAAAATAAAAATGCTTTTTTAATAATGAAGTCTTAAAAATAAGATAACACCGCATGAATAAGATAGCAGTGCTGGCGGTAAAATGACTTCTGTGTTCTATGAACTCAGTAAAAGTGCAGTGATCCCTCGCTGAGGCCGCTTTAGTTAATGATTCCCTCACCTGTCAACAGGGACGTTATTGACACTGCCAGACTCCGCCCCCCCCCCACCCGCCTTCCCATTCCTCTGCTTAATCCAACGTGTTTACATTCAAATGACAAGGCGTTCACTCGCTGTATGAGGAAGTCCTTTAAGCCAGACTCTTTTGTTTGGTCTGCTAATCCACGCACAAGCCAGCGGCATCAATCAACCGCAGAGGCTTGAGGTGAGCGCGAAAGCTTAATGAGGGCTTTTGCGTCCGTGTGCCTCAGAGTATTGATTGTATCCGTGCGCGTGTTTTGCACGGAGGGCTAGTAATTGAGTGTTCACTCATCATGTTTTCCGAGTGAGCGTTCTTGCTGTATTGAGGCCTTTCTGATGAAGTGTCAATCAGCTCGACGTCCTGTATCGTGGTTTGATAAGTTGCACGTGCACGGTATGTGTGCTGGATAAAACTGGGCGAACATGCAAGAGAGCGACAGAGAGTGACATGTGACAAAGGTCATGACACAAATGGACACACTGCATTTGCTGTGTTACCCAGACACCCTAGAGGTGTGTGCTTACGTGCACTTTACCGGCATGTGAGTATATACTGCACTGTGTGTGTGTGTGTGTGTGTGTGTGTGTGTGTGTGTGTGTGTGTGTGTGTGTGTGTGTGTGTGGGCATAGGGTGCAGGGCTGTCAGCCTTACGACGGCTCAGGGATGTAAATGGATTTGGACGTGTGGCCTAGCAGGGGGTGAATGGAGCAGATTGTCTGAAAGCCTGTGTCTCATCCCTACACACTTACACACATACACACTTACACACACACACACACACACACACACACACATAATCATTTTATAATTCAACTTCCAACAACTCATAATTGACTGGTTTAACTTAAAAGCCACCCTTAACCTCTCTCAAATATTTAGACGGCAGAGTGTGTGATATCACCTGCTAATATCTAAACGTGGACTGAATTAATGCGCGTGACAAATGGAAGTCGGCGAGAAGAAAAAAAAATCTATTACGGTGGCGCTATCCCTGTCATCTCCGGTTTAGGTCATGAAATACATTTGTCTAAAAGGAATTCCTCGCTGGTGAAGGAATAAAGATGAACTTTTAATGTTAAATCACGGCTGAAGGCAAAGCAGAGGTAACTGCGAGGATTGGAGTGATGGAGGTAATAGCTGCTACACTGCAGTCGTACAAGAGGCTGCGAGGTGAGTGAGTCACAAAGTATATTTCCGGAGGAGAAAAAAACAAACAACCTAATCGACACTTCAGAAGAAAAGGCCCCTGAAAGTTCTCAAAATTGACACCCTTGATAATTTGGAAAACTCGTGTTAGCGTCTCAGCCTTTTCAACGCTGTTCTCGGTGACCTGCCAAATATCGTATGACGGCAGCTTTTCTTTATTACAAACCGCCGTACGGGACTGGAGGTGATTTCATGGGAGCCTTTGATTGAATGTTCCGGGCAAGAAAAGTGGCAGAGTTATTGATAAGAAAAACCACTGAATACATAGCCTGAAGCAGTGTAAATGTTGGCACCATGCGGCCGGTCATTAGAGAGTGCGCCTGCTTTGCATTAGCGACCACACCATTAACTGAAACCAAGACAGCTGAGAGTTGAAGCGAAGAGTAGTTCGGGACCAGCGTGACATCGCTTCAGATGAATCCGCAAATGCGTCGTATTGAACCTCTTCATTTTCGGTTTCTAAAGAGGCGTTATCACCGGGCAGACCTAAAATGCCTTTGGATGCAATTGGACAGACCGACGACCAATCAGAGCAATGAAACATGCAAGTTGGGCGAGTCGGTTGGGGCGAACATGGCGCCTGGGTTACAAACTTTCTCCAATTAAAGCAGTTCACTAAGACATGTTTCTGAAAACATTTGAGGTGGACGACCGCTGGACCTGCGGGCTGTCAGTCATCGAATCAAACCCGCCCCATATTAGATAAACGGTTGCGATTGACTGTCCAGTTCCAGGCCGGCTGAAGATCTGTATGAAATGGCATGGAGGGCCAGAAGCATCTGTGAGAGCAAATAAAAAATGAGCCAGGGTAGTTTGGGATAGAGAGGGGAGGAAATGGCACCATAATCCTTTTCTGCCTCCAGCCTTCAGTGTTGGGGGAAGAAGATGAGAACAAATCCTAGATGCTAAAATTAACCAAAATCTGATTTCATGTGTCCAAAATTAAATTTAACATCCTTGTACACACACACACACACACACACACACACACACACACACACAAATGCTTATTTCCTGTTTTTTTTTTTGCTGCATTACATGAGAGAATAGCACAGGAAGAGCGCACAGAAAAGGGCACAGCAGAAACATCTGACCAAGCATCTCCATGAGAATCTGCTATTTAGTCTCTAGCTGTGCTCTGACACTGCTGCGGCCGGATGTTTGATGCAAGTGACAATTTGACAAAATGAATTCCCTACAAGTCACTCACAGGGAGGGCGCCCTTATGTCACAAAGTGTCAGGCTGTCAGAGCAGTAGACTTGGATGGGACTGCGCTACAGAGAGAGAGTGAGAGCGAGAGCTGTCATGGTTGCGGTTTCTTTGACGTTGTGGGGTGTCTGGCGGTGATGACGTTGTGAAAGAATGGCGGGTTAACTGCAGATGCCAGTCGGTTTTCACTACGAAGTCCTCAACCACAGGAAAGCATTAATCTGGTTTCAAGTCAAGTCAATTTTTATTTGTATAGCTCAATATTACAAATCATAAATTTGCCTCAGTACAAGAATACAACATCCTCTGTCCTTAGACCCTCGAGGAGGGAGGAGGGATCCCTCTCCCAGGATGAAAAGATGTTGTGTGCACAGAATAAAACACTAATTACAGAATACAACATTGAACATGATAACAAAATTATAATAGATTTATCATTTATATGAAGAATGTGATGAAGAGGACAACAAGTAGCTTCCAGGTGCCATCAGAACAGAAAAGGACCTGAGCCACGCGACCTCCGTCACCATGGAGACCTGGCAGGAGAGAGACAGACTACGTATACACACAGGGGAGACTCACATCACACCGATCGCATGCACGGGGAGAAGAGACAAAAAAAGACATTATTCACAGAGGAGAGAGAGAGAGAGAGAAGGATAAAGACATCATTCAGAGAGAGGGAAAGAGAGAAAGAGAGAGAGAGAGAGAGAGAGAGAGAGATATGAGGTGAGGCTGGACTCCTGCAGGATGGGGAACCAGATCCAGAACCTCAGAAATGGCACCGACAGCCGTTGAAGCGGAGCGGTTTCAGGGTGGGTGCTGGACCAGCAAGAGATGCCTGAGAGATAAGAGACAGGAGGAGGAAAAGGGAGACAGAGGGAGGAAATATAACAGGAAAACAAGTGACAAACCAGCTGCAGGAAAGAATATAACAAGACCATACAGAGTGTGCAGACAAGACCCAAAGAGAAGAAAGGTGTCTGGTAATCTATCCAAAGACAATATAGTAGTATTGTTGTTTGTCTTTCATTGCTTACAGGAACTTGTTCAACATCGATCAATTGTTTATTAAGCAAGCAAAAATTAAAACTTTTGCTGGTTCCAGATTTAGAGATTTTCTGCTTTTCTCTGTTTTATATTAAATTGAAAATCTGTTGGTTAAAACAAGACAAAACAAACGATCTGTGAACGTTACCTTGGTCTCTGGGAAAGTGTAATGAGCCTTTTCACAGTTTTTCTGGGATTCTAAACACTAAATTAATTGATTAATAAAAAAACCCCCAAACAAACAGTTTAATTGATAATGAAAATGTTGTAGTTGTATCTCCATTCACATTCTGTTTAATAACATAATAATAAGCAAATTTGAATGAAAATCTAACAAAATGGGTTGAGTAAAGTTTTTGTTGTGCAGTTTGTTTGCAGAGTTTTGTCTGGTGTGATGTATAGTCACTGTGCCTTCATACATATGGATACAAAGTAGCAGGTAGTCCCGGTCCTTCTCTGTGTGTGTTGAGCACTTCATTTACATCCCCTGCTCCGACTGGACAGTTCGTTTACCGATGTAGCTGCTGTGCTAACGACCCAGTAATGTCAGCAGTCTGTTTTCACATATCGTTCTTCTTTTTGAGATCCCAGTAGCTCAATAAAGACACGTCATTGAGAAACCTGGAGAACGCAAAGATTATTATTTTTTTTCTTGATTTTGTGTAAAGTTATTTAAATGTAGAGGAGCGAAGAACAACAGACAACCTTGTGCGTCTGTTTCCAAAGGAATAAAAACAAGGGTGAGTCACTTTCACAAGGTCTCATTCACAATGAACAGCAAACCTATTGGTCTCTGTATGTGTGAATGGCCCATTAGATGTTTGAATGTGAAGTCAATCATCTAATTAGGAAGTTGTGGTTCTTGTATACAGTACATTAGGCAAATATTGATATATATATATCAACCATGTCAACCTTAACACCCAGCTCCGCAATGTTAAGTAATTTAAACAGATGCTGATCAATTTGATCTGTGTCTCATTAGATTGTGATTTTACACAAAGAAGATTTATGTTAGTTTCTCCTGAGAAGCTGCTCAACTATCCACACTGTGAAACCAGGGGTGATATTTGGGATCAGCCTCAAACATTTCAATTTCATTTAAGCAGAAAGGAATAAGGGTTTCATGAGCTGTGTCCCAATTCAGGGGCCGCATCCTTCGAAGGATGCAGCTTTACAAAGGTTTGTCCTTCGTAGACAGCGAAGGCCAGAACCAAAGTGTTGTTAAATGAGATGGTCTGGACTATGGAGGATTTCCAGCTGTGTCATTAGCTGTCCCCGCCCTTACCCTTGTGTCATGAAGTGCCTCTCCTGTCGCTTAGCAACATTGACAGCTGCAGCTGACAATCGGGACACAGCTTGTAGAAACAGAGCCAGAACTTTTAATTGTATTATTGTGGCAGCCCGTCCAGGTCCAGCAGCACCACCAGGGACTTCCTGCTCAGCTGAGCCAAAATATACAGAAACACATTTTCTAAGGCCTCATACTTATAAAATTGAATTTAAGACTTTTCGACACCCTGTTATTCCACTTCTTATATGTACTGTAAATAGTTGTAAAGACCGCTGTAAAATGAAATAAACAATTTATTAATAAACAGTTACTTTATTTGATTTCATTCAATATTTTTTAATTTAGTAGAAGAGAGAAGAGCACGTCCATTCTGTCTCTCCTCTCCTCTACTCTGCCTCTCTCTGCAGCAACATACTTGCTGACAGCAGCAGCTCAGCTTCAACACATCTGCCCGACTGTACTGTGACAAAATAATCTCAACTCAAAGCTCCACCAGCACTTTTTTTTTCTCTTCCCCCCACCCCGCCCCACCCCCGCTCCCCCTCCAATCGACGGAGGGATGCAGTAAATTGTGTTTACCAGTAGTTCCTCACATCTGAAAACGTCCAAGCAGATTTATAAAAAGCTGTTATTTGGATAAACTGACCACACATATTGGGGATCTAAATGGTTACTTTCTGAAAAAAATATCTTAAAACTTTATAAATTGATATATTAAAACAGCCTAACTTTATTTCTATAGCACATAGTTGCTTAAGGTGTTTCTTAAAATAAAATACCATACAATTTAGGTGCAAAGATAGTGAACATAGAGAAATAAAACAAAAAAATGTAAACATCATACACAGAAAATGCAATAAAAATGATTTCGAACGATAAAATTTCAACAAGTGGTCAAACACAGAAAGATAAAAGAAAATATAAAAGAGCAACATTTGAATAGATATTATAAAAATATACAGATGCTGATCTGTACAGGTGGGTTTTTAAAAGCTTTTTAAACTGAGGCACTGTCTGGAGCCAAAACATTATGATAAGTATGATCCTGTTTTATGTCTGGACTGTGGAACTTTTAACAACACATCGTTCTCTGATCTGAGGGATCTCGGTGCAGAATAAGAGGTTAACAGTACTGAAACGGAGCCAGACCATGTAGGGATTTAAAAGTAATCAATAGAATCTGAAATTGAATTCTATAACAAATGGGGAGCCGGCGTAGTTCGACCAGACGTGGAGAGATGTGTTCCCTGTGTTGAGTGAGAGATCTCTACATCAACTGTAGACGGGCAACTGCTGCGTCATTTAGGCGAGTAAATAATGAATTGCAGTAGTCCATCGCAGGAAGGAATGAGGGTGTAGATAAGCTGTTAAACTGTGTTTTTGGGGAGCATTCGTTTGAATTTTGGCAATATTTCTGCTTTGTAAAAGGCAGGATCGAACAAGACTCTTAATGTTTCTAGCTGAATGTTTCGTGTTACTTATCAGTGGTTGAAGGTAGGGGTGTGTCAGTCTTATCTGTGTTCAGGTGCGGGAAGTCGGATGCCATCCATTCTTCAATAGCAGCAAGGCAGCAGTGCAGATAATCCAGATTGTTACGATTTTCTGGGCTAAATGAGACGTACAACGTGGCGTCATCGGCATAACAATGGTAGGACACAGGGCAGAGGATAGACAGATAACAACTGAATAAAATAGGACCCAGGACCGAGCCCTGTGGGACTCCATATGTCGTGAGAGCAGTTAAACTAAATTTGTCAACAGTGATTTTGATTACTGTAGTCAGTAGTGTCTTGGCCCACAAGGAAATATGTAAATTCAGAATTCAAATCAAGACATTGGTGACATTTTTCTAATAATTTGCTTGTGCTCATTAGCCAGATTAACTCAATGAATCTACACTATATTATACTCGGCCAGTGCGGTGAAACAGCACGATATCTAAGCGGCTCATTCCACATTCTTGGGTGGGATGCTTTGTCTAAATGTCACCCTGTTTACAATGCCAGACATATCCTTATTTCAACCTGCTTGATAAGAGGGAGGGGGAAAAAAATCACTATCTAGCATGGACATGGAGATTTCACTCAAAGTTTGGTGGCTAAATCCAGCCCAGAAAGCTGCTGCTGGTGAGTGTAATCTGTGTTTTTTTTTTGATGTGAGTTTCATCAGACGCACAGTTGTGTGTGCTGTGGCTGGAGTGAGGATCAGGGCTGAAAGGATAGAGGGCAAATGTGAACATGTGTAGCTCGGGTTACAGCGAGATGAGAAGATCTCTTCACCATCCCATCAAATTGCACCTAAAATCTTGCTGGATATGAGTTGATTAGAGTCAAACGGTGCTGTACAGATGGATGGACGTCAGCCTAGAGCACCTCTTGAGGGCTTCTAACTTCAAAGTCTTCACCTCTGTTTTGAATCGGAGGGGAGCAGAGATGCTGAGAACTTGTTGGGGAAGTGTAGCTTTCTGCCTGGGCCTTGACCTTACAAGGTAGGAGAGAATCAGAGTCACAATATCAGCACATCAGGATTTTGTCCTTTGTAATGATAGTGGTGTAGAGATGTGTGTATTGAGCATACAGAAACAGTAGTGTGAATTGTTTACAGGCAGTACTGGATAGACAACATTCATTATGTGTGTTTGCCAGAAATGAAGAAGTCTTGGCTAAGCTCTTCTTTATTAGGGCTGCAACTAAGGATCATTTTCATTATTAGTTATTCAGTTGATTATTTTCTCTAATAGTTTTGTCTGTAAAATGTTAGAAATGGTGGAAAATGAGCATGATTTCTTAGAGCTCGTGGTCTTGTTTTGTCGGTCTGAATCCAGAGATATTCAATTTACTATCATGTATGACACAGAAAAGCTTCAAATCCTCACGTTTGATTTGATATTTTTAGCTAGAAATAACTAAAATGATTATTTGACAATCAGAATAGTTGCTGATTAATTTTCTGACGATTGCCTAATCGATTAATTGACCAATCATTACAGCTAGAGTCTTTATTAGTGTCACAAAGGCTGTATTAAGTAGTAAGTAAACACCTGCAGTGTTGAACTTTTCACTTTTCAACAAAACAACTTTGATAACATAGTTTAGCAGTCGATATAAATGTGTTGTAGATAGCAGTGTTATCTGTTATCTGCAGTTATTCTTGTTAATAGTTAACAAGAAATATCGGAAAACAAATGTCAAAGAATCAATTTGGAAACATTATTTCCATTTCATAGTCTGTCCACCAGAAATCATTGATCAATTTTTTGTTGATTTTTTTATGTATTCAAATATCCTCCTCAAAATTTCAGTATTAGCTGGGTTTTAGTTTGTATTGGAGATAACTGATCACATGTTTTATCTCCTGATACTGATTCTATTACTCACAAATCCAACATTTCTGCTCTTTTTTTCTTTTTAGTAAGTTTAAAACCTTCACATTTCACTGTGTAAAAACTTGGATCATTCCTTCAACATGAAGCCGTAACTACACGTCACCTCTGAACCGTAACAGCTTGATTCCACTTGGCGTGCCTGTGTCACGCTCTGGCTGTAACGCGGCTGTCGGAGCCGAACGTGGCCACTCTAATCAATGCTCGTGATTCCGCCAGACACGCTGCGGCATATATCACATCACTACAGCATTACGTCACAACTGGTTGGCGCCAGAAGTCATCTGGTCAGAGGGTTTCAGGGGACATGTGACACCATGGACGACATGGTAGAAGCACGAAAATCAAGGAAAAATGACCAAATCAACAGCAAGTCAATGTCCGACAGGCAAAATAACCTTTTGTAACCTTTTGTTTGTTGGTTGTCTGGGCGATATCTGAAAAAAAAATGGTCTGTACAGTAATTTTAATTTTGAATGCACATCCTGTTTTGTCAGTTTTTTTTAATCTCAAGTGCAAAGTCCATTAGGTTTGAGCACAGGGCATTTTTTTCCTATTTAGATGCTTCATTATAATATGAAGCAGTAATTCTTAATATCTGAGTGATAATTTGTTGGTGCTCTCATGGGAAATCAGCCTTTATTGTAATTATCTTATTAAAGGGGGAATGGTGTTTACCAGACGCTGTAAATAGAGTCTTAAGAGTCTACCGTCTCTGCAGATTTCAAGTAGCGGTTTTATCAGTGATGTTGGCATAGGGGAAGAAACAAAACCCTTACTCCTATTCCAGAGATGGATGTGTAGGATTTTGATATCAGCCCACTCCCCTTTCTCCATCTGTTCGTCACTGAAACCCTTTGAGTTTTGCCAGTCTCTCAGGTCTCACATTACGCCCCAGCTGGCTCAGTCCGTGTGGGCAGCACAGCTCTAATCCCTGTCTAATCTGAGACAGCTTTGTGTGTAATCAAAGAATCCACTGTAGATTCATGAAGAGAAGGGGGGGTCCTGCACGGAAAAACACACACTGACAGGTTATATGCTGTGCGGTTCCCATCAAAACTCAAAGGCGGTTTTAGATTGGCGGCGGACCGAATCTCAACTCAATTATTTCACTTGACAGAGAAAGATTTGATACAGTTTCATATCAAAAAATGCAGGTTTAAGGATGAATTTTACATGTATGTAAATGTCGGAAAATTGTGTATTTGGGAAGGTCTTGGATGCCTGTTAGGTGCGATGGAAAGAAAAAAATAATTGGTAGCAATTTTAATAATCGATTGATTACGTTTTTCAAGCAAAAAACACACAAAACCTTCTAGTTCCAGCTTTTAAAATGTGAGGATTTTCTGCTTTTCTCTGTTTATATATGATTATAAAGAGAATATCTTTAGGTTTTGGACATTTTCTTTGGCTCTGGGACGGTTTTTCATCACTATTTGACTATAAATCTATAGAAAATAACCACTAGATTGATTGATAATGAAAATAATCATTAGGTTCAGTTGTACATTACTCATAATAAGTAAACCCATTATAACATGCCGGCGAGGCGCTACATGTGGAAACTATCTGCTGCGGAGGAAAGCGAGAGAGAGAGAGAGAAAGTAGGACAAATGGGACGACCCAAACACATTTCCATAGCATGTATTTCACTTCCCACATTGGCAACTCCAAACGAGAAAAAGCTCCGTCTCGCTTCAGTCTCAGAAGACTGAGTGAGGAAAGAGTGGGCCGGAGCAGAAAACTGGAGTGATTCTCCTCAGTGTCGGGGAGACTGGATCCCTCTCTCCACCTCCTAATGAGCCATAAAGTGCCATCTTATACCTGTGTTTTGTCACAGAGGTCCATAGTACTAATATTTCAGCAGCAGCTGCTCCTATAAATGGATTCAGGCTGTTGTATCCAGTAAATTAAAAAAAAAAGCAGCGCATGTGCAACTTGAGATACTGTAGATAGCAGGGATGGACATTATTTTTAGTGCCTGCATTTCTCTGATGTGCTCTGAATTTAGTTTATAGGCACATTTGCTTCTTAGGTAATAAACGCTGCTGCGGATCTGCGGATCTCTCGCGAAGGGGGAGGAAATGTTCATATCTTTGAAGCCGAGTTTAATTGAAGTGTTGAACGTTGCTGTAATCGGACCCAGCAATGCAAATCTAACACTAACTAAAAAAAAGAATGAATATCTGGTTTTCCTTTGGAGATTTTGTAGAAACATGAATTTAACTACGTGGATTCATTCTGGGGTTTTACACTTCCTTGTCTGTAATAATCTGATGGTTCATATTTGGGTTGTAACCTGTTTTTCACCTCTGCTCTGTTTCCTCAGACTAAGCCAGTAGCAGAGTAAGGCTTAACTCCCATGTTTGTTCATTATATACTTACTCACTACAGGCTCGAGGCTAGTTTCACTTCACTTTTCATAGATTAACCCAGTTTACTACAGACGTTTGCCTGAAACACCCAGAATAATTCCACAGTGTCCGTCACTGTTATGTTTTTTTAACGTATAGTACAACAATAACACCTCAGAGACGCATCTAATGAATGGTGCACAAAGCCTACAAACACTGAAATAATTTGCTGTAGTGTGTAGCGCATCATGCCCAGTAATATTATGATTTATTACCAGTTCAGTTGCTTCCTCATGCTTCCTCGCCTCCCACTGTGAGGCATGTTTGGAGTGCACTGCTGCCCTTCCTCCTTGTATTCAAGGGCCGCACAGCAAAAAAAAAAAAAAAACGTCAGAGGCACGACAGCTGCGAATCCTTCCTCGGTGTCCGCGCTCTCCAACGGATCCCTTCCGCCACTGCGCCGCTTTTTGTAGTTTTCAGACGGTCACTGTGTCAGATTCAACACTATTTTTGTTTGGACATCATGAGGTGTCCCGCGTGTCTTCCACTACGACAAACCACAAGACATAAAATGAGAAGTCACCCCGTGCGCGTCCACTCTTGCCTTTATCGAGCTGATATTGTGTCGCAGCATCACTTCCCTCATCACTACTGCCTCTGCATAAGTATGATATTTAGCCCATTCACATCCAAGCTCTGATTCAAACTTCTACCGACTCTCTGCAGTTTGCAGCGAGTGACAAGGTCAGAGCCCAGACACCAGACATTAACTGCGACACTCTTTATTTCCATTCCCAGTGAGCTGGCTGACTGCAACGCCTCATTATGTTCAGAGAAGTTTGAGTCCATTATGCACAAGTACCGGTCAAAAGTTTGGACACACACTTTCTCATCCGAGCGAACGGGAAAAAACGTGTGCAAAACTTTTGATTTGCTGACGCTTAAGAGACGTGGGTTTTTTTACCGCCTCTAATCACCTGGATCACTGCAGGATATTGACCAAATTAAACGTGGGAGCCGGTGGTTTGATTTAGTCATATTAAATGTCACAGGCTTCTGGAGTGCCGATCAGGGTGCAATTTGGTGTCATTGCGTGACATTTAGAAGCATTTTTCTCAACCGAATCAATAAGACGCACGTCAGTCGGCCTCCGCTGGGGAAACGTGTTTGCGTGGAGGTGGTCTGTCTGTCTGTCTGTATGTGACTATGCTCTTTTTTTTTTTTTTAAATCTGTCTCATTCACTCATTTTCTCTCTCCACCCTGCTTTGTCATTGCATCCCAAGCCGTATAATATCTCTTTTTGTCTGAGGACTCTTCTAGATACCAGTAGCGTACGCAGAAATCACAGTGTGGGTGGGCACAGAGAAAATCGGGTGGGCCTAACTTGTCAAAGATCAATCATACCTAATAGGTTCCGAAAAGCATATGTTAACCAAAATAGGCCATTACAACCGTACTTGCCTGAATGCACCACAGTTTAATCATACAGGCCCTTATAGACATCATCAGAGGTAATGTTACAGGCACCGAGACGAACATAGCCTGGCGCGGCGGCCATATATTCACACATGCACAGCTGACGGATGCAACAGTATCATTAATCAAGCGTATAGATAGAGGCACAAATGTTAAAAATGACACCTGAATATAGCCTGGCACGGCGGCCCCCATAAACCGAGCACGCCGGGGTGCAGTATGGGGGGGTAGAAAGGGTCACGGAGAACAAGACGTACGTACATACGCTTGTGTGATTATTTACTGTGTGTGTGTCCGTCTGTGTGTGGTTAGTGCAACTCAGTCAGGCGGACACACATGTGCACAGGTGTGTGTCTGTGTACGCAGTGACCCTCGCCACCCTCCGTACACATGCACGCACGCAGATACAGATGCAGCAACAGCAGCATGAAATCCAATTTTACACCTAAACAAAAACTACACCCAAAGCACCAGTGTAAATGAGCTAATTTTGATGATTACAGCAGGAGATGACAGTTTTCAAATAATATTTTTTTCATTATAGTCCAACGCTTCGGTCAGTTCTCTTTCAAAGGAGAGCAGAGAGAAAGAGTTCAGTATTAGTCTTAGTCATCCTCGATGCCCTGACGCCAGTTTTTTTTTTATCCGGCTGATAGTTGAAAAGAGTCTTTCAACATTACAGCTTGTTGCGGCCGCATATGTGTCGTTACTACTCGGCACTTGTTGAGGAATAACTGACACAGGAGGAGAAGGTGTCTGGGTTGAGGATGATGGTTGATGATGGCTGCTCAACATCTTTTTGTAACTGTTTCTCCATTGTTTTTATCTTAACCTACATTGAAAGCAGCTAGCTAGCGGACAGTACGCTTCCGTTCCTCTATGCAATGCCTGAGCTTCACATTGAGTTGAAAGATGAGGGGCTGCTCGCAATCTGGTGTTTTGTGAAATGCACTGCCACTCAAAAAAAATCTGAGCTATCATCATCATCATGAACAAGAAGCAAGAAACAAGAATTATTTTACTTTTATTGTTGGTGGTGTAGTCAGATGATTGAAACAGTATTCATTGACTGCTATTCACTAGATGATCCAGCAGAAAAGGAAGCCTTCTGATTGGTTGGGTATGAGTGCCAAGTAGGCCCACCCACCTGATAGATACAACACATGAATCAAACACTGCTTCTAACGCTGTCTGTCTTGAATTAATGCAAATGAGAAAAAGGAAATCTATAGTCATCAGCTCTCTTGAAGCTCAGACCCGGCGCCTCAAACACGTAAACTTAATAGTCTTTACCGTTATCTCTCTTTTCCTCAATGACTGCACTGCGGATCCCGTTTTGCAGAAGCCGCACATCTGTCGTAATTGTGGGAAGAAAAAAAAAGTATATTTCTGGCATCATTGTTACGAAAGCATTCAACGAACACCCACAAAGTCCCTCTTTCAATTGAATTTGCAGAGCAGATTTCTAACCCACCAGTGTCCCTCGCTTTCACCAGACAATAAATAATAAATGTGTTGACATTTTGAATACACAACGTTGTAGCCTTGAAGTTCAAGAAACTGTCACAGTATTGTTGGCTCATAACATTTGCATGATGTATACTACAGTATTTGGGACCAGCTTTCTCTCAGTCATTGTTGAATTTATAACAGCTCTGATTTGCACTTCAGACTGACTTCTTCTCCGTATCGGTGCCGACAGAGGCTCATGGGTATTGTAGTATTCTTAGCCGTCCACCGTGCCAAAATCAAAGACAAAACAGAGTTCTCAGAAACAAAATTGAAATAATTTAAACTGATGGTCATAATATAAACCTATAGGATCATCAATAAAATATATATAATAACATATATATGTGACAGTGACAGTAGAGAGATAACAGGAAATAAAGGGAGAGATAGAATGGATGACAAAGGTCCCTTGTGATTATACCATAAACCTATTTAACCTGTCTGCCTGCCTGTCTGTTCATTTTCATGACGCATTATGTGATTTTAAGTTTCTTTGTACAAGTCTTATTACTTTCACTCATGCACATATTTATCAGCTGCTCTTCTCTCTCAGAAACAGTCTGGTGCCACTTTTCTAATATTCCATTTATGTCTTTGATGAATTAATCATTCAAACAGTTTGCTTTCTTTTGTACTCCCTTTCTTTTCCGCTGGTTTTGATTCGACTCCCATTGATACCGACACACTCTCTCTCTCATACGCGCGCATACAAAAATCCCTTCTTCTCTCCGGGACGAGGCCCGTAAGGACGCTGTGAAGTGTTTTGAATGTGAATGCAGTGTAGACAGTGTCTTCTATTAGCATGCCAGGCTGCCGGTCCCCATGCCGACTCCCTCTGTGTCCGGCTAAAAGCTGCTTTCCCCGTCATCCACATACACAAACGCACTTTCAGAGGAGGTGTTGAGGAGGTTGTCGCAATAAACACTCTAATCTCCTCCTTTTGCAAAAGCCCACCATAAAATCCCAGCGCTATTTGGCAATATTTATTGCACCGGACAAGAGTGGGGGCTTATTTCAAGCTAAAGATGGCCTCATCTTGATGTTGCCATAGCAACAAAATGTCCCAAAGCGGTCTCTTGAGGGACGTGTGGTGGTGGTGGTGGTGGGGGGGAGTGGTAGTTTGCGTCTGCCTTATGGCATCACCAGTAGCAACAGAGGTGGACGCTACTCGGTCTGCCGTTCCTGATTGGTTGTGATGGACATCTCTATTACACCACCATCTGCCCCCACCGCCCGCCTACCCCACCCTCCCAAAAATACAACCTCAATCAAGATAGAACAGCTCATCAGGGCTGAAGAATCCCAATTCTGCTACTTGATGGAGCTGCAATTAACTGTCAGGGCTACTTTATAACCCGTGTGCCTGTCTGGGGAGCGTCGTGGTGGGGGGGATCGGCGGCAGCTGCGGTGGTGGTGGGACGTGAGCCGGACAGCATCAAAAGAATATAGGAAAGATGACAATGATGAAGACAAATTAAATGCCAGCGGTTGGTCCAAAATACATGATTAAATTTAGAGATATGTTTTGTGAAAGCAGGATGTCAGGAGGGGCATAGAGGAAGGAAGTGATGTCAAAAATGAAATGTGCTCAGAGCAGGGAAATAAGAAAGATAGTAGGATGGACTAGATAGAGAAAATACAAAAATATCACCAGAGAGAGGGTCAATGGTAACATTATGTTTCCATATTCCTGCGTTTTTTAGCAGAGAGGAGTCATGAGGGACGACAGAGAGCTTGACACACATGTATAGTTTATCCCTCCAGGCCACCGGGAACGGCTCTATAAATAGTCCCATACATGTACTTTTGTGGGGGTACAGAGGTTGATTTCCCTGAAATCAATGTAAATATGATCACCTCAAAGAGACGAGCAAGAACGGTGACTCATGTGACACGAGAGATTTAATTAGTGCGGTTTTAGAGGATACGTGTCCCGCTTATGTGCCAGACGAGTGGAGTGAACACAAGCTGCTATTTCAGGACAAGGACTAAAGAACCCTTTGCAACAAAGTGGGTTTTTTTGCCTTTATTTGATACGGACAGCAGAGAGACAGACATGAAACATGAGAGTGTCAACGTGCAGCCAAAAGCAGCCAAAAGCAGACGTTTGAATGTGGCAGTGTTCATTTTTTGACCACACTTTCACACCGACAGTCCTGTAGTTCTGGTTTAAATACCGTAATTACTGTAAGGAACATAAACAAAGGATCTATAAATGATTATGTATGGATGAGCTTAGTACGTTTCTAAGGTATGTTTGAATTTTTATAATAACGGGGATTCAATTAAATTACACTTCTGATCAAAATTGTGCTCAGACAATGGGCAGGTTCTCTGT
Organism: Euthynnus affinis; assembly: GCA_029490765.1. Lineage (NCBI taxonomy): Eukaryota > Metazoa > Chordata > Actinopteri > Scombriformes > Scombridae > Euthynnus > Euthynnus affinis. The sequence goes on along the minus strand of CM055844.1, from coordinate 8,992,820 downwards.
TCGTCAGCTGGCTCACAGGGTGTCTGCTCAGGTTTCTGTTATGTCCTGTTGCACCTCACCAAAACATATCTAGTAGAGGCCAAATGTAACATTTTGATGCTGTAAAGAACAATGTAGCAGGTAGAAATGTGACATTTTTATGCAGACGCCAAATTCCAACTAGATGTTCAAAGTTCCCATGAGTCCTTTCATCCATGCTGATTTAAAAGATGATCTCGACAGTTCATTCTTGCTGTTTCCAAGGTCAAAAGTAGACATATGGATGATGCAGAAGGTCAAAATACCGCTTTTTCTTTAGAAATGTGCACATAAGTGTAACACATAAGGTTAAACTAAATATTTTCCTCACTTATCTTATAATGAATATATTAATCTCCATATTAAATCATGCGTTTATTTACTATTTAATCTTAAGTTTTTAAATGTTGCTGACTCTTCTCGACCTTGTTACATCCCTCAATGTTAAACCAGTTGTCAGTTATGGGCAGTCTTCTCTACGGGTTCGGTTATATTTATATATATATATTTTTTTGTTGTCGTAGGCATATTTACATTCAGCTCCACCGCCGCTCCTGCTCTGTTTACTGTGAGCCCTGGTGTTTGTGTCAACTGAGGAAGTCTCCCATGTCCACATGCTGTCAGGACAGACAGGATAAGAGATGGTGGAAGCAGATACTGTAGTTCAGCAGCAGAGCAACTGTTGCTTTGCTCGTCGCATTGTCAGGAGGATTGATGGTCGACAGATTCCGTCCCTAACAAGCTGTTAGTCGACGCTCCGGAGATATCAAAGTGGAGTGAAACCGCTCTTCAGTTTTAATCATGGTAATGTTTTAAACGTACTCGGCTTATCACTTTTTAAGGGTTATTCATAGATTTACAAAAAACTGCTTTACTGGATGCTATGCTCTTCTCTTTTTCTGTTCTTTTGGCGCTTACAACATAGTTTTTGCCTGCGATAAGTATTCCTGTGAAAAGAATTAAAAGGGTTAAAGAGTAGTCCTTGATCATTCATGTTCCACCCTTACAATAATTAGTTGTAAGAACATAATTCCCTCCCCACTTCCTCCCTACCTTATATCCCTAACATACAAACTAATTACAAGCACTGGTCTGTCCAAATAAATGTATATAGATGACTAAATACTGCAGAAAAGTTATTTTATCTTTTCTTTTTTTTTTAGATGGGACTGTAGTGATGTTGGGAATCAACAGGCCTTATATTTGTTTGTGTTAAGCTGCAATTCTCATTTTAATTTTGGTTTAATTAAATTTTATTGCAAGCATCAAACTGTTTGAGTGCTCTTCAACAAAACCGCTAAATCGCAAACAGCTTCTATAGAACAATCTGTAGGTGTCCGAACAAATAGAAAATTTGCCAACAGGGATCAATAGAGAGTATCACATTATATCATTAACCCGCAGCTGTAGGCAGCTTTTCTGCCGCTTTGAGGCTCCGAACAGCCGCTTGAGTTACGGATACGGCATTTTTCCTCCACTTTACCTCTTGATATTGACCTGCGCCCACGTAGCCACAGCTGAAGAGAAGCCAGCAGGTTTTCACGGGATGCCTTGTTACTATGCTGATTAAAGTGAACTTGGCACTTGTTTCTTACATTTCTGTCCTCTGTTACTTTTTTTTTTTTCATCCAGTAACTTATTGTTTACAAAATTGATAGAATGTTTGACTCATGCATTTTTAATTAGAAAAATCCATAAAATTGCTTCCTTTGCAGCATATAATATTCTGTGCCCATAAATAGCTTCCCCAAATCCTTCCCTCTGTCAAACGGCTTCTCAATGGACTCACAATGAATCTTATTTGCTGTAAAGGCACAATCTGCGGTGTGAAGGCTCATTTTTAGTCAGTGCAGGCACTTTCGTAATGAGCCTAAGCATTGCTCACTCTTCTACACGCTCTTCCCAATCATGGGGCTCCATTCCGCTGCCATTCCTGTATATGCTAAATATTTTCATTATCTCTGCAATAAGACATTTAATAGGCACTCTGCTCCTCAGCCCAGTGAAGAGTGGCTATAATGAGAGTCATATTTCGAATTTCAGACATTTTTTTTTTCTTCTTTTTTTGCACCAGCCAGCTGTAACCATGTGGGGAAAATTAAACTGTCTTGTTAACATTTCTCATTCAAAGTAATGGGCCTTGCTTACTCCAAGCTTGTCCACCCATTGTATGTTTTTAATAATAAATGTTGATAATTTCCATTCAGGGGGGATGCTGGAGGGCAAATGCAACATTTCTTTCCACAAAATATGACAAAACAACGTATTTGTCAATGAAAGTTATTACACAATCTTCGAACTTGTTCTCTTTCAACTTATCTGAAGACATCTGTTGATGATTTACTGTTCAGTAAAGTATAATTGATGCCACATCCCATGCTTGAAAAAGGTTAAAAAACAAAACAAATAACCATGTCATTTCAGCACATAACTAATGCTTAGTTTAGCAGCACTATTAAAAACATGCATCTCCCTTACCATTTAGCGCCAGGACTCATTTTGTCACGATATGATGCGTTGGAGTCGCATCTGTGGGGTTGTTGAAATGCCCGCTGGGCTTCTCTTTCATTAGCACTGGGAAACCTTTACCTTTTAGTTGGCTGTCAACACCGAGAATGATGTATTGGTAAGTGTTTATGTTGTGAGACAAGTGCTACAACTACAACACGGGGAGGGGTGAGAGCTGTTCACTGGAGCCTGAGTGTTTTTCTGCCTCTTTGACTTTGGCTGTTACTGATTGAAGGGAGGGATAATGTTATCTGACAGTATTATCGTCACTGTCAGCATTAAATTTTAAACTACAGATCTCAGTATTAATGTATGGCCTGTAGGTGACAGGTCATGACTGCTTTATCATCACGGAATAATGGGGCTTTCATGAAAGTGAGCTGAATAGGAAATATTTGCTAATGTAAAGATGTCTCACGAACCAAATACTGAACCAAATATTGTATGTCTCCATCTCATAGGAATGCAGGTGGATTCATCAAAAGGCTTTTTAGGCCTGAAAAATGAATTCATTCATTAACTCCAGGAAACTTAAAGGTGATCTTGAAGATAGACAGAAAAGAAAATGTTCTTCAGACACTCTTACTCACCTGTCAATCATTAATTAGTCATAAACTTAAACAACAATGAAGTTGTCTCAGTCAGCTAATAAATGTTTACAACCTCATTTGGAGTATATTAAAGGGGACCTATCATGCTAATTTCCAACTCTATATTTTTAATCTGGGACTTCACTAGCGTAGCTTTGCATGATTCACAGTTCAAAAAACTCCTTATTTATACCATACTGGCCCTTTATGCAGCCCCTCAGTTTAGCTTCTGCTTCTAACAGGAAGTCTCATCTCCTGTCTCTTTAAGACGTTTCATTTGCAGGGAATGAAACGTGTTTTCTCACCAAATTAGCAGGGCTTCATTAGCAGTGCTAAAAACCAACACACACAACAACATGGGGATATTTGGAGCTCTTTGTTCAGTGGATCAATTAGAAATAATGCAGAGAGGAATAGCACAAGCAGATAAGCCAGATAAAGAGCGGCAGATGACCAGCACACCTCCAACAGGTAAACAACTTATCTTACTTTACCGTCTTGTGTAATGGTAAAAAACACTCATAGCGTCAACATAGTTGTCAAGTCATGGCTCGGCATAACTATCCCCAAAACAATGGAAAAATGCCATAATGTTTGTGGAGTGGAGCAGTGAACTTGCATGCTGTGTGTAGAGCAGATGACCATGTAAAGAAACCCATCACAAGCTGACGTCAGCTTGGGTTGAAAGTTAAAAAAAAACGCTAGAAACTGAGCGTTCAGAGCGGTCTGAAGCTGGTGGTTTTTGCTCACAGGAGTTACTTCTACATACGTTTAAATCATTATTTGACAGTTTGGCCACGTTTAATATGAACATCGGATATTGTAATATTATGTATATGACTGAGTATAAGGTATGCATAATAGGTCCCCTTTAAAAATTAAAATATAGTGCGAAATGTATTTGCTTGATACTGCACTGTATATCACTCTCATCAGTTGTTACTAAGAGGAAGAACATTGCATGATATTATAATAAAATTTGAAATAATTTCCAATATTGAACAACTGTAAGATTTACACCTCAGTATGTTGCTTATTACTATTTATTCTGAATTTTTGAAACATCTAGACTTGAAATGTCTTAATGTTTTTCTTCTTTATAGCAAACTGTTAATCACAGCTGTCAATCAACACCCACGCGGCAGACATCAAAACTTACCATGAGTCTTCAAATCCTATTAACGGAGCAATAATTTCCAAAATGACCATCAGCAGACTTATTAGAAGTCCTAAATTTAGCAATTGAGACCATAATTACTCATTGAAACAAATGATTGACTTAGTTTTTCCAGAGATGGTTAATGGACTGCCGGCAGTGGCTGCTTGTTTCAAACACTGCGTAATGCAGTAGTATATTGCATTACACAGTGTTTCCTAGACCGTACAGCACATGTAGTGGCAGGTATGTGGACCCGATGCCCATCTGGGCCTTGGCAGCAGGGTCTCCATTACTGGCATGGCGTTGTTGCCAGTCTGCCAGCAGTGCTGAGCGACTGGCCTGGCTCCCTCAGCCCCACCTCACCCCCTATCTGCTGCTGGAGATGCTTTTTATTTAACTGGGTCCCACTGAAACCAGATGGGGGAGCTGCCTGGCAACATAAAAGTGCTGTGATGTAATGAGCAAATGATGCTTTGTGCATCGCTTTGCTAGATCCTTGAGGTCACACACCAGGTTGTAGTATTGCCACTTTAACTACGCTTCCTTTCTGAAGAATAAACAATGGGTGTGACAGAGAGGACTACGTAGGCGGGTGATGAGTCAGTGAAGTTAAGAGCAAGCTGCATTATGCAGAATGCAGATACACCTCCACAGTAGGTCGTCCTTTTTGTCTAAAAATACTGAATCCTGTTGTGCGTAGACGCAGGAAAAGTCTAATTTGATGCATCGTAGCTTTTTTCAGTAACCTACATTGGCACCACCCTCCAGCTAACTCTAAAAGCCTCGCACAATTTATGATAAAGCAACAGTTTAATGTAGTCGTCACCACTGAAAATCAAAGGTGTCTAACACATTTGAGGCACAAAAGACTAACATTATGGGTTTTATAACAGGTCTTGTTTTTTAGCCTGATATACTGAGATGTGTAATAACTCACATGACAGGGATTTTTGTGCCAGTGGGCACCATTCAGCTCGCAGACTGCTACACTGGTCCGACATATGTCTGGTTTCACCAATTAACCTGACAAAAAAAAAACCCCTATAGGCCTTTATACACCTTAATTTAATCAAACAAAGGGGCAATACTGAATGCTTTCCAGACTAAGTGGGAGTGAAGAAAGGAGTGATGGAGAGAGTGTGTGAGAGAGAGATTTACTGTGAGAAAATCAAAACGAAAGAGGCTGTTTGTGTTTGTGATGTGTGCTGGATGTGTGGCTGCGTAGGTGGAAGTGGATGGCTGTGAAACCTGAGCAAGAGACGGTGGCAGCGGCATGGAGCTGAACCAAATGTGTCACTGCCTCATGCTCACTGGGCCAAGGAAGGAATTTACTGGCAGCATCGGCCTGCTAGGAATTCAGCAGGGTGACTAAGTATATGTGTGTGTGTGTATGTGTTTGTGACTTTGTGTATTTGTAGTGGTCAGATTGTATTCCATCTATTTACCCCCTGGCCAGTTATAGGACGGAGCTAGCATGCTAGCGTTCCCTCCTCCTTGTTACGGACAGGAAGAGCGCACAGTGCATGCAACACTCGCCCGCATTCACGTGCTTGGAGGGGAACAAAAAAGTAATGAAGCCACAGCTGTAACCGTATGGATACAGGTAAAAAAAAAAAAAAACTAATGATGGAAAAAGAAACAAAACAATCTGTGCTTTTCTGTTTTCTGCTTTTCATTATGCTGAGTAAGCTTCCTGCATCCTTTTCATAGTTTTATTTTTTGCAATGCCAGTGCCAGCGCAAGGTGGAACTGAGCTCTAATGTTACAGCCGCAGCGCTTCTCTGCCACTAACGCCAGCCGTCAACAGAACAAACACAGGAGTGTCTGGCAGATGTCGCTTGGACTGATAGTGGTTATCATGCTTTATAGCTATGCAGATATAACTTTTTTATGATGTTGAATCTTGGGGTGTTGGTCATGTTGATGCAGTACAGCTTTGCCTCAGACAGGATTGTGGACTTTCACTTTCTCACAGCATGTTAGCCGGAGTATCGTAGTCCATCTAACCCTCTGCTCTGATATTTAAAATCCAGAAAAATACACTAACTGGCCAGATTGGTAAAATGAATGAGATGCATTTAAAGTGTATTTTATTGCTTAGCCAAATAAGTTAAAATATTACGATTACATTATCTCTTAATGACTCTGACAAAATTCAGTTTGCATGGACTGGTTGCAAACTAATAATTAATTTAATGCACAATATAAATTACATTAAAATTTGATCAGAACATCATTTAACATTAATACTGGGCTTCAATAGGAATGCTCAACCAATGTTTGCCACATATCACTGTGTATTGAGAGCTGAAATGTAAATCTCCATGATTATAAGCCAAAAAATATATATACTCGTGTTTCTATCCATGAAGTTGAACTATTTCACTCAAAATAATGAACAATATGCATCTCAAGTTATTGATTTATGACCTAAAATTGATTTATTTGTTATGTCCAACAGTAAAAAACACATCAATGATGTGAACTGGAGAAAAAACTTTTGCGAAGCTGCAACCAGCAAATGTTTTTAACTTGATAAAAAGACTGTTCCTAATCAACACATCAGCTTATTACTCAGCACTAACAGGTTAAGTATCTGCGTAGAGAATCTTTCCTTGTTTTCGCAAAAATAAATAAATAAAAAATCTAGCTTTAAAGTTCATGCAGTCTGTGAGAGCTGGAGGCTGAAGCATCATCAGGTAGCTCTTTGGACTTTCAGGGGCTGTTAAATAACCAGAGCTGCGGTGCCAGCGGCCCACTCTGCAGGCTGCAAAAAATCAACAGTGATAATGTTTTAACCTACTTTTGTGCTGCGGCTAAATCAGGACCATGTTTGCAGCTGTGGCATTGTGCAACTCAATTAGGGGATGCTTATTTAAACATTAGGAAATGTACCAAAGTGTCATTTAGTTCTTGGCAGCGGTTCGCTTGTGTGCATTCCTCTGTGTGTGTGTGTGTGTTTGTGTGTGAGTCTTTTATCAAATTAATGAAAGGAAGTGACTGGTGTTAGTCTGTGACAGAGAGCAACCAGTGGATCGGTTCTTTTACCATGAACGACAAGATTAATTTGGCTCTATATTGTAATTTTTTCCAATTAAAGTTTGAATCCAGTCCTCTTTTAATGAAATGAAAAGGTCACATGTAGCTACACACTCTTTTATCTTAAGTAACTTTACTTCTACACTTTTTTCTTTTAACCAATTACACTGATATTTGCCCACATAGAGTAAAATTATAGCTTGGTGGTCTCCCTTTTTCTTGCACTGTCACCTATACATACTGTAAATGCAAGCATCATTACTCTCTCTCTCTCTCTCTCTCTCTCTCTCTCTCTCTCACACACACACACACACTCACACACACACACACATACATTGTTAAACATGTACAGTGTGCTCTGGGATGGGAAGCAATGGGAACGACCTTGCTGTGTTTCCCCCCCATATGGCACCGGCAGCGCTCCTCCCCGCCCTCTCTCGGTGCACTTCAAACACATTTCATCTGGAAAAACCTTTTAAATAGACATGACCTTTGACTAAGAGAACACCCACTCACCAAATCATTTAGAAGCACTCTGTCTGCACCACATCTGTTAAAACACAGGCAGGTGTGTGCAGCGGCAAAAAGATACAAAGACAAATTCCTGCCATTTATCAGCGATAAGGGTTGCGGCCGGAGCCGACAGCTCCGTTTTTTTTTAATCCGTCAGTCACATTCGGATGGAGGCGCGGCCTTATCGGGGATGGTGACACATTGATCAGTGCATCATCAATAAAAGGAAATGTCCAAAGTGCCATGTATCGCATTTTAACTTCAGTAAATCATTACCACGTTTAACTTCGGCCTTGTCGGAGTCATTAGACAATAACCGAATGCAAACAGGAAGGCAGCTGAAAAGAGTCTCTGCGTGCACTTTGTGTGTATTATGTAATGTAATCAGCTTGATTGCTTTATGGCAAAACATGATATTAACTGAACTTCTTCTGGAACTCGGCTTAGTTTACCTCATTATAATGCTCATTGTTATTAAAGCCTCTCATCTTGCGCGCTATTCAGGAAGCAACAGGGTGGTTGATTTCTGAGAGACACTCAGTTTAGTGTTACTGTATGTTTAACAGGCTGTTACTGCTTATTTATGTGTGTGTGTGTGTGTGTGTGTGTTTGCTCTGTGGTTATGTTTGTAGCAAAAGGCCTATTGAAATTATTGGTAGAACCATCTACTTATTACAATATATGTGTTATTTATTCATTTTAAGCTTTTTGAATGCAAGATTCGATGCGAGATCATTACAGTTTATATTTTATGTGAAATTTAGGGTTTGAAATATACACAGAAACAGGCACCTTCACTATGAGTGAGGCTGCACAGGTGTACAGCTGCTTAAAACACGATTCCCCCCGGAGTTTGAAGATGTGAGGTTGGTTTTGAAGTTTTTACTGGAAGCAGTCGTGAAACGGTGAAAACAGTTGTGGATAAAACACAGTGATTACGACTCGGACGGAAGATGGAAATATCATAAACAAAACCAGAAAGCGGTTACATCATCATGTCAGGACGTATCACCAGTAAAAATGAACGTTAAGGAGATATGAGATACTTTTTTTCTCATTTTTTTTGGTGTGATTCTCATACTGTTGTGATGTCAGATGTCTATGTTCACAGTGTCACCTCCACTTCCTCTTTGTGATGACATCAGATTGTTCACTCGTGCCCTCAAGGTGGCCAGTTCCGTGGCCTTTGTTGCTAAGGCTGTTGCTAAGGTTGTTCCATGGGGGGTTCGTGTTTGTGTGGTCCGTTCGCATATTTCAGATCGGATTAAGGCTCGAACACGTTCACATGTGTTTCAGATGTAGTTTTAACAGTAGCGGTTGCCACTAGCAACAGAGTGTTCAACTGTAATCAGCTGCTGGTGGCAGAACAAAAACAATGAATGAACGAGAGACACTTACTAACTAGATGCAGCATTAGTCTGAGTTACAAACGACACTTATAGATGTGGTGACTCGCTGATGAATTGAAAATTAAAAATAGAATAAAAGCGACTTTAATACGGAGCAACTTTAAAGACAAAGAAGCTGAAAACTACTTTAAGAAAGTGGATTAAACTTCATTCCAAATCAAGTCTCTTTATTTTTCTCCACCTTCAAAGGCAATTACATTTCTAATTTAGGTAATCACGTGTCAATAATTAATTAGAGGTCAATGTTCAGCCAGGCGTGACTCAGTTTGAACTATGTAGCAACAGGGTGAACGTTTGAAAAACCTCCCCAGAGACAGGTTGATTTTTGGGCTTAAAAGGTCCACCTGAAGGAATGAAATTTCATCCATCCTGTGTGCTGAGCCTCGTGCATTGAGAGAAGTACAATCAATTCTACTTTGAACTCGAACCTTTTTGGCAGTGTTTTAAAAAAAAAAAGGCTCTGAAGGGACACTGATTATCAGAGTGTGCCACGAGACGAGAGAGAGAGAGAGAGAGAGAGGAGGGAAGAGACAAAATGGACTTCAACTGCGTTTTATGGCCGCGGCTAACATTTGTTTTTTATTATTGAGTAGTCTGCTGATCGATTAATCATTTATGCTATAAAGTGTCAGGAAACAGTGAGTAATGTCCACCCCAGAACCCAGAGTGACATCTACAAATGTTTAGAAAGGTAAGCCTGACGTTTTTGCTCGATAAATGATTTCACTGATCAAGTTTTTGCATCTTCATTCTGTTATAATAACTAATCAATTAGCACTTTCCCTGTAACTTGGCTACAAGTACAAACAGCAGTAAAGTAACCGCAGTTCCTGGCGACACCCAAATCATATGACACAGCAGGTGCAGCGTGTGTGTGTGTGTGTGTGTGTGTGTGTGTGTGTGTGCAGCGTATGTCAGCGAGAGAGATCATGTGTGGTATGTGCGACCATGTGTGTTTTTTCACGAGAGGCGGGTCGTGTTGTGTGACTGCTGTCATGGACGGGCCCCGTGTTTACGTAACCCCAAAGGTTTACCGCTCGTCCTTCATAAATGTCACGCGAAAAAGTCAAACAGAGGCGCGCGGCGTATCAGCTGACAGTAGGTCAAGATCGTGTGGTAAGAGGAAGATTTAGCTTTATTCCTCTCGTCGTTGCCGCCTTTGAGTCAGCAGATCCAGCTGCAGGGGAGCCGTTTTGATCAATGAGGATTAATAGAAGGCTGAAGAATCACAATCACATAATGAAAGGGAGAGTGGCCTTTTTTTTTTCTTTTTCCTCAGTTGACAATGTAATTGTAGCCATTTCGTCTCAACAGTTTGTTTGGGGAAAATGACATCGTAACACGAGTTGTATATCTTCTTTCAGACATTTCGGTCTTTGCAAAAAAAACCCCAAATGAACATCTTTAAGAAAGGATGCTGCTGTGAAAAGGAGAGCTGCCTTTTGTGTCAGACAGCAAAAAATGATGAGACATTTTGTCTGATGAGTTTGTCTGGTTCATGTGTCGGGGTAGTTTTAACATCACATGTTGTTGTATCAATAACAAAGTAAGTTTCTTTCTGACTGTTCAGTCTGCGTCTCAGAAGGTGCACAGGCAACCAAACTGTGATGAATTTGATGCTTTTGATAGAAGAGTATGTTCCCCGCTGTGATCAGTGCTGAAACTGCTGCCAGAACAGCTAAACAAAATTAAACAAAACAAAGCAAAATAATACAACAAACAAACAAACATGTGATATACACTGTTTGTCTGAGTACAGCTGATTAGTGCAATCACAGTCTTCTGTTGTTTGCATCTGAGAAACACTGAAGCAGATGGAGTTGAATTTGGCTCCAGATTGGAGTATTCAGACGGTCTCTAATAGTGAGAAAGAGGTCTCCGCAAGTTTGAATCATTTGTAGGATTAATATCCTGCAGACAGTCTGAGGAGACGCTAACTGCAAACACATTTCAGTGCATTAAGCTTGACATATTTTTTATGAATAACAGTCTGTGTGCATCTGCAGGTTCACCCTGATTACATTTAAAATATTGATGCCAGTGCCACTTACTGTACCCCTCATGGACTGAATCATACATAGAAACTCCCAGAAGTACAAATGTTATTCAATCTAAACTGCTCGTAGGTGACATGTTGGTTTTAGGCTCATGAATACCTTTTGCTGATACATAAAGTAAATGACTGCAGCTGTGATGTCAGCCTTGTAAGAACCAATATGTCCCACTCAAGAAGTTACGACTCACGGTAAACATGAATTCTTACCTTTGCGATGCAGCTGGATTTGCGAGATCACAACATCACGAGAATCCATCTTGTCAGGCTTCAAGTTATATGCTCGTGTCCAAACCACCAGTGGTTTGGACCAATCAGCATCCTGCGAGGATTCTCTCTTGATCTTGCAAATCCAGCTGCCTGGCAAGGATAGACGGTGATAGACAGATGATTCATCCAATCATCCGATCATCTGCCAAGTCATTTTTATTTTTTTTTTAAAGTGCCTGCCCTTTTCTAAACAGTTGCCAAGGACGACTTCTCAGATGGTTCTGTGTAACAAACCATCTGCTGCGTCAGGCTACATTAATCCTGCATTTGTATTTTTTTAAAGTTTCATGCATTTTTTTTTCTTTTATATGTTTTGCAGTAGAATCTTAAAGTGTCTGCTACCAAGTAAAACATTTGATATTTTTATCATCTTGCTGTTACATTAACATTGGACAAATACATTAAAGCCAAATTTGATATTTGAAGGACAAAACGAACAAAGAAACAAAACAGAAATAAAACTTAATTACTTCTAGTACAGTAGCTGAAACGAGCCAAAAGATCTCTATTTATAACTCCATTTCAGGATTGAGCTGCATCCAGTGGGGTTTGTGCATATCGACTCACTGCCATGATTAATGTATGAAGGCTTGGCTTCAATACATTTTTGATACTGGATTCACAAAACTATCACACCAAAAGCTGGCATTGAATGTTTTGGGCAGATTTGTCATCTTGTTTAGTTGCACTTTGATTGGATAGCGCTTCATTTAAATGAAAACGTTGCCAATGTTAAGAGTGCAGCTTGTGGTTAGACACGGTTTATTTTGTTAAATGTAAAGAAAAACAACTTGTATTTATATTAGGGCTGTAGTCAACCAAAGAAAATGTTGGTCGACTCAAATTGTAAATAATCTGTGACTAATCGATTAGTTAATCAGTGTTGGAGAAACACTGATTCAGTAAAAGTTCAGTACATTTAGTAAACGCTCAGTAACGTTGTGTACAGTTAGACCTCCGGGAGTTTGGGCGAGTCCAAAGTTGTGAAAACAGCGGGGGTGTTTTGAATACACCCCCGCTGTTTTCACAGGTAGTTTGCTGGTCTGTCCCCCCGCTGCAGGAAAATGATGGATTAATCACAGGAAGCTGCTGATGTAGCTCTTTTCTCCTTATGAAAGTAACACAGAGATTAGTCGACCAATGAGAATTTAGTCGGATGAGAGAGTATCGACCAATTAATCGACTAGTCAACCAACAGACCACAGCCCTAGTTTATATTGCTCTAAAAAGTAGTTTTAATATTGCTACTGAAAGTCAGGAATCGTATCATTACAGGAATATAAAAGTATCAAATGATACCGAGCCTCATAAACACTCACCTTCATATTTCGATCCGGGCTGTGCCTCCTCTGACTCGATCCGTCTGTATCCTAGAGACGTCACACCTCCTGCCACCCCGCAGGTAAACACCACGCCTTACATGGAAAGATGCATGAGTAGCGTCAGCATCAAGTAGGCTATTTTAATCAGCGGGTGTCAGCAGGCTTTTTGAGAGGTAGCTCTTTTAATGATATGGTTGTTATGCAAGTCTCTCATGACTGGAGAGCCAGCAGGGGAAGGTAGAGTCTCTGTTGTCCTTAGAGATTTAAGCTTCTGGGACAACAAAAATGTTTTGGATGAGCAGAAAACATTTTTTTTTACAGCTGCAATGTAAGCTCTTAGCTGTGATGCTGTGTTTCAGGTGCACTTAACAGTACCTCTTTAGCCACAGTGAGCTACAGGAAAAATAATGTAACATAATACAAGATGAGCACAATGAAAGACTGAATTCAAAGCCTTCACGCACTTTTATTCTCATCTGACTCACTTGGACTACATTAGGAATGTCTTTTACAAGGTTTTGTTCGTGTTTTTTGGAGTTCACACAAACTTCGGCTGCATCTCTTCATCGTAGCTCTCAGGATGTGTGAAGTGAGATAATGTACCATATCAGTACTTGAAGTACTCAGCCCACAAAGTAACAGGACACATCAAAACAGAAATATGTATCACCAAAACACACACTCTTGTGTTTTCTTATGACTTCACATGAGCGTTTATGTAAGAACGATGCTTGGTGTGTTTTGGAAAAGGGAAAATGAAGATATCAAGATGTCAGCAGATATCAAAAATTCTCTCTATGTCTGTGATTAAACCAGATTTCAAAATAGATCTCTCCTACTAACGGCTGTTTGATGTGCAGCCGCTGCACATGTTGCCTAGTAATGCAGCAGAAATCTTAATATACCGGAACTATATTTCATCCTTTAAAATGGAGATTACATACAGTAAAGTCATGGTCAGCAGATATTTTTTTATTTGATGATATATGGCAGTTTGTTGGAAGTGGACCATCATACTCTAAAAGCTTTATAATATAGTCTATTCCTCACATAATGGATCGATGTATTCCATGTTTTGATATGATAAAATGCTGTCGTTAAAGATGCAATGTGCCAGTTTTGGTCACTTGAAGGTGGATTTCCACAACAAGCTAAAAATCAACTGTAAAACCAAAACAACGAGCTGAAAGGTGCTAAAATGTTCCATAGAGTCATGTGATACTTGTCTTTGAGTCTGAGCGACCCCTTTTCACATTGAACATGGTAAAATACTAAAGTGCAGCTTTAACTTTTTGCTTTATCTCTTTGACCTTTACATATCTCATCTAATTCTACCTAACTTGAGCCAGCAACTCCCAGAGAGGGGAGTAATGAACTTGCCCCATTTAACAAAGGTCACAACAATATACAGTATGGAGATAGCAAAGCATTTCATGTCTGGATTGCTTATTGGTGTTGGTCTTGGTTCTTTGATGAATTTCTTCTCGTATTACCGTTTTAACACTCGTACAAAATGGTTCCTCCATGTAGAAACCCTTCCTCTTTGATTCTGAGTGTCTGACACACAAGTTTTAGATACTGAAACCATGTTTATTCAACTCTCTTGAAGCTACGCTGACCACATCTCACTGCGAGAATAAGAAAAATACACCAAACAGCAAAATGGAGCCAGAGATGAAGAGGTACATTGTGAACATTTCTTTTATTACCGGTGTTAAAGGCCATTGTTAAAAGGATGCTATATAAAGCTTTTAGAGCTACTTTCAACCATTTTTTCCCTTTGCAGTTCGGGTCATTGTTGGCTCAGCTCTTCTGAAATGACACTATCACGTCTATTATATGTTGTTCTATTTTGAACCTCGCTGCAGAATGAAATCACAGCTGCTGATAAACAGCCTCTCAGGACATCGACACTCTGTTCCCATTCATATTCTGCGAACAATCAGACACGGATTTGTAAGTTTCCCAAGAGGAGCGCTTCACATATCAGCTCCGAAACGAACTCGATGGCTATCCAAATTTACTGCTGGGCTCAGTAGAGAGGATTTGAGGTGACCGTGTCCTCAGCTTCTTAACTATTTAATAGTCTGACAAAGACATCAGACTTAATAGGTTTAACATACTGCAGTTAATTTAATAAGATCACTGTGAATTTGACATGTATTTATCAGTTCTTACACATTTCTGTGAATGTCATCAGTGGATAATGAACATCATTTTTTTTTTTAAAAACCCAGCAGTATAAAGGTTGGATGCATTAGCTTGAATTATACAGTGTTTTGTTTACTGCATGTGTTGTTGGTTGGAGCAATGTGAAATGTAAAAAAAAAAAAGGCGATGTATGTAAAAGACGTGCTTTTAAACGCAGCTTTTAGCGGAATACATTCATATTAATATAATGAACCATTAATGTACTAACAGTGTCAATAGTGTGTTAATCCTTTTAGCATAATTTCCTACTAATGTAATTTAAATCCACATTTATGTAACATTTTGCCTCCAATATAATTCAGTTTTTTTTTTTATGTAATCCATTTACACAAATCACTAAAGACCTCTTCCATACATATTCATCACTTTTTAGTATGTCCAAAATGTCCATGACCAATTAATGGAGGTACACAATTTTGACAGGACATGTTTTCATCTTGGAGGCAGAAACATTCTGACTTTTTTTTTTTTTTTCGAAAAAAGGAAAATGACAACAATGGGGGGGGGAAATGGCGGTGCTTTTACTTCAGTGGTTGTGCAAGTTTCAACCACTTCCTGTACAAAAAACCTGTAACCATAATACAACATACATGACATCACCTGCATCGACCCAGGTAGCTGTTTATCAGTAAGCCAGCGCTGACACACTGGAGCTGCCATTTAGCATCTGCTGCTGAATTTGATGCGGCTGTGCGAGGAGAGTGTCTCCGTCATAACTCATGGCTCAGAGGCCTGTCAGGACGATTTGTTTTCCTTTTTCATGCTATAACTGATTGATTATAATTCTGTCCTATTCAGACAATTATTAATTCTTAGAGCCCCTCTAACTCGGCTGCAGGGCTCCTTGTTATAGCGAAACAGTCGGCGTATCCCCTTGAGGGATGCTACTATCTGGAGCACTTGGTGTTTTTGTCCTGTAAAACACACTCTGCTGGCAGCATGACTAACCATCTCCAGCGCTGTGCTGCTCTCCTCCCTTGTGGATTAGGAGCAAAGGTTTTTTTTTTTATGCACCTCATCATTCGGTTTTTTGCATTTCACGTTATAGAGATTTTTTTTATGGTGAGCTGTCAAACATTCATGTGTAAATGTGAGTACGGAGCCCTGTAGGCCACTATAGGTGATTAGTCAGGGCTTATGAAACCTATAAATTCTTGAAATCCAGATGTCCAGATGAGAAGAATTAAGCTCTTTTTCGTTTTGAAAATAATCAAATGCATCCTGCTGCTGTAGAAGATGTCGACATGATGCTGCCTGCAGTAGAAGAAAAAAGGCCAAACTCCAAAAATAATACAGCCACTAACTAAACTTAACAGTCACTAAATCCCTTTTTAACATACAGATGTTCAATGTCGGGCTGTAGCGTTGCAACAAGTGTGAAAAACTAAGAGACATATAGGAGGGAAGAGAGCAAAGGTTTAGATTATTATATTACTTTTGTAGTTTTTAACATTGACCAGCAGAGGGTACAACAAAAATCTCACCAAACCCAAAATATGGTGGTAAATTTGCTTGAAATGTATGTAAATGTAGCTATAAGTAGAGAGTGGGTCTAATAAAATGCATTTTTTAAATTGCCAATAATCATAGTAATAATAATAATTGAATAAAAGAAAAAATTAGCATTGATGTAGCAAACTTCTTTTGCCATGTTGCTGTAGCTCAGCTAGCTGCTGTTCTCTGGGGGATAGGTTCAATGTAGTGGAGCTTCATTTAATGACTTTTAGCTTTGTTCACTACACTTTCCACGTAGTTTACCCAACACTGCAGATTTTACAGATGGGCTGTTTTATAGATATGTTCAGGTTTTGTTTCTTTAATTATTGAGAGATTTCTGAATTTCTATTAGCTTATTGTCAGTTTTTTCTGCTCATCATCTGATTGGTTTGACTTCTTTTCTTAAAAGCATCTGATACTATTGTTTATATTCAAGCAACAACCAGTTCCTCGATGCTTGTTTCAAGAAAACTGACTTAACTGAAGCTAAAACCTAAAACTTATAACCTGAAGTTTTAGTTTTACCCTTGTTATAACTGTCAAAGATGGTGGCAGAAATAGAAAGTCTGACTTAAGGCCTTAAAAGCTCTTCGGTAACGATGTCACCAGTACGATGTCCATGTTTTCCTACAGTCTATATTACCTTTACCATCAGTATTTAGACCAGTAGCAGCAGTAATAGTAGTAACTCACCTAATTTTCAAAAGAAGAGAGATGTTACTGTAAGAGATGTTACTATGAGCTGGATGAAAGGTGTCTACAAGTGCTATTAGACGTGACCAGTTTCATGTGACAAGTTGTTTTTGGGTCTCGTGCTGTGAGCTATTAATGGCGTTGTAAATCCCTGTTATGGAGCTCACTGCTGCACGCCTCCTGGGAAACCTTGTAGTCTTGTAGGATTTGATCTCCTGCCACATCAAGCAGGAATCAGTGCAGCATGAGTAATGTGAGCTTCTAGCGAATTGAACACAGTGTTACTATGTATTGATTTTCGGTCGAGATGCGGAAGGTTCCTGAAACTTTTAAGCAGATGAGGTGTGTTTGCTGAGTGTGCACGGTGTTTCTCATTAATGATGTGTCTGCTTATCTTTGTCATACCTGATAGTAAACATTGTGTGTACGACAGCTGGTCAGACAAACAATGACTATTAGAGGCATTTCTTGGACTTTGGGAAATTATAACAAACATTTTTCAATATTTACTGAAATATTTAGAGAAATAAATCTTTGAGTTGTGGACTGTTGTTCAGAATAAAACATTTGAGGTTGTATCTTGGGTTTTAGGAGACTGTGATTGACATTTATCACCATTTTCTGACATTTTATAGACCAAACCACTAATCATAAAACCACTAAACCATAGAAATGACTGTAGTTTAGTTAAATTATGTGTTGTCACTCATTTTGTAGGAGAAGCTGTCACTTATTTGTCAGATGTAGACTTTTTGTTAATTCAGTCATTCAATAACTTTTTGTTAATCCCTTTTCAAACATCAGTATAAACATGAATTCACCATAACGGTCATTGTCATCCGTTTACTCTGAAGCGTGCGAGCTCCTGACGACCTCCCCAACACACACACACACACACACACACTGTGACCCTCCACGCCACCCCGTGTTGTTTACCCAGTTGAATGCTTTTACACTCCGGTCGAGGCTTAGAATGACTGACTGAGCCTATAACTGATGGAGGCCCAGGCCCACGCCGTCCAGCATTTTGTGCTGAGCCCAACACTTTGCTCCTCACAGGCTGTAGAGGATAGATTTGGGCGGGGTAGGGGGTCCTGCAGCCACCCCTCACATTCTACACAGGGCTGGGAAAGTCAGGGACAAAAGGCTCCATCAGGGTGGGGAGGTTTGGACAGAGCTTCTAAGCCCGCTACTCCTCTTGGGAATGATCGGCTCGTGTCCGCTGCACTTGTGAACACAGTGGGGGTGAAAAATCCAGGGTGATGCCTTCACAGTGTTTACAGTGCAACTAAGGTTGCTAATTTTGTCTCCTCTCTCTCTCCTCCCTCTGTCGCTGCAGTCATAACCAGAGGGCCACGGCGTTTCGCCATCCTGTGACTGGGCAGATTTCTCAAGAGAACGTGGATTTTATCCTGCAAGAACAGTGAGTGATCGAGTTTGTTACTTCTTCTTACCTCATCCACGCAAACACACACACACAAACAAAAACCCTATCTTTTGAAATGAAAAATATATTTGATGTCAGATTCTTTGGGCCACATTGACTTTCTCCAGCTGTTTGGAGATATATCAACACTAAGATTGGCTATGAACGTCACGCTGTGAGCTGTTTATGTTTTTCTTCTTCTTTGAAGTGATGGTATGATACTAAAAACGAAGAGAAGTGAAACAATAATCTTGAGGGTTTTAAATACAAACTCCACAGTTCTCGCAGCGATGAGGGTTTTATGGTTTGCTATACCTGACCTTCGGTTTGACTTTGAAAACATCTTACATATGCCTTAGAGTTATCATTTGCATATTTCTTTTCTTTACTTTAGCAAGTTATATGTCTATATTGAGTGGGTAGATAGCAGGTTTCAAGAAAAGTTCAGCGTTTTTTTTTTTAACTCAAGATGTGGGCCTTTCATTTTGCCAGTGCTGGTTCTTTTTTTTTTTTAAATAAAGAAGTGAAAGGAGAAAAGGTTGGTGGAATCGTCGAGGGCATGTAATGCAGTTGGAGTGTGCTTAGTGATGCTATAGCAGGAATCGGTAAAATGTTAAAAGGATGCTATCTTTGCCTGTTTGATATCTGAGCCATTAGAGTTGAAAGTCCAGCTACATACTTTCTGTTGCATAGTTTTTTTTTTTACCCCTCACAGATCAGCAGCATTTTCCTTATTACTTATTTGACAAGAAGTTGGTTGAATGGGATTAAATAAACTTTTTTTTTTTCAATCTGACATTTTGTTAAAGAAATAATTTGACATTTTGGGAAATATGCTTAGTCATTTTCTTGCTGAGAGTTGAATGAGAAGCTCGATACTACTCTCGTATTTGTGTTATTTGTTTACACATTAAAAAAATAAAAAGTTTTATTTTAGAAAAAAAAAGATTGTCCACAAGGACATCCACATTTTGTAAAAACAACCTTTTTCTTATTGTAAATATGCTCAACCATATGAATTCAAATTGAACAAACACTTGTGCAGGAAAGGAAGGACAAGATAAACAGAATTACAGTAAACTAGAATAGTGAGGGGTCGAAAGGCTGCTAGAAAAAAAGAGGGAAAGAAGAGGAGGAGAAAATATAAATATAAACTATATACATAAAAAAATCAGTCAGTCAACACTGTCCTTGAGAAGTATGGACAATCTGTACATACGCTTCAGCTTCAGCCACACACCAATTAGTTCATTTTAGCATAAAGACAGCAAGCAGAGGAAAACCACTAGCCTGGATCAGTCCAAAGGTAACCTGGCAACCGCACAGTGACATCAGGAAGTAGAGGCACCCAGCTGAGAAACTGTCTGGCAGATAACCCCCTAAAACCACAACTTGTCATTTTCACACTATGCACAGGATATAACATGTTAATTGTGAGCTGTAGAGGTGCTGGCAGGGAGGTTTTTAACCTTTGGACAGAGCCGGGCTAGCTGTTTCCCCCCCTGTTTCTAGTCTTTATGCTAAGCTAAGCTAACTGGTTTCTGGTTGTAGTTTCATATTTTAGGGACAAATATGAGATTGGTATTGATCTTCATATCTAACTCTCGGCATGCAAATAAAAGTATTTCCCAAATTGAACTATTCTTTTAATTTTAGACTAAATTTCTGTGTTAACATTACAATCCAAAGACAAACAAGAAAATAAATTCTCTCTGTGTTGTGCTACTTCACTTGGAGAGCTTTTAAGGAACTTTTTGCACAGGTTGATTTGTAACAAGGTGTGTGCCTTTATCAGGCCGTTGAGAAAAATAAGTCCACATCTTGCTCCTGGCACTTTTCTGTAAACCAGTTGGGAGGAATATGACTCAAATGGAGCGATACATTTGACAGTGTTCCCTTGTTTATATGTCTGACTGCTGTAGTTTACTGTCTAGAGCCAGACGGTAGCTCTGTATATTCCTGTGCTTCTTCCATTTCCTTCTGCTATTCAAACAGCAAAACAACAAAATGGTGTGTTTCTTTGTGACCCTTACATTTTGGATTTTCAAATTGCTGTCATAACATGGTGAATGTTGCAACTGCTATTGCGGATGACATTATTAAGCCCTGTGATAAGAAGCAACATTGTGCTACCCAATGTGGGTCTGTGTAAGGCTTTTGATACCATCAGTCACAGCATTTTGTTAGGTAGGTTACTGTCCATACCTGCATACACATGTTTTAAATGAACTGTTTAACTTTAACTGTTTTGCCAACAGTTTCAAATCAGACCCCAAAATGTTGACAAGGGGGTCCCACAAGGATCGAGATTAGGGCCCCTCCATTTTGATCTATACATAATTAATATTTATTTTCAAGTTCTTAACTTAAATTTCCATTACCAGCCAGGATACAGTTGACTTTCAGTGACCTCCAAACCTGCTTAATTCATTTGAACTTGATTTGTACAACAAAAAGACAACATGTTAGCATTTAAGTCATTTTTCAAGCAAAAATACAAAACACTTTGGTGGTTTAGCTTTTCACCTGTGAGGAGTTGCAGCTTTTCTATTGTTTTATGTGATGGTAAATCTCAATATGTTTGGGATTAGGACTGTTGGTTAGTCAAAGCAAGCTATATGAAAATGTCACCTTCAGTTAAAAAACAATGTACAGGCATGGACTGTGCTACAATACATAACTAATGTTAACATAACTAATGGACGTGGTGATGAGGATCTTGAGAAGACTGACTGTCTCTGTGAAAGTGCTCTGAAGGTTGTTGTCTGTGGAAAAACTGCTACAGAGGCGCTGCACCACTGCGAGCCTTGAACTCTCTGTTGTCACAGACGAGGGACAGTTCTGTTTTGAGCTCGGCCTCGTTCAACATGGGGTAAGCCTCCGCTGTGGTTTCAAGCGCTGTATCAGGGAACTTCACACTGTGTTGCGGGAACAACTCTCCATTGCAACAGTGTTGTGCTGATGAGGTGCTGGGTGAAGGACAACCGCTCCTTGGCATGTGTCAGGATGGTATCACATACCTGTAAAGATACATCATCAGCTTGAATTGGCAATAAATCTATTTTGATTTAAGTGAGTCTGACTGAACACGTGCCGATGTACAAGTCAAAGACAAATTACTCTATGTGACTACTAAGGTTTTACCACCACTATTCCTGAATACACTTTACAGTATGTTTATTTTTCCAGATCTTAACTCCCCAGCAAAATAATCTCTAACAGGACATTTCTAATAAATAAATAACCACATATAAATAAACCACATATTTTCAGTTACATGTGAGGATGCCCTATATACTAAATTTCTTTTTTTATGTTTGTGAATGACAAAAATTCATCATGCTGCTTGTGGCTGCTCTGTCATAAATCTGGAATCTACTGAGTGAACAAAAATATGACTGCAGATATAAAGTGCAGACCGCCTGCTGCATCATTCGACTGAAGTCAGCTGTGGCGATATGCCATCCCGCGCACCGTGTTTGTTTAGGGTCTTTTTTTTTGTTTTGTTTTGTTTTGTTTTGTTTTTTTTGGCTGCATACCACCAGGCCTGAAAAAAAAAATTCTAGGGGAAACACTCACTGACAATTACATCACAACTTACCTCTGTAGCCAGCCTCTGTTATTCTCCCGGTTCCAGCATCCTCTATTGCTTTATGGGTTGCTGATCAGATGTACCCGCACATGGAGGCTCTGGTCCAAAAAATAAAGTTTAGGTTGTTCATTTGCCATCTACAATAACAACTAGTCCCCTTCTAGAAATAAGCCTATTGAGCCTGTTATTACAAGCTGTATTTAAAGGTGCAATATGTAAGAATTATGTCCGAATTTTGGTTTAAAATATTCAAAACTTAACTAAAATGACAGAATGTGAAGAAATAATAGTTTTGATGTTAGATCAAAGCATGCAGTCCAACAGCTTGTTTTGTTCTTTTTTTATTATTTTTTGTTATTTGATGTGGCTTTTATTAAAACAGTAGCTGTCTTAAGAATACTGTCTAGGGAGGCAACAAAATCCACCAATCCCCTGAAAATGCCAGGATTGTCTGAGGACTCACACCACCCATTATTTCGGATAAAATGTTCCTGTTTTCATCCACCTCCTCATTGTGTTTCCTCTCTGCAATCCTGTGGCCGTTGTCCAGCTGGGTAGCGACGTTCACTAGCGATGCCTAATATGGCTAGCTTGACAGAATTATCCATGTGTGCCCTGGTGCTTTCATGTTTCCTCCTCCTTCCTCCCTCCTGTGACTGTCCATGCTGGATCTCTCCCCGTTTGTTTTAAAAAGCAAGAAGCTAAATTAGGAATTAACATGACTACGTCCAGCCAGCCAGGCCTTTCCGGTGTACCCGCTACTGCTTCCCTTTACCGCCATCCTGCTGTCTGATTGCGAGCTCAGGCTGATCTAGGCCCAGCACTTTCACCTCTACTTTCTCTGCCAAAGTTCTCCTCTCCAACATTTCTTGGAGGATAAATTTTATTGAATTCGGGTTGGCTCTTGAAGGAGTAGTGGCCATGCTCGCCATTGTCATGTAGTTAAAATGGCGCCTGTAGCGAGTAGTCCTGACTTTTAACAGTGGCTCGAGGGCATGCTACATTTTACAAAAAAATTGATGTTTTTAGATTAAATTTGAGAATGCTGATTGGCTAGAGCTGTTGAGACAAGCAGGAAAAGCATATGTATTTTTCACAGATGATTTTCTATCATATTTGCCACATATTACTGGGTGCATCCCATATTTAAAAGACACAAATACTGACAATTTGTACAATTTATTATTATTCATTTAGTTATTTATTGTTTGTGGCTCAAGGAGGGCGGTGCCTCAGAGCCCTGTACTGGCCAGCCGCCCCTGACTTCTTCACATGAGCATGTTAACATTGTCAGCATGCTGGAATACAGCCTTACACAGCTGCTAGCATGGCTGCAGACTCTTAAGTCTAGTTTATTCTTTTATCTATTTCTTCCTGCGTCTTACTGACTTTCTCTATTTGTGATTATGAAAAAATAGTGTAAATTATGTACATACAAGGCAAGAAATGTGTATTATGGATACTCAGATGCAATCAGTCCTAATTTATTTGGCTGCAATAGAAGCAGTACTGACAAAGGGTTTGCATTTTTAGTTGTGAGAGGCTCTCTCAGATTTTTTTTCTGACATGTGGACAGGAAGTGCATTTCTGTCAGCCTCCCTTGTCTAGCAATGGCCGCAGATACACACACCTCCTCCTATGTCTTTTGTATCTTCCTGTTTCTCCAGTATTTAGTGGTCACTAAGGCTTCCTCATCTCCCCCAGTCTCGTTCTTTCTCTCTCTCTCTTCCTCGCCCGCTCTTCCTCTCTTCCTCTGCCCCCAGTTTTTCATCACGTCCCCTCATTATATGTATTTCACTGCCTCTCTTTTACTCCCGTCTCCTCATTCCAGGCGAGGAGGGACCGGGTTACATTCTTCCTCGCTATGTTCTGATGGATCTGTCTTATTAGCAGCTGCGTAGGTGTGAAGCAGGCCTGTCCAAGCCACTCTGATAATGTGTCAGCATATATACACACACACACACACCCGACGTCGGTGTGTGTGTGTATATATGCGCGTATGAAAATAGATGGTGAATTCTGCACAGGTTTATGATAGAAGGGAGGAATGAAGGGTGTATACTGTAGTGAGTAGAGTATGTTCATTTAGAAGCAGAATACATGGCAATAATACACTTGAGGACGTTCTTCACTGTGATTATACGAGGCACCGCTGAGTACTATCAGTTGAAGTACCAACTCCATAGTGACGGTAAAGAAGGTTCTCGAAGGTAATGTGGCTTTGGAAGACCACTTAAACCCACACGTGAATATTTACTGGAAAAGCTACCCTGGTAAAAGTGCTGGTAGACAACAACGAATATTAGCTAATCCCCTCTTCACTTGTAAAGCAATTCATAATTCACAGTTTAGCATGCAGTAAAAATACAGCACCTGTTCTATATTTCATTGAGACCTGTTATATTTCTTTTGTTCATATGAATATGCAATCAAAGATGTTTAATGAGGATGTTGAACAAATTTTACTCGGGTAAAACTTTCAAAAAAACTTGTGCTTTTACGTCTAAAAATTTGGAGCAACACATCACAAGTGCACTGGGGTCTCATTTAGAAAACTCTTGGTTTCACCTTTAAACAAAATCTTATAATCACGTCCCATGGTATGCTTATGTTTGATTCATAAAAACCAAAAAAAAAAAGTTAGAAAAAGAGTGGAGAGAAAGTGAAAAACAAACTTTATGACATATAGTCGCAGCCAAATTGGTGTATGAATCCAACATATTTTTTTTCTGAGGAGATGAAAGTGACTTTAAAGTCTCTCATTATCATGAGTGTGGTTTACAGTATCTTCCAAAAGCACAAGACAAGCAACAACAGCCTGGAGTCTCGTTATATGTAGTTACACCACTAAAATCACAGGTTGGGGGTTTTACATTAAATTAGTGAGCTTTTCAGGTGCTAGTAGCTTTTTTTTTAAACTTTGAAGAAAGCCATGCTAGCTGTTTGTCCTTGTTTCCAGTCTGTATGCTATGCTATGCTAAGCTAACAGGTTCCTAACTCTAGCTCCTCACTTAACGCACAAAAATAAACGTGGTATTGATCTCATCATTTATCTGTTGAAAATAAACTGAAGAAGTACATTTCCCAAAAATACTGAGCTATTTTTTGAAGATGAAGCTTGATGTCTGGATCGGCTCTTCTCATCAAGGAAGTATTGATTTCTTTCTGAACAGGCAGATCTGTTGTAGTTTTGTAAATAGAGCTGGAATCATCAGCCTTTCAGGGTTCAGTATTGTGACCTCTATGTCTAGTCTTCATTAATTGATGTAATAAATAAACTTTTAGCAAAACATTATAAAGATCAGGTGCTGCAACTAACAATCATTTAGTCTATAAAATGTCAAAAAATAGTGAAAAACACCTGTCACATATTTCCAGTCAAAGCCCCAAAGAGAGAAACAGAAAATCTGCAGATTGGGAGAAACTAGAGTCAGATAATTGATGATTTCTTTCTGGAGAAACTATCCTAAACAATTTTCTTACAATCAACTTATTGACCAGTTGTTTCAGCTCTAATAAACATATTGTTGCAGCTAATCAAGCAGTCCTTTCAGCTCTGAAGACATTACTACACAAATACGCAGTGGCTCATTCTGAACCAGTGTATATTTAGGACCTTTTTTTAAATCGGCAACATATGAAAGGGATTTCTTGAGGCTTGTTCTTTCATTCACAGCATGTCAGCACCAATAATGATTAAATGCAATAACATAGTGTATGTTATCGCTGTTGGGGTTCAGTTTAATAGATTTAATTTGACATTCACCATCAAAAATGTGATTTCTCACGCATTAATCATCCTTGCTCGTGTCATTCCACTCATAATAGTGGGAATTATAATGTTTTTTATTAGTTGCATATCTGGTCGTAAATAGTCACGAAATTCCTCTCATCCAATTACGTGTGCGGTTAATTACCATTAAAGCATGCAGGAGGCATGCAGGAGACCATACCCATCTTCTGTTAGCTGCAAACCCTAATTATTCAATTAACATTGCATCACTGCAAAACAACACAGGTAAAAAGATTTCAGCTGTTGCTTCAGGCTCTATCCAAAACATCTACTGCGCTGCTATTTAAAGCTTCAATGAGCCCGTGTGAAGCACTTTCCATTTTCACTGAGGCCACAGCACTTTTGTAAACTTTTATGTTCATCCAAGGATGGAGTTTTGCTCATCTGAGCTGGTCTTTTTCAGCATCACCCTGCTTCACATTCATTCTCTCTCTCTCTCTCTCTCTCTCTCACACACACACACATATATTTATATCTTTTACTGTCGGGCCCCTGAGCCTCTCAGCTGGAGCAGAGCTAACCTTTAGATGACTGCCTCCCTGTCGACGCCCCACGCTGGCACGCAAGTTGTGGAGCTCATATTCTGGTATATATCTGTCACCTCAGCTCCAGCTCCACCTGCAGCAGCCAGCCATCTTTTTTTAATTCGACGTCAACTGCGATGGAGGCATCGGCTCACAGGGCATCAAGCGGGGACGTCGAAACTCCATCTGAGAGCATTATTAGCAGCGGGGCGCGGTGCGTGTGTATGTGTGTGTGTACGGAGGCCGGCGTCATCGGGTTGCTCACTAAGGTTTATCACAGATTAAAGTGGCTAAAGTGTCAGGACTTTACAGCTCCTAGGGGTACCTTATCAGCTCTTATTTTGGCAGCAGAAGAGATGGAATAACTTCCTTGGCTGCTGCTGTCTGGGTCTCAGTCTGCATCTGAAGTATGTCTAAGTCTGTTTGCACCAAGTACGCCTGTCCGTCTTCTCGTCATCGACTCCAGAATGATGAGAAACGTGGAGTTTTATTTGTGATGGTAAAAATTGCGATAAGTTTAGATTTCATGTCTCTTAATTTAGAAATTTACTTTGACTTTTGTTGTTTTCAGCACTCTAATCTAAATTTCAGAGCCAGTTTTAGAGCAAAATCATGTTTTTAAGTTCCCAGATAGTTTCATCTGTCCATGTTTTAACCTTTTTCTGAACCCTCTTTACTTAACCTTTAAGATTTAAAGTTTTTTTTAACAATGCCTCCTGTGTCCTGCTCTACATTTGACTCACAACTTTTTTGCTTTTTAAAACTTTCAATAGTGTGGGGAATAAAAGCCCCATTTGTCAAATACAACTGTCATGAGTTTCGAGTTTGAAACAGAGCGTGCATGCGTGGTGTAAACTCCCCCCTTTATAAATGGAAGATCAACAGAATTCCTTGCTGTCACTTCACATCTTTCCCCTTTGTTGTGTTTGTCTTCCTCATTTCCTCCTCTGTGTCCTAACTGAAGTTCTCCTGGTGCTCTTTTCTGTTCTCCCTCTTGTTGTCAACAAGTCTCTCTCTCTCTCTCTCTCTCTCTCTCTCTCTCTCTCTTTGGCCCCTTCTCTGCTTCCTCATTGATATGGGATCTGGTGATTTAAGGAAAGCTACGCCAGCAATGTGATGATTGCACACATGGTGCTTCTCCAGGGGTGCAGCATGGCAACGCTTTGGTTGACTGTTGCCATAGCAGCAGTGTGGAATTGAAACAGAGGGGGGGGCACACACACACACATGTAGATGGAATGTGTGGTGTGGTGAAGAGTGTCTCTCTCACCCGCTTTGAGTATTCAAAACAAAGTCAGTAGATTTCAACTTGATTCAGTTCAACCCTGTCTCCTGGAAAATGACATTCTTATCCAACTGAATTGCCACAGGAAATCATTTTTTGCTTGAAACATCATCCTGGCTGACTTATGTTTCTCTCAATATAATGAGAACATTTTTTTTAATTAACATATGGCACCTTTGGCAAGTTAGAAAAATGTCACTGTCACTGAAAAATGTCAATGGCACTGACATTAAGGTTAGGGGGAAAAATCATGGTCTTGGTTTAATATAGGAAGAAAAAAAAAAGTCTGCAGTGACTTGAAGTACAATCTGTTTAACATTTAAGTGGATCTTTCACTAACACGGGATTCAGGATGTGAAAGTGTCCGGTGACAGATTCCCGCATCTTGTACCAGCTTGTGTCTCTCACAAATCTCTCGGTGCAAATACTCTCTTTAAAAACAAAGGGTCGAGTAAAGGGTCGGAGGCTTAACCCCTCATATCGACCTCAAGTCTTCAACTGACATTTAAAACATCTTAAAGATTACGATGATCTATGTCAAGAAAACAAAATTTGAAGTAGAGAAATAAGACAGTGGCTTTTTATTGGAGAAATGATCTTCTTCTAAAATGACACACGCTGTTCTTACCAACATGTTGAGAAGAAAGTTCTTGAGTTCTGAACGTTGCGGAGTCTGACTGTGTTTAAATGCTGTGTGGGCTGCTGCAGTGCTGTTGATTTCTGACATATTAAGTCGCTGCTGTATGTGTGTGTGTGTGTGTGTTTTACCGTATGTGTGGCTTCAGTAGTGGGAGTTTGCCAAGTTTCTAAGTGTCTTAAGTGACTTTGTCTTGTTATTTTGAGAGTTATCATTAAAATACGGGAAAGTCTTGTGGTAAAATGTCAGAATCTTTCCGTCTATTACTCCTCCTGTGTGATTAAATCTCCTCTGCGGCCTCTTTCGTTCACAACACGGCTGCCTCCTCCTCCCACAGGCAGAACAAGTGGAGGGCCAAACCTTTTTCCTACTGATGCGCAGCCAATAAATGCCCTCCAACCTATAATGTAGTCTCACTTGACTCATTGCCAGTATCACTGAGTGAGATTAATATGTGTTGTTTTTTTTTTGTTTTTTTTTTTAAAGAATCTAGCTTCCTGCCCTGTCGTACTCCTCTTCCTCTTCTCCGCACTGTAATTAGGCTTCGTCAGAGAAGCAAGGCCAGAGGAAAATAAATGGCATGCTTGCATTCACTGAAAGATTTCACAGAAACTTAAAATTGTTTGCTTTTTCTGTTGGAGTCGTCATTAGTGGTATTTGGTCCCATGTTTCCATGTATTTTTTTTTTTTTACTGATGAGCTGTGAGTGTGAGGCTTACACACTTAATTTCAAGCTTCTAGCTTTTGAAGTCACTTCAAAGGATTGTCTTTGGTTTTGGGGGGGAAACAACAGCATTTTGGATGTATGAGTTTTTTTTTGTTTTTTTTGAAGTGATTACTCTGTTAGATCCCAGTCCTGCATCATTTTCTCTATTCATTTGTTAAAATTCCTCCTTCAGTGAAGCGTTGCTAAGTTTTTAAAGGTGTGATGGGCTAGCCTCTGCCCCACAAGCCTCTCAATGCAATCTACAATTCAGCATTTCTTTCATTATTCTTTAAAAAAAAAAAAAAAGAAGTGTATTCCTGGTGTTTACTGTCCCTATACTACCAGACAAACCTGCATCCACCACAAAACTTTCTATTGAAACCTTTGTGTCAAACACGCCGAGGTTCGAACGCCTCCTTTGGAAATCAATGAAACCTGCTCAGCTGCTCGCTTTGCATCTATCTTGTTGCGTTCAATGGAAGCATCCGAGCTCAAAGATTGCATATTTCGTCCCTGATTACTGATGTGCATGATTATTTTGTTTATTATCAGGCTTTGTTGAGGAATCAATTCTGATTGACCAACTGCAGATTCTGAAAAGTCTTATTTCTTAATAACTGGGTTGTTGTTTCATATCTGAATCTTCTAAATGTCTGTCATTTTGAATTATATTAATCCCACAGGCTCAAAGATGATACTATTTGTGACACGGAGAGATAGATAGAAAACGGTGCAAATTAAATTCTGTTTAAATTGTGTGGTTATATCGATAGCCTTAAGGTCAGAAATGTAGGGTTGTAACAGAATATTTGAGAGTTTAAATACTGAGACCAAGTGGGAAAAATCTTGGCAGGGAAATTAAGTGAATAAAGCTTCTTTTTTTTTTCTCTCTTCCCCGTCAGTGTCTACAATCAGCGTGCCCTTTAGCAAAGCACTCAAATCAAAGCTGCTCTGCTCCAGCTGCTTTATAGCCAACAGTATTTGGAAACTCCCAGAATGACATACAGGATTTTAAAGCTTTCTGTGTTTTGTGTTATTGAAAGATGTCTCACAGTGAAACAGCAAGCTGAAGAATTATCAATACTGGAAATACGATGTGTCTTTTATTTGCAAAATAAGTAGATGAACAGGACAGTCGTGGTTGACTCTTCCTGCAGGGGCATGTCACTGCAGTCATCTCACTCAGCAGACATTAAAATGATATTGTTGTATATGGATAGACGAAGAAACCTTAAATATGATGGTAGTTAATTTAGGCTATGATGTTCAACACTGCACCACAACATAAAACTGCTTCAAGTCTTTTCTCAACCCACATACAAAGAATAAATAACAAAAAATATTCAACATGGTAATCATCAGACAGAGAGAAAAAAAAAAAGCCCCGAATTAACATTTGTGGTAATGACATTGGAAACATGCCCATAAAATCCAAACAAGGCTGCCAAGTTTTGAAGAAATCAATATATTCAGTGCATTATTCAAGAGAAAAATATATACCAGACACTATATCAGATAATAAAGTCATATTAATATCAGATTATAATGCTGTGCTGTATTTTTGTGCATTGCAAATAAAATAAAATAAAATCAAAAGCATAAATCAATAGTAGTAATTACCACTTCTCCATCTGCTCCTCTTTTATTTCAAGCACTCTGAGGAACACATTGATACCGCACTGACGGAGCAGCGGCACAACAACATGTGTAGCCGAGTGTGACAGTGTCCTTTCATGTGGTCTCCCTCGAATGACTCGATCTCTTCATCTTTCCTCTTTTCTTCTCTTTCTTCTCTCGTGTCTTTGTCGTCCTCTCAATTTAATTTAGTTCACCTCGATTCTAGAGAGTGTTTGTTCACTTGGCGAGAAACCGTTTATCAGATAAGACTTTAAAGCTTGTAAAATAGAGTTGATAAAGGGAATTTTAAGTAGTTGGGGAAATCAACAGTTGGTTGTCACCTATTTTGCTTTCACCCTCGAGTGCCTCTCTATCTTACAACCCCACTTTTTTCTGTCACTGTCTCTTCTGTTTTTCTTGTCTTTCGTCTCAGACATTTTGTGTTTCCGCCTCTCTTCAACCTCCCTGTTGTCTGCAGAGGTAAACAGATTACCACTCATGACCTCATCCTCTTTGGGCATTCGAGGTAAATAAGTGGGTTATGTTCCCTCGGACCTCCAGGAGCCGTGTTACACATGGATTAATTTACAGAAATTGAGGTCATACCTTTCTCCAAACCTCTGGAGTCAAAGCTAGCCCTGCACTCAAAGGCCAAATGATGTCTTCCTCCTTTCCCTCGTGTTATCAGATGTGTTTTTCCTCTGTGAAGTGAGTTGAACAGTTTTAGAAAGTCTAGTCACAGACTCCCTTATGGCAGACAGAAGTATTGAGCCTTGTATAGCTCTCTGCAGAGAAAGTAAGGCTATAATTTGCCAGGTTTTTTTTTCTTTTTCGTTGTGAGGAAATCAAAAAAACCTGACGTTTACTTCATCTCGCTTTCTGGCTCTTTCTCTATCACCTCTCTCTGTGGTTTTCTTGTGTCTTTCATCAACAAGGTCATAAACACTCTTTGTCAGTCTCTCACCTTGCAAGAACTTTTTTTCAGTAGCCAGGTAGCATGTTAAAAAGCTGAATAAAGTGGGCGAAACTCCACAAGATTCCCAAAAATTGTCACACTCAAACCTTTTTTGCTCTGACAAAGAATCTATAAATGAAAAGCAGAGAAAGTTTATATGTTATTGGTCGATGGAGTGGTTGATAATCGAGGTGCCTTTCCATGCTTTTGTATTTAGAGAACATGAATTATAACCAACATTAGCTCCTAATCAAAGAACAATGACTCTCCCTGATACTAATCATTTTTTAAAAAAATCGGTTCTGTTAAAAATCTTTCCGGTGAATACATTATTTTTTTTTACTTTGACTTCGATGCAAATGCGTCTAATTTACATTTTATAGTTTGTGACCTTTCAGAAGTTTGCATGAAATTATCTTGACAGCAGAATGAAAACAGAGCTAATATCTCTCTCGCTCTCAACCCACCCACACCACGTTCTAGGGCTTTACATTATGCATCTGTAGATAGAGCTCGGTAATGTACTGAAGCCGGAGGCTGTGTGAAAGTACAGTCTTTAATATGGAGGGCAGAGAGGAGGGTCTTTTCGGTCTGTTAATTTGTCTGAAAAGGATAAAAAGAAGGAGAACAAGAGCTGAGCTAAAAGACAAAATATTTTTACAAGATAAAAACAGACGGATTAAAAAAAAAAAAATGAAAGGAGGCTGATGTTCAGATTTCTTCCAGAAACATTCACAAACCAGGCAATTTAGTGCTTTATTTTTCACTAATAGAGCAATTCACAGTAAGATAGATGTGTATTTACAGAAATAAAAATGTATGAATTTATTTGAAAGAGAAAAAGGCATCAGAAAGAGAGAGGGAGAGAGATAGCACAAGGTAATGAGGTTGGATTCTTAGATGAGGGAATGCATTACATTGCCAGTGTTTTCTCTTCTGAAACTAATCAGACAGATTTACATGCATACTCCGCCTGATGTCAGCCGGTTGACAATAAAACATCCAGCATGGAACGTCTCATCTGTCTCACTGCAATGCGACAGCAGCAATAACGGAGCTGTCATCATTCAAAGAGATATTCTGAGTATAGCCAGCGAGCAGGTAGTCACGTTTTGTTGGGATTCGTCGCCTGAATAAATTGCATGTCTGTACGGTCTGTTCTCAAACCTGCACCCACACATACAAACACACAAACAAAACTTCAATTTACAGATACTCCACATGTCATTTACAGTAAACTGGCATCAGCTCACCACACTCTATATTTCTTAATACCCATTTCCACTCCACAAAGTTGTTCTCGTCACATTGAGATCCATTAAAATGATCATTTAAAAAATGAACAATTTAAAGGGGTCATATCATGCACATTTCAAGGTCTATATTTATATTACTGGACTCTACTAGAATATCTTTGAATGGTTTTACAGTTAAACTCCTAAGTTATCTGATACTGGCCCTTTATGCAGCCTCTCAGTTCAGCCTCTGTCTGAAACAGGCTGTTTTAGCTGCTGTGTCTTTAAGCCCTCCAATGAGCCCAATCTATTGCGATTAGCCAGCTCTCAGAGGCTGCACCTCAGCAGACTTCTGGGGGCTCAGGAGGCTACTACGCCCGCTGCAGTAGTCGGTGTTACCCGGGTTACACAGTGTTACATAGTGTTAAATGGTAGAAGAAATGGTGGAAGATAAAAATCTACTTTTAATTGTGTTAACGTGACGTTGGTGCGTACCATATTGTGAGGCAGAAGAAGCTCTTTAGAGAACACAATTTGTTTGTGGACATGACACATTCAGTATGCCTGTGTTCACTTGATGAGTCATATATTTTATAAGAAAAAAACCCCACAAACAAACATGTATTCAGTATTAAATCCTTAAAGGCTAGCAATCTACTTCCATTTCTAGTGCTCAGACAGTAGATTGACAGAAATACAGACTGGTCTTTGTCCGGTGTCTGGTCTATCGTCTTTGATCTGTGTATGGCTGAAGGTCATTGACAGGTGAATGGAAAAACACTTTCAAATACAGTGTAATAACCACTGAAAACTATAAAACACTGGCTGGGAAAGATGGTGTAAGCCAGACAGTATAGATAGTGGATATTCACTTTTTTTTGGTTGGTTATCCAATCACTAACAACAACTCAATAGTCTTTAAAGTGTTAATATCCAACTTCTGAGAATTTAAATGTAACATACTGTTAAAGCTGTCACAACACTCTGGACCTCAGTGAATTCAATGAAACCATAATTACCAAAGCCCAAAACATAAACCTGTAAAAACCATGTCTTATCTGCTAACAAACAGAAGCAATCCTGTTTTTGCTTTTGAGGCTGTAAAGCTGTGCTTGGCAATGAATTTAAAGGCTTTCATTTGGTACCTGTATCCTTAGCAACTAAAAAAGCAGAACTGTCCGCAACTGCCAGTCTGAAAAATAAATAACATGATCTCTAGTGTGAGACGTTTTTCCTTTCTTTGGAGTCTTTTGAAGCAACAAAAGCCAAATAAGAAGTGCTGAAGACTACAGACAAGAAGATATCTTAATATTGTTAATATTTTATTGCGGCAGGTTAGCAAATCTGTTTGAAGTGAAGTCTGTTGGATATGGCTGTAAGGGATGCACCTGTTGAGAAGCAAGTCTAAGATTAGAAGAGTGTCTTAGACTGAAATCAGAACCCTGAATGGAAAGATTTAAACCCAACTCAGACATGTGTCTAGTGCCACATTTGTGATTTAACTCTTCAGGTTCTTCAGTGTGTTTAATCTGTTGTTCTCGTGTTTCTATCGCCGTGGTCCTGTATAGTATAGGACATGTTTCATGACGTCATTGTGTGTTTTCAGAAAAGTCAGGGTGTCTGATCCGTAACTGATCTGTGAATAGTTTGCTTTGTGGTGAGACTCATTCATCCTCAATCCTTTGATCACAGATGACGTCGCTCTGTTTGTTCAGCCTGGTCTGGCCTCATACTGCTTTATTGCTGCCTAATGAAGGTTCACTACCATCAGTTAATCATACTATCTTGCTAATGGTGTTACTATCCATACAACTTACATACTGCGTTTTGTTGCCTTCATTTGACAACTTGGTCCATCTTAATTTTGATGTTTGACATGTTTGAACTTGCGGTTCTTGATCTTTTGTTCTTGGTTTTGGTTCTTGTGTCTACATGGTCCCCAATGGGTTGAAAAAGTTGCGTAATCCTTTTGGACTATGAAATGTTTTCACCAGCTGTTGAAGAACCTTAAATTGCGTGGTTGTACTGAAAAATTGACATTTTGGAGTTAAATGGTTTCCATCCAGGAAGGACAACGTGTAGACGATCCATGAAGTCCAAGTCTGCTCCCCACTATCATTATTTCACCAGTCAATTGGAAATCTATAGAAGAAACAGACCTTGAAATGGAAGCTGCTGCCTATCAATAAGGCTGCTCAGTTTAATTCACTTATTTGTTCATTTGAGTAACTTGTTGTAAAACTCTAAAAATTCTGGTCTCTTGTGATGTCCAGAACCTGTCACGTCAACTCTCATATCTATGATTCCCGTTGCTTTTTACTGTCACGGTCTAAAAGGCTTAATGCCGCAGTAGTGCTTCAATCTCCCATGATAAGTCATTATAAAGACTAGAATCAAAAGAAAAACAAATCCTTCTTAAAGCATCACAATAAATTTAAAAACCATCAGTTGTGTAATTTTATTTGGCCGTGACATAATATCTTCATGCTCGTATTTGCGGCTGTTGTGTCTAGTTTACATTTGGATTAAGGATTGTTCATTTATCTTGGAAGCACACGGTTAAATAACACAGTCTGCTCTGTTCACTTTGATTTTTCTGCTGTGAATCAGGTTTGTAAGACCATTTATCAGCTTCCTGTTGTGAAACAGTCATGTGGGGTAATAGGTCTGAACTAACCTGAGGGTACAGTAAGAAAATAGATTGTACACACACACACACACATCCACACACACACACACACACACACACATTAAGGCACAAAGGATTTGTCCTTGGCCTCTGGGGACAGTCCCATGCACAAACCATGAGAGAGGCCATAACATCCTTTATCTTGACTCTGTCTAGACTCCTCACACTTGCCATCAATCCTTTCCTCCTTTATCAAGTAAAGTTTACTTTATATGCTCACACTATCTTTTAAAGGTATTTAACACAACTTGTTTTTAGATTTTAGGAATGTTCCTGATGATCTTAGAGGTAGAATAACATTTAATTCACACAGCATATATCCAAAATCAGTTATAAGGCAAGACTGAAACACAAGATGATTGTGAAAACAGAAACGGAAACCACGCATAAAAAGTTTATTGACCACATGGGATTACTTCCCTGGTGGTAGCAATGGTGTGTAACGGCATTTCTGTGTGTGTGTGTGTGTGTTTGTGTGCGCAGGTTGCAGGGTGCTCGCATGATGTCCAAACCCGGAGGTGAGCAGCTCTCCAGCACCACCGTCAGCGAGGCCTCCACTGCCATCACCTCTTCCACTGTGGACACCACTTCTGCTTCAAAGGTCAGTCTGTGTGTGTGTGTGTATGTGTGGTTGTATCTAAAGCTCTTCAGACTGTGTTGATGTTTAGACCACCATGTTTAGTGTGAGTGACCCTGGTGGCAGGGTACAAAATTAGCACCAGCCACCAACCAAATGCTGGTAAAATATGCAAGTTCCTGGTGGATTTGTAGCCAAAAAAACAATGGTAATCTATTGAGTGGCATATATGTAACTGTATGTGTGTATATATTAATGTGACACAGTGCTTGATTTCCTTTCAAAGCTCTCATTTTGCTTAATAAACTGCAACCTTTGTCTCAAAATTAATATTTAGTTTGGTTTCAGTTTGATAAATAAAAAAGAAAACAGAAGACTTTTTCCCATTTACATGTGTGTGATTTATTAGTTTAACTCTGATCCTTGGATTTTGACAGTTTTTATCTGTTTATTTATTCTGGAGTTAGATTCTTTATTACTAAATAATGATACAGTCATGGCCTTACAGAGTGATATGTTTGACAAAATGTACTGTGCACTTTAAATTTTATGCTCCTGAAGAGTAGACATTGTGCTCTGTAAGTGTCAAATACAGTTTTTCATCTTTAAAATGTGTTGGTTCACTACTTTCTTCAGCATTCAGCCCTGTCACACACACACACACACACACACACACACACACACACACACACACACACCACTGTTGGTTGATGCTGTACACTTCAGTAATGTGAAATACCTCCAAGAGCAGAACAACTTTAAATTCATTGATCTCCAAGCAAAGAGTGTAAAGATTGACCTACATCTGTGTCTGGAGAGTAATGGAGCGTAAAAAGCTAATGACAGAAGTCAAATGGCCTTTGCTTTGAACTTATATCAGTTGTCACAAAAGTTGCACAGGTCCTGATTTTTTTTTCTTTTTTAATAATCAGTCTTTTTCTCACTTTGCCTTTAATGTCATCCACTCTCTGCCGTTGTGAAAACCTGTGAAATCTTTCATTCTTTCTATGATAGATCAGCTTGCTCGTCCTGTTTTGTGCCGTACACTAAAGCAACATCCTTTTTCATAATAGAGCAAATGCACATTTTCTCTCTATAGTCCATCCTTGTGACACTTGGATGCATTCAATAAAAAAAATTGTGTAGATGCACGCAGTGAATTAACAGTCTGCCCAGCAGTGGTCTTCTTTAATAACATGAATTATTTTGATGGGCTAAGTGAAATGGATTAATGTAATAATAATGTTAAAATATTAAACACAGCACCCTTTCTTATAAGCCAGAGCACAGTCTGAAATCTTCTCCTTTACCATCAGGCTCTCCAGACTGTGTAAAATCATGCCTGTGGTGTTTACTTAAATATTATCACTATTTAAATAACTAATTAACAACTTACATTAATTTAATTTTTAATTGTACAATTGGATTTTTGTTTTTTTAACCTCAATTTTCTCAAGTAATTATGTCTGATTTAATTGGTGTTTTCAGGCTCAGATGAGCTGCGTATGAATAAAAGTGAGTATAACTGTTAGTAGCAGCATTATTGTTATAAACTCGTTGCTCTTCTGTGTGTCCACTGACGGATCCAGCTGTGGAAGGTAGATAGTGATGAGTTAATAATGAATGAATTAAAGGTCTTCAGCAGTTGAACGAGATTGATGACAGCCCTGCAGAAATGAAGACAAGAGGCTTAATTGGAGAAAAGAGGTTTGGAGGTTTTGGTGTTAGAGGTAGCTAGTTTGATTAAAGCAGGATGATTCAAAGCCAGCAGGTAGAATGTGATATAATTACACTGGACTCATAGCTGTCCGTCACACTGAGAGGGCTACAGAAGGGCATTTATTATCAGAAAAGACTGCATTGTTTTACATGTTTTACTCAGTGAGCTCTCCTGTTTTAGAACTCGTTACTGCAGCATTAAAGTTAACTCTCCGATGTGACTCGTTCTATGAAATATGTACAACATAGAGTAACTTCTCAGTTTATTTAATACCATGCACAAGCAATAAGCCTTAAATATGTGTAACTACATCAAAAATTCCAGGTTTTGCTTACGATTTTACTTGATTTCAGTTTAACAGTTTATTTGAAAAAGTCAAATCCTGCATCTTTGTTTTCTTTCATAGTTAGTAAGTTAATTATTATGCTTATGTCAGGAGGTGTTTATGTTATACTCTAAAATGCTGCTTGCGTCAGATCTGATCGATATCACCGTTCATTCATCCATCCCAGGATTTAACCGACACAGACGACAACATCAACTGACAGTGACGTTGTAAAGACGTGTGCGGAGTAACAATAAAACATCACACAGTAACATTTCTTTAGAGCCTTTGCTTTTTTTTTTTTTTTTTTTACCCCCACACTCTTCACCTTGCGTCTGCTTGTCCTTCAAGTTGTCATTGGTTCAGGCAATTTGCCACCGCCGCCGAAATTATGAACTCTGTCGAAGCGTCTCAGCATGAGAAGTGCTCGCAAATTCCAATTTGTGCCTCCAATTGCAGATCTCGAGTCGTTACGTTCTTTGCAAACTGGTTTTGTGCAACATTGCGTTGTAATCCACATGGAAATTGGAAACCTTCTCCTTCTGTCTCTCTCTCTTTTATTTACTCCTTTTTCTTCCTTTTTCCTTTGGCTCAGTCTTTCTCTTCGTCGCTCTGTCTTTCAGTCTATATCTTACACTCCCTTTCACTCACTAACACACACTCACACACACACACACGTGCGCGCGCATACACAGCTCCACAGTGCCATGAAATCTCATCCTGCCCTATCAACAGGTGCCGCGGGACTAAGATTGAACATGTGTCATCGGGTGCAGTACCCAGATGACAGGGCATCCATCACGCTTGCCTCGCCACCGTTTCCACGCCCCGCGTTTTTTCCCGGGCCCCCAGCCCTCCCAGGTGCTCTGGCTCATCACCCCTGCCATCAAACAGCGGGAAAATAGTGCAGATGCCTCATCCTGACAAGGAAAACTCTTAACAAAAGAATCTTGTCCCAGAGGAAAGATGTCCTCTTCCCCCTCCCCTCTTGCATAGCAGCACACCGCCATCAAGAAACGAATTTTGAACATCTATCCCGCCTCCGACTAAACATCAGAGGGAACACGGAGACAGATATCGTCCAATATCCCCCACGAGTTATGTGTCACAATTCTCACAGTTCTCCTTTAAGCACTTGTGTTCGCAAACCAGTCAGCACAAGTTCTTCGGGATTCATCAAAGCCAATGTCACTGAAGAGTTCCTGCCGGGTCCCGGGTTTGTAGTTATGAATTTATGCGCCTTTATGTCCCTCGTCATTTTCCCCCGCTCTACTTGAAAATAGCTTATCCGCTCTTGAAAAATGAAGTGCCAGTTTGAACGTTAATACCAACATGTATCACAACAAATGATTAGCCTCTGTTTTGTCCAACAGCGGCATGTTGAAGGATTTGTTTGTCACTTAAAGGTTTTCTAATTTTAATCTCTTTATTGGCTGGGGGGGAAAAAAAAGTGGTCACGGACAAAGAGTTACTGTCACTCTGCCACAACTACAGCCATTAAAACATCCAAACATTTTTTTTTTTTTTTTTAAATCTGTAATCCTTGAGGCGGTTTTGCTGTTTCCACTACTTTCTCACTAACACCAGTCTTTGCATTCAGGCAGTAAAACACAATTAGAAGTTGCTAGTAGCTTGTAGAAGACTGGATAAACTGAGCCGCTCACGTTTAAAACTCCATTCCTGAAGGTGTAGATATAAATAAGGTAAAGATAAGGTATAGATATAACTGTGCTCATCACTATACCTTCCTCACAACCTTAAAATGATTTTGAATAAGGTAGATTTCAAATGTAATATATCATTGATTCATCTATTTTATCATTTAGTCTTTAAAATGGACAAAAAATGGACACGTAGACGTTTTTACATGACTGGTTTTGTCTAAGGTTATTTAAAAATCTTAGTAATGCACCACAGAGACAAGTAAATCTGCACACTAGAGGGAACTGCCAGGTTCAGCTACATTCAGCCACTATTCACCGCTGATCAAATCCACAAGGACAGATTGGGATTAAGTATCTCGCGTAAGTACATGTACACTTCTGCCAGATTTCTAGAGGGAGGGTAGAGCGCTACTCTTGTTTAATTACCTTCGCCATCCCAGACAATTCTCGTCTGGCTTGGGATTTGAACTCGCAGCCTCCCGAGTCTCAGGGCGGGCGCTCTAGGCTTTTTAGGTTGTCTGATCGTGTGTCATTAATGTAACAAATAGCTGCACTGCACCCCGACTCATTCACCTACAAGACAGAGTGCTTCTTGGCAGCAGGGACCACAGTCTGTTCCACAGAATTACCCGCGGCCTAAAAATAGACCACCGCATCGCACACAAACATATTTGCAGGCACACACTTGTAGGCGGAGATAAACATATTCAACACGCACTGACGTACACTGAACTGTATATTTACAGAAAAAGAGACTCCGTTGTGACAGTATAGGAAGCACTCTGTGACTTTGCGTCATGCTTGGCCGACCAGCCTCCCTCTAATTAGCGAGTGTGTTTGCTGTTTCCCAGCTGTGGATGCCTCCCAGTGCTGCTGCCAGTCCATATACATGCCGTGCAGCCGTCACAACACATATTTTATGATAATATCAGTGCGATGGAGGCGGCAGGGGTGAGTGTGTGTGTGTGCGTGTGTGTGTGTGTGTGTGTGTCAGGGGGAGTTTACTTTCTTCTGAGGTTTCAGAATAGAGGATGGTGTAATGAGATTGCGTGAATATATGCACAGTGTATAAGTCCTGCACGCACACACACACACACACACACACACACACACAATAGTAAAGCAAGAATTTTTTTGTTCACTGAGAGAGAGACAATGAGCATGCATGCATTTTTATGAGTGTGTAACGGAAGATGAATCAATGTCAGTGTCTGGAACAGTAGTGCATAAATGATACCAAAGAGTTAAACACTACTTAAAGACATCAGCTGGGAGGATAAAGTCAAGATTGAAGTTTCTTAGGTGGGTCCTTACAGTAAAATTTCATATAATTGTGAAGTAGGTGATCTGAAGATTTGTCAACCATCTTGGAAAAGACATGTTGTCCATCCTCGTGTAGACTAGCTGCTCTTAAATGTGGGAATCTAGTGGTCATAGTGAGAGTGAAAATTAAGCTGAAGTACCCAATAGTTCAAGAGATTGGTAAATACAATAGTTTGTACCATTTGTGCTAAATGAAAACCATGTTATGGAAATGTAGCCAGAGTCCATCTATAAACACAAATCTATCTTCTTGCAGCTTTACATTAGACTGTATGTCATTTATGGTCAAATTCAACAGCTGACTGCATCCTTTCTGTATAAATTCGATATGTTCTTTCTGCATTTGAGCAGGATTTCTCTGGGTTCTTTGATTTCCTCCCACAGGCCAAAGACTTAAATGATGAACCGGACACTCTAAATTGCCCATATGTGAGAAAGGGACGTCTGTATTATTACATACAGTAATCTTTAGATGACATTAGATTAGATTAGATTAAACTTTATTGTCATTGAACAAGTACAAGTACTTAAGATGCAGATGGTATGTAACCAGAGTGCAGTTTAGGCGTAAAGTGCTGATGGTATAATTTATTACG
Organism: Euthynnus affinis; assembly: GCA_029490765.1. Classification (NCBI taxonomy): domain Eukaryota; kingdom Metazoa; phylum Chordata; class Actinopteri; order Scombriformes; family Scombridae; genus Euthynnus; species Euthynnus affinis. Next base: position 8,950,874 of record CM055844.1, on the reverse strand, counting down.
AGCCTTAGGCCTCATCTTGTATTGTAGAGGGGCATTGAGTTCAAATCCAGTTTTAGATTTTCAGTGTATTTCTGGGTTGGGGGGGGGGGGGGGGGGGGGCTCCCAAACTGTTTAATCCAGCCTTGCTCTCACCCAGTTGGGGTGGGAAAGTCTATCCTGGGACCAAACCCAAATAAGTGGGTATACAGTAGATGATAGATACATATAAATTAATTAAACAGACAAGTATTCTGAGTAAAATGTTTAAATATTCAATTTGTGAACATCTCTAATATCATTGAAACTTGAGCTGCTGCATTTTATCTGCACTAGAGTGACCTGTGAGACTCAAGGACAACTGAAACTTAAATATGAGGATGCAGAGATTCGAGCTTTAGGACTCTGCACACTGCGTTTTGTGTATTAAATGTGGTGATGATAAAATGCTTCTCCTCTCTACCATAACCCCTCGACCTTTCTTATGCAACTTTGCTTTATCAGTAACGCTAATTTTAACTTACACAGATAGATACAGTCACATGTTTCTGTCAGCCGCTGTTTGCCGCTGACACAGTTGAGCTGAGACAGTTTGGGAGATTTCGCCTCCCTTTTGATGGTAGCCGTTCAGGTTCGCCGCTCAGATTTTTCCAGCAGGTGTCCGTCAGTCGATCCAGTGACCCGCGGGTCACGTTTCGATTTTTTTTTTCTAACCTCCTACCTGATAGTCTATTGAGTCTTTGTCATTGTCTGGCAAATGTCATAGCAACTATGGCTGGCACTGTCATGGAGGTCCAGTGGAAAATTGGCTGTGCTCAAATAATGGTGGTAATTATATAACAACTGGAGCAGAAAAAGAGAGCTACCTCAAAGAGATAATCGTGGCGTGGGTGAAGGTCCATTCAATAATGTTGTAAGTAAGACAGAAGGATCTGATGAGGTGCAGACAAGCCTGTTTCCAAACGTATTATGGCGGCGCAGAGAACTGTCGGTTACAACTTCTTTAACTATAAATGTACTCCGTTAAAACCTTCAAGATTTTATTTGGTGCATCTTATCTAATGCACCAAATATCTAATTAATTAATAAACGGACAATGTAACATATAACTGATGGATAAGTCAAAGTCGTCATCTCTTGGTCACATGTGTAATCAATCCATAATCCATTAATTATTCACAGTCATCGCTTTGGACTTTGTTTATCTCTTCTTACATCACATATACTTGTCTGTGTCGTGTTTCAGGGCTCCCGATCCAGTGGCAAGGTGCACAACTTCGGGAAGAGAGAGCAGGCCATTAAGAGGAACCCCAATGTCCCTGTTGTGGTCCGGGGATGGCTGTACAAACAGGTCAGGACACACACACACCTTCTAACATACACATAAATCGCTACTGCTGTAGATGACAGATATTTTAACTGTGTTTGTAGGGTGACATTAACTATATTTACAGGACTATCTTATTCCAAAATTAAGACACCGAACAACAACTTTTCCATGTAAGCAGCATTTTCTGGTTACCTTAACCCAAATAAGTTCCAAATAAGGTCACAAGCAGAGTCAAATTAAGAGATGCCATCTGGGCCTACCACCCACAGGACTAGGTGTAGAGGTCTGGTGAGCGGCCAGTTGGACAGCAGCGAGGGTACATTAAAGCCTCGGCAAACTTAAAATTCATAACCAAAAACTCGGGCTCATTCTATTGCACAGCACCGGCTCTCTGGGTTATAACACCCAGAGGTACACTCTAGGTGTTATAATCCAAAGACGTGCCTTCATTAATTAATGATTAATTGAGGCATTGAATATAATTTTCATGACTGGGTAATCTAATGTCTAAATGAATCAATTCATTGTTAAATCAATATAATGTCAGAGAAATGTGAAAAAACGTCTGTCGGTTTCCAAGGTGACTTCAACACACAACAGAGAAAAGCCACGATTCCTCACATTTCAGAAACTGGAGCCAGAGAGGAACGACTGAAATGATTAAAGCGGACGTATTCTTTAATAATTTGATGACAACGGGTAATGTGAGAGGCGTCGCCTGAAATGACGAACCTACAGAGAATTATCCGCACCTCCCCTTATTAGCTAAACCGAACATTATAGCGAATTTCAGCTCATTGTTTAGCTTTGCTTCGCTCTCAGCACTCTTTATAACATCGTTTTCACTGCAGCAGGCAGCTGTTTTCAGAGAAAAAAACCTCTAAAAACACTACTTCACACTACCTGCTCAGCACCAAAATGACAAACAGACACAGTCAGTGTCTAGCTGTTGAGCATTTAGCAGCTAAAGAGGCAAGCAGCCAAAAAAAAAGACCACTAAAAGAAAGTGAATATTGGATTTGAATTCACTAGATGGAAAAAATGCCTTGAAAATGAATGAACACAGATTAATCAGCATACAGAAACCTTCCTTCTGACAGTATTGACAGTATTGGGCCTGTTAATGTCTCTTTCAGACACCACAGGGATGAGTTCCAGCTTTAGCCTGTATGGTCCTGTAAACGTTTCATCCAATGGCCTAGTTTTTTTTTTTTTTTTCTTTTTTCTTTTTTCTTTGGCAATATAGAGCACCTGCTGTTGATCACAGGCAGTTTATTACCGGAGACTCTATGTTTATTTGAAGTTGTACTTAAAATATCTGTAGTTGGCATCATCCCACCGGGGAAGGCTTAGCGTCCGTATGAGACAAACAATGAGTGATGTTACTGCGAGGCAATTATATTTTAATGACCACACACAGAGGTACGTGCGCACAAATGCACAGTGCAATTATATTTTAATTAGAAAAAGCATTTAAATGTTGGCATGGGTATGAAAGCACACGAGCACGCACGCTCACACGTTATTAGACTCAATCACATGCACGAAAATATACATATATACACTAACCCTATACACACACACACACTGCCAAATGGACAGGAACTCATTTACTCCCTTTCATCCAAACACACACACACACACACACACACACATGGGATTACATGGTTGTGGCGTCATACATTTTTAGCCAAAGAATGGATATAGGTCTGTGTTTGAGGTGATTTCATGTTCTTCTCTGCCTCCTCCCCTCTTCCAATGGCACAATTTTCCTCCGGAGAATATAATAGACAAAACGGGCAGTAAAGCAGCCGTGTCAGGCCCAGCGAGCCGGTGAACTAGGACAAATGATCACTCCCTTCCTCCCTCTCTCTCTTCCCTGCTCACCCTCTTCATCTCTGCTCATATCCTCCTCACTTTTTTCTATTACTGCTTCTGTTTCCTTACAGCATCTTCTGTCCCCAGGTACTCCTTTTCTATCTCTTTCTTTCTCATTACTCCTTCTCTCTCCCTGTTTAAGATCTCTGTCTGCTCTCTTGTCCTCTCCTCCAGAGTGCTACTTTCTGTCTCATTATTCATGCGTTATTTACACTCTTTTACCCCCTTCTCGCTCACTGCAGGACAGCTCCGGGATGCGTCTTTGGAAGAGGAAGTGGTTCGTCTTGGCTGATTTCTGTCTGTTCTACTACAAAGGTGAGTCTTTGTCAAAGAAGTTGCCCTAAACTCTTTCTTTGTGTCAAATGGGCTCAGGGTGAGAAGAAGATGGCTGAAGTTCACACTTACTGTACCACCTTTGTGTTTTCATCTCACTGGTGGTGTTTGAAAAATGAAGTTATATATTATTAAAGGAGCACAAACACTGTAAATTACCCAACAAATTTCAACACAAAGTCCAAGAGGTTTGTGATATGTAGCCTATCAAGCTAGTCGAGCTCTGTAAATGGAAGCGCAGTCCCGCACATGCTCAGTGCCGTCTGCCGTCCTTACACAGAACTACTCTCCAGAGACTGACAACAAGATCGCTTTGGAGCCGTTTCCAAACAGATTACAGTGCCCAAACTCTTTGGGGTAAAGGAACATGTCACCCATTGCAGCGCTTTGGCTCATTGACATGTTTTTAATACTTTTTAGACAACAACAGAAGTCTACAGTACAGAGGAATAAGTAATTTGTGTTTATTCACTAGCAAATAGTTTCTAGAGATGTGCTTAACTGAAACCACTGACAGCTAAAGTCTGAGCCTGACGTCTTGCTTGTAGAATCACTGAACACTAGGAACATGAAATAAGATCACGACCCAACATAGCTGCTGATTAGTTTTGCTGGCCTACAAGCAATTCTTTATAATTGTATTATTTTTTTGCTACAGTAACATTTCAAAATCACTTTACAAATCGCTTTATATGCAGTATTTGTTTTGAAATGAGGAAATAAGGCACACAGCCAGGAGGAAATGTTTGTCTTCTAGGGAAATAAATATGCACACATATATACTCTATAAGGAAGCTCTCAGCAAAAAATATATATATTTTTTTTTTATTTGGGCTATGATGATGCCGGATGTGAAGTGAACTGCTGCTGACAAAGGAGGCCTGTGATTCGATCTGGGCGGGCATTAATCTGATCTCTCTCAGTGGGTTACAGCTGAAACACACGGACAGATATGGACAAATAAACACACACACACACACACACACACACACACACACACACACACACACACACACAGAGAGAGAGAGAAGCTACATCACATACTCCGTCACCATCAGTCTCCATCCCCTGGCTGTCTTTATCTGCCTCTCCACGCCTTCCTTTTTCATCTCCATATTCTGAAACACAGAACATTTCGGGACACGCCGCTCTGCCTCCCTGGCTCGACAGGAGGATGAAATCAATTCTCTCTCTTTCTCTCTCTTCCCCGTCTCTCAGTTCAAAGGTTTCTCCTCTCAACATGAAAACACTTGATTTGTCTCCAGCACCACTTATCCTCTCCCTTCATCTTTTGTTTTTGTACAAACAACCTCCCCTCTGCTTTTCCCCCCCTCTCCTTTATTTGTCTGATGGATTCTGCCCCAGAGATCGTGATAGTGTTTGATTGTTTGTTGTTGTTTTTTTTTTTTTTATGGAAAATTGGGGGTTTTAGCAACCCTGTTGGGGGTTTCACATTGAATTTTTAGGCTGATTACATTATTTCAAGACTTAATATATTTAAATCTGATTTAATTTGAGCCAACAAAACATGCTTACATAAAAGAAAATGGCAAGAAAAGGAAGGCAGATAATATATAAAGGCAAATAAAATCCAAAAAATTAGTAAAACATTTTTCAGACTTTGTATTGGGTGCTGGGTGGAGACTTGGTCTCTTGACCTGTTTCAAGTGTCTCAAGAATTCTCGATATGGCCGAGTGTTCTCCGTCTTGTTTCCGTTTTCTACGTCATGGATAAAGTGACAAACACAGGCTGTATATAAGAGATGGACATAGCGGCATCTGATATTAGCTAATCCAGCTAAATGGTGCCAACAGGGCAGGTATCATAATCAAGTAACATTAAATGAACTTAAACATCTAATATCTAAATATCTAACCCCACTTGTCACAGTCTGGTCTGGACTATGTTTGTGTGTGTGTGTGTGTGTGTGAGTGGGTAAAGCAGATAAAAAGACTTCACCGTCTCGCCCTACCATTTAGGGAATGTCTCCTCCAAAAGTCCTTGAAGTATTTTTAACCAATTACTCCTTTAATCAACAGCGCCGCCTTATCACCTCTCAGCCAAAACACCCACACGCACGCACGCACGGATGCCGCGCTCGCATATTTTCATATCATTACTAAAGTTTTACGATGTGGTAATCGTCGTGTACGCTTACACACACACACACACACACACACAAACACACACAAACACACACATGCATGTACGATTTATAGAGTGTTGTCACAATGTTCTGTTGAAAACAAATACTCTGTATATTTTTATTTATAGATGTGTGAACTAATTAAGACGAGACCCATTCTGGTTTCATACATGTGCCTGTGTGTGTGTGTGTGTGTGTGTGTGTGTGTGTATTTCTATCTATGTGAGGACCAAAATGAATTTTAAACCTTGAGAATGAGGGTGTGACATTTTTACTTCTTCAAAAAGTTGTTTCAGGGCAAAGACTTAAAACTTTAGCTTAAAGTAAGGGTTGAGGGCTATGTTATGTCATTAGGGGTGCTTACAAATCCAGATCCTGTGTGTGTGTGTGTGTGTGTGGGAATGTGTGTTCACTATGATCTCAGCATGTAAACCGGATGGGGCAGACTCAAAGGAATGGCGGCTGGCTGCCAGTTGGACCAGGCCAGCACACTGGGATACCAGAGTGGTCATTTACTGTTTGGCACAACACCCTGGTATGAATGACGGCATGTGTGCGTGTGTGTGCGTGTGTGTGTGTGTGTGTGTAAGAGTGTGATGATACTGGTGGCAGGGAGTGATGAAATTAGTAGGTGATGAGTGTTATTTATTCTCTTGCTCCTTCCTTTCCTCCACATCTCTCTCGCTCCTTTTCTCACCTTCCACACCCTGATTATCTACTCCTGTGCTCTCCGACATTCCTCTACCATCTCTCTCTCTCTCTCTCTCTCTCTCTCTCTCTCTCTCCCTCTCTCCAGACAGCAGAGAGGAATCGGTCCTAGGCAGTATCCCTCTGCCCAGCTATGTCATTTCACCCGTGGGACCCGAGGACCACATCAGCCGCAAGTATGCCTTTAAGGTACGCCTCCCTTTTGTTCTACGTCTCTGTTCTATTTTGATTCATGTGATTAGCTTTAATTGTCATCTGCCTTAAGGTAGCTCAACCTAATTAGGATAAACAAAAAAAAAAAACATGTCACATTAAAATTCAAGCTTTCATGGTCATTTAAAATGATGAGAACACAATTGTTGAAGGTGTTACCCCGAATGAACGTCGCCGTCGAAGCCGTTTGAAGACGTAAGAGCGTCGTGAGATGATGTGATGCAACACGGTTCCTTGAAATCACTGCAATGAACTGCACAGTTTGATGTGGATTCGAAGCTGTTGATACTATTTCATGGACTGAAGGATGCATCATTTTAAGCAATTACTCAAAACGTCAGGCCACCGGAGCCCATATGATATCAAAATGTATAACCTTCATAGTATTTAAAGCACTTTTTTGATTTAAGGTTTCCTCCATGTGGTTTAAGTTGCGTTCCATAACTGAAAAGCTGTTGCCTCTTTACTTCAGAATACCACCGTAACTTAACACCTGTTGTATGTTCGACAGATTTGGTGGCTAAATATTTCCTCCAGAGAGATATATTGTCAAATATAATTCATGAGTTATGTTGCTTCACAGTGTGTATTCATCTCTTCTGAAAAGTCAATTCTGTTTGTGTAGCTTTAAAAAACACTTTAAAATACTCTCAGAAAAAAATCAATTTAGAGAATCCGTTTATTATTTTTTATTTTTACAAAACAGTTTTTAATTAATTTATTTTTTGCTCATTTAAAACATCAAAAAAAACCTCTCAAAAATCACTTTTTCCAATTACTTTATAATTGACGTTATAATCACGGATGATTTACTTGTTATTTCTTTTGACAGTATAAAGATCGACAATGTGAAATAATCAAACACTGCCTAACCACCGGTCCGTCATCATCGCAGCACTCGGCACCTGTTGTAGTGACGTCTATTACCGCTGAATGTCTGTCAGTGTCTTTATTGAGACAGACAAGCTCCTCTGGAATGGAATGAAGTTTCTCCGTTCCCTGAGGCACAATCCTTTTTAAGTTAAAGCCTTGTGAAGTTAAGAGGCGGACTTACTGTGCCACACACACACACCGAAGAATGTTTGTCCACATGTACGTGTATTATAGTGGAGGCCTCAACTTAATGTATTCATCTGCCTACTCTATTGGGACCAGGTCATAAGTTTGATGGCTGCCATGCTCCCTGATCTATTCTTGAGTGAGACATAGAGTCCCTTCCCTGCTCACTCCTTACAGGTCTCTTCTGGATAAGGATGTTAAAATCTAAGTATTAAAATATTAAAACATTTCACTGATAGTCTCACTGAAAACTGGACAAATTGGGAATCTTCTAATGAATTCGGTGCCTAAAAATCTAACATGCATCCAGTGTTTGTCGCTTAAAATTAGCATCCTTTACACCTTCCCTGTTACCCCGTCACTGATTCGTCATAAGTAATCAGGGATGTCATGAAAGATAAACAGCTAAATCCAGTTTCTTTAGCCAAGCATACAGCACCAGTCAAGAGTTTGGACACAGATTTATTTATATGAAATGATAAAACACTCAGTAGCATAGAATCATTTTCTTGTGGTGGTTGTTTATCACTAACTGAAGCTTATAGTTTGCCTATTTTCTTCACATGTGCTTATCAGTGGGTCACTGCTTCAAAAACACACTGATGATTCAACACACATGGTTGTTTGGTATCAGTGGGATTCAGGTTTTTGTTGTTTTTTTTCTCCAGCAAGGGCAGAAGGTGAAAACTGCCAGCAACCTGCGACCATCAGCTCTTCTGCCAGTTTTCTTGCCTCTTGTTCATTATGATGTTCTCCCAACACGACTGCTGCTTTCTTCTACTGAAGAATATATATTGTTTCCACTTGAGACAGTTCTTTCAGAAACCAGCCTGGCCTGTATTGTTTTTTGGATACAAGAGTGGAAGTGAACAGAGCTCCGTGTGTGTTTGTGTGTTTGTGTGTGTGTGTGTCTGTTACCATGAGTGACAGCAGCAGGAGTGAACTGGTCATTTCCCACACTTATCTTTCATTCTCTCTTGCATTCTTCACAACCCACAGCCTGGCCCAAATGATTGTCAGTGTTTGTTTTAATCATCCTTGGCTACTAGACAGGAGGGAGTTTTCTGAAGGAATACACTCGGGGGCCCAAGACAGTTGCAGAATTTCGATAAAACTCGGGTTGTAAACTGTAGCTTCCTGGTCAAAGAATGTCGAAAATAATGTAGATCACCATCCATGGTAAGAGGGAAACCACGTTTTTCACTGTCTATACAGTGTAATAGCATGGTGAAGTCACACTTTTTGCACAAGTGACCATAAAAAAGGGCACTTTGTCATATGAAAAATCAATCTTAAACTACTTTTTAAACCTCCAAAAAAAGGGCTGAGCTAAACTGAAACCAAAGTATCTATCACAGGAAAGTGGCCCAGTCTACTGGAGAGTGATAACACTGTCAGCGCTGCCCTGCTGCAGTAAACCCCACCCATCTGGTACTCAAAGCAGGTTAAAACAAACTCCTATTAAGAATGATTCAAAAATGTTGCTACACCCAGGTCTGTAAACCGCACCAGCAGGACCACAGTTAGCCTCCCGAGCCAGCCAGATGGTGGGTATTTAACTGGTGTCTGAGTGTGTGAATGCTGAACCCATTGAATACCAAAGCCAACCCGAATGCATCATGACCCCACAAATTCAAGCTCCAAGGTTCCACACAGACCCACCCCCACCCCACCCCACCCTCCTTTCACCCTTCATCCCTTATTCACCGAATCCTCTTCCCTCTCTTGTTCCCATTGGTTGGCTGCCCCGACTGGGACTTCCCTCCCACCCCGTGAGTGTGTCGCGTCGTCCAGTGACAATCCTCCCATAAATAGGTACTCTTACCCTCTCACGTGTTCTCACTTTGCCAGATCTATACCTAAAGTCCTTGTTGTCTGCCGTCGGTGTGGCTTTTTTGGGTCCAAACATGAGAGAATATACGGCAGCCTTGTATATTCCTCTGTTTTTGTTTTTTTTTTTATGATGCATGTCTTGAGAATTAACTTTTGGCTGATGTGGTTGTGTTTTTTTTTTTGTTGTTGTTCTGTCATTGTCTTATTTAATCCCCCCTCTTTTTTCTCACACGCCCTCCTCGTTATCGCAATGTGAATCTTTGTATTTGGCTTATCTGGTTTTGGGCTTATCGTTTATCTATGTGTTTGCCGCTCTCTCTCCCCATCTCCTCCATCTGTCACATCTACTGTACCAGCATGCAGTTCTCCTGATGGCTCGGAGAAAAACTTTTGTTATTTAAGACTCACATCACCTCATGCTACTGTTTCAGAATTGAAAAGTGTGGGGGGGGGGGGGATAAAAACATCATTTTTATGAGCTGCAGGAGATCTTTCCATGTAGATGCAGGCTATGCAACCCCACGGTGAAACAAAGTGGAGATTTCCCCAAGCAGCTGTGCTTAAGGGGAACTTTAATGTAGAAAAACCTGTTTTAAACTAGCTTCCTAACAGGATTTATTTTTTTTACAAATACAGAGTAGAAACACTGAATGTTTTTTTTTTTGAGCTGACACCCAGAAACTATTATTGGCTCCATTTGGATGTTTTTTAGTGTAAATTCAATTTCTACAGTTGCACGTTTAGGAGAATGTACCTTATCAGGAGCTTTGTGCTGCTGTGGCTGCTGAGGCTTATCTTTATAAGCACAATGACTCTTTAAATAGCGTCTGGACAAAGAGTGTGTGTGTGTGTGTGTGTGTGTTTGTTAGGGGCTGTCCACAGGAAAAAGAGCCAACACTATTGTAAGCCCTTCTGAGTGCAAGAAGTGAGTGATATTTTCAGTTTACGGAGAACGGGAATAAGAGGCTGAAGGAGAGAGAGAGAACACAGGAAGGGAAGGAAGTGATTAAGAATGGAAAATAAAAGGCAAATAAAGACAGGAAGTGATAGAAAAAAAAAGGGAAAGAGGTGGAGAGGAAGGATGTGATGAAGGCTTGTCGCGGTGAAATAGAGGGCAGAAATAAACGGTGAGGCGAAGAGGTATTTTTTTTAATATATTGTTTGAATTCGTGAAGCATCATACAACAAAATAACGGGTGATAACAAATCAGTCAGAAACACCCTTAAAACTGCCACCAACTCCCACACAGGCACACACCACAGAAGAGAGAAAAAGAGGTTTAGCTGTGCCCAGTGTGTAGGTGTGTCGGTCACAGACTCGGAGCTGAACGACCCACTCAGCATTCCTACTGAAGAGAGGCAGACTCTCCCAATGTTATTTTAGACCGCTGGTGGTGTGTGTTGCGTTTTGTCGCCGTTGCGCGCGTGTGGTGCCTTTTGTGTTCTGATGTAACTAAAACAGGAAGCCATTGGAGCCAGTGATTTTGGATTGAAATCGATAAGGCTTTTAAATACGTGTATGGTCCGGTGGAGGTTCAATAAGTTTGTTCTTTTGATAGCATCTGCAAAGTGAAGTCATGTTTTGGCTGATCTGAACTACTGTTGGGAAAAGGATTGGAAATTAGGGTTAAGATTGGAGGTTTATGGGTAAAGTTAAAGCAATACAAAAAGGGTTTAGATCTAATTTATGCTACATTCTTAAGGGTTATGACAGTACAAACATATGTGTCTGTGACTTCACTGCACATGCATTCCTATATCTCTGCACGTGCATAAATATCTGACCAGCAGCGCAGTCTCTCTGTCTCTCATCAAGCAGCCTGTCCCCTTGTAGCCATAAGAGGCTGTCTGTCAGATGGTGAGTGAGCGGACGTGTTTTGACAGCTGCTTCCTCAGGATGCTGATATTCCACTTGTCAAGACTTTCCAGGTGTTTTTGGCCACATCTGTGATTCAAAGATGCTAACTGGTTTCCCTGCCTGTTTCCTGGCCTCTTGATGTACCTAAACATATATCCATGCCTGTGAGTGACAGCCCTTCGTATGGTTCACATCTGAGGTCGTCCTCGGTGCCTCGTTGGGACCGAAGAGTCTGCAGACTCAGCCGAACCTTAAGGAGATAGCATCAGAATCTAAATCACCTTTATGACCAAGTGCTAAGACAGCAGATAGACACTGCACAGTGCATGACTTCTGGAGTACAAAAAGGAGCAATGCAGTTTCCATTGACTAGATATTAATGTGTATAGGTAGACATAGTTGAGTTAAGTAAGGCCTGTGGTGCAGCTTTGACAATATACTGCTAAATAGAAACTCTGACTGCTGGACTGTAAATACAGGACTAGTGTTGTAATCTTATATCTCTCTGATCTGGCATACTTGTGCACTAGGTGGTTGTGTACTGCACTGTGTGTGTGTGTGTGTGTGTGTGTGGTCAGCTTAGAATATATCAGGACATGGCCTGATACACCCTGTAGTCAAGAAAGACCCAGTTCACTTGCAAGGTTATGGAGACCCTGGACAAATCAAGTGAATGGCACATTCATCTCCCAGATCTTAAAATATGTACCAGGATCAGAGCCAAGTACATACTCAAGCGTAGAAAGCAATGAAATGATATTTTAAGTCGTTTTTATTAGGGTTCAGAAGCAGCCCACTGTCGTGAGCTTGTTTCAGACAGCGGGGCTTTTAGACGGGTGATGAATTATCAAGCTATTATGTTTGTTTGTGTGCACGCCTGTATCTGTGCCGAGTATCAGAGTTTATAGTAACAGGGATAGAGCAGCAGGAGGGTGACAGTCTGTATTTGTTTTATTCATGAACTTCTTCGGCGTGTACATTAAACTGCATTAGTAGGTGTGGTGTTTTGCGTGTTCCTGGCTGTCATCATGCTGCAGGCAAGAAGCCAAACAGAGGAAGTTTTATCACAATACAAACAAATAAAGAAATCAAAGAGGAATTATTGTATTGCGACCACAGGTGGTCCCACCACGACACTCCACTTACTGTCCCGCATTCATTATTCAGCGAATGAATTAGTGTAGGGGAGATTTAGTGTTTAATTACTTTTCATTTGCATGCATCCGTTGTTGAGTGGGCTCTCTCGTTTGTCTTCCAATCCAAGCCACCCTAACAGTGAAGGAAGGAAGGAAGGAAAGGGAAAAGTAGGACATTTATAGAGCTGTAAGGACATCTTTATCAAGGATACAAAACACTTGAACATTATTAATTAAAAAACAGCTGTTGGTGATGCACTGTGACTTGAATTTCTGGGCCGGTTCTGTCGTTTGATATTGTGTCATGTTATCCCCGTGGATGGCTAGCCAATTAGATATATATATGTTCAGCACGGTTAAAAAGGAATTCAGTTGCAGGAACACTATCTGACTATATGACTTATCAAACGTCTTGGTGGTGGCCCCTCAGGGCTTCGCTTTGGACTCGCAAAGTTCAACAAACTTAGTAGAAGAAGCAGAGATAGCAACTTCTCTACTGATGATATTCTCAGTAGACTCAAAATGCAGCCAGAAACATGTTTTAAACAGGAAACAACTCTCTCATTTTTCCTCTGCTGGAAAAAAAAACCCTTCCTCTTTCCTGCAGTTGTTATGCTATTGCTAGTTTTACTGCTGTCTCCACCTACACAAACAACATTCACTTTCTGAATATAACTGCTTCTAATGTGGTCTCTAGGGTACAATAAAAGGCACCATGGGTAATGTAGGAAATTGCTGTGGAAAAAAAGCGAGTATGGAAAAAAAAAGTCAATTAAAGCTGCATTAATAGATTTTTTTGGCCACTTGGGTGCAGTGGAACAAACTGTAAACAGAACACTATCACCTTATAAAGTTATTATGGTTAATGTGTTGGGAATCAGTTGCATAATTACATATCCATTAGATGCTGAACAACATAAGCATTCATTTGGGTTGTGTTTCTGGCCAATCAGTAAATTTAAGTCCAATATTTACTCTTATTTTAGCTCTGTTTTGGTCTTCACCAGTTCCTTAGGGGAATAGCTGGCTCTTCATCTGCTAAATGCTTCACTATGCTGACCAGCTAGTTACTTAGTTTGCTGTTTGATGCTGGGCAGGTAGTGTACAATGGGATTACAAGAGCTTTATCGCTGAAAACAGCTGCTGGAAAACCAAAACAATTAGCTTAAAGAGGCTAAAACACCAAAGTGGATGAAGATTATCCGTAGGTTTATCATTATGAGCGACTCCTTACACATAAATATAGTGATCACGTATTGATAAGTGAAGCTTGAATACAGACTGGTGGTGATTATATTGGGACTACAAGCATGCTTTGAAATAAAAAATCTGATAAAATCATAATATGAATATATAATACGCAGTTAAACAAAACCAGACAATTTAACATGAGTAACATGATTTATGCATTTATTGTTCTGCAACATCAGACATCAAACATCTATGTTCACTATGTTAAAGTATGATTCCTTTTTATATTCTGCACATGAAATCCTTCCCCATGATAAAATAGTGCAGATGTACTCTTGACTTTCACACAGTGACAACTGTGTGCTAGATCACCTGACTAATAGCCTTATTACTGTGCATACAAAGAAATATCTATCTTAAGTGTGAGTGTGCCTGTCATCATCTCGGCACTTAATCACAGAGTACAATTACCTTGTCATGGTGTGGAATCTAATCAGGCTTGTATTTCCCACTTCCTCTTTGGAGAACTACTTTTTCTTCTCAGGACTACCGTGATTCATGTTCATGTCTTATATTGTGAGATATACAGTCGGAAAATATATTAAGCAGCTACTGAAAATGAATATAATTGCAAACTTGTTATTTGCCCTCTTATATGTTCTTAGTAGGTTTGTAAGCTGCAATAGAAAGAAAAAAAAAAGGATTCGTGAGGAGACAGGTTTGTGAGGAGGATTTGGGTTTGGGAGTTCTTCTTCTGACATATTTTAATTCTCCATTGTAGCAAAATATCTTTCCTCTCATTGGTCAAAAGTTGTTGCTTTGTTGGTCTTAACTGGCTGGCGTTTTTTGTCTCTGTATTTCTATTGTCTGGTTTCCTTCATTGGCTATTTCTGTAGTGGTCGTCGACGTTGTTTCTCTTGTTGGACAGCATGACGTCTCCCTGTCTCTTTGACCAAACTTGAAGCTCACCTAACTCAACAGCTGATTTCTCACCCTCTCCGACCATGACGCTGACCTCTCCTCCTCTCTCTTCCTGTAGGCTAACCACACTGGTATGCGCTCGTACATTTACAAGCAGAGCTCTGTGATTGGCTCGCAGGCGGAGCACACTGGGATGCGGACGTATTACTTCAGCGCAGACACCCAGGAGGACATGAACACCTGGCTGAGGGCCATGAACCAGGCCGCGCGGATGCAGAACCACAACAGTGACGGTCTGATCAGGTAAGGCCACACACACACACAGATACACCTCTCTCAACTAACTGACCACACACCTTACAAGCAATCGTCGCTCTAAACCAGGCAGCTGTAAAGAGCCACACTCAAGAGGCTCCACTTAGAACATGAGTACATTCATTCACTGAAAACTTACCTGACCCTTAATGATTAAAAAATCAAATAAAGTAAAAAAATATCAACTTTATTCAGAAAAATAACTTCCAGATCATTACTTCTTGTGTCTCTGCTGACGAAATATTGGCTTCTCCACCTTACGCCTTGAGCTCCCCCTTGTGTGTGTTGCCGGTATTGTCGTTGCTCCAATTCTTACAAACAAACCTTTTTTTTTTATTGAGATACATTGTTGATTATCATCACATCCTTAATTTTAAAGGTGTCTTGAACAGGCCAGACAGAAAACACACACACATACACACACTTACACGTAGGGTCAGAGGGTTTGATATTGTACCACACTTCCCAGAGATCAGCAGTTAATCATTGACAAGGACGTTACAGGATTTTCCTGTATGATACAAAAGTCAAGCTATTAACATAAATAATTTCCATATTATCAAACTACATTGCTCACTGAGATAAAACAGTAGTTAATCAATTGCAATCCAGTTCCACTTTCTAACGTTTGTTGATTTAAAAATGTTCCTCTTTTTTTAATCAGTTGCAGTTTTGGGGCCATTTTATGTATTTTTCTGCTATTGAAAACATTTTCTTCACTCATAATCCCTTACGGCTTATCAGACAGGTTTTCTTCCAGCAGGTGTTGTTCTTAAACATCTTAAAAAAAAAGTGTTGTTTGTGTTTTTTTTTAAAGTAAGTATTTTTGAGGGCTTGAACAGCAGAGAGATGAAAGCGAGAAAGATCCAACAAAGGTTTGAACTTCAAAATGCGTCATTGCAGTTCATGGTTATGAACCGCGGAGTTTCCCCCTGCGATTTTTTTTGATCCAGAAATTACCATATGGGCTAAGCGATCATGTGACAGGACATTATTTTTTATAGTATGGTTGTTACATCCTATAAACACATACCTCATTGAAAGTGTCTTTTGTATGTCATTGTAGATGACACTGATTCCTGGGAAACGGTGACACGGTACACAAACATCCCACTCCGCTGTTTACAGCTTTAACAAATCTGCGTCCGTCCTAATGCCGTAGCATATGAGTGTAGCGCATTTGTTTACATGCTTACTTGCTTTCAAAGAGCACATTCTGATGCTGTGAAAGGCTTCTTTTGAACGAGCAGCCACTTGCCCCATGTATTATTCATGTGTTGACAGAGGGGAGGTGTCACAGATCAAATACATCACAACATTCACTGGCAGCCTCAGACAACCCGCAGCTCGTACTGCTTCGGGTTTTTTTTCTTTTTTTCGTTTGTTTTTGGAAAGGGGAAATCCCAAAAGACTATTCTAGTTTTAACTGAATGACAGAAGGGAAGCGTAGCAGAAGACAGCTTCTATCTGGATTTTTAAAAAAAATTGCAGTTTTCTTGTTTGAAGAGAATATAACAGTGATATTACTTTCTTCTTGCGTGTTGCACTTCTTTTTCCAGAGTTTGGTTACAATATTCAAATAAGCCAGCAGCAACACACTACTCTTTAACTAAAAGATCTCGTATGCACCATTTAATCAAACCTGATTTAGACAGACCAGTTCCCATATTGCTTATTTATAATGCTGCCAGGGACATCTCTGTTCCTGAGGCTCATCTTTTAAAGTAACCTGTGGTGGTGTGGCTCATTGAATTTCAGAGACCTGACTCTAGCCTGATTGCCTCTTTTCACAAGGGATTTTATTAATGAGTTTAAAATCTAGTTGTGGTTACAAGGCTTTGCTTGTTATCTGCCCTGATTTATAACGGTCTTTGTGGTGTATTAAGCCCTGTCCTTAAAGTTGTTGATGAAGCTAAAGGTTTCCCTCTCATGTGACCGTCATGTAGTTCAAATTCAGTTCAGCATAACAGAACAAAGACAAAGATGCCTAAAATGCAGGAACACGATGTCAGGGAAGTGATCAAATGAAACAGAATTGGCGCTTATTGAATAAAAACAGCTGAAATCCTTTGAGAGGTTTGAGGTAGAAGAAAAAAAAACTGTCAGGAAAAGTGCTGTAGTTAACTGTTATCTGGTTCTCTTAGGAATGAAACTCTGTGTAAAAGGCCAACATTCAACCGAGGCTTTTCCTGTAATCTCTACTCTTCACAGCCCATGTGACAAGTTAGAGAACTTTAACGTAATGCAGCAACAGACAGTCTCACAGACGAACCACATCAACCACCACAAGACCAAAACCGTGGACTCCGATGGCTCGAGACCAATCATCCACGAGGTCCTCCTGGAGCCCATACACCGCGACGCGGAGGAGCGCTGCAGCTTCCACAAAGAATCTCCTCCTACGACCATGTTGGAGCACGTCATAGGAAGCGCCACCCTGGAAACGGACACACACACTTCTCTCCCTGCCAACCCTACACCCTCCGCCCTCCCGCAGTCGGACCCCGTGTCGGCCTCGGCACCCGTATCCAGGGCGCCGTCCCGGGCGCCGTCGCGCGCGGCCTCCACGCTGCCCTCCAGCGTTTGCACGAGGAACGGCCTGGTCTCCACGCCCAGCCCCATCCTGGAGCCTAACGGGATCGCAGCGGGGACGTACCAGAGGGCCCCGGCGCCGCCCGCCGCTGACACGCAGAAGCATGTGCAGAGGAGAAGCGCTCTGGAGCAGGTGGAGCATTGGGTCAAAGTGCAGAAGGCCGACAACAAAGGGTAGGTCACTGTCGCTATACAGTACACAGAAAAGGCTCTAATAAGATTATGAAAAGGTGGCCACTGCTACATGAGTTCAACCACAGTAAACAATCCTTGTTGTCTAGGAAATGATTGTCTCTTTTGTTGTTTTCTTGTGGGTTGAACAGGAGCAGGAATTCAGTCCATTTGAAGATATTTAGGTCACTACAATGTTTTACCCCTGAGCTCAGACTCCAGCTGAAAAATATTAAGAATGTTATTGTTCAGAAATACCATGAACAAATGATGTACTTTTGAATTGGAAGCCTTTTTATAGCTTTAGAGATGTAATTTGCGATATTTTTTCAGTGTATTTCCACAGTTTTAATCCTTGAATAAAGCTGAAGCTAACATTAAATGGGTCTGAGAAAGTCTTACGTCACACTCTTTGAGATCTGATGCGTTCTAATGTTCCTGCTCAACAGCCCCCCATCCAGAGAGAACACCCTCCCCCGCCGTACGCCGCCAACCCAGCCCAAGTACACCTCCATAGACGCGTACCAGACCCTGCCAAAGACTCCCCGCCACAGCCCCCCGACCGCACGACTCGGCGAGTACAAGTACGCTCAGGACCGCCTGAGCCACTTCCGCCTCACCCCGGAGCAGGGCGGCCCAGGGTCCAACACCGTCTGGCAGCTGTACGAGTGGCAGCAGCGCCACCAGTTCCGTCACGGCAGCCCCACGGCACCGCTCTACACCCCAGCCCCGGAGTACCCTTTCGGCCCCCGGCCCCCATCCACCGTGCCTCCCTCCTCCTCGGCCCCCAAGTCCGACGGGCCACCCCGCTGCGTGTCAGTACCACCTTCGTCGGCAGACATCCCTCCACCCGGGCCCCCGCCAGGAACCAGCCGAACCCTGTCACCCACGCGCAGGCCGCACACACCCGCTGAACGGGTGACAGTCAGGCCAGTGGGTGACAGGTCAGTGGTGGACATCCCCTTCACTGTTTCTCCCCGCAGGACCAAATCTCAGCTGTTCAAGGTAAATTAATGACAGACAGAAGCAGAACAATAGTCTGCTGAATTTTTTTGTTGTGTTGTTTGTTTATCACTGAAATGAAAGCTGCACAAAGCTGCTGCAGCAAAAAAAAAAGCTAAAAAAGAACAAACTGAAGAAAAAAAAACCCAGCAACTCATTTTTAAATAATATTTAAAATGCAGTCAGGGACGAGAGACGAAGAAAATCTAATAGCGGAGTCCAACTTTCTCCGAGCAAAGTGCTGCGTTTGTATTAATATTGTACTTCCTGTGCACCGAGACGTGTCCATACAAGACGCTACAAATTTTCACTTTCAATTCCATCAAATCAGGAATCGCTAAGTGTTGCCGGGGTAATTAAGCGAGTAATAATACAAGAAAAGATAAAAAAGTAATAGAAAAGAAAGGCTGTGATGTATGACGACAGAAGTCATCAGGAAAGAAATGATTTCTGTTGCATGGATTGTGTGAAATTAATTCCTATCTTGCCTGTTGTTTGTTCTCTTCCCAGGCCTGAATCAATAACACTTTTTTTTTTTTTTTTTTTTTTTTCACCAAAAAATATCAAATAGAGTAGTTACTCATCCAGAACAGGTGTCAGTCATTCTGACAGTGTGGGGCGGTTGCAACTTTGCTCCACTGAACAGAATAATTGTTTTTTAGTGACTTAGGGAACAATATTAGACACATTGTTAAGACAACCTGTCTTTTAAATCACCTCAACTGTTCAAAAACTGTAAACTATATTGAAAATTTAATCATATTATATAAAATACAATAGATAATATTGAAAAGTTAAATATGCATATGTATGAATAATCTGTGACATTTATGCAAAAGTGATTAAAATGAGTTTAATATTGAGTGAAAAAACCTGCAAAAATGCAAATCTACACCCAGTCTCACACGCACACGCACAACTTAACTGTGTCCAGAGATTCTAAACAAGCATTTTGTTATCAAAGACATGTAAATCATTGTGTTGTATGAGAGTTAACGCCACATATAAAATGTGTTGTCCATGTGTTGTCAGGCGGCTACTATCGAGAGACGGTCAATGCCTCCATCTGGCTACATCACACACACAGTCAGTGCACCCAGCCTTCATGGCAAAACGGTACGTCTTATAAATAAAAACATAAAACCATGCTTTCGATATACTGCAAGTATTAACATTTTTAACCGATATTGCATTAGTTATACATTTATTTCTATTACTTAAAAGACTCTTTGTCACTAACTGGAAATTTGAACCGAATCCTTAAAGAGAGATTTTCAAGATGTTGGTGAGAGTGTTCACACTTTCTGCAACTGTCAACAACTAAAGAAATGAGTCACCAGATGTGCATTAATTCTCCACTATGACTAAAAAAGTTAACTGATATTGACCAAACATGAATTAGTCTTTTGTTGGCACTGACCGGTTTGGCTCCAACTGAACTATTAAGAAACTTGCCTTTTAACCAGCCTATCATGTACAGAGTGTTGTTGTGTGTCCTGATTTTTTTTTTTGTTTGTTTCAGTACCATTAATCCTCTCTAAATTTAGCTGTTGTTCAGCTTGTTCAAAGGAGCAATCAGCCAGTCACATAACAAAGCAGCTACTTCCACTGTGAGGACGAGGGTTCTTTATAAAACTAAGCAACATTTCACTGAAGTTTGTTGTGGTTCGTATTGATGCCAGATTTAATGTCCTGTAATGCCTGACAGCCCGATGAGCTCACCCTGCTCCTCATTCAGCTGCGCCGGCACCAGGCCAAGATGGCCTCTGCACGCCAGCACATGTTAGCCCAGATCCAGCGGATCCATGGTCCCAAAGAACCCTACCACCACCACCACCACCACAACCACCTCCTCACTACCGCCACCACTACTAGCACCAGCCCCCTCCTCAGCTGCGGCCCCTCTCCTGTATCCCAACTCAGTCACTTGGGCCTCTCAGCTACCTTAGGCCCCTGCAACACCCAGGTGGGGGCCCTTGTGGCACGCCTGCCTGCCCCCTCCCATTTTACCAGGGGGCCTGGTAGAGGTTGCCCCTAAAACTTATTGCAACTAAATCAGGTTTTTGAAAAAAAAAAAGGCTCTACACGACTGTATATGTGACTGAAAGATTCCTGCAAATTGTCTCTCTTATGCCGGAATATTTAAAAATAATTATTATCATTTTGATGGCATTTCTTAAACATTTCAGAGATTCTCTGTCCCCAGAGAATGAATTCTAACATTTTGAGGATACCCTGACTGTTCCTCTACTGCCACCATGTGGTTACAGTTTCATTGACCGATTGTTGACGACATATTGTGAAAGTGAAGTTGTTGGATCACCATTAAATTTGATGGTCTAACAACCTCAGAGGATGAATCCTAACGTCTTTGACCTCCTGGCCTTTCCTCTAGTATTAAACACAAGGCAGGTTGTCAACTTAGTAAAGAAGATCTTTCAAAATATATTGTATATATCGCTTTAACATGCTATTAACTAGTAGTTTAAACATTTCCATATACATCAAAATTGAAAAATTGCAATCTGGTATTATTTTCTATGTGTTTATACAGTACCATTCAAAAGTTTGGACACACCTTCCCATTCACTCCAAACTTTGGACTGGTGCTGTAATTAAATGCAATCATGCTCAAACAATCTCTCACATGCTAATTAATACTTTAAGGACACTGACGGTTGAATTTCTGAATTTTGCACGCAGTATTAAAAAAAAAAAAAGATGCTTGAGATGTGACCAAGACACACTGAATGTAGTGAAAGTAACACATAGACTGCAACAATGTTCACTTGGGTTTGGCCCAATGGTCTACAAACACAATCTAATCTAGTTCAACATCCCTAAACTCAAACTAGTAACTCTTAGTTGGTTCACTTACTCCCAACTTCAAATTAACCCATCCTAGGATTAAAAAAGACTAACCAAAGCACAAAAGTCAAAACAGCAGCGGTATCAATAGCTGATCACAGCATATTAGCGGCAACCTCTACCTAAAAGCTCCAATGTTTTAATGGTGTGACATCTGGCATGGTTAATCTGTGAAGCGCTGGCCTTGGCTGCAGTCATACGTCTGAACCATCTGCCTCTTTTCCATGTGCAGTTCTTGACTGGTCAGTTTCCATATTGTGCTTCTAGTTATACTGTCCGCAGCATGTTGTGTCGCTAACTATCCGACATCCACAAAGCCATCCCATGCTTCGGCTAACTCGGCTGGCTGGCTGCGGATGTGTTGGTCAGTCTTGAATTTTTTGAAGTCTGTATTTTGTTGAGTGATGTGAGCTGAATTCAAAGCTGAAGTGTCAAAGATCTGCCGCCTCTAAATGGATCTGGGGTTTGTGGCTGTTTTTTTTTTTTTTATGTTTGTTGCATCGGAGTGATTGAGCATCTCCAAGAAGATAAACGAATGAATATTTCCCGTACGTGTGAATGTGTTGTGATGCATGTCAGAACAGACGCGTAACTCTTAATCCACGTCATAACAGACACACAGATCCTCGGTTCTGTTTTAACTGAATGATTTCGTTCTCGTCGACACAAAGCAATAACCTACGCTCACCTGTTTGTTCCCACCCACGCCTCGTAGGCCGACGACACCTACATGCAGCTGAAGAAGGACTTGGAGTATCTGGATCTGAAGGTGAGAGATACGGAGATGTTTCGTTTGAACTCACTTTGCTTCCTTTTTTTCTACTTCTGCTGTGCTTCTCTGATTTGAAATGACTCAACCTAACATACTTGGTGTTTACTTACTGACTTTCTAACACTCTGGCCCATGTTGAACTGTTGAACCAAGATACTAGTGTGTCACAGCTACAAACGGAGATGTTCAAGCATCGAAATATCCCCCAAAAGTACCTGCAGTAGACTTTTAACTCTTGCGTGGTTGTAGAAGCATCCCCCCTACGAAAGCAGCCGCCATTTTTATGACTGCGGCTCTGTGTCTTTGTGATTCTGACTCCCAGATCAGAGCTCTAGAGCCCCTGATCCTCGCAGTTCACAGTTTACTACTGCACTGCACTGCTGGGCCTCTCAGGCCTCTAATGAACGTAAGCTCTATGTGTGTATGTATGTGTGTGTGTGTAACCAGAATATGTTTTATACAAAGAGACGTGTTGTATGTAGCGTGTCTGTGATTGTGTGTGTGTGTGTGTGTGCGCATATATGCTTGTGCATGTCAGTACAATGTTCAGAGTAGGGACGCTCGTATAGTCTGTGTGCGTGTGTGTGTGTTTGTGTTCACATGTTTTAGAGAGTCTGTGTTCTAGAAAGACCATCCCATTGCTTTTACAGCACCCGCATTCATGGCTTGAATGGCATCAAAAAACGTCTTATCTCCATGTGACCTCTGACCCATCAGACTTCACACGACCCCCCCCCCCCCCCCCCGCTGTCCGCGTGGCGATGTTGAGGATGCTGAATATAGTGGGAGCATGGGATGGCTCGGCAGTGCATGTGTTGTGGCTGTGGCTGTGGCCCGGTGGTTGTAAAGCCAGCTGCTTCTACCATCGTCTCTGAAACGCTGCACCTCCTTGACAACAGCACAGGGCTCTCTAACTGTGTCATGTTTCTAATATTTTCCCAATAAGGAGCACATCTACTCCTAAAATGAAAAAAAAAAAATTAAGAATCTGAGCATAAGAAAGAGCTTGTTTCAGTGAAATTAGCTCTGATTTTTCGATTTACACATGTGCTCTATTTTTTTTCTATATTTTTTTACTGCCATGAGGAAGGCAAAAACACATCTATTTCCTGCTCTGAATGTGTTTTTCTGACTTTCTTTTTGTACAAAGGGGACATCGTGTATAGATATTTTACGGATACGTCAATTCGTGCAGGGCTTCAAAGTGTCCATAGCCATCGTCGGTCTTCATGGCAAGAGCTGAACTTTGTGTTCTCACACATACTGTCATGTACACGAGGTTGAGAGAGTGTGTCACGGATAGTTTGCCTCAGCCTTGTAGTAGTCTGTAGCCGTTCTCTGTGTTTTTCTGTACCTCTGTTATCTCAGCAGCTTTCAGTAACTCCGTGGAGTCAGCCGTTTTGTTTTTACTGTATAACCGACATCTGGAAATACTCGTTTTCCAATTTCCAGGTAGCTGGAAGTCAGACGCTGAAGGAATCAGGGAAACCTGTTAAGGTCGCAGAAAGTGATGTGGATGTGAGTACAAGCTTAATATCCTCTTACCCACAAAGCAATTCCATTTCTGACACAGTCGAGGAGGTTGTTTTCAGCTCTGTTTGTGTGTTAGTCAGTAGCATGAGTCAAGAACATGTTAACAAAATTCAATTTGTGGAAACTGAGACGACAGGCAAGGAGAACATTTTGGGTTTTTGATGTAGATTCAAAGGATTTGTAGTGTTTTTTGCTGTGTTCTCGTAATATACTGCTTCTACTGAAATGATAAAATCCTTCAAATGTATCTAATTATTTTCATTATTTTCATTATCAGTTAATCTGCTGATTATTTTCTCAAAATCCCAAAAGCCCAAAATCCAAATAACTTCAGTTTACTATCATTCATAACACACAAAAGCTTCAAATCTTCACATTTGAAGCTGAAACAGGCAAATTGCTCGACTAAAACGATGCAAATCCACGTTCAGGTGCAGGAGTTAGCATCCCTGTGTATCTGGCAGCGCTGACTGCCACGGTTCAACTGGGACTTGCGTGACTGTGTAATTAAGGCAAAACAAAATAACGTCGTGGAAAAAGTGTGTTTCAAACTCGAATCCTTAGCTTCAAGGAGCAAATAGCATGCAGAGAGTATTAACCGGAAAACTCCATAACTCTTTCAGTTTTTGATAATCCAGACGATTCCCTGCAGTGTTTCAAACTGTTCTTGTCTCTCTCATGAAAGTATTTCTCAGTTCTACTGTTTAAACTATTTATGAGCGCGTTGTCTGCGATGAATATTTGATTAGATCCGACAACAACATCACCGCGGAGACAACAACAGGATTAATAATTTATTTGATGGAATATAAAAACTAACATTGAGGTTAAAAAAAAAAAAAATGTATATGGATAAGCAATTTGTTCACGTCAAGCTGTTCGGTTGCAACCTCATTACATGCCTTTTTATTTAGTTGTTTTACCACAGGATGATAAAAATGATCCAACCTTTGCCTTAAACTATGTTCAGTTTAATCAGGGATTAATTAACCATGCTCAGAGCCTCCCTGACACTGTAATTAAAAGTGTCAGGTGGGTCGCATCCACTTTGCGTAATGAGTTCACTCACGGTAATTACAGGTGAACAAGAACAGGGGGAGATGGGAGAATGTGAATATTATGCGTTAGAAACATGCATGCATGCGCTCAGACATTTAAAAAAGAGATACACATGAATGCATACACCCGGATACATGTACGCATATCACATCGCTCTACAGCTACAGAGACAAAGGGGGAAGTTGTAATTAAGTTAATGGGCCACTTAATTATCAAAGGTCAACACACTGACACACACACACTTCAGCGGGCACTAGGGAAGCATTTTGTCCGTAAGAGCTTCGATTGGCCTCACTCTCTCTCCTGCATACACGGCTCTGTGTCTCCCCTTCGCAGGTGAAGTTGAGTCGGTTGTGTGAGCAGGACAAGATCCTGAAGGATCTGGAAGCGAGGATCAGCTCCCTGAAGGAGGACAAGGTAAACAGCACGATGTTTTAGACAGACTGTGAAAACAGGCAAACACAGCTAGAAGAGATTACATGACAGCGCCACGTTGAAGCACACGGTTAACCAGCTCAGCTACAGGGGGAGTTCAGACAGCTTCCAGTAAACATCAAAACCAAACAAAGAGTTTCTTTCTTGAGCTCTGCAGTCAAGGGAAAACCCAGGATACCATTTAACTCAATGTCTTGAATAGAAAAGTTAGTATTGCTCGCTGTTGCTACAGTAGTCTTGTTTGATGGGAATATTCTCTCCACTTCTTTAAGGGATGCTAAACACAAGAAGAAATAAATGACAATACAGTAACTCATGAAAAGGAACTGCTCACCAGAGCCTCATATAAAGCTCAGAAGTTAAGTAGAAGGAGGCTAAATGAGATCTCATGATGGCTCATAACTGACTGTAAAAGCATGCTGCCCTCTAGAGGCGTCTTTGAATCAGTGTTATCTGCTAGTGCACATTTTCAGAGCAACATTCTTTTAAAGACGCATCTCTTTAAGGACTTCAGCTTTTTTATTCTTGTTGTTGTTGTTGTTGTGGTTGACTTCGTGCTGCGTGACCTTCTCACCCTTCAGGACAAACTGGAGAGCGTGCTGGATGTGTCCCATCAGCAGATGGAGCAGTACCAGGAGCAGCCGGCCCACAGCCACAAGATCGCCTACCAGCAGAGGCTGCTACAGGAGGATCTGGTCACCATCAGGGCCCAAATATCCCGGCTCTCCACGGTACGTCTGTGCATGTGTGTGTGTGTGTGTGTGTGTGTGTGTGATTTCAAGAGACAGTGTGACTGCATCTTCTTGCTTTATACTGTATGTATAGTTTAGAGGAACCTATCATAATATTTATTTGGATATTGTTCAAATATCAATGTCTAGATGCTACATATATATCAGACAATGTTTGCAAATGTTTGCAAAAGGCAAAACACTTGTGTGCATAAAATAAAATATGTGTATGTGCCCTTGTGTGTATTTATAAGTGTGTATATGTTTAGGCATGCGTGTGTGTGTTTGAATGCTTACAGCTACATGTCAGCGTGTATGTTTTAGTGTGTGTGTCTGTACTGATCCCTGTAATTTAGGGCTGCAACTAATAATTATCTTCATCATCGATTCATATGTTCATTATTTTTTTGATTAATCGATTAGTTGTTTCATCTGTATAATGTCAGAAAATGGTGAAAAATGTCAATCACAGTTTCCCAAAGTTGAAGGTGACATCCTCAAATGTTTTATTTTGTCCACAATACAAAGCTATTCAGTTTATTATCATAGCAGACTAAAGAAACTAAACAATTATTCACATCTGAGAAGATGGAACCAAAGAACATTATTATCATAATAGTTGGCATTAGATTAAGTTAGATTCATTTTCTGTGGATCAACTAATTGATTAGTCAACTAATGTTGCAGCTCTACTGTAATTAGGTTTGTGTCTACATCAGGACACATTCATTTCTGTACATGCGTCTTTGCAAACTGTGTATCTTAAGACTCTACATGTAACATTAGTCTGTGTGTGTGTGTGTGTGTGTGTGTGTGTGTGTGTGTGTGTGTGTGTTTGTGTAATGCAGGAGATGGCACATGCCTGGGAGGAGTACAGCTGGCTGGAGAAATCAGTAGAGCAGCTGAGGGAGGCACTGCAGGCACACATGAACCACAGCGCCACCCCACAGGTGAGACCTGATACTGCAGCTCAGAGCAGGTTCACATCCAAACTGAAGGCCTTCATTCCTCTGTTGAACCATCTAGATCTTACAGTAGGAAGTGTTTTTTTTCATACATTTAGCTTTCTACTGTCTATATTCAGTTTGTCTTTAAGGTTTTAAGACAGTGCAGTCATATGAAAACTTCACTATATCATCTGCCTCTTTTTTTAAAAACAATATATTTAAAAAATCTCTCCTTTGTATTTGGAATGACAGCAACTGTGCAGTTTCATTTTAGCGGGACACAAGATCATCAGTGAGATTAAACCAGAAGTGAAAGCGGTTTGTTACAAATAACAGGTGAATTGAGTCAAATGTGAACCGTATGTGTGTTTGTGTCCCTGCGTTGTCACACAGCAAGAGAAAGCTGAGCTGAAACGTGAGCTGTGGAGGATCGAGGACGTGATGGGAGGACTGAGTGCCAGCAAAGCCAACTACAGAATCACCATAGACTCCGTCCAGAACCCAGGTAGGAGACGACCACGGCGACCCAGCGGTTTATATCGGCAAAGGATGTTTAATGCTATGTCTGATGGTTTTAACAAATGTGCACGATCAATCAGTATGTAATGTATAATAAAAAAGTTGGAAAGAGTTATACAGGTGCAATAAACAAATGTGTAGCTTCTTGCTGCGTTCATTGAAGTCTGTGGTTTCGTGTCCGTCTCTGTGCTCTTCTCAGTGCCTGCTTACGTCCTAAAAGCTGAACCTTCATTTCTTTTTGTGTGTTCTCACGTCCCACCAGAGAGGAAATTAGTGCCTTCGGTGTCGGACGCCGCAGTGCCTTCTCATAGCGCAGAGGTCCAGCCTCCTCCCCGCAGCTCCATTCCAAGCACCCTCTCCCATACGTTGCCTCACAGCACCGTGCCAAAGTGGGTGAGTGTCACCCTGCAGAATTGGTTTGTTTCACATTAAGTTTAAGGACTCAACCGCCCGAGTGAGTGTGACGCGTTTGAGATTTTAATCATCACAACACAGCTTGATTTATTCTACTTCTAAAATACTAAATCCTCATCGGCCTGTCCAGGCAGAGGACAGCGCCCCGCCCAGGCCACCACTGCCTCGTCTCTACGACTACGAGGAGACACCCCCTGTGGTGCCGCCCCTCCCCAAAGAGGCCTCGGTCATCCGCCACACATCGGTGCGCGGGCTGAAACGCCAATCAGATGAGAGGAAGAGGGACAGGGAGAGCGGACAGTATGTTGTCAATGGAGACTGTAAGGTATGTTGTCATAGTTCAGGTAAATTTAATGTTTGATCTTAAATTCAGCAATTTAAGGGTTTATAAATCTAATATACGACCTTTTTCTTTCTTTACAACTCTTTTCTTGGTTTCAGGCTGACTTGCGGTCATACCTGAGTGAACCGGAGCTGCCGGCCTTGAGCCACCACAACACCGGGTCTGACCTTGACTACCAGTATTTCCAGAGCAAAGGTATGTGAACAAATAAAGTTCACAACAGAACCACAGCTTATTATAAAATGTAATAACCTATCTTACAGCCTTGTTTGGCATATACTGAATAAGACTGGTGTCATGATGTTGTCATTTCTAATTGAAATATTTCTTCCACTGTTATGAATGATGGAATTACTAAGAAAAAATATATTTAGTAAGCTTTAACAGATCCATTAAAACTTCTGTATTTTTGCATATTTTTGTTCAGAAAGGTATATTTTTATAATCTCTTCAGTCTAGATGATCAGTCCATTAAAACAAGGAAAATTATGTCCTAATGTTGTTCTAAATTATCCGTCAATAAGAAGAATCTTAACTTTTCAAAAGAGATGGTCGACCATTTGAAATGTTATTAAAAGATTCTTCAAAATCCAGAGACATTTCTTCACAGGATAAAGAATCTTTTGTAAAATATTTAGCAATTTAGTGAAGGTATTCCTTTTTTTCAGTGTTGATACTCTGTTTAAGAATCTTTCTGAAACTGTTTACAACCTGGTGAGCGGGTGTTTGTATTTTTTTTCTGCTTCACCTTAAACTGTTTTTTCCCCTTTATGAGAATATTTTCATGATGCCATTCCACCTCTGTGCCTTTAGCGTATGACCTTGCATTTCTTTTTTTTTTCACTCTGCAAATTAAACTGAACTAAACCAAACCTGCCGATCAATCAAGCAGGTCTGTCGGGCGCCTCGTCTCGACTGAACCAGTCCAGCTCCATCTCATCCTACGTCACCCTGAGGAGAGGCCCCGGGAACTCCGCAGCCAGGGTGAGTCAAGATAACCAGGGTGGAGATGAATCTGCTGATGGCTGTGATCAAGCTGGAGGAAGTCTGGTGATATTTTGAAGTTGTGGTCAAATTGGAATTAAAAGTGTAAAATTTGTATTAAGCTGAAGTGCAAATGACAGCTTCTCTGTATGTGCAGCTCCAGCACAATACCTATTCATAGTTACATTTTGTTATAGAGCATTTGATTATTAAATATATGTGAGAGACATTTTTTCAGTACAAAGAGGATTTTTTTTTAATGCTCAATTACCTGCTGAAATGGTTTTTCTTCAATCTTTGTGATAAAAGTAAAGATTTAGTCCATTTTACATTAAATATGTAGATAGAAAAATGATCTGTCTGCATTTAAATCCTGTGAAAGGTGGAAATTTTTTATGTTTCTGGAAACTATCCAGATCTGTCGCTTTCCTCACTGCCGTTTTCTGTCACTCTCTTATTGTCTTTTTTTCTCCTGCTCTATTTCACTTCCTGTATCTCCATCCTTCAACCTCCCTCATAAGCTACAGTTGTCGTCTTTCTCTCCATTCTCTCTCCATTTCTTCTGAACCGACCATTCATCACCTCCTCTCGTCTCCATTTGTCCTTCCTCCCGTTATCCCTACACCCCCCCGCCCCCACCTCCTTCTCTTTCTCTCACCAGGAGAGACCCAAGAGTGCCTTGGAGCGTCTGTCTTCACCCACAGAGGCCGCGCAGCTCCCGAGCGGCCAGCCCCGCGGCCGAATGAGCGCCGAGGAGCAGCTGGAGCGGATGAAGCGCCACCAGAAGGCGCTGGTTCGGGAGCGCAAGAGGAACCTCAGCCAGGGCGAACGCTCCAGCGCGGGCCTCTCCGCCTCCTCCGCCGCCACCCAGCGCTCCTCCTCCTCCTCCAGACTGCCCTCCAACACCTCCGACCCTCCGGCCTCCGTACGTTACCCCCCGCCCCCGCGCAGCAGCAGCAGACACAGGGAGCACCACCTTCACCACCACTGCTGCTATGCCACCCTTCAACCCCCAGCCACATAATAACCTAGCAGGGGAATGCTAACACACTAGCACTCTCTGCCTTGTGTAACCAGTGGTTGTTGATGTGATCTGCAAGCACTAACAAGCTGAAAGGGCAGGACTGGTCAGGCTTGGTTAATGCTTTAAGAACAACCGGAGATGAGCATGAGTAAAGGGGATTGTGGGGAATGCCCGACGAGTTACGCACAGGGACAGAATCACTCCCTGTTTATTTCATTTCTTTTAAAGGTTCAGGGGTTAAATTGTTACCACTGCCCCCTGGTGGGACCTCACTGACGCAATTCTGAATGTAAATCCATTGAAAAGAGGAGGAAATGGAAGGCATCACTCTGGCTTCCTTTCTCTGTTTTAAATCACCAGAAAGTAGAGAAAAGAGAGCCCATTATGTACATCTACATACTGTGTACTTGTACACTTTTATTTATTTACTGAGGGATATTTTCAGTATACAGTTGTATAGTTATATTTTGTAGAGATTTGGTATATAGAGCATATAGAGGACTGGGGGAAATGTTGGGAAAAAAAAAAAGTTTTCAGGTTGAAGAAATGAAGAAAGAGGAAATGCTAGTGGCACAAATCATGATCACACCTCCCCCGCTTTCTTTCTCTTCAGATGAAATCCAAGTGCCTTGTTTTGCCGACGATCCTTTTGCCTTTGTCCCCCCGATTTACCTCCAACATTCACGTGATTCGTCTAAAAGCGCGCGTCTCCGATACGGAACCGTACAAAAGATGCAAGAGATAGCTTTAAAGTCGCTTTCCCCCGTGTAATAGCACAACGAAGTCAGAAAGATGCGGAGACTCTGCTGGTTTTTTTTAACCCCCTAAAGGAACACTTTGACATTTGACATTAAGACTAAACGCTAGCTTACGGCTAGTTGTGCCCCTTGGTTTCAGTGAGGAATAGTAAACATTAACTTAAGCTAACATTGCTGGGTGAAAAAAGATAAAAAAATAAAATGTCAAAGTCTTCCGTTGAAATAACATGACGCATAATAACAATCAGATTAGTATCATGATTACAGACTAACACGCACTCCTAACCAGACTGCCGTGAGATCTGCCTGTAATCAGACTTCATTTCCCATAGATATTTGAAGTGTCATTTCCCTGTAACAGTGAGCAATACCTAGTTAATCATCTTATGCCACTACTATTCACCTCTTTTTAGCGCATATAGCCATAAATGCCAGAGCATATTTTTTA
This sequence comes from Euthynnus affinis, assembly GCA_029490765.1. NCBI lineage: Eukaryota > Metazoa > Chordata > Actinopteri > Scombriformes > Scombridae > Euthynnus > Euthynnus affinis. The sequence continues at coordinate 8,919,376 of CM055844.1, read as the reverse complement.
TTTTCTCTACTCCACCAGCATAAAAAAACATGTTTACACCATTTTATATTTGAATTAACATCTTCATTAATGCAGCCTTTTTCTTGTACGGACTATAAGATTATTTTTACTGTTTTGACAGTGGTTGATAATTACATTGCCACAATTAAAGTTGGAAAGAGAGAAGTTTTACTCGTATCTGAGTTTAAGTGGCCTATGCTGTGCTGGTTTATGCATCATAAATATACATGACAGGTTCAAGCAACTGGGCTGAAATGCAATAATATATTTTAAAAAAATAAAATGTATAAATATATAAAGATTAAAATAAGTATGAGCAAGAAGTGGACGACTGTGTCATGGGAAATCAGTGTGGGAAGTAGGAAAGGGAACTGATTTTAGGGCAGCAACTTTTTTTTATTTTTTTATTTATTGATTGTATCTATATTTTATTTAGTTAATCATAATGCCAATGAAATATTTCCCATCACAATTTCCAAGATGATGACTTCAAATGACTTGTTTCGTCCGATTAACAGTCCAAAACTCAGTAATTAAATTTACAGTTATAGAAAAAAAACTGCAAGTATTTGGATCATTTATCTGGGAAAAATCCAAACTGTCAATCAATTATCAAAACTAAATAAATCAGTAATCAGCTAATCATTTTAGGACTAAACAGGTTGCTAATGTTGCTAATGTCATACTCCAATTTTGGTTCTCCATGGCACTGCTGTCCGCTTCTTGTCTTTTTTTTTTTCTCTCACAAGTATTAATCTGGGATGCTTTTCCGCCATATTGCTTTTATCCTTCCACAGTTACATACAGTATATCAGATCAAAGAGAAAATAGTTACAGGAGGTTGCTCAGTTGAAGAATAGAAATATAGTAGAGAACATAGAGAAGTGAACTGCTAATCACCACCTAATTCTGTGTAATTGAGAAGCAACGCACAACTCTCCCTTTTTCTTTTCTATCATGTAGAGATTTGCACTCCACAATAAAGAGTTTCTTGCTTCTGAACCTCCTCTTGGCTTTGTTCTTCCTAATCTAGCGGGTGGTTTGATGAATCTGTGTCTGCATGGTTTTTCACTCTCTCTCTCTCTCTGTCCCCTTTGTGTGCGATTGATTCTCCTGAGCACAACAAGGCATGGGATGTAGTGTTTCTCAGAGCATGTGAATACACCAACAGATCAGACCCTGCTGCAGGCTACTGGAGTGGAATGGATGCATGCATGGCTTTGATGCTCCTTGGATGATTACTCACAAGTACCCCTCACCACACACACGCACACACACACACACACATGTCAGAGAATAAAAAATCAAAGTATTCCTATAAATGTAAATGTGCTGGTGAACATCGGAGGGGAAGGATGTGGTTGTAATTACAGCTTCCAGAAGCACAGACTAATCATCTGCCTGGGTCGGTTCTGTGGTAATGATACTAAACATCATCATCAAATCCCTGGACGAAGTTTCATGCTATAAATATTTCTGGTTGCACAAACATCTCATAATTGTTTCCCTTTCAGTTCGGTGTTTGTCTCCCTCTACCTGAGGCACGACTCACTGCAGTGACATTACACATTTAGCCAGAGAACCTAGTCCTCTATGTAGCATTTGTATACATCAATATATATATTATAGAAATTACTCAGATTTCTCGGTATGATTATTCTAAACTAACAGCATGATGGTTGATCGGTGCTAGTTTTAAGATTTCCCTTTAAAGCTTTCGGTCACAAAGAGATTGTCAGTATCTGTCCCCTTTGTCCTTCCTGGCAAAGCTAAATGTGCTTTCTTTCACTTTATTGAAGAGTATAAATATGATGTGAGTCATTTTAATTCCCCCTTCACTGATCTACAAAAACACAGCCAGCGGCAGTGAGAAAATAGGTGCTGTTGTAACTTGGTACTGTAAAGTGATCCAGCAGATATCCTGGAAAATCAGTCCTTGAGGCACAAAGTCCAAAATGAAGATAGACACTGCAAGAGCCAAATTTTCTGTATAAAAATTTGGTACATTTATGATGATATATATATATATATATATATCTAGAAAAACTGCTCTTTGATGAAATTTTCACATTCCTCCGACCAGCTGTGTAATCCTGACTCCTGCCCCTTCCCAGGTGTTTGATTGGCGGGAGGAGCGACCCAGGGCAGAGGGTCAGAGCGACGAAGGTTGGAACCAAGTGAAAGAGAGAGGGAGACTCCACTCAGATGAGTGGACGACGGTATCCGCCTCACAAATAAGAGAGGTGGATGTGGAGCCTCTGGACTATGACCTGGATATCAGCCGAGAGGTAGACGCACACGTCTGCTTAATCTGCCCTCTGTCATGAAAAATATAAGTGGCAGCTTCAGCCTGCTGGTTTTTAGAAGGAGTCAGTGAGAAAGTCACAAGCTCAAAAGATTCAATATGTTGATTCTTTACTCGCTCCAGAACTCCACTTTACAGTTACTCTGACTTTACAGTTTTTACACTGAGTTTTCAAGAGAAGCTTGCATTTTCTTTTATTGATCCGCAACTTTTTTCCAAATCATAGTTGCATTACAGTCAGAACTTTTTATATTTTACTCACACTAAAAGTTTACATGGCCAATTTTACAGTTTGCTTTTACACAGTCAGTGTAATTTATCTGAAACCCATTAAAAGTATAATATAATTTTCAGAATTATTGGTTAGATACTGTATAAAGTGAATGGAGAAAAATAGTTAGTGTCACATTATTCCTGATGCTCGACATGAAGGGATGTGACCTGTTTTTGTGCACATTTCTTCACTTGTGCGAGGTTTCTCTAGGTTTTCTAGAAGAATCAGCTCCTGTGTATGAATGTAGCAAAAATATATAATACCCATAATAATAAAAACACAGGAGAAAACTTGGAACTTCCTCTGCATCACAGTTTTAACTTCCAATAAACTAGCTATAATTTACCAGATGTGAAACTACATACATGATTCACAAACTACAGAACTTTTGCATGAAAGATGTATTTGACCAATCAGATTATTTCCTTTAAACCTCTTATTGTATTGTAATAATAAATGAGAAAAAGCTGACTGTTTACTCATCAGTCCATCATGACTGTCCCGCCCTTGCAGCTGTCCAAACCTCAGAAAGTTCCCATCCCAGAGCGCTATGTAGAGTCTGACCCTGATGAGCCTCTGAGTCCAGAGGAGATGGAGGAACGCAGCCGCACGACTGAGCGCATCAAGAACCTTCTGGCCAAATCCAGGTAGACATTTCAACTGTGATACTTCACAGCTGGATTTATACTGAGGAAGTTACATATACTGTGTTTCAGCTCTTAGACAAATACGCTGATGTCAGAAACATAATCATTTTTGCTTCCAAATAAGGACTCCCAGTTTGATTCTATGTTGTGCTTAGCAGATGGAAACTTTATTGAAAACATTCAATATGTCCTTCAAGAATACACTGGTTTATGGTCCTGTGTGTGTGTGTCCTGTCTACAGTGTTCAGAACATTAATCCGTCTGCACCGCTGGACTTCAGTGAGCTGGACTCAGCTCTACAGCGTCAGGAGAAGATCATGACTGTGTCTCATGCGCTGGCTTCAGAGGCCTCACGCAAGAGCAAACTCGTCGCAGGTGGGTGCACTCACACAAATTTACAATCACACAGACTTTTATATTGCAGCATTCTGGGGACCTTTATCAACATAATGCATCCACTGTTCATTAACCCTTAGCAACAACCACCATAGTTACAGCACGTCTTCCCTAAGCCCTTATACTTCAATTTAAAAAAATCCTAATCATTACTTTAAAACAAAGCCATCGCTCTAACAGCCCTATGAAGAAGCACAGACCATCCAAAAATGTTCTCATTTACTATAACTTTCCTGATTATTATGGTGTAAACCTCAAGTTATTTCTCTCAAAGGTAGAAGTACAATAACACATACACGAAATGAATCTAGAAATAAACACAAACCAATCCAATCCAATCCACTTTATTTATATAACACGATTTTAACAAACACAAGGTTTCTAAAGTGCTGCACAGCAAGATTAAAGACATAATAAACACAAACAAGAAAAGGGGTACCACTGAGGGAGGCTCCTGCTGGCGTATAATAACTCTGCAGTCAAAGTTTATTGTTAATCTGCAACCCATTCACATGGCACTGTGGAGCAGTGGTGGACATTTAGTGTGAATCATTAATGATTGTTTATCGGGCAACATGTGATGTATCGTTGTCCCTGGTGTGCAGAGACTGAGTGGCCGGAGCGTCGGTGACATGTCTGGTCCAGGTATTCCCGCCATTCCCCTTTCGGTTGGTGTGGATTGATCGTATTTCTATGTCTCAATATATGCTGTTTTGGTTTGGTGGAGGATGTACACAGATTGGGGACAAAAAGTACTCAAACAAACTTTTTTTGTTTTAAAATGTTGATATGTTTTCATTTTTTTGTGTCCTGAGTGAACCTAAGAACATTTTCTGATTCATTTTTATCTTGGTCACATATCTTTGGAACAGGAAAAGTCGATAAATCTGTGAAAACAAAGCAACTTTCTAAAAAAAATGACATCATGCTTTACTTTTGGCTGAACACTTTGTAGTAGTTTTGAGAAGGAACGCCTTCCTTATTTCTATCACGTCCCTGAAAAAAAATCTGTGTGCGGTTTGGTTTGTGTGTTTTTGGTGATATTCTTGCCAAAGAGTTGCAGGTTTCTTCTCAACTGTTGCTTTGGTGAAATATGGTGGCGCTCTATGTGTGAGGGGTGTGTTGGTGCGTGTTGTGTGTGTTTGTTTTTATATGTAAAATGGAAAAAAAAACACTATATTGAACTGCAGGATTGATGACGACACATGCATAGTGGTTTGTGCGGCTCCTGAATTATTCAGGAATTTAGCAATTTACTGCTACAAAGCAGTCCAGATCCCCTGGGTCAAACTGGTGTGGAAAATGATTTATTTGTTTTATTGTCAGTTAAAAAGATACATTATAGTTGCAACTATTAAATGACCCGTGTCCCATCTAGATATCAGGTTTGCCAAACTAAAAACTATAACTAGAAGGGGCATTTCCTCCTGGGAGCAGTTTGTTCTTGTGAAATCTACTAGAAATTAAAATCCTATTAAAATCAGATTCTTATGCAAATTAAATATTTCATATCTTCGACTGCCAAAAGAAATACTGATGTCATCCGTGTGTTTTCCTCCCCTCAGCCAAAGCTGCTGCAGAGCACTGACCCACAGGAACGACCAGCACCACAAACCCGAGGACCTTCTTTGTGGAGTGGAAGGATCTTATCATTTCTGAGCGGTTGCCAACTAAATGATTCACTTGTAACAAATTCCTTTTATACGAGTGGGAGCAAGATACACGTTTCTAAAAAAGAAAAAAAAGTGTGTTGATTCATAGTTTTGAAATAGAATCCAGTTTTTACTGCTTCTGCACTTACATTGCACAATTAAGTAATAATTTATAACACGAGTGAATTGCTTTTTATCTGCAAATGATCTGTTTTGCAGCTTGGTCAGGATTTTTCTGAGTCAATAACAGAAGAGTGGAATGAAAGTCAAAGCCAATATACCAGATAACAGTGTGCAGGTTTTGACATGAGTCATTTATTTATTTCTTTTTTTTTTGAGTGACATGCTTGTTGACCAATTTCTACTTTCATTTTTTTTCTCATGTAATTCAACACCGTCACCCAATGATCACAGTCCTATCAACCAGTAAAAAAAAATGCATTAGAATATAATATGCAAACAATATAATAATTCAAACACATGAATACGTGCAGTCATTACAAATAAATGCGAGATAAAACAAGCTAATTGTTTGGTGTCTGTGTCCTAATATAATACATCACAGCTATACACAAAACATACAGTCAATCTGATAATTGCATTCTTTTGTCCTAACATGAACTTGAAATGCAGTTTTGTCTTTATATTATTTTCTATATCATCTGTCCTGTACAAATAAAAAAAACACACAATTTTCCTGAGAAGATGTTCAAACTGCTAGAACGCACAATGACATAACTTATAAAACAAAAAACAATGTTTGACCAAAAAAATAGGTCTTTTAACAATGTCCACTCACTTGTTTTTCTCAAAAACGTTTAACTACAGGTCATGGAGTTTGTTCAGTTCAAAACTGTGACTCCTGATAGTGTTTCTGATATGCTAAGACCAAAATTCAATAAATTCCTACCAATATGCGATTCCTAACTCCTTATGCCTGGGTGTCTTTTGCAGGTTATTTTGACTCAAACGTGGATACCTCTAAAGGGCAGTGGTAATTAGGTGACTACACATTTCAGCACGCAAATGAGAAGCAGCCTTATTTAAGACTAGAGTTAAATAGAAAACCATAACTTGATGGGCACAATCATTGTAGTTGATAAGAATTTATTTTTGATGCAATTTGAAATATCCTGGTTGCCCTGGATGATTATAACTCAGATGCAGCTCCTTCAAGTGGGTGGGGTTGGACCTCAGAGCTTTAACCAAAGATCCACAGCCAATCTCTGTGAAACAAGGCCATCTGAAATACCTTAAGTCTTTATTTATTCCATGTACATGTTTTGTGAACATGTACATTGAATATGGGTATTTATGGGTACTCTGGCTGGCACAGAGTTAATGAAGTATCATCATATCCCAGTCTGAAGCCTGCATAAAGTGGCTCTGAGAATTTAGCATGGAAGGTATGCAGGTGAGTCATGGTGTTTGATGATACGGCGTAGAAGGACAGGATGCCAGCTGACCAGTCCAAAAACACTCCCACCTTTTTGGAGTTGAAGTATGGAACAGATATGCTTGCATCACTCTTGTTGTACCAGGCAGTGTATTTGCCTCGACAGTAGCGAAGACTCCAGGACTGGTCGTTGTAGCCTAGGACACAATCGTTACCCTTTGCTTTCCTGCTGATTCCTTGATAAGCCACTCCTATACCCGTCCATTCTCCACTCCACTCGGCTTCCCAGTAGCAACGAGAAGACAGACCCTCTTTACATAGCACTTGCCCCCAGTCTGTAAATCTCCCAGGGTTGTCGGGATACGGCTGAGCTGTTTTCATTCGTGTCATTTTTTTGTTGTCTTTAGAAAAAGACAGCAGTGAATGGGCCGTGTTCAGATCCATCGTAAGCTCACACGCATCTAATGAAACATAAACAATAAAAGATATTCAAACAGGTGCTTATATACTGTATTTAAGGATGAATGCAGCTTTTACTGCCTGTGTTCAGGAAATAGTCTTTGATTTCTTTGTAAAAAAAAAAACTAAAAAAAACTTACATTTCTTCAGAGCTGATTTTAAGTAGCACTCTGCATTGCCATTCAAGCTAGAAAAAATCAAAGAGATATTATTTGCAATGTAAAAAGTCTTTAGAATCTGCTAAAGACAAAAAAGAGAACTTGTGACTTTAACTTTAACTCAGTGTTTTACCTGACAGTGAGGTGTTCAATGTCTTTCTGTACAGAGGACAGCAGCTCCATTCCCAGTTGCCCCGGATGATTATAACTTAGATCCAGCTCCTTCAAGTGGGTGGGGTTGGACCTCAGAGCTTCAGCCAAAAATCTACAGCCAATCTCTGTGATTCCACAGAAGGATAGACTGAAATTAAAGGGAAAAAATAACAAAATGTAATTCACAGAATGTAATACAGAGTTGTATTCACTGAATATAAATTAGGACTGGATATGTGTTTAGTTTAGATAGCCTGTTTCAGCACTTCACAGACCTCAGCTTTTCCAGTTGACATGTTGGACTGGCCAGTCCAACTGACAGCAGTTTCACCCCTGAGTCTTTCAGGTTGTTATCACTCAGGTCCAGCTCTTTCAGACATGAATTGCTTAGAACTGCTGTAAGTTTTTCACAGCATTTCTCTGCCAGGTTGCATTCTTTAAGCCTGTAAATGAAAAAACCCCAACAATTTAGTCATGTGTTAGAATAATTTGTTGAATGTTTAATTTCAAGACATAACCATACAAATTGTTCACCAGCAAGATCTGCAGCCTCCACACTTTTTATATTGCATTTCCCTGGTTAAGATTTCACAGAAAATCTGCAGAACTGCTTTACAAACACAAAACCTGAAGAACAAGAATGTCTCACAGCAGAAAATGTTGACTGAGTGAATAACGGATTTGGCACTTCACACTAGTCTTAGACTTTGAAATCGAAAGAGAAACCAAATAGAAGCGAATGGGAAATGTGATCCTGCGTTTGAAAAAACACTAGCTCTGACAAGAAAAGTCTATTCTCACAGTCTGATTATATACAGTGTATACAAGGCTTTCCACTACATCAGTAATATATTGATATTTTGAGATGATGCACATGGAACCTTAATAATGTTATATCACTGTACAATATGTACCTAATTTGTGGATTTAAAAAAAATGAAAAAAGTTCTAAAATTTCATAAAATGGTTGTGATAGATGCAGAAGATAATGTTTTTTCTGTACTCACAAGGCTACTCGGGATTCTTTGATCACTGGTAACAGTCTCAGAAGACCCTCCTCTGATCTTGCATATTTCCTCAGATCAAACTCATCAAAGTCTTCTGAGGTCAGCAAAATGAAGACCAGAGCAGACCACTGTGAAGGTGACAGCTCGGTCTCTGACAACCTGCCAGAGGTCAGGTAGTTTTGGATCTCGTCCAAAAGAGACTGATCATTTAGCTCACTGAGGCAGTGGAAGAGGTTGATGCATCTTTCTGGGGACAGATTTTGCCTGATCTTCTCCTTGATGTACTCAGCAATTTCCTCATTACTCTGTGAGCTGCCCTTCATTGTGGTCAGTACGCGCTTCAACAAAGTCTGATTAGATGTCTGTGAGAGGCCAAGAAGGAAACGTAGAAAAAGATCTAGGTGTCCGTTCTCACTCTGCAAGGCCTTATCCACTGCGCTCTTGAGTAGACTGGCTAGGTCACTGGGAGCCTCCTGGGTGGTGATGGTTCCTTGTGGTTCCAGCAAGTTCTGGTTGTTGCAGATGAATGCGTGCAAAATGTACATTGCAGCTAAAAACTCTTGTATGCTGAGATGCACAAAGCAATAGACCCTCTCCAGATGAAATTCAAAATCATTCCCCGAGATCTGAGTGAAGATTCCTGAATATATCGCAGCATCATCGACGTTGATATCGTACTCATTCAGTTCATTCTCATAGAAGATCATGTTGCCTTTCATCAGGTGCTCAAAGGCCAGCTTTCCAAGCTTCAAGATCATCTCTGCATCCATGTTGACCTGGGACTGAGTTTCAGATTCCTCTTGTCCTGCTGAGTACTTGCGAGTTTTGATCAACGAGTTGTACACCAGAAAGTGTGTGTACATTTGTGTCAGAGTCTTGGGCATTTCTCCTCTGTCCCTGTCCTCTTCTACTCTCCTCATTTCTGCTTCTTCTAAAATCTTCTGCAGAACGGCGGCAGATATGCAGCTGAAGACTGGTATGTGACACATGATATGGAGGCTCCTGGTTGACTTAACATGTGAGATGACTTTACTGGCCATGTTTTGATCAGAGATTTTTTTCCTGAAGTACTCTTCCTTCTGGGGGTTGTTGAACCCTCGAATCTCTGTCACACGATCAACAAGATCAACTGGGATGCGATTTGCAGCTGCAGGCCTGGTGGTGATCCAGATGTGCGCAGAAGGCAGCAGGTTCCCCTTGATGAGGTTTGTCAGCAGTTCATCCACTGAGGCTGGCTCCGAGACGCTGCAGCAGGTCACATTGTGGGCAAAGTCCAGGGGAAGCCGGCACTCATCCAACCCATCAAATATCAGCACAAGCTTGTACTTGCTAAAATTTGAAATCCCTGATTCTTTTGCCTCTGCAAGAAAATGATGAAGAAGCTGTATCAGTGTGTACTGCCTGTCCTTCATCAGATTCAGCTCACGAAACGGCAGATTAATCAGGAGTTGGATATCCTGGTTAACCCTTCCTTCTGCCCATTCCAGGTTAAACTTCTGTACAGAGATAGTTTTTCCAATGCCAGAAATCCCTTTAGTCATCACGGTTCTGATGAATCTGTCTTGTCCGAGGAGGGGCTCAAAGATGTCTTCACATTTAATTGGCTTCTCTTCTGTTGCTTGTCTTCTGGTTGCAGCCTCAATCTGCCTGACCTCATGTTCATCATTAATGGCTCCGCTGACTCCCTCTGTGATGTAGAGCTCTGTGTACACTTTGTTGAGAAGTGTCTGGTTTCCATGCTGTGGCACTCCCTCGTATATATATTCATACTTTTTCAATTTCTGTCTGAGTTTGCGTTGACAGACATCAAGCTCACCATAAATGTCTAGTTGCAGAAAGAAAACAAAGACAATAATTTTATGCATTATTGCATTAATTTCATTGCTGAAACCTCAAAATGAATTTTTAGCCCCACAAATTCATTAAGAAGTTATAACAATATATATAACAATATATTTTTGGTCAAACTCTTTCTTTATCAACATTTTGGGGACTTGGTACTTACGTTTCTCCAGTTGGTTAGCAAGTCCTGTTTGGCCTATGTCCTTTAAGACTTGTAGTGTTATCTTCAGAGCCCCCTCACTGGCACTACTGTCTTCCTGTTTATCTTCAGTAGTCAATCTGTCCTTATCCTGATTTTCACCCTCAGAAGATTGTGACAGGTGCGGAAAGAGCATACTTTTATACCTTCTAAGCTCTCTCTGCAAAATGAGGGTGCTGTGAGCTTCCACCAACTGTAATGGAGAAAGTGGAATTAATAAAGCTTTTATACTGTAGGGGCACAACAATTTCATTGCCATGTTAAAAAACGAGATACTACAGTACTATAGTTATTTTATGCACATGACGATGCCATTTAGTTTATTTTAGCTTTTATGATTTCACTGCAGACATTAGAGAAATACCCACCTTGAATATGGCATCGGCATCCATTTCTGTTGGTTCTGAACAGTCATGTGGGTCCCTTGAGATAAATATTGAGAATAACTTTATTTTGAGAGGAAACAAGTCTGTTGGAATTCAGCCAGTTTTAATAAAAAATAGCCATTGATTTAAATACACTACCCAGTGATGTTCATCAACCCAGAAAAGATTATATTTACCTATCAGCATCTTCCTTGTTGAAGTCATGACGACCTTTCATGGAGGAATCACTATTCATAGACACACAGGATGAGACAGACAGGCCTGATTTCTCAGACGTAATTGCGCTGCAAAGAAAGATACATTAAGGTAATTTAGATTTATTCTTTTTGGACCACAGGTGTTCACGATACTTTTCATGATAATCCATTCAGTGGGTCAATTGTTACCTATCAGCTGCATCTTTGCAGAAGTCATGACGACCCTTCATGGAAGCATCACTTTTCATAAACCTGCAGGATGAGCCAGGCAGTTGTGGCTGTTCAGGATGCTTTTCAGTCTCTTCAGCATCCATTTTGGATGAAACACCCAATTTGTTTCCTTAAAGGACAAGTTACATTTTGTACAGTGGTTAAACTCTGGATTCCATTTACATTTATTTGCTCAGTGTACCAGACATTTTCTTTTCTTTCACACAACAATTAAAATGATTACAAGGCTGTATTAAAGAGAAGTCTGAATTGATGTAAATATTGATGATTCAGCTCACCTAGCCACAAAACTGATTCTTTGAGAGTCACGTTCTACATCTGGAGAAAGAGATGGACGTCTATGAGAAAGATTTAAAAAAATATATAAAACCATATTATTAAATCATCAGCAAGAGTGTTAATTTTTGTTACATTATTGGAAAAATGGTAGGAGTTAAGGAGGAGAAGAAAAAAATCGCTTATTAATTTTCACCTTTGATTTGCTATAAACTGCCTTTTGAATCAAATACTGCAGAGGTTCATGAATCCTAAGAGTGATTTTTGTTCTTTCCCCTCATGACTAAATCCTCTGCATGCCAGATTACCTACAGACCACCACAGACACGGTGGTCACTTTTGTGACTCAACAGTCACTAACTGACCTGCTACAAGTCAAAAAAATATAGCCAGGACCCTCTGGAGTTCACATCCTGAGAAACATAATCAACCTACATATAATGACCCCTCTGCCTATCAAAAAAAAAAAAAAAAAAGCCACACTTTTGACGCGTGCAAAAATTATGAAATGTCTACAGTTTCGAATAGGAAGTAGATGTATTACTTAGAGTCCGTGGGTTTCCAAAACACAGAGTACATCGTCTGTTCCTGTAGTAAGTCCATTTCCCAAACATGGACAAAAGAAAGAAAGAATTTTCCGAAAACTTTGCTTCTCCCGAGTCAGCCACACCTGCGTCACCTGATGACATCATCCTCTGCCCGTTGGACAGCGGCTCTGCTCCCCGCTAATTGCGGAAAGTTTACCAAACAAGAAAAATGGCTCTTACAATAATATAAGATCCTCATTTTATTAAAATGTACACTTCAATGCATACAATCTAACACACCTTTAACTCGGATAAAAGGATCTCTTAGCAGAACTGCCGTATAGTTTGTTTCAGTTTCTTTTCACGTTTTAAAATCCTCACTAATTTGCAGACGCCCTACACTTCTGTCCACACAAAAGGATCTTTTCGTTATTTGGCTTCACTGAGCCTAACATTGGTCCGTGATACAATGTGCGTAAAAACTTGTGTTCTAGGCAAAACAAAACGTCATATTCAACAAAGTGAAATAAGAACGAGCCTTTAATCATACAACTGAATACGAAGATGTAGAAACAGTAGGAATAATTTCCATATATTAATAGGCTTAAATTACATGTAGGAATTATTATATATGATTGAAGTATAGAGTAAGAGATGACTATCTTTTTGTTTTAACAGTGATCTGATAGGTCAGTAGTTGCTGTGTTGAAAGGTTGTGATCTGATCCTCTGAAGGTAACCTACTCTGCAAGTGTTTTTAACATTTAATACTTAACACAGTCACCAAAGACAAACTGAAAAAAGGACACAAAGTTGATCTAAACAGCAAGTTACTTTAAAACTAAGTCTATCACGATTATCTTAAGTATTCTTCTCCATTTAATAAACAACTTCTTTATGCAAAAACATAATCATCGTCTTACCCCAAGTGTTGCGCAGTTTTATTATCTCGCCTTGCAAGGATGCGGTTTCTTCCGCATTTAACTCTGCCCCGGATATTCAGACTGTGTTGTGTCATGTGTTTCAAGGATGTTTAATATCACACAGTGGTTTAAAAGAACTCCAAAAGAAAACAAAAAACAAAACAAAAACTGGTTTGCAACCCTTGCAGCATACAAGCATCCATGTTTAAGTTTCCAAGTAATTTATTGCACCATCTTATTGAGTGAAATGTACAAGTTCAACCTGGACTTTAATACATTTCAAAAGTTTTCTTTTAATTGGCTTTATTTTATTCCATTCATAACAATATTCTGGTCACTTTACCCCCTCTAGTGGTCACAGTTCATTACCTACAAAACAAACTGATCCCCCTGCACAGAACTATCTTTTCAGTGCAACACTTGTGGCAAAAGCTTTAATAAATTGTCTCTCACTCTAAAAGTTTGAATAAACATTTTACCCAGGAAGCAAATTCAGCCGTTTGTCAGAAAGTTTTCCTGCACAAAATCTTTTCCATGGAAACCGTCTCCTTCGTCTGAGAGATGTGAAGAACAGCAAGCGTTACAACTGTGACACTTCCTTTTATTGGTTTTCCATCAAGAAGTCACAAAAAATCCACAATGTGTACAAATCATGCGGAATGACAAGCAATCCTGTTTGATTAAAGACAATTCAAGTCAAATGCAGTGACTGTTAAAATGTTCAAACAAAATAAAAACTGGACCATTTGCCATCTTAACATAATGTAACACCAAACGACCAAAAGCGGACTTGATTCTTTGACAACATGTACACCAGGATGTATCCCAAGGAAGAAACCCATTTCTACACAGTAAAAAGGACTGCGATGACGGAGAGGTGGGTGGGGTTGGGGGGTCTTACCTATAGGACAACAAATGATGTCAAAATGTACAAATTTGAGATTACAAAAACTAATTCCTCCCTGCCCGTCCCCTGTGCCCTACGCAGACTTCACAAAAGCCATTTTATATCCGTGTTTCCTTTCCTCGTCCTGACTGTCGGAGCTGGGCTTGGCCTGAGCTGAGGTCTGTTTGTCGGTGTGTTCTTCTTTCTCCCGGGTGTCTGTGGGCTCTTCTTCTTCACTGGTGGACTTCTCGGGCTCAGCGGCTTTCGTCTCACTCTCCTGTGGTGGAGAGGGATCTGGCTCTGGCTGTGGGTAAGAAAACAAAAAGATGATAAGGATTTTTTTTTTACTTCTCTTTTGACAACAAACTGTATTAAAAACATCATGTATAAATAATATTTGCTCTCTTTATTGTCTCATCACTGTTTATTTGCCAGTTGGTGTTGAGCAGGTAGTGAACAGTGAGGGTTTTTAGAGCTTTTTGCTCTGAGAACAGCTGCCTGTCGTGGTGGAAAACGACACCACAGGTGCAGTGAAAGTGAACCAAGACGGTAAAGTTGCAGCCTGGACAGCTAAACAATGAGCTGAAACTTGCTGTTCTTGCAGTTTGACTTAAGAGAGACAGGATGAAATGGCACTCTCAGACTCTGTTGCTCCTGTAAACTTATTATTTCTGACTGAGAAACAATAAAACCTCAGAAGTTGCTCAGATGAATAAATGCAAGTTTACATTGCGTAACTTTAACCATGTTGATCACACCTGTTACAGACACAGGAAGAGAACAGAAACTTTAGAGTGGAAGAAGCAGCAGTCTCTGGCTCCAAGGAAAGGAAGGGACTCTTTATAAAATCAAAAGGATTGTTCATATTATTGGTTGGAATTCTTGTGTGATTACTTTTAATGCATTACAGAAATCCCCAGGAATGTGTGTCCAATTAAAAGTAACAAGACATATGCTAATATATGCTAAATGAATTTATGCAATATGTAGTTTTATAGTGTTATAGTACAAGTATAGAGTTTAAGTCAAAGTGTGTTCAGTTGTGCAGCCTTTAAACAGACACAGATTTCGGAGGCTCAAGAAATAAATAATTACGTTTAATATGATATTAACATGATTGGAAAATGAAGTCATTATTTTCCTTTCCATTTTCTATAAGTCAGTTACCTGTTTTCTAAATATATCTTTTCTTAGAATATCAAGCTAATTGGTTGCAAAGTGTAGGAACCACCTGTATACTATATAACTGTGATATATTATTATAATTGCTGCATGTAGTTCACTGTTTTGAACACTGGATGTTGTCTCATCATAGGTTCCCATTGCATATCTATGTAGGAACTATCATTCAGTGAGTAGGTGGTGCTTGTTGGAGGGGCAGGCACCATCTTACTTGAGGTATAGGTACCTTCATGTATTGGGAAACAAATTAAGAATAATTGTTGTACACTTCACTCTTTCTCTCATCGATATTGAAAAAGCATTTCATGGTGAGCAGTAAATTTAAAGATGACATAAGGATGGACATTGTTTCACTGGAACACTAGAGCAAAAACAACTTTATCAAAGTTTTTTCAGCAGTAGTATTTAAAGTTTTAATTTCTGTAAAAATTAAGAATGAAAGATCTCTAATTGTTCATATCTAGTCTATACAGATAGATTCAACACTCTTCAGTATTCCACATTTGAGTCTACGTCCTCCCCTTCTGGCCCTGGATGACCCCTCACCTCACTGAAACCCAGGCCACAGTGTCTCCGGTTCCGGCCCGACAGCTTCCCGTCCATGCCCTGCTGGTACTGCATCTCCAGCTGCTCATTCATCTTTCGGTCTTCCTGTCCTGCAGAGGAGACATCAGTCACAGCAAGCACACCCAGCCATTACAGGCCTATCCATGCATGGATAGATCTGTGCGGCGGATGTGTAGTGGGGAAAGCCGGGTTAATTGCATTGGGCATAAGGATGAGGCAGCATGACTAAGTGGTATGGGACAGTAGTTTGTAAGTGGCTTATGACTGCAGAACAAACACAGCATTTTTAGTAAAGATACATTAAAGGAGCTTACCACTGCGGAAGTGGGACGTGGACTTGTGGTCGCCGATGACGAGGCGTCCAGTGTGTTCTTTCTGGAAAACAGAAACACAGTTTTCATCATTTGGCAAAACTTCTCCAAAGGTTATAGAGTGAAAGTAACAACTTAAACAAAGAGACTCATAACATCATCTTGATAAAAGCTATTATTTTTGATATATTCATTTATCTGCTATGGACTACAGGTTTATAATAAAGTGAACTGAACATAAACTGATCCACAATAAATTAAACAAACCTTGCCGGCGCCCATCAAACGTAAAAACTTCTGCTTCCTCTCGTTGCTCCCCAGATCAGCTGATGCCCACTGAGTAGACCCGTCCTGCCATAGCAAAGCACTGTTATTATTACAAGAACTCCTACACAATAAGAGCAGATCCCAATAATATATAATATATAATAACAATAATAATAATAAGAAGTTTATTTAGTATAGCACCTTTCACAGAAACGAAATTAGCAAAGTGCTTCACAGGAAGTTGAATAAGACCATAAAAACATACATAGTGTAAAAACATGTGCCACAAGTTACAAATAAATAAATAACAATTAAAAAAAAACATAACGATCAGGCCTTAATATCACTTACACAATGACTGTTTTACTAGATCATCAACATTTAGTTGATTTATTGATTAGTTGATCGACAGAAAAATAATCTGTTGCTATTTTAGTAATCCATTCATCGATTGTTCCCAGCAAAGTTACATAAATTCTCTAGTACCAGCTCTTAAATGTGAGATTTTGCAGTTTTCCTTCAAAATAAATATGAGTCTAACTAAAATTCTTACTGTTGGTTGGACAAAACAAGTAAATTGAATGGAACACTGTAGAAATATTATATGGCGTTATTTCACAGATTTTGCTTTTTAAAAAAAAATAATAATCACAATTTCACAAACAAAACAATAACCAAGAAAATAATGGGCAGATTAATAATTAACTAATTTATTGATAATTAAAATAATCCTTAGCTGCAGCGCCTAGTTTTAACAAACAGTGGAGGCTGTTTCTAACCACCAGCTGTCCTTGTCCCTTCTGACTGCTCATACAGTCTGTTCACATCACAAGTGAAGGATCTGTAGTTTCTCTTGACTGGAGGAAAGTTTGATGATGTTCATTTCCAAATGTTTCTAGGCTTCTGTCAGTCTAATCGTGAGCACTGTGTGAGTATAAATGAGCAAAGCCGAGTCAGGAACAAAGGATTAGAAAACTGTAACAGAGACAGAATACCCTTTAAAGTTCATAAAAGGTTGATTCACTGGTTACAGTCAGTATTTCTCAACAAAATGCATCATGAGGTCTATCAAATGCTTTGAATAAATGTCCTTCCCAGTGGTGAAAGTCTTTACTTCAGTAAAGGTTCAGCAATGTAAAACAAAAACAAACAAAAAACTCCATAACAAGCCATAAAAAGGTTGTAAACCACTGGTTTCATCTTTAAAAATGTGTTGTCTTTTAAAAGTTTGTTATCTTATCCATTGAGTCTAATCCTCATCTGAGAAGTAACTAAAGCTGCTAAATAAATGTAGTGAAGAAGAAAGAACAATTCTCTCTGAAATGTAGTGGAAGTATAAAATAATGTAAAATGGGTATTACTCAAAAATGTATTTAAGTAAGTGTACTAGCACTGAACAAGCTTCAAATTGATGTATGAGGATAAAGTAATTGTGCAGGTACAATTCAGTTCTGCATACAATTATTTTAATTGAGCACTGGTGATAATTACAAATTCAACAGAAGATACTGTACAGCCTTTAATCGGTGACCCTAACTGGGTAAAATAACGTTACATTCAATAAAAAACCAGTGACAGACGTAGTTTTGATCGGATAACCTCGAACTCGTGCATCTTCTATCAATCCGACACATTCTTGGTATTGTCCAATAAAGTTTTAAATCAGCCTAAAAAAGGAGGGCAAACTTTGTTCGGACAGCAAACAAAAAACGTGCTGAGATTTCTCGATAAACTAGCCTTAACGTTAGCAAACGGGCTAACGCGACGCTAACCTCATTTTAGTCATTCACAGCTTCCATTTACTGATTACATCCAGTTATTTATCATTCCACTCACTTCACTTGGAGATGCGGGTCGTTTTGTTCCATGTCTGTCCTCTGGAGAACTCATTATAAATGAAAGAATCCTTAATTTCTCAGTAAAATGTCATGCCACCTAGCAATAGCTAGCTAGCTGGATTTGTCAACAACCCTCTGTGACGCCACTTCCGGCTCCGTCTTCTTCGTTGATTGTGTTGCTGTTGTTGTTACGTTAACTCTCCGCTGCCGCTCATCGTTGGATTGTGTTACTTCTCCCTTAAAACGAGTTCAAACTGAACCAAACCCAGTGGGAGACAATTACGTTAAAACTAATTTGTACAGCCGCCACTAGCAGACTTATATTAAGTGCTAAATAACCAAAAACATTGTCAATTTAAAATAAATTCGCAAATAGACGCAGCTAAAGCTAAAGCTAAAGCTTGGGGTCATGAGGCCAATCAGATTATGTTTAGGCTAACTGACCTTTACAAACGTCCGGAGGCGTCTTAAAGGACAGGTCCACAACTTTTCAAGTCTGTCTTGAAAAACCAGTCAGGTGTCCATATGAACACTGACACAGGTTTTCTTCACTGTTCATTCTGGTTATTAAAAGATCCCCTTCAAATGCACTTTCACTGTAAGTGACAGAGTCCAAAAAGCACAGTGTGTCCACACAGTCATTTTGTGCAAGAATATATTTAAAGGTTTATCTGAGGTATATATGAGGCTTCAGCAGTCTGAGTTAATCAAATAAAATCAATATCCACCACATTCACAGTCTTTTTTAGCATAACATTCCCTCTCAGTGTTTCCCTGTTACCTTAGCACTAAAAAAGTGTAATGTTGAAAGAAATTGACTTGATTGGACCACTGAAGCTTCATATTAGCTTCAGATTAACTTTTTTGAAAGATCAGGGAGCAGTGAGATTTGAAAAAAATCTCCCACATTAAAGTCCCCCTCCACTCAAAAATGTGTTTTTCTTATTATTACCTTCACTGTGCAGAATGATGTATGTACAAAGTTTCAAACTAAGAACTCTGTTCTCACATTCATGTGCTGCTGAGGGAACATTTCTCTGTGTTTCTCTGTGTTCTCTGAGTTTAAGAGGTATACCTGACATGACAGCTAGTTAGAGGCCAAACAATTTACAAGTATGATACGTATTTTATCCAGCAGTTAAACCTTTGAAATAGTAATATTTGTCGCCTATATTCATGGATTTTTGGGTTTTTCAGTGAGGGGGAAGAACTAATTTGACGTTTTAAGGGTTTAAACAAGGTTACTGAACTTTTCTTATGGAAAAATCGTATCAGACACACATTATTAGTCAACGAAGAATATTTGCATGTCCCAAAACATGTCTGAGGCGATCTTCACTCAAAATTTCCATCTCTGAAAGAAAGACATTTTTTCTGATGGAACAAAAAACGCAACTGTCATGCTATAAAGAGTAAATCTGGTCTTAAAATAATATATTCAACAAGAAATGGAGGAACACAAAGTCAAAAAATACATCTCAGTGATAATATGCCTTATTAATTCCCTCGTCATTTTGTAATTTGGATAATGACCCGGCGCCATAATTATTTTCCATAACGCCATCAAATTAGATTTCCAGATTTAGAAAGGCTATCGATTTCCACAGTCGGTCACTTTTGGGGGGTTGATAGACATGTAGCCTACAACAGAAAGCCTTTGAATGGATGACCTGCTTTAGAAACGCCAAAAGGTGGCGTAAGAGTCAGTGTAATAAGGAAAGAGCCCAGAGGCGCTCACACCTCTGACAGGACGTTAAAACTTCATTTCACACAATCGTCGAGATATTAAACTGACAAGTGTTTTAAGCTGGCAGTATCTTTTAATGAGATTAACACGCTTTAGCTAATTATCCAAACTGAGCACTGACACTTCCATGTTATATATTTTTTTTCAATAGAATACTTATTTTATTCTTTAGAAAAATGAAGAACAAAACAACTTTCGAGACTTTAAAATATCTGCTTCAAGCAAAACAGAAGAAGAACCTTCTGAAAGAGAAAGAGATTTATTTTAATCACAAACTTCATCAAAAAAAATTTTGACTGTAAAAATGTTTTTTTTTTTTATTGATAAACGAACTCTGGTGAAAAATTTAAATTTCTAATTACTACAGACTAAATATTAGCACGAAGAAAACATTTGCTTTACTTTAATTTGCTTCAACTGTCCACAAACACGCTATTTTTTTATCGATAGAAAAAAAAATCATCTGTCTATTTTTGACACACACACACACACACACACGCACACACACACGTACGCACACACGCACACGCACGCAATGTTGTGTGTGACAAATTTAGCCACAGTTAAACAAAAATAAAAATTTATTAGACCACATTTGCATCCGAACTGGTCACTAGGAGCAGGTGACCAGTACAAGGCTTCACACACACACCAGCGCTTAAACACACACACACACACACACACACACACCAACACACACACACACAAAGAGAAAAAAAGGTGTGACAGCGATGAGAGGAAAAGTTGAACTGTTATATTTTAATGAACAATGCACACAAAGAAAGTGACACAGACGCACGGAGACAGATGACTGAGAGAGAGAGAGAGGGAGAGAGAGAGAGAGAGAGAGAGGGAGAGAGAGAGAGAGGAGGGGTTAGGCTGCCTCTGCCTCTTTACCCGACACTGCCCAGCACTCTCACTTAACCTCCACATAGTGCCAGACGGGAAATAACTTAAAATAGTTTTAAAAAAATCCTCCGAATGACAGCTGCTCGTGCGCAGCGTCACTTCTGACCACGACGTCGAAGTGTTTTATTTGTCTATCTGATCCTCGGCAGAGCGCAAACAGAGGAGTTACTTAAGTCCCCGACATGCCTGAGCGATGGTGACTTTACGCACGGGATTTGAAGGCTGTTTGAACTGACTCCTCTTGTTTGGTCTCAGCGCTGAAACTCTTTTTTTTTTTTTTATCATCGTCCTGAACTATCGGCAAGTTTGAAAGAAGCTCGCAGCGCCTGATAAGTGACTACAGGTAAGAAAAAAAAAAGTCCTGTTAACGCCGGTGTGGACAGCACCGGGATCTGCGCGTCTTAATCTGGGCTGGTTGTTTTGAAAGTCGGTGCGCACCGTTTATCTCTATCTCTCTCCACAACAAACAGCGATGACAGGAGCAGATTGAGGCTGCATCAGTGTCTTTAATCCTGCAGTTGGGCCGTGATTAGACTCGGTCGACAAACACGACCTGCGCCAAATAACCACTGATCACAGAATTATTTTTAGAGGAGTTGTGTGTCAGAAAACTGGACTGAAATATTCTGGGGAGTCATTTATGAATGACTTCAAATGGGGCTGTGTCACTAAAAGTTGGTTACAGAAAGTTTCAAATAAACCATAAGCATTTATAATAACCACTGTAATGAGTTTATTATCAGTTGTTGTTATTTAATAGTTGTGCTCAGACACTATGACACACAGATGATCACAAATACTTGTTATTTCCTCTTGTAATAACCAATACTCAACTTATTAAAAAAGCAGACTAAAACTGTACGCTTGTGAGATGAACTTGTGGCTCAACTTGTAGATTTATGAAAACTTTGCAAAAAAGTTGTGGCGTTAACAACACTTTCATTGACAAACACACCTTAGAGAGGGTGATGAGGTGCTGAAAAATAAAATTATGCCCTTAAATCTGTCGTCATATACAGATAAAACACATTCATGTTACACAAATCTTGACTTTTAAGTAACTTATGCATTTTTATCTCCTTTTGCTAGTTTGATACAACTTAGGTTATAAATTTAAAATATTCCAGGTCAATTTTATCCTCCCCCCCTCAAAAAAAAAAAATTGTAAGAAAAGCAGAGCATAAACTTCAGTTTACTAACTGTGTTCGTCCTCCACTACATCACTGTCGCCCACTATTAACAGAAATGGCTCAGCGGTTCTGGAGGACCAGAACATTGTTCTTTAGGCTCAAACTCACAGAGACATGAAAGAGTTTGACGAGCTTTGCAAATGTGCAAGAATCAGTTCAAAAAACATTTGTAGATCCACCAAACTGTAATATTAAAGCTCATTTTTAAAAAATTTGAGTTGCAAGAAATTAGAGGGGTTTTAACTTCATCCCAGTCAGACTCATTGGAAACTGTGGGATGAGACTCTTAGTAGTTTCTTTTTCGGCCACACAGCGGTAGCCTTCTGTCCAGTATCGTGAACGGCTCGCGCTCTGCCGGACAGGCTGTAGTCCTCGTGCGCGTCCCCGGCTTCGCTGGACCTCCAGAGACGCACCTTTCTGCCTGCAGCCAATCTGCCGTGCCTTACGTCTCCCCCCCTCTCCACCTCCCCCCTCCCTCTCTCTCTCTCTCTCTCTCTCTCTCTCTCTCATGTACTGGGATACAATAGAGAGAAATAGACAGTACAGGGGGGCGAAAGAGGGGCGTCTTTAGACCCAAGTTAACTTTCCCCCCCGGAGGTCACGGCGACTGACCCTAGAAGAATGCATGAGTCATAAATTAAAATAGATCTGGAGCCCCTAACACGGATCCATTGGGAGACAATACCGGGGGGAACAGGACAGTGAAGTGTCCCAGCACGGCGAGAGAGTTGAGAAATTAGTCTGTAAGTTATTTTTTTCCTCCTTCTCTCTCCCTCCTTTGTGATATTTAAGTGCGATCATTGCCTTTTCTTCATGTTATGATCCGCACGTTTTAAAAGCTTGGATCACCAACACTTTGCTTCGTGGGTGATAAAAAACATCCACTTGTCAGTTATTGAAGCCTGATAGAGTGGCAGCGCTGGTTTAGCTACTGTGTGTGTGTGTGTGTGTGTGTGTGTGTGAACTTAATTGCGGGCATGTGAAGTCGAGTCATGGGCAGGGACGAATTTCTTATCCGGAGTGAAGAGCCTGCAGCTCGGACAGTCAGTCACGCACATGAGCGATGTCAATCTCCTGTGTGAAAGTTTGCCCCGGGTTCACGGTGAGGATGTGACAGAGGGTATAAGAGGACAAGACGCGCGACGACGGCCTGGAAAAGCCCGATAGAGTCACTTCGGGGTGTTCCCCATATTTAGAGCCACTCTACACCTCCAAGATAAGCCGCTGCTCGTCTGCAGATAAGGAGCTTTTGGAGAAACAGACACACACACACACACACACATAGAGGGAGAGAGAGAGATCACACATGCATGACAAAAAAAAATGAATTCGAAAACCGCTAAAGAGGAAACACAGAGTCCGGATAATTATTTAACTGATTTCTGAAGCCATTTAAACAACATGAAGCCGTTGTATATTAATTATTTGTCATATTTTTTTGCAGCTTAGAGGGAAAATGTTTAAATCCACAGCATCAACTTTACGCATACACATGTTTATTTGCACACCAAATCACTTCTTTATTCAAGTTTAGCCTATAACTGCCCGGCTTGACAGATCCTCCAGTTGCCAGTTTGGACATGCCCACACCCGCCTGCGCAGTAAATCACAATTTCCAACAAGTTGTTTAATTGTTTGGACTGTGGCAGAACAATTTATAGACCACCACCACCACCACCCCCCCTACACCCCCCCCTTCTTCCACCCTCTCTCTTGTAAGTGAGAGTGTCTGTCTGAAAAACAATCCGAGCAGGAGGGGGGTCGCAGAAGTTGATCTCCTATGGCATTTTGTTTTGAGCAGGTGCTGCGGGTTGAAGTTCCCTCATAAGGTAAAGTGGCATTAGAGTGTCCAAATGGCAGACTTATATATAGGCTGCCAATTCAGCACATTGTCCCGTGCTGCATGGCTGCGCTCCCTCCGCTGTCTGAGGGAGACCTGCAAGCTTTTTTTCTCTTTTTTCTGTTCTCATTTCTTCTTCTTGTGTGGGGGGATCTGCGCTGACAACAGGCTCACAAGCCTGGATACAGCGGGCCGGTGACCGTGCGCTCTGGTCTGTGTGAAACATGAAATCACTCTGGTGATTTGTGCGTAAAATGCGTCTTATAACCTGGAGGAAAAGTGCACTTATCCTCACTTATAATATGTGGTGAATTAGAATAATTTGCAAGATGAATTTTTTTTATTTTATCATTTTAAAAAAGCTTAAGCTACATTTTCTTTCTTTTTTTTTGTTTAAAAAAAATCTTACCGACTATTTTCCTCAGTCCAAAATAAAACGTGGGTTAATTTTTGGGGCCTGTGGACTCACAGATAATGATTTTATTTAATTTTCTGATTTTCTGATTTGATATAAGCAATAAAATTTTCTGACTACACACATACACACACACACACACACACACACATACACTCTCTCTCTCACTCTCTCTCTCTCTCTCTCTCTCTCTCTTAGATCTTTTCCAGCATCAACTCAGGTTTAATTCTTGTTAGCAATCACAACAACAACAGCAAAAAAAAAAAAGAAAAAAAAAAGAAGAAGCTATTTTTAAACTAAATTCCACTTTGAAAATCAAATCATATATCTATCCCTCACCCCCCCATCACCCCCCCCCCCTCCTCCCCCAACATTATGCCCTGAAAATGTGCATGCATGTGTTAATCTAATGCAGGGGCCAACCTCAGAATCTAATTCTCATACTTAGAAAACTGGCCGTCGCTCACACGTTATTCTAATATACCACATAGGCTATTTATTGGACTCTGAGTGGCCCTTTCCTCTGCTTTGGTAAAGAGGGATTCTTTAGTGGCAGAAAGAGGGTTCAAGCAGTTGGGAAGACTAAAGATTAAGAGACATGACAGCTGAGAGAAAGTAAGAGGGGAAGAGATAGAGGAGGAGGAGGAAAAAAAAAAGGAATGATCTGAATTTTCTGATGATTACCGTGAGTTTTGCGTTCACCAGACCTCCGCAACACCCTGATATGCAAAAGAAACTGTGTATATAATCGCAGTTATAGGATGCTTCATGATGTTTCAGCCCCTTTAGCAACACTGTTATTTTATTCACCCTGTCTATTGAGCTGAATGCCTGTCTTCCATCTGACCGTGGTGTTGCAGATTTAAGTGTTTCCACATGTTGTTTTTTGGAAGATGTCATTCACCTTCATCGGAAAACCATCACTCCACCATTTTAAGCCTGTGGCCGATCTGGAGACTCCTAATTATTTGTTGTCGGGTTCTTTGAAAAAGACACCAGCCCCTAAATTGGACATGTGTTGTACAAACACAAATTAAACATTTAGGCCTAAGTATTTCTCCCTGGGTCCTAAGTGCATATTAGTCAGCCTATACTTATCTCTGGCCCAACGGCACACCCAAATTGCAGTGTTACTGCTGAAAAAGAAAGGTTGAAGCCCCAGAGAATGAGCACTTGAAGCACGCTGGCAGATGCCCATAAGTTTCTCAACCGCATTGCGAGATTAGGTGTGTGTGTGCTTATATTTATGGACTTTCGTATCTTCTATGTTTTTTGGGGATGACTGATGACATAAACAAAGCTGGCAAATGTTCTCCTGTGTCTGATTAAGTGTGCTCATGTGCATTTTGACTCAATATACTCAGGGTGCTTTTTTTTTTTTAATATGTAAGTGTGTTTATAGGAGTGTGTGTGTGTGTGTGCATGGATCTATCTGCTCTGTTTGTATGCATGCATGTCCTTGTGCACAGTTTTGTGTGTGTATAGTATAAAAACACATCTCTGTGTGTCTGGTGTGTCCTTGTCATGTGTTTGCTAGGTGGCCTTTCTGCATGCATGCATGTATGTTCTTGACACTTTGTGTGTGTGTGTGTGTGTGTGTGTGTGAGTGTGTGTGTGTGTGTCGCTGGGTGGGCGTACTGCTCTGTAGATCCCTCCTCTGTTCTCTACCACCACATAACCTTGGAAACAGCTTCCTCATTTTTCCTCAGAGTGGAGAATAACGAGCCACAGCGTTCATTCTCCTCTCTCCTCTCTTTCAATGGTCGGGGTAACCTTTTCTTTTTGCCGCTGTTTCTCCAGCACCTGCTCCCCACCATCCAATTACAAAGCTCCGAATGAGAGCTTACCTGACACACCGGCTCCTAATGACAACAGTGTCCTCTCCATACACACACACACACACCAACACACACACATACTCCCCACTCCACCCCCCCTTCTTCGTGTCACATCTTTACATACAGTATTTAGCCAGTGCCTTTGTTGGATTTCATGGTGTGTCCTCGTCATGTTCTCAGCAGAGGCTCATGTTGTTTGGTGTCCTGATGCACAGAGCAGCTCAAGTTCAGAAAGTTCATCCTCTTCCTCGACTCTTTTCTGTCTCACTGACTTTGTCGTTTCTTTGTGCATCAGGGTATGTGTCACCGTCTTCTAATGACTATGGTTAACAATGCCTTTTGTGTACCAGCGAAGCGTTGAGTAAGATTTATAAATGTATGGTTTACACAAGAGCCTTCGACAAACGACTGTTGCAGTGGTAACGCAGTCACAAGTCTTGTCTCCTGCCTAGAGAGAGAAAAATAAGAAAGGGCGATTAAACCCACACTAAACTTAACCCTTGCTTTAATTTTTTTTTTTCCCTCCTGTGCTGCGTTTATCGGTGATGGATGTTGTCTACGGTGTTGCTTTCTCTCTGGTTTCCTGTTCGTTTGTTTTGTGATTTGTGGACATCTTGACTCGGAAAATTGCAGCATCGTTCTTGCTGCACTCTCACTTTTTCTCAAGTGGAAAAACTCTCCACTGACACATCAGAGAGAAATGCTGTTTCTGGGGCTTGTTTAGAGTAGTTCTAGGAAATGTAGAAACTCAGTAATTGAAGTAACATAAAATAATTCCTGGAATGCGTTGAACAAATTCAACTTTTTTGATATACTGTACATACCCTGTACCGGAGGGTGGAATTTTCCCTTTTGTGCTGAAGTACATTTAGGAGGCCAGGTCAAGGTTCATTCATGCGTACAAAAAATGAGAGGAGGTCAATTTGGATCATTTGTAAAGAAAAACGAAAAGATCAGCCGTGAAATGACTCGATTTTGTACGTAGCTGCTTCTATCAAGGCTTCCAGCGTTTGAAACAGTCAGCAAACATTTTCTCATCAGCCTGTCTTTGCCGAGAAGAACTGCACTAAACTGACCCAAAAAAAGCATCCTGATGCTGTTAAGTTGTCAGTGTAAGGAACACAGAGGGTGGGGTGCCCAAAAGGATTGAAGAATTTGAATTCCAATGTGTTGTCCTATGCATCGTGACCTGAAATGATGGTCTGATTAAAGGATACAAGGGGGAAAAAAAGTTACGATGCATTGTGAAACCGAGCCCTGTTACGTTACAGATAAGTAATCGGGAAAGACCAAAGTGGAGAAAAGGTCAAACAAAGACCCATTTATGAAATCTTCCAAAGACTTACAAACATCCACTACTTGACCGATATAGTTTAATCGATATGTCAATACACAATTAAACAAATTCATTTACTGTCAAACTAAATTAAGCTAGACTGAATTTGAGCACTCTTACAAGCTGGATTCTCTGAGTGTTGACTCCTGTCTAATGATTTTCTCTCCCCTTAAGGGACATACAGCTTTAAAAAAAAAAAAAAAAAAAAACTCCTCTCTGATGTTGCATGCAAAATAGATTATCCTCACAAGTTATTATTCATTGCTGTTTGGTCATGGAAATCCCATCATTGTAACTTTATTGTTTCACTTTAAGGAGGCAGAATCATTGTAAAAAGATTTAACTCAGCCTGTTTTTTTTTTTTTTCTCTGTTGCTCATGATGGACATCTAAGATTTGCCAGACTCAGTCGCCAAAAGTAAATATTAAAAACAAGAAGTCCTGGAAAAATGTTCCCCCGGAATTGATTCCCTGCTAATTCCCTGACATAACTTAGCGGGTTGAAGTGCTGTGGTCAGTTTCTTTGGTTCAGCCAATCAGATAGTAAAGGTTCTGGTATTTCTAACAAGACTACAGGGTGACCAGGTGACTGACACTTGTGCTCTGGTGGCTCTTTATCTGTCAGTCAGTATGGCCTTGAGTTTGCAGCAGCAGCAGATGCTTTGGAAATTACACTGCTCTTGTTGATTTTATGGGAGAAGGAAATCACATGTGAGCATGTCTGCATGTCCAGGAGCTTTTACAGTACAGTCCTCCTCCCATTCTACTTATATCACTTACACTTTTTTCTCTCTGTCAGCTCCTACTTCCCCTTTGTGTTTCATTAAATACAACCAAGACTCAAGGTATAGAGAGAGCTGTCAGTATCAGGCGGCTGTTATTTGAGATCGATGAACTCACATCTTCATCTTTGTGTCAAATAAAGACAACCCCCCCCCCCCCCCCCCCCCCCCAAAAAAAAACCCAAAAGCTTTGGCAAAAATGCTGTGACTGATTCTCATAACAAATAACGCAACACATACTTTATTTTCCTCTTTTTTATCATGACATGAGACTCGTATGACAGAAGGCAGCATGATATTGTTGTTAGCATGTGAAACACTGTCTCTGCTGAAGTGTCGGTGTTTTTCAAGGGTGCTAAAGTGCAACATGATCCGTGTCTCGAAGCCGTATGCAGGGAAGTTGTATGGTTTGGGAGCTGTTTATGAAGGACAAATGTTGTTCATAATCACCACTCTTCAGAGCTGCCGCCATTCAAATAGATGTTTGGTTTTTTTTTCCAGAGCATTGTTTTTTGTTCTCACTGAGCATACCTCCTGAACAATGTGTGTTAGAACTAATAGTACGTAATTCAGCATTGCTTCTGTGATTATTTTCTGTATTCAGTTTTATAGTTTTTCCTATTAGAGGGATTCATCAGGAAATATTTAATGAGACATTTAATGAGACTCTCTTCAAAAATGAAATATTATAAGCGAATGCCTTAAGATGATTCCTAACTTCAATAAGTCAATGCAGGGAGTCAATATTAGAAAGTGGGTGTCATTAGCAAACACTCTTGTTTTTTTAATGCTGGTTAAGAAACAGATGGATGGGCTTTGATATATAAGACAATACAAATACCTGGGTGTTTTGACAATGAATAGAAGTGTTTGAATATACATTTACTCATCTTTTGTGTGATTGATAGCCAACTTGACACACTTTGATATACCTTAACACACAAACCCCACCCCTGTGGCACTCCCTGCAGGTTAAAACAAACACAAAGAATTATTTGCTCTACCTTTTGATGAAAGTTTACTGTTGATGTTGCAGCGAAAAACTCTTAGTTGCCATGCCTGCGAATTTGTTCACAGTTTCTTGCTTTATGTGCTGTTGACAAAGATAAGTAATACGAGTTGTTCCTACAGCCATTGTAGCAGGCACACACTGCAGGTTTCTTTATGGACTCCCTCTGTAAGTGAGCCTGATCAAGAATAGAGAGGAAAAAAGAAAGTGCTGAAATGTTTGTGGCAAAGAAAAGGCCTCCTGTGCTGTTCCAGTGAGCCTCTCTGGGACCGATTTGAGGGAGCTGCTGAAAGTGGGGAACACTGCTCAGACTGTCAAATCAGTACCGCTCGCCACTGTGCATGCGTGCTTTGGCTTGGACAGCGAGCACACACAAGCAGACTGCACACATGGACTGAGGTACACATTTCAAAACACACACGAGCGTGCAATCACACCTCACTTTATTTGGTCTAGACCGCAAAGTGGGAATTTACTCTTCTATTTTAACTCATTTAATTGTACATTGTTCAAACATAAAAAAAGGCCTGAGTCTTGATAAGTGATCATTGTGCAAATACAGTTAGATAGCAACTGAAAGTAATAGGGAGACATATTATAAAGGCCTTGATAGCAAAAGGAGGGCATGCAACAATATAATAAAAAATGCCTGCTGAAGGATTCAACTTACTTCTTTGGTGAGAATGCTACTATAATGGGGGCAAAAGGTACTATTTTAAGGCAATTAAAGAATTTAAATTTGCACTTCCATAGAGCTAGGGATGAATTAAAAAACCAAAGGTGAAAATCGAGGAGCAAAAGGCTGAGATATTCTGCACTATAAGTCAAGCTCCAAAAATACTAGAACCTACAATTCCCTAAATGCCCCCATCTCTCAGACTCCACACCTGTAATGCAGACTTTTGTTATTTTCTCAGACTTGTCAAAACTCTTCACCATGACCCGTAAATTCATCTTGGAATACAGAATCAGCGGAGAGTGGCTATAAAAGTTTATCTATGTTTAAATTGATTTTTATTATTGCATTTTAATAAGCACAAATAAAGTTGCAGATATGAATTATGTGCCTTCTTGAGGAACGCTTTTCATTTGTTCAGCTAATTTATATTGTACCTCATAAATCCCTGCTAGGTTGTCATTGTCTTGCCAAGTTAACATGGCCATGAGCTTCAGAGCTGAAATGTGAAGACATTTTTGGTGACTCCAATAATCTCCAAGCATGATAGCTTCTACCGATTGGGAGGGGGGCCTTAGAGAGTACTTAAAGAGCTATAATGGCCTGTTACAGACAGAGGCTGAACTGAGGGGCTGCATAAAGGGCCAGTATAAGATAAATAAGGGCTTTCTTTGGACTGTAAATCATGCAAAGATATTCCAGTAGAGCCAGAGAATATAAATATAGACCTAGCAATGTGCATGACACATCCCCTTTAAAAAGAGAGCTCATTATTGAAAATTTGTCACAGTTAAGTTCTCGCCCTTAACAAAAGTCACTGTAATGTTCCTGGAATACAACCAAGACTTTTCAGGAATCTTGTGGTTTTATGTTACAGAATACGATGTTCTTATCTGGATAAACAAAGTGAGAGTTACAAAAAAAAAAATCCAAAACAACTTCAAACAATCCTGATCTGATTGTACTGTAAGTTTATGTTTACTGCTTTTATAGCTCGATTCTTTCCAGTACTTCCCTTCATAGAAGTGTCACTCTCCTCCAGAGCAGGCCGGCTAACCTTCATTTTTACCACTCGTAGTGGTTTGGAGTAATGGGGCGTGGCAGCAGGGCTCGGGGTGCGAGGCCTCCGAAATGACCCTGTGGTGAAGTAGTGAGGGCCAGGATAACGTGGTCCCACCCACCGCTCCAAAGCCCAAATCCAATTGGTCGCCAGCCAGCTTGTCTACGCAGGGCGTTGCCATGGTTTCGAGGCTGCAAAGAAGTCTTTAATTGAGCTGTTGTCATCATGAGATGGTGGTGAGTGTTTTGGCTCAGAGTGGAGAGATAGAGGCAACAGTAAAAAAAAAAAAAAAAAAAAAGAGAGAGAGTGAGAGAGAGAGTGAGAGAGAGAATGAGGGAGGCTGTGTATGGTATGTGTGGCTCAGAATAGAAATGTACCGCTTGTCGGACAGCTTTGAAAGCAACATGTCTTCGTGAGATACACACATCAGGTTCATTCCTTGTGTCATGAAGTTCCCAGGGCTATATAGCGCCCTGGGAACGTATTCATAAATGACATACTCCTGACACGCTCCTGGCTCATGTCTATTTGTATATGGCATGCTATGTACGGTACATGCTGTTGGATTAGCAGAAGTGTGGAGTGTGGTGTTCAGTGATGACGGGGTGTGCAGAGGAGTGGCGCTGGCTCGGGTATCGAGCTGACTGGGCTCAGACCTCAGGTTTCCACCATGTAATTCAACACACTTTAGATGGTAGGACAGACGGCAACGTTGTGGCCTGCTGACATTTGTGCCAGAAGGTTTCACACACAAGAATACATAAGATGCATTTAATGCTAATGGCAGCAGCACTGTGTGTGTTCTTGTGCGAGCCATCTGAGGAGAATTACAAGAACTTCATGGGACCCACCTGTTGTGCTTTTCCCGCATCTAATGCCAACCTCATGTTTTGGGAGCAAACCGTTCAGTCCGAGATGAGAATACATTGGAAACGACCAATCAGGTCAATTGTGCTACTATATTGTTAGACGTAGTTCATTTTTCTTGGCTGGCAGCCGGTGTGTAACCAAATAAAACGGGCCTTTGCCACAGTCGCTTAAGTCGATGGTACCCCGTAGGAGGGCCTGCCATTGGAGGAGGGAAAACGCTGCCTCAGCAAGCTGTTTAGTCTCATTCTCAAGGAGCTTACACTGTGTCTCCCTGTTTAATATGGGAAACATACGTAGGCTGGCCTGTGATGTCAATTGTTATTGCTGGAGGCCTGCATAGGAAAAATCTCATTTGCCTTTGTAAAGCACTGTAGTGAAAAGGAGCTTATGTCATAAAGACGCTATTGTGGCTGTTGCAGGGCCTGCCGAGTGTGTGTGTGTGTGTGTTTTTTAAGTGTCACTACTTTGACCCATACATTGTGGATTTCACGTGTGTTTTCCTCACATTTGTGCAGGTTTCAATGGACAATGGTTTCTGTGCCTGTTTGTTCCACACAAAGGGAGTTAAGCGGCGGCCTTTTGTGCAAGAGATTTATGAATGAGAGCTGCTATTGTAGCTGCCATGAATGATTACATATTTCTTCTGCCTGGCTCCCTTTGATTTTATGTGCTCTTTGTCATTATGCAACTTCCATGACTTTTGCTGGTGGAGGATAAGGTACAAGATAATAACGGTGATGATGGAAAGAATCATTATGTGTCTTAACTGGAAGAGTACAAAGCATCCGACCAATTTGACGTAACCCAAACACTTCCATTTTTAAAAGAATTGCGTCTTAAGAGACTTGTTTGACTAATCAATTGCATCAAGTCAGTACAAGGCCAGTTGATAGTTACAGCATTTTCTTGTCTCTACTTGATTCATCCATTTAAAATCACCAAAAGCTCCCAGTTCCACCTGTAGAGCTGTTCCTGGAGTCGGCAAGGTTGTGCTGGGACGTTTCCAGCTGCAAATGTGCGTACACGTGTGAGCATAGCTTAGAATATAATACACCATCCATCAAATTTCTCCAGATAATATAAGTTAAAGAATAATGGCCTTTCACGATGAACAACCCCAAATAGAGATGGAACATGCGCAACATCATGAAAATCTAAGGACTGAAAATGCAGCTTAGTGGATATCAGATCGATAATTATCAGCCATGTAATTGATCTCTCAGACTGAATCTCACAGACTTCAATCAGACAAGAATGTGTGCTGAATTCTGTTTCAGCTGCAGACAGAGCAGCAAAAATGCACTTCTAGATAAAACTGTGGAAAATTTAAGTAAAGAAAAAAATGTCTAGATCTTGCGCATCATGCTTAAGGTTTCTATAAAACGAAATATGTCCATTTATTCTTTGGAAAAACATGTCACCACAGTGCAACAAGTAAGAGCAGTGTGAGGTGGAAGGGTTTTGGTCTGGCAGATGAGATAAAGTGTGTGTTTGATTTCTCTTATGAATACAAATTGTAGACATATGAGGGAGGAGAAGATTGAAATAAAACAGTTAATATTTATTGCTACCACAGTTTTTCTATTCGTTTTTTTTTTTCTTCTTTTAACCATTCCTGATGACCACCTCCTCCATCTTAACAAGCCTTCCCTCACATTCGGTTTCTCCGTGTTTTACGGAGCAGCAGATTTGTGCGCTGTCCTCTAAATCATTTCCCTCTCTTGCAGATTGCTCCCTGCTGGAGTATTGGCTTGACAGCCGTTTTTTTCTCCCTCTGCTTCCCCAGTGGACTCATTTACATTTATGCACGCAGCAATTAATTACAGGCTGGCGCTGGCCTTGTAAATTAGAGGGAGCCGAGGTCGACCTCATTAATTGCCCCTGACAGTTAAAGCCTTGTTTAGGTCGTGACAAGGTTGACTTCAGGCTGGGACAGTGGTAGCTTAGCAGTGGTTGGCTGGTGTTCATACATCTGATATTAATTTGCAGCAAATGTTTACTTTTATGACAAATAAATGATTTTGTTGCATCTTTATCTTTTTTTGCTGGATGCAAAAAAAAAGCTTTGCTACTTTTATGTTTTACATCCAAGAAAACGTTCCTCTTTGCAGCCATAGGTCATCATTCCAGGCCTTGTTTTGTCTTTAGCATATTGCCTTCTGTGTGTTTTGGGGGTCTTTCATCCAAATACTTGTAGAGGGGTTTTTCTATAGACCCAGGAGTCAAGCAGGCGACTTCTCACGGTATTGGCCTTTTCATGCGAAGACGCTCCAACTTTTTCCAGCTCCTTCCTTCACAAGGCCCTCCTTTCTTCTCTGTCACGCAGCGATGTGTTTGTGCATACCTCACCAGCTTGACAAAAGAAGGGAGAGATCCTATTCACTTCTGCCTTTGACATTCACCTCTTGTTTTTACAATCTTTCCAAGGCGCGCTGTTTGCACAGTGGAACAGGCTTTGTCTTGAAGAAGCGGGACAATGGTGAGCACCATAATGTAATCTCCTAAGGGTAGCGAGCAGAGGGGCGAGGTTTAGATGTATGTGCTGGCGCTTGCCCCTACCACTTCACTTTAGCAATATTTCATGTTAACAGCGACTTGGGAGAGAATACATGTTGTCACTTAAGCCTTTGTAATGTTCACCTAGGTCTTTGTGAAGGAAACACAAAGGTTTTTCACTCATGCAAACATCCCCTTCCCTTGTTCCATTTATTGAGCTTATTAAAGGTGTGCTGAGTAGCAGTTTGCCCACCCACATGTACAACCCAATCTTTTTTTTTTATCAACACAACCAAGAAACACGTTTATTGAAGCGTTATCTTTCAGTCACTTTAACCTAAGCCTAACCATATATGGGATGCAGGATACAAACCTTGATTTTTGATGTCACAGTCCTGTTCTTTGTATGCCAAACCAACCAGCCAACCAACCAACCAACCTCTGTGCAATATAAAGGGGTCAGTATACTTCAGCCTCAGCATGCATGTTGGATTGTCAAACAGTGTCCCAAACCCCTACTTCTAACGCCTTGCTGAAAAAGACAATTAAACAAGCGTGCCTACTCCACACAGAGAGTATCCAGGTTTGCAGAGGTGAGAAATTAGGCATGGTTTGAGCACCTCTCATACTCTCTTTTTTCATCCCTACAAAAGAGCGTATCATCATGATTATTGGGTCTCAACCATATCTATGATGTCATGCTTTTCGCTAGTGTGACCCCTCAAAAGAGCTTTAAATGCATTCACAATCAGTGCCAACTATTTAGGTGTTTTAAGGATTTACGTTTTCTCCAAAATGTATTTGGCAAATAGTGTTTTGTAGGAGATAGGGTTGATAGGGTTAAAGCTATGGGCAAAAACATTAGATCCAATGTGAAACCCGAGAAGTTCTAAGTTTGACAGCCTGTCAGTAACAATTTCAAAATGTGAAATGCAGTAAAATTATAGCTTAGTGATAATAGAATCATCAGTTACTTGCTTGCCGCCCTGGGGTGAAAAACACAAAGAAATAACAACAGAAACATTACAAGGCCTGTACGACATGGCGAGTGGTCCTCTGAGAGTCAACGTTTGCTATAAGCTCATCATTTATGGGTCAACTGAACCTCATTCTGGTTTAATTGCCCATATGATTAGTTGGAACCATACTCTGGTTCCTATGGTGCAGACATGGAAGTGGCAGCACAGAGCCTCATGTGGTGCTAAGCTCATTGAGAGAGCTTCTGTCTCATAGAGTTCCATTGTTCTTACTCCAGTGTGTCCGCGTCTGCACAAGTGGCATTGACAGCTGCTACAAGACAACATTTGAGACTGTGCATATTTTGTTGCGTGAATGCGTGCATTCATTGTGCAGGTGCAGGCCTCGCTCTGAATATAATACAGTGTATCTCCCTGTCGTGCACCTAGGGTGACTAGATCCAACCAAATGTGGGACAAAGAGTATGTTTGTGTGGGACAATGTGGGACATGTTAGCAATATTGAGAGTAGTCTAAGATTATGATATAATGTCAATCTAACCTAAGTTAAGAAATTGACATTTCTATTTTGAGACTGGAAAAATGACTGGCGCTATCTTACTACCATAGTCTGCTGACTCGTATGATTGGGAGTGCTACACAGTGTGGTAAACAACATTAGTTATTTCAGCTGCTGTTGTTACCTTATCTCTCTGGCAGTTATCTTTGGGTTTCAGTAGAAATACATCCATGGATTGGCACATCACTTTTTGAGCCACACCTTTCTTATGAGACTTACATGTACTATGTTGCTTCATGCCATACTCCTCCCCGTGTGAAAGTGGAAAATAACTGGCAAATTTCGTCAAAAAACACTCCATGAGAATCACATTGCACCAGCTTGACTGGTGCAATGGACTGTAGGACTGTAGGAAATGTATTTGAGATGAACAGAGATCTTCCCTGGGACGCCTCTGAGATGAAAGAGATTTTATATATAATGTATTTATTTTAAACTATCCCCTAGCAAATGACTGTACTGCTGACCGCTGAGCATTACAACGTATCTTTTCATACTGGCTGTAATATGTGGCGCTGGTTAAACAAAACACAGCGCCATCCTGGCTGTGTGTCAGTATATTAGCTAAAGCATAGGCCTACATTTAGGCGATTTCTATATTTTATTGCGGTCTTTTTTGTTATAATCTAAGCCTTAAACACTTATTAAACATAGCTTGCACGTGGACAGTAGTGATGTATGGATTGCAGTTATATCCGCGGGCACTGCGGTTCCGGGACAGTGGTGAAAAAAGTTCGTCTGGAGCCCCGCATCAAACACAGCCCCATGATGACAGCCTTCCCTGATGTCTTCACAGCCATTGGACAAAAACCAGATTTTTAGAAAAGTGTCTCTCTTGCAGTAGTTCGACTTTTGAAAACTCGAGCCAATAAGAATGTGGGACATCGTCTCAATATGTGGGACGCAGGACAAGAAAAACGCTGTGTAGTCTTGCAATAAAACGGGACACCTGGTCACCCTTACGTGCACCATATTTCTTACCTCGCTTGTTACTATCTGTATCTGTATGCTGTGATGTCACGGCTTCCCCTCTGCCAAAAGCAAGTTTCTGGCCGTTCGTTTTGCTTCTTTAAGTTTCTTTTCCAGACAGGTGCTTTTTTTGCCGCTGGCTCAACGGTAGGGTAACATGTGCCATTTTACAGCTGTTGGACAGTGGGCCAAAAAGGTAGCCGTTATTTCCTGCAGTTGTCAGGAGGAGCCTGGAATGGCTTTATAGCCCGAGTCTCCTATGTCAGCTCGCCCTCAGAGGTAGACAAGAGGAGCAACGGTTGGAGTGGGCATGTGGGAGAACACGGACAAGACAGCGAGATGGAAAAAGACAGAGAAAACAAACATGATGTGCCTTTTTTAAAACTCTGTATGTGGAAGAAAAAGAACAAAAGAAATCCTAAAACAAGAAGTAACTGTTAATGTGGGGTTGAGGGTTGAGATGGTGTGTGTGGTAGCTTGTCTGGACGGACCTGTTTGGATGGGGTGACCGGTAGCTCAATGATGTAGTCCACTACTCTTCAGGTTTAATTACAGCTTATTGTAATGATTAATTTGACCAACAGCATTTTGTAAAATAACAACACAATTGCATCATACAGTGTTGTGGCAATATGATTCCACTGCAAACCATCAGATGATGATATTGAATTATCACCCTGCCTTGCCTTGTAGGCTTATTTGCCTTCCCTTTGAAAATTCTTAGGCTTTAGTTTAAAAAAAGTTTTTCTAAACCTCATATGAATGGATGCTGCAGTTCACAGAGGGTTAATATCCACATGTAGGTGCTTGAAAATCTCCAGGGGCCTATAGAGAAATCTATATCCATAAACTCTCCAGCCACACCCTCAGAGATTGATCATACCACTCCTGCACACAGTTAGTTGCAATAACAATGACATACAACTTATATATATCATTTATGATACTGTTATCATCTTTTACCCTGCATCAAGCGTATATATAATTTGTCCAATGAATGACTTCTTCATATTATTTGAGGAAGTGCACTTTCTGAATACGGGTTTATATATATTTACATAGTATGCACATGTCAGTGTATGCAGAAATCCATGATCTGTTTTGTGCAGAATGCATGCATGTCGGTATGAATGTGAGTGTATGTCGGCACACAAGACTGTTACTGTGTGTGTGTGCGCGTGTGTGTGTGAGCATGTGCGTTTTGTGGCAACTCTCCTCTACTGGGCAGCCAGCTGTCTCTCTGATTACCCAGCATCCTCCAGGTGTCAGATCTGCCATCTGCAGATGAGTGGCAGGGCGTGTGGAGCTGAGGAATGGAGGGAAGAGAGGGGGGTTAAAAAAAAAAAAAAAAAAGAGAGGAAACAGAATAACTGGTTCTGCAGACAACTGGAACGTGTTCAGACGGGTCAGCAAGAGCCGCAGAGTGTGAACGGCACTCAGGGGATTCCAACTTGCAGTCGCTCGGTTGAAAGGGTGGCTTTCTGCGTCCTCGGCATTTCAAGTTTTGTCAGGCAATATTGAACCGTTGTCTACCAAAAAAAAAAAAAAGTTCTCACAGAAATGTTTTGCAGGGATGTTTCACAGAAGTGTGTTTTTTGCCGACTATTTGTTATCATTATTAATATCACAAGAACTGCTTAGTGTACAAGCCTTTGAGTTGTTCTGGTCAGAATTGCCCTTAATTGTGCCCTGAGAGAAAAATGCATCCAAGAGAGAATCATTTGCTTGATTAAAGACATGAATAAAAGATCATACATACCCAGTGTTTGCTTTTTTCTTCATTGTTCTCAATTAGCCTCAAATTGTAGAATCAAAGACGTGTTAGTATTAGCTCTCTTTGTACAATTTAGATGTTGTGTTAAGGCAACGTCACGATGCATAGTGCAAGAGAAATGCTCCCGTGGTGTGTTTTGTTACTTTTCTGTGTGAACACAGCCTCTCTCTTTAAGTCTCTCCTTTACCCAGTTCACTTCTTTCTTTCTTTAATTAGCGGCCTCCCATTCTCAATTAAGACTACCTCCCATACTCTCTCAATTTGGGGCCCACTCAGCACAGCCCTGCGCTGAACACGGCATCAAAGCACTCCATCGGCAGTTTGACCTCTTTGATGTTATTATTTGTTTTCTATGACCCCCCGGTTTAGCAAATGGCTGTTTGTAGTGTGCGCTTGTGTGCGTGTGAGGCTTTAATAAGGCTGACCCCAGGTTAGCTGTGGGAGTCAGAGTGGTCTGTTTAAGGCAGGCAGCCCAGGAATGGCAAGCTGTCCATATGATGAGACTGATTTTTTTTTCTTCTTTCCCTGCTCTTATTGGAATCAGTTTTTGAAAGAAAATATCGGGCATCACTAACTGTATTAAGACAGATTGCGGCCAATTTTTCGACTTCAAAGCTACATACAAGAATCATGCTGTTTGTCGCTTGTTAGGCTTTGCGTGGCTGAGTGTGCGCCGTTGTTTGTGCAGTGAAAGTGCTGTGTGAGAAATACACTGATCCTCTGTTGGCTCTGCTGAGATTTTACACAGGCTCTCTGTTCTGTCCTGAACATCCTCCACAGAGGGACCTCAGGTGGGTCAACAGTGTATTCACTGGGCTCCAAAAACAGTTTCCAATTCAAATTTTCATACTTTGTCAGACTTTAATTTGTTGACTTGATGTGAAGAATTTGGTCAGTGTTCATTAAAATGTTTCCTGATGCGTATGGCAACACACTCGTACTTTAAAGTGTTGGTTCACTCAAATTACAAATAAAAATGTTCTCACTTACTTCTGTCCTCCACCCTAATGTGGTGGAAATGGAATTTAATGGTGTTCACTCATTTGAAAAATTACTCCATGCATTCATTCACCGTTTTTTTTAATATAGTATGGTCCAAATTCCTTGTTAAAATTGTGAAAACAACAGCAAAGAGGTAAAAATCCAACATTTTGACAAACATTAAAACTTAGAAAACTGCCAAAAAATGGGAAGATGGGAATAAAATGGAGAAAGGGTTAAAAAAAAAAGGGGCATCATATTAGAATTTAAAAAAACATCTCAATGTGCCAAAATAAAATTACATTGACTTGTACATATGACTAGAGTGTACATAATCAACTTCATACCAACATACTAGACAAAAAATGTCCTTAAAAAATAAAATTGGTTGTTTATTAAATAGTCAACATTACAGGGATAATGAATGATGGGTTAGAGGTGGCAAATGATATGCACCAAAAGTCCACAACCTGGATTTGAACTGAAGTTGCTCCAATTTGTTTCTGTAGCAAATATGGTACTAATAATCTTCCTCTTTTTTTTCTTTCTTTTTTAGGTGACGTTCATGAATTTTAAAGTCATCCACAAGTGAGAAGAGGGTGTTGGAGTTGAAGTCTCTTATTTGCGTGAGTTCCCTTCATTGTTAAATGATATTTATTCCCTTGTACTGTAACACTGCCAGCTTGTGTTTGTGCCACTGTTTGGCACTTTGGATGATTGCCTCCACCAAATGGCAGATAATAAGCTTTCAAAGAGCGCACATCATTTTGTCCTCGGAGCAGAATGGAACAACTCTTGCTGGTGTCTGAACATGCCACGTTTTGCACCAGCAGTTGTGTTAGTAGAGCAGCACGCAAAGTCTAGTGTGTGTGTGTGTGTGTTAGTCCATGTTAGCAAAACTGTAGCCGATTCTCTGCATGCCCGCTACCTCTTGCCTCCATCGGCACATACAGAACGCTTTTGATTTGTTTCACAGAAAATGCAGACCTCCGCTCCAGTTAGTATTCTGCCCTGTGCACCCTCAATAGCTGCTTTCACTTGGGTGAAGAAAGGGATCTTTTAAAGACTCTCGCAGGCATCACTCCAGGAACCTTTCAGCGCTTAGACCTACAGTATGCCTTTTAATGGACTTTCTCTCTGTGAGCAATAAAGATTATATCTGGAGTCAAATAGTGCTGTAGGTAACACTAGCCCAAATTAAGCTAGTGAGGTTGCGATGGCCGATCTTGATGATTTCAGCAGCGACAGGAGACACAAGAAATATACAGATGGGAGAGGTTGGAGAAAAGAGTGATCTGACCATCTGGCTAATCCCCATGTTTAAGAATACTTATTAAGGCCCTCTCTAGTGGCCTTTGAGCTGTGTCACTTCTAGGTCAACAAGTGGCCTGTGTGATTCTCACTGGGAACTTGCTCTCAGAGTGGACAGACAAGCTACAGTGTTTTGTTGTGGGCAATAATCTGTTTCCTGCTGGTTTGTGAGGGAGTTCAGTTTCAAAGACTTGATTTATAGCTTGTGTAAATAATCTTGTATCACAATCTAGTGCTATGGTTCCCAACCTGGGGGTGAGGACCCCACCAAGATAAATCTGAAGCGTATAATGGTTTACAGGATAAGAAAGGAGAATAAAAAGAGAGATAAATGTATTTCTGTGGAACAAAATGATGTCATTTTTTTCAGACTTTCTTTTAATGATTGCTTTTTTTTTGTGAATTACTGGATGTTTTTTTTTTACCTGTTAATTTCACTAAAAAATATCCAAATATAACATGAGAAGGAGGAATCACTCTGGTTTAAATAGTGACAACCCGCTGATCTATGCAACCTGTGATGAGAGACTGCAAGTACACACAACTTTGTTTCATAGATGTGAATGATCTAAAGCAACTAACTGGAATAA
This sequence comes from Euthynnus affinis, assembly GCA_029490765.1. NCBI lineage: Eukaryota > Metazoa > Chordata > Actinopteri > Scombriformes > Scombridae > Euthynnus > Euthynnus affinis. The sequence continues at coordinate 8,877,970 of CM055844.1, read as the reverse complement.
CTGAGGGAATCTCTGGTGATTAATACTTTTTGATGCTTTGGTGGATGATATATTATGCCTCAACTGCAATTAAATAATGAAAACATTTCAGCAATTAAAACAGGCCTTACAGGATTTCTTTCTGCTTAATTGCGCTGCGTTTGAAGAAGGGATTGTGTCACGATTGGGGAAAACCGGACCACTTAGGCTTGCTTTTAATTCCATCAAACGCCCTTAATTTCATCAGTTCATCTGAAAACTTGAAATCACATTATTGTGTCTTTTAACATGCAATTGCTTTTCAAATCTAATTACATGGCGGTAAGATGACAAGTGGACCCTCCTAACAAAATTACAGTCTTTATAGGGTACCGATCCTGTCGTGACAGCAACAATTTATGGTATCTTTGTTTTATAGGACTTTTGAAGGAAGCAAATGCGGTGTGTTAGAAGATTTACAAATCCAAGGCCTTGGCTTACTATACATACCTGATGGCTTTAATCAGAAGAGCAAGGATGTGTCCATGACAAATGTTTTAGATGATCTGACATCATCAGACAATTCAGAAAATCTGTCTCGAGAAAGATCCACATTGTGTTTACCTTCAGAGCGTGGAGAACTAGATCCAGATTTGTATTTGTGTATCCAAAATCGGTTTAGTGCTGGATTAGGAAAATATGATCACAGCTCATTTAGTCTTAAATTTATGCAATGTGTTACATCAGCATGGCATTTCTAGATATAGACTTTTTCATCTGTGATATATTGTACATACACTGAGCCTGAAAAGTTGCGCCGCTTCTAAAGTAGCAGTGAGAAAAGAAGAATTCTGCCACTGTATGCATCATGACAGGCCTATTTGTGGAGCTCTGTTGTTACACATGGCTGCTGTAATGGCAGTCATTTGCAAAGAGTTAGAAAAGTGACCAGACAGCAAGCAGCCGTGATTTGTGGTGAGCTAATGAGCTAATGATCTAATGAACCCACTGAGGTTACCTGTTTGGCCTCCCCAAAAACAATGTCCTTCTCTGCTCCGTGCTTTTTTTCCTTCAGCTTTGTATGTGAAGTTCACTGCGTTACAGTGTAATCAGCACCACTAATGGGCAGCGTCTAACAAAATTTAGTGTAGTTTCTCAGTACTTAAGCATACGTTAACAGTGAGCTATTATGTCTTCTTGAACTTGGACATTTAGCTAATTGATCTGATTTGTCCACAGATATGAAATGTCCACTTAGGGCTAGAGTGGACAGAATGCCTTGCAAGTTTGTGGTAAGGAAATTATTTAGCGGTGGGAAAAGGGAGCTGAACTTCAGCGATCTGCTACGGCCACGCTTCGAGTCAGAGCATTCGTTCATGCGTGCCAGCTTACCAGTACATGTGCGACAAGTATGTTTGTGTGTTATGTATTTAGTTGTTTGTCAGGCTGTGTCTGTATCAATTTATTTGTGTTTGTGCTTGCATGCATGTTTGTGTTTTGCACACTCATGCCTCATCAACATCCCATCTGAGGCCCATCTGGTTTGCTTTGAAGAGGCTCGTGGAGCTGCAGCGGCCGGGGCTTTAAGGCAGGGCCGGGCCAGCAGCGGTTCCTCCCCACTTACACATAAATCCACGGTGCGAGGCCCGCTGCCAGTAACAGTATAGACCGACCCTCGTGGCTACTTCCCAAACCACCCAGGCTCATACCCCACTTTCTCTCTTCTATTGCCCTTGAAATGGGGCCTGCTCTAAATATTATCTCCCCCTGTGCTTTATCCCTCCGTTTATCCCTAAGTCGGCAGAGAGAAGAAAGGAGCCGTGGGGCTGAGTCACTTTTTCCCCTCTCTTCTCCTCTCTCCAAAACCACAGGCAGCGGCAGCGGCTTCCTGGAGATGAGCGCTTTTGTCTGTTGTGTGACCGCTGCGGCTTTAGGCAGATCCTCCTCTGATGAGGTAATGCACAGGCTAGATGAGGAGGCAGAGTGAGAAAGGAGGGAGGTGAGGGAGGAGAGCAGAACGAGGATGGATCTATATTTTAACCTTTGATTTATCCGGGGGAAAAGCTTTTCTCTGGGTATGCGTGCTCTTTTTCAGCAACAACGGGCTTCACACGGATGCCATGGCACACATTCACACCTCCTTAGAGCTGGCCTGTGTGACCAGTTGGTGGCTGCTGGTCTTCTCTCTGTGTATTTATGTGCTTTGATGAGGAGCCACTCACATTTGAATGAGGAGAAATCATTACTACTGGAACAAGTTACACTCCCATGGTGTAAAGTGTAATTTATACCACCTCTAAGAAGTGTAATTTGACATGTCGCAACATTAATGATGGAAAATGGACAGTTGTTGAATGTCATGCCAACATAGTTTGAGTTTATGCAACAAAAAAAAAATTCTGATGTTTGTTTCAAGAGTACCGAGGAAGACGTAAAGTTGCTCTGAAAGTGTACTTGACTTAATATGACTACGTTAGTGTCTGATGAATGGATAAACGACAACACTGACAAGATCGCATTCTCCTTGTGTTTCCAGTGTTATTTTAACAGGACACAGAATCAACTTCTTACTCAACACTTTTTTTTTTTTTTTGTGTGTGTGTGCTGAAGTATTAATCTACTAGTGCAAAGAAGTAGCTGGCGACTTCAGCGCTGGTGCCGGTGCTTCGGAAAAAGCTCATGATACTCACCCCAGGCCAAGCAGAGGAGTTGGCAGTAGAAGGAACTGTAGTACACAGGGAATTGGCAAGGCTGCAATTGGAGGAGAACGGGGGAAAATATAGAAAAAAGTGAGAGTAAATGTGTTTCCTGAGTCCACTCTTACAGTGGCACTGGACACACTGTTAGTGATGAGTTATGTTTGTTTTTCTGGGAAAGCTAGACGTCTGCGTGTGCCAGGGATTTTTCACTTTTTTTACTTTTTTAGAAAAATATGATAACAATAAATTAAACTACATTTCAAGCATAAAAGCAGAACAAAAGAAGAAGAAGAAGAAAATACTGTACGTAGTGTCATATTAAAGAGGTAATAATTTGGGTGCACTTGAACCAGCAAACAAAAAAGTCCTCCTTAATTCCAATCAACACATCTACAGGGACATTAAAGAACTAAAAAATAATTATTAAATTACTCTTTTCATTATTCATACGATGTATTACAGTTTGTAAAAGTTTTTTATGTGATACTGAGGAAAGTTTCCACTCAGCTTTCACAATTGGCTATAAAAGTTTTGGAAAGAAACCCAGCTTGTGTGTATCTCCGTGTGCGTGCGCACACACACACCGTCAATATGTATTCAGCTACACTCTCTTCATGTGTATGCGCTCATGTCTTTTTTTTTTTTTTCTCATTTCTATGGTGACAACTGTTATCTGCTTGGACTTCTGTCCTGCTGTTGAGGGATGCCACCAGAGACGCTGACATTCATTCAATTGCTTCCTGTTTTAACTGTCATGGGTCATGGAGGTCAGGGGTCAGGGTCAATCTCAGCTGTTGTGCTTGGGGCTACAGAGGACACCACCTGCTTCTGAGATCATGGTGATCCAGCATATTATTCTCTTCAAACAATATGCTTCTTTAACAGTTTACATTCTTTAGCATGCTGTAGCTGGAAAAATGTCATTCAGCTGTCTTCCTTCAACACTTCATTTAAAAACAGAGGGTTTTTAAATAGCTTGTGTTTGAATGTGATATTGCCTGTAGGTAGAAAGGAAGGTCAAGACACAAAGCAACTAATCTGCAACAGTAATTCTGGTGCAATGCTAGTACCTGTTCCTTAAGAGAGACTTGTGGTAGCTTTCCCTTTGTGAACACAATTTTACCATTTGCTAACACCAACAACATCACATCCTCCTAATTACAGTATTCTCATTACAGTGAAAATCCTGTATCTCATCTTAAAGCTGCCATCAGCCAAAATGAACCGGCCTTAATGGCTGCTGATTGCATTCCTACACTGGCCGGCCCCTCCTCCATTTTTAGTGATCTGATCGTTTAAGTACATGCTAGCATAATTGAGGTCTCTTCCTTGATTAGATTTGCACCAGCTTTTAACAAAGCCTGCTCGAACTTAATCCAATGAGCCCCATTGTAGCGAGACTGGAGGGATGACATCGCTCCTGGTTAGCTTCAAAATCAACGGAGCCGTCGAGCAATTAGAGGCTGCGCTGATAAAGAGGTTGGACGACTTCAACTAATGACACAATGTTTCTCAAAGCACACAAGATAATAAGTGGACAATTGAGCATTCATACTATGGATTACCTAATGCATAAGCTACAAACTTTTTTTAGAATAGACTTCTTTCCGTGACTAAGACTTAGTGACATTGCTTTCCATGGAGTTTCCCTAAAACACACGATGCATTAAAGAAACAATCACATCTTTTAAAGTGAAATAAAAGCCATTTGAATTTGCCATTGAGGCATGGTTCTTGGTATTGGCTGGATCCTAATGTTTATTTAGTCAGACTTATCAAGTATAGGCCTGTTCTGACTGGAGCTGTCACATTCAGAGAGTTCAAGTCATTTCTTCGCTAAAGACCTATTGTAGCGCTTCACCTCCTCCGCTTTTGTCTATTCAGAAAATACACCTGCATTAGCTTGTCTTGGGGTTTTTACACAAACGAAACAAATAAAATTGGGTAGAAATGAAGGCGCTCGGCAGACCTGACCCACTGGGACTGCAGCAAGCCGCCCAGCAGGGTGTAGAGGTGTCGTCTCTGGCTGTGTCCTCTGGTGACACCTACCCTTCCATAATCACAGTTAGAAACTAAACCTCCTCCTGACCTGTGGCTGTGTGTCACACACTCAATCCCCTAATCTTCTCCTTTGTTCTCTGTCACCGTCAATTAGTCATGTACCGGGAGTCAGCCAGAGGAAAGTGTGTGTGTGTGTGTGTGTGTGTGAGGATACACGCCTGTGCTTGGAATCTTTAATTATTCACTTTATCTACTTTGTGCACCTGTGAATTTGAGCCGAATTAAGTCGTCAATTGACAGGAAATTAAAACCAAAACAGGGTAATTAAAATATTAAGGACATTATAGCATAAACTGCAAATTTCTTAGAAGAATGCTTCTTTTATTTTTGTTCTGAGACATATCATGCGTACAATGTTTATCTTTATATCACATCTGTAGATGTGTATTAGATGGTGTCTAGATTAAGGATAGAGAACCTCTCTCTCTTGCTGTATCTCTTCTTCTTATCTATTCTGTGTCTGTGAACTCTTCTATTCTTAACAATAGGATTTCACACGCAGTATAAATAGGCCCAGACAAGTTTGAGCTCACCTGTTCAAGCTGTAACTAATCCAGAACTATTCCTATAGTTCCCCTGAGGTTCAATGATCAGGCCCGTAAGGTGCCAGAGGATGAGCAGGCACGCTGGTTTGTTGGAGAAAAATACAGAAAGAGAGAGAGGCAGAGAGAGAGAGAGAGAGAGAGAGAAAAGAAACAAACAAGTGATTTTGGACGCAGGCCCAGTTTGTGAAAGACCGTTTTAGAAATGAAAAGCTGTTGATTACGGTTGATGGATGTTTTTGCGGTGTTTTTGTGATGTAAATGTATTTTATTGACGCTTTGGCAGAACAGGAATAGCAGGTCAGAAAATAGTGAATTTGTAAAGATATGGTGCACTAAGGCAACATTACTCTTTGACATGCAAGAGCATACATACTGCCTTATCTGGGCCCTGTGTTTACAGGCAATTGTTGACAGTAGCTGATATGCAATGCGATAAATGCACTTTGATTTACACGGGAAACAATGCTGTATTATGTGAGCCAGGAACACTTAAGACTGAAGTTACTGTGATATGAACACAGGCCAAAATGTATGTGTGTGTGTGTGTTCAAGAGGGCAAGCAGCTCTGGAGTATGTTTGTTAAAGCCTTTGGATGAGGCTCCAAATACTTGGCTGGCTTTCAAAATGCTGGATCACTTGCTGATAATAGAGACAGATTTTTGATGCTGGTGCCAATTTGTTGTTATTAAAAGATACGCGTTTAGATACAGCAGTCAAAAGTGCTGTGTACAGGCATTGCTGCAGAAAAAAAAAATATACAAATGCAAATGATTTATCATCTGGATGCTATTAATTTAACGTATGGAGTCTTACTCAATAATTAATGTCTATTGGCATATGACCCTATATGCCATACAGTAAACAGCATGTCTCATAACTATGTATGAGATCTTGTAGTCAGCTAATATATGGCTCAAAGGCCCAGAGACAAGCCCTGGGTCTTAATAAATCAGCCATATCTAATGAACCCCCTAATTGTGATTTACAGCCTGCAAGCCCAGTGCCGCGATGGAGAGAGAAATGGGTAAAAAAAAGAGAGAGAGAAAGAGAGAGAAAGAGCGAGAGAAAGAGAGAAAGAGAGAGAGCAGACAGAGGACGAGAGTATCCTCGTCCAGCGGAGCACCAGGCAAAAAGAAACGCTGCTTTATTTAAAATGCTGCTCCCTTCCAGCAACTGTGAAATTCTTGCGTGAGTCTCATGAGAGGTTTGTCCAGATAGGATACTTTATGCGATAAAAATCAGAACAGCTGGACAAGTAACCGTTACACTCGCAGTCCAACCAACAACATACACGCACGCACACGCACACACACACACACACAATATTTATACATTCACTTTAAGTAGTAATCTCTGTTCCAGTTTCCTTTTCAATTTTGTCATTTACTGCCTGTGGTGATTTTGCACTTACAATGGAAACAGTACTGTGATATCCTTTTCCTTGGATTGTTTTGTTGCTGATGTTTCAGTTTTTATTTATCCATTTATTTTTGCTGCTATCACTGCTCATGCTCACTCCGAACTACTACTCCAGACGACTATACTCCGAACTATGACTGAAGACATGCAGCACATTGCCTCTGCGCCAGAATATTTTTCTCATTAAAGATCTATAACACTGGCTTTTATTTACGGTTTGTACAGTTGAATAGCTACTTTATTATTATCGCTAATTTACCTGATGACACAGAGCAGCAGCAAAATGTATTGATATGAAAGGTTGAGTCCTTGATGCAAAAACCGCCAGACTTTGAGACTTTGAGTCGTAAATATTTTCCCTGATTCAAGGGCTTAGGCCCATGTGAATAACGGCGGCTGTGATTGGCTAGATTAACACCTTACATGGTTTGAAGTACGGCCTTGTGTGCTGTGAACAATGTATATTCACTGTGGGCTGGTAAAGGACAATGGATACCTTGTGCAATGTATAGAGGCTCTGACCTTGCAGCACACACTCACACTTCTCTACAGTCAAGGGTGTGACTGTTTGCATGTGTACTTGTTCATGCGTTTTTACATACTCTCGCTTATGTTCATATTCCAGAGGAAGGCAGAGCGTGATTTATTCAATTTCTCCACCCCGGTTTTTCCTCTGCTATGAACTGACCGCAGACCTGCCTCTGAAACATTTCATCTCTCTCACATGCGTTTAATGAATATAGGCTGCTTGTACATGGTATCAGATATATTTTATAGACTCACACACAATAGTTTCAAATCACACAACCTGTTTCCCATAATACACACATACAGCCAAACACACCCACGTACACTCTGTAACATGCGGCTTCAGACAGACCAGGGGACACTCTGCGGAAAGGATTAGTCTGGATTGTGACAGCTCGACATACCGGGGGACACTGACATGCCTCCAACTGCCAAACAAGACAACTGCTCCTGGAGAGGAGAAGAAGTTTTCTTGGTGCTCCACTGCTGGGTCAGCAGGACCTATTTCACTTATCATCCGTCTCCTTTACGCTGCCTTTAAATGTCTCTTAAATGCCACTATTTCTGCACTATGTTTGTTTTTTTAAGTGAAACTTATATTCATATTTTATATCTTGGGGACTCCAGAGTAGATGAGTTCAAGAATAAACTGAGCTTTAATTACTTTGCATGATATATCGTCATTACCAGGAACAGTCAGAATTACGTTTTTTTTTAAAGTTAAATTAAGTTTTTTTTCTTTTCTATATTGCCTCTTTAATTCCCTTCATAAGTCATTTGTCAAATATGTCATAACATGTGATGAATGTTGTTAGTCGGATTGTTGTAAGTTTTAGTGTAGTATTTGTTTCTATTGGTTGAACTTAAAAATGTGTCGCACTCGCTGTCAATTGTTCTGCATAAGAGTGTCACATGAAAGTTAAAAATGTAAATACATTCCTACGCATCTTCACATTTTCTCTTGACATGACTATGAACGTGGCAGAGTTGATTACTGCCAAAATGAGTACAAATTAAATCCTGTGTTCTGAACACAGAAGACTTGTTACGACCATCTGTACACATTACGCATTCAGGTCGGTCAATAATTGAATAAAAATATGTTGTTTATCGACCGACTGAAAGTAGCATGCCTCTGAATAATACAGGCATTTCATGCTAACAAAGCTGGGGAAATCCTCAAAGCTCCCTCTCAGATAGGGAACAAAGTTCATTGTCAGAGGATAGAGAGGCAACTGGGATTACAATGTGGGCATCCAGTGAAACAACTTGTCAGTCCTAATCTGGGATTAGCAGGCTTTCGCGCCTCCTGGGCGCTCTAAAAGCCACCTGTTTGGACACTCCTAAAGATGATGTTACACTCCAGAGCTCCTTGTTTGATTCAAATACTTTTGTTTACAACACAGTTTTAAATGATTTCGTCTTTTCGTTTTAAAGATAAAATAAAATGTTCGAAAAGTTCAAATCTATTCACAGAGAATTTGCTAAAATAATAAATAGTGTATTCATTATTATGTTTTTATGTCTTTGCATCAGTGTCACCAAGAAATTCCTCCAAATTTGTTGTTCTTTAGGATTGCAGTGAATTTTATACTAATTAATTACATATGACACCTGCCTTTTCCATTATCTGACACATCAACTGACACTGAAATCACATTTAATATGATTGTTTTACACATTTGTGTTTGAGAGAGTGAGTTTATTCCCTGTGTGTCATATTGTCATCTTAGCTCAACATTCACTGAATTATAAATGTGGACCAGGGATGGACAAATGCAGTAAATTAACAATGCTGAAGAACAGTAAACATGGATGTCTGATTATTGTTCTTGGCTGCGGTGGGACCCTCGAGTCCTGTAATGACTTATTGAAGCTCACTTTTTTTCTGCTAGCCTCAGGGCTAATGCAAATGAAAAATGTGTGAGGGCAGCTGTCGTATTGCCATGGGCTTCCGTCATGACTTTCTACTGTTGATGTCACCCTGAAACAGACTTTGCTGACAATTATACTTTTGAAACATAACCCTTTGGAAATTACACACATATATATATATCTATTACTCTATATTACTATTACTTAAGATAATAGGATTTCCCCTTGTTTACAGCTGCTTTCAACTATATGGAGAAGTCTCAGTACAACAAGGCTTAAAACTTGTGTAACAAGCTTATTTGCGCATCACAGCGGCATTATGTTTGTCCCCAAAGAGGTCAAAGGTAACCGGTGTGATAATAAGGATAGTGGCTTGAAGTGACAGGACAGGTGGCGGTTCGGTGCTGCATCAGCTCCTCTTGACAGACAGCGTATTACCTCCTGTAAGGTGTTTGTCAAATGGCAAGCTGTATGTGCTTTAAGCTGCATAGATCAGAGGTTAAAGTAGGTGAGGAGAAAGAGAGACGATAGGCATTGGAGAGAAGGAAGGCAGTTAAAGGGAAACTGGAGATGGAAGATACAAATAAAATGATGTTGGCTGTTCTTGAGGCAATTACATAACTGTTGCTTCCTCCTCTCCTTCACCTATAGACTATTTTAGCACTTGATACATTTTATTGTTTCATAAGAGCTCATTATTTCAGGGGTTCTTCTTTACATTTTTAAAGTCTGCTGTTGTTCAGACTCTCCTTAAGAGAAGATCCTTCTGGCCAAGGATTTTGGAGTTGGTGGATCATACTCAGCTCAATTTCCCACCATATCACAGCACAGAAATTGGATACAAAAATATATCAGTATTTGAATAACAGTGTGTTAACTGTTGTCCTGTTGAAACATCACTTTCTGACACCTTTGCTCATGGCATAGTAATATAACATTTAGAAACTGTTCCTTGGTTTAGGTATTGTTGTGTCCTCCTCTAGCAGATCAACAATTAAAGTGGGATTCCTCAGGGCTCTAGTCTCTGTCCTATGCTATTCTTTCTGCTCTTGTTAAAGGACTGTTCCTGCAAGACTCGAAGTTTTGCAGACTTGTTCAGTAATAAAGTGGATGGCCATTTAGCAAAAAAATAAATGGAGAACATTTTTGTCTTTTTGACTCTAGTCCTGCAAACAGGAGACTTGAAGTCTTGCTGTATTTTTCAGTGTTTCACAGTTTAGCAACATAACCAAATGACCAAAGGAGACTAAAATGGCCCCACACCAGTCAGTAGAATTGACGAAACATTTTGTATGAATGGCAAAATGTTTTTAATGGCTAACAGCAAGTCCAGTCTAATTATAGATTTCATCAAGTTGCCAACAAAGATGCCTAGTTCTGCTTTAATTGCTTGTTTCTTTATGTAGTGTACAAAGTCTGCTGTTTTATGGGCAAAATTTTGGCTGTTTATATGAGGGGGCACTGTAGCTACCTGGACAATGTGGTCTACTTTAAGGATTAAGAGACAAAATGTTCACCCTGACCAGGTCTTCTAACTACCTTTCAGCAGGAGGGCAGCAGACAAACAGTCCTTTTGAGCCACTGAGTGTTGACTTTGGTCTTCAATAGTTTCTTCAATGGTTTACTCTGTGTCCTTGCCATAAAGTAGATAAATGTATATGTGTACTGTATTTGTGTTAGCTAGGGGTGTGTTCCCGTGCCAGGAAAAATAACAAGCACAAGGGAGGGTGTTGGTCAATAAGGCCACTTCTGGATTTCTGGGGGTCTGTGGTTTTGGTCCAGCATCACTGAGCTACAGAGCTTGAACACAGAGACCCAGCATAGTGGTGTGTGTTTACGCCCACTGTACAAACGACACATTCATCATTTTTTGAGTGTTCAATCATTGGCTTTGATTGATATTTTCCATCGGCAGGGCTAATGGAGACATCAAACCTCATGTTTGCTCCAGTTGTCCATCTGATGAGAGACAAAATCCGTAAATTGCAATGTTTTCGTCCGGAGAAAGTGAATTTCTCTCAACCTTTCCCCTTCATGGTGTAGGGAGTATTTTGTGGCAACTTTTATATTTGAACAGATTTATTTCAAACCAAACATATCACCGTCCCTTTCCCACAAATGTATTACTCACACATTAGCCACCTCTAAACCTTTGCTTACAGAATATCATTTTAATGATGGAACCTGATAACCAACCTGCTTAATGTCAAATTACTTTGTGTGTGGCTTCTGTCCAATAGTGGGCTCAGCTTGTACAAATGTCCCAGTAGTTCCTCCTCTGTCTATTTCAAACAAACGCTTGACAATGTTGATGACAGAAACTTAAAATGTGACACTAGAGGGTAATAAGTAAATCATTGGTGACCCAGTAAACATGTTGTTGCTGTCTGGTGAAAACTGACAACCACATATTTAGTTACTTTTTAAGGGGGTTTTAAGAGTTGCACGATTTTCCCTCCTCACCAAGGTGAAGGACATTGTTCCACTGAGTTTAAAACATACAAATAACAAACATAAAGTAATATTTAAAGACAACTACAACATATTCTTACTGTTTGCAAATGAAATCACTCAGTTAAATAGAAAGTAATTCAGTGATTCTATGTACCCAGCCTGAAAGCTGCCCCTGCCCATCCCCTCTGAGTGTGTTGTAATTACGTTCTTATGAGGTAAATACATAGAGTTCTTCATTGTAACATACCAATAGTCAAACAATGACTTCTGTTTACCTGAGAATCAAGAAAGGATTTGGTTGTGACGGTTGATTGATGCATAAACTGTTCTGACCTAACCATAGAGCGCACAGCATCCTCCTTCTGCTTAACTTCTTTCATTGTTTCACCTAAGTCATGAAAAGTTCAGAGACTACCACCAGTCGCATGCGATAAGCACCTACAGCTTTGAAATAGTACAGCTACTTGTTGGCTCGGCCGACTTAGAGAGCCACAGAGCCGCCTCTGACACCGAAATCATGTTAATGGGTTGGAATTTCAGAAAACAAAACTGCTTTTCTTGCTATTACGGCAATGACGAAATGGGTTGGATTGGGGGTAACTAGCGTTCCTATTGAACATTTCTATTTTGGGCAAAAGAGCCGGGACGAGGGAATCTCTGGGAGAAAACAGGCCAGTATGTGTGTGTTCACATTCCACACGTCTGACCTATGACAGTGCCCTCTGTTTTCAGCGCTCCGCGATGATCTAATGAGAGTCCAGACAGACCCAAGATTTAGGAGCTTGGAGAGCTGTTCTCATACAAGGGCAATTCCCTTCCAGCTTTATTTATCCAGGGAAAGTTACTGAGCACACATGTTCTTTTTAGCAACGCCCTGCTGCTCATTCACACCTGGAAGCCGCCTGGTGCAACCACAGACTTCTACTGATGGCCACCAAACGACTTCACTGAACCAATGAGGGTTAAACGATAATTATGGTTTATAATAACACGATCTGATCTTGTCTGATGCAGCGAGAAACATCAGTAGGGAGAGCATCATACAGGTTTTAAACAATCGCCCATGTTAGTCAACAATTTTTGGGAAGGCAAACAAGGACTAGTGGTAAAATTATGATCCAAACTGTGGATTGTAAACATCCCTCACAGTTTACAGACCGACTTCCTGGTTCAACTTTTGCTTACTGTATACTTGACATCGATTGCTCAGATAGATGTGTTGTGTAACGAGAGAGGTGTGTTCACTTTCGGTTTTACCTCCGAATAAAGTGCTAAACAGTATTTCCCAATGAGCAGACTGCTTGTTTCTTGCCCCTTTGGTCTTTCTTACACCAATGTTGCCATGTTCCCAGATCTAAGCAATTACTTTAGTGAGTATAATATTATTATTACTGATAGAAATGATGGCCAAATCTACAAAAATAAGATCCAAGATATAATAAATCAGGGTTATTCTTGCTCAGGGTAACTGAGTGACAGTTGTTGTTGGATACGACTACAAGAATGCCCCCAATAATGCCTTCTTTTTCAGTGATTTAGCTTGATTTATTACGGTTTTTTTTTAAATACAGAGCGTCCCTCAGTGTTTCTATTTAAACCTCCAGTTTCCTTTTCCCTTTATTTCACCATATTTTCTTGTTGGGACCATCTAACAGACAAACAATTCCAAGGCAAGTCCTCAGTTTTCTTTCTCTCCACCCCCCCCTTGCTTTTTCTGTCCTCTCATTCTCTGTCTCTCTTTCTCTTTGGTATTTCCCCACTTCCTCAGTTCTATCCAGCTGGGACGACTGGAGATTTTACACCCAATTGGTTGAGTCGGAGGCCTTTGTCGGAGCCCTTCTCTCGCTCCACAAGTGGCAGAAGGGACCTGAGTTGTGAATGGCGCTTTGTGTACTGTTTTTCTAAGAGGGGGCCCTCTCTCTCCCGCTCTCATCTGTCACAGGTCCCTCTCCGTCCGCGCTCCACAATGCCTGATTGTTTCTGCCAAGTCACCAGGTTCCAGGCCAGATCTGAACAACGCTTTCCTGCCAAATTCCGACCCCGGTTTTCGTTTTTCTTCCACTCACAAAGGGATTCTAAGTTACTGTCCACGTTTTAGAAGGGGACTTAGCTAGAAGTCCTTCAGCAACAGTTTTTGTTTGTTGAATGTGTGTCTCTGAGCTAAAGGCTGTAAGAATTTCCATAGACAGCAAAGGAAGGAAGGGAACTTAAACCAAAATGCTCAAAGAGAACAGTAAGTAACATGGCTGAGCATACTGTTATTGTGATTATTATGTTAGGTATACAGCATGTAGTGGTGCTATTCAGCTGAGACTCTATCATCAGGCTGTTAACCCTACATGTGGGATGATTTCCCCAACCCGACTTCACACTAAAAAACTCTGCAGGGCATGAGGACGAAAAAATTAAAACTCTTCACTCAACAGTGCATGCTCTGTTTAGTTATCAAGCAGGCAATCTCACCCGTATCACTTTCCAAGAAATATCTTAGACAGGAGAACTGCTTTCAGGGGAAAGAGCTGATGTTTTTCTAGATGTCTGACAATATGAAAAGGCTTTCGGAGATCCTCAAGGCGATGTGTGTGAGAAATGAATGTGTTTTTGCAGTCATCAGTGTAACATATCGATATATTACTGTTTCCTGAGAGTGTCCATGTAGCCAAATTCATTCTTTTGTCGGTCTCATAGGGACCTTCAACTGTAATCACTCAGTTTCTTCCCTCTTCTCAGTTGGGAAATATGTGATATTGTGAGGTACAGTATAAGACCTGTGGTCACAAAATGTTTTTCACATTCTGAAAGCTGTCCATGCATATGTTTTAGTGCACTGAAGTCACAGAGTATTACAAATAAATACTCAAAGGAAACCCTGCTAAACCATTAACATTTATGTACACTTCCAATTATTACAAAATATAGTGATGCATGACATCTCAGAACACACAGTATCTCCACTGTCTATCTGGCAGCTGTAGGCTAAACATGCATGGGTTCCTCATGTGTGAATTATTATTATTGTGTTGATTTATTGTGATTAATTGTGTTATTCTTCTTCTCTTTCTTTTTCTGTGCGCCGCAACTAATCACGGTGACATGTGATGCTTGCAAGTTTATTCTGGCACAGTCTCCTAGTCAATATCACTGAAATCATTTTTCATTTCCATTTTTTTTTTTTTTTTTTTTTTTTTTTTTTTACAAAGGCCTCATCCTTCTTGAGACAACACAGGCCCTACTAATGTAATTATTCCATCTGTGTGACACTAATGATACCTTAGTAAACATTTTGATAATGCAGCTACTGCACTGTAAAAGTGACAAGTCTCTTAGTAAATGGACTGCATTTATATAGCGCCTTTCTAGTCTTCGAACCACTCAAAGCACTTTACACTACATGCCACATAGCCATTCACACACACATTCATATACTAATGGCAGAGGCTGCCATGGAAGGTGCCAACCTGCTCATCAAGAGGAGCTCTAATCATTCACACACACACATACACACACACACACACACACACACACGCACACACACACACACACACACACACACACACACACACACACCGATGGCACAGCCTATGGGAGCGATTTGGAGTTCAGTATCTTGCCCCAAGGACACTTCGACACGAGGACTGGAGGAGCCGGGGATCAAACCGCTGATCTTCCGATTAGAGGATGACCCGCTCTTCCTGAGACACAACCACAACCACCCCAAAGACATTAGTAATATTTATTATGCATGCTCTCCAATCATTCATATGTGTTTCCTTGAGTGAACTTGATTAATAATGACCCCTAAAATGATGGGAATTCTTATTTATCAAAATATATTTGATGACTTCTTGGCTTAAAAACAGATTTCAACGCAGATCATCACCGTTCACGCCGACAAGTCATCTGGTAAAGGTGCACGGTAGCACACTGGTCACGTTTAACCTTTGCATTTGCAATGTTATTTAAACAATAGAGTCATCTAAACACAAGTAATGCGATTCTTTGCCTGATGACATGCTCGTGAAGTACACTGTTTTCCTGCTGCGGCCAATCACAAAAGGCCTTGTGGCGTGCTTATCAACAAACCCTGGTACTGTTGCATGATGAAACCATATCAGTGGCAGCAAGTTATGAGGCTGGGCATTCCTGGCCATATGAGACACAAGTTCCAAGAAACTAAGTCTTAAGCTCCCCCATAAACACAGCACCAGCAATATTGTCAGCTAAATATAGGCTCTCCTCTGTCTTCTCCCTCACTGGCTCCCCATCGCTCTCTCATCGCTCCAGTGTGGATTGCATGAGTTGATCATGGATTAGTGATTTGCTGTTTGTTGGTTGTCTGGGGGTTTTATAATCTCATGTACCCATATCACTGTGTAAAACAACATAGGTATGGAGAAATTTAAGCCTCTGACTGACGGCTGTTGCCACTCCTATCAGTCAAAACTGGCTGTGGGTGGAGTGAGGACAGCACTGGTGGCAGGTTGTAAAAATAAATAAATAAAATAAGTGAATATGTTTACTACAAAAAAAAGAAAAGAAAAGAAGCTTCAAAACAAAACCTTAAAAACACAACGTTACTCCTTTGCAACATAAAACTTGTACAAGCACACTTTACCAAGACATCAACACTGCAACCATTTGTAAAGTTATAATTTTAGCACAGCTCTATCAAGTGTTGAAGTCTCACTGAATGTAACTGGAGCCCTCATTTGTGAAAACGCAAACGTCAGTCCACCATTGTAGTTAAGCAAATAGTCAAAACATGTTCGACAGAGAAAGCAGAAGTCAATCAATATGAAATTATTTGCCAAGAAAGATGTTGTCATCTGGCATTTTTCTCTCCAAAGTTTGTAACAAGACCTGTTTCTACCTCCGTCATTTAAGATGGAGATGCAGCTACATGATTTTATGTAAGATTATTGTTTAGGTTAAGACAAGCCTCCGTCATTCTGCTCAAAACTGGCTGAAATGTCGTAGTTGTACAGTATGTAGTGTGGTTATAATCACTATAATTTCTGTAGCGGTTGCCCTTCAGTAGTTTATTTAAATTCTGATAGTTAGATTAAGATTTTTTGGGGGAAATCTCACACAGGTAGTGGATATAGCTTTTAAGCATTTATTTGGTATCTCACTGAGCTACTTATCTTATTTTGCTTCTGGGATGATTAATTTTGTAACCACAAGATCGCAAGGGTCAGACTCCAGCTCTGAATTTTGAGATGGCGCAATGTGATAAATGAGAAACACTTGAAAAAAGGAGATAAATATTAAGGATGAAGGAGAGGAGAGCAACGAGAAGATAGAGGGTTTTCGGGTCGGTTCTCAGTCTACAAAGGTTTAGCTAAGTGAAAGTACTATAAGTGGTTCTCTGACATCTTCAAGTCAAGAGTGGAGTGAGTCTCAGTTTTCATGGCATGACACCACTCAACCCTCCTCTGATTTACTAACCTGCATAACAGGCTAACTGGACGCAACATTCTGACACAGGTTGTAAAAGATCACATGCACAGAACACCATGACCCTCCGAATCACTTTACAACATTCAGACCCACATGGAAATCTGCTCTCTCACATGACACATTACAACTCAGTCAGATATATACGCAGTTCTCTCACACACTATTTGGATTTATGCTTCCATACGCTTTTCCTTCTTAATTCACTCCATTGCTCTGTTTTTTTAAAAACACATCCCCCCCTCCCCTCTCTTCATCTTTTTTTCTCTCTCTCTCTCTCTCTCTCTCTGTCTCTCACACACTGACGTTCAGTTTCACTCTGATATCTTACTCTTTAATAACTCCCTCTGTAAATTCTGCATTTTTCACCTTTTCCTGCCTCTGCGTCCGTCCATCCATACATACATACACTCTGCGACCCTCCTGTTTCCCTTCAGACATTTGACTGAGGGTCAGATTTACGTTTAAGGGCACCCAGGAGGCTGCATATTTCAGAGATGGACAGCCTGCTGTGATTTATTGTGCGCTAACACTGAAGTAGCAATCTGTTTTACTTTACAGAATTATGTGTGTGTGTATGCATGTGTGTAAATTGGGGGTGAAGGGGGCACTGTTTTCCTGAATCAGAAACAATTCATACAGTAACAGTCCGACACCCTCTCTGTTGCAATCTGTGGTGTCAGTTATCACTTTTTTTTTATTGCAACTTTATGTGCGGGTGTGTGTCTGCTTCTATGGAACTGTATTAGCGCGAGTGTATTTGTGTATTATAACTTATAAGGACCAATTAGCCACGAGGATTAAAAAGATGAGGGAAATCCTTCAAAGTGAACACGTGTATAGGGTTAAACTAAGAATTTGGATAAGGTTTAGATTGTAGTGAATGCTGAGATTAGGCTACTGGAGAGGAGGGTTTAGGGAATAAATGTGGTCAATGAAAGTCCTCGTAAGTATAGTGCAACAAAGGGAAGTCATTACAGTAAATGATGTATTAGCCTAATGACTCTCCCAGCTTGAGGCTTACATTCGAAAAAAAAGAGAGATTTTCCACTGAAACTCAGTAGCACAGCGTCTGCTTTTTTTTTAACAACTCTGAGGTGATGAAAGGCCTTGATGCTGCTTAATAGATTAATAGATTATCCCCATGGCAGTATGTCTGCGTGTCTTGACATACAGCATGAATGTGCTGCAGTCATTATAAGTCACTTTGGATGAGTATGCCCACTAAAAGCCAAAAATGTGACGTGTAGTTGAGATTTTGTGCGTGTGGTTTTGTGGTGCTGAATGTTTGAATGCATGGTTCTAAAATTTCCAGCAATTTTTTTGTGGCTTCAATCTACAGTCAGTGGTGGACAGACTTTAAAAATTACTTAACATGTTTAACATGATTGCTGCAGTTAAGAACTACTGTTGAAACCGTGGACATGACTATGTGCTATAATTTATGAGGCACCCTATTGATGCGACTCTAGATATGCAAAAAAAAAGTGATGAAAATAAATAAATAAACAATAAACAAAGGGAAGCCATCTCTCTATCCATCCAGATGGCATGAGCACACATTTTTAAACATACTCTCAAAATTAATGTTAATAATAAATATTTCATATTTAATTGTAAATGAATTATACATAAAATATGCCCAGTCAAGCACATATGTTGTAATTATAGCATTTCATATACAATAATAGATGAGAATAGAATAAAATAGAAAAAAAATCTTTACAAAAATTAACCCCGTAAGGAGCAGACCTATAATAAATACCTATAATAAATATATTATTAACTACACTACACTGATTTATAAATGCATGAAAACTATAGGGCTGCAACTAACAATTATTTTCATTTTTGATTAATCAGTTGCTGATATGGATTAATTGGTTTGCCATTTGGTCTATAAAAATGTTGATCACTGACAAATTTTGATTGTTGTTTTCGAATGTGTTCTTTTGTCCTGACGACAA
Source organism: Euthynnus affinis (assembly GCA_029490765.1). NCBI lineage: Eukaryota > Metazoa > Chordata > Actinopteri > Scombriformes > Scombridae > Euthynnus > Euthynnus affinis. The sequence goes on along the minus strand of CM055844.1, from coordinate 8,859,007 downwards.
CCCAACCGTATTTAACTTACTCATTGATGATCCTGGAAGACTAAAGAAAACAGAAAATATTCACAGAAAAGCTAAAACAAGCATTTTGACATCTTTTTCCTTAAAAAATGACTCCAAACTATTAATCGAAAATAGGCGGTATTTTTTGTTTTCTTTCAGAGTAGTCGCTTAATAGCTTAATCATTGCAGCTCTACTAGGCTATTAATGTCAAACTTTACACATTTCATTTAATATACTTTCAGCATTGGGCAATATCTCTCACTTGGGGTGTTTCATAACAACCATACTACAACTTCCAGGAAGGCTATGGTCTCACAGTCTCACTGGTGATCAATATCTTTCACTCTTTATCATCAAGAGACCGACATCACTTCATCTCTGCTTCATCTACATCTCCTCTCCTCAACGTGATTTCACAACATTCGCTCAATGCAAACTGTTGGCACCAAAATTAAAGCCCTTTGTTGTTTTTTCCTTGGCAGAATGATGTCTTCCATGCGAGCAACGCCTCCCTTTCAACCACCATCCGAGGAAGAGGAAGCGATAGGTCAAGACAATGCGGCCTGGGCCAACGACGAGCGAGAGGGTCCAAAGGAGACGAAGGCGTCGCCCTCTTCTCACGACCAACCCCACACCGACGAGCTGCAGCCAATCAGAGAGAAGCAGTCGGATGCTGAGTGGGAGAATGTCGGGCCTGCTGCGATGGTGAGAAGTGAATTACACACAGAGCTGAGAAATTGACCATATCTTATCTTGAGATATGTTGCCATAACTCAAATCTATAAAACAAATGTGGCGAGTGTGTGTACACAGTGTACGCAAGTCAAGGAGCGCGGATCATAAAACACTCATGAAATACATGCAGGAGTACACACGGTGTGCAAAATCTCATGCATAATGATGACTGTGCACAATTGAATGCACACACAGGTGAACGCATGCACAACACACACACTGTCTGGTCTGTGTGCTGCAGGCGCTGCTGTAGGCGGCCCAGTGAGGGTTCTCCTCTAGAGAGTTATACCCCTTGGTTCTTCTCATCTCCACAGGCTGTTCTGATGTGTGTGTGTGTGTGTGTGTGTGTGTGTGTGTGAGTGCGTGTTGAGGTTTTACTTTCTTATCTTCAGATTTTGTTGGTCAATAATAGACAAGGCGTGTTTGACTTCAGCCTCCGAGGAAAGGGCAAAGTTATGAGAGGAGAGTAAAGTTTCCTTAGTTATAAGTAATGTGGTAGAATACATTTAACATTTCCCAAACAAAAAGTCCTATTCAATTTTCAAAAGAATTAGAGTTCTTGGTTTGTGATTTTATTAGAGATAAATATATTTTTGTGTCATTTTGATATTTAATCTAAACCAATCTCTGTCCATAATAAAGCAGTTAAATGCCAAAAATGACTCGCAAACTTCAAGCATCACTTTGCATCAGTGTCAGCATTCAAAGTGGCCTTGAGGCAAAAAAAAAAAAAAAAAAAAAGTTCCCGAGCAAGACCAAATCTTTTCCCCTGTTTTTCCCCCCTGTTTTTTTCTGTATGCTCTACTGTTATGTGGTTACTGTCCCTCATGGGCTGCCATTGGAGACTTATGGGAACCTATAAAGAAGTGATTCTTTCAAATGTGTTCTGGATTAGAAGTAAATGTAAAAAAAAAAGTTGTTTTTGGCAAGAAAATAATCAGGTACATTGGTTTATTTAATAGAAAATGATGTTGTTTATGTACACCGTGTCACCAGCCCCCAGTAACGAGGAATAATATAAAAAAAAAAAGGAGAGAAAGTTTGGAGTTAAGAGTTTGATTGCCAATTTTAAAAAAATGAAAGGCAGTTTTTCCAACTAAATAAGATCAGATAAGAATAAGTTCACACTTTCTTTTCAGGTGTCTCCAAAATTTCTTCTTCAAATGTGAGGGAACTCTAATTTAATGCAAACAGACTTTGTCTTCTTTAGAATTTTAGAAACTTTTTATTTCCTAATTCATATTTTATTTACTTATACATTCAAGCTTATAGTATTGCCTTTGTATCCAGAGTGATCTTCAGTCAGTAAAAAAAAACAGGCTTCAAGGACAATTTGCAAGATAACAGCGGTAGTGCATTGTCTGCACCAGTGACCGAATGTGTGACCTTTTGGTTTTTAATATGATCTGACCACCAGGCTTTTTTTTTTCGCCCTGCTTGTATACATAACTCCTGGGCACCATTACATACGGGCCTGAAAAAACACACCTGAACAATCCGCAAGTGACACACTATCTCCTAATCCTCATTACAGAGGCATCCTCTGCTTAAAGACAAAGTGCACAACAGGGCCTCCTGGAGCCATTTCAAGGGCGTCTTAAGATCCCGCTGTTAGCCAAAGCCCCTTGTCTTTGAAACATAAGCCTCCTAAAGTTCTTGGAGATCCCCCCACTCTGTAAGGGGAGGAGAAAGTGTTCAGAAATAGCCCCTGTGTTAGAACACCTGTGCTAAAGTGTCTGTTGTGTGGGACAATGTGGTCGTCTTGAAGGGCTTATCCTCTTGGTAAATATAGACCCCTTGTGCCTCTTACTTAACTCATAACCCAGCAGAGCAAACAGCACTGGGACACAAACACTATGGTCATGTAGCACAAAATAGAAAGGCCTATTAGATATCTATCATTACCCTATCAAAAAGTCATTGTCACTGTCATTAAAACAAAAATCTAAGGGAAAAAATGTCTTGGATGAATATTTAGGTCCCTTAACATATATTCTGTAGATCTCACATCAGTGATCCACTCTGAATTCCTTATTAGTTTGGTTAAACTTACCGATACTTTGTAACACAGCTGTCTATTAATGCTGAAGCTGGTGATAATGGCACCAACATGTACATTTTTGTTTGATATGTGTGAATTTGTGCCCATGAGGGTTTTGAAGATAAAAATGGCAGAAATCCAGGCTTCCACCATCTAAGAAAATATTAATGCTGCCTTTAAAATAATCTCCACACCAGTCAAGTCATTCAATTAAGCTTCTGAAGAAACATGATCAGCATATTCAGCAGATTTCCCAGCAGAGTGAAAAACTGCAGAGACTCTTCTTTTTTTCAGTTTGAAGAAAACATCAATCCGATAGATAGATAGATAGACGTCTAATATTGCTGCAGATTGGTTTACATTGGAGTTAGCTAAAAGCCTGGTGCATCTCAAACAGACACTCAAGGGCACCTTGTGCTTTGGACAACAAGGGGAGTGACAAAGCGGCGGTATTTGATGACCTCGGAATGAAAATAGGTTGAAGACATACATGATGGAAACTTGCCATGTTGTGCTTTAATCGTCACGGTCTGTAAGAAGCAAAATACAATCCTAAACTTGACCTTTCCCCATCATGCCAGCCCATGCTAAGGTCAAGCAAAGTGTTGGCTAACTCAACAAAATAATACTGTGAGGATATTCAGTAAATGAAAGCTGTTTGTTCTATGTCACATTAAAAAAATGACACTCTGTACACGCTCTAACCTTGATGTGCTCATCTGCTGTCTCTTCACAGGAAAATGAAAGCAGTAAGGGCTGCTCCGTCTACTCCTACCGTACTAACTCTACCTCTCCACCCAAGCCAGAGGAGTGTTCCAGGGATCGCGGGGAGCCGATGATCGGCCTCGCTTTCGGGACGCCGGAACGCCGCAAAGGAAGCCTGGCGGATGTGGTGGACACACTGAAACAGAAGAAGCTCGTGGAGCTGACCAAGACAGAACAAGACGGTAAGAGGAAAATCTTCTCCGCTAATGTGTGTGTGTGTGCATGAGTTTCAGTCATAAGTTTCAGTTGTAATGTCTCCAGGGAAACTGGGGCACACACTTCAACAGTTCAGACCTGGAGGCTGCAAAGGATATAGCCACTTAACAACATGAAGGGGACACTAAATGCATGTTTTTGTCTTCATCTGAAGGGTTTTGAGAGAGTTTTATTAGCTTATACTGGTTTGAAAAATGGTATAAACCAAATGCAAATGCAACTTTTGTGGCACGGACGCAGTCGAAAGTGTGATTGTCAGAATTCTTCAGTGCCAGGTTTTTTCTAGTCCCTCAGAGAATTATCGTTTGTACTCCTGTACAACAAAAATGACTTGTGCAGCTTTCTATCTTGCTCAACCAACCGACATATTCGACCGAGGTGGTAAAATTACACACCAAAGTAGCGAAGGATGATGTATATGTTGCTATATTAAAGTAATTCACTGACCCTGATTTATGGCCATGTCACACTTTGTGCAGCAGCTCTCGTCTGACCGGACCTTATTTGCATTGTCAGCCTTAAAGCTGGCTGCCGAGCGGCTCGAGTCATCAGGCTGAACGGCAGCACATAAACAGCAGTTCCGACCACAGTAAATGTGCCCGCTTTTATGTCTAACAACAGCTGATCGTAAAGATATGATATCTTGACAAACACAGATCCATATTTCAGCTTCAAAGTAACTTCTTAACAACGAATAAAAGATAAACTTTTAACTGTGTGGCATGTTGTTGATTTTTTTCCGACAGCGCTACTGCAGATAGAAAGCGCCAGAAATGGTTATAGATCAGAGTTCCTTCCCCCTTACGTTTGATTGACAGGACTCTGTTGTTACTCATTTACTATTAACTCAAAGATATCACGAAAACAGCGTTATCTCTGTATTTTGTTTTCTCTTTCTAAACACATCCTCTCCAGAGGCTCTTTGAACGTCTAAAATTACAACTGACAGATCCCTCACTCGTTGGATCATAATATCAATCAGTGAAAACACAGGTTTCCCTTTCTCCTCTGCTCCTCTGATCTACACCACTAACACAGGAAAAGCGGTGAAGTCTCCGTGTCTCAGCTTGCCCCTTCCTAACCTTCAGCAAGCCAGATCTAAAACCATCTAACACACCTCTTTACTGTTATGGTGCACATAGTAATCGTGATGATATCAGAGGAGTGCTTGATCTCTCTCATTTAGAGGTTTTACTTTGTTATTGATACAGTAAAGTGGGCCAGAATGGGACAGCCAGAGGCATAATATAGTAGTACACAGAGTCTTTAGTTGAAAGATAGGTAGCTTTTCCTCTTATCTACAGTACAGAAACTGGTTTGAAAGGAAAAAACGTGTGTGCGACTGTGTTCAAAAGTGTTGTGACATCTTCCTGTCAAATCAAAGAGGACGTGAGTGGAAGGAAATGCTGGGGGACAACTTTAAGTGTGTGTCTTCTTTTCTGTTTTTATCTTCCCCCCCCCCCCCACCACATATGTAGATTGCTCCTTTTCCATCCAAGAACTACCTGCTTCGTGTTTGAGATTACGCTTTTCCAAATATACGGCTGGTTTCTGCATATAGCCAGTTAAAGATATCAGAATTATTTTTCTTTCGCTGCCGTTTGTTCTTGTGCAGCGTGAAAAACTCAATAAAGTGAAATAATCCATAACAGTGAACATGAAAAAAAAAAAAAAACTTTCTCACATTTTCCTCAATGTTTCCAGCCCTTTTCATCGGACAAAGGAATGTTTTACCGATAGAAACTGATCATAAACAGAAGGTTTACTGAATGTTTTCTAAAAAATTAAAGGGACATGATGGATTGAGATTCGAATATCATGCACTGTATAAATGTTTTGAAAGAAAGCTGGAGTCTGTCTTTCCAAATATCTGTAAAGAAAAAACAAGCTCTAGTCATGCATAAAGTCTTGTGCGCACAGGCTGGCAGATCAGCAGTGGATTTTACACACACACACACACAGATACATTAGTAGCGCCACAGTTCTTTTGTGAATACAGCCCAAAATATTTCATCCAATGATGCCCAAAATGACTCAGATTTCCTGTATATTTTTCCTTCTCTTCAGGAAAAGAAGAAAAAAAAAAAATAGAACTCTCTATTGAGCTTTGTTCTTCCTTTGCTAATTAGCGAGGCTGCTATCCCCGAGGACTCACAAGTGGCATTGATCATGCTGCAGACACTTAGTTGAGACAAAAACAAATGAGATAAACGGGCAATATAACCAGGCAGATTGACACATACAGTGTTAGCGTGAATAATAACTCTTGTCTTTTAGCCTTGTAAATGTCCCTGTAATTTTCTGTGATCCTTGAAGACTCATTATAAAAATGTCTTTCATGCGGTGCGCTAGTAATGCATTTCATTTTGAATATTGACAGGTACCTCTGCATTTTTTTCCTAATGAGTTTAGTTAAAATGATTGGAAGCGATCAATAGATCACTGAGGGTGAATGCTCCATTATGTGAGTTCTCCTTCAGAGGCATTTAAACCCCCTGACAGTTACATTCAAAACTGATGAGCGATAAAGCTCCACACCCATTTTTTTCTCACATTCGTTCATAAGTTTGAATAATGCCTCTTCGTCAAATAACGACTTTCTCTCCATCACCGGATTGTTGTCTTTTTACATTTTCTTCAACCACAGAAGGCCTTTAAAATCCCTTTTGTCACATTTTTAGAATCCCTCTCCAACAGGCAACCTTGCTCTCATCTTGATTGAAAGATTTGTTTTGGTGGTAACCGGTGTGACGGCAAAGCATTCAAAATTCACAACCTGTCAGATTTTTTTGTTTTGTTAAAGGAATGCAATGCGGAAAGGAGTGCAAGGCCATCCTGGTAAATGGGCTTATATATCGATTGGCGTGGCACCAATGAGAGATCAGTCTGTATTTCAAATGCTACATGGCAGAAGACTCCGCAGACTCATTCCTTGCCTTTATTCCAAGTCTTTTTTTGCCTGACTCTTCAGTGGCATGTGTTCACTTAGACCGACACTTACAACATGGTTTTGTTCAGAATTGTCTTACAGCACAACCAGATTTGATCATCAGCACTCAAATGGCAAGCACATTAAAGCCTGAACAAGGCCGTCCCTTGCCTCGTCCTCCGCCTCCTGCTGAAAAGGTTCTGTCGTCTTAGCTCCCCTAGGTTAGATCGGCTGTATGATCAAATGGAACAGACCCTATTAGCCACTGAGCGCTCACTTAGCCTAACATGGCTGACCCCTCCGTGCACTGTAGCCCAGAGCTGAAGTATAGATGATGTCGTTGTTAGCTTTCGCACTGTGCTCACCCCCTGTCGGGACGCTGTTAGCTGTTCACTACTCAGAGGAGCCCTAAGTGCCTGTGACAGTTTTAATGAATAGACATGGCCTCGCTTTGCAATGTGTGAGATTTTTTTTTTTTTCCACCCAACTGCCGCCTCAGCTTTTAAAAGCTTTATCAAGAACTCTATAAGACTGTGTCAGCCAGCTGTATTACCACACAGCTGGTTGCTGCAAATACGTCTTTTTTGACTGGACTTTCACAACATACAAGCCAAGAGGGTGAAGGTCCGACATTTTCTTGACAATCTTCTATTTGTGTTGAGCTTTGCCTGTATTGTGTGAAGATTTAGATACAAAGCCTTACTGCATACAAAAGACTTCCTCCATAATATTAAAGCACTTAGTACTTATCAGACTGGTAGGCTGGTTACTGAATAAAATGTTCAAGGCCAGGATAAGGGTACATTGGAAAAAAAAAAAGAATGTGGGCACCAGAAATGCCAGTGAATGGAAAATGCTCTTCTGTCCTGTCATTTTTTTTTATCTAAAAAAGAAGAGACAGAGAAGATGGAAAATTAAATAATGGATTAACCAAAGAAATAACCAGAATAATAACTTGTCTCTTAGGTGCCTTATTAGCAAACACTAATCTGAATTCGTCAAGTCTCCTTAATCCCTTGATATAGAAAAAAAATGGAAAAGCAGTCAGGAGTGGACGTAGTTTATCTGAATGCCCAACCATTCTAGGACGCTGCCTGATGGACAGTGAAGTGTGCAATCAAGCTCCCTCGGTTTTGATGACTGAATTATCATCATCCGTATTGTTGTGCCTCACAGGGGCCGACCCACTGTTAACAGGCCCTGGCATGGGCATGGCGCCCTCGTGCCAACTTAGTCAGCCATCTAATGTGCCTAGAGCAGCTCCGGCGCCTGGCAAACACTTAACATCACTCTAATCCCTGCTTACACCAGGGCTAGTATGAATTACTGTACAATTCATGTGTTTCATTTGCAAATGAGCTCAGGCTCAATTACCGCCACACTGTACGGCTGCAGCGCTATAAAACGGACACTGGCGTGACTAATTCATGAATTCAACTGAAGTACCTTACTTGAACTAGAGTTAAGTCTCAGTCCGTCGTAATAACAAGGAGACATCTTCTCCTAAGTGTGACAAATGAATAACAGCACATCTGTTTTTTTTTTTTTCCTCCCACAGTCTGAGATAAAAGCATAAAGACTGACTGGATGGAAAAAAAAAAGGCTTCAAGTCAGGCAGTGTCAAATATTGGATGGGATGTTGCTCTCATGTTTTTTCATGATCACTGAACGTTCACGGTGTTGACAGGCGGCTTGACAGTTACCCATCAGTCTGAATAGACATGGACATTTGCTAACCTTTTTTTTTTCAGGAAATGAATCGAATCCATTGCACAAGAGCTACACATCATTATCATCCTATTTATCTATTGTAGATATCCAAAAAAAATGTGCACAATATTTAGCTGAACCTACTGGATAGCATACATCGGATATACATAACAACCCAGACCAATGGTGCAATTTCAGATTCCTGGACTACATTAACTGCCCCACACATCATATGGAGACAGGAAACATCACAGCCTTACAATTATTAGAGAAAAAAATGCACTATTAAAGGTTCTGAAAACATATGTTGGGTCCAACATGGATGCAAAACCAAAAATGAGTTTTAGTTATTTCACAAGAGATTTCTTAATTTGTGTTTTTGTGTAAGCTCTTCTTGCAGGCTTGAATAAAGGTGCTCAAAAGAGAATTTAGCAGCATTTAAATTAAAATCAGATTCGGGGCTGTTTGCAGATGTTGACAGGTCACTGTCAATCAAATCTTGTCAAACCACACCCACACAGTACTGATGAGTTTTTTAGTGTTCAACTCTTAAAAAATAAACAAGGATGTTTTAGGGTCTTTAAAACACTCCATTAAAGCCGCCGTATCTCAATTAAATTCAACAAATAAATTACACCGCGAACCTCTTGACGGTGTAGTCGATATGTAGGAGGAGGAAACAAGTTCGCTGTTCTCTGAGCGCTTCCAACTACGCTGTCTTGTGACCTCTTGCAGCTTCTGGTGCAGTTACTGTTTTATGAGCCTTGTTCATGTACTGTGTGGTAAGCCTGTGTTGTCCAGTTTGGAGGAGTCTGTACTGTGTCATTGAGTTGAGGCCAGGCCAGAGCTGGGCACCCAATCACCCATATAATGGCTTCCCCAGCTGGAAGAAGAGGTCAGAGTGAGGCCAAGCCTTCCTCTAACCCTGCTCCTCTGTGACAATACAGACATTCTGCCCGGCTTCGCTTTGTTCTCTCTCAGTGCTGAAAGCCTGTTTCAACATCTCTGCTGTTACCGCCACTCAAACTGTGGAAACTATGTTCTTCTCTGGAGGGGGTCTAGCTGGTCCGGCTGGGAGAGATGAGTAATCAGGCGCATCCAGGACTTGTGTACCTCTGTGTTTTTGTCAACAACTGTGCCATGAATGTTCCGTGTCACTCCGTTACCTGAAATAAAACAGCTGTGGGATTCCTCTTTTGCTACAGGGGGGGGGAACAAACGGATCTTTCTTCGAATCAGCAGTTCAGTTACCAGCCCAGGCCTGCAGCCCAGGTTAAATCATCTGTAGGCTTTTTCAGCAAAGCTAAAGATGAAGCCGGAGTGCATGACCGAACTTTAAGCGAGGCCTGTGAGCCCTGTGTGCCTGATCTGTTTGTATGTGTGTGTGTGTGTGTGTGTGTGTGTCTGCGTGTGTGAGGGCTTATGATTCATACACTCAGGTGGAAGTAGTTGTGATGACAGCTTAACAGGCAAGTTGGGTCGGGCCCGAGAGTTAAGCTTATTGGCTAATTAACAAGGTCTTGGCTCTGGCACTATGTTTGCCTTCCTCTATGGGATTGACGGCTTGAGCTGTGATTGTGTGCAGGTAGAAGCTTTGTCTGCGTATGTGTGTGTCTGTGTGTGTGTGGATTAACATTTGAGACACCGGTGAACAAAGTACCGTCCCATCTTGCCATATTAGGGCCAACAGGTCAGTGTGTAGAAAGGCTTTATTTGATCTATTTCGATTTCATTTTTAAATCTTGAACTTTTAATCTGCTTATAGCCGCATTCGGTGGTCAGCACTGCTCCCGTCGTCTCTGCCAACAGGCCAACTCCCCCTGGACTTCTTGTGGTTAGTTTCAATCTCTTCCCCTGTAATTGATAGGGATCTCTTTACTAATGATCAGCCACAGCCTGTGGGTCTTGACTACAAATACAGTCAGTGGGATATGCCTGGTAGCCTTCTCCTGCTCAGTTTGGCTGCGGGCCAGCCAGCATATGGTACGAGTGGATGCAATGTGGTTTGCCGGAACACTTTTGAATGTCATCCAAAAGAATCAGATTAAATAGCGATTTTATCAAGTCCTCCCTTTTTTACTAGAATTTCAGTAAAATGGCAAATTATTCACCTGATAATTTAACATCTGGCGAAAGCCGACATGATATAATTGTAACGAAAAAAGAAACGGCGTGTGTCGTAGCCAAGGGAGATCATGTTTGAAACCAGTGGAGTGTGTTTGACACGGCTCCTCAAAGATGTGGACTTTCAGTCTGTTTCAATGCAAACTGTGATGACAACTGTTTGTCTCCAGTGAACCCTCAAACACATGGCTTTGATATAGATATAATGCATCTCTGTTTTAGCATATCATTCGTTTAAAAATGTTGGTAAAACAAGTAAAAAAAAAAAAAAAGCCCACAGAAGTTAAAAAATTTTCACTCTGGTGCATAATCAGAATTTTCGTTATATTTCTGTCCTCCTTTTCTGATAGTGAACAGTTAACTTGGAACTGTTAACTTAACTGTAAATTATGGTGAAAATCGTCTTCAAGCAGCAGGAAACAGTAAAATTGGGACATGTGGAAACATCTGTACGCAGCACTTTGTGAAAAACAGAAAAATGATGATCCGTATAAAAGTGAAGTGAAAAGTGAATTTTACTTTTCCTGTCTTAGTGTTAGATACGTTTACTCATTTCAACAAAATGTCTGAAACTTCAATGACTTTACTGAGAACAAGTAGCGTCATTGGGGGGTGGGGGGGGTGATATGGGGTCCAGGCATTCATGTTGGATCCACTTGCCTTTCCTCCTCTTTGGTCAGCTGTGGAGCAGTTGTAAACTCAGCCCACACTCACCTCTGCTCCCCCCCCCTCCTCTCCTCTCCTCTCCTCGCTGATATTTGGCTCCCTGAACCCCCTCATCTCCCCTCTGTGACCCAAAACTGCTAGCTCCACCCACATCAGCTCCCCCGAGGGCCCGACCCAAAACAACGTTTCTATTGTGTCTGAACCACACATCGCGCTGTGTGTATGTATGTGCGTATGTCTGTGTGCTAAGTAGGGTAGGGTTTCATATATCATGCCTAAAGTGGAACCAGAAGCTTGGGTCTTGAACTGGTATTTTGGAAGCGTGCGTTTGACAAAGAAACAATTTTGCACCCTGGATATGAGTTTCTTTTTTTTTTTTTTTTTGTTTATCCAAGAGTAGAGTTGTAAACTTCACGTAGCATGATAGAGTGGAGAGACTACACTGCCCGAATGCGTTCAAGTTAATTGGGTTTGCATTTTTTCAAAATCACAAAAATGACATCATTCTGCAAACTTTGGTCTGTCCAATCTAAATAAGAGCATTCCAATAACTTTACGTCTTTTGTATTACAACAAAAAAAAAAAAAACCCAAAACAAAAACTTTGTTCTTATTGAAAAAGGTCATTTCTATTCATCAACAAGACCATTTACGCCCGGTGCTGCTGCGGTGCGTCATACGTCCGAGCTTGTATAGATTTTAGAGCTCATCAGTCATTTGCCCATGACTGTTCTCACACACAAAGAACTACGGTGGAGGAGTTTGAAAACATCTGAAAAGTATTGTCTTTGATTTATTCTTAAAACCGCTGATATCTAAGAGAAGTGTAATAAAATGCGTCAGTAATAAGACGTGTCATCTCCTACAAATGTTGTTCCACCCTAAATTTGAATCGGAGGTATAACGCGTTTGGCATTTTGACATCTGGGATTTTTTATCAGTAATTTCTGCAGCTCGGCCATTCAGCGATTCTCTTTTTTTTTTCATCCTGTGGTTTCTCAACAGACTGCTTGTTGATATCATTGCTGTAATGCGGGGCAGGCCTGACCTCTCTGGCTGTACAGCACGGATCAGCAGCGGGGTTTTTCTAGTATTAAGCTCACACCTTGAGCAGAAATCCTACCCTTTGTGTAATTCAGGGCTGCAGGGTTTGGACCTGTCGTCTTCGGCTGTGCGGCCGCCTTATATCACATAAAGTACTTTACGCTGCTGGGAGTCATGGGACATTTTTGACATCGGCTGACCTCGGTAGGAATCAGAGCCCAACCCAGGCAATGCTGCCGCTTGGAAATGCAGTCATTAAATTTTGAATGTGTCTGAGGTCACAAATACTTTTAGATGACCTACAGGCTGCTTCTGCATCATGATTTTGGTAAGGACAACATGCTCCTGTTGACAACTGAAGTTATTTAAATTATTACTTGATTGACAGAAACTTAATTAACAACAACCATTTTGATAATTGATTTGTTGTTTAAGACATTTTTGAGCAAAAATTCACTGAATTCACTGATTTTTTTTGTCTTCTATGGTGTTAAACTGAATATATTTGAGGATTGGACTGTTGGGTGGGCCAAAAAATTAATCGAAATATGTCATTTTGGGCTCTGAGATAATAATTGGCAACTATGCCATCACTTTCCTTTTATTACTTTTTATACATTGTTTTGTCAAAGAAATGTTTTGTTGCATCAATTGTGATAAAACCTGCTTTTTCCCCCAGTTGTTGCACATACAGTATTATAAATCAACATGAATTAGAGGATCATCTTAACATTAGAATTATGACTGCAATACGTGCAAAGCTAACATATGGCTTTTTACAGGTGGCCCTCTCTGTCAAATTGGGCATATCACTTCACAATAAGCACAAGAATGTGTGTGTGTGTGTGTCTGTGTGTGAGGGGGTTGATGATATGAAAAGAAGGTTACACAGGGCTACTATCCCTCAGAATCCCCGACCCCCCCCCCCCCAAATCCAGGAGGGACGGCTGCTTTCTCAGGCCATGTTCTGCAACAAGCGAGTCTGGGTGTCATCTGACAGATGAAAATAGTGTGTGTGAAATGGACACCGTGCTAACACGCAGCCGGGCTAACCACTCTGCAGTTTAATGGTTTTACAACACTGAGTGAACAGTGCTAGGCTAATGGCTGTGTGTATGTGACTGTGTGTGTGTGTGTCTGTGTGTGTGTGTTGTAAACTCTCTCTGTGCAATTAAATGTCTCAGCAGTGTACTGGTATTCTTTAATCGGTGTGTGTGTGGGGTGCATGTATATTCAACAGCTTCAGAGTGTGCTAGTATTCTCATATCAGTGTCTGTATGTGTGTGTTTCCTCCTTCTGGCTGGCCTGTCTCCTCATGTTTGGACATATGTTGAGTTTTATTTCACTGAGACATCAATCCTGCTGGCCAGCTGTTAGGACAGCTGCTCTCTCTGTGCCTCTCTTGCTCTATTTCTTCTCTTTCGCTCTCGCTCTATCTCCCTATCTTTCTTCGTATTTGTCTATCTCATTCCTTTTCTTTTCTTAATATTGTTATCTCTCAGCTTACCCTTCCTGTCATTGTTTCTATTGTTCTCTTCAACCGTTTTCTGTATTTTATCTTTCTATCTTTTCAGTTTCTTTCTTTTTTTCCTTTCTTTCATGTGGTATACATAGAGCACTTCCTTTTTTTCAAATGGAACTGTTCAAGTTTTAGGTCAAGCAGCAAGAATAAGAAAAGGTGTCTTAGATTCAGTAGAAAGCTCAGGGTAAGAATAGGAAGGACTTTCTTTCTTTCTTTCTTTCGTTCTTTCTTTCTTTCCTCTCTCTCGCTGATGCTGTGGGGTCTGCAGCTGAAGTCACACCACTGACATAAATTTGGAAGTGCAAAGTGTAGCTGTCAGCTTCCATTTACACACGTTCAGTAGTGAAGTGAAGACGCGAAATTGTTTTTTCAGCCGTGGGTGTGTTACACAAACATCAGGCACCCACTAGAACATTGGCCTTTGTTATTTTTAACATTAACTAATTTTTCAGATTAATGTTTTTTTTCTCTCTTTACCTTGGCGCTCTGCTGCAGACTTAAGAGTTTCTGAGCTCTGGCAACGCACATTGTGTGTGAGAGAGAGTGAAAGAGACGCTATGTTTTCATCCAAATGTCAAGTGATTTATAAGGGAACTTTCGAAATGTCATCAAATATAAAATGTGTATTAAATATTCGTCTATAAAGCAAATTAACTGCCTTCCTGAATGTAGACCTACTGCATGTCAGGAAACAAATGGAAAGTCTCTCTCAAGCGGTGTTATTGTTCATTAATGTAATCGAATGTAGGTCATATTTCATGCTTTTACCTGAAGAGAAACACTGAAAAACCAAAAACTCAACCGAAAGGATCACCGTACAACCACAACGGAGGCTTGTCTTGTTGTAAAAAATAACACGATCCTTCAGAGAAAGTGTGATGAACATTTTTAAGCTGCGTGAGACTGAACCAGGCTTCCAAGACAAAAAGCTTTTCCACTGCGAGCAAGTGTAACGCCTTTATATGCCATAATAGAGATGTGGGAGGAGTAGGAGTTACTGTTTAAGGATCCTGGAAGTGAAGGTCCAAATCATTTTCGCCGTGTACAATGTTAGATGACTAGTGGTTGGAGCACCTCCAAGGCTTGGGTAAACATGAAACTTTCTCGGTTGAATCATCTGTTGCAAAGGATGAGCAAGTGTGTTAGAAAATATCAGTGGAGAAGTTTAAGGAATAGTTTTATATTATGGGAAATATAATTATAACCTTTTTTTTTCTGTGGACTTGGTGAGGTTCTGGGATCATGTTGTCAAAGTGTGGCTACCATGCACCCAGTGGAGACTCCAGGAAGTCACTGGGCCCGGCCAATGGTTCCAGCACTTTCTGTAAAAACCGCAACTTGTTGTTTTTCCATTTCTGTTTAAGTAAGGATTAAACAAACCAGATACAACGTGTTAACTAGTGAGCTTTAGAGGTGCTGTTCAGTAAACTAGCTGTTTCTCTTGGCTTCCAATCTTCTAAACAACTCCTGGCACTAACTTCATATTTAGCGTACAGACATGAAGCCATCCAGCTACTGAGCTTCAAATCTGTTGTGTACAGTGCTAAGTGCTATTCTGTAGCTTTGCTGTCCTTCTGCAGAAACCCTTTTACGCTTATGGCAGCAATTTGAACATTCTGGCAATTATGGCAACAAACAATTAAGTGTTTTGAATTTGCTACAGCTGTTGCACCAGCGTGTGCGTAAATTCAAACGTAGCCTAGTTTTGAACGTAATTCATAATTTAGCTGGAGTTTACACGCTGCTAACGTTTCGAGGGTTGCACCACTTGAAATAGTTCCAACGTAGGCATAAGTTACAACTTAAATCTTACACCTAGCCCGTAGTAGGTGTAAAGTCCTCCGCAAAGTAACGGTTGGCAGGGTTGGCTTAGAGGTTGGCATGACGCACGGTTTTGAAAGGTGGGATAACTCGGAGGATGAGGAGGAGTGAATTATACTGGCTCTTTTGCGTCAGTGACGAATTCTCCCTGATAGATTACACCCCTCGGACATCTATGATGACTTATGATTCATGATTTATGTATCATACTCACGCTTTCGTTTTCCACGGGTGAAGATACGGAGGATTACCGACCTGCTGGCAGCAAACTTGCAACATGACACGGACGGAAACGGTGCCCTCAGTCCGTCCTTACAAGTGTGTCTAGCACTAAGATATTTTGCTACAGGATCATTTCAATGCTTGGTGATTCAATTCGAGTGCATAAATCTACTGTATGTAGAGCAATAAGAGCAGCCGTACTATCATTACGTCTGCACTCTAACGACTATGTTAAGCATGACAGGTCGTAGCCTAAAATAACATACGTTAAAAGCAACAATAAAGGCAGTCATTGACAAGACAACCAGTACTTTATTTTCAGAGAGAATCATAACGTGGTGAATTACACTGTAATGATGATGAAGAGCGCCCACCACAGATGTAGCATAACTAAGTTATAGGCTATGAACCTAACGAATAGCAAAAGTGCCATTATTTGGTTAGTGTGAATGTTTGAAAGCACCAATCTGCGGTAGGCAACCACCTTATCCCAAATTGTCAGCCCGACTGTTTTCATTCTATTTATGTCATTTGACAACATGGTAATAAACTAGTAAAAACATCATTTTCTGCAACAATATTTTAGTTAGTGTTGATTTACGTCAGTGTAGCTAAGACGAACCTTACGTCTCTGTGGTGCAACCAAACATCGACGCAGCTTTACTGTATCGAACTAACTAGTTTCAACGTTTCGTTTAGCGTGGACTTTGCACCCCAACTTCAGAGAGAACTTACGAACAGCTGGGTAAACACGCTGCTGATTTGCACCTGACTGGCTTATTCCTCTTTAGCATGGTAGCTGAGGCTGATGGGAGTTGTAGTATTTAAAGCCATCTGCTTTACTGAACTGACATAATGGTTAATTAGAAAACAAAGTTGAAATAGTGAAAACTTATTAACTTAACACGATCTATAGTATCATCAGATTATCCGGGACACTCTGGAGTTTCCATGTGGAGAAACATTTAAAATATCGTTAAAAGAAAAAAACGTCTGGTACCTACAGCTTCTCCAGAAAATTGTTGCTTCTAATTAATTTCAAGAGAAACTGAAACACAGAGTGAAAGACAGAAAGAGGGCAAAGAGAGAGAGAGAGACTCAGACTGAGTGGAAGCCTGTGGCACACTGTGTTGTTCTTGGCAGTGGCTGTTTGGGAGTGCTAATGCTTGCCTGCCTAACACACACACACACACACATACACATACACACATACACACTCCAACGCACACAGTAAGTTGCCTGTGGCTCATGTAAAACACCCCAAACACTGTCTCTTGGCAGGTTGGCGTGTGGACAGGTGATAAAAGTGTGTTTACTCGAAACACTCGCTGCATGGTTTGCTGGCTGCCTTGGTGCTGATTTACTATGACTCTGTTTCTTGATCCACTTCTTATCTCCTTCTCCTTCTTTCTGTATACTTCGTTTTATTGCTTGCTCATCTCCTCTCTTTCCCTGTTGGTGTTTTAACCATCTTCTACGACCAGGTAAAAATCGATCACAGGGTTAAAGTTCAGAAAATGTCCAGTAATCCTTCTACTGTTGAGAATAAAGCAAATGATTGACAAGCTACTCTCGCTCTGTCAGTATTTATACATCAGTAGAACTTTCAAAATTTCAATATTTTTCATCCTGGACCCTATTTTCACATAATTTTGTGTCTAAGTGACTAACGGGGACAACAATTTTTTGAAATTGGTCCAGTATTGAGTGAAAGCACTTTAGCCAGCAGCTGTAATGTAATCCAATGGGGCAATAGAGACCCGTCAATGTACGTCCACTAAAAGTGCCACCGACAGGCTCAGATTGTTCTTATATGTGTCTGATAACATTATGGAGAGGGCCATACAGAGAAATAAAACTCTTTCACTTGATCCAGTCTGTTTGTTACTGTGTTTAAAGAAGTCTCCACATTGCAAAACACCAAAGTTTCCCTTTAAACAGGCTTTTTCACTCTCTCCTTACTTTTTCTAGCTCCCCTCTTTCTTCTTCATATTTTCTTTCATTCTCATTTTCCCCCCTACTTCCTCTACTACTCTTCAAACCTCTCTCTTTCTCATTCCTCCTTTCTACCGCTCATAAAACCGTACTTATGCTAGATCCGTATATACCCCTTGACTCACCTTCCTCATCATTGTCGTCTTCCTTTCTTTCATCTACCCTTCCCTCTCTTCTCACCCCATCCATCCTCCCTCTCCCTCCTCGTCTTCAACCCATCTGTCTTCCGTGATTCTCCTTCACTTGATAAAGGCGCCGGTGTTCGGACAGCAAGGAATTTTTATCCACCCTCCAATCTAAACAGCACTTGATCCCTGACTTGGTTGCAGGGATAGATAGAGAGCCATCTAGGGTAAAACATCCCCCTCTCATCTTCTCTCATCCCTCTCTTCTTCTCTTCTTCCTCTTCCCCTCCCCGCTTACACTTCACCCCTCACATCCCCCGTCTCCTCGTCTGATCTGTTTATCTGTACGGGGGGTATAAATTGTGCATCTGAGTACACACACGGTTGACTTATGCAGATATATCTTGGAATTACAGGTTGTATTTTCTTCCTTAAGTGCTTCCATAAATTGCAGTCCCTAATTTTGTTTTAAACTAGACCCGCTGAACGAGCGCGCGTCGGCGTCTTTAGGTCTTGTGATGAGATGAAAAAAAAAAAGAAAGAAGAAGAAGCCTCTCATCCCTGACCCCATCCTCCAGCTTTCTCCCTCCTCCACCAACTGTAAATATCACCCATTGAACTGAATGTACACAGATACGCATCCAGCGGAGCCACTTGTCCAATAAATGACTTGTCTTAGCCCTTCCTTCGTTACAAAATAATTTACTCTGATGACACAGACGCACCCGCCCTCCTCCTCACAGACAGGGACTCAGTCACAGCCTACCAGAAATATGTTGTCCACTTCATTCAGTGGTGTCAGAGTCAGTCACCTCCTCCTCAACGTCACCTCCAAAACACGAAGGATCTTTTCTCTGACACTCGCAATAAACTCACCACCCCTCATTGCCCCACTTCCGTCGTTATAGGACAAAAATGTCTGTGTCAAAAACTTCATTTCCAGAATTTGAGCCCTTTAAATGCTTACCTACCAAATATTCATTCATACCTCATACTCATACCTCTGGCTGTAGATACAGACAACCACCCTGCCAAAAAAACAAAACAAAAAAAAAAAAACTCTGGGTGGAATTTTATGCCCTCAGTTATCACTGCCTTAAATAGCCTGGACACACTGTAACAGACTTGTTTTGTCGTGATGTTCTTGTTTGTTTATACCCTGTTTCGGGTGCTTCTTGTGTACAAACTGTGAAAGCAAATTTTCTCTACAAAGGGCAATAAAAAAAAAATGAATCTGCATCTGAATCTAAATCTAGAAAAAAAAAACTGGGTGGATTCCATTGTCCTGAGGGTGGGGAAATTGTACTAATTACCTTATTTTACTGCAATGTCGACCATCTGTCTGGAAATACCCGCTGTTTTATCCAAATATGGGAAATCACCATCAGAAATTACTGTAGATTCGAACTTAATTCTTTGTCTTGAGGCTGTCTGCCACACTCCGTCTCTCGCTGCCATTGTCCCTCCCTTTGTTTACATTGATCCCATGTGATCTGGACGGCTGCATTAGCTTATTTACAACAATTATAATCCGACTGTAAACATGCGAGGCTTTAATGGACTCAATGAGGAAGTTGTGCTCGGCTGACGGACGGCATCTCATGACCACACAATGGGCCCATACGCACAAACTAAACATTAAGCCATTCACAATAGGCCATGTGCCCTTATGAATGCCTATAGTGCCTTTTGTCAGGATAAAGGCACCACAAATGAGCTATTGTCTGACTTAACCATTCTAAATCAGGCAAGCCCTCAGGGGCATGTTTTCCACACAGCTCCCAAGAATGTCTCCTTTTTTTGTGCGTGTGTGTGTGGGTGTGTGTGTGTGTATTTTTTTTTTTTTTACATCCTTGGTGACTGAGGCTTCGGCGAAGGGCCCTGTGTGATCATGACACCGTATGTTGCGCTTCCGCTGACACAAAAGGGTTAGGGTTAGGGTTAGGGAGCAGTTTTACATGCGGACACACGGGGACTATATACCTAACAAGGTGCTGTATATCGAACAATGATGGAAGAAATGTTCACCCTAATATTTTACTCCAAGTTAAAATCCTTATGATTTCAGTTGTGGTCATTTTTGGCCAGATGATGGTTCATGGTGGTAATGGAAAGTATGTTTTATTACAGTATTATATGTTTTTTAACTACTGGGTGAAGCAAACACGCCTTGAGTAGCCACTCTGTCAGAAATGCAAAAAGAAGAAGAGCAACTTAGAGCGCACCTCAACAAAACTGCGGACTAAGAGGATTCACTATATCTAGAGACTGAAGAAGAAGATTCGTTGTTTTGTCTATGAAATGTCAGAAAATAGAGACGTGTTATAATTTCTTATATAATTTTCCTCAGATAAATGCAGCGGGGTACGAGCTACAACGACTTCTACCTCCCTCTGAAATGTATTGAAGTAAAGCAAGTAAAGTACAAGTGCCTTGAGTAAATGTAATTCAACACTGATACCTGTCAGAATGGATAATTCACTTTGTTCATGTCTGTCTTTCTGTCATGCACACACACGCTCACACACAGAGACACACAGTCACTCATGCTTGCATATGTGCAGATCTCTCTCTCTCCCTCTCTGTCTCTCTGTCTCTCTCTCTCTCTCTCTCTCTCTCCTAGTTTGTCTCTGTGCTGAGCTGCCTGGCGAAGAATTGAAAAGTTGCCATTGTTTAAGTAAAGTTCACAGCAGGACTCAAATTGAACAAATGAGACCTTATGAATCTTATGAGAACATGTGTCTCTGATGTCTATTATCCTGAGGCTATGAGACACATTGTGAGAAAGAGGACAGCCACAAATAAGACCCCGTCTCAGAACAATGCAGACATTCTCATTTGGTCAGCTGGATGGCTGCTGCTATTTTATTTTTTCTGAGGAGAAGAAGGAGGAGGAAATGATCCCTAGTTCACATTTTTAGAAATGTAACAATCCTTGGGAATTTTTTTTTTCTCTCTCTTGCCCTTTTCCCTCTGTCTCTTCTTTTTCAATGCCCTCTTCTATCATCCTATACATTAGCAGTTTCATCTCTACAGAATGGTACATGCAACATTTTTGAAAATACAACCCAGAAATCTTCTGCTTCAAAACTGTTAACGAATCTGAATAGCTCAAGTTTCAACAACATGACAATGTGATGATTTTGCGTGTGTTTAGGTTGATGTGGAACTCCACAGACCTCATTCACATGTTTGATAAGTGTGTGTGGAAAGATGTTAATGAACGACTAAAAGTGATGGTGATTGTTTTTGGTCTTTTTGTAGAACCGTCCTGCATGGAGAGGCTCCTCTCCAAGGACTGGAAGGAGCGTGTTGACCGCCTGAACGCCAACGAACTGCTGGGGGAGGTCAAAGGTAGGATGCAGCCTCAAGTCACAGAGAACACATTCATACCGAGTCCAAGTGTCCACATGTTGAACTACAACCGAATCCGCATTTGCATCCACACTCCAAAATAGTTTCTTGCTGAACTGGATGCAGATCAGCATCGAACTACAACAAGTCGCACCACAAAGAAAAATAGAGAGAAAGAAAGAAAGAAATAAAGAAAGTGGTACATTTCTAAAACTTGCAGATCCACGGCATCTGAGTAATCTCTTCTTCTTCTCTCTGGTTGACCCTAAACTGAAGAATGTTATTTTAAAAAAAGCAAGTGGTACATACAACACAAGAGACACAGTTTTGCACATCTAAATTCGAGGGTAAGAAACGGTCAAACATGCTGTAATTCTCTCCTCCGTGTGTATACTTCCAGCATATTTCTGCATATGAAAGCAAAAGAGTCAATGGTCGCCAGGCCTACCTGTCAGGCCTGTTTACACTGTACAGGTTGTAATTGTAACTTTGATGAAAGGGTGTGTGTGAAGGGAGAGGCGGTACATCCTCCAATATTTTTGTCAGCATTTGTGATGCTGTAAATCGCGACAAGGCAAATTTATTCTGGACCTGTTTCAGAATTCAAAAGTGAA
Organism: Euthynnus affinis; assembly: GCA_029490765.1. Lineage (NCBI taxonomy): Eukaryota > Metazoa > Chordata > Actinopteri > Scombriformes > Scombridae > Euthynnus > Euthynnus affinis. The sequence continues at coordinate 8,837,124 of CM055844.1, read as the reverse complement.
AATAGCAGCATTGTGAGTGGATCTTCTGTATTCAGTAGCTGCAAGAGGAGGAGGAGGGGGGAATTAAATGCATTCATTCGATAGCAAAAGAAATAAAAGTATGTATAGTATAGGATTGCCGTTGGTTCAAATAATAATACAAGTACTAGCATATTCTTTGTCTCATTCTCTTCATGTCTGTTAGTATATTTTAATTATGACAACTGACTCAAAGGCCCTGTTCACACCTTGCATTAACATGCGTCTTGGGTGATCCGGTCACAAGTGTACAACTCTGAGTCAGTACGTCAGTTCACACCTGGCATTAGAAACTCTATATGCAAATAAACACGTTAATGAGTACGTACTTCCGCTTACGCAGAGGATGTCAGCTGAGTAGACGTTCCTTCAATGCGGTCCAGGACACATTTGCATAGACACTGCTAACAAAATGTGGTCCAGACCACCTCAGAATATCCAGTACGTCCTCAAGGCATCTTGGGTGTGTTCACACCTGAGCTGTCCACTTGTGATCAGATGCCAGGTGTGACAAGGCCTATATGCACAGTTTTATCATCAGTTCAGGTGTAAGAGCTAGTAGCAGGTAACTGGTATCATTTTGATTAATTACACGATAAATAATGTAAGATAATGAGAAAATTACACAATAAAAGAACAAATCTCGTTTACAGTATTTTGTAACATTTTCAGTACAAGCACTCTGTAGTTTACTTTTGTTTGTCTTTTTGTTACTTAAAAGAAAATCTGGTGAATAAACCCCTAAAAAAACAAGAGACTTAAACCATGACGCTCTGCCGAGTAAGATATGAAATGAACAAAATATATATATCTGTTTGATCTGTTCTGATTAGACTGAAATGTCATGTTTTTGTAACAATGACTGATTGAATATAGTCATGATCAAAGAATGAGAAATGCTTCAGTTTTGTTACAGCACAACAGCATAAAAGATAAATACAGATATATATGTATATATATATATATATATATATATACGGTATATATATATATATATATATATATATATATATATATATATATATATATATATATATATATATATACATATACAGTATAGATAGTGACAGAAAATATGTATTTTTGGAAAGCTGATAAATTTGCTAAAAGAATTTTTTCAGTCTCCTGAGCAACAGCACATTCAGTTTGTGTGCCGTAACATTTAGTCGCTAACGGCTCTGCAGACGAGCTCCTCTCAGTGAGAGAAACCGTTTGTGATCGTCTCCTGTTGAAATGGCAAGCATTTCCTCTGTGGAAAGTGGAAAAAAGAGACTACACAGAGCCGTCTACAGCAGAACAGCACCGACATTGACTTTGACTCCAGGACAGAGATCTGACTCTCTCTCTCTCTCTCTCTCTCTCTCTCTCTCTCTCTTTTACATTCACATACTGATACCCTCCATCTGCATACACAAACAGTACTCGTACACACACATATGCTCACTTAAACATCTTTTGCGAGGCGTCGCTGTTTATATAACCATTCGATCTGATCACTCATTAAGAGACAGTCTGGATTAGTAAGCCAAATAAATGCAGAGATGTTTGTTAGACTATTGGCCTCTTGAAATTCAATTCATTAGACTTATTTTCATTTACAAATAAATCATATAATTTCCATTTGTGGAATATTTCATCTCTGGATCACTGTCTGTTTTCACTGTGATCTACATCTGGGTCAGCTGCTCAATCATTTCACTTCTAAATCAAACACAAATCACTTGTCTTTTTGGGTTATATTTGTATTTGTATATGTATTTATGCACTTTGATATAAAAAAAAAGCTTTTATCTTGGGTTATACTGACAAAAAGAAGCTGATTATAGTAGCCCGCCATGTTGCGCTGCCAATGTTTTTACAGTAGCCCAGAACGGACAAACCACACACACGCTTGTGAGGGGAGGGTGAGAGGAAGGCAATCTGCAACCTCACCGCTAGATGCCATTAAATTTTATACACACAATTAATATCAAAATAGTATAATAATCCACTTACTCTGGCTTGTGGAACAAGAATTTTCAAAATAAAAGATGTTATTTTCCACCTCTGCCTTCTACCTTTTTTCTGCTGTGCTGAAAATGTAACAAACCATGAATTTTATGGACCGTTACTCTCCGACTATAAATATATTTTTTTCTATCAACAGAAAAATAGTTTGTTTCCTTTTTAAAGCTACACTTTTTTTCCTTTTTATTAAATTGCACAGTTTATTGTCACTCAGCTTGTTTGGTGTATTTGCTCTGACACTGGAATGGATTACAGTGTTGATTATCATAAAAGCTGATTTTTTAACAAGAAACATCCATTCATCTAGTAGCTTTTTTTTTTTATGTGTGTGAGAGGTTATAGCAGCTGTTAGATCTCAAGTCTCCATCCCCCCACCTCCCCCACCCCCCACTTACAGAGTCCTGGCTGTCAGGTTATCTCTTCCCTTTCTGAATATTTCTTCCCTCACTCAGATCCGTAAAATAGGACGTTGTTGTCGCTTAGATCATCACCCTACTCAACATAGCCAGAAGAAAACATTCAGCGAACCTTATCACGGCTCCGAGTTTTCTCTCTGATTAAAAACTGATGAAAACTAAGAGGAAAAGGCAACAAAGAAAATATGAATCATCATCAACTGTAACAACAGCACTCAGCATGCATTGAGGGGCACTTACTGCCCTCAGTTTAGCCTCTCAGGCAGTACGTGCTCTGAAGTGCTGCACAGATCCAGTGTCTCTTACTGGGACTGGCAGAGAAGTAAACTGGTGAAGGATTTGTGGGTGTACACAACCCAGAAATAAACGGAGAGGTTTAGGAATGGATGAGTTTTCATTAGATTTAACAGACAACAATAATGACTGATATTAGAAGCACACATTATTGGCTGTATTGTGGTGAATATTAGCTTCATGCACCTGTTTTTTTAATGCATGTAATCCAGTATTACCAATACATCCTCATAATTAAATAACCACATAGGCATGATTGTACCTGCACTCCAGAACCACCCATAGCAGTCCAATATATCACTTTCCAAAACCGTTACAAATCACTGTGAAAAAATACTGATGTTTTATGGTATGACAACGCTGGGTGGTGGTCAAGGTCTGGTTAGGTTTAGGCACAGAAAACACTGGGTTGGGATTAGGAAAAGCTTTGTCGTCATGGCAACGGTAAACACCACAACAATCATTACGGTTTTTTAAAAAACTTGTGGTTGGAATTGGGAAGCGAGCAGTAGTCTCTTGCAGCGACGTCCACTTTTTTTTTGCCATCTAACTGTCTAGCCATCCACCCAACCCGCCACCTCCTAATAAGGCAAATTGTCATCTTATATTGACGTCATCTGAACTGCGTCACTTCCCCCCGGATCATAACCAACATGGCCGCTAGAGGGCGTGAACATTTGTTGTTTTTACCGGCTGAATTTTAGATCTAGACTAGTCGTTTTTTTTTTGTGAGGACAGGCTGAATATTACTCTCTAAGTTAGACATATAATTTTTTTTCCTTTAATTCATGTGAAAGAAAACGCTTTTATGATCTCTTGAAATACAGTTGGACTGCGGTTCAGTAGAGGCAACCAGACCCAAGACAACAGCATGCTTGTCCTATACATAAAGCTGGAATGTGCAGTATATCAATTTCTTGTGTGTTACTTGTACTAGTACATGCATGCACATAAATGATGATACACACATATGAAGACACACACACTCACACACACACACACACGCACACAGATGTCTCTGTTCATCCAGCTGCGTCCTGACTAAAGAAACGCTCTGATTGAATTCAAGCGTTGAAGCCTTTTACTTCTCGATGGCTGAAATGAAGCCTGGTCTGGCTGACCTAAATACACAAACACAACTGTTGCTCTGTGTCTCCTCACAGAACAACCTGAACCTATTTGTTCAGTCGCAGTTATTTTTAGGGTGAAGAAATCTGATGACCTCTTTTTTTTTTTTTCATTAGCATTCATGAATGCTTCTTAACATGCTTGTAATGTACATGTATATGTTTTTTTTTTAATTCTCATTTAGTTATGGTTGCTTTTCCAACTACAACCTGCTTCACGCTCGCACTGTTACACACATGTCCGGCACAACCGCACTCTCCTGCTGCAGGCTTGTGCAGCTCCGTCAGCGCAAATTTGCAAACAGTCTGCCTCGATGTGCTAACATATCCTTCTTGACAAAAATCACTCAGTTGCTTTTTGTGTATTTGCTCCCTGCTATTTGTCTCTCTCTCTCTCTCTCTCTCGCCAATGGCCATGTGTTTCTACTCGTGTTGGGCAAAAGCTGACTGAATATTGGTTTTTTGTTTGTTACACCATTCATAGTAAAATCTAGCTTTTTTTTTTTTTGCTTTTTTTTGCACAAAATTCTCCCTCTGATGGTTTGCTTCCATCCAAATATTGAACAACATGTTCATGAATTTCCAAAAAGCGGGTAAAAACTAGTGCATCAGCTGTTATCAAAAGGATGCATAATTAAAAGGGTAAACAGTAACTCCTCTGTAATGCTGGGAAATCTCAAAAGTTCACGGCTGCTTTACACCTAATATGAATTTTTGGAGTATGTAATGGATACGCATGGATTTGTCTCCGTCCACATGTTTTTATGAAACTTTCTTTTCTGGCATCGCTCTCAGCCAGCGCTGCATCGAGACGGATGGAAATTAAAGCCACATCATAATCTATTATTAAAATCCATCAGCCATTATCGCCAGCTTCTTTATCAATATGCAGCCCTTTCCAGCACAGCATAAGCGTAAATCTTTTCAGACATTCAGACATTTTCGAATATCTGGCATTTCCATACAAAACTTTCAAAACAGAAAAATCAAATTGCTCATAAGAACAAGAACAGATGGAGGGAAAACTGCCTGATTCAGATGCAGGAACTGGCACATCTGGCAGCAATAATCACACTGACATTCAAGAGTCACATAAATCAGACATCTTACATCTTTTGTAACTTTTAGTTTGACATGCTTTCATACAGTTTTTACTGACTATCCAAAAGACCGAAGAGCTCAACTGCACAGTTTAAACTCCATACCGAGCGCATATATCTTTGTATCCCGCTGCCCCGAAGAGCTCATGACACTCGGTTTGAATAAATGTAGTGACTGTGTTGGTCGTCGGGGAGCCTGTTGGTTGATGGAAAGGCGAGTGTCACAGTATTTGTTGCGGTGTGACAGTGAGGAGATGGTTTAGTCTGCTAAAGGAATGCTGGGAGTTTGGCATACAGATGCTGCCATGAAACATGATGGTTTGGCAGAAGCCCAAGGCCACTGGAGCCGTCAACATATTAGTCTGAGGTGTGACAGTATGACAGTGTGACGGTATGTCTGTATTTTTATGTATGTTTGTATCATGGCAAGTGTGTGTGTGTAGGGGTCAGTGACTTGGATTTTGTTATATATTTCCACATATAATTGAATAAAATGAACATATTAATATATTGAATACCTTTATTTGTGACTAAATAATTATGAAATGACTAAAATTTACCTACACATACTGTAGGTATACATAAATAAATAAATAAATAAGATAATGCAGTACATAATATGATCTTTCTGACTGTTGTAGATTGATGAAGATGAAAGGATGAAAATTCAGCAAAAGTGAAATGATGAAAAGAAAAGGAAATGTCAATTCAAGCATAAAATACATAACATATAATTCCCTACATGCACTGATGAGTGCGATTGATGAGTGTAAGAAGTGTAAGAACCACTTTATCATTTTCTTTGAACGCGTTTTATTGCGGCCGTGCTCTTTTATTTCTTGTGCTATAAAGCAACTATTCAGAAAAGCTGGATTTAATTCCCCCAAATCAAAAAAAAAAAAAAAAAATCCCCATAAACCCAACCATCATGTAACCAGTAACAACTAACAAACACCTCATGCAGAAGTAAGAGTTTTGACATTGCGCTTTGGTCCTGGTTCAGAGACAGATCATCAGGATCATCCGAACGGAGTGAGAAAACTGTTAATGGCTTTCTGTTTTGGCTGGTGCCCTCCGCAGGTGTCGGGAATAATCCTGATGGATGGAAAAAGGAAAACGTCTGAAATGATTACGGGTGCCAGAACTGTTGAAGGAACGCATGGCTTCGCGTTTGGAATGCACAACCCGTAATCCACAAAGATGAATCATGGAGCTGTAATCGCAGTTGTTGCGATTACACAATAAGCTATACTTCACTGCGAGGAATGTAGAAAAATAGGAGGAAGTTTATGCCTGTGTGTGTGTGTGTGTGTGTGTGTGTGTGTGTGTGTGTGTGTGTTTTAAAACATGACAGTGTTATGAAGTATCCATCAGTGTTGCAAGACTGAATTGGCCGGAGAGGATTAGGGAGGAGTAAAAAAAAAAGGAAAAAACAGAGAAGAGATGAGAAGAGGGGTGATAAGAGCAAAGGGAAAGAGAGAGGAGGTGATGAAGAGAGAGAGAGAAAAAAGAAGGGGGGAGGGTGTGCTTGAGAGAGGTGATGAGAAAAGAAGGGGAGAACAAGTGATGGAAGAGATGGAGGATAGTGGTGAAAGTGGAAAAAGAAGTGACGTGGGAAAAGGAGGAGAGGAGATGAATGTAGGGTGGAAGCGATGAGAAGAGGAGGAGAGGTGAAGAGAAAGGATGGGAGGAGGGGTGTTGAAAGGAGAAGAAACTTGTAGAGGAGAGGGGAGGAGAGGAGAGGAGAGGAGAGGAGAGGAGAGGAGAGGAGAGGAGAGGAGAGATATCAAGAAAACAGAGAAGACAGAAGAAGAGAAAAGAAGATTGAGGACAGGAATAAAACAGGAGACAAGACAAGGAGGAGAAACAGGAAACAAAAGAGAGGAGAAAAAAGAGAAAAAGAAAGAAGAAAATGAATAATGAGAGGAGGAAAAAGGGGAAGGAGAAAAAGAATAAAGAGAGGAGAGGAGAGGAACTGAGAAAAGGAGAGGAGAGGACAGAAGGGAAAAAGTATTGAGGATCGGAATAAAGAGACGAGAGGAGACAAGGAGGGAAACAGGAAAACAAAGGAGAGGAGAGGAGAAACCATGGGGAGAATCTGGACTTGGATGTCAAGTAACTGATGGGGAGGTTGTTTAGGGAAAACAGAAAAAAAGAAAGAATGAAAGCCTGGAAAAAAAGAGACATGAAGAGGAGAATGTTGCCTTTGATACAGGGGTGCTGAGGGGTAATTTCTATGTGTGTGTGTGTGTGTGTGTGTGCTTGCAAGTATGTGTGTGGGGCCAGTCTGGGACACAATAGGGGCCTGACAGGACTACAATGGAGACTCTGTTAGTATGCAGGTAGTGTTGGGGCCACCCTGCAATCTCCCTACATGGCCCCAGGGCGAGACCTTACACACATGCACACACACACACACACACATACACACAGGGAAGAACCTCTAAACAAGATAAACTTCGATGTAAATGCGTTCATGTACATGCATAAACTCCCACAAACAAGATGAAGATGAAGACAACTTCCCAACGTGTTGACCATGAGTTGCACGCGTTCACTAAACGAGTCACAGCCGCACAGCAGCCGTAGCTCCAGGGTCAGTAAGTGTAGAGAGTAAGTGCTGCCTATACTGTAGTCGATCTGTAGCGTCTGTCGCCTCCGAACTGCCATCATCAGACACCGCAATGCTTTTGGGGATGCTGGAGAAACACATTAACTTTCCTTTGTGCTGGTGGCAGCTGTCAACACACAGATCCCAACCAATTCAACGTGGATTCAAGGTAAAAGGACAAAGAGTAATCCGACGTGCAGGGAGCCACAGCTGAAACGTACCCAAACTGCAAGTCAAAGCGCTGGAAGTCCCTGAAATTAATTCATATTTCAAAAACAGCGTGGCCTTTTGAACCCGGGCGGCGATTGGCTGGTTTTGTGGAAACGCAACACAAAATAATAGGGACATGGTTCTTATTTTTCCCAGCTACAAGCGGCAACACAAGTCAAAGTGCTTTTGTGATTCTTCAATCTTATTAAGCGCACTATTCATTACTGTAGGTCAGACAGAGCACTGATGTTGCATTGATTGGAATCAGCTGTTTCGTTCATGCTTCACAATAACTGGCTTATTCATCGGCTGCGTGGCTATCAGCTGACTAGTCATGTCCTATCATATTCATGCAGGTGTACAAAGCAGCTGTTATGACATGACACTTCTTATTATTTCTCTTCTGATACTCTTCATACCAAATATGTTTGTGGCCGCACTTCCCCTCCAACAAACCAGCCTTCACCTTAATCCTTGAATCCTTGTATTCTTTGAGAACTCCCACAAAGCATCTCTGCCAAATCTAAGTGCATGACCTATATATTTGCTTTAAAACGGTCCGTCCCTTGGTTTTTATTCTTCAATATCAACCGGGAGTCAATCCCATTGGATGCTTTGAGTTGCAGGCGGTAGCATATTTTGATGTCGCAGCTCCAACCCTTCCCTCCATGGGTGGGAAGCTGGTGAGGGATAATCTTCTTGTTGTTGCGCTAGCAACAAGTCTTAAACTGGTTTGTGGAGACAACAGCTGGAAGAGAGGAGGGATCTCAGGGGATAGTATGAACCTCCCTTGTGTAACTCCGTCCCAGTGGAGCTCTTTAAAAAAAAAAAAAAATGCCTAACAACACTGTGTGTACACAACACTGTGGTGCGGAGGCATACCCAGGTCATACCCAAATGGGAGAAAACTGGCAAAATGTTTTTTAAAAAAAAATGTTTTAAAAAGCACAGACGTGATATGAAGGGAATTTCAAATTTGACATGGAAAAGAAATGCGTGAAATCTAGTACACGGCTAAGTACACAACATGTTCATCAACAACCCTGTAGTGAAATGACATTCCAGAGACGGTGATAAAAAAAAAAAGAAGAAGAAGAAGAAGAAAATACCGCGATGCCTTTAATGTAACGTATTGAATGGATAGTATCTTAAAGGAGTCGAACTCACTGGTGTTGTCCCTCCTTACTCTCTAAAACCTCCCAAGAATGTCTGAATCATAAACCTGACAAAAGCCTGTAACAGCTACTTATTTTCAAAGTGATTTTATTGTTCTTGGGCGCAGACACTAAGTGATAAACATGTGGCATGTGGAGGCAAGACAGAAGATAATAAGTAGTAAGATGTAACTACAAGCAAGATGAATTATGGGAATTTGGGAATGGGAGTTTCTTAAAGGGTTTTTAGTTTGTGTTAGCCCAGCATTTTGGTTTGTGGAGGCATTTGTTGAAGGTGCACTTTGATTTTGGGGGGGATTATGTATAACTTAAATAGTTCTTCAAGGCACTTCAAGCCAAAGAAGAAGAGAGCAGCACAGTAAATCATCATTCACCACATTTCTTAATGTTTTTTTTTTTTTGTATTTTAAGAGGATTTGACAAATGACCTGTGCCTTGTTTGTTTTTAAAGTCATATAAATAGAACAAGTGTAATTTTGTGACGATTATTATTATCACCTCACTTTTCCCATCGAACAAGAAAAGGAATCGAACATCTATCTGCTCATCATGGTGTTTTTTTTAAAAATCAAAGACCTCTTTTAAAAATGTCCACTGCTATCTGACCTGTCCTGGTACCAATGTCAAATGTCTAACGCCCACTCTCCTTGCCTTCTCTGTGGTCCTTTCCAGGTACGCCGGAGTCGCTGGAAGAAAAAGAGCGCCAACTTTCCACCATGATCGGTCAGCTGATCAGCCTGAGGGAGCAGCTCCTCTCTGCCCACGATGAGCAGAAGAAAATGGCCGCCTCACAGCTGGAGAAGCAGAGGCAACAGATGGAGTTGGCCAGGCAGCAGCAAGAGCAGGTAGGAAGAGTCTGAGATCATGTGTTTGAGTTTATTCGCACGGTTCCTTTCTTTTTATTTCACTCACTGGCTTTATTGCTGGGATTTGGGGCTGCAGTGACGTCACCGCAAACAAGTCCAACTTGACACATGCAGACAGACCAATCGGACAGGTTGGATAAATTTCGACCAACCTTATTTGAAAAAGAAGAACCTCTAAAACAAATGTTAAACTTGTTATGCTACCAGGAGAACTACTGGCTTCACCCCCAGATAAAGTGATTTAGATCTGAATTCACAATTTTTCAAGTTCGTCTTAAAATAAAGTCCCAATATTTTTCTTGCTGTAATACGGCAAAACTGGGGGTTTGTTTATAACCTGTGCAAGTGCCTGAGCAGCCACATTCCTTGTGTTTTTGGACTCAGTTCGTACCATTCTTGCTGTCATCCTAGTGAAGCTGGTTTAAAAAATGATGGCTAAAAGTTTGGCTCAAGTTTTTTTAAATTTTTGTTTTTAATAATATGTGTGTTTTTGTGTGTGTGTGTGTGTCCGTGGCTTCAAAAGTAGCAGAAACTTATTTGTTGCTGATGTGTGTGTCTTCAGGTGTCACACTGAGATTTAAAAAAAAAAAAATAGCGTGTGACAGAGAGAGAGAGACAGAGAGAGAGAGAGAGAGCCTAAGCAGAGAGGTGTTTAGGTGAGCTGCTCTTTGTTTTCGCTGTTTGCCGACACGTTACTGTAGGTCGGCATATGACAGGCTCTGTTTGGACAAGTCCACACCTCCCATCACAACACATTCCACCTTTCACGGTTTCACAAAGGAGCGGGGAAGATGGAGAGAGTGAAAAGAAAAGACAGATTCCAGTATCAGCCAGTCATTTGGCTGTTGAGACTTGATAGGATAATGCCCTACAGACAAACCCTGAGAAATCTGCCTTTAATGAAATATGACATGTGTGCAAATGGGGCGCCGCCTCCCATTCAGCAGCCTGTAATTACATTTCAGAATAAATATACTAAACGACTCCTCAAGAAAAAAAAAAAAAAGAAGAGGCAGCTGCTTTACTTTTCTGGCTCAGGGTGGGCGGGATCTAATAGTTGATGCGCTGCCCCTTTAAGGATTTTAACCTCACGACTGATCCCGGCAGCCCATCACTGGATGAGACTCAACCCTTTAACATTTAGCTTCAGATGTTTTCTGTTAGACAATCTTCAAAACAACAGAGGAGGAAAACACTATGATCACCCCTCCTGATGATGAGTAGGGTGCTGATGGGTGTGTGTGTCTGTATAGGGGAGGGGGAGGGGTGGGTTCCAGATGCACGCTGGGTATCGTCGATCAGTGTGAACGTACCGATCTCACAGATCCAGTGTGAGTTAAGAGATTTGTTCAGGAACTGTCTTTGCCGCTAATAGCATGAATTGTTTGTACCATCCGTCACGCTGGGCCGAGGCTCGTCGGAGATTGTAATCTGAGGTCAGACAGACATGTAACTCTCTCGCTACCTCTCTCCTGATTTGCTGTACTGCATTCGAGACATTTTTGACCGTTACGGCTAAGGTCGCCACACTTTTCCCGCTCCATCTGGAGGTCAGATATGTCCTGATCTCGATCTTCAACGCAGCGTGACGGCTAACTTGTTTCTCCACACATCCTTGAACATTCTTCTCTTCATTGATAGACTCTTTTCACATTATTATCTGTCCTGTCTTTCTTGCTCTCTCAATCATTTCTGTTTTTTTTTTTTTTTTTTTATCAATGTTCACTCAAAAATTACCCAGTTGTCAATAAAAAGAGATCAGATGGAACTGATTTTTATCCAGATTTTATGCCCCCATGCATACAAAAGTTCTTTCTTGCGGCATTAACACGCTGTTCACCACAGATTAGATCAGAGTTTATCCAAATAATGAAAGCGCAGTACCTCATTAAACTACAGCACAGTGCATAGGTGATGATTAAGTGGAGTATTGTGAGCTTTGACATGGAAATCATACTGTAAGGAAGAGACTAGAGCAGTGGAGCTTAATGTGTTCATTCCTATATTAGTGTCTTGACAGTCCCCTTTAGATTTTAGACTTTAGCATCATTTTGTATCGCCTTGTAAACTGCTGCCATCTCTTCTAATTGGCTCAAACAAACATACAAACCAAGGCTAAAAGTGGAAAAAAACAACATTGAAGCTTATAATAAAAGGAAAAGTTCCCCTGTGGCATCAAAACATTCAAGACCACAGCTGAGCATCCCGCCTCCATGGGTGGCTGAAGGAAGGTTGTACTTGTTACAACGTTTTTTTTCCTCTGTCGCATCACCGCCCATCTTCATACCAGTCACACCCTATGTCACTTTTAAAGTATTGTGAGCAGTGTAAACTTTCTTAATGGTTTCCTATGATGTTGTGTACAGTGTCCCGTAGTGTTCAGTCTGTATCGATCTGTAGTGTGAGGACAGTCTCTTCAGCGATAAGTTCAAATGTAGTTTTTTAAAGCGTGGCATCGTTATGAGTAGTGACTCCAGCCAAAGTATCTGTGACACAGTGTTTTGGTTTCTAATTGTATATATATATACCGCAGCAGCCTTCTTGTTGCATGTGGGGCATATGTGATAAAGATTTAATGTTGAAACAGTTATTTAAATAAAGATTTGAATGGCATTGCATGCAATTTGAGTGTGCAGGCAGATTTTTTTCACCAGATTTTTGTGCTGCAGATTTTCTCTTTTTTTTTTTCTAACTAAAAAAAAAAAAACCCAACCCAACACATTTCCAGATTTTTAATCTAATAAACAAAACGTAATGAGCCATACTCATTCTTCATCATCTCAGAATTATGGAAGATTGTTGTCTCATTAATTCTCATTTTCTCTCTATTTGTTTGTGCGTGTGTGTGTGTGTGTGTGTGTGTGTGTGTGTGTGCAGATTGCCAGACAACAGCAGCAGCTCCTGCAGCAGCAGCACAAGATAAACATTCTCCAACAACAGATCCAGGTTAGTAGGCAGACACATGCGCACACGTTTTCACCCTAAACACCCAAATAAACACGCGCACATCTTTCTTTCATTTCTCACATTTTAAGCCGACTCCTCCTGCCCTCATTTCTTCCCCCGTAGTCTCTTCTTCTCTGTGTCCACCGCTATGAAGACCTTCTTATTTCCTCTATTGTCCTCTTGTCTGGATGATCTAAGTGTCCATTTTCTCCCAGTTCCATTATTATTGAGTAATTTGTGATTGGGAAACAGCAATAACACGAGAGGTCATGACCTTTTTCTTTTGTGCTTTGCCTGCTATTGAGAGGCATGACGCTCATACCGCACTAGTCTCACATTCATAACGAAGGCATACAGACACACACTCGCTCGCCGCACACAATAACACACAACGGTGACCCTGTAATTACCCTGGTTATGGCTGGATCATTTACTGTTGCATTGATCACTCAGCGATCGATGTCTCCGGTCCTCCGAGCTTCCTCCTACTCCTTTCTCTCTCTTTCAATTGTCTATTTATCAACATGTGTTTCCTCTTTTCACCCCTACGTGCACTGCTCTCTCCGTCTGTTTCAATCAAATGCTTTACTTTGGCTTTACACATACACACTTTTTTCCCCCTCTCGAGCTCTGCAGTTTCTTTTTATTCGCTCATTTGGCAGCTTTCATAAATTCGAGCCCGTGACAATGAAATGAAAAAATAACAAACAAACAATATGCGCTTCACCATAAACAAGATATCTTTTATTCCTATGGACGGACACACGCAGATAAAAAAAAAACAACTGCAGTTTCATTCGCACTTTTTTTTTTTATTTGTCTTCCTCGGTTTCTTTTTCCTTTTCTCATTCCTCCCTCGTCCCATTTGATGCACTGAGATTCATGATCCGTGCGCTGTATATACATACATACTCACCAAGAAATTACCCCCAGCTGCGAGCCAAATGCTGGTAAATTTGTACTCTGCGGCTGATAGCCATGTGGGATGTAAGCCCGCTAGTATTTTGACAGTTTATTTTTTTTTAAGTGGTTGGACTGCTGCTGAATTAAATCGGCTTGTAAGACAATCTGAATCAACTTGCTGCTGCGACCGGGTTCATTCTCATCCCGTACCCCGTTTACCCCCCATCGGTCCTGAGCTTTGGATCTCCCTGAGCTCCGGAGGTGTGATGTAGTTAACGAGGGCTTGTTTTTTTTCCCCTTCTTCTTCTTCTTTTTTTTTATTATGAGGCCCCACCCTTGCTTCTTAATAAAGCTCGGATCGGACTTCATTAGGCCTCTGAGCCCCGGGGGAGAGCGAGACCATAAAAACCAGCTCCTGCTCGGATCCTCTTCCATGCTGTGAAGCATGGATACTGTGTCATGTTTGGTTTTGAGGATGAAGGGATATGCAGAAAATAGCTCTTGAGAGCAGCATGTTATCATGTCGCTGCTTCAGAAGCATCTGCTGTAAATTCAGGTGAAACGTATTCTTCTGCGTCTCGTTCACTACGTCCCGTTTAATTCAAAAGGACCGTCATTTCTAAACGTACAGGAATGAATGCACGAAAAGGACTAAACAAAAAATTTCATCCACTGAAAAATTGCTAAATATGCATCACAGCTGTGTGTGCAGCAACTTCTTGTTATTCAAGTTATTTTTAAAACAAAAGCATTTCTTGGCCAACAAACTGAGTTTAGTGGAGCATATGGTCTATCTACTGTACAGAGGTTTAGAATTATTATGGCTAAGCTCCAGGGCTTAGTCACTGGGGTACGGGCTGTTTACGCTGTGTCGGATGTGTGTTGGCCTTAAACACACAGGCAGCGCTGCACCGGTCTGTTTCCACTTATCAAATCCAGACCTGAGCTCCTCTCAGGCCAATACTCTGAGGAGCTGACCAAATGCTACTGTTTCAGCTGAAAAGAATAGGCCTCAGTGTGGTAAAACCACTTTTTAGAAGTGCCGGTTGTTGTTCGTATCTTAATTTGAAACACTGAATGGTGTCCAGATGGGAAAAATAAGAAAGGGTTTTTGCTAGAACAGTGGAATATTTACAACTCTCCGATGTGCATTGTTCAGTGTTAACATGCTATCTGTTGAATCATCACTGCTAATAAAGTTCACCAAACTATCAGTGACTTGTTCGCATTTATTTTATGATTTATCATAAATTTTACAAGCGCTACAGATCAGCATTAATATGTGAGTAAATGAGTCATATCTGCGTCTGATTTATGGACGGAGATGAGGAAAAGCCAGAGGGGAATTGTTTTCAGCTGATTTTTCCATCTCTGAGACGTTTCGTTCCTTCTTTCCATCCTGTCCATGGGATGGTGTCAGTGTGTTTGTCAGCGGGTACGGTGCAGTGTTGTGTGGAGGGGGGGGAGTGTAGTTCAAAGTGACCCAGGTTTCCTGTCATGTGGTTTTAAATGGTGTGGAGAGCCAGCGGGGGATGTCCACGGGTTAAAGAAATGCTTCCGAAGGCCCCACTCTGATAGATATGGTTACACGCACACACACAAGCGTGCACATACACAAGCCCATTAAGAAATGATTGAACAAAGCGTTGAACAATGTAGATAAATACATATACACATGCATGCAAGTACACACAGATATATCTACTTATATGTGAAGAACAGCATCGGGTATTAAAGTTAAAGTAGAGACAATTGACATTAATGCATAGACACACACACACACGTGGACAGTTCATATGTATACTGATAAACACACATGCACACACACAAATAGACACAGGACGATTTATGCACAGAGGCCTACACACACACACACACACACACACACATTGGTGGTGGGCCCTTTGTGTGCCGTAGGCAGAGCGGCCCAGCCCAGCCTGGTGGCTGACAGGCATGTGTCTTTGTTAAGTCAGTTCCTATAATGGCTCTCATATGTGGCCCATTTCCTTCGGGCCCACAAAGGCACAGGCCCTAACCACACCGCCCGGGCCCTAGCTAACGGGCTAATTAATGACTGCAAAGCCGCACTCCTCCTCCTCCTCCTCCTCCCTCTCTCTGTTCTTCATTTATAACTCCTCTGTCTCCTCCTTCTCCTGCCCTCCTCCTCCTCCTCTCTCTTTGAGCTCTTGTCCCCCAAAGTGTTGCTTTCTTATTGTTTTTACTTTTTTTTAATTTCATCCTGTATATTATTAAGCAGTCCCTTCCATAATTACAGTGTGCTGTCGAAACACCGTCGGCTCACGCTGCTGTTTACGTTGTGATTTAAAGTGAAGATATCATTTTGAACAATATTTATTAGAGCTTTGGGCACAGAACTGGCCGTGTGTGACAGCTTAATGAGTTGCAAATGTTAATAGGCAAGAATAATGTTGTGTACTTAATCGTAGTCATGACAGATTTGAAATACCTCAAGTTTTGCACTATATCTTCCTCTCTTCTTCCTTATTTCATCACCGCTACTGAGTCAAAGCCAGAAGCTTTTCTCTTGTTAACAAAGAGCTGACGTTAGCCGAGGTTCACAATATATACAGGGTCGCGGAACCTGCGTTAAGACAAACACACACTCACACACGTGCATAAGAACTAATGGAGCAGGCAAATAGCTGTTAGATAGAAAGGCAGCTCCTACATCAGCACATATAGCTTCAGACACAATGACTCGGAAAGCCGTGGAAGGCTCATAACATCGATTAAACTCACAATCTATGGAGAATGGCGAGCTCTTGTCTTTACAATGGCCCTCATTCCAGTGTATTAACCTGTGTGGTAGTGTATAGAAAAATGCTATAAGCATACAGTAATTCTGTGCGCCTCAATTAAAATCAATTGTAGTGTGTGTCATTGTGCACACACAAGAGAATAAATGGCGCAGTCTAATTATTTGTGAGTCTACGCTGGGTTCTTAAAGGTGCATTAAATAGTTTTTGACCACTAGAGGGAAAAGAGACACTAAAACAAACTCAGTGGCTCACATTAACCAGCAATTACCACTTAATACTTAATACTCAGCATACACAGAGTAACGTGAACATCCCATTCAGCTCATTTTTCTGGCCTCACGAGCGCTGCAAGTCCAATATTTTCTTATGTTTTAATTGGTCCCCTAATTCCAAGAAAAACAGCAACAGTGTATCTTAGCTAGCTAGCTAAGTTCTCCAGTTGCTACTTTACACATTTTTCAGTAATGTTTGACTTTATCTCACGGCTGTTTCAAGCCGAGCAGGTAGCATACTGGATGCTTGGCTTGTCTGAGCTTGTTTGCAGGTACAGGTGCCTACAGTACTTGCATATGCAGAATTCAGGCACCATAACAATGAGTCAAAACTAGTAGTAGAGCTTCACAGTGGATGTTAACTCTCAGTTGTGTTGGCAGCACTGCCCACGTTCACATTATGATGACTAATTTGATTCAGTGCTAATGTCAAATGGCACGATGTTGCTTGGCGGAAACACTAATTTATAATATTGTGCTATTTTACATGAGTAAATATACAGCAATTACTTGCAGTTTTCCATAAGTAATGCAAATGTGACAACTTTCTACAAAAAAAGTCTTCACAGGTCTTCCACAGAGGAAACAAACATTCACTGCTGTTAAACAAACACAGTCATTTTGGTGATTTTATTAATTCTCTTTTGAAGCCAACGGTAAAGTGTGACAGAGTGGGTAGAGAGGAGGAAGAGACGGATGACATGCAATAGAAGTTTCTTCTTCTTCTTTCACCAGCTGCTTGACTCGTGTAAGGTTCAGGCAACAATAGCAGATGATTAGAGTACTCTTAGAATAATGAGGCAAAGTAATCAGTACTCTTAAGTTTTGAATTTCTTTTATGTAATTGGGCACTTTATTCTGTAGTTTGGCCGTGACGGCTGTTGCTGCACTTGTACAGATCTGTCTTGTATTATGCATAAAACACACATTGGATTCTTTTCTTTTTTTTCAAAAGACTGAAACAGAAACAGATATCTAACTGTATTAAACTGCTGATTGTTACATGAAGTGAAGCAAAGGTCAAAATCAAGGTACGCACTCTTTAACATCCGCATGTGTGCATACCTGCCGACTGTACAAACAGACGACCGCCGTTTCTTTCTTTCTCTCCTCTCCATCTCGAACACATCACCATACAGACACACCACATACGTACTCATTGCCCCCTAACCCTGCTGCCCGTACACAAGAGGACCATTAATTCTGAGTGTGTGTCTGCGCGTGTACACATGTTCCTTGTGCCTAGGTGTGTATGTCGGTGTGTCTGGTGGGCAGTTAGAGGAAGGGGGCCTTGTGTTTTCTTAGGGGCTGAGCAGAACGGGGGCCCCCGCAGCACCACCTTCCCCAGTCCATTCATCCAGCGCCCCCCCCTCCCCTTGGTAAAAGGAGATCTTTGTGTGTTTGCGCTAGTGAAGCAGCCCCAGTCAGTCCCAGTGTTCCCAGAGGAATACAATGAATGGGAGCATTTTGTCCCACTCTATAACCTCCACAACGCCCCCTCCTCCCCTACCTTCTCTTCTCTTCTTCTTCGCCATTTGGACACACAGACTAGTTTTTCTTCTCTCTCCATTCTCTTCATCGCGCGTCACAAGACGTCGGACCGCTCGTCTGCACGTGTGTGTGTGTGTGTGTGTGTATGGGAATGGCCCAAAATTACCCTGAACATCCAGTGTGTTTGTGCGCGAGATGAAGGCCTCCCAACTATCTGACTTTTTTAGGAGTGTGTGACCTAAACAGCGTTGTCTGGAGAACTGGTCAGGTGACGGACACGTGTAAGCGCAGGCGTATCGAAACAATGCTGAACCGAACTGTGATAATACAGATGTTTGATGCCTGTTGTGGCGGACACGTGTGCTGTACCTTGACCACATACCCTCAAACCATAAACAGCCCCTTTTGAGGAAGTAAACACCAGCCATTATATCCTCACATTTCCCAAACTGTCCTGACTGTCAACGTCTAAAACTTAAATAAGTTGTTGCAAAGATAAAAAAAAAAAAAAGAAAAATGACAAGACTACACGCCCATAATCACACGCATGCACAAACTCTCCTTTTGAGGGCCGTTAACTGACTGCTTTCATTTTTTTAGCCTCAAGCTGATTCTAATTTTAAAGGTAAAATTAATTTCACAAGGTATCTTCTCTCCAGGCAGCAGCTACATGATTTATCGCTGTAATTAATGGTGCACATGAAAAGTAAAAATTGTGGAAGTCAGGGCAGTAAATGATGCAAGAAAACCGGATTTGCATCATGTCTCCAGATGAAAAAGTAATATTGTCTTTTTTGAAATATATAATCATGATGACGTATTAGTAGTCTAACCTCAACCTAATGCTGTAATTACAGGAGATTTTGTATAAATGACAAACAAAAAAGAGAGAAGACACACAAATATGTTTTTTATTGAGCATAATCAAGGTATTTTATATAATCTGATATCAATATTTATTTGATTTTTTTTTATCAATCAATTAATTGATAAAAAAAGATTGTTTCATTCACCACATCTGAGAATCTGGAACCAACAAAAGGTTTTTTTTCTTGTTAAACGCTGTTAAATTTATTCTTAATCTTATATTTAAAAAAAGAAAAAGTTCATTAATTATATGTTGATCAACTTATTGATTAATTAACAAATCCTTTCAGCACAGTGGAAAACACACACACACACACACACACCCCTCCCTCTCCCTCTCCCTCTCTCTCTCTCTCTGTCTCTTTAGCCATGCTCTTTGAGCTTCTCTACCACAAACCCCTTTAACCCTCCCCACACACCATAAACATCCCAGCGGACGCTAATCTTATTCAACTAATTCAACAACGTATCCGCACAGTACAAACGCAGAGAAATACTGTAACCACACAACATGCTGATTGCGTAAATTTGGGCACTAATGATGAACTGTCCCAGGAGGACAGCGGGAGGAGGAGGAGGAGGAGGGGGGGCAGTGTGGTTAATGAATTGGTAGTAAAGGAGATGAATGGCAGTAGATGGCATTGAACGGAGGTAAGGAGGGAGGAAGGGAGGGGTATCAACAAGCGTTTCGTCTCAAAGAGTAACAGTTAAGAGAGAAAAGAGAGAAAGAGGAAGAGACGGGAGACAAAAACAAGACGAGGAGGACGAAGAGAAGATGTGAAATGAGGAGAAGTAGGTATAAGACGATGATGGAGGGTAAAATTTTGAAAACGAGTAATTAGGGTGATGTGGCTCAGGAGGAAGAATGAGACATAAGAAAAGAAAAAAAGGAGACTATCAAAAGTAGAAAAATATAATAGACGCTCAGTCGTGATGAGAGAATTATCCTCAAATGAAGAAACAGAGGAGCCACCGAACAACGAAAAAGTGAAGAAAAATAGGAAAAAAAAGATACAAGGACTGAAAGATGGTGCTGGAGGAGAGAAAAAAGAAAAGAAGAAGAAGAAGAAGTGCAGATTGTCATAGACAGTATCTTAATTTTTGTGCAATTTTTTTGTGAAATCAGTTTGCAAGTCTATTAGAAAACTTCAAACAAAAATGGCATCATTTAAAAAAAAAAAGAACAACCCACTCCTGATTATTATTTATTTTTTTGTGCAAGCGTGAAATATGACTGATGCAAAAATCAATAACAAGTAATCAGAAATGTGTTGACGAGGCATTCTCGCCATTCTCCTTATTTGCATTCCGTCTTTTAAAAAAAAACTGCATTTCACAACTTGGAGAGAGGAACGTAACGAGTGAGAAGAAAGAGAAAGACAAGCAGAGAAAGACAAGCAGATGAGGATACATGAGGGGTAAAGAGGCAAATGATGAAGAAAGGCAGGAGGGTGGGGCGGGGGGAGAAAAAAAATGAAAGTAAATAGAGATAAGGGTGAGATAAAGGGACAGATGGAAGGGAAGAGAGTGAGACAGTCCAGCGGTTAAGTACAGCCAGTCTTAATAGATTCCCGCAGGCTCATCTTTGATATGCTCTCTTCAGTTGGAGCCGTCAGCGCCTTTAACTCAGTCGAACCAACAGTTTTTAAGACTCTTTCAAGCTGGCATGAAAGGCAACTGTTAGCCTCTCTGTTGTTTTAAAGGCATCTTGTTTCACAGTTTTGCACTTGTCTCTCAAGAATTTAAGTCTTTATTTGTTGTTTGTCTCCTCAACCCGACTGATCATTTAAATCTTAGCGTGTGTGTGTGTGTTTCGTTCTGTTTGTTGTTGATGCGTTTATATGAGCTGGATGTGTGTGTGTGTGTGTGTGCATACTTTTGCCGTTTTATTTATTTTTTTGTTTTTCACTGAATCAGTTTCTCACTTCATTTGTATATTGTAGTTTTGTGCCCATAGTTTTTTTTTCCTACATCCTCACTTTCATCTTTCTTTCTTTCTTTCTTTTTCTCTCTCTTCTTTCCTTTTTATGATCATTTTCTTCTCGTCTCTTCACTTCTGTCTTTTCTTCTTAATTATCTTGCCCTGTTTCTTTCATTCTGTCTTTTCTCTTTAATTCCTTTTATTCATTCTTTTCCCTTTTTTAATCTCTCCTTCATCCTCTTTCCTCTTTGCTTCCTTTTCCCATTTCACCTTTTTTTTCCTTCTTTCTTTACCTCCTTATTCATGTCAGTCCATCCTCTCCTCGGTACTCTCCTTGTTTTTTTTAGAACCTTTTTCTGCTTCCATCGTTTCTTCTCAGTTACTGCAGATGTTTTTTGTGTTCGAGGTATATATGTGTGTGTGTATGTGTGTGTGTGTGTGTGTGTGTTTTGACAGGAGAGGTTGTTTGCATGTATCTTCAAGGTGTTTTTAGTTACCGTGTCCTCCTTTTGTGACGTTTCATATAAGGACTTCAAACAATTTCTAACCTCCCCCCTTCTCTCTCTCTCTCTCTCTCTCTCTCTCTCTCTCTCTCTCTCTCTCTCCATATCTCGGGGTCTCTCTCTCTCTCTCTCTCTCAGGTCCAGGGTCACATGCCTCCTCTGATGATCCCAGTGTTTCCTCACGACCAGCGATCTCTGGCTGCTGCCGCCGCCGCACAGCAAGGCTTCCTCTTCCCACCGGGCATGTCTTATAAGCCAGGTACACACACACACACACATGCGCACACACACGTAACCCAAGATAGATTACACACAGGTTAGTGTTAAGGAAATGTTTTCTGGACAAAAGCCTTTCTGGACGACTTTGACAGTTCTTGTCAATCGAGCCTCTGAAAAAGAAACAGCGGGTTGCTCTGTCTTTGTCAATGCAATTCAATTCTCTCTCTCTCTCTCTCTCTCCCTCTCTCTCTCTCTCTCTCTCTCTCACACACACACACACACACACACACACACAAACACTGGGATCCCAGTCTATGTTAATGAGGTGTGTCAGGTGAGGAATGTTCTGGAAATGAGCGGAGAGATTTACAAGCCCTGCTTGTTCACGTCAGGAACAATGCATTGGACACAGCAAGGACTGGAATGTCTCTTTTATGGCGTGCTGAAAGCATGTCAGTTGCACAACACATCTGCAACATGGAATTTCACACTTTCTCACACACACACACACACACACACACACAAGCACACATACTCTCCTGGTACACATTGACTCAACAATGTACACATAAGAATGATTCAGACAGCAAAATCAAATGCATTCCCCCAAAAACACACTTAAAATCATAGGAATGTGTGCATGTTGCATGTTTTGGCAATCCGCAAGGATTTCGTACAAACAGGGAGAGCAGCATAATTGAAGACGCGCATACTTCTTCAAGTACACTATCTTTTTTAGCGCAGGATTCTCGGCACCACCTGCTTTCTTCCTCTCTCCTCGTCCTTCGCACATTCCTTACTTCCGTACATTCCTCCAGGTGCTCGCCTGACACCGCGCAGCACTGACCCTCCTTACTTCGTATAGAATAATCCACATGTATGCCTACTGTGTGTGTGTGTGCACGCACTCCCACAAGGCTGTAAAAGAAGGAAGACATGGAGAAAGGGATTAAAAAGCCATTATTGAACTCTCTATTTGACTTTGGTCTGTTTTCAACAAAGGCTCGGACATGGAAAGCCTTTTAAGGGAAAACAGTAGGGGTTATAAACGGTACTCATATGAATTTATGAGTGCATCCCAATGAGCGAGCACTGGACCTGAACTCTGCTCTCCTTGGTCTCAACCACCCATGTTGTACCGACAATGAGTGCTATTACCTTTTGAATAAAACACTCGTGACCTTATGTATTTCATTTGGCATTAATAAAAACATGAGAGGAAGGGAGCGCAACAAAGTGGGAGACAAAGAGCGAGACAGAAGCTGGCTGAAGTCAAAGAGCAGGTTAGTTCTTGTGCCTTAACTTGCCCCCACCTCTCTCTACAATACGTGTTGTTTTGGTTGTTCAACAGGTGAGAATTACCCCATGCAGTTCATTCCATCGACAATGGCAGCTGCAGCGGCGTCTGGACTCAGCCCGTTACAACTACAGGTAAGACAAAAACACCTGGTCACCTGACGATTCCAAACTAGCGCAATAAACCAAAAGCGTCTGCATGGCTAGACGCCGCTAGAAGTTAAGTCATAAAATATGATTTTTTTTTTTATATATAACGGGTGAACCAACCCTTAAAAAAGGGTTGAGTTGTTTTTCCCCACTACAAAAGGCTCCTACAGGGAACAACAACACCAGAAAAAGGCTGTTTCACTGTGAAGTGGTGAAATGTTGCAGATGGTGTGTGTGGTTGTTGGAAATATGCTGCAATTCCAGGTCAACTGCTGAACTCATGAAAACATTGCACTCAGGAAAAATGTGACGTTAAAAACAAAACTGGCAACTTTTTTTTTTTTTTTTGTACATTTTAGCCGTGACTAAAACCTCAAATTGCCTCACCTAAACCAAAACATGATTAGTTGCTTAAATGTAACCTAATAGCAACAAATCCTACAAATGAAATGATAAAGTACGTATTTGGTCCAAAACTGTTACAAAGTACTGTTGAAAAATAAATATGTTTTATGATGTGTCAATGACATGATTAAGGTCTGGTCGGGTTCAGGCAAAAAAAACAACTTGGTTAGGTTTGGGGAAAGTCCATAGTTTTGGTTAAAATTACTACTTTATTAAAGTTAAGGGACCTTAATGTCTTAACCATGCGGTTAGGGGATGATCATGGTCATGTTTTATAAAAACAAGGTTGATTCATGGCTGGAGATGAGAAATGAACAGTGATCATTACGTAGTGCTGTTAAAGTCTGACGTTTTGTTGATCCATTCACCCATCCATCCACTCTGACCTCCTCAACTTTGTCGCTGTAGGATGACATCACCTGATTCCCTCCTTTGCCGCTGTCATAATTACTACAGCTGTTCGAAGGGCTTCGTCACTCGAACAGAAACAACCCATTCCTGCTTTTTTTTTTTTTTGTTTGGTTGGCAGGCCAAAAACAACACCACATAATTTAGGATTTGAGGGATTGTGTCTGGATAAAGGCCTACGATGCAAACTGAAGAAGCTCTTCTTCAGTATGATGATATCTCGAGTGAGTGTTTCACAACTGAATAAACAACTGGAGCACAACAGTAGCAGGGACAAAGACACAGCTTTAGTGGTGAGGGCTTATACGCCGAGAAAAACTACATGTGCCTTTTTAATCCTGAGGGTGTAACCAGTAAGCAAGAGCCAAAGACAGTTGTTCAGAGGTGAGTACATAGATAGAACAGACTGCCAAGATAAAGAACACTGGGAAAATTAAACAAAACTCCTACTCCTTAAAACCTCGCCCTAAGTTTAACTGGGAGAAAAACTTGCCATATTTTCATAAAATAAGTGGCTTTTTAATGCTCCCTATTCATCACAGAGTCTAACAACACAATAAGGAGTTCATGCTATACCTGTTGTGTGAAACTTTATTATTATTTTGCCTATGAGAGCAAGAGGCCAAGTGATATGTGAGTGTCTGGCAGATTTGACCTCGGAGAAACCTCTGCAATAAAAGAGGTTGCACTAGCAAAGAGGAAGTAAATATCTTCCATGAGATATGATAGCCATCATAAATAAGTTCATTAACGCATTTAATTCACTCTGGCTTATTTCTTAATGCGTTTTATTGAAGTTATCTTTTTTTTCCCCAATAAAACGACACGGGGCGCTGATCAAAGATGAAACTCCTGTAGGCCGACGCTAACATGCTAGTCCGCTTATCTGCTGCCTGTCAGCTGTATCAGACAAAAGCTGTTATGATGAATCACAGAGGAATTCCGCCCCACCAGCACAACACCTGGCCCAGGCAATTCATCAAATATTTTATTGCTGCTTGACACCTGTGGTTTGAGAATAGCACTTATTCATAATGGTTATCATAGAACATATTTGCAAAGAGAGAGAGAGAGAGAGAGAGAGAAAAAAAAAGTGAAACAAGAAAAAGAAAAGAAGAATGAAATCTGTACTCCCTAAAGGCGGTTTGGAATTTCACAACACGACCCCGCCAACCACTCCTGCTGTACCTACTATCGGTGGAAAGAACAAAAGCCCTCAAAAGGTTTTTCACTGGCAAACAATATTGCTTCATCATGTCACTCATTACCATAGCATGGCTTTTGGATGTTACAAGAATCCTTTTCTCCGTTTTTTTTTTTTTCAATTTGTATTGTGGTTTTTCGCTTATCGAGGCCCTCATTAGCGGCTATTGACTTAGCAAAGCGTCGTGCTGCGCTGAGGGGGATCGGAGCCTTCGGCGCAGCCTATCTCCACTCCTGGCTTTGAAATGATCAAAAGAGCCGTACGGTGAGTGAGAGGTAAGAGGATGAATGATGTTCGGAGATGCAAACTCATTCGCATTTAAACACAGCCCGAGACGAGGAGAATGAGAGGCAGAGAGGAACCTGAATGAAAGAGGAAGCTTCTCATCACCGCGGCTGGTTGAAATCGAGTAGGAGACTGGGGGAAAAGGAGGAAAGACAGATAGCGTGGGGGAAATGTTTATGAGAGAAAAAAGGGTAATTATCTGAGGAATTTTTGTGAGACGGAGGCGCTGGCTTCCAGCACATGTTTGGACATTGTTTTGACAACAATACCTACGCCAAAAGCAATCACGATGAGATTTATGAGATGTACTTGTTTAGTTATGTATCTTCATTTGAAAAAAAAAAAAATGCCAGGAGTACTTTTTGTACTATGGTGCAACAAATAAATCGCACAGATACATACATATATACAGGATGGACATAATAAAAACACCTGCAAAGTGAATAAAAGGACTAACATTGTGAAGTTTATAATGTTCAATCACTCATTAATTAGGATCAATACATGATTTTAACCCCTGTATCCTGTTTGGATGTGTGTCATGTACTATACAGGTTCTTTTCCGTGTATCTCGGTGCTTTTCTGCTCTTGCTGCTGTGCATGTGAGCTGCTCCGAAAAAAAAACCCATTTTCCTTTAACTTTTCCCGAATTGAGGCAAAACCTTTTTTTTTTCCAGCATCACAGCATATTACTTTGATTAATAACTATGAGTCGGACGTACGATGTGACCCATCAATGATCACTGAGCTGAGTTTCGTGCATCGGTTAGGTTGCTGTATGATGAGGTGGCCTGCTTTTGCCATAGAATACTAATGTGACTCTGGTATAATAGATTTACAACAAAACGCATGATGAGAAGAACAGAGACAATTTCTTTCTCTACATCCTGCACTATCTTAAGCCCTTTGGCCTGCATGTAGCCATTGTGGTTACGCTGTAGTGCCACAGCGGCTCTCTCGCTTTCTCAACTCTGGCTCTGCTGTCTTCACGGGCTCTGCCTTTGGGAGGTGAGGGACAACAACGGCAGTGAAAATCTGTTTTCTCACAATATTTGTGAGTGGATGTTTTTCACTCAGAGTCTTAACTAACACTAACTTTTTTCTCCCCCCCTTCAACTTCATCTTTACTCAACATTTCTTCCTCGTGCATGAAAGCTGTCCGTCGCTTCGACCCTTTAACTCTGTGCTGTGTGCTGCTTGTCATGTCGGTGATGTTTGAACTGAGGCCAAATGCACTGTTGTGTTATTAAAAAAAAAAAAAAATGTAGCAGACAGGCACTTACAGTAGGCCTATATGCAATATGAAATGTGCATTATGGGGTGAGGTAAACGTGTAGTCTAATTTATGTTGCTAGTTGCGTGCATTAATTGTCAAGTCATTAATCATCATCATTAATCAACAGAATGTACTTTCCATTGCTGTTTATTTAGCAAATGACTGAGCCTTTTTGGTGAGTCAGTCTGCTGAGATTCAAACAAGGCACTGTTGTAAAGGTGTCGGTAATATCTTAACATGATTGTCCAAACTGCAATTTTGACTGTTTTTAGTGGGTTTTTTTTAGTTATTTTAGTTATAACTTTAACTCCAGTGTGTGAAACTATGCATTAACCTATAAAAAAAAAAAAAGCATTATACATATGCAATTACACCGTGTTAGTTCTACTTTAGTGATCTCCTCTGCAGCATACTGTAGTCGAGTACACACCAGCTGGCATCATACCGTTAAAGGTCCCCGTTTTAATGCCAGATCTGCGCTCAGTACAGGACGGACAGATGTTGTAGCCAGACTGCTCCAGATGTTCCGAAGTTCTGCCCTGTAGCACTTTTTAAAGACAGCTGGCTGGCACTGACGGTCAAGCGGGCATTAACTAGCGTACAAAAAAGAGTGTGTTTCTCAGGCAGTGAAAGGAAACCTGCGCGAGCAACAAGAGGGTTTAACGTTTCCCCGAAATCGTTGCTTCCCCTAATGAAGACGGTAAAGGTTCAGAAAGTAACAGCAATGAAAACTAATTTCCTTTGTTTCATGCTTCAATTACTTAGAGAAAGCCAATCAAATCAAAGTGGGATGAGAGGGGATATTTGGCAAAAAGCTGCCCTATTGTGCTGGACCCCATCATCACCTGACTTAACAATTTTGATAGCACAAATGTCGTGCTATCGGCGTGGGAACTTGATCAGGCCAATTGTTTCCAGAACCTTGGAGTAGACCCCTTCACAAACAGTGGATTCCTGCTGAAGAAAGGCTCCCTTTGTGCACGGCTAATGCGAGGGAAATACAGTTGCTTAGCAGACATTCTTGTTGAAATCATAAGACATCTCTCGCTGTCTGTCTCTGTGTTCTGCCTATTTCTTTTTCTGTGTGTCCGAAGCATGCAGACGAAGGTGAAGAGCAGAAGTTTGTGTGCCCCAAAAAGTTTGGAATGTTTCCTGTTTGCTTATATCAAGAAATTTAGCCAGAATTGTATGTTCCAGTTTTGTATTTTTTTTTTCTTTTACTTAAAAACTAAGCATCTGTTCCCTGAAAGAGAACTGGAAGGGAGATAATGGTTGTCTTCATGCAGCATGCCTCTCTGTGTATCTCTTTCACTGTCTTGGATACAGCTAACGCTCCCGGTGCAATATTTAGACTGCGTCCTCTGTGTGGGCCAGCTCAGTGGCAGTCAATCCATTTCACCCTCCTCCTCCTCCCACTCCTCCTCCTCCTCATGCCCCTTCAAACCTGCTGAAAAAGACAAAACCTCATTTGTTTTGTGTCCTCCTGAGATCGATAGCAGCTCCACACTAAGAGAGGCTAGCTAAAGGGATTCACCACTCAGTCATAATGGGACAGGCCACTCTGAGCACTGGAGGAGGCTGTTAGCTGGCTTAGAACGCACCGGTCCAGACAGCTCTGCCCACACCCATACCACAACAACATCACCTTCTTTGCTTTCTTAAGGATTACGCCGAAGTAGGCCAAGGCTGTCACCAAAACCCCGCTGATGATCACGAGGGTCAAAAATGACAGACTAATCACTTGGATTCTAGTCAAATTAGCACTAACATTCAAAGGCCAGTCAGATAGTCTGGACAGATGAGGCAAGGTCTGAGACTCTCTTTGTCAATTTGTAATTTAGGAAATTGCAGCATTGTCTTCCCTTGGGGGTTGACTGAATGGCGAGAGCTCTAGTTGGGGTTGTTTACGCTGCACATTGGCTTCCCCAGTCACCAATCAATCTCCGAGTGTCTTAAAGGAAAGGAAGGGAAAAAAAAAAAATAGGTGAAAGCTCTCGTTCTCTGTTTTTTGTTAGTTCAACAGTTCTCTCTTCTTAGTGTTATTTGGAATTGCTGACGGAATCGCTGCTAACAGCACAATA
Source organism: Euthynnus affinis (assembly GCA_029490765.1). Taxonomy (NCBI): domain Eukaryota; kingdom Metazoa; phylum Chordata; class Actinopteri; order Scombriformes; family Scombridae; genus Euthynnus; species Euthynnus affinis. Next base: position 8,808,293 of record CM055844.1, on the reverse strand, counting down.
GCCGTGGGTGTGCTTTCACATAATACTTGTGTGTGTGTGTGTGTGTGTTAGTGCAGGCGCGGGTGTGAGATCCTAACTGTGTGTTTTACCTCAAAGACTCGTGTGTCTGCCCTAGCCCCGGCTCCCTTTAGAGCTGTAAGAATATCAGGCATCACCAGAAGTAACTCTGCGGTCGGCTTGATTGACGCGAGAGGCCTCACCACCAGCCATTCAAGGCACATTCTTATGGGGATCTCATATCGCCAGGGGTTGGCCCGATCGCTCCTGGTGCCTTCCAAGGAAAATAAGCGGCGTGACATCAGGGCTTTGTTTCAACGGCGAGGCCCCTTCTGTTTGTGTTTAATATCGCTCCGAGAGAAGTGGAAAGAGGGCCAGCCAATTTCTCTGGCCCCGACCGCTGAGCCTGGCGCTTCGGAGGTGAAGCGACGGTGGTCTCGTGTGTCTGCAGCTCAACTCCCTCTCTCTATCCCTCGCTCTCTCTCTCTATATTGCGCTCTCTTTGCTTTTGGATCTCTGGTCCCAGGAGGCTTTGCAGTTTTGACTACAGGGAAATCAGATCTCACAACACTGGGGGGCGTTTAGGCTGAGGGGGCAGAGAGTGAAAACAGTGAGAGAGAGAGAGAGAAAAAGAAATGGATAAAAGGATGGAGATGGGGGGAGAAGATATGAAGAATGATTTTGGAAACGAAACTGAGAGAAGAGTGGAAAAGGGGAAAAAAGTGGAAAGGGGAGATCAAAAGAGAGCAGGACAAAAGAAAGACAAACATAGAAGGAGCAGGAGAGTATAGATGAGGTGAGAGTAACGAAAAATGAGAGGAAAGCTTGAAAGCAGAGAAGAAAGAGAGAGAGAGGAGGGAGACTCAGTGAAGGCCAGCCACGTCTGGGTGGTTTTCCTGAGGACAGGCTCTTTGATACTCCAGCACTCACACTCCAATGCATTTAGACAGGGGTTGACAGTGGTTTCAGGCAGCGGTTTGTCTGGCCAGCTAGCTTTGATTCAGAAGACCCTGGACTGCGGACCGAGTATTTGACTCTTTGATTTTTGTTAAGTACCTTGGATGGAAAATCTGTACAGTTTTTTTTTGCTACATTTAATGTTTTCGTCCAACCCTGAAGGCTGATGGTTATACTTTCCAAGTCTTTTTTTAGTTTTCTATTGTTTTTAAGCCATTTTCTAAGTTTTTTTTTCTTTTCTTCGATTGACTCACTTGCCAAAGATATAATTGCAGTATGACTATACCTACTTAAACATCATTGTCCACTATTGTCTTCGCTTTAGATTTAGGTTAAGGAGGAAACAATTGTCTGAATATTTGATGCAAGGGCTCACCATCTGTGACAAGAATAGTTTAAGTGTTTTTGAGACCCATAAAGTTATGTTTATAATACTGATTTGGTTTGATTTGAACTATTACCATTTAAAATTACAGCTCTGCTGTGAAAGCCAAGAGTTTAAAAAGGTTAAATAATCAGGATAAGAATAAGACTGTGTGGTTTGTTTCCAGTGTGGTTCACATTGTTTTTCGAAAAATAAAGGAAGCCAGCCTTTTATTGTTTGTAATACTGAGCTAGGCATTGTCTTAAAAAACTTATTGCATTACTTACAGAACCAAATCATAGGTATTCCGAAAGATAGTTAACATGAAACTTCAAGCATAGCATTTAAAAGTTGCTTTAGCTATTGTCTGGATTTATTTCTAGATGTAAATTGATATACAAGCTGCTCCCAGCATCTGTTGAAAGAATAACTGTCAGAGATGGATTGTAGATAATTTAAAGTAAAAATGTTTTGCTGGCCTCCCTGATATATATTCACCCCCTCAAACAAATCTTCCATTTGTGTGGGACACTTCTGTCAACTTCAAGATCTAGGTGTGTGTACATGCACATCTGTTTCCTTAAGAGGTCTGTGTGTGTGTGTGTGTGTGTTTGGCTCCGACACACACCCATCAAACCTCAGAGGACGCAAGCAGTACCAGGGAGGGGTACAGCAGAAAAACACAACAGGATCAAGGGTGTGGAGTGGAGAGGGGGGGGAAACAGGAGAAAGAAGAGAGAGAATGAAAGAAGAAAACCACTGACTAGCTGCTGGCGAGCGATGTTAATAGCCTGTCGGTTTTGCTGGTTTCTTCTCTTTTTGCAGCAGCTGTATGCCGCCCAGCTGGCAAGCATGCAGATCTCACCAGGATCCAAGATGGCTCCTCTCCCGCAGGCTCCCAACTCCTCCGGTCCCCTTTCCCCCTCTGCCCTGAAGAGCGAGAAGAGAGCATCCAGTCCTGTCACTCAGATTAAGGTGAGTCCATTGGTGCAAATGATTCTGAAAACATGTACATATGGGGCAGTGCAGAGACAAATAGTCAGAAAAGATAACCATGGAGAAAATTAGACTATATTCTATGATCTAGCAAATGGAAATGAGATAAATCCAAAAAGGATATGTGGAGGAAAGAAAGCAACATCGGTTTAGTTTATTATTTGTATTATTGCTAATATGTATGATAGGAAAACACACAAGAATAATAACGATGATAACAGTGCAAGTAAAAGTTAAACTCTGGAAATTTGGAAGTTGTTGAAACTGGGATCTGCACATGGCCCTGCACTCTTTTTTTGTCAATTAGAAACAGCTTATTTAAAAGTCACACACGGATACACACGCACACACACACACACACACACACACACACCCCCACACACACACACACACACACACAAACTGACACTGGCGCTGGCTGCTGTTTGGCATGAGCCCAGACCTCTTCACTGGAGAGAGCGTACGCCTCATCTTTACTCAACGACGAGGCAGTAATGGAAGCCATGTGTGTGTGTGGGGCACAGCTGCAACCGGCGTCACAATAGACCGGCGTCAGAGCTCACCGCACTCAAACAGTAGTGCTGTGCCCTCCAAACTCCCCACCCTCTGCTCACCCTGCAACCCCCCCCCCCAAGTTGCTCTGGCATGCCACCCGCAGCCTACACCCCCCCTTCCCTCCCCCCTCCCCCCTCCTCCCACCCTTTCCCCCAGCAATCTCGCCCTAAACTCCTTCCCTTCTCAACACTTCCCTCAGCTGAAGCTCGGCTCCAAATTAGATCCACGTTCATTAAGCGCCTGTTGCCAAAAGAAAGAGCTGCATTCAGGCCGTGTTGACGTGCGGACCTTTTCTTCTTGTCACTACTTTTCCTTTTCCAGGGATTCTTTATGGGGATCAATGTGGTCATGAACCTTTGATTAGAAATAGAGGAATCACGGGGAACAAAGGTGCCATTGTCAAGATAAGAAGATGCGCAGTGACTCCGGCTTTGTTTTCCTGCCAGGTTCATGGAGGTTAGCGTTGGAATTCATTTATTGAAGAGCAAAAACCTGACAGGGATGACTGATCAGAAATCGGCAGCTGTGGTCAGCTTGAATCCAGTCAATTATAGTGACCCATTTCCACCGCAGATGAAAATAAGTACACGTCTAGGAACGAACCTCTGCATAATCCATTTCCTTGCTTACGCTCAATATGCTCCAAAGCCTTATAGTTTTGGCAAAACGCAGCTACAATCCACAGCTCTGGTGCTCCTCTGTGAGAGCGTTGTTGAGTCATAAATTATCAAAATTTTTGTTTTGAGAATACTCACTGACAGTAATGAGGAAATGTCATGTCATTTAACAACCACTTCTCAAGCCTACGGGAGGAGGTGTTTGACACTTTTGGGTGGAGTATTGCTTTAAACCAGTAGTTCCCGGCCTGGGGGATCCTGAACCCCACCAGGGGTCACAAGATGAATACAAGGGATTGTAAGGAGATTACAGAGGAAAGAAGAAAAAACAAAAACAAAACCCTGCCCCATAAAATTAGGTGTATTTGTTGGACTGTCTATAATATTTGCTTTGTTCTTAATATACAGTGTTATACTGTGCCACATACTGAGGCCTTTAAAAAAGTGAGCAAATATATTTTGTTTTGTTTTAAGGGGTCATAAGCCAAAAAATATTTCCTTTAAACACTGTTATGTCTGTTTTACCAACAGGAGGAAGGATCCACACAGCCATTAAACCTCTCAGCCAGACCCAAGACAGCCGAGCCTCTCCGCTCCCCGACGTCCCCGACACAGAGTCTGTTCTCCGGAAACAAGACCAGCCCTACTGGCATGGGCAAGGGCCGCATCCCCAGCCCGATCCCTAGCATGGGCAGGAACACTTCTCTGGGTGGGTAATAAACACATACGTTCACTGTAACACCAGTGTTTCCTTTACCACTGGGCAGACAGAATGGGCCACCCTGCCTAGCAGCCTGAAAGAAGTAGATCAGCATTGGCTCTACTGACATGTTCAATAAGAATCACGTCGTCTAAATGCTGCCTCGCTATGCCAAGGAAAAAAAATTTGAGGGGAAACACTGACGTACTCGACACATACATGCTCTCGCACGCAAACAAACACTCATGCACTCGCATACACCACTGTATTGTTCACATCTGTACTGTACATCCACAAAAGCGTAAAGCTAAATGTGCCTTCCCCTCAGCCGGAAAAACAAAAACATCTCCCACCCAAACACCTCCCTCCTCCCCGCCACACACACAGACAAATCAAGCAGCGTCAAATGCGCCTGATAGACTGCAGACACCTCAACCCCGAGAGGAGACCTGTGTGTGTGTGTGTATTTGTGTTTTACAGGAGGCCAAAGCCCTGTATTTAGCCCCAATGAAAACCCCGGCAGCGGAAGCAGTGAAACCCAGCACACGTTATTTGGTTTTTAAGAGCTTCCTCACATCATTGTCTGCCCGCGCTAGACCTTTTATGCCCCTACCTCTGCTATCTGTTATTAAGGCCAATCTAAACCCTCTCATTATATCCCCCCAGAAAACAATTTCACCAGCTCCTCTGGAGTGGCTTTGAGGACGCAACGCTTGTGTTCCCTGCAAAGTTATTTTTTGCCCATTTTAACGGCCACCCAAGCATACAGTGCTTCCTACTTGTCTGCTAATTAAACGAGGAGGGCGACGGAAACTTTGCATCCTTTTATTTTTTTTTCTTTCTTTCTTCTTCTTCTTATTCTTCAAATGTGCATCAGACGTGTGAAGCACAGAGCATAAACAAGGAGGAGGAGGAGGTTCTGTCGTGTTTGGGCACAAGAGGGTTGGAAAACAACTTGAGCAACGTTTGGCCCCCGATAAAGAGATGAGAAGAAATTTTTTCATACAGATGTTTCAATATTATTTAATAGCCATTTGTATCGTGAAGTCATGGGTTTCAGCACTTGTCCTTTGTTTTCAAAACTTACTGTTTGTGAAGGAGCAGCGTGAAATCACACACACTCACCACAATACACACAGGAAAAAGGTCTCTTCAAGGGTTCTTTGGTTAGTGGTTGTAGCATTCGACTCAAAATCTTTTGGTTGGCTGAAATAGGCAAATAAAAAGTACTACAAAAATAATGTCTTTTTCAGATAAACTATTTTGGACTGTCACACTTGGAGAATAAAAGTAAATGTTGAACTTTTCGTAAAACTGTTTGACTATGGTGGTATACTGAGCTTTTCTGAAAACTTTTCCTTTCCCGTCAAAGTGATTTTTTTTCTTTCCTATTATCCCGTCCTCCTCCCTCAGACATCCTCTCCAGCCTGAACTCCACAGCGCTGTTCGGGGACCAGGACGCAGTGATGAAGGCCATCCAAGAGGCCAGGAGCATGAGGGAGCAGATCCAGAGGGAGCAGCTCCACCAACAACAGCAGCAGCAGCCGGGACACCACAGTCTGGAGGCCAAACTGTCCGCTCTCAGCAGCATGACCCTCAACAACGGCAACAAGGTTAGAGAGGCCGACGGGTCGCATGCGGTTATACATATGAAGATACAAATAGAACGAAATGGTCTAAACGCAGTTGTCAAAGGCGTTTTGCTTTCATGTGAGGAACAAATTCTGATGGAAACAGTCTGTGCACCCACATAAACTCTCAACCACACAAACGCAAGGACAAACACATTACAGTAAGTACATTTGACACACATCAACACACAGTGAGGGGAAAGTGACAAAAAACATTTACTTTACTTTGACTTAAGTGTAAGAAAATAACTTGGTAACAGAAATTGACTTTCTCCAAGAGGCTATGATTTATTCAAAACATTTGGGTCTTCATGAGAGTGTTTTACAGAATGGCCGAAAGCCTGTAGACACACCACAAGTTGGCTGAGTCTTTATCAGCCCAATGAATAGACACATAGCTGACCTCTAAAAGCTTCTAAAAGATGCCGTACTGTACCTCAAACAGAGAAATGTCAAAAAGCACACAGGAAATGGTTGTAGCAGTACAAACTACCCCACAAAACAGACAGAAATGAAGATTAAAAGCACAAAAAACTACAAAACTCTCTTTCAATGAAGAGTAACTGTTGAATGTTCACTCGAACCATTGAGATTATAAATCCAGAAAGCCTCTTTCCATTTCCTCAGGAAGTTAATATCACTCCCTCTTGAGCCCAAATGCATGACCTACAGACGGGTGACAAATTAAAGGAAAAAAACAAAATAAAGTGTCTTGGTAAGGTGTCAGGCCACCATGTGCCGCCAGAACAGCTTCGATGTGCCTTGGCGTTGATTCTACAAGTCTCTGGAACTCCACAGGAGGGATGAAGACTACTATTCTTCAAAAAGATATTCCCTTATTTGGTGTTTTGATGACGGTTCTGGAGAGAGTACTGCCTGACACGTCAGTCCAAAATCTCCAATAGGTGTCCAATTGGGTTGAGATCTGGGTGACTGGGAAAGGTCATAGCGTATGATTCACATCATTTTCATACCCATCAAACCCATTCAGTGACCCCTCATGCCCTGTGAATTGGAGCGTTGTCACCTTGGGAGAGACCACTCCCATCGGGATAGAAATGTTTCATCATAAGATAAAGGTGATGATTGATTAGCAGTGACTCTTCTCTCTAAGGGGACAACTGGACCCAAACCATGCCAGCAAAATGCCCCCCATAGCATAACAGAGCCACCAGACCCCCTCACTGGGTTAAGCATTGAAACCTGTACTGGTTTTTCCCTATAATTTGTCGCCCGTCCGTATATGACAGCACACTCTACATATTTTTTACTCAAGTGCAGTTTTGGAGGACTTCTACTTCTAATGGAGCACTTTTACCATATGGTAAGACTTTTGTTTTAGTAAAAGATATTAATACTTCTTCTACCACTGCCAAGAGAAAAAAGAGAATGCAGGAGGGAAATGATGAGAATTGCCATTCTAATCCATGTATACTATAATTCTCTCTTTCTCCTTCGTACGTGCACGCACGCACACACACACGCGCGCGCACACGCACACCTCTGTAGATCTCCAAACTCCTTTCCTCTGTGTCACATTTTCTCCAGTATTTAATTGGCCGAGTGTTCAAGGTTTCTGCTCGGCTTGTGCATGAGTCTGACGAATATTCATGGATGATATTTGCTGTCGTTTGGCTGGGGCTGCAGCTCTTGAGAACTTCTCTTTTCTCCTCTCATCTCCACGGCCACCCAGAAGCCAACAGCTTTGAAGAGGGAGCAGCTGGGCCAATGACAAGTGATGGTTTTGGCGAATGAGTGTGTGTTTGTGTGCCTGCCTTCACTGAGACTGAGTGGGTGTTTTTTTGGAGAAGAGATGGTGTTAACTTTAGTGTGTGTGTGTGTGTATGTGTGTGTGTGTATGTGTATAATGGAGTCCAGCTCTCCACTTGCCCTGAAGGGGGGATCCCGGCCTCAGGGTTTTAGCCCAATTAAAGGGCCTTTCTCTGGCAAGGGACGCTCCTCCCCAAGCTCACCTCCGCCACCCGCTCACCTCTCCCCTATTGGGCTGAGGGAGACGGGGCCGTTGTACCAGGATCTCATATCCAGAGGGAAATCCATATTCCAAAACATCTTCAATCGGTCTGATCAGCCAATCACAGATTCCGGGGATCAGACTTTTGGTAAAATAGGGAGCATGATTAGACTGACTCTCCTGCGCAATTGATCCCATGTTGTTTGCAAGGATGTGGAAGAGAGGAACTCATGAATATTTTAGGGGTGGAGACTTTGAACCCACCAACCCCAAGTAGGTCATGATTAGTGCACTCCAAGGATAGGCTGTTTTGAAAATTTTTGGACTTGTTTGCTTTGCATCTTCAGGAGGAAAACATCCAAAATCTGGCAAAAATATATCTCTGCTGTACTTATCCTCAGTCCCAAGTTGATTTTTTTTTATAAGTCATTATACTAGTAAACACCAAGAAACTCATAAATATGAATTATACAACAGCCTTTACTAATAAATTGTTTATTAAGGTTTAATGTGAGTTGTCTACTGCAGAAAGGCGGAAAAAAAAAAAAAAATTCTACCGACGTGCCGAAATAAGTTTGTGCTTAAAAGAGCTTTTTAAAAAGTTAACTTTGAAATGATCACAGATTAAGGTGAGTGTGTTGCAGTGAGAGCGGTACGTGCTTCGTGAGCTCTATATTTTCCTACTTTATAAGAACAAAACCAAAGCAATGCAGTAATTTGGTTTATAGCTCCATGCGTTCTAATAAAAATCTCATTTGGAAAGTCTCAAAGTAATTGTTTCCGGTTCAAGGACGACAGCGGGCCTTATGTTTGTTGTCAGTATGTTATTCGTTACCTAACAACAGCAGCTCAAAGACTCTTTCTCTTAGCTTTAAATACATATTTTTTTCTTCGGGATGGAGAAGTGTGTGTGTGTGTGTGTGTTTTTTTTTTTTCTAAGGCACTCAAAGGCTTTGCTCTGTCTTAAACAATTCATGGATGGAACTTGCTGGATACTGTGAGTGTGACTCAACCGTTCCACCTCGGGAGGCAACGAGACCAGCTCTCTTTTTCTTTACCTTGGATTTGTGTGTTGTTTTCTGTTCATCGAATAAATTTGTTACTCAAATCCTCCCCTTTGAAACTTTGAAGCTCTGCCCAAGGCTTTTTGTTTTATGACATTGTACTAACACAGCGTATTGGGCTCCTTTTGGAGGGAATGAGACAACTGCTGTAAATGGTAACTCAGTGTAATGTTGAATGTTGAGCTATTTATTGCCTACACTGATTTGACTCAAAGGGAGACGTTGCTGTGACGTCTGAGTGTGTGTGTGTGTGTGTGTGTTTGTGTTTATGTTGCTTTCCTCTTTGTGTATTTTTGTCCCAGAGCATTCATTTCAAGCATAGAAGACATAGACATTTCCCGAAGAGCTGAAAATGATCTCGGTCTCCTTTGTGTGTGTGTGTGTGTTTGTCTGTGTGTGTGTGTGTGTGTGTGTCCTGGCTCTCCACTGATCTTGGCCATGTTAATGTCATTATAGCTGGTGTACAGACGAGAGGCCTGGCCAGTTAGTGGCATTGTTGAGTATCACCTTACGCTTACGTTGCTTCCAGCTGGCCTGTGGCTGCCAAAGCTCACTGAAATAGCCACTGTGTATGACCGCGTGGGTGTGTGCATGCATGTATGTGTCTGTGTGTGTTTGAGCGTGTGCGTAAAAAGACTTTTTTTTTTTTTCTAAACAGTCACAAAACACTCCCTAAGCCCACTTAAAGGAAAACACAAAGTCTTTTTGAGAGATTGGCACATTACTTAGCTTACATGTTTTAGTTGAAATCCCCTAAATCGACCATGTCTCCCTGATAGATTGTTCGCTCAGTCATTTGAATATAAAATGAGGACATGTAGGGGCTTTAAATTTTAAAAGAGTATGTTATCTTGTACGGCTGACATTTTGGCATAGGAGATTGAAGTGAAGTTAGCATCAAATATGATAGAGAAAAAAGACCACGCGGGACCGCTTTTCCTGTTTCCATAGGAGGTGAACATGGTGGGTGATGGCAGACGCGAGCGCAGGTAAATCTACAGGCCACATAAGAATGAGCACAAACAGATTTTATTGCCAAGATCTGTTTTCTTACTTTGGATGATGCCGGTGATGCACACGATCCCTTAACTGCCTATTCCGAATAGCAATAGCACCGAACGATGAGTTATTCTAGCGTTTGCGTTAGAATAATTTTAACAGCGAATGTGCAAAAAAACCTGCGGCCGTCCCAAAAGTGGGCTTGGAGCTTGAGCAGTTTGTGTGAAGATTTCTCGTTTTTAGACAGCATTTATTTCAAATTCTAGACAAATAAACAAATAACTACCCAAAGAAATAATAAAGCAATTAATAACATCAAGATTAAAATAGACAGCAAAAAACAACACAGTGTTGCACTGACCAAAAAAGTGAAGGCTTATACGCCTACTCTTCTTACAATACAAATCTATTTGACATAAAAACTTAAGAGTGAATAAAAGTTATATTGTCCTCAACTCACTTCCATCAAAACACTCAAACATTTTTACATTTGTTAATTAAATACTTGTTAATATTTTCTAAAATGGCAAGTTGTGCTGCAGATTCTAGTTATTTTTCTGCTCAAGTATTTATTTAATTCACTCCTTTGACTAAACTACATCTCTTTTAGTCCACTCAGGTCACAATGATTATCTTTCATCTGAACTTTTGAACACTTTCAGGAAGTATGTATTTTTAAACTTGTGTACATTTTTTCAAATTTACCAGATCTCGAAAATAGATAGAAAAATAGCTTTTATCTGCACCCTGTTACATAAAGTCGGTCAACATGCTTGCAGTCTTTGTTGGTGGAGCAGAATGTGTCTGGAAGGAGGAGAGGAGGGAGGAAATGGTTGTATAGAAGTTTATATTGGCTCCGTTGATGAGTTTGGTCTTTGTAGGACGCGAGCCTGTGAAACCGGCAGCTCAGACAGTTCCAAGTCTTGATTAAAGGTCGACATAATGTTGCAGCATTTGAAGCCTGAATGATATACATTATAATAATGTATACTACAAAGCTGAGTCTGGCACCTGCAAATAGACTGTTGAGTGTCTACTTCTTTGGAGTTGGAGCCTCAAGGGGTGGAGGGGCTGGTGGTGGAGTGTTAAGGGCTATGAATAGGAGGAATGGTGAAAAGGAGAAGGAGGGGAGGAGAAAAAAAAACAGAGCGGGGCTGACTGACAGCTCTATCGGCACACAGCTAAAGTCTGGGGAAGGAATAGAGAGAAAGAAAGATGAAGAAAATAGGAGGAGAGAAGGAACGCCGGGAGAGGGGGAGGGGGAGGAGAGGGGGGGGCTGAGGAGAGTGCCAAACTTGATTGGTCCGGGAGGAGACAGTAAACGGTTGCGGGTCAGCTGGAGGCAGGCCGTGCTGGCGGTAGGCGAGTTGTAACTGTGGTAATGAGCTCAATACGGTGTGGATTGAAAAAAAAAAAAAAAAAAAAAAAACAACAAAAAACCCCAGCAATGTTTAGAGCGTTACCCTAGCAACGCCGGAGAGACGCAAACGCCAAGAAGAGGAGAGACCAGGCGGAACAAAAAGAGTCGGGTGTCTCTTAAATTTAGAAATATACATTCAGCAGCAATATTGGGCTCGAGACCCAGTGAAAGCAATAGTGTGTTAAAAAATACTGTACCAGTGCTGCGATTGTGTTTGTGCACAGATAAAATGTTTCAAAGTGAATGTCGAGCTCCTCATTCCCTCTGTCTTTGTAATTTAACTTGATATTTTTAGTTAGTCTTAAGTCTCAGTTTCCTGCTTGCTTTAATTTATCTTTGCACCTGCACATGTCCTTCATCATGTTTAATTAATTGTGTCTTTGGTTAGTCAGTTTTTCTGCTTCTGACAACTTTTTTTTTGTTGCTCCTATTCAGACCCGGGTTAAACAGTAATGGAATATCAAATGTGATGGGTGTGTTTTACTGTGTCAAAGCCATTCAGACGCTACAATGATGCCACTGACAAGTGTTTCCTCTTCACTGTAATTACCTGGGCCATCAGGGCCTCAAACCTTCTAACTCTTTTTTTTTTTTCTTTAAAGTAGTCCCTCTATAACGAAGAATTTAAGGATGCCATAGACACCGAAAAAATGTTAGATGCGAACAATAAAACATTGCACAAAATACAAATGAAGTTACATGAAAGAGAAAACAACAAAAAAAAGAAGTCTATAATACAGCTCCAAAAGGCAACAGTCCAGTATCAAACCAGCAGGCGCACAAGCCAAACCTATTTCAATCTTGACTAAACAAAGCAATGCTCCTTATTGCATTTGCCACAAGAACTTTCAAGTAGACCAAAAGTAGACCAACCGCAGGGAATATTTGCAAATTTTAACCCAGGTCTGCTGTTAATCTGTACTTTGGATCAGTCTGCCTCTATTGATGCTGTCCTAGTCCATTTTCCAAAACCTTAGCTCTACTCTGCATTAGTTTTCCATCGGTCTCCGCCCTTCTACTAGAAACATTCGTACATCTCTGACTACTGAGGAGGATTAGAAATGAAATCAGAACAACAAAATGATTCTATGTCAGCTTTTAGCAACAAAACGGCACCGTTTGACTCTTAAGCATCACTATGATCATTGACCGTGTACCGCAGGGTATTGTTTAGTTCTCAGTGGGTCCGAGGCCTTATTCTTGTTTCTGGACTAGTTTTCCATTCCACTCCTCTTCTTTCTTTCTTTCTTTCTTTCTTTCTATCCCTCTCTGTCTTTCCCTCTTTCTCTCTTTTCTTTAGTCCTTTGTTAGGCGGTTGCTTCCTGCGGTGAGCATGGCACTGCCCAGGCACATGTTCTGCGGTGGGCCTGATTACAGCCCTGCCGTAGTGCTGACATTGGCCCGCGCCGACTCCTCATCTACACACACACACACACACACACACACACATATGCACACATACACGCTGGCCCCTAAGTTCCACCAACTCTGCCAGCGGCTACCGCGGCATGACTTCACCCGGCAACCATTTCTTGCGTCAAACAAAATGCCTCTGTCACCAGAAAAAGGAGGAGAGGGAGGGAGGGGGGCAGAGGAGAAGAGAGGAGAGGAGAGGAGTAGTGTGGATATGCGGTAGCTGTACGGAGGGTTCGATGTTTTCCACTGCAGTTTGGGAGCGTGGTGGGGTAATTTTAGCTGGAAGGCCCCAAGGCAGGCTGCTTGTAGAAGTTATTTGTCTCAGAAGTGGAGTGGCAGGCAAGAAAGCAGAATCAGAGAGAGAGAGAGTGCATGATGGGCGGTTGGGGAAGACACTGGTGATTAGTATGGCCTTGAAGGGGCTATGACTTGTCTATTAGCTTATCACATAACCAACATCATGAATTATTCCCCTCAGATAGTGTAAAAAAAAAAATAAAAAAAATAAAAGTAGCGAAGCTGCTCAGCGCTACCCGATGTTGTGCTCGACTCTCCTCCGTGCCAGCTCAAACCCAGCAATTTGTTTTATTGTCATTAACATCAAACTCATACTTAGTGACCCAATTTAAAATATGCCAGGCGTACACAGGAACTTGATCCAGACATTAGATAAGAAGATGTGAACAGGAATCGAGAAAGTCCAGAGAATTTATTTTTTTGACAGCTCATTTCACGTTTCTCAAACTTCAGCAGAGCTGCAGTTGTAATAAAAAATAAATAAATTTGCAGCTTGCTTTGTATAACCTTTCATACCGTGTCTTGTGTCGCAGGAGCGGCTGCACTATGAGACGCTGAGCCAGCACCTGGGGAAGCTCGGGGAGGATGCTGGGAAGATGGTCCATCGAGTAATTGACCTGACAAGACCAGAAGATCTGGATGGTAAGCTGCTGTGTTCTGCCTTTATCTCCTCCTTCCTTTCCTCCTCATTGACTGTCAGTTAGCTCTTGGCTTGCTAGATTTTTGGGAGCTTTACTTACTTTCCAGAAACTTAGGTAGCTTAAAGCCTAATCTCAGTCATTCAGAAATGTATACAGATGCACAACAACAGGATAAAAAAAATAGAGGACTACAGGGATAATATATGAGGGAGTTTCAGGAGTTTTGACAAGCAGAGTCTCAGGTAAAAGGAGTCACATCCTGTTCAGACTTAAATTGATACCAGTGACCCATAACTCCAGGGGCCCCTCACAGAAGAGGCACCACTTCTGGGGGCCTCATATATCAGAACTCCATAGTGAAGATGAAGGAATCTTCCAGAAAGCCTGAACATGCAGGTATTCAGCGAAATACAAATATTTATTGTGCTCCTCAGGAAGCTTTAGTGAAGGAGGACCTCGACAACTAAACAGTGTCTCAATCTCAACATTTTATGCTCTTGAAACATTTTTTTTTTCACTTTGTTATTATTCCTGCAAGTACATGACAAGAGACTGAATTCTTCTCCTTTTTCTACAATTACTGTTTGTGACGCAAGATCCCACCCAGTGCAATTATGCAAACAAAAGCTGGAGAAGACAAGCAGAAAGTTTCTTGCGGTGCACGGCCGATGAAGCATCGAAGTTTAAGTATTCCAAAGATCTTAATGAATATGAATAGAAAATTGTTTCATGTGTTATTTCATTTAGGGTATTTCAAACACTTAGCACATAGTGTCGGTTTCAATATTATAACACACAGTACTGGATGTACTTTAAAGACCAACTCGATGTCTTTTTCTCCCAACCCACCTGTTTCCCATAAAGCCCCACTGTTTACAGGCGATGAGGGGTTGAGGAGTGCTTATCACGGTTTAGTTTAGAATGAGAGGAGTAAACACGGGAGCATAGGCACTGAGATACTATCAGGCGGAAGCAAACTGACTACAGTGTGTACAGTTTGTGTGTGAGCATGTTGAGGGCATCCCAGCCAGACCCCCAACGGACTTCTGTTTTACTTTTGTTATACATCCTCTCCCGAAGGAGGTAAAAGGGGCCCAGGGGGGTAAAGAAACAAACAGGAAGGGCTCATCATTAGTGCTACTAAAAACCCATTGCATTCCAAGCGTGAAACTTTGAAAGGTGTATGCATGAAAGTTGAATGTGTATCGGTGATGCACGTATACAGAAGAGTTTTCTTTGTGTCACACAGGCAACAATATCACCGAGGCGCGAGTGTTCAGGGAGGCGCGGGGCAGAAACAACAACGAGCCCCACATCAAGAGGCCCATGAACGCCTTCATGGTGTGGGCCAAAGACGAGAGGAGGAAGATCCTGCAGACCTTCCCTGACATGCACAATTCCAACATAAGCAAGATCCTAGGTGAGATTTCATAGATTTATCTTTCACAGGAGCTTAACCTGAACTCCTCGAACATTTGGAGGACTCTCATTATTTTGTATCTCCTTGTGAAAAATATTTACTTCGTCAGAGTGAATTATTTTTTTCGTTCTCATTCTTTTTAAATAGAAAGAGGTCTATGTGTTTGGGTTGATCCTTAAAAGATGGGATAAATTAGATTAGACTTTCTTAAATACAAATATGTAGTTTGACATTTTGGGAAATACACTTATTTGTTTTCTTGCTGATGGTTAGATGTGAAGAGCCACCTGCGTATCTGTTTGGTACTATAAATACTGTATGTAGCTGAAGCCAACAGCTGATTAGCTTAGCTTAGCACAAAGACTGGAAACGGGTAGTCTGTTTTTTGCCAGGCAACCAGCGGAGGCTCCAGCAAGTTATTGCTCCTGGCTGAGAAACTGTCAGGCGCAAAACCCCCCATTATACTGTGCACTGTTATTTGTACATTTCATTTTTTTTGTACAGATATAACATGTTATTTAGTGAGCTTTTGTTAACGTTGGACTGAGCAATGCTAGCTCTTTCTCCCAGTTTCCAGTCTTCGTGCTTGGCCAAGCTAACTAACTGCTAGCTGTATATTTAACAGACATGAAATATGACAGTGATACTAATCTTCTCATCTAACTCTCATCATTTTCTGTTTACTTTCTGGGTGCGTTTTTCTGAGCTGTTCTGTTGCAATTAGTTTTTTTTTCTTCTACTTCTTCATGCTACTTTTTGGTAGCAACTTTGAGTGCATTGGACAGTTTTAACTGATCTTTTTTAAAGAAATGTGGATATCTTTTTTATGAAAAGTGGTAAAAACCAAAAACGACAAGCCGTATGACACAGTGCATATGGGATGCCATTAAATGTGATATCTTTTTTCAGGTCAGCCTCTCCTTTCATTAGGTTACTCTGCCTCTATATGCTACAGTTCACGGGGTTTCTTACCAACAGGCCAGAAAGACTAGTGTGTTTTTCAACCTGGAACACTCCGCACACAGAGCTCCACTGTGTCAGCCTGACTAGTGTGATGGATGCATTCAGTTAAAAAGTAGCCGTGTTGATGCTAACCACCTCAACACAGATAGCCATTCACACAGCGCTGAGCTTAACGGTTGTTCGTGAAACCTTCTAAAGACTTCCACTGTCCGGCGCAAGGGCTCCAGAGAGCTCGAGGGTTGGTGAATGTAAATGCTCCGCCGAAGCGACGTGAACAAATTGCTTTTTCTTGGTGGATCTGTGTTCCTGACTTGGAGCTTTGAACAGAGTCCAGTAAAGGGGGATTTTGTGTTCTGCATTTGTAGGATGCATCTTTTTTTTTTGCTTTCAAAATGAAAAACACAATTTAAATTGAAGTGAGATATTTAAACTCCCTAGTCTAATGAATCATCATGGTGAAATTATTGGTTTAAAAGTCATGAACAGTAAGATCCTGTGGGCAGGAAGCATTAAGAAAAATTTATCAAGCCTCTGAGGCAAAAAAACAGAACTCAGAGTGCACAATTGTGTACGTGTATATTGCTGCATGTGTACAATGCGCGTCTCTCTAACATAATAACACAGCTGGACTTTTGGGAGTGGGTGGCAGGTTTAAAAAAGACTCCTCACTGTTTCCTGTGTCACAAAAGTACAAGACGGGTTTGTGATAAACCTTGATAAACAGAGGAGTGAGGCGGAGTGTATATAATCAGTTGTCAGAGTGCCTTGCAGATGTGCTGCATTCCTGTGATAATGGCCCTGTCCACTTGTTCAGAAGGTCCTCTTACCGGGGAAAATAAGAAGTACACAATATATCATTCTTACTAAGCCAAGAGAGAAGAGAGAGTATAATCCACTCCTGATTTTAAAGAGCCTCCTTGGTTAAAAATTTGATGATGTCTGTTCACATGACAACATCCAACCTTACGATACGACCAGAAATGCTGAAGTCTTTTTTTTTTTTTATATAACAGGGCAGGCTCCGTGACTCTTTTTGTATGAAATAATCTGGAGATGGAGTGACAGTGTGTTAGCCTTGTCGGATCAGTGATTCAGTGCTCATTACATCAAATTTACCACAAACTCGGTGGCTCAAGCAGTATCACTGAAACAATTTAGAAAGACTTCTTTCAATTTAGTCACTCCATAAAATCTGTAATGTTGATAGGTATTTGATTTTATCGTGTTTTTTCCTTGATCAGTTTAAGATGCATATGCGTAACAACGTGTTTCAGGACTAAGCTAAACATGTTTTGGGAATAACATGAAGACAAAACTAAAATCTCAATCATCTGCTCCAGGCTCTCGTTGGAAAGCCATGACCAACCAGGAGAAACAGCCGTATTATGAGGAGCAGGCCCGCTTAAGCAAGATCCATTTGGAGAAGTATCCCAACTACAAGTACAAGCCGCGGCCCAAGAGAACTTGCATCATCGACGGCAAGAAGCTGCGCATCGGGGAGTATAAGCAGATGATGCGGTCACGGCGTCAGGAGATGAGGCAGTTCTTTGTGGGGTGAGTACTTGTGCCAGCAGAGACGTTGCACCTCAATGTTACAATTAGCTTTCTTTATCTGGCTAAAGCCGTGTAAAGCTACTTTGCATGTCAGCAGCTTTAAATGGTAGTGAGAGGTAAATGTAATTAAAATATATATATATATATATATAGAGGGAGAGAGAGGTTGGAGATGGTCAAGAGATTCAGATTTACTTAATTGTGTTCTGCAGATATGTTTGCATTTGTGAAGTTTAAAGAAGAATTGCTGAACATAAGAGTTGCGTGTGTAAAATACAGTTAATCCACAGTGTCTTAAATCTTACATTTTTACATAAATACCACGAGTTTACATTTTATACATAATATGTTTGTAGCCATGAGCCCTGGATCACACAAGGGCTAAGGATACTTTGACAGATTGGCTGTTGTATTTGTGATCTGTGCGGTTGTCTCTGTAATCACTGAGCCATACTGCTATCTAACTTGGGATCATCGATAAAAATCAAATCATCATCATCAAATGTATTTTGATCTTGTTTCATAACAGACTTGTGGATATTTCACAATGCAAAATTGTGCTGTTTGCCTTTAATGTGAGGTCTTTTTTTTTCTTTTATGTGTCTCAGTATGGATATAAAAGAAACATCCTTAACTACATCCATTTGTTAGAGGTTTGCGGAGGGACCATCAGGTTTTATGAACCTTTTATGCAGGGTTTCTTCTTGGAATCTCCTGAACTTGTATCTGCAAAACCCTTTAAACATTCGCTGAAAAGCATTATATTTTTGGTTGGACCGCAACAGCAGGGCCAGCCTTATAAACGTGAATGTCTGTCACTGACTGACTGACTGACTTACTGACTGAGTGATTGACTGAGTGTTGAAATGACACCGCTGGTCGGCTGAAGTATCCCAGAATGCATTTTGCACCAACAAACAGCTGCTAGCGGCCCAACTCCTGAGATGATTGACCAATCAATGTCCATCATCATCCCGGGGAGGAACGTGATCTCATGAACTGATCCGTGCAGCTCTTTGGTGATTTACCGCTGGCTCTAATGTCTCTGTAGCATTTTGATATATGATATAATTCCTTTTGGAAGATAAATGTTGGTCTCACAGATGAAATCTAACAACTGTAGCTGTTACGTCAGTTTGTCTGGGCTCTATATGTCCAGTTATCACCACATTTACATAAATATAAATGTACCAAATCGAACAGATCAGTCTTTATTAAATTTCAAACTTGCCAAATCCAAACTAGAAAGTATGCAAGTCTGAACTTGATGTATTTGGTACTGAGACCCTATCTCAAATTGGCTCCAGTCAAAGCCCACCGTACTTCCTGTGGCCTTGGTCGCCACATGTTGCCATTTCCTGTATCTGTTTTCAAATTAAAAGCCCTCTAGTGTTTCATACACGGCCCAGCCATATACTAGGTTCTGAGCTAGTCTCGTTTAGAGTGAAATCAGTGCAGTGAAAGGAAAAACAGTGGCATTGTCTTAATAGGAACCAGCCATGGATGTGTTTAAAGCCATCACAGTGGCCTGTGTTTCAGATGGATTTACCAGAGGCCACGGCTTTGAATAGGAGCGACTTTTAATAGCTTGTCATTTATTAAATTAGGACAATGCTGGGCGCTTGCGGGCAGTGAAATTGGACACAGACAGACATAGTGGAATATGAAATGTAAGCAGATGTTTGAGAGGGAATGAGAGCGGGGCAGACGTCACAGGCTGAATGCCACATTTACTGTGTGTGGTCAAGCAAATGCAGAAAGAAGCCTATGATTCCCCAGGCCTGGACTTTAAATCACAGCTAAGTCAAATAGCTACAGCACTGGGAGCCAGTCAATACAACCAGTTCCTGGCACACACCGTATAACGAAACCAGTGTTGTTTTTAAAGTGTTTAATGTGAAAATGAGTCTGTCAGAGTGTACGGCGGTAATTGTTTCAGGAGACAGAGGAGAGAAAACTGTTAGGTGAGAAAAGTGACAGCAATTTTCCTGCTTTATATGGCTCATTTGAGGAGCCAGAGGGCCTGTTTGAGTGATCTACGTTTACCCTCATTCCGTCTATATCTTAACAGGTTATTAGGTGATTCTGCTGTGAGCTGGCAGGGAAAGCGGTGTGTTAGGACATGCCCGACCAGATGAGAAGTGTTGCTTTTTAACTTAAGTGGTCTCAGAATTAATGTTTTGTTCAAAGCAGTTTGTTCAAAGGAGGTTATAATGAATACGTATCTGATCAAACACCAATCTGTCCACCCTGAGCAGTAACCGGTAGTTATGTTAATTGTTACTGCAACCAAATTTTTCATCATTTAAAAAATTGTATTTTCATGCTACCCATTACTATTTTTGTTTCTGTATTTATTTCAATACTTTTAATAATCATTTGTTTATATTCATGATGTCACAGTGGTTTATTTTTTATCGATCCATTCAACTCTTTCCTTTCTTTCCTTGTTTCGTAGGCCTCAGCCGCCAATTCCTCTCGGTAACAACGCAGGTGGTGTAGGAGTCTACCCGGGTGCCATAACCATGGCAACAACAGCCACGCCGTCCCCACACATGACCTCAGACTGCTCCAGCAACTCTGCCAGCCCTGAGCCAGCCATCCCCGTCATTCAGAGCACGTACGGGATGAAGTCTGAGCCTGGCGGCTGCGGAGGCAGCAACGGCGGTGGGGTCAGTGCCTTGGATCTGCCCAGCGACCCCGCTAACGGAGACGACGACATGGACATGTACGAGGATTTTGAGGACGAGCCCAAGTCAGACTATAGCAGCGACCATGAGACACGGGAGGCTGTCAGTGCCAACTGAGTGCGCTCAGGGTGTCAGTTGTATAAAATGAAAAATAAAAAAACCTCCCGCTATACTCAGAGACACTTTTTAAGAACACAGTTTATTACAGAGACCTTCAGGCATACTTTCTGGACATGTTATGCATCATGCACTGAGCATGCCCAGACAGGATTCAAACTCAGTGGACATGCTCAGAGAGAGGTTTTGAACAGTATGTTGACGGACGTCCATTTGAAGAAGAGGGCTGATGGGAAATTGTGACCCAAGAATGCAACCTGAACAGACATTTACAGAGGACATCCAGCCGACAATGAACTTCAGTTTCCGACACTTTGACAATCTTAACAGGAGCGAATAAGAGTTAGACGAGAGAGAGAGAGAGAATGAGAGAATGGGACGAAGAACAAATGAGCGACGAACACATTGATGTGTGGTTTGTAAAGAGCATGCATGGATTTTGAAGCATCAGGAATTGGTCTTCAACAGCTATTTGGTCTTAAATGTTTAAGGAGTGATCTAGTTTTTATCATTATGTATTTACTTTTTGTGTTTTTGTCTTTTTTTGTTTTGTTTTTTTGTTCTATAGACTTTTTCTGACAGGTCACTGCCTGTACAAACTCTGGACTGTCAGAACTTGAAATTTGAGAAGTTTTAATATAAATCCTAGCTCTTGTAATCTTATAGTCTTACTTTCGTTTCTCACGAATACAGTGCATCTACATCTTTTTTTTTTCTGACAAACTGCTTACATTACATTACTGTTAGATTTTTTTTTTTAAATATCCCAGCTCAGGTATGATGTGCCAGCTTGTGAATGTGTTTTTTTTTTGTTTTGTTTGTTTTCATACAAAAAGAGTGGTAGGACTTTTCAGACTGTCAATGAAATAAAGGGAGGTATATCCCTTATATCACATTATTATTATTATTATTATTATTATTATTATTATTATTATTATTATTATTATTATTATTATTACTATCATTATTACAGATTTACTTCAAATGTGCCAAACCTACATTCACATTCACTTGGGATGTTGTAGTCTTAACTTCCAATGCTGCAAAAAAGTCTTATACAATCAGCTTTTTCTATTTGATGAGATGAGTTCCTACTCGCTAACTGCAGGCTTCCCACCTGGCCCAATCACAGGCAGAGCACAGAGAGGATGTGTTTTCATTACACTAGCTCACTCACACATACACACACACACACAGACATACACACTCACACACTTCATGTCACTCTTTGGCAGCCCCTCCGGCGTTGAGATATAGTTGCAAGAGCAGCATCGAAGGCGTCTGTTCTTCAATTCCACTGCACTGGTGCTTTCATGAACCACATTGCCCATAGTTCCTTAAGGCCAAACACTCTGAAGTCTGCACATATTGTGCCGTAAGTGCGGCGCAGTATGATGTACCAAACAGCAACATTTAGCATTTAAGTTAAAGGTAAAATAGACTTTTTTTTTTTGGTTTAATATCTGCTCACTTTAAGAATTCATAAGTCTTAAAAGTGTATCTTATGCTCTGTTCATTTAACGTCATAGGAAAGGGGATTGAGAAACCCCAGGATGACCCTACTGTAGGATAAGAGTTTCTAATATTCTGGATCCCTTCACTGTATTTTACATTGTGTTTTGAATCGGTACAAAATTGTACAAATGTTACTATTTTTATTAGCTTGTTGATATTTTTAAATGTCTTCTCAGCATCACTTGGGAAAGAGACACCAAACTTGTGTTTCAAAAAGAATTTATATAGTTGCAAAAAAATGGGTTTAATAGGTCTGTTATTTCAAAAAGGGTACCTTTTTCTACGTTGCATGTATATTTTGAAGACGAGTAAATTATTAACAGAAGAACGGAGGGAGAATAAAAAATATATAATTCTTAATCAATTTCTTAGTCAACCACCCCAGTCAGAGCACACAAGTTTTTCCACAGTCTGAAGCGAGATGTTCCTCTTTTTGGTGCAGGCCGGTGGTCAGCATCATGCTGGGTGTACACGCTTTTTCCTCTGTTTCACTCAAATGTCACATTCTTTCTCTGAATACACATTATATATATATATATATATTATTTTTCTTTGTCTCTTTTCACCACACTCTCTGCAATTTGAACATGTTTCCATTTTTCGACACCTGTGACCTCAGGTGATTTCTGGGTGCTCTGTTTCACTGTTTCACATGTCTTTTTACTCCATAGTTCTCTTCACATGAACATATCGGGCAGTTTGTACTTGGAAAAGCTTCACAAGCTGGGACTGAACATTGGTTTTTCGCTTGCATCACAGGAAAAAAAGAGCCACTGCTCGCCTCATGCATAGACATTTCTGTTAGTGTCATACACATCCTAAGCACTGGATATAAATTCTATGTTTTGTTTTTTTTTTCTTTTTTTTTTTTTCTTTTTTTTTTTTTTTTTTTAGTATTGACTAATGTGAAGTTGTTGTTTGATTTTCAACATGATAAATTAGAGCAGTCAAAAGTCATATGTTTGGACTCTGGAGGAAGCCTTGCACTTGCCAGGCACGAGTAAATTGCCATTTCTTTAGAAGCATTTCATTTATTTAAGCAAATTTTGTTGCCGCAGCTCTAGTGCCGCCTAAAGGGGTCACATCACCTCTGATCTCTTTATAAAGGTAACCTCATGATCTTGTCAGTTGTGACCTGCAGAAGCAAAACACAAGTTTCCTGGTCGCACACATTTTGTGATGAGTATTGTATTTGAAATTCAATTGTGCGTTTTAACATTTCATTGTATTTATTAGCCAGCTTTGGCTCTAAAAAGTGTCAGTACAACTTGGTGAGAAAGACAATCAAAAAAAAATAATAAATAAATAAAAAGTAAAGACTTGAGATTTTCCTTACAAATCTGTCACTTCATCATTTTCAAGTGAGTTTTTTTCTTGTGTAAAGATAAGACCATGTCAAGCTGTTTTCCCCACTCAGACCTATTGTGTTCTGTATGTGAAAGCACTGCGCACAAGTTACAGGTAGTACTGCATGAATTTTTATTTCCATTACTCTGAATAGTGCTCCTACTTTCCAGAGATCTAATAATTTCCAACACAAGGCTCTCTGTTTCCAAAGTTGAGCTATTCCACTTGGTCTTTATATTTTGGTGGCCCATTACAGTAAATGTGGCCTATTGTTCCATTGTGTATGTGTGTGTGCGTGCGTGCACATGTGTCTGTGTGTGTGTGTGTGTGTGTGTGTGTGTGAGGTAACGCCACACATTCTGACTGTGCTGTGGTGTATACGCCACGGCGCCGGTGCTCGCTGCAGCCAATCCCAGCATTTCAGAGAGGGAAACAGAGAACTCAGCCATATGCAGCCACATCATAAATCTAATTGTAATTCCCAAATCAACTGTAGCGTCACCCTGCGAGGGGCGCCGCAAAGTTTGTCACACACTCCTTTGTGTGTGCTTGTGTGTGTGTGCTGTGCTATTACTTTCAGTTGGGAGGGGAGTTTGAAATCATACTTGTGCTGTTGCCATGCTAATCTCGTTAAATAAGTCATCATAATTTACATTTCCTTTTCCCTTTCTGCAGGATGAACATTTAGCTGTTTGCAAGTTGACAGATTGTTTCTGTGTGTGCACGGCAGCGTGAGTGTATGCAAAGCTTTCAGCACCTTAGCAAAGGATGGTGTACTTCATTACAGAACATGCATAGTTTCATAGCTAAATGCATATACACATATATACAAGCTGCATTTATCCCTGAAGGAAACTGACGTAATGCCCAGGTTTCCGTTCAGTTTGTATGTTTTCTTGGTTGTTAAAAGCTAGCTGAATGTGAAAACATTAGCACTGAATAAGATGACAAAAATCTCGTGGACCCAAGTCAAATGTGTCAATAATTCTTAGAATGTGTGGAGTATGTAGAGCTGGGTGGGGCTTGCTACAACTGTAAATTGTGTCATAAAAACAAAACAAACTGGTAATTCATATGAAGCGCTTATGAATTAAGCCTGGTCAAAACAAAACAAAAAAACAGATATGCACTGTTTACAATGGAAACACTCTTATAGTGATCATGTCTGTCCAACACAAATTGATAATAATATTGATAACTTTGTTTGTGTAGCACCTTTCATACAAGAAATGCAGCTCACAGTGCTTTACAACAAAAGACATGGAACAAGTGCTTCACATGAAAAAAAAAAACATCAATGTAACATAATTGATCACTATACATTAAGTGGGTGATTATTATAACTGATTTTTTCTTCCTCTTCTTCTTCTAATTGACATTTGTATATTAATTAAATGGATATAAAGTAAAGAAACAGACAGTTTTGCTATTTACTGAGTATTCAGTTCTTCTGTCTTTCCCCTGACCAAAGGCCTGCTCAAGGGGGCATTACGTGACTGGGCACTACCGACCACAACCACAGGTGCTTTCCCCCGTGCACATTTGTTTTCTGTCTCCATGACTAGCAGCCACGAATGTTTCTCGTTGTTTGAGTTGACTTACACGGGGTAGCCTGAGTTTCGCTGATGCATCCCGGTGGCTCGTTTTGGCAGTTTTTCATGAGCTTCGAGGAGATGATGTTTTTCACCGAGAGAGAATGACTTTCTTTTTCCTGTCATGATTTCAACGTGCACGCAACACCAACCTCAGGTACCCAGCTGGAAGCAGACGCGTTACAGCGAGGCTATAATGGCCACTAGATATCGTGGAAGTAAAGTAAAAAGAGAATAGAATTAGTTTTAAAAAAATGTTGTCATGAATGAAAAGACCCAAAATGAACACTGTAAGCTGATTACTTAATTATTTTAAGCACATTATTTAAACAGCTTTTGTATAGGAATGATTCTGTCCCAACCTTTGTGATCCATATAAGTGGTTGATCACTATAACTGCGATCACTATACACGGTTTCTACTGTATCACAAGTTGGATTGCAGCAACACTTTTTTGTAAAATGAATCAATTGCACTAATTATAATCTAGGAAATAGTTAAGCTTTTTAGGAAAGCTGCAATTAAAGAGTTAAAGCCGGATATTTAGCAACGGAGCTTAACAGGTTACCCAGTTACCGGATTAATTGTAGTTTATCACTATGTTAGAAATTGACATAGTGATAAACTGAGCAATGATTACACAGGCTTTGAATTTACCCTTCTTTTCTCGTGGGTTTGGTGTGTTTGGATGATGAGGTATAATGACACACTTTCTTCATGAAAGCCTGGTCTTGGCCGGGCCCTCTAGGCAAATTCACTTTTTGATTTTTAAAAACCATCTTGAAGAGTAGAAAGAACAAAATCCTTTCTTTTCTTCTCCTCGCCAATCAGGCCTTCAGATCAAGAGAATTATAAATTGTTATTACAAAGGAGGAGCCCCCTTCAGACGTGTTGGAGAGGCTCTTTCAATGAGGCATCAAAGCCACCCTGTTTATGATCATGGAGGCTCCACTACTCATTAAAGCACACAGGATGGCCACGGTGCTGCACCACGCTACCGTCCTCTTTGAGCTAAGAGTTTATGATGCTTAATCATTCAAATGCTTTTGATTCAAAAGGGGAATAATTGACCCTTACCTTTCCGTTGTTGATCATGTTTCATGATGAGCACAGGTTGTATGATTTTGCAGATAAGAAGTCATCCAGATGTCTGTATTTGTTTTTCTTTAAAAAGATATTTTCGAACGCATATAACTTGCTTTAACTGACTGGATTTCAGCATGAGGCAGGTTTTAATCATGGACCTGCTTCGTGAAATCAACACCCAGTTCATTGAATGGTTTGGGTCAACTGGGGTCAGACAGACCCAGTTATATAAATATGAATTCATTTTTTTTTTTGCAATGGTTTGTTTCTTTCTGCATGTTGATTTAAAACACACAGGATTCATCCTCCAACACACAGGAAGTGAGGCAGATACAGAATAAAGACAAAAGAAGAACAACAACAGGGTAGTTAGAAATTGCTATAAGATATAAGATATATATATATTATGCAACAAATGTACTCTGGACAGAGCTGCACTATGAATATTAGGCTACCTGGCACTCAAATTGCTCAAAAAATAATCAGAATAAATAACATCAGCGCTGGCCATGTAGCTCACAATGGTCGTGTGTAAAGAAAAAAGAAAGTTTTTGCTTGCTTTCAAGTAATCACAAATCCAAAGGATGGTACAACTTTATGCAATACAAGAAAATACAGGGTTTGTTTTGACAGAGGTTATATATATACATATGTAGCTAATCAATCTAATCTTAGAAGGATATGCCTTTACATTAGTGCACTGTAAGACCTTTCCTTGAATACATTGTTGGGCAGTTTTCATCAAATGAAAATTGACAACAACTGTAAACTGGGGGAAAAAAAGGCTGGCTGGGGGAGGGGTGTATTAGAATACCAAGGGTCAGCAGCCTTGAGAGGCCTTCAACAATAACTAAAAATCTAAATGCAATACCTGAATAAAAGGAAATCATACAAAAAAGAGACATCCCTTTGAAAAGAGTTGCTTTAGCTGTGTCTGTATTTCAATGTCTTTGAAACATTGCATAAAGGCCTATACTTCGTTTTTAATGCAATTAGAGGTGAAAGAAAAAAATCTACAGCATTTTTTTTCAGGAAAATGGGCAATGGGCAGAAGACCAATTTTTTCCTTTTTCAAGCAAAGTCCTTGGGTCTTTTTAAGTGCGTTAGTCCACTAATTAAATATTATATGTTTAACGAAAAATGCCACTTTGAGAGAAGCTGGATTGTTTGACTCAAAGACACGGCTGCAGCCTTGATGAGTGGAACTGTGTGTGACCATGAGGAGGTAAAAAACGTCATTGTTACCAGAACTCCCCTCATTTGACCTGCCATAATCCTTTCAACTGAATTTACAATTACATTCCCTTTTGTGCTTCCCTCACAGATAAAGACACTAGAACACAGTTATGCAGAGAGGGGAGTCATTGACATTTCCAAGCATGTTGCATGCACAGTCTGATGTTTGTTTCACTGACTACACACAAACTTATCGTTCAACTGCGTGAAGCACTACAGGCTAGCAGTGTGTTTACGAGACCAACTCAACAGCCTTGCTTTAGATTAGACAGCTTTTTTTAATACCCAATGGGGAAATTAATTCGCCACCAAATCAACTTATACAGACAACAAACAATATAGACGTTGCATTCACAGTACACGACAACTATACAACACCATAAAAAAGCCATTGGAGACATGATTAACAGCCGAAATGTGCTATGATCTAGACCACATCTAAAAGTGTTAAAACAACAGAAGTTTTAACACTGGGGTTAAAACAACAGAGAGTGAACAATGTTAAATCAAACAGTGTTTACTGACTAAGCTTCCCCCTTGGACTCATATCAACAGCATGAGAGTAACAAGCAAATATAATGTAACATTTTAAAATATTACAATATTACAGTTTTAGTCTCAGTAGAGGTATTCACTTACTCCTTTTCATTTCCCCAGCTAGTCTGGAGGGTTTTAACCTCTCAATCTTGACTACTACCTCCAATACAGCCTATTATCTCTAGGAATTATGTGAGAATTGGATAATTCAGCACTTTATGATTTATGTCCCATGCAAACGTTCAGTGCCAGTGCAGGAAGAGGTGTGCCCTTTATGTAGCAAGGCAGACTGTAAGAGATTAGATGTCAGGGTGGTGGATAATCATCTGACTTAAACGCAGGAGACCGTCACAGATTTTCTATTAAGGCTCACTTTTTATTTATCCTTTTTATTAACAATAACCTCAATGTTTCCTTAACCTCAACCCAGTGTTTTAGTTGCCTAAACTTAACTGTAGTTTATTTGGCATGGCCGCAGTCTTTCCCTAACCGTAAGCATAATATAGTTTCCAATGCACAAATATTGTAAAATGTGAGAATTTGAATGGGGTTTTGCAGAATCTTTCAATGAAGTTCTTGTCTGGTGATGGATTTGAGCATCAATAAATGAGCAAACTACATCTGCCGATAAAGATCATGTGATAAGATCAAAAGCTCCTGAGCAGCTCCAAAACTTGGACCATATGGTGAGATTATTGTGTCCACCGCTCTTTCCAAGGTCAAGAATGAACTTTGAAGTTCAACTTTTTTGATTTGTTTTTCCTTACAGTATCCACTCCTGGCAACTAAAGCGCGATTAAGGGTTTTATGATTATGTTTAGGCGACTCAAAGCAGTTGGTTAAGGTTTTGGAAACATTGTAGTAATGGCAAATACATCATAAGTTTGGCCAACTGAAGCACTTGGTTAAAACCCTGAGAAAGGTCGTGGTCTTGGTTGAATATCGAAAAAGTCAATGCTGATTTGAAGGATTAGACAGTCAAACTAATGGGCTTTGTATGCTTTGCCATTTACCACGCTTTCCTTCCCACAGATTTCTGCTGCACTACGGTCACACTACATACTGCTCTGGAACAAAACATCGCCAGTGAACATAATCCAGGTGGTATTACATATCCTTACAAATGTATTAGGTCATGCAAGTAAACACCATTCATAAGAAGCAGGGTTCTGTTGGCGGCTTCATACTACCTCAAGTGTTATGTTATTATATTAGTGCTTCACCTGTGCTGCTGTCCCCTGCAGTTATGCCTCATAATAAATGAAGCACACCAATAGATTCAAGGTTGGAGTAGCCACATGAGAAAGAACCGTGGCACCTATGATCACTGTGAGTCCCTTTCAAACAGGAATACAAAGAACCCCTTAATTTTAAAGATCTTGCACCCTTAGATCACCCAGTAAAAAAAAAGTTTACTTTGATGTGTGAAATCTATTATTTACTCCGCTCATCTCTGCCTCTTACTGTAGTATTGTGTGACTGAAGAATAAAAATGTGAAACCCAGTGAACCCATTTATAAGTTCATTTTTTTTTATTTATAGAAGAGTGAAATAAAGCTCTGTTGCAGTGTCCATTTTGTTATTGTTTCTGATGAAGAGCACTTGAACGCATGACAGATCATATATTTGACTTCCGGATTTTAAGTGGAGCTCATGAGCAGCACTTTAAGTTGACATATTAATCCCAAGAAGAAGAGGGAAAAAAAGCATTTGTGCACTACTTTCTGTTGGTTAGCCAAGTCATAAATCCAAATTGTTAGAAAAAGTCTGCTGTTGGTCAATAAGAAATCTGACACAAAAGTAAATCTATTGTTTATTCTGTCAGTACTTGGGAATGACTGTTGTCCATACTGCCTGGAGCAGCTGATAATTTCTTTAATTTTACATGGTACATTAACACACTGTACTGCACTGATAGTGGAAATCTACTGTAAATAGACAAATAAGTGTAACAAAGCTTTGACAGTTCCTGTCAGGTTAGAAGACAATAGAAAGGATTCAGGGACAAACAGAGTCTGGCCTCTTCTGACATAAATCAAAGCGTGCAGCCATTTTATTCAAAAGATAAATGACTTAATCATTAGTAATTGCATTTCAGTAACAGATGAATCATTGTATACATTCATTCAATACAACATGAGTCATATGATATTTACTATATATTGGCATCAGCTGGACAAAATGTTGGTGTGCATTAATTAAATAATGTAAATCATCCCAGAGCACATCAGTAAAAAAAATGTAATCTGCAAAAATAAAAACTGACAGGATCCATCATTAATGTTATTATTATTACTTATTTATTTATTTTTGCCATGACAAGTCAAGCATGTCTTCCTAGTTTAGTAAGTTATAAATGACATAAGATATATACAATGTCCATTATTGCATTATACGTTGATTTAAATGACAGCAGGTTACCGATTCAATGAACATCTGAGACACTGACAACTTAATGGACTGCAACACACTTCCAAGGACGCACATGATAGTAGCATCTCGAAAGGTTGTACGCTGTAGTGTAAAAAGCCATTCATGAAGAATGAACACAAACATTTGCTCCTCAGTGGAAACTTTTTCATGGAGGTGTGGTGACAAACAAAAAAAACAACCACAGCTAATGAAATGAATGATGTGTAAGTTCAATTTAGGCAAGACACAAATTACCAATTAACACCGATCAAACTTTCCCATTATTAATTATATAAGTTGTTGCTGTCTTTGCTGAGTTATGACAATAAACAGAGTCTGTTGCTGTCTCTTTTTTACAGTGATTTCTAGGCAGTACACTGGACTCCCTTTGCAGTTCTGACTTTTTCTTACATGTGTGACATCTCCAAATTAAAGAAAAACCCTTAAATAATATAAAGTGATAGGTTCATGATTGTACAGCGCTTAAATTAAAAATTAAAATGGCATCAAATTTAAAATTTACAGTTTACCGCAAGGTTAGTGAACATTTTGTAAGGTATGTACAAAGCAACATAGCTCTAAATAGGGGCAAAGAATTGAAATAATGCACTACTTGGTACAGTAAATGAGTTGAAATGGGGACTTGTTTTCCATCAGAACTGTGGTGCATGCTGAATAAGCCTGCAAGTAACCCTCTTATGGGTTTTATGATCAAGCTCAGTTTTTGTGGCTTCATGCGACTCGGCTAAATGTGGGAACAATTAATGTGTTTCTGGCATGAACTTGGTCTCAATTTGCCAAATACGCTTATCGGCATACTGACTGTGGTAAAACAAATATTTTAAAAATCACAGTGATAGCAAAACACATTAACTCACACTACAGCCTGAAATAACAAACAATGGAGAACACATTTATAAGCTCATTCTATGCCCTCATTTCCACAGTGGGTTTATGTAGTGTTGTAAGATGCGACAAAAAAAAAAAAAGGACATGGCTCACATTGCTCTGGGGCTCGCAGAGCAGGGTATGGCTAGTTTTCTCCATTTCTAGCTCATTGTTAATCCAAAATATTCCTCTTTCTTCTCAAAGTAATAGTTGAGTCGTGCCATGGCGTATCTAGGAGGAGAGCAGAGGACAGAAAACATCAGACAACATAGGAGTTTTCTTCAAAGCACCCAATAAATACTATAATAATTATCTGCTGTATAAACAGTGCTATCTACAACCCAAACTGCTGTTAAAGAGTGCACTGTTTCTCCATGGACATGAGCACAATGCACTGTAATGAGTTCAAATTTGTCCCAAGACATTTGCTGCATATAAAATAACTTTCCTAGTCTTTCCTGTTTCTTTTCTATTGGTTTCAGACAAACAAACAATTAAGTGAATCTATTTTTAAAGTGTAATTTTCTGTCTCTGTGACTTCCTTTGAGCAGGGGACATTTAAGGTTGCTTTCATAGACATCTGTCCTCAGAAAATCTACATTTTATTAGAGCGGCCTGTACTTTTGTCATTATGTTTGTTGTGTTAAAAATAGCACATAAATGTGATGTCCGCAGATGTTTTGAAAAATGGCTTCTTTGTCAGGTTGTTGTGTACAGGAGACACAAGAAACGGGCACCTGTGGAAGACACGAAAGTAAAAAATTGTTCGATCTGAGGCGTACAACTATGTGTATTCATCATATAAGGAGCACACAACAATGAATGAAAATATGATATAACTCAATTACCACTTAGCTTCACCAGGTTTGGTCAAAAGAAATGTAATTTGAGCAAAAGAGTTTCAGTTTGATAATTCAATAACCTTTCATCTTCTCTTGTGCGAGATTTGATTTTCAGACTTCTGCAGTGTAATTTCATTATATAATGTTATGAAAATGAACTGAGAACTTCCTCTGCATTGAACTAAAAACCTGTCCATGCATGCACGGCTGCATGATAGAGAAAAGGAACTGTAAACATGATGTTTACTAGTCACAAAGACTAGTAAACATCATGTTT
Organism: Euthynnus affinis; assembly: GCA_029490765.1. Lineage (NCBI taxonomy): Eukaryota > Metazoa > Chordata > Actinopteri > Scombriformes > Scombridae > Euthynnus > Euthynnus affinis. The sequence goes on along the minus strand of CM055844.1, from coordinate 8,776,191 downwards.
TACTTTAAATTACATAATGTCTCACTATGATAACCTTGCATGCAAAATACATAGGAATAACATATATATATATATATATAGTCCCTATTTAATGTTTGCTGCAGATATTGAAATTACTTGAAGATATTTCTGGTCTTTGAAATAAACTGTCGTTTCCACACTATTCATTGGCTGTGTCTGTATCTCACACTCATTGTGCATAATATAAAAGATGAAAGGCCATGAAGTACCATGAAATAATCTTAAAGATATAGACTCTTCAGATGGAAGTTAATACATTGTACAATATTGTGTTTTTCTAGTGTTCCCTATAGGTCACACTGCAGGCCTCCGTATAATTTAAAGGTGGAAACTATACTTTGATTTGCAAAACTTGCATAACAATATAGCATCAAGTCTCTATTCAATACAGCGCTGAGTCTGGAAGCTGTGCCAAAGCTTCAAGGCATCTAAGAACTTAACTGCAAGTAAAGTGGTTTTGTATTTGTTCAAACCATATTATCAAACACTTCAGTAAATCTGATGTCTGAGTACACCGTTGCCCTTGTCCATTATACGATACCATTTGAAATTAAGTGAAATTTCAAAAGTACAGAAAATGGAGGCACAAAGAAGAGCTTGTCCTTTAATCAGTGCTTTCACTCAACTGCTCAATGCCGAATCAGTTCTCTCTCTCTTATCGCCCGCTGAAACAAAAAGATAATTCAGGCACATGCCTTTTAGTTACTTGTATTCCATCACTCTGTTCCCCACCTGTATCTCCAGGTAAAACTGCTCTCTAATTACTGTCAGGCTTCGGTTGTCTGCTCTTCGCAATTCTTCTTTTTAGTTGCTTCGCTAGAGGGGCCCTTTTAGATATAGAAATACACACCTGTAGGTTATTGCTGCTGATAGTCAGGTGGTGCAGTATATTACTAACCTTTGCCGCTGCAAAATCATTAATAGAAATTAGGAGGGATAAAGGGGGTTGTGCATTAGCTTGAGCTTGAGCCAGCGGACAATCTTCACATCTCCTCATTGTGGTTTGGCGAGGCTCTACAGGCGTTTTCTCTGGGCAGACAGAATCATTTTGAGTTGCGTGCTACCGTTAATGATTGACAGTTCTCTCATTCACTCGGACAGCAACATGAAGCCTGATTGGATGAAAGCAAAACCTGGTGGTCACCGAATGAAATATTTGCGTCTGATTTTCAAACTGGAAAAACACAGCGGCTGTCCAGCTGCAAACGTCAAATTTCACCATGACAAGCCTCCAATCCTGCAGGTTTTATTCTAAACCTATGGTATAGTTTAAGTGGATGTTCATGAGGTTTAGGATTTCTGTGAGATGGCCCAGTTTGTCTGACACATATTTGATCAAACTCGATCATTTCTCTGTCAAAGTTCCAGATTTGAACCTCAGAGTTGATGCGAGATATAGTCTAGATTTACGACAGATGCCGTAAAGAACAAAGAATTAAAAAGCATGTGTGGTGCCGGCTTGCAGGTTAACAAAGTAAGGTTTTTGTATCCATACCGGATATTAAGAGATCACCTCATAATCCACTTTCAATGCAAGTGATGGGGGACAAAATCCACTGTCCTCCTTCTGTGCAAAAATATATTTGAAGCTAATATGAAGCTTTATCTGTCCAAAATTATTCAAATCAAGTAGATATCTTTCAAAGTTAAAGTCTCTCTAGTCTCTTTGTGCTGCTATCCTCCCACTGCAGCTGCAATGGAAAACACTGACTGTCAAGACGCAACGGCAGAAATTATTACTACAATAAACTATAACTTTGGATATGCAATTTGTTTCACTAACGCAGACAGCTGAAGTCTCTCATTAACTTCAGATAAACTTTGAAATACGTTTTAAAACGAGGACTGTGGATTTTGTCCCTCATCACTTACATTATAAGCACATGTGGAGGGGATCTTCTAATTATAATTTGTCAGTATGAACAGGAGCAATGATTCATAGTGGGCAAAGCATGTTTCTGTGCTCATATGGGCACCTGATTATTGTTTTAAGACAGACTTGGAAAAACTGTGAAGAAGCTGAAGAGGGCAGAATGTGCTGAAATGTTGATCCATAACATTTACAGTAAAATATCATAATTTTAAATATATAGATATACTTTTAGGCAGTATTGTACACTCAATGACATGCCTTCGCACACAGTAAGTATAGCTCATAGCTCAGTAAGTAAAGCTCAGTGTATTTAAATGGACATTCAGTTTGTTAAAGTAATAAGTGAAAAGAGCTTCAGTGTCAAAAAACAAGAAACAGTCAGTGGTCATTCCATTTTGTTCTGCTAATCTAATTATCCTTCACACCACACACACACACAAACACCCTTCATGAGTAGAATTATATTTGAGTATACCCATTTAAAGGAACAGCAACCTTTACAGACGATCCCATTCATCCCTATTTTTATTAAGGCCGACACCTAAAACTAGCGTGCTTAACATTTATCATCATCAGAGATGAAACTGAGACGTTTTTCTATTTAGCAGAAGTAGGGGAAAATGAACTCCCTCCAAAGCAGGTATTCCATTTCACAATGTGCTTTTGTGCACAATTCCCTCAATTTTGCAGTCAGGCTATTCCAAACAGTGGGCCTCCTCCTTGTTCATTTCCTCATAATAATGTCTTTGTCAAATAATGGCTCGCCTTGCCAACACGTCCACAAATCTAAACCGCTGACTCGCAGACACTTTCAACACATGAATAAAATCATATAAGGAAAGTAAATATGGACGGTAGAGGGGAGGGCGGGTTTTGCATTCCCCTTGTGGCTCCCTATTGTCACATCTACATCTGGCCTTGGTTAAAGCACAAGGCCTGGGCGACGCCTGTCACTCGTTGGGAAGTCGGTGGAGATTTGGCTCAGGAGGATAACAGTGGGAGGAAACATACACACCACACACACACACACAATCTCTCTCTCTCTCTCTTTTTTTTTCTCTGGGCTTCACTATAACTTCCTATCTCTCTCCTTAACAGAACTTGTTTATCATAAAGCAACAGTGCACTGTGTGTTTTTCTCTCATGTTTATGCAACTGAACCGGTTTTGTTAAGCTTAGGAAAAAATTGGGTCATGATAAGTAAATTATGGTTAAAGCTGTGTTACTCATTATTTCTTAAATTAAAAGACTGTGTTTAATGCGAATAGGTCTTGCGCCATGATTAAGCCGCAGAGAATTATAAACCAGCTTTTTTAGTGTCTTTAAGATGATTTTTTTGGTTTTACAGTTCATTAACTATGTTTTAGTCTCACCGCTCTCAACCCAGTTTTCCAGCAGCAGCAAGCAGTTGTTTTTTTTTTGTTTTTTTTTTAGCAGTTAGGCTTTGACAATCCCACCACGTGCTACCTGCCCAACAACAAATTGAAGACAGAAAACTGGCTAGATGAGGAAAATTGAGCTGCTACTGTATCTGCCAGAGAGCCAGATATTTGTGTCCAGAGTTGTTGGTAGACCAAAAGGAGAGCGAGTATTGGACTATGAGTAAGTAGGCAGTAGTTTGCTAACACATTAGCTGCCACAATACCACCATAATGTTGAATTATCAGATGGTTTAACACACACCAGGCATCAGATTACTTGCAGGGATAGTTAGTGAACTGCTGTTAGCACGCTTGCTGGGACATGCTAGAGATTTTCTAATTCCTCTTTACTGCTCCGTTCACTCACCCTTGAGATTTTGTTCTCAGCATTGAACATCATTTCACCCAATAAACAGTTCTGTTGAAGAGGGAAACAAGTGTCCAAAGCCAACAAGCTTGCTAACTGCCATTTAGCAATTTTCAATGCTGGTGTGAGGCCTTTATGCATCCACTGCAACCTCCTCTGGAAGACTTTTCACAGCAAAATGAAAACATCACACGAGCATTACTTATTGCTTTGCTATTGAATCTAAAGGTTGGTTGCTTTAAGCTATATATTATCAAGGACAGTCTCATATCATTATTACCGCTGCATGTGCTCGGTTTATTTAACTTCACCATCGCTATCAATGGTGTCTGCTTCTTCATAGCATGGACAATCAAGAATCCTGATAATAGTGGTGGCAGGGAGAATAAGGACATCTATGTGTGTGTGTGTGTGTGTGTGTGTCAAAGTGTGCGTGTTGGAGCGATAGAGGTTAGCAAGGTAGCGAGCTCTTCAAACATTAGACCTGGTTCCCCATTGTTACTGTTGCTCTCTGAGCTCATTCCAGCTCAACCTTCCAGTTAAAGAAAGGTAACCCGACCCTCATCATGCACTTTAGGACAACCTCAGCCGGCGGCTTAGAAGAGCAGACGTCTAGCAGGCGCATGTGGCCCAGCCAGGGATGAGAGACATATATGTAAGGGAGGACCGACGGCACTGGAACAATAGTGCCTCTGTGCCTCAGCACCCCTCTGGATCACATTTCCTCCGAGGTCCAGATCGAAATGAGGCGGGGGCCCTGTCGCTGATCTAGCAAGCGGGCACAGAAAGCCACACAGAGGGGAGGGTGCCGTATGTCAATAGTGATTAGGATCACGATCACAACTGTGGCGGGTGTGGGGCACACAGAGAAGGGAGAAAGGAGGAAAGAGTAGGGGGTGGAGGGAAACATTTCGCCCTCCTGAACTTTATTGTCTGGTTGCTGGTAGTGAGGAATGTCTCCTGGACTTGTTTAAAGATAACTAGTCCTTATGTGGGTCATGATACTCTTAAAATGGTAAGAAATTAGTCTTGAGTTTTTGGAAAGTCTTTGTGAAAGCCGAGGCTTTCATCTTTTCATGATGTGTGGTTTAAGAGTGAAGAAAGGCAAAGAATTTCATGTGTAAATATTTTGTCTGCGTTTAGAAGTGACAAGAAGAGTACAAGAAGTGTCCCGCCTGTTTTATGCCAAATTCTGGATACACAAAGTTTTGAAGTACTGGTGGAAAAAAATTAAATATTTCCACACATTGAGTTCAACTTCTCTGTCCCTTATTGCAATTTCTTTGCCAACGAATTCTTTGTCAGGCAATCCTAATGAAGCTCCTGTTTGTCTAAACACTGCAATAAAATACTGAGTGCTTGAATTCAACGTGCTGAATATACTTTTCCATTTGTGTACACTGAAGTGATGTATGATGATGTTAAGTAATAAGGTTGTCCCATGAAAGTCCACTGAAGTCATAATTTTCTTTGTGGGTTTTCATGTGTTTTTACATTAAACAGCCCTTAAGATGTTGTTAATGTTAAGGCGGTGCTTAATGTCAGGAGCACGTCAATTCGAACCTCGAAAGATTTTCAACCTGGACAATTTCGCGTGGCATTCAGCGGACAAAAAGTCACAACCACAGTGCTGTGAGAAACTGAAATACTGTTTATACGAAGTGACACCCAGACACACACTTCCAACTGCGGACACAAGGTAATCACATGGAAAATCCTTTTTTTCTTTCTTTTTTCTGGGACCTTTAAGTTGCCCTCATCAGAAACACAAACCTTTGGAAGTCAAAGTCAATCGAGGAGTATCGTGACTGCAGGATGGCCCAGAGACCCCAGAAGAAGTTTGATGCCTGATGGAGGAGGAGAAAAAAAATAAGAAACATAACATGCTCATGTTTTAGCCAGTTTACTGCTGAATATTTTTCAAAGCTTTTGTAGAATCTCATATTTTACTATTTATTAGTTTTCTAACCTTCCGGGCAGCCGTCGGTTTTGATTCATTTCATTACAAAAGGAAAACACTTGACCTTGAACGGACTTCAAACTTGCTTGGGGTGACAGTGGACGTCACGGCTGCTTTCATCATAGTCAAAGTTGCAGACTAATGCACTTACATAAGTAACAAATTTGAAAAAACAAATTGAATTCTGAAGAACAATGGCATAAAAGCAAACAACAGTAGACTTAATATCTGGTGAATTGGATTACCTAACTCAAGTTACTCGAGTTCATTTCAACAGTACGCAGTAAAGTAGTGAAAACAGATGGAAAACTGTTAGCACAACATAAACTTGCAGAAGTTAGTATGTATTTAATTGTGTATTTATTTATATTTGTTTCTTTAAAACTACAGCAGTGTAATGTTATGGGTCTGCACGGTCAGTTCAGCACTTGATGTTTTCTGTAGTTCAATTCAATTCAATTAAAAAAAAACTTTATTTATCCCCGAGGGGCAGACAAACTCAAATTAACATACAAACAGGACATATAAGACAATACATGATAGACAAACAGTAACAAAACACTGACAATACGTCAAACAAACAGCAGCGACCATGCAGCAGAGTCAACTAGTCAAATGTCCAGCAATAATAAAGTAAAGGATTGGCGGCAAGAATGTGTGACTACCGCGCAATACTATCTCATAATCTCACACAGGCTTTTGATGATCCAACTAAAGCTTCAAAAGCACACTTCTTCTGGCCCCCCTGCTAGGAGGTCACAGCTGGGTCAGATGTCAGCATCTTGCTCCAAGAACTCTCCAGCAGGACAGATGCTTGTTGACAGCGTCTGAATCTGAGCCATCCAATTGAATGACAGACTCATTAACGGCCTGCAGCCAGTACATGACACTCCTACAGGAGTGGGATATGTTTAAAGCGTAAAGTGTAAAAGTCTGGATAATATTTGTGGTGTTTGTAAATTTGCTGATTTTTCCAATGAAATATCACAGGTGCTGTATGTTTCCACCAACTTCCAACTTTTTTTTTTTTTTTTTTAATGTTTTGCTACATTTCCTAGAGCAGCATAGAGCAGAACTGTAAAAACACAATTCAGTGACCTCCGGTTGTCGTGTTATAACTGCTCCCATAACTGCTGCTGCTGCTGCTGCTTCATGCCAGTTGCACGCTGCTCAGTCAGAATGACAAACCTCTGTATTGAATGGTTCCCTCCTTAATGGCTTTGCTCACTTAGGCTTGCAGACTTCCATGCCTCCATAAATTTCTGTTGTTCTCCACCCTTATTGTAAATCTTCATGGTAGGACCACTAATAGCAAGTCCTAATAAGATCCAGACAGGCCTCTGTTCTGTGGCCCAGTGATATAATCACATTTTTATTTGATAATCAAATAAAGGGTGGAATGAAATACTTGAAGAGCAATGTGCGGTTTTCTCTTGGCTTTTCCCCCTCTCTGGTGGATTTTCATCTCTAATCTCTGTCTTTAGTTGGAGAGAGATTGAGCACATTTCCATTATGATTAATAATGGCTCTCCATTAAGAGAGCATTAGTTTAACACTAAGCAGAGACCCTCAGTGACAGGGAGCCATTGAGAAAAACGGAGATGAGAGACGTGTGGGGAGAGTGACATCACAGAGCCGCGAGGCTTTAGCCTCGACATGACGGGGGATCCCTACAGAGGAGGGGACGAGTCGTAAAGACCCCACTGCGTCTTGGCACACTTTGCCTAGGATTAGGATTCAAAAGAGGCAGCTTCATGCCACAGAGCTCTGGCAAGTGGCCAGACTTTGTTGATGCCACACAGCGGAGCCACACAGCTTCCTTCGGCGCAGACTGGTTTCCTTGCTTCCTGAGTTTTGACTATTCATCTGTAATCTTAACTATAGTGTGGATTCAATGTAATTTGATTATTCCGAGCAATTACCGAGTGATACAAAAGGATAAAATTCAATTTCATCCCAATTCATAGAAATGAAAAAAAACGAAAATACACAAAAATATTAAAAGGCAAAAGGCTGAATTGATAATTATCATTTTGAAAAATACTATATCATCTGGTTTTAACAGATGTGACGTATGACAGTTTATTTACTTTGACTTACTTATCCTCTTTGTCCTGGCTGGGACACAAATTTCAAAATCTCTAAATGGTCAGAAATTATGTGGATTTTTCATTGCCAGTTCTGTTAGAACAGATAATAAATCATTTGGTCTATAAATGTCAGAAAATTGTGAAGAACGCCTACCAAAATTTAAGCAAATTGTTTGTTTTCTCCATCAAACAATTAACTTTCTTGTCGATCAACAAATAGAACAATCTTATTTTTCTACTTTCTTGTCCCGGGGCTCCCACACATGATGGATGACAAATAATGAAAATTGTCAGTATTAAATGGTGAATTTTGGGGAGGAGGGGATTGAATAGAAGGCACAAGTTAATTAAGTAAGTGAGATAAACACATCGTACAGCGTGCAAAATCGTTCTACTGGTGAATATTCTTCAACAGAAAAGTGCTGGCTAAGTTCCTTTGAATTAAGAAAAATAGACCCATTTTTGTGTGATTTCCTCAATTAACAGGCACAGTATCCTTCACTCTGACACACAGCTTGTCAGAATCAGTCGAGTTGGAAACTTGGCTTGTTAAGCATCAGTGATCAATTTCTCCCACTTCCCTCGTGTCAAGAATCCTCCTCAGTTTGTCATAGAAAATCTGATTTCAATCAACATGATGTTATCGCTTCTTTCACTCCATTCCAGGCTGTATTTCTCTTCCCCCTCCTCCGCTTCTCCCCCCCTCCGTTTTTTTGGCCCAGACACAAGTTATTTTAAAAAGTAATATGCTTCCTCATCATTTCTGGGCTATTTCAAGAGACATTCACACCACCCCCAAAATTGGTGGGACAATTCTGCATATTGTGTTGAGCTATGAAAGCACTTTTAGACAGATAGCCCTGCACCACTTGAGCCACCAAAGAATGAAAATTGTGGTCATAAGAAAAATAATTTTGGCTGCTGTCTCTCATTTTTCCCTGCGGCAGTTTCTAATCAACTCAGATGGAGTCCATCAAACTTTGAACAGTGGTGGGTCAGCTGTGGATCGGATTTGGTTTTCTTTGGGGAGAGGTTTTTTTTTTTCTTTTTTCTTTTTTTTTTTCCTCTTGGTGCTGGAAAAGTAAATTGTTAAAATGTGATGGTGAGGTGTTGCCTCCCTGCCATTTTAGAGGTCTGCACACATATGGATATTGTTGCAATGCCCACACTAATCTCATAATATTGAGATATTTGAGTCCCTCCAAGAGCAGAACTTAAAAAAAGGAAATAACTGATGAGAGATTTGTCACTTTGCAGAGTCTTTCCAAAGTGTTGAGGCAGTACATAATGACATATTTCAACATTTCAACAAAGTCGGTGGGAGCAGACACTTACCAGTGAGAATTTGCAGACTTGAATGTAGAGTTGTGCAACTTCTGCCTCTGTAACAGTGACCTCACGTCCAGTGCTGTGCTTGTAACTCTCCAGATAGGCTGTCAGCCAGTCCCTCTGCAGATCGCGGCTGGGATAGAGGCTGTAGTCAACATCATTCACACCTTGAACACACAACACACATGCATGTGAGTCTGCTGACAACGTGAAAATTGACTGGCTAACGAACCGTTAGCATTGAAGAATTGCCTCAGAGTCACATCTGTTGTGAGTGGAGAAAGAACTCTTTAGTCAAAGGTCCTCCACTCAAAAAAAAATGTGTTTTGCTTATTGTTACTTCACTTGGAAGTTTGAGCTCTCACTGTGCAGAATGATGTGCTGTTTGACACTAGAATAACGTTCTCACATCCATCTGCTTAACGAGGAAAGTTTCTCTGCGCTCACCCTGAAGGACGGGTTCACAATTTTCCAAGTCTGTCTCAAAACAATTATCAGGTCCCCATAAAAACACTGACAGAGCTTTTGCTCACTGTAATAATTCTTCCAGTTCATTCTGACTACTATAAGATTAAAAATATATGAGTTTAAATAAGAAAATATAAGTAAGGTTTATTTGAAACCATTATAAGACTTTGATTGGTCAATGATTATCTTTCAAGTGTATGTCTCTCTTTGTGTTTCCCTGTTGAGCTGCAGTGAATGGATAGTAACAAAAAGAGGGGAAATTGTACTAAAAAGGCTGTAACATTATATCCACTTTGACAACTTAAGCCTTATATTAGCCTCAGATTAATTTTGCAACACATTTTCACACAGAACGAGGACTGGGGGATTTTGTCCCCATCACTTACATTGGAAGCACAATAGGTAGGGGTCTTTTAATGGTTAGTGTGAAAAGGAGGAATGATTACAGTGAGCAGAAACCTCTTTCAGTGTTCGCATAGGCACCTGTCAATTGCTTGAAGATAGACTTGAAAAACTGTGAGTGTGTCCTTTAAATCTGAGTTTAACATGTATATGCACTACTAGTTAGGAGGCAAATCATTGTATGCAACTTGCACAAGTGTGAAATGGAAACATCCTGTGTATAAACACTGAAAATTGACTTTTCAGTGAAGTAGGAGATATCTTGTGTCCAGCAGTTAAACTTCATAGAGAGAGAGAGAGAGAGAGAATGAGTGGATGTTCTTAACGAGTTCATTTACTTTTTTGTGTAAAAATATATCAGACACAAATTATCGTTTCACACAGAAACATTTTTAAATGTTTGACTGGAAGGAATATTTTACCTGTGTGATGTTGCAAACACATGTATGTGTTTAACAGAAGTGTACACATGTCAAAATTCTAATTAAGGTTTGAAGCTCACAGCTTAATTTGATTTTTTTTTTTAAAAAAATCCAAAGTGTACAGTCTTTTGCTTCAGAGCAAAAAATGAGACATGGAACAAGAGATTAAAATCTTGTCACTCAGAAAAAAAGTTAACACATAAACATTTTTGTTCATGACATTTAGGCTCATTCCAGCCATAATTTGGCATCATGATCAATTTTCTGGGGTTGGACCAGATTTGCACAACATAGCTCATTTTTACAGATTACTTCTGTTACAATCGTTTGGTGTTGCCACGTTTTGACTTGAAAGCTGACATGATATGGTTCTTCAAAACAATCTGAAAGTGTTAAATTGATGATTGTTCCACAAATGCTCAAATTAACCCTGTCAGGCCTTGCTGTGACACAGCTGGTACATCAAAGGCACTTTTATTACCGAGCAGAATACTGTATACAGCAATTGGTCTTGGTAGCATCAGTAGAAGTACATAGTTTCATGGTACATAATGGCAGAAAGATAAAACAATATCATAGTCAAAGAGACAGCACAAACTGGACAATGATTCTGCATATCATATACTGTACTATATATACAGTGCACCATTTATACTTCATTCAATATTCCACATTAGGAAACCTTATATGTTCCGGCCGTGAAAAAGATATGAAAGCAAATTGAACTCCTTTTCATCACAACACAGACCTACCAGCAAATTCGTTGAAGTGATTGCCAATATCGAAGGCCTGGTAGTTGTAATCGGCGTACTCATAGTCAATGAATTTCACCATTCCTGACGGAGGAGAGGGGAAAGCAGCAGCGGTTACCAAGACAACGTGATGGACACATCTTATAGGAGTATAACTGAAAACACTCCCTCCTTTATTGAAAGTGCAGGACCTTGTGGGAGCTAAAGGAACAATGAGTCTCTTTAGACTGAGTCACTGGACATACTTGTGAAATATGTGAAATTTTTTTTTTATAAAATAATACTACAAATGAGCTAAGATATTTCATAAAGTGAGGGAGAATTTTCAGTGGTACAAAGACTCTAACTTGCGTTTCATAATATTGAAAAGAAACAAATGTATCTATTGTAACATTAGCTTCAATAAAGCTTCTGATTGATGGACATCTGCTACATGCCCATATAAAAACTTATTTCATCATTACATCCACCATGTTTTCCAGCATTAATGATGTGGGGCCTGTGCAGGTTATTCCTCACCCTCCTTGTGGTTGTAGATGATGTTTTTTGTGAGAAGGTCGTTGTGACAGAGGACAGTTGGCGAGTCAATCCGCGAGAGGTGTCTTTTCAGCGACTCGATTTCAACTGACAAAGTCTCAAAACTCGGCAAATCCTGTAGAGCCACAGAGCTGCAAGAGGCAAAACCACTTAAATCACTTTTCTTTTTTTTTTGGGTGATGGAGAAGACATGATTTACACTCTAACGTTTTTAGGAATGTCTCATGAAAGATGAGTGTCTTTGATTTATGCTGTAGCTGCACAGAGGAATTGGGCACATTGGTGGCCCAAGTTCAGCACCTTATAGTCATCAATAAACTGCTCGCACCGCATTCATGATGAAGCTGACATAGACACCATAATGATACAGTGGTTTCATTTAAGAAAAAATAGTCAATCTGCCGGGGGTGACGGATAAACTGTTTTCATCTCACTGCCAATTTTGTAATCATAAAATTTCTAAGACACTGTGTCATGTCCTTCAATTCCAATATGATGCAGTTTTTATTGTCATTGGTACAACTTTGCAACAAAAGGCACACTTTATAATAAGAAAATAATTCATCAAATGCATCTAATGGAAAAGGAGGTTTAGGTTTCCTTTGGTTGGTGCACATGCTCTGCTAACTTAGCTAGCTTTTTTTGTAAATATCAGTATCAACTTCCACTTCAAACCTATTTAGGTGCCAAGCCTGTTAAATAACTGTGGTCATCAATTTTCTAAAAGAGTATTGTTTTGTATGATCTGCAGTCCACAGTATGGGACATCCATCCTGATTAATGATAAGCTAGCCAGTCTTATTTATGCATGAAAACCGGCTACTATTCATTTATTAAATATTTACTGTAAGATGTATCCATTAATAGAAAGGAACCACATACACTTTGTAAGTTTGCATCGACGTTAAGTGTTACCATCAGGTTTTTGCTACAAATACCCTTTAAAAGACTCCACCTATGCCAGAATTTCCTCTTACACATAGTGACTCACCTGCCTTTACGAATTGGTCAGACTAAAAGAATTTTATTTGTCTGCTTTTCAACAGTATCAATGTCCTGCTGTCTACTGTAAACTCTGTGTCAGAGGCTTGTCCAGCGTGGGGAAAAGAAAACAGTACAAGAAAAAACGCAGACTCATTGCAATTAATTCAGAGGATGATGTCCATAAATTAGGAATTCTAGATATGAAAAATGGGTTTGTCTGTTTAACTTTGAGCCTTTTTGAACCTTTCACAAAAAAATATAATTATTTGAGATAAATCATGCCTGTTGAACAGCTCAAAGAAAAAAAAAATTGATCTGTATAAACGAAAGGAGAACACGACTTTTATTGCACAAAGAAATTGTCAGAAAGAGTGCAGATATGGACGATTTATGGGCAACTTTGTTATGAACTCCACACTTTTCTTCTCTAGGAACAACATGTTTGTAAACTGCAGCCTGTTCTGAGAGCCTTGTTGAGAGGTTACATGCCTTGTTTTCACTCTGTTGATTACTCGATCTATCAAAGACGGCACTAATGTCCTTGGACATCAGTGCAAAATGCACCTGGAAGAAATGCTGCGCAAGCATCTGTCTCCTAATTAATTTTCGTGTTCCCTTTTCAGTCTTCAGGCCACGACAAGAGGATAATTTAAACAGTGTAATTTAAACTCTACCTATTTATTCGAAGGGGAACAAACAGATGCTCCGGTATTATACACACTTGTAGACATAATTTAGTGAGGCCTGTTTGGAACGCACAATAAAAGCAGAAGAGCAGAGCCTTGTTTATAGTCGTGACACAGAGGCTCTGCTGCCTTATACAAGTACTCCTACACATCCTCAGCAACATGCCAAGTCATTTTTGTATATTATCTTCCTCTAGTCCATTCACTTAGTCCTCCTTCCTGCTGTGGAAAGACAGATTGAGGAAGGATAAATTGATAGTTTACATGAAGGTGTCAAGCTGCTTTTATTCAATAAGTGTACCCGCAAGAAAAAAAAAATTATATTTGTTAAAACAGCTTTTTTTTTTCCTTCTTGACTTCTGATATTTGTTAAAGCAACTGCAAAAAGTTAAACTATTCCGCTCATGCTGTAAACTGAAATCATGCAAATATTTTACATTTTAATCCCATTTTTAAAATAGGCCTATATAGTTAAATGTAGCTGAATATCTGAAATCGTTGTCATTTAAAATCGACCCTGACATGCATAATTTATCTGTCTCCTCTCTAATATGAATTAAAACACATAGTTGAATGGTGAATCACCCTGATTCCTTTTCAACCCATCCGTTTCTTTAACTTAACAAACTGACTTTATCATAGAAACCAACGATTAGTCTGACTCAAAAGCTAAATGAAAGACTTCCATTGACTTTAAATGGAAACCTGTCGTCTTGCCATCAGATCTTTTCCTCTCTTTTCTATCCTTTTCATGAAAAACAGTACGTCAAGTACTGTCGCCTCCTGCTCCCTGTCAAGTCTCTGTAAGGTAATTAGTGGAATTTCCTCCTCTGGCGCTTCATTATCAATGTGCCTTATTTACATATGATTTCAAACACCAGCCGAGCACTGCTGATCTTTTCTTTTTTTTTCTCTTTTTCCTTTTTGCAGTTTTATGCCATTCGTGGGAGTGCGTATGGGAGACGTAGCAGGGGGCCTTTGGGAGAAGAGGAGGTTGCACTCTTGCTTTCCATTGCTTTTCTTTCCCATCTCTAACTTCTACTGTGCACTGTCTCCCTCTCTCTCTCTCTCTCTCTCTCTCTCCCTCTCTCTCTCTCTCTCTCTCTGCGAACCTTGCAGCTGCTGCAGCCCCTTTTCGCTCCCTCTTTCCCCCTTTCTCTCTCTCTCTTCTTCCTCTCTCTATCTGTCTCTCTCTGTGCACAGCGGGTGGCTTGAGAGCTGAAGACCTCCTCTGCAGGTGCAGCCTCTTCCTGCTCCTCTCTGCCTTTCTTTTACCATTTCCTCTGAAGATCACATTCATACCACCACTCATACATTCTCAAGTACAAAAGTTTCTCTGATGCCTGTTTAAAACCTCTTGGTTTTTTTTTTTTTTTTTCATGGTCTTCTCTGTCTCTGCTTCTCAGTGTGTGCCTGTGTGTGTGTGTGTGTGTGTGTGTACATGCACATGCAGTTGCACTCTCCAGAGAGCAGCGAATGTGCAAACAGACATGCACCAGACATAGGGTGCAGCACTTGCCATCATCACTTTATAGTGCTTTTCCAGCACTCTTTATTATCATTATATCCTTATTATTGATTTTTTTCCCCACCCATATTATTTATAGTTGTTCTGTATTCGAGCAGCAGTGGACTGTGTTAAACGGCTCTCACACAAATGTCTCACAGTATAGCACCATCTATTGGGCCTCTAAATGTGGTGCAGTTTGCTTCTGTAGATGCATATGACAATATGTATCCCGGATAAATATTCAGATTCATTCATTCACTTGTCATTATCACATCACATTGGTGTCAAATTATGTGCAAAATAGCACAATGTACAAATTATGAGTTTATAATACTTATACATCGTTCTGAAAGTTCTGTGTTAATCTGAAGCTAGAAAAGGAATCCCTGATTAATAAAATAAATCTTCATCATCTCCTCCAAATCTCTTGAGACACTAAGCACTTACTTCCCTTTGCTCCATTTGGTGTTTGATATCCAACAAATCAAATGTTGACTCAAAATTAGATTGAATGAAGGAAGGAAGTTTAAAATGTCAAAACCAAAGATTAAACTATTTTATACCTGCTAAAAACACAAAATTAACATATAACCAATAAAAAAGGGAAAAAAAGAAGCTTTGCTTAGTGCCACAGAAAACATACACGCAAATAAACAAAAAAACAATCCATCAGATCCTGTTTATAATAAAACTAGATGAAATAGAAAATACTGACAGAGGATGACAATAGCTGCCTGTGTGTTGCCTTCCTGAGGATAAAGACGTTTAGCTGCACTGGCTTTATCTTGGATCTCTGAGAGACTTTTGTCTGTCTGAATCCAGGAAGCTAAAACTACTTCTTATCATAAAAGACCCGCTCCTCCACAGTCCCTCTCTTTTATGGATGACTCACTCCAGTACTAATTGCCTCTCTCACTTGCTAAAACTCAAAAGAAGAAACTCCAGTTTGTTCAAAAAAAGAAACTCAGAACCTTCCAGCTTTCAGTTGGCTTGGACTTCCGACCCCTTCGCTGCAAACATAAACAAGGTTGAACGTTTGACCGATAAGAGAGAGCTCTGCAGGAAGCTCGTGGCAGAGTGTCTGTTTCTTTGTAGTGTCTGGAAGGCCCCTCTCACCTCTCATCCTGTGACCCCTGTCAGAGATAATGCAACGTCATTGCCACGGAGGCCACTCCTCCACCTCGTTCCTTCTGACCAATGACAGCTCAAAGTGACAGCCTCCATCCACATGGCAAGAGAGGTGAATGTGGCAACGCAACCCAAGCGCGGACAGTGATTTAAAAAAGCAATGTGTGTGAGAGGAGGAGCGCTGCGAGCAGGTTTGAGAAATGTACATTTGGCATGTGAGAAAATGATAAGGCATCAGTGGAAGTGCTGCTGCCTAAAAGATAAAGAAGTAAAAAAATGTTGCTGTTTTATATCAAAGCGCTGAGTGCAAAAATCTACCTCGAAACACCAGCTCAGTAGGAATTTTTTTAAAACAGATTTCATTTTCAGTCCAGTAGATGATTGGCAGCAGTCTTCTCTTGCTCTTACATAAACTTTTCTACACTTGTCAAGTTGTTGATATTTGCTTGTCAAACTGATTGTAAAACTGAAAAAAAAAACATGGGAAAAAATTTCCAGACAAGTGCTGGTTGGCCCAAGTTCCCATAAAATGCCCCCTTTGGTAGACTGATGTGCCTTTTCTGGTTAACTCAAGTGCCAACAGCCAGTTAGCGTAGCTTAGCGTAGCTTAGCGGGAGTCTTGTTTTCACTACAGTCTATGGTTGTCACAGTGAGTTTGGCAGGCGACCAGCACAGAGTCTTCGCAAAATGTGTTGCTCCCAGCCAAGAAATAGTCAGACACATAACCCCCCCCCCCCCCCCCCCGTAAAACTGCAACTTGTCATTTTTACACTTCTGTTCTTGTACGGATTAAATACACAATGTATAACATAGTTATTCAGGAGTTTTAGAGCGTGTTGGTAGGAAGATTTTGCTACCTGTGGACAGGGCCGAGCTAGCTTTTTTTCCCCCTGTTTCCAGGCTTTATGCTAAGCTAAGCTAACAAGCTGCTGGTTATAGCCTTACATTTACCAGAAAGACAAGTGAATAGAGCAGATTTTCTTATCTTACTTTTGGCAACACAGTGCATTAGCATACTCGCAAAAATGTTGAACTCTTTTAACCTACAAAATCAAACACTGGACAAATCTGAGGTGATGAAGAAGCAGTACAGCTGCAGAGTTATGCTTCAAGTCATATCATAAATTAAACACTTGTCTGTTATGCACTGTTTTGTTGATCAGTTGTCTTAAATCTTACTGAGTTCACAACATCTAGGTAATCTAGGTTGATGAGTCTACTACTGAGGTGCTCTTGAACCAGACAAATAGTCCCAACTTGCTGCTGTGCAGGTGCTCAGTAGCCAGCAGCTGGGGTTGTCATGCGAATGTATTAATGGATATGTGGTATTCAGACAGTAAATGTGCTTGTGACGTTACTGTGTGAAATCTAAATAAAACATCACGTCGAGATTATTTTTTCATCTGTACCTTTTTGTGCACCGCTGCTCAACCGGGCTGCTGTTGATATTGTTCTGCACCAGTTTGAGAAAGTGGGACATTTTTGTCCAGAGCTGAGGTTCAACAGGCTGACCACATTTTGGCTGGATCGAGTGGATTCTCCCCATCTCTGCTGCGATCAATCTGCAGAGAGAAAACATTTTCACAGATGAGCCTGGCTGACGCTGTTATTACACAAACAGCCATTATCAGAGAAGAAACACGACTCCCTTTCCATTTAGCGCTGTTATCTTGTTCTTCTTTTCAAAAAATGAGCCTTGTTGCATTTGTGACCTTTTGACCACCTGAGTGCTCACTCTTGAGGCATCTTAGTGATGACATGAAGTTTTCAGGGTATTCCCCACAGAGGGTATCAGGGAGAGCAAGGTGATTGATGTCTATTGTTGCCCTGGTTGTTCGGCCTTGGCTGGCTGTGTTGTGTCCTACTGTCCTGTGGTGAGAATAATGGTGATGGCCTGTTATCATGAGAATGATGGATGGAACGGGGGGCATGACTACCTAACATTTCTCAAAATGAAACGTGACTCATCTAAAATTATTGACAAGAAAGTCTGCATCAGCCCAACTGAAATGCTTAACTAACAAACATCTATATGACCTCAAACATAACTGTTTTCTGAGAAAACAAAGAAACAAACTATGTCTACTGAGTAGCCAGAAAAAATAATCACATGAAGTATTTGGCTTCTTTTGTAAGATACTGATGGCATTGTATGACCTTTATGCTCAATGCAATCTCCATTAGGCCTGTGTTAATTCAACTGCTATAATAGGGTTTAAATAAACTAATATTTCAAATAAATACTCCTAATAATGTGATGAATTCCACAATATTATCTCACATATTTATATTTACTATCCATACTGTATGGATATCTCACTAAACATATTGTTTTTATATACTGTAATTATGTAATATTAACAGCATTTGCTGGTCTTAATATTGTATCATCATGTGGTGTTATAAGTTTCACTTTGTTTAGTTCAACAATTAAGATTTTAAATTGAGGATTATCCCTCAATTCATTTGTTAATTTGAACAGCAATGGCACAAAAACGTGTTTTCATTTCTGTGCTTGTTTACACTACAAAGATGGTATAAATTCACTTTGTTATAGTAACCGGTAAATATAATAATTGCAATAGATGCAATATGATTTATATTTCTCGCACTGTAATTGCTGTTACTACTAATGTTTGTTTATATCTACAGTAAATCAAATATTTACCTGTTCATGTGAGAATGAATGTGTTAGATGTCATGAATTTATCTTAACATTTGAAATTTTGGCAGTTTTTTTTTTTAATTTTTACCCTACTTTGAATTTACCACAGTAATTAATTAGAAGTTGAATTCATGTTTTTATATAATAATAATAATAATAATAATAATAATAATAATAATAATAATAATAATAATAATAATTACACAACAGTTAAAGAAATAGTAAAAGAATTTTTTTAGGGTTTAATTGAGTTCCTTTTTTTATTTCAGCAAAAAAAAAATGGTTTCCTAAAAATATAATAAATAATATAAAATATGATCCCAGAGTGACTTAGATGGTTTTCACATGTTACCAAAACAGATTTAACTCTTTAACAATGCATTCTGAAAATCTGCAAAAACTTTGGTATAACTTGTTCATGACTAAATAATTAGACTGGAGAGTGGTTGTTCTTGTCTGGTTATGAATGTGTAACTGTGGGAATGTGGACGAGGACATTCCCTAAAAAGCGCAGACATGTCCATCACACCTTCCCCGAGCAAAATGAACTTTACAAAATAAATTTAAATAGGTGAAAATGCAACGGTTCTAGCAGAGACCTGTAAATGGAGGGTTGTCGAAGGAGCTCGTCATCCAGCACTGTTCCTCTAACAAACTCATAGCAGATGCCATTCTGGAAGCTGCAGTATATCTCCGGACCACAGCTGTGGGCGTGGAAGACCTGGAACATCTCCACCTCCCGGTCCCGGTTCACATAAAGCTCCGTCATTCTTCCATACAGCCGCACCAGAACACAGCCAGGCTCCTGAAGAGAGCCTACATAACAGCCCAGCAGCTGGTTGGTGATGCCTTCTGTGAATGTCTGGAAGTAAATACAGAAAAATACTTACAGCCTGGATTTTGCAGGTAAAACAACGTTTCCTTATTAATACTGCACAGCAAAGGCAAATCACAGTAATTACATATTTGAAAAAAAGTGGAGTTGACTTTTCGATACATAAAAATGATTATGCCATAGAATTTTATAATTTTTGGAGGTCAAAACCAAACAGCACTGAACGGACGCCAGCTAGTTAAAGCTAGCCGTTTTTGATGCTCCAACATCTTAGTAATTGAGTTTTTCATGCCTCATAAATAGAGCAATAGCTAAATCATATCCTTATGAAGAAAAAATGTAAAATTAGTTCTGCTAAACGCTAAGTAACCTAGCTCAGATTGCCCAAATGTATCTGATTTCTGTTTTGTTGGGGAGGTTAATACATAGCTTTCAACATATTGTAGTATTAGTCCTCACTGAGTCTATAATACATACACCAATGCTGAACATTGTAGATTGTAATTATAGATATTAATGATAACACTGTGATGACAAAAACCTCTTGTAAAAAAAATAGATTTTTTTTTATGATAGCGTTTATGAGTTTAATGACACGTGGGCAGTGGAATTACAGTGTGTTTTAGCCATTTTAGTTTGTACAACAGGTTAAGTTTAAGGGGTCACACTCCAAGAGTTACTGTTTATCCATAACAATCTTGGACAAATCACACTAAACATGGCTGCACTCTGAGCTTTAGAAGGTAAATAAAGGCGGGCAATAAGCCATATGTTTGGTTTCAGCACTCTGGATTACAACTTTTGCTACCATATCAATTTACAGGCCACTAATTTACCGCCGTTATGGCTCATTTACTGAAAATTTTTCACCAGCCACCCATTAAAGACACAGTATTGTGCAAAAAGTGAAAACTACAGACACAGAGAGATCATTAACCAGCAATTACTGATTTGTATACTTGAAAAGAAACAGAAGAACTTTGCATAAGCATCCGCTTTTAATCCTTTATAGCGTCAGAAATCCCCTTTGACTGGATAATCTGGCATCAAAGTGAACAGACATAAAGGATTAACACTTCATGAACAGGACTGCAGATGTTATTTCAATGAAACTGGACTAAAAGCACGGAAAAGAATAATGGTGATAAAACTCTATTGCTCTGCATGCAATAAAATTGTGATCTCAAACTGCAGCAATAAACAAAACATTAATGAAAGCACAATAAAAATAAAAAAAACAGCCAGTCAGAGAAACGGACAATATGCATACAGTATATGAAGCAGTAGATAAATGACAGACACATTGCTGAACATCTGTAGAGCTGCAACCTGAACTTGTTGACGTTAAAGATCACACTTCCAGCACAGGCTGTACTGTGTGTACTGCATGTGTACACAACAATACCACAGCGACCACTGTTTGCCTGCAAAGGCCTCATCGGACATTTGTTGTCATTCAGTGGTTTCTCAAAGTCTCTCATTCACTGCCACAGTCTCCAAGGCATTTTCTAAGCCTCAGATGGGATCTGCAGAGAACACAGTTTTTTCATCTAGATGGAAAGTGAACAAACATGCCCACCTTGACATCTGATGAAGTATTTATACAGTGGACGGGGGGAGTGTTCCTCTGCCTTGGACATTGTTATCAAAAGCCTTTTGTGTCTGATGTGTATTAGATTAGCCTTACATGACAGTTGGTCAAGTTTTCTTGCGTTTCATTTGATATAGTTCATTCACTGTAATTTAAAAACATAAAAAGTCACCATGAAGAGCACTTCCTAAACTTATTTTTGAACACACAGGACTCTAAATGACAGCATGTTTAATTTTATTTACTTCTTTAAATCCAAATGTGTGTGTACGATTGTGATCATTTCTGTTTTGTGTAGTACTCAAACTGCCTTTGTGTATAAACGTCTATTCGTTTTTGTTTAATTTGTCATGAAACAGAATAAAGAAAAGTGCGTCACAGGAAACCATATAAACAATAGTAAAATGGATACAGTGGAGATGAATATAAGTGAAAGCCGTTTTCAAGAAAAACTCTCATATATATACAAGTTAAAGAGGATGTGACAACCTTCCTGCGCAGGTGTGACAGGAGGACTATGTCCTTTGCCTGTACACTCTGTATATTCCAAAAAGATGAACTCAATACATCATTAAAGGGGCTGTTGGGATCTGAGGGTTGAGAGGAAACATCTACTCCTTTGTGTACATTACTGGACCTGGTGTAGATTGAGAGGTCACCCACCCAACGTGCTGTCACCTAACAAACATAAACCCTATTTCTCTGAAAGATTGGACCTTGTGTTTGCACATGGGACCAAAACGGGATTATCTTGTTCAGACTTGATGTTCAGCCAACACTACGCATCTGTTCCCAGGGTTAAAAAAAAAATTCTACTTTTGTTGTCTGGTTACCTTGGATTTTTCTGCTGGTTTTTGTCTGTATAATTCTGTCTCTGTTCTCAGAGCTCTTGTAAGTTGAAATTTGGCAGACCTATGCTGGGAATTTATTGAAATCTTCAGTCCTCTTTCCCTAAAGTTGGTACAACCTCGCTTGGCTGAGCCTACATGAAAATTGGTCTTTGTGTTAGTTTAGCTTTAAGTTTGTCCTGAATGCACAGACTGCATAGATCCTAATCTACAGTGATTTAACGTGTCCAGTATGTTGACCTACACCTTTTCCTGGTATGCCATGGTACAATTCATTCTCTACAAGCTCCTACATCTAACACATGCTACTGTTTGAACACAGCTAATATACATCAAACCTGCTACTTGTTGCCTCTTTTCAATTTAAACATTTCTCCCCTGACCTTGCTGCAATGCAACGAGACAAGCAGATTTGAGCACAGTCAATCATAAAGGAGTAATTTGTGCTAATAGGCATAAAGAAAGTCAGAAAGATGTCAGTCAAACAGGGTCAGTGCACGCTCCCACACAGTCCTGAAATGAGGTTTACTCAATCTGTTACTATAAACACTTGTGGTGAGTCAACACCTGCGGGTAACTCTCCCTCTAGAGTCTGTTCACAAATCAGTAGAAAGCAAATAAGGTATAATTTAAGTGTCATTTTCAACCATTTAAAGGATATAGGGGACAATTTTCTATATTTTTCTTATTGTCAACAAATCTCATGTGCAGAGTGAAATCAGCAATGTATTGATCTACTTACAAGTATTGTGTGTGTATCTAAAGTTGGATATATCCTCATACCTATGTTGGCTCTGCATGAGATTTGTTGACAATAAGAAAAATATAGAAAGATTGGTCAATGAACACACAGCTGTGACACAGTGAGTGAAACAGTGTCTGTTTTATATCACCTATGAACACAGTTACCGCATCATAATACTACATTTAAACAACTTGGATGCCTTATGGAAGTGAGTGAAGGGCAAAATAATTATATCTTTTGTAAAAGTTTGCCACATCTTTTCTTTTATCTTCCCTCCTGACAGCTGCTGTTTTTGTCTGAAGATACAAACCTGTAAGGTCAGGAACAATTGTCAAAAGCTAACAAACACATTATAGAGTAACCACGAATGTCAAAGCGACATTCATGAAGCAGCTATATTAATGTCATGTCACTGAGATGTCCAGTGATTTTCATACAACTTAATAATGTGACATTCAATATCTAAATTAGGGCTAGCATTACACAGTCTGTAGCGATGCAGCATATGTAGTTGAGTGAAGACATTGGATGATCCAAATTAAGTCTCACTAATGGGTCCCAACCATTCCACGTGTCAACACTCTCTCCATGTCTATCTGTCTAAAATTTGCCAGAAAACTGTTGTATTTGGATATCACCATCTGCTGCCAATTTTCTTTACAAGCTCCCAACAAAATTTATATATCTGTATATCATCACATATGTCCACTTCAATATGCATTGATATGAATTGAAGTGAAACTGGTTTCAGTGGCGCTGTGGGGTTAAGGTACATTCACATGACATTTCTAGTGTATGAATATTCATTCCATTTCTCAATCACTTCTATGGAATCCCGTCTGACAGGCAAATTCAAGCGTTTCTGCTTCGTTGCAATATCCTGCTGGCTTGTTTGTTTGTTCACTTTTGGTCATCTTTGACCAAATGCACTCAGCCGGCCAATAGAAACACTGCTGCACTGTGTTTGAAAATGCTTATGATTGTGATGTGTGTCATCACCATTTTTAGTACATTATCACACTGCCAAACTACAAACTGTAGCATAACTTTTATATGCTGTTCACAGTTTGTGATCTCTATGATCAATATTTATTTATCACCTGCATCAGAAATGTGACATCACATCCTTTTTTTCAGGGTAAGTGCACATACCCTGCATTGAGACAAAGACATTCACTTGCCTTCATCTGAATGTCCTGCGCCTTCCAGTGAGGACGGAGTCTGCTGAGGAGGTCCAGGATGCCTCTTCGAGGTTCATTTTCATCTATATGGATATCGATGTGGAGAAGCTTATTCCTAGCACACACAGAATCACTGTCCATCTTCAACAAAGCAGATCTAACGTCTCGGAGATGTCACAATCAAAAGCTTCAAAGGTCCGGAACGAGTTCAGAAACTCTCAAACCAAAGTCTTTCTCTGCTCTAAGACAAGTTGAGTTGTGTCCAGACACATCAAATCATTAAAAACATCATCCAAACATGGACCACTTTGATCAAAAATTTAGACAGTCCAATGTGGGTTCAATCTCGGAACAATGCAAAAATGAACAAAACAAACTGACATGAGGTGGACAGAATAGTCTTGATGACGGTGTTATAATCCACAACAGAGCTCTCAACTGAGGTTTCAGATCTAACGTTTCAGCACTGTCACACCGAATCAAGAGCCAGCGGTTGTGCTTGCATGTCATTGAAGTTGTCCACTTGTGTGTCCAGTGAGTCAACAACCAGTTTTCTTATCAGGGGCCAATGTTCCTATGGGCATCTTCATCTCTACTGCTGTAGAGTTTACACATTAACCACCGTTGGTTGGAGCTGTGCAGCAGGCACGTGTAGTGTTAAACAGCCTCAAATGAGAGGAGTTATTGGGTGAAACATTGATTTTGAAGTTCTGCAGTGAAGTATGATGATTGCGATTTTGTTTCAATAGACCATACGCTCTTACTTTTATTTACTTACTCATTTATGTATTGTGCTGCGTCAGAGAAGTTCTGGATTTCAGCTAAAAGAGAAACGCCTTTAAATAGAATTTAGATGATATGAAATACAGACTGAAATTTATAGTCTTAAGATGTCAAGTCGTTGAAAAGGGAAAAAATCACCATGTACTTCAAATTACAAAAAAATCTTAGGGCTGCAATTAATTAACTTTTCATCATGGGATGTCTCTATTCCATTCAAACAGATGGAAGTCTGTGCTGTCAGCCGCAAAGAGGTAACACTCTCCCTGCAGTCAATTTCCGCACATACGGCTCCCTGATACTTGATGCCCCATCACGCTGTTGTTACATTAAAACTGCTGCAGACATCACTGCAAGTTCCCACAGAATTTAGGTTACAGAGTACTTCATTGAACTTTATTCAAGCTAAAAAGTAAACATACGCCAAAAATCAGGCCAATAAGGCGACTTTTGATTCTCTAAATAATTTTCAGATGCATTACATTTGGCTCGTGTGCACCAGCAAAGACTTTAAAAGGGTGGAGTCTATTGTCTGACCTGAGTCATCGTAATCTAGAGGACCCATTTAAATATCATGCAATTAGTTCATTCAAACATGACCTTTCATGCTAGCTCAATGCCATGGAACATTTCAACATGATCATTCTGTAAACAAAACGAATTTCATAAACATTGGAGCAGCATGTTTTCGGTCTTAAATTATTTAGATGTTGGGCCAATGTTTATCATTTTGCATCATTACAGTAATTGCCTAGAAGTCACGAATGTGGTGATCGTCTTGAACCGAACACTTTACAAGCTTTTAGACGCAAATGAAATTCACTTGCCATCAAAGAGCGTCTCATCATCAAAGATGTTGTGTATTGAAAGAGAGATGAGTGTCTCGATTAAAAATGTAA
Organism: Euthynnus affinis; assembly: GCA_029490765.1. Classification (NCBI taxonomy): domain Eukaryota; kingdom Metazoa; phylum Chordata; class Actinopteri; order Scombriformes; family Scombridae; genus Euthynnus; species Euthynnus affinis. Next base: position 8,750,697 of record CM055844.1, on the reverse strand, counting down.
GGGTCAGACTGTAGAATAGACTAGTGGAGTCAATGTTTGTGTTACTGCATGTATCTCTCAAGTACAGCTGAACAAGAGGTCTGGTGAGAGAAGAGATGACACACATACAATAACCCATGCATGCGCATATATACCGTTAGGACACTTTTCAAACAGATTCACTTACTTTATGTCTGGCTTCTCTTTTTTTTCTTGTTTCTAGTGATTGTTAATATGGATAATTCAGACATTAACATTTGGGCCTTTGAGCCTTGAAAATTAATCATTTATGAAAGGATCAACAAAGTACTGGCCGTGTTGAAGACAGCATGAAAGATTACTAAAAGTGAGTTAATGTTGCTGGAGTTTCTCTTGACTTTTTGACATTAACTGGACTCAGTCATTAAAGCTATAGATCAATCATCTATATATATTCAGGATATAACAAAATAAAGTAGAAAAGTACAGTAGGAAGAGACTTTCTTGTTAGCAGATTATAAGAAATTGGAAGCATTTCCAATATCAGCAAGTTGTACATCAGACATGGTAACAACTTCTCATTTTAATAGATAAGGTTGGAGATATTCTTTATGTTTGTTATTGTAAACCAAAAGACAAAAAACATAAATGTATACCTCTTAATACTTTGCGGCTTCACTACCCTGTTTATGGTCTTGGCATTGTAGTTTTTACCAAATATAACTCTATAGGAGGAAATTCAGTGAGCTACAAAGCAACATTTTTTAAGAATTACTACATCAACACTTACCCAACATAGATATGACCAAGAAAATCCATAAATGGGAGAGACAAAATGATACACAGATGTACAAATGTGTATAGTCAAATAATAATACTTATTGTTGTAAAGGTCTTTATAAATAGACTGATCAGTGTTTTTGTTTGTTTGTTTGTTTGTTATCCACAAACCAAAATTCATATGAAAAAGCCAAGCTTTGTAAAATGACTGGAGATTCCCTTTTATGTTATAATAAGATACATCGAGCATCAAATAATTTAAAAGCTCAAACCACCACTGTGAAGAAGTTGGCAAAACAGTGAATCCCCAGTGGACAGTGATGCATTTCCTCGCTGCCAATAGTGCAAAGGCAATAAATACTTACTTATATGTGAAGTAATGAACTAATACCTATGGTACAGCTTTAGCTTCACAGAAAAGAAAAATGTTAGCAGATTAAATTCATAGCTGGTTTTAATCTTTTCATGGAATTTGATTGATAAGACAAGTATGGAATATTGCCAGACCTATCCTTTAAAATGACCCGGACTGAAAATAAAGTTTAAAAAATATAGAATATTGTTCAATATTTAAAGTTACTACAAGGGTTTTTTAACTGCTTATTTAACAATCAATGATGCCTCTGATGACTCTTTATGCCCTACACAAGGAAATGACACCATCAATGAGAACATTGGCTATTTCTATATAGTTATTCCATGTGATATCAGATGAAACAATTTACAGCACCCGGACTGGAAGAGCCTTTGTTTACATTACATCATCATATTACAATTATTAATCTTACATAGCCAAAAATAGACACATTACCTCATCGCTATGCGTCCTGCAAACAGCTGTGTTTAAAAAAGTAAGTAAGTTTTAAAAATAAGTAGCTCTTTCTTTCACTTGCTTCCAAAACAAATGCATGTGTTAGCCAAAATCTTTATGACATGAGGCGTTGGTGCTCATGGGAAATGCAGTCTTCATTCTGGGAAAAACACTTTTGTCCGCAGCGAAATGAAAATTCCTTGTAGTAACTTTAACCAAGACTATAATCTTTCCTGTAGGTGCCTAAACATAACTATACAAAGGCTTTATAACGCTTTAGTTGCTACGTGCAGCTGTCGTGTTGAAAGAGTGGATACTGTTGGGGGGAAAAGAAACATGTTGTCAGTCAACATTTTGCAAATATGTTCAGTATCAGCACTTTGAAACTTGGTAGATACATTCATTAACAACATTTTGATAAAACATAATTGAGGTGGTAACGTGTTTCCTTGAAAAAGAAAACGTAATTCTTACTCACGGAAAAGTCATTGATTCATTAACATCAACAAAAACTTGTTTTAATGGAATATTGAGTATTAGAATAAAGAGGAAGAGTGTGCATGTAGGAGTAGGTTGTTTATTAAAGTCAGTGAAAGGATGAACTTGTTACTTTCTAAAGTCTTCACATGTCTTCCAAAGTCATGAGTATGTCTTAAAATGTTTGCTCTTTCCTTTAATGCCAGTTAAAGTTAAGGAATCAAATCCCATTGTTGGCGCTAGTTATAGTTGGTATTTTGTCTGCATTAGCCATTTAATGTACTTACATTCAGTTAACGACCTCTCTGTGTAATAGTTTTTATTGCTAGAGGCAGAGTCCGCCAATCTCCAACTGCATTCAAATTACCTTCACATGCACGAGGAAAAGTTTTATGGATGTAACTAAGGTGCAATTTTATTTCACTGATATTAGCCTCACTTTTTCACTGTTACTCTTTTCACATGCATCAGAGCTGCATGACAACATTTCACACTGCTGCTTCACATTAAAATGACTCAACTGACAAACATACGGTGGATTTCGTTGTGAAGACACCACAGGAAACATAATGTCATGATTCATCGAAAAATGAGATTACAAAGCAGGACAGCTGGATTTTTCTCCATTTCTGACAGCAGATCGGTTTTAAATATTGCAGGGAGGATGAGGAAACCAGAGCACACATAGTGAAGCAAGGGAACCAACTTTTACAAGCAAGGTGCTCTCTCTAGAGTGTTTTTATGTATTATATATATCACAATAAGCATGGGTGTTGCCAAATCAACCAGCACTGAAATCTAAGGGGGTTTCAACTTTAATACAATAGTTACAATACCATTTTTGGTCGTTAAGGTCATGTTTTTAAGACCATTTTGTCAAAGTTGTAACATGAATCCTCCATTCTGTTCAGATACATGCACATCTATTGGCATAAATAAGTCATTTTTCAGGTAATTTCTAGTTTATTACAGAGAGTACTTCTGTCCTCAAGAAGATAAGTTTCCTCTGAGGCTCAGTAGAAGGATATTCTGATTTGTTTTCAATATGTGGATAAGACGTTGGTGTATTCATAACTGAGAAAACAATAGTCGGAAATAATAATTGCAAATCCAAATGTTTACAAAATGGGAAAACAGTGGATTGTATCTAGCCCCAAGAGAACATTTTGATAAATGTATATATCAAACCACTTAATCAACTGTCTTAACAATTTCAAATGAATTCGTCCTTCACAGTGCAACACTTTATGCAACACAAAATACCTTGGCACCTTTCTTCCCCAGGCTTCTCGCTGTCTTTCAGAAGTTTTTGAAAAGAGAAAATTCCCTTTTATTACAAGGCAAACAGTTGTTGGTGCCCTTTATCAAACAGCTCTTTGGAGAGAAAGAAAGAGAGAGAGCTATGCAGACATTTAACCTTTTTATATAGTCTTACAATTGGGGCTCTCAAGGCCTTTCATTTGTGAAGTTCCTGTGGAAAAATCAGGGAGCTTGGACTCATTTCATCTACCGGTACAGTATATTTATATTTCAGCTCCAATCAAAGCTAGCCAATATGCCATCCCTATGTATTTTCCCCTCTGAGCCCTGCCTCCCCACTATAATTTCCACCGACATTTTGTGTGCAAATGCAGTAATAGACACATTTATCACATCAAAAGGGATTCAATTTTCTTTTCAATCATCCACCGGTATGAATAGCGCCACATCCTCTGCGGCCAACAATGAGGGGCCATTACTGTGAGCCAAAGGATGGCTTCGCCTTCTCTATGCATTCAAGGGGAAAGTGTGTCAAACTGTTTGCCGACGCCAACATTTGTTCTAGGCAAATGGAGACAGCTTTCAGACAGGTTAGTATCCAATTTTATTGTCAGACAAATGTCATTTTTGTTTGGGGCCACGGTAATCATTGGGCTCAGACACCGGTGTTCCTCGACGGTAAAGCCGGCAGTTAGTCCATTTAATACTCTAACTCTCATGTCAGTAGCAGATTGCCAAGTCCAGGCATGACACCCGCTGTCTCTTCATTATGTGGAGAGGGTGACATACAGGATTCAGGCCTCAGCCCTTAGGGAGGGGCGGAGGCCTACGGTAATTGCCTGAGACATTGTTGATATACATGTGGAAAGAAAATACTTTGCAACTGCAATTAATTGTTCCCTTGTGCTGACAGATCAGAGATGTGGATGGGATTTCTTCTGTCAGATTTTCTTTGCAGTGACATGTGTGTCATATCTTGGAGTGGCTGCAGGATTGTTGTGTTTGCAATTAACTGATGTTTACTGCTGCATTTTGGGCCTGCTCTGTGCATATCTTATATCCAATTATGGGAATTTTCCAATTAATTCCAAAGTTAAAACATGATTTTTCATTCAACTACATATTTCATAACGCTACATTTTTAAGTAAAATATCAGCTAAAGGAAATTAGAGGATGTAATTGTAAAAGTCACAGATTGATAAAAACCTCATTAATTTTGTTTTACCTATTTTTAATCAATTTGCACTGGTTTCGTTTTCTTTTCTTGTGCAGTGGTTTGAGTTTCCTACTTTGTTTTTCACTCTTCATATTTTGTACTCTTAAATTAACCCTTCAACAAGCCTGTCAGTGGTCGTCTAGCCAAACATTGTTCAAACCCACAGAATTTTATTTTAAATTATAGTACAGATACAGATCCTCATGTTTCCAAAGATACCAAATATGCCAAGATGAATTTTGAGGAAATTTGACTTTTTGGATACAAAAGACTAAAATTTCTCCCTGTGATTGAACGGTGCATTCTTGGGTTTGAATATTTTAGTCAGTTTAAACATCATAGCTTCAATAAACAGTTGGAACAAGCTGATAAAGAAATTAGATGATAGTGACAACTTTATAGCTACTTAATGGGGAGAAAAAGAGAATTATTTTGGTCGAATATACATTTCATTGATAGCCTAAAACCACACAGTAGCTCGTAGGTCACTTTGTCCTCTGCCAAACAAGTAAAGCTTCACATAATTATATTGTTAACATTACTCAAGATCGGACGGTATATCATCAACACTGAACACTGACATTAAGGTAGTGCATCTAATCTCGGTGTACAAACCTTTAACACACTCTAGTAAACAAGTTAGCTGAATAAAATATCACATGTCACTGATCCTATGAAAGATGCAGCATTTAAACACTCGAATGCTTCCAGAGCATTATTCTTGTTGACTTAATTCTATCAAATAAAGCATTTAAGGATCAAACCATTGCCAGTGTCTGCACCAACACGCTCTTTTTGTAGAAAACGTCTCTGCTGTGTTTTCTGTCATCTCCTGCCACAGCTTATACACGGTCCCTCGCTGCCAAACCACCCGAGCCACATGATGAGGTCATCCCCAGCTAGAACTATGTAGCCAGCACCGGACGGGCCCTGAAAGCCCTGCTTAATCTGATATCATTGGCAGAGAGACGCTTAACCAGCTCCATCTCTCACCACACTATTTGGGGGTGTTCGCCATCCAACAATGCTCTGTCTTGTCCTTACCCGGTATAGATTCGTCGGGGCCCCCGCTTGTAAAGCTGAATCGTTCTCAGTTTTTATGTTTGAAGTGCAGAGAGAGCCTGTTCCTGTGATGCAGTTTTCAAGGAGCGGTGCGGTGGTTGGAACAGCGTTTATGGAGCATGGCGGTACGGCGGTAACGCTGAAACGATCTAGAAATGAAGAATGAGCCACGAAACCACGTCAGCACATGAAGCAGAGGTAGCCCATTTACTTTTATGTTAAGTAGAGTGTGTTCTCGTTGTGGTCTGGCTACTGAATTCAGTTAGAAGTGGAGGAAATGAACAATCATTCTCTGGATTTAGACTCTGCAAGCTGAAAAACATTTCTTATTAATGACACATTGAAAATGATAAATAATGCAGTATTAAGATGCTATGTAGTGATTTATTTGACTGGCTAATTTACTTCACAGGCCAAAATGAGCAACAGCAGCGACTGCCGTGGATGATGTTTAACAGTATAGCTGAAGTACGCAGCCACATATGTTCGTATTCTGTCTTTCTCCATTAAATATGTATTGAATAGGCTCGGGCCTCTGACCTTGGCTAGGGAGAGCGCTCGCATCATTTCATCTTGAAATAAAAAGAGAGACTGCCAGCAATTATAGCATGTTAATTACGTATTCACTTTCATCTGTTAGAAAAGCACACAGATCTGCCCTCAATGCTGCTGTTGGGTCTCTTTTGATGGGGGGGAAAAAAAGCGCTGTACTGTATTTGAAAAACATCTGTCAAGTGTCCTGTCTAGTTAATATCTACTTGTCCTTACCTGTTTTTGTTACAAGTGCTGCTCTTGTTTAATCTTCGAGAGAGTGTGAGGGTGCGAGGAGGGGGGAAATCTTGAAGTTTAATGACATACCTGAAGAAAGTGGTGAACACTTGAAGGAATCGCCGCTAACACGCTGAGGATAGTCTATTGTGAAAACATCTTTAAGACAGCAACATCTGTGAGGAAACATTAGTCACTTGGAAAATACACACACACACACACACTTTAACACACAGAGTCAATCGCTTCCTCTCTTAATGAAAGACTCTTTATTCTGTCTACAAGTGTCTCTAATAGAGAAGGCCAGACCAGTGCTCGGTTCAGCGGCTGTTGTAATTTCCCCTGTCAGGTTACGTGAGGAGGGGGCGGAGGGGTTTGACAAACACTCTGCCCCCTCCGTCTAACGTACCCCTCCACCCCCCACCCCTCGTCTCTGCGTCGGAGAACGATTTACACAGAGATGGTAATGTTGTTGCCATGTTAGATCGAAGGGCAGCGGCGCGGAATGGCCCGGGCGGAGGAGACAGCAGCTACTACGCTCTGTGTCGAGCAGCTGAGGTCAAGAACAAGGGCTGGTTATGGAATTGAGTCTGCATGTAGCTATTTTACAGAGCAAGAGAGAGGAAGACTGCAAAAATAAAATGTAATAACCGTCAGGGATTTGAAGTCAAATGGACCCAATAAAAGATGTTAAACATTAAATAGGAATGTTGTCTGGTTTGTGCTGGGAGTTTATGGCAACAGGAGAACATGTAAGAGTTTTTTTTGTGTGTGTGTGTGTGATGGAAATGGCATGTTTAAGGCTGTGCAGATGTTTTTGGATAGAAAGCAATTTCACTTATTATGACTCTTGATATGTATGTTAATACAGAGGTGAGGAGGTATTTTATGTAATCCTCAATTGCTTTCTCACTAACTGAGCCTGTTACTTTAATTGATTTGATAAAACAATGACTGTAACTGAACTGACATGTTCACTGAACAATAAAAATATGATTCATTTTAGTGTCTGAGTGCAGATTTTTTTTTTCTTTTTATGTTTTTTTAAAGCTTATTTAGTCTCATCATGGTGCAACTCTATTTCATCTGAAACACTGTCTGCCAGAAATTATGTTGACAGCATTTTACATTTACAGTTTTCTAAGAAAAGTAATGCCATCTGAAATAGTTTTTTTTATTAATATAAAGGAATGAAGAGATGTTTTAGATTAATGTTTCTACAAAGTCACAAAATGTTGATATTGAGCATAAATGCAAAATGTTAAGATATTTCATTTGTTTTCTAATAATATCTGCTCAGGCAATGCAAACTTGCAAAAAGCTGTGTTTTCAGGGTTATGTTTAGGCACTAAACAAGTTAAATACTAAAAAGATTCAACAATGATTAGAAGCACACGACAGGATGTTTTTACTTTATTAAATTAAACTGAAACCACGGTTGTTCACTAAGCTCAACCAAAGCGCTATTGTTGCACAAAACTAGTCACGTTTCCCTTAAAACTTATTTGGCAAAAGAAAGTAATTTTCTAAACGTGTCAGACACTGACGAGGGTCAGTCTGAGTCTGATCCTGATATAAAAACAAATGTCTGTTTCATCAGTTACTTATTATCACTAGCAGTTAAGCACGATCGGGTGTCACAACCTCACAAACACAACAACTCTGTTTTATCCACGTGTGTTCTTCAAGTGAAAATACCTGCACAGAGAGAGAGAGAGAGAGAGAGAGAGAGTCATACATGCTCCAACAAGGCAAACTTAATCAGCCACTGTCTTAATAATGTTTAAACAGGAGTGTTACTTCAGGACACAGGAGGTTACATACATATCAGCCTCTTTCTGCTCCTGGAAAAGTTGCAGCGATCATGGACTTAAAGGACCAGTGTGTAAGATTTAGTGGGGAAAAAAAATGGAATATATTATTCATGTTTTGATTAATGTATAACCACCTGAAAAGAAGAATTATTATGTTTTATAGATGGTCCTCTTCCACAGAGCCCGCTGTGTTGCACCGCCATGTTTCTACAGTAGCCCAGAATGGACAAACCAAACATCGGCTCTGAAGAGGGCCTTTCATGTTTTTCACCAGTTTCGTGGCCACAGTAGGTTTCTTCTACATGCTTGGAAGTGAAGTGTGAGGGGGGGAGGGGTATTCATTTGGCTGCAGTCTGCAACCTCACTGCTAGATGCCGCTAAATCCTGCACAAAGGTCCTTTAAATTTCATTTGCTCTAATAGCATTGATTTTTTTTTAAAAAAGTGGATATAAAATGTCTTGTCTTGAAATTCAGTGTGCGACTTACCATCTGTTAGTGTTAATAAATTTAATAAAAATTCAATTCACAAAAAAAAATATACTAAAATGAAAACAAATAACCCCCAAAATCTATATGAGGGAAGAAAAAAAAGCCACTATAACACTCATGTAACATATGGCAAATTTTTAGCAACTGGCATTTCCTCACATCTACCGCAGTTCTGGAAAAAACATCACACAACATGTCACTCAAATCAAAAATGCCCAAGAGACCAAAAACTGCTGCTGCCAATCCAAAACAGTGTCAAACATACTCAGGCTTGTTAGACATATAAAACCTAAAGGTTACGGATACCCGGGCTGTTACATGATATACTCCGTCATAACTGTGGACACAGACAGTTAACACACACAGTCCAGCGGTTTTCTACTGTCTGCAGTCAGGGGCAGCGCTACAGAAAAAAAACAAATACAATTCTGCTGCCTGGTCGTTTGCAGCAGAAACAATCTCTCCACAAATCCTCTGAGACGCTAGATGGAGAGAGAGGAGAAAGAGGAGTCTGTGAGTGTGTGTGTGTGTGTGTGTGTGTGTGTGTGTGTGTGTGTATGAACAGGGGTGGGGGGGCTTTGGGTGGACCTAAATGGAGAAGGCGTGCTGCGGTGGCCTGTTAATGGCGAGGGGGGCTCAGAGGACCAGAGAGGGGAAAGTGTGTGTGTGTGTGTGTGTGATTGTGTGTGTCTGTGAGTGTGAGTTGTGAATTATTATGGGTGCTAGATGATTTTCTGAAGAACAGATGGGTGTGTTAACAGTCATAAGGAAAAGGGGTTAAATAAGGCTGGTCTGTTTCAGCTTGATGGTTCTTAAGAGACAATGGAAAACATTAAATCATTTAAACAGATTTCGTCTGTGTGTTGCTGAAAGCAGGAGAGGATGTGAGGTTGTGTGAATGTCCCGATTTGTCTATGTTTAAGTTCTTATTTGTATATAAGCATGAGTGTGTGCTCTTGTACATATGTCTTTGTGAGGACCAACTCAAGAACAGGTCATCCTTTACTTATCTTAAGGCCTGTTTGCCGGTTAGACTTGGTTAAGATAGGAATTGGGTTTATTTTGTGAAGTTTTCAACCACCGGTGGCACCATGGAGCAGTGTTTTAATGAGCAGGTGGCTGGTTTTGTTTGTGCTTTACGACAATATGTACAAGGATGCACAATTTTGGTTTCATACTATTCAACTCGCTGATGGTAACATGACATGAAAACTATTTTTGTTGTGTCCATGAGATGTGTTCAAGTTTTTTCTCTGCTGGAATTCCTCTGGTCCCTAAAGAGCAGCGGTCTCTCTCTTGCACACACACACACACACACACACACGCACACACACACACACGCACACACACTCATAGAAAAATGCAAAAATACAGACTTAATAAAAACACCCTTTGAAACTGACAAGACTGTGGCTGCTTAAATTTTAATCACCACATTTCACGAATCCCTTCCTTTTTCCACAAGCACGCTGCTCTCTGCCCAATGAGCTACTCCACACTGCACTCAAGAGTTATTTTAGTGAAAGAAAAAGATTCAAAATGTTCATTTTCTTTCACGAGAAAATTAATCACCTTTTGTTTATCTTTTACTTCGCAACTTCAAAAATAAATTACAGCCCTGAATATGCGGAACATTTGATCAAGGCCACGCGGCTTGAGACAAAAAAGAGCTGTTGGAGCCTCGGTGCAGTGCATTTATTTGAGAGTCAATTCTGACCCACACAGAGTGACCTCCTGCCGTCCTGCCTGGCACAAACAAATTAAGGTGCACTCAGGCAACAATTGAACACATTCATGGCTGTCCACCAGGAATTTCTGTTGAACACAAAGAAAAAACAGGTTTTGTTGTACCTCGAAGGTCTGCGAAAGTAAAGTTTGCAGTACAGAACATACTGCTCGACTTGCTTCGGTGGTGGTTTTTAGCACAAATCAACATGCAAATGCCTCTTCTGTACTGTGTGTTGTAACTTCTCGCGTGTTTCATCATGCTGACTTTTTTAAATGGTTGAGTGGGCAGTTTCTTTTCCCAAAATGAGCTATACTAAAAATACCAGGGAAATGTAATGTTGCCTTGGTTTTATTGAGTAGATAAATACAGAAAGTCTACTCTTAATTCAATAGGAATAATGCTGTATATGATGGAAAACAGTTAGTGGGTTATGGTACTCTCCAGAGTGTCTTGATATAAGAAAATGATTCCACTGGGTCAATTATTTTCTATATCAAAATGTGTCTCAATGTGTTAAGATCATTACGTGTTTTTGCCAGGACGATGCGGCTATATGACAGTGAACAGAGTTGCTGGGAAGTAAAACTCCTATTCATTTTCTCCATACACAATGTAAGGTGACTGACAGTTGGAGAACCTTTAAAGGTTTGGACGGACATGAAAGTCTCCTGATTGGATCATGAGTACAAAGACGAGCATATGTGATAGGGAACATGTAATTCTTTGGTAAAACATCTGAAGTAAGAGTGGAAATATAAGTAGAGATGTTAACCACCAATCCCAAGTTGCATTTCATCAAACATCCACTCACTGAGCATAACATTGTGTTGCATGCAACCCTCACAGTGAAGCTAAAGATTACAATTTGAACATTCATTAGTTAAAGTCACCTCTCATTCCTGAGTGAATTTTGGTTTCTGCTGTTTTGATTTAAATTGATAAAACTCTTGATTTGTTCCTCAGACTGGCTTCTTCTCCGTAGCAATGGTGTCTGAGGCTCATGAGCATCAAAGTATTTAGAGACATTCAGGCCAAACAAAAAGACACAAACCTGATTTTTCAGAAACAAAGGCAAGGCAAGGCAAGGAGCATTTCAGCAACAAGTGCTTTACATTGTTCATAAAAGGCATTAAAACAATACATTTGGAAAAAGTGTTACATTTGGAAATGAAATTTTAAAAAGAAGCTAAAAAGGAAAAAAGACAGATAAAAGAAGAGAACAAAATAAAAGTAAAAAAGCTGAAATATCTAAAACTAATGGTCATAGGATAAACATATAGTAAGTGTCAATAGTATATTAACATTTGACAACCTCGAAAGGCAAATTTCCATCCGTCATCAGGCCTGAAAAACTCCTTCATACACTGTTCCCCTCCTATCACTCTGACTGAACACTGAACGTTGAATCCTGCTGTCATTTCACTGTCATCTGTATTCTCAACAATGCATTTTGTTATGACCAGTATCCACACTGCTATTTGCAATATTTGCAATAATGTAGAATCCTTTTATGACCCATTGTTCATTCAAATCAGGATCGCTGCTTTTTTTTTTTTTTTTTTTTTTGCACAATACTGTGCTGTGCAATACTTTAACTTAAATGTAACATATACAATTTGTAATTTTAATTTAATTGAACTTTTTTTGTTTTTGTGAATGGTGGACTAGCGAAGTTAGACTTTCACTGTATGGTGTAACTACCTGGTTCAAGAAACTTAAGTTCAATTCACCAACTGTCATTAAAGGTTTACAATCTAAGTAAATGATTAAATAAATTACTTTTCACTTTATCTAAGCAGTTGTAACTGAGTGAGGTCTTCTCCAGCAGTGCTATGCTGTTTATCCATGCGTCCTGTCACCTGTGCTTTTAGCCATTGACAACACTTCAAATATTACACAGTAACAGTGGCATTTAAAGTTCATTCAAAGGTATTTTTAGTAAATGTTTAATGAACTATTGTTGCATTACAACCACCGGAAAAAGGTGAAGAAAATTCTGAGTTATGCCCCTAATTCCGCTAGAAATGATTTGTCTTTATTACATAACATTGACTATTTCTTTTTCAGGACACAGAACACGTTTTGAAGGGAGCGTTTCTAGACCACAGTGGTTTAAGGCTTTATGATGTACTAATGCACAGCAGCTACAAGATGAAGCCTGCACTGTACAAAAAAAAAAACCCAGAATTTTTCTGGCACTGAGCTTTTACCCTCCAGTGACTTTGGTCAAAAGTTGGAACCGCAAAGTGCTGATATTAATTTATACTCAATATTGTGGTTGTATTTCAGCAATTAAAATCCCACTGGGTGCTCTAATGGGGGCCGGCTGGAGATATCAGTAAACAAGAACATTACTCTCTTAATTGGCTGTCCAACAGGTGATGGAACTTAAGTCATAATTAGTCTGAAAACTGTATGTGCTGCAGCAGGGTGCTAATGTGCGATTGGTGTTAGTGAATACTTTTGAATCTGTATTTGCATCTTCAATCTTTTTTAAACCTTTTCGCACACTGTTCCTGCTGATCTCTTTGAATGCTGATATTCAAAGAGCAGCCTTATTACTTAAAGTCCCGCTCCAGTCAAAAATGTGTTTTTCTTTTTGTTCCTTCAGTCTGATGTTTAAGCTTCTGTGTGCAGCATGAGGTATGTGCAGAGTTTGAAACTAAATGGCTGTTTTTATATTGGAAAGTGGAAAGTTTCTCTCTGCTCACCAAAAGTCTGAGTTTAAGGGGTGGGCCTGCCAGCATGATTTGTGACATCACAACTAGTTTAGGGCCCATCTTGGCCCAGTATGCAACTGATGCCTGTGACACACAGCCTGCATGAGTAGTGTGTGTGTGTGTCGCAGAACCTCTTACTTTTCATTTTCATTTCGTTGTCCATGTGAACAGATCAGAGCAGCCACACGGCCTGCGTGCTGCAGCGTGTCATCTGGAGATTCAGGATGTCACCTATTGTTTCCGTGTGATGCATGCAGTTCTCAGCTAAACTAGACAGGAAAAATGATCTGTTGACAGACATCAGACCAAAAACAATACACTTTCACTATAGTTTCAATGTCTATGTATGTAGAATATGTCACAGGGAGTACTGACGTTTTAGTTCAAACTGGGACTCCTACCTGTTGTTTCCAGGTGGTGATTTGATGTTGTTACTTTCCTTATTTGTTGTCAGTTTTCTCTCCTTACAGTGATTTTGAAGGTTTGGTCATCAGAGTGTGTTTCGCTCGTTTGGGGAACTTGGTATGTCTGGAGGGTTTTTCTTCACTTGGAGTGGTGACAGCGTGGGTTTAACTGGCAGAATAATCAGTGTGATCAATAAATAAACCTGTCCTGTGAGGAGTGTATGTGGCTGACACAGAAGAATCCCAAACCAGAACCTACCATGCCCATCAGAAAGAAAGTCGCTTCAACCTCCTATATTATTTATTTATTTTTCCTAACCTTTCACTGTCGAAACTTGAATGAAATGAAATAATGGGAAACATCCTATCATCAAGGTCAAACTCTGTGTAGAAAGGTAGAGCTGACAGTAACAGCGCCACAGCAGCAAAGCTGTCCGTGTGGACACTGCAGGTCTGCGAGCTGCAGCAGTTCAGTAACACACATGCACTGCTCAGGTGGAGGTAGGCAGTGTGTCCCAAGCGTTACACAAGTGTGATGTGGAAACCTGAAGCCTCCAGTGCACAAACACTGAAAATAGACTTTACAGCACCTTATGTCCAGCAGTAAGGTTTGTGAAACAGAAAATTCATCGATTCTGGATGTCATTTTAGGTTGTTTTTTTTTAACAAAATAATTGAACTTTTTGTGCCTATTATTATTCCAAGCAGATGATTTCTAGATGTCTTAAAACATGTCTGGAGAGGATCTTTAACCAAACAGCAAAAAGTTGTTGCTGCCTTGGCTAGAAAGGGTTGGATTGCACTGGTTACACACCATCCAACAGCAGACAGTTATTAAGTTGAAGACGTAGTTGATAAATTGGAACTTGTATACAGTATTTACCTCACAAGTTATCTAGTGAGCTAACTAGCTAGCAAGCTAACTAGAAGATTTCAGCCACCCAAAGTGGGACTTTCTTTCATGGAGTATGTTCAGCTCATGATGTCTGGAAACTGTGGCATGCTAGTCTACACCACTGCTTTGTTGATTAGGTCAAATGAAGTCATATGGTGAGCTCAAGTTCCTTGTTCCTTACTTATTCAGTAAGTACATTTATTGCATACCTTGTCAACATTTCGTGTGCGTAAATTTTTCAGATCCAGATATTTTCAGTGTGTGGTGTCAACCAATCAGGGGCCACCAGGAAAAGCCGAACATATTGCACACCTACCGCCATCAGGTCACAGATGTATTATAAGAGCTGGATTGGGCGCCGCTGCTCAGCCTTTCAGACAATTTTTTTCCAGTGGTCACTCACAGTACAGCAGCCAAAAAAGTCGCTGTAGACCACCATTGCAAAAGATATGTCTGTAAAACTATTGACAGGACTCCTCAAACTGCAAACAAGATCAATTATGACTCATTTTATTATGAATTTTTGATCCATGCCAGCGGGGGAAACACTACTGCTCATATTCAGTGGGCAGCACAACACGGAAGCAAACCTGGAAGCTAGAAACTTTTTTTGGCGTATGCACCAAGTGGGAAATTCTTATTGGTCTGAATGGGCGCCATTTTTGGTATCCAACTCTAATGCATCCATGCATCAGGTGGAGAAAAGTACAGCAGCGCATGTGTCTATAATTATGTATGATTTATGTGAGAGTAACAGCTGAAATTTATCCACACACAGAACACAACAATAACTAAATTTATTTTAAATTAAAATATGTATTTCACAAGTGCAATTGCAGGAAGGGCAGCACTCCAGCACCCAAGTGGACCACATGCCCCTGGTCTCTTCACAGGGAGCCACTCCTGATTGATCTTCCTTGAACATAGCCTTCCTCTCTTTGTTCATGGTGGCGTTGTTGCATTTTACATCAACTGCATCTGAAGTGCAGCTCATTAATAGAGTAACAATGGAAACAAGGGTCGACAATTCTTTGTGGGCATTTTGAAAACATGTGAGGATGTATTCACTTTTAATCTCTTTGCAAAAGGAATTTGACTTCTAAGTTTGGCCAAATTATTTCACAACAAGTTTTGCATGAGCAAAATCTAATCTATCAACTTCTTAAAGCTGTTTCAAAGGAAGAAGAATTTTCATTTTCGTCTCTCTGAAATAAAAAAAGAGTAAGACAGAGAGAAACTTTTCCGAGTCAAAAGCAAAAGATGTGACACATAAAATATTAAACTCTCAGGAGAGTCACAGAGAAGTGTCTCCTTGAATTAGACTAAAAGTCCTCAGATCCTTTTCTTACTCAAAATGTCTGTGATTTATGATTTGGGACATTGAGGATGAAATAAAAACAACTCTGGAGTGCAGCTTTCCCTTTTATTATGGAGTAATGAGTTTTATTTGTAATCTGAATTTCCCATATTAAATGTTTTATTGCTAACACCACTAGAACCTGTATACGGGAGACCTTTTATTGATAGAAATATTGGATAAAACTTGGTTGGTTGGTTGGTTTTTCACCATTAAATCTGTGCCTTGAAACTTTGTAAAACTAAGAATTGAAAACAATTAGGACTCGAGCAACATATGTGCTGCACAAGATGGAGAAGGAGGAAAGTGAAAGTTCAAGAGCTGAGAAAAAACTGAAAAAACTCTGAACTACAATACTCGCTCTCATGGTCATGGTCGATCCAAAACAATATCAAAGAACCTGTGTTTTTAGGCTGTCTGTTTAGTTCTCCTCTATGTCGATACATATTTCATTGGGTCTCAACAAAGCAAGGCAGGAGCATATTCTATCACAAAGGCCTCTGAACACAGTCCCACGTGTATGCTGGACAACACATGCGCGCACACACAAAGCAACTGTCTCAACACTGGGTTATAGTGTAACAAGTCCAGGCTCAGCAGTAAGTGCCCTTAGGTGAAAAAGAAGCTACAGATAAAGCAACAAGACCCTCAATTGTCTCTCCAAGGAGAGGAAGGCTTATGGAAAGAGAAAAAAAACCTAAGTTTTTATCAAACAGATCACAATACAAAGGACAAGTTTTGCAGATAAGCCCTCACATATTTATTTGCTGTCACTTGCTGCATCATGTCCCAATCACTTTTGAACTGTTTTATAAAAACTCTGCAGCACTTGTTCTTGTGAACCCTTTTCAAAGCCATTTTAAATTAATTAATGAATTTTCTATTTGTAAAGAAAGAGGACATTTCAATTTCAAGGTTTTGAACGTGTGCACAATTAGATTCTGCTCTTGCATTCCTCTTTGCAAGACCTCATGTTTCGGAAAGTTTGAGGCTTAAATAGCAAATGTCCCTCCTGGTTCTTAGGTAGTAGTACCAAAAGGTAGACCTTTGGGCCCTCCTGCTCTTTAGTCTCTTAGCCTCTCTCTCTCTGTGAGCCTCAATCAAAGGCTTTGTTCGTCCTTGTGCCTTTGCATTTGTGACAAGACAGAATATGTGAGTGTTGTTCCTCAGAGATAGCTGGAGGTAAAGGGAAGGCCTCCAGGGAACCTCAGCTGAATGTACTCATACATTAAGATGGCACAATCTGATCTGGTGTTTGTCTCCTTCACCTGTGATTGGTGTGACCGCAATAAAGATGCACAAAAGTCAGTCAGGAGCTCAGCTTTTATTCAAAGATGCTTCAAATGTTGACATTCTCAAGCATCATCTTAGCACTGGTCAAGGGGATGTATGCAAGCCTGTATATTACCTTAAAGCGGCTGTAATTGATATTTTTTAAAATAACGATGTATCAAATGACAGTGTGTAATGCGAGACACACCACTCGTGGTGATGAAACTACAGCGACTCTGCAGCTCCCCTCAGCTTTATGGAGCTTTGCAGTGAGTTGCAGCTGTTTTCAACCTAAAAACTCTTCAAAAAAAAAAAAACCCCACACAGACACAGTTACTAACAAGCTGATGAATATAGTGGAGAATTTAGCAGCTAAAAAGCCAAATATTTGATGTGATAAGAGACCAGAACAGAGCTAAAGGAGAATGAATATTGGACTTATATTCACCAGTTGGACAGAAACTCGACTCCGAGTTTGCTCTGAAGGACAAACTTGAGAAATTTCAGGAGAATTTGATCCCTCTTCAATGCTTTTTTGAGATCGCACCAATCTGAATGATAACTCTCACTCTTTGTCAGACAGCTCTTTGAGGAGCGGTCTACAGTGGCTGTTGGGTAGCATCTCAGGGTTTTCTTTTTGCACTTGCCTTTCTGGATTTGTATAATTATGTATTTTTCCTCTGATTTTCTATTTGTTTTGTCTGTATGTACATTCATCACTATTGTAATGTTCTTGTGCATGCACTAGCCTATATTTCATGGAAAACTGAAGCACACGACTTTCCCCAGCTTTGTCACAGAGCTTCAATAATGAAACATGTGACAGAAATTCACTTTACAATCATAAAATACACCCAACATTAGATTGATGATTGCCTTTATTCCATGCATGGCAAGCAATAACGGTAATTCTCTTTAAATAAAAAGCATTTTACCAAATTCAAGACCATTTTTAAAAGATCCATTTTCCAGTAGCAAATATAATACTTAAGATAAATGGCAAATAAGTTGAAGAAAGTAACTCTACATGCCATGTCATTTGAAGGACTCAAATACACAAAAAATATGGAAAACATATAATAATTAACCTAACTGTAATAATTTAGTTGTACTTGGTTATCCAAATAAAGTGGCTGCAAATTGAAAACATTAACAAAACACAATTGTTTGATCAAATGAAAATAATAAAAGACACTAGATATACAGCATCATACATAATCCATTATATTGTCTTATCTTCTCATATGAAGCTTCTGTCTTTTTTCTAAAATAGCCAAAATGCTTTGGATACAATATAAATACTCAGCATATAACAAAAAAAAAATTGCACAGTGGTAGCATATAAAGTGTTTAATTTCAGATCAGGTTATACTTTTAATCTTAAAAAAGTAGCACCTACTCTTATAAAATCATTGATATGAAATTCAATGTGGAATAAAATGAGCTAATGACCTTTTTCCATAGAACACCACACATATTCATTTGAATGTGAACACTGAGTTGCACGACACAACGCGTTTATCTACGATTACACATCAACGTCTTTTCCATCCGTCCAGACTGACACAATGCAGTTTCGCTCCATTCACTGAGCATCCAGTACAAAGTCTGGAAAGTCCTGGGGAAAAAATCCTTCTCAGACACTTTGTTCTGAAGTGAAACCGCTCATTAGTTCCTTTCTGTGTCACGAAACAGTACATGATCTCGTACATGAGTTCAGTTTTCCCCCCACAAGTGTTTGGTGTGCAGGCCGTCATACAAAGCTCTCCTCCATGTTGGAACACAGCAGGAAAGAGTCGACTAGCCGCGGTTTGATCAGCTGCTGGTGGTCGGCTGCCTCGATGCTGTCTGGACACCCTGCTGCCAGTCTCCTCAAGGCAGCCTGGAGACACACACACACACACATATATATATATCAGTATGCATGTGCACAAACACAAAAGACACACAGACATATATGCATCTCACATGAAGATCACGCTTGATGCAAATGCACACATAAAAATCACATGTTTACACACATGCAGTCCCACAAATGGAAGAAGTAAAATTGTAACTGCACAAGTTTTATATGGTTGGATATTTCTGCAGGTTTACAGCAAACAACAACAAACTGTAGTGATACTGTACAAACTGATGAAACTAGAGGAAACTCGATTCGGTCCTACCAGACCAGGAGCTGGCTCAATAACACGCCATCATTACTTTTTTCTTTTTTTTTTCTTCCACATCTCATGTGATCTCGAGAGCGTATGAGTGATATGTGTGACGTCTCAAACCCATTCAGCCAGAGAGAGCCTCCAGCATTTACATTTAAGATTACAAATGATCTGTGAAAGCTCCGCGTCCTTTGAAGGTAAAAATTCAACACCTACAAATGCACTACTTAACCCTTGGCTAAAATGATAAAATAGAATCACATTAATTTGAATAGACTGACAAGTGGGGTTACAGTGAAGAAGAGGGCATTTCTCAGCGCAGCGGAGCAGCCCAATTAAGCTCCTGACCATTATGCGCTTCAAATCCCCCTCATCAGCCCTAAGATCTGGTCTTAATAAAATATGATCAGAATGAGAGAATGATAAAGTACAAGCAGGGATATTATTCATGATATGTACATATTTAAACATACAATGTTTGAGATGATGTGAACCGGTCAGCTCTCTCAACATGGCTTAAAGATACTGAGGTTGTGATATATTTTCAATTTTCAAATATTGGCCTGTGGATGTAATTAAATTGGACAGTCATTTGGTGCACTGATGTTACACATGCAGGCCTGTGGTACGATGCCCTCAATTCATTCTATTGAAGTATTAGTAAGTCTAGCTAAAAATGTACATTATTTTCAGGGTACGACTGAAATAGGCAGTTTGAGTGTTTGAATGATATATTTGTATTCATAGCTGGCACATAGCTAAGCGTCTGCACACACACACACACATATAAAGACACACACACTTTATACTTACCAGGCAAGCGACCAGCACTGAGTCGCTGTTATTTCTCTCAGTAGGGGAGCGGCACAGTTCAATAAGACGAGGAACAGCTAAAGACAGCAGAGGAGAAATTCAGTTACCAGCTTGTCCAATTCTCAGACATTGATATCGAAATGAGGTGCAGAGCAGCTCTATTTGTCTGCAGAGTTCAGAGTAAATTCAGACAGTCAGGGTGAAAGTGCTTTTTGTAACCTTAAGAACGTCAGAACAATGGCTCTAACTAATTATTTGCTTTTTGCTTAATTTTTTTGTACACATCTCATCATACTTTAAATCAAATCAGACAGAAATAGTATCATCCTTTTAGGAAAGAAAAAGAAAAGTCAATTAAAAAAATACTCTCTCTATCTCTGACTTCTGCTATGGAGTATAAAATATGTGAATTTCCAGTGATCAAATGATGGGTTTTCATAAAGCATTCATGGAGAACTGCCACCCATGAGAAAACAAGGTCTGTGAGGAAATGGACATAGAGTCCATTTGTGTATTAAAGGTTTTTTTTGTCTGACAGTTGATAGTAGTAAAACCTCTGGCCTGTGAAATCACATCGGGATCCATGTCTTTTTCCCCTCTTAATTAAATAAATATTCAAGGTCATGTACAGTTGGTTATTTTCATGTCTTTGCCCTTTTAATTAAAAATGGAGTATCTCAAGGCTCAATTCAAGGTCCGGCTTTATTTATAATTATGCATAAAAATCCACTTCCCTTCACTTTGGCCAATTTAATTCAACATGAAATAGGCTAAACTGCGTGTTTTATACTCAGCTTTTCATTTGTCTTTTTTTCATGTCATCCTCTCTCTTAACATAAGCCAGTCTGAGTCAGCTACACGAAACAAAGTATAGGATAGGACAACTTAAATACATAGTGGTAAATTGTGATTGTGTTGGGGTCTTTTCTAGTTTGGGAGCCCTCTGGTGGTTGTGGTGACCTAAGCAGACACACATTGATCTGCTGTTGCTGTTAACCCTGTTTCTTTTTATCACTTCTTTTATCTTTTAACTTACTGCATTTGTCATCTATTTAAAAAAAAAAAAAAAGTAATACCTTTTAGCTGGATGGCTGTTTGAGCCACATCAGGGTCTCTGCTCAGTCGGGCAAGTGTTACAGCAGCTTTCTGCTGGACACGCTCGCAGGCTGCGCCCTCTGATGGACTGGAGGAGGACGGCTTTTCTCCCAGCAGCAGCAGCAGTCGCTCTATGCCTGACGGACATAAAAATAAACATAGAGATCAGCCGGACAAGAAACCCAAAGAATCAAAGCTTTCTGGAGGAATGATAGAGATACAACAAAGAGCACAGTCAGAAAGAAACACAGAACAAAAGCAACACCTCTAAGACCCACAACATAAAATAAATGAACACATAAACAGTCGGAGAGATAGGAGCCAAACACAACAAACACGTGAGCCTGAAATCTCCCAGACATAAAGTTACACAAGACTCAAGAACAGTCACAAAGTGTTCAGGTAAACTAAGCAATACAATTAGACAAGACCCAGACAGTAAATATAACAGTGTCAGAAAAGATCTGGATAAAAAGTGTAGTCAGACAGTAAAGTCAATAGTCCAAATACAAAACACAAAAGAAAGAGATGAGATAAACAGCACAGTCAGTACTGAGTAGGTGTAAATAGCTGGGAAAAAGACAGACTGATTTAAAAATTGACTTTAAAATACTGCACATTGTACAAGAAGAACTAGTTTTTGGCAAGATTGACTCTGCAAGGGCCCACCCAGTAGGACAGAAATGACCAACACACAACAAAGTCACATTTATGAGCAGAACATATAAAATGTGAAACCGAAGAGTGAAAAACATTCATAAAAAGGATATTAATATATTTTACAGTGGGGTTAAATATTTGCAAATGCTCAGTGGTTGTTTTATTTCCGTTCTTTCAAGCTTCTTAACAGATATTACCTGATGCTGCCATCTTGAGGATTAAAGAAGAATTACATCACACTAATCTTGCTTTTGAATGTGAGTGAGTGGTTCATTTCATGCACCCAACAGCAGTTTTACTTTAAAACCCAAACAATAATATAGTGACATTCAATTTGAAATGACAGAAAATAGATTACCTTGTTCTTGCAGGACCTCAGGAGCACACTGCTCTAAGACTGAGAGGTTTGCTAAGATTGTCACCACCTGAAATGTAAATAACAAATAACATGATTTAATGTTTGACACATATGCTCTTTTGTACTTATCTAGAAAGGTTCATGCACACTGCTTTCTTTCTTTTACCTGCTGACATTTTTATAGTTAAATTAAAATACCTACAGAGCAACTCAGTGCCTTGTTGACATTTTATGGACAAAGCATGTTAATTCTCTACTCTGTCTTCTCTTTTTCTGCATTTGATCCTTTTGTATGAATGCAGATGTCTACCTGGTCTTTGGAGTAGGGTGTGTCGACTCTCTGTCGGTCTTTACAGGCCTGCAGGAGGATCTGGATGGCATTAAGCTGCAGGAGAATCTCACAGGCCATGCTGTCAAAGAAGGTGATGTTGGCTAAGGCTGCAGACGCCAGGAGGAACACTTCACCACAGGAGGCACTCTCGCACAACTCTGAGAGAAAGACGAATCAGTAACTACATACAGCAGGTCCAAGTTGACTACCACATTATTTGAGGTTGCTGACTCGCAGCAACAAGGTAAGTCATACTTGTTTACAGAATTTAGCTGTTATATTTTTATTTTTTACATGTAGATATTTCAGTTTTATATAAATTTGAAGGTCAGATGCAGGGCAAATTTTATCAGGGAGGCTGACAGGGTACTGCAGAAAGCAGACCACGGGATGTTTAAAAAATGACAAGTACAATCTTAAAATCATCAGTTTTCTTTGTGATTTACTTTGTACTTTTTCTATTATAAAATATGTGTTGCAAACATATTATAAATCTTACCATCAAGTTCAAATAAAAATAAATAAAGCAAAATATGTTGTAACTTCCTCTACAATTCAAAAATCGATTGTGTAGCAACTTGGATAAAGAATTTTAAAAAATAAATACAAAAATAAACAAATCCTGCTCCACACACACATCGGTACATTAACAAATCGTCAAAGTCAGGCCTATTGTGGGTCAAAGGTCAGGGTGACATCATCAATGCCAAGTCCACTCACTGATGAGCGCAGTGACGATGTCGTGCATGCTCTCCAGGAAGCTGGCGAGGTGCTGTGTGGACGTGTGGTGAGGCGAGGTGATCTGAGCCACCACCGCCGCTGCCTCGGCCCTGGCTGCCTCCACGCTGCTTTCGTCAGTCAAGATGTCCGCCAGGCACAGGATCCCATCCACCTACACATTACACAACATACAGGAGACATTGATATAATACATAATAGTAACAATTTATTATGATCTATTAATTAGGGTATATGAACAGCCATTAGTTTTAAGCAGACGATGATTTCATATCACTTTTAGGGGATCAAGTGGGACCTGCTTAAGCCACCACAAATATTGTGTAGTCTTCAACAAGAGAGCAGTGTGTTCTTCATATTTGAAGCTTATATTCCTCTATATGTATGTACTTTATCTGAACATTCAGAAAGGTGCATGTCAGCTGTAACACTTAGTTAAAAAATTGAAATGTGATTGATTGAAATCTGAAATATCTGCAAGTTTATTTTTCATTTCACAGCAAACTGAACAGAAACCATTTGTTGTCTAAAAATGTGTTCTATGCTTTGGAGTCAGTGATAATGTAATGTTTGCATATCATGAGCTAATACATGCAAAGCCATCAGCATTGTGACTTAAACAGAACGTAGTTTCCTTGAATGCCAAGCAGTAAAGTTACAAATCACTTCCAATGGGCCTATTGAAGTAAACTCTCATTTAATTGCACTGCAGGGTTGACTAAACCTCAGCCGCATCACTGGCCATCCAGACAGACAGTTAAGTGTCAGTTTGGCTAAAACTCGCAGCTCTGCCCGTAAAGCCATCTCAATTAAAACACACCACTTTGATTTAATGGCTACATCCAGGGTGAATGTGCCACTGAGAAACTCTTGTACATCTGGCTGGCAGCGACCCAGGGTGTGTGCATCATCAGGTTTGACGAGGAGCTCCAAGTTATAGAACTACTGGGAGCAGGAAATCTTTTTTTTTTGTTTGAAGAGACGTTTTCTCACGGGCATGAGGTCATATCGAAGTCATCGTCGTGTTTGTGTTGGCGTGCGGGAGTGTGATATGGAATAAGACAGTGTACAGAGAGTTTAGGAAATAATGGAGATGTAGAACAGCTCTTCATCCACTTGGGGGCAGTGGTGCATAGTTCATACACACTTCACTACAACTGCTGATTGTCACTGTGCATCATTCGGCATCATTCCTCTAAAGCTTCCATATGTCTAAGTGTTGAAAAGCAGCACACTCTGGAAATCTTCCATACTACCAATTAACTTCTAGATTCATAGTCAAAAGCTGCAGAGTGATGGTTTCCAGGAAGGTGATGGACACCATGCTTCTTTTGCGAAAATGTCATCAACTGATACATCAGATACATTTTCTTTATTGCTGTCACTTTTAAATCAGTCATGATTGCTATGAGTTGGGAAATGAGCAAATCAAGTGTTTTTGAGGCTCAGCTAGCCGCCAGCCATCACTCTGGAAAACAAAAGTTTAGAGACAAGCATCCAGAGTGAGGCAAACCGTCAGCTCTCAGCCAGCCACACCTGTCAGTCTTATCTGCTGACGAGCATCAGTGCGCCGAGCTTCACAGGGCAATTCCCTATTTTTGTCTCCGTGGACGTCAGCAGCACTGTGCCAGCACGACCCACTGACGTGGAACAATCTACTCTCCACACCCCCGTTCATCGTCCCTTCTTGTACCTCCTCCTCCTCCCTAAAATAGGATGTTCCCCAACTCCTCAAATGAGGAGTTGTACTCCTTTTTTTTTTACTGACACCTTATGGAAAGTTTTTGCTTGATGCCATCTTGTTGTTTCCAAGTATTTTAGCTGATGACTGAATTGCAGCTTTTTTTTGTTGCAGTGACAAAAGTGCAGAATATTGAACTCTGACACCAAATGAAAATGCAGGGAGGCTGCAGTAACACATTATTAAAGGGAATGTTTTATCAAAATCTAATTAAAGGGTTTTTTTGTTTTTGACCCCAGAAATGATCTCTCTTTCTGAAGCATGGTACCCTGGAGAGACTGGAGAAACCCTGCTGATACACACAAACATGTATGACTGCAGTTTGGCACATGTCGGCATGTAAGGATATGACATTGACATGCAAGAAAAGCAGCATTTTTATCACATTCACTGCCACACCCTGGCTACTGTACCTACACAGGACACGGCCGGTACA
Organism: Euthynnus affinis; assembly: GCA_029490765.1. Lineage (NCBI taxonomy): Eukaryota > Metazoa > Chordata > Actinopteri > Scombriformes > Scombridae > Euthynnus > Euthynnus affinis. The sequence continues at coordinate 8,725,352 of CM055844.1, read as the reverse complement.
TGTTGCACATAATCATGTCCTAAAATTTTATATTATATTTTGGCAGTGTTTATTTTAAGCCTGTCACCTCAAAACATTAATGCAAAGCAAAGGTTTAACGTTTCACTTTCAGTCACATAAAATAAAAAACATCCATCCTCCTTTTATGCTAGTTCTTTTTTTTCCTTGTACAGCTCAAGCAGCTTTGCTCTTAATCGATATTTTCCCCATTCACCATGTTATGATCACTTAATGTTCCAGTCGGGGATAAAACTTAATAGTATATAGTGCATCTACCAACAAACAGTACAGGTGCATACTGGCCCCTTTTTCTCGATCACCCCTCAACAGTGACAGTTGTGTTTCTCAAGCCTGAGCGATCACCGGTGAGCGGTTGGTAGCGTAGACTTGCCTGACAGCCCCTCTCCCGGGACAAGGCTGCTAATCTGGGGCGGACTTTGGTTCCTGTTAAAGAGTTTTCACACTCGGATGATTCATGCTGTCCCAGCTGCTCTATATGTGAACACAGACACCGTTGTGGCATCATTATTCGCCAGAATCAGGTTATATTTGTCTTGCTGTAAATGTGCGCTCGGCACAGGTGCGTCTGTTGTTTATTTTGGTTGAATTCTCGATAGAGAACACACAAGGACACACAAAGAAAGGTGGTATCATTAGCTTTCTCTCTCACACATGCACACACACACACACACACTGAGTACACAGTTATAAGCTGCGCACGTCTAAATGTTTGACCTGTAAGTTCTGCGGTCAGGAGGCCTGATATAATGATCTCATCTCTGCACACCAGGGAGGCTCACTGTAAACCATGAGTCATCTGCTTGTGAGTTTACTGTATATTTCTGTCATCAGACAATACTCAACCTATACACCTTATAACACTTATTTTCTCACTGTCTCCTATCCTAAATTTATACAGCAGAATTTAATGGCAGTTTCGCAGCCTTGGGGTAACCGAACTGTATGAACTCATTCATGAAAATTTAATCAAGTGAATAGAAAGCTGGAAAACTCAACTCATTTAGTCGAAAGTTTCCCAAAAAGTGATAATACAGCAACAGAAGCGGTATGAGTCAACAGTGCCTCCTAAACATGTAAAGGTGTTTACCTGTAACATCAATTATTCATTATGAGACACCGCTGCCGTTAAAATTAGCACTCCCTGCCGGTTTCTATACTGCATATTCCAATCAAATCTGTCGGTAGTAGAGTTTAAAATCATCTCCAGCATATTTATTTTCTTCAGCAAGATATAAATGGCCAAAAAAGATCCTCCTTCTGACAGAAATCAACAGGGGTTTTTAGGAAATGTAATTTAGCTAGCACCAGCTCAAGGTTGTTTAAATGTTTTTTATTATCAAGGTATATGAGATACCTTATATTTTAGATTTGTTCACAATATCTTATAAGACAACTTGCCATAAAAAAATCTATGTTTTAATATTCAAGTGAAGAAATGCATTCTGTTTTCTGGTAACCCTCCATTTAACTTTTCATCCTTCGGTTCTTTGATCACAGACTTTGTTTCTGTGCAGCCAAGCCTCCTTCTGCCGCCACTGTTGGCAAATATTCCCCTGTGAAAATAAAGTAGCCTCCCAGTCATAACATTGAGAGTGAGAGCTTTGCTGCATGCGTACCAGACAGAATATACCGTGCTGCTGGGAAGAGGAACAACTGCCTGCCTGAGCTACAACTTCAGCTGATCAGTGAGAACGTAATCCGTCTGGACTGGAGGTAGCCAAGGTATTTTACTGGAAAGACTGTACGTCATCTCTTTTTTTCTGTCACACATACACACACACACGCGCATGCGCACACACACACATACACACTTTCCATTATGATTTCTTCCCCAGTGTGGTCTGCGTAAAGTTGATTGTACAGTTCAGACTTCCACGCTTCCAGGGAAGGTCAATACATCGTCCTCACAGGTGACAAAAACGATTGTTTGTAGGGGAGAGAGATACCTTGTCCAGCTGGTTGATGCCCTCCTCCACACAGCAGATGGAGGCCACTGTTCTGAGAGCGTGAGCGTAGAGGTCTTTGAAGCGGTCCTGCCTGCAGATCTTGAACAGGGCCACCACAGCTCCTTCCTGTGGAAGAAGACAAGGGCGTCATCAATCTTTAACAGTGACAATGCTATACTTTTATAAGCCATATATACGCAAAATCATGACAATTCAGTCTCGAGAAAAGCAAAACCACATCCAGCATGACGTACAATTTGTGTTGTCTTTTGATCACTAGTCGTGAACCGTGTTTTAAGGTAATTTACTAATTACAAAAGCTGTGCACGTTTCAATGTTAAAGCCGCAGGATGCTCATGTCCTAGCACCTTCCCTGAAGTTTTAATTAATGCTGCACAGCTTTGCATCAGTTGCTGTTCTGTCCCCCGTTGATATTGTTACTCCATGGCTGCTACTGCAACTTGATGCAGCCTGGCTCATTGCTGGCCACAACCCTGTGTCAGATGCCAGTCAGATGTCACAGAGGCATTTTAAAGATTATAGGTTTATCAGAGGGTTCAAGAGCCCGTAGCCAGAAATAATGTCTCCCTATAAGAGGGCCCAGCAACACCACAAAATGAGGTACCCTAAGTTACATTCTTATAAAAAGATTTTTTTTGTTTTGTTTTTGTCTTGTGACCACTGTTTTTTTGAGCGATTCGTTCTCTGTACTTTTTCAGCAGCACGAGTTACTGCGGGCCAACAATGAAGGTGAATAGGTTGGGAAAACAACAAAGTTAGAGCTCTTTTGAGACTTCAACAGCCCTGACATTTGGGTTCATAACACCAAATTGTACGACCATACGTCATAATCAGCTCTCGTCTTGAAGCACACATGATTGTGCAAAATGATGGATCAAATTGCTCCTCGCTAGACATTGCTGTGAGAGCCAATAGGTCCGGCAGATCTACGCCAATAGCAGCATGCCGTTTTTTTAAGAGTCCAGGAGACCCGAAATGACCGATGAATTTGGCTAGCTTTACTCAGTGAGCCTGCCAACTCACAGAATCAAATGGCTCAAACAATTTATCATGTCAGATAAAAGCAGCCAAAATATACATATTTCATGAATGGAAAGCACTGAGCAGAAGAAAAAAAAAGATGATTTGCTGGCCATAATAGCTGAGCATTTTCTGTTAGATTATGCTTGGTGTAAACAAACAAAAATAGCTTCTGTATTGGCTCCATGTCCGTACTGAAGCTCCCCTCTGACAAAAAACACTTGCAGGTATTCAATTCTATTCACCGCGCAAATAGGTAAAATTACCTGGAGGAAGACGGAGCCTGTAACTACCACCATTATCCTAATAAGGCCATTATACTGGGCTGGCATGTCTCATATGCTGCTAAGGCCATGCTGCCAGGGGCTTGGAGTGGCTAATCATCCTGCCCTCCAGCCTGACCACTTTTTCCTGCTCGCTGCCTATGCAATATTGGTCCGCCGTACCCGGTAGAACCGCTAACACCGGCAGACAGTTTTCAGTAACCCTTTTGAAACTCCGGAGAGGCTCAGAGGCTGATACAAGCTGTGTTAAGGTGCTGATGGAGAGGCTGTTGATCCTGCTGTTTTCTCTGATGCAGAAAATGTTGCTTTAGCTTTCAAAAATAATGTTCTGAGTCTCTCTGGAGAATCTCAGTGGATGATGTAATGCACTTTTGAGCTCCAGTTCTTTGGTTATAAATAGTTTTTCAAAGGAAAAATATCAAGTTGGTTTTTTATCAAATTGAAGATGTTTAATTAAAGTTTTAGAAGATTATTTAGCTAAATGCTGCTGCTCCTGGACATCAAATATTTTCATGAACACTCAGTTTAAAATAAAAGTCACAGAGGAAGCTACAACTTTGCATTTATACACACTTTTGTCTTTTCTAGTCTGTCTTCAATTATACCTGCTTTATAGCGTCTAAATACTGGAAAAATATGACAGGTGCATTCGAGGGTGACAGAACTTGACTTGATCTCCTTCATAGTTTTGTCTCTTTCCAACCTTTTGACAGTTTCTTTTTAGTAAATTGTCTTTTTCTACCTGTTTATCTGCATGGTTATTTCTGTTTCCTCAAGGTTTATACACTAACTGATGTGATTCAAGAGACATTTAGTTGCCAAATTTGTTTGAACCCCTAAACTTTGGGCGCTACATATTAAAAGGGCTATATCTCCCACACAGTTCTTTGCATATAATGACATAAACCGCATCTAAAGCTAAAGACTTGTCACTTAAGTGTATCCATTACTTTATTTCAAGCATTGAAGCGCAGAGTCTGAAGAACAAAAACTGTCTAAATACTAACTGTCAGGACTGCATGTATGCAAACTGTGTTGATAACAGTTGTTAGATCGAAATGACATATTAAATAAAAATGACATAAACCAGCAGTGAATGCAACAGTTGACAAGCGCCTGCCTAAAAATCAGCGGTAATTTCATATCATTGATCTATACTTAGTCTAAAAGCAGTAATCGATCAGAGAAAAAATAAAAACCTCCAGCTGCAGTTGTCTGGTAACAAAACAAACAGCCATCAAATCGGTTCCTCTCTTAAGCCTCTATCTTTCTTGTTTCTTCTGCACAGCTTTTTGCCTGCTTTTCCTTTTTTCACGGATCGTCGAGCAACTTGCTATCGTTTCCACTGACTTCATCCTCATTCCTCAAACAAAGCCCACGAAGCTTATTTACTCTCACACTCACGCATTTTGGTACTCGGCACACTAACATCATCATGTGAAACTTGACTACTCATCTAAAAATGCCTCTCTATCCGTGTGTTTGCATGTACAGGCCTACACAGCGTGTAAGCGTGTTCTTTCCATCTCATAGTTTTCTCAATTGAACTCTGTGCTCTGGTCTATTGTATTGTATTATTGTTTCTTGAGTTTGAAGGGGATGCAGACATGTTACTTCCTGATTGGCGAACAATTAAAAAAACACTAAATATCTGTTAATTCCACTTGTACCAACAAAAGGTTGGAGAAATAGACTATAGATAAACTGTTCTTACACACATTATTTTCATCTCAATCTTCTAACACACACATCATATGAGCATTTTCACATGTCACATCTCTAAATGTTTATGCCTTCTTTGCTCGAGGTTTCGGTGACACGTTGACCTTCACCGGGCCACAGTTATCGTGCCGTCGCACCCTGTAGCCAACCGCTTTCTGTGTTACGAGAACAAGGACACACACATGAGGGGCAGCTGTCAACACACACACACATTTAGATCAGTATCCATCATGACGGTAGGTTAACACTGAGACAGCAAAACCGCGTCTACATCATGACACCGTCGCGCTCTTTAATATTCCAGCTGCTGTTTGATTTATGAGGTGGCACATGGCTCAGTATTCGGCACTGTCAGCTCATATGTATATCATATTTCTTGATTGTTCGCTTCTCACCGGTGTTTGCTGCCGCTCCAGTTTGCTCCCACAGTCAAAAGATGTAGAGATCAAGTGAATATCTGAACAAAATGTACCAGCAAGTGTGCGTTTATTTGTCTATCTATAATCTATCCCTTTGATATTTGATTCAAAGACTTGTTTCAGTTGATTAGTGCACACTCACTAATATTCATTTTGGGGGATAAATGTGTGTTATGCACTGATTCCGATCGTATTCTGTGCATCTTTACGAGTAGGGTAATCGGGCGAAGACAGACATGGGTGGTGTTTGACAATAATTAGCATGATTTATTATGACCTGCTCAGTATAACAGATGGGTGAGGCTCATTCGATCATGACAATCTGTAGTTTGACAGCCTGTCATCATGTGACAGTCTAAACACTCCATAGGAGGTACAAGTGAGACGCTGTGAGTTATTATATTTAGAGAGGAAGATGGCAGATGTAAGATTGGGAACAAATTTAACAACTCATCTAGAAGCTAATGAAACTTATATGTTTTTATAGTTATGCATTGATTTATACAGTAAAGCTACCACAGCAAGTTTTAAATAGATGTCACTCTAATAAGGACTCTAATATGTCTTTAAATACACACATTTTGTGTTTGATAATCCTCAATGTGTCATTTTGTTGATTACATTTAATCCTAGTACGAAACCCAAGGATGACTTTATGACCGCACAACAACCCTGTTACGCAAGCTGTCATTATTTGCTCATTATACTCATTATTATATGAAAAAAATGACTAAAATGAGCAAAAGAGATTTGCTATTGTCAGCATGCAGGCTAGATAGATGTAAAGTACAAGTTAATACCTAATTATTACATATTACTCTCAATTTCCCTGAGGAGCTGCCATTGCCTTTAACTGTCTCAAATCCATTACGCTGTTTAACTCCACCCGTCTGGCGCTTCCAACAGAATAAAACCAACAGGATAAAATCGAATAAATCTGCAAATGCATTTAACCCCAGTCTGCCTATAGACACGCTGATTCATTTCTACTTTTCTGCCGCCTGTTTCAGCACCATGCTTTAAGTGAACGTGCTTTCTCCTCTACATACGCAGCACATCACTCGTTAAACACTGTCTGTCAACAGCAACACCGGAAGAGAGACGACGGAGGTAGAAATATCAGGTGCCCGCCCAAGCATTTAAATAGCTAATTGCAGTTATTCAAAACAAGTGCACGAGTAAAGTCAGCAGCCTGTGGAAAATTAATAATGAGGGAAGAGGCTCGGATATGAGCCAGAAGGTACGCACAACTGTAAAAGGTGTGTATGTGAGAGTTTGACAGACAGAAGCTAATTAATTCGGATGGCAGGTGGACAATGTTTTGTATTGGGTATTCATTAGCAGCCATTGGCAGGCAGGTTTCCCCTCAGACACCTCTCTGAGGGTTCGGCCTGCAGCACTACAGAGTGAGTTAAGAAAGGTGGAGCGGATTGATAGGTAAAGCCGCCTGAGTAACGTCCCTTTGTGATCAATGCTCACTCCTAATGGGAGCTGACAGTATTGATCTGACAATCTGGCAGCAAAGGAGGTGTGTGTGTGTGTGTTTCTCTATGCGTGTGTGTGTGTGTGTGTGGGGACCATCAGGAAGAGTCTTATCAAGAGTATCCTGGAAGCGGCCGGTTAAACTAATGGCCAATTGAGACTTGCTGTCTGGTCCGCCTTGTCTTATCTCGCAGTGAAATAGCTTTTTGGAGGCATGGAAGCATCTGCTGGTCTGGATGATGAACATCATCGAAAGGTGGGTCCGATCATAACAGGGGTGTGTCTAGAATGAAGCAAGGGGCGGAGATGTGATATCAGATGAAGTTGCCTGCTCCAAAGACTAAGTGGGAGGTCCGTGTGAAAATCGCAAACCTAAGAACCTAATACATCACGCTGCTGACTTGTCACTGACGTCAGGATCTACGACCCCAAAGGTTTTTGCACAATAACATGCGTCAGTGCCTCGAAAAGATTCATTTAAATGGTCGTTGGTGGTCCCGGTCTTGAAATGAGTCTCCACATAAATCAAACCCATGACCAGGGCGATGTTACAACTGTCAGCACAAGACCAAGACGGGGCTGCAACTAGCATTCATCTTCATCATTTCATCAATTAATCTGCTGATTATTTTCTCCATTAACTGATTAATCATTTGGTCTATAAAAAATCAGAAAACAGTGAAAAATGTCCGTGAGATTAATCAGAGTCAAAGATGACACCTTCAAATGTCTTGTTGACAGGAGAAGGTGCAACCGGAGAATGATTATCATAATACTGATTCATTTTCTGTTGATCGACTACTTCATTAATCGACTAATCAACGCCCACAGTACCTTGGCAATGATGCTGCAGAGCTGAGGTCCATCCTGGGTGAGGGACAGCAGGTTGCTAATGGCACTGCCAATGGTGTGTACACTGTCTGATGATTCAATCTGTTTGATCAGAACCTGCAAGAAAGATTAAAGCTTTTTATCATGGACCAGGAAAATGCAAGTCACATTTCCAGCAGCTGTTGTTTTTAAATGGTGTTTGGATTATCACATTAAGACGCAGCTCACGGAATTTTCCTGTAATCACAGCATCTTATCAAATTATTCTCATGAAAAAAAAACGCCTTTTCATGAAAAAAGTCTGTTGCTTTCCGTGGCACCAAAGGCAGAGATGTGCAACAGCTGCAGTGTTGAACAATCTGATCAGTGTTTGTTTGCAGATTCAACTTCAAGATCTTTAAATTTTCCTTGACATCAAAAATAGAATATTTCTTTATCTTGTGAGCACAAGTTATTATCTTTTTTGCATTAGATCCATATATTGTGAGCAAAAGAAAAAAAATCTTTTCGGTCTTTGAGGTCTCCATACAAATATTCCTGAACCTGAACAAACTCCATTGAAGAGACAAGTTTTGCAAGTTATGCAGACATAAACATGGTGCAGGTGTAACAGGTGTTTAATTTTAAGAGTAAATTATTTCAATGAGAAAATATAAACATACAAACTTTTTTTTTTCCCCTGCAGACATTAACTCTCTGTCTCACTACTAAAACATGAAATTCAATCATCCATCACTTGTGAGACTGTAATCATGGAATAATTAGAGTGAAATAATAAATACATCTGGTAGTTTACCTTAATTCTCTAAGTCACACAGAGATGATGTAATCCTCCATTAGCACAGAACACATAATACTGAATCCATTATTTTATTCTATTAGACTGTTTTTAACTGATTGGACTGCAGTAATTCAGTTAAGTCCCTAGCGCACCTAATTATAACTTTAACCTAAAAACCAACCACAAACCCTCAAAGAGCGCTATGAAGAAGTGAAGAAAGAAAGAGAAGTGACAGACAGCCAAAACGGTCAAATTGATCAGTATGTTTTTTTCATATGATGCTTCAGGTCTTTGAGGGAACATGAACATGTGAGCTAAAGCTCTTAAGTACAGCAGCTGTCAGCAGTCCATTACTTTTCTGTTTCCTTTTAACATCTTATAACTAAAAGATGTGCTCAAACTGCTGTATATCAACTCATCTCAAATTATATTTAAAGATTTTTACAGTTTGAGCCGACATCCTTTTAAATTATTGCATTTTATACATTTACACACTCCGCATGGTCTTAAATCATTTTCACATGTTTCATGTGAACATTCAGTCTAATAATGTAAATATATTGAGGCTTTAGTTTCATAGATGGTGGAAGTTATGATTCAGTATATCAGGTTCCAGTTTCATGACCGCAGGAACGCATGATTTGCATCACATCGCTGCAGTTACATACCTGGATCTCATTGGCTAAAGCCATGTCAATCATGTTGCTGAATGAATCACTGACATCAGTAAGGATCTCGTGGATCGCCTCCCTCATGGACTTCAAGAAGAACTCATCCTCAGTGTGAAGGCACCTGTGGGTGAAGGGACCAATTTAATACAACACTTAGCATTTAACATAATTTTTTTTCAAACATTTAAGAGTTTTACCTCTCTGTGATATTGGTCAGCTCCATGCACTTTTCTAGCAGAGATTTCTCATACTGGAAGAGAAGGAAATAAGAAACACATCAAGCTGTGATGTAACACACATAGAGATGAAAGTGAATGACATTCATAGTAAAGTTTCTGCTATACAGGAAAAAACCCTCCTCTATATGAGATGAATAATCCACATAGACTTGAGGTGAACTTATTTTTGGCTAGAAAACTGTCCAGGGGTTCTGAGACAATAGATAGTCGCATGTGACGTGGATTAATGTGTTACTGCATTTTCTCAGATTAATCTGGCAGATTGTATTAAGAGAAGTGACATTTTTATCTTCGAGATCACACTAGTAATCTTCTTTGAAAAGGAGTCCAATGGCAACATTTGTGTAATTTGGATCCAACAGTATCAGCTATTTGTAACGTTGACAATTTCTTACCGTTTCCTCCTGTTATTAATTTATCACCCTGTTACTTGCCTGAGTCAGGCCTTTCAGTGGTCTTGGAGATCAAAGGGTTCAAGGATATCAGATCATTTTTGAATTTTCATCAGGAAATACCACATCGCTTTGTAACCTAGTTTGAAAATTTCTCTGGTTTGGTATGACTGATACTAGAAGGCCTGTGGAATGTGGATAAAAAGGATAATACTCATACTGTATATCTAAGGTGGGGTATACACACTCCAGTTATTTCACTGCATCTAAATATAGGTTTTTACTGAAAATGATCATGAACTTTAAAAGTCAAATTTGATTGAGTTTAATTAACAATTTAGCAGTGACACAGCAGTCATTCACTCACTGGCTTTAGGACTTTTTAGTATTAGATTAGGAAAATGTTAATAGATGTCACTTTAAAATCTTTTATGTGACAGAATGAAAAGGTTTTAGTTGGCGGGCCAGGAAGTCTCAATGCCTCATTTAAAAACTTGAAAGCATGTCTTCCTCTCTTTTGTAACTTCCATTTCAATACTTGTGTCACCACTAAGCTGGATTCACATTTCAAAAACACCGGTCACCTTCTGCATCTCAGGTGGTGTACTCCGTGCAGCGCTGTACTCATGCACCAAAGAGCGTACGTGGCAGTTTGCCCGTACAGCCGTGCTGTGGACCCTCTGCCAACGTCCTTTCTCCAGCCGCTGGAACATCTTTCCGAGCTCCGTGCTGACGACCAGCGCTCTGCGAAGGAGCGTCTGCAGGTTGTTCCTAGCCACATGGTCCCCTGCACCCACCCCAGAGGCCACAATCAGCTCTCCCTGCTGAGAATCCTCCTCGACCCCGATGGGTTTGGCCTGAAGGACACACATACACTCCACCTCCGTCATGTGGCGGAGGTCCTCCATCCAGCGCTGCACCGAGTCGACCTGGAGAGACTGCATCCGTGTGCTGGAGGAGAAAAGAGCAGAGAAAAACAAAGAAATATTACAGTCAGAGCTGTTTATTTACTCAGGAAAAGATGGTGTTACAGCAAGAAAAATACATTCTCGTGATCACACTGAGTTTGCATGTGCGATCAGTGATGATTCCAGTTTGAGGTGAGGTGAGTTACACACCTACATCACCAAAATGGATGGCCCATTTGTGATTTTAATAAATTATACTGCACAGTATGTATCACTATATATTCAGAGTTTATGTACATCCATGAGTTCAGGTCGTACAGACCAGAGTTCATCCACCTCTAATGATTGGTGTATACACAGCAAATTCAGTTTCCTGCTTTTGAATTGATTTGCTGATAGGAAATTGACATGATCTGACTATTTGTTTCCCAAGCAGTCTCTTATTATTAATGTCAAACTGAAAAGTACAAATTATTGCACAAACACGCCTGCAACAAATCTATTCAGTATCCCACAGTTGCAGTATATTGAGGACAGTATCATTCTGAAGTCCAGGAAGTCATTTGTGCTGAGCAGCCTGCTGACTCAAGCCTGAGATGATGTATGTGAGAAAGCCTTAATCATCTTTGCCTCCTCCACAAAAAATACCATGCTTAATCAGTAGAAAATGAAGGAAGTGGTTACTCATAAATTCAAACTGGCTGTTAGGACAATGACAGACCATTTGACTTGCCTGTACCACTATTGTTCTCTTTTTAAATCAATCCTTCTTCTCCTTTTTTCCTTCCATTTTGTCCTTTCTTAATTAGAGAGTACAGTGTATTGTGTGTATTGTTCAGTTTATTATAACAAACTAATGGACTGAATCACCGTGACATTGCACCAACAACAGTCACCTCAGAGTAGAGCAGTAGTTCTCAAACTTTTCCACACCAAGGACCCCTAAACTGACACAAACTAAACCACAGATCTCTATTTGATAAGATTTTGTCCCTGGGTCCCCCCATCTGATAAGATTTTTGCTTTTAAATGTTTTATTTCAGAAAGTATATGAAACCCATGATAAAATAGTCATATGTTCTGTCATTGTGTTACTTATGAATGGAGTTACAGTGAAAATAAATTATTCCCCCCTTTTTCCCCTTATTTCTAACTTCTCCAGGTAACTTATTATATATTTTTGTAGTAACCAGCGTTATCAGCATTAAAGAAATACAGTCTAATATTATTTTTTTCCTAATATACTACTACTACACTATAATACTGTACTTTATCTTTATTTCCATGTCTATTATATGTTTAATTAGCTGGTGAGCTTTAGCCTTAGTCTCTTTATTTCAATTTAATGTAGCGTGTTACGTATGCAGCCATCAAATGTATATTTAAGACCCTTTTACATTATTCTTGTATGATGTACGATATGAGTCAGCTGGAGATAATTCTCATTGAACTGACAGAGTTAATGTTAGTTAGCCAGCCAGCTACAGCTAATAAAACCAGGCAGCCAGAGAGATGTTTTTATCTCAGCCAGCAAAATCTGACTAAAAATTAGGCCTGCTTTTGTCTTCTACTACTTTATCTGAAGTCGAGGACCCAGTGTGTCCTAAACATGCATGAATTACTACTGGTAAATCTGCCACCATTACTAATGTAAACTGCATGCTTGGAGAGCTTTACAGGCTGACAGGCAGTAAGTAATTGAGCAGGGTTTAGCGAAGGGTCAATCATAAATGATACCCTGGAAAATGAAACAGCTAGCAATTTTATTTACAGGCCATTCACATGAGCCTTTATACATGCAAATTAAACCTGCACTCCCTCTCTCTCTAAAACACAATTCCATTAATGCCGAGCAGTAAAACGGCCATCGTAATCTGCAGTGCTGAAACATCACAGTATACCTAAAATCAACGGGTGTGGACTCGAGGTCAATCATCCAACGATCACAGCCAGTTTCCACGCTTGTTAGTTAAACCTGTTGTCTCCCCTCATGGAGGCAGCTTTAGGCGGGTTTAGTCAAGGTGAGTTTATTTATATAGCAAATTTCAGCAACAAGGCAATTCAATATGCTTTAGATAAAACATTAAAATCATTGTTTAACAATGGGCTGCACTGGGCAAACACTTCTCCTCAATTCAATCTCTCTCAGCTCTGAACTTAATGAACACAGGCTTAAGGGGGCAATCCAGAGTCCTGCATCCAGTGAGTCAAAGCTCCCTGAGAGAGTACGGATCGATGGCTACAGCAGCCATCTCTGCTTTGAGTAAACACATGGGAACGGGTCTCTAATGAAGCTTCATATGTTCCGTGTGGCTCTCTGGGTATATTTTGTGGTTTGTCGGAAATGGCAGCTCACTGGAGACATTGGGATATTACACTGGTATTGAATATAGGTTGATCTCACATTGTGGTTGTGTGTACTCTCCAAACATTTGTCATTGACTGGCAACGGCCGCCGTCATTACATAACATATAACTTTCTTCAAATCAGGTATTGGGTTTCGGCTTTTAGCCAGAGCTGGTTACACATGACTGATCCATTAAAAAGCCTCAGCTCCAATTATATCTAATCCGCAATCAAACCATAGAGGAAAGCTATTTACTAAAGAAAATCAATGTGGTGTTTTGTTTAAGTTATAAACAGGTCTCATTAAAAACTGCAGCAGAGGGCTCCCATAGTAGAGGTGCTGAGTACATGTATGAACAAATCACTGAATCTCCCAACTGAACTGACTATACTGAATCATCGTTGTCACTGAACTAATCTTACTGGTGACTGAGAAACCCTGTTGTCAGCTCAGCTGTGATACACGGTACATTACTTTAGAAAGCAACAGAAACAATCATGATGTGACAACTCTTCAAAATAGCTGCTGAGCTATTAATTGTATGTGCACTGCTTGTAAAGACCCTGTTTTGTGCAGAAGTGAACATAAAGGGGACGTATCATACACATTTCCAGGTCAAAAAGGGTTTTTTATCTTTATTGATCTTATACTGGCCCTCTGGTTTTCGCTTCTTTTTCTCGTTCTTTACTCAAAATGACAACTTCTTGAATACATACATGAAAAACCTGTGGAACAACCTTAGCAACAAAGGCTGTGGACAGCCGAGCATGCTCCAACAATCTGATGTCATCACAAGGAAGAAGTAGAGGTAACTTTGCGAATGAAGCGTCTAGGGCAGTCTGAACCTTGGGATTGTCTTTAAGGGAGCATATTTACATGTTTACCTCAAGTTTGGGACATGTTTAACATAGATATCCAACATCATAACAGTATAAAACTAACAGAAAATCACAAGAAGCATCTTTAACAGTTTGAACCAGCAACAGACTGAACTTTCTACTGAACTGAAGAATCAGCGTCAAAATGCAGGAGTTCGAACAGTGATGCAATCACTTAGCTTAGAAAAAAGTGAACAAACTTCACAGTCAGCAACTATAAAATTTTTAAATCAGCAAAGTCATTAGTTAGTTATTTCCATCTCTACCACAACATCCGCAGTTCAATTCCAGCTTGGGGACCTTTTGTTGCATGTCATACCAATCTACCCCAACAATGCCTCCAACAATAAACATCATTGCATCCATGCTCTCCAGAGTGACGCTCATCAGCATTTTCTGATCGTGACATCTGCATCAACAGGACTATGTCGCTGTTTCAAAAATAAACTTGTTTTATGGTGTGATAATGCCATGGTTAAGATTTGGTAAGGTTTAAGCACAAAAACGAGGGAAATCATTATTAAAAGTACAATTTATCAAGGTCTAGGGGACTTTTCATTGTTGTGATTCCAATAATAACTTATTTTAGTTACATTTTTTTTGTAACCAGTCATGGTTACAAAAAACTAGAGTTGACTGTCAAAAGTCATTGGTCTCCCATGTTTAAATCAAGTGTTTCCATCCTGGCCTCCCTCTGGGGACTTTGTTGCTCTAAAATAAGGTCACACTGTTTCCTCCTTTGCTCCCAATGGACAAAACTTATAACTCCACTAGCCACTAGAGGGCTTTGTTACTTGAATGTTAACTGATGTCTTTTTGCTCTTGACAGTCTCCTCTCTCCCGTGTTTCTATATCTATTTTAGGTGCAACGTTTCATCAACAAAGTCCAGAATTTCGGGTTCACTTCAAACTGAAAACTTTAGCTGTTCACATTGTTTTCAGCATTCTTCTGACAAACACACAGAGCCCTGTATACTTGAGACAATTCAGAAATACTGAGAATAGGGCACAAACACCCACACACATACACATACTGTATGTATATAAATTGTACATTCAGTCAAGCATCTGTCAGGTGAGGAGGAGGAATAACAATGCAAAAGCAGTTGAATCTGCAGGCTTCAGAGTGAGGAAGCTCACCAGTTCAAATATCTCCCAGACAAATAAATCTCCCACAATTTGGAATAGGATGAAGATGTAATTAGCTGTGAATATAGACTAGAATAAATAGCAAATCTATACCAGCACTAATCAAGATCGCTGAAGAATTTAGTGGGGGTTTTTTTCTGGTTTGGAGATAAATGTTATGACAAAGCCTTTGCCTTACCACTTGGAGAGAGTAGCAGTGTTTTTCTCTGATTATTTTCCTTTTAAAGTGGCTTAATAGTTTTAAATACTTTGGCATTGTTTCTTTTTGCCTAAGATGTCTGATTTAACTAAACTAAAAAAAAAATCTATTGTGATCAAAATTCAATTACACCTTCAGAGATGGTTTAATCTACCATTATCTTCAGTTGGCCGCATCGCCATTATTCAAATGAATGTCCATCTCTGCTTATTGTATCCAGCGCAGAGGCTGATGTCATAATATGATATATAATGATATTTGTAAATGTATTTTGGAAAAATAAGCACCCTAGAACTTCAGTTTCCTATAACACATGGTGGATTAACACTACTAATTTGTTGTATTATCACTGAGCTGCACAACTGAGATTTATCTCAGAAGGGGTTGAAGATGGTCTGCTTGTCAATGTGATATGACGAATTACAATCAATTGTTCCATACGAGAGGTTATCCAATGTATTGCAAGGAACTTTAGATGACTTTGTAAAAGAATGGTCACCCCTCAGCATGTGTTTTTGTTGTGAGTGGTCTGCCATTATCTGTTTTGGAGTAAACTGATATTAATGTGCTTACCAAGTATGCTCTTTTCCTTATGAATGTGTGGGTGGGGTTTCTCTCTCTCTCTCTCTCTCTCTCTATGTGATTTGTGTATATGTGTACATGCTGGGACATCAGTGCAAGTAAATTGTGCATTTAATTTGATTATAAGTGTGCATTGCTCCCTTGACATGTTCTGTTATTTCAGAATAATAATACAAAAAAAAGAAAAAGAATAAATAACTGCTCAGTGTAGCACGGCGCAGTAATCATGGAGCTTGTTCTGCTAAGTGGAGTAAATGGCTTCATAGTGAACATCCTGACTTCTGAAAATCAATATGAGATATGAGTTTTAGTTTAAATCTAGGCAATTAAAGAAATTAATTTCTCCTAAATGTTCTTTACAAATAAAACACTACTGAACCCTACCTCAGGGTACGCAGTTGTTTTTTTTTCCTCCCAAATCAGAAAAGCTCTTAAACCACTTCAGTCAGAGATAAATGGTGAATAACACAGTGACTCAAACTAAGTGAGTCAAATTAGCTACAAAGAGCTTGATGACCAGTCACTGCCATGGCTGTCAAGGAGATGGAAAGAGACAGTAATTCCTAATTGGCATCTTTTCCTGTACATGCCACCCAATTAACCTTTGCAAAAGTTTGTGGAGGACATAACTGGATGACACAGAGACAGTAAATGTGAGCTGAAGTGATACTCTTGGTCTGAGATTTCATAAACAAACAACTAGATCAATCTCAGAGGTAAAAATGTGCAACAATATGCAGAATCCTATTCATATGAGACCCAAATGTGGCCATTTCAAACCATTTTCCACAGTTATATAACAGCATCACAGAAGGATGAACCCATCTTGATTTACACGCCTAACAAGCCACAAAACGTTCCCCTCACCGCGGGGAAAAAAAAAAAGATGATAATAATAGGTTTGTTTTCCAAAGGAGGGGAAGCGGTGCACTTCAGCTCGCAGGGAATGACAAATATTTACATGCAGGGCCAAGAGAGGGTCAGGCGACAGCAGCTCTATTATCCCAGACAGGGATCCTGTGAGGATGAAGCATCAGCCCTTCTCATCTGCTGGCTGTCAGTAAACTCAGCGACGGTGGCAGCAGCAGAAACAAGAGTTAATGAGACATATCCTCGTTTTTGTTTTTTAAAAATGCTATGGCAAGATTTAGACATGTTTTTTTCTATCAGACTTTGAACTCTAATTTCTCTGCCTGTGTTTAATATGAATGTTCTCTCTGTATTGTGATTAAAATACTGTTAAGCATTATCATATGGGGGAAACAGGATTAGTCACATTTAGGTTTGTTCAATTGGGAAGAAAGACAATTGAAAGTACCTGCCTTTCTTATCTGAACTTCATTGATACATCAAGTCAAATATAAGGACAATTTTTATTTATTTATTTTATCTTCAGCATTTGTATTAGTGCACAAGAGCCATAGGCAGGGGAAATAGCAAAGTAAACAAACAAACAAACAAAATCTCCTGTGGCCAATTGTACTTCCCTTAAGTATGACACTTAAGGCTTAACTTCTCCTTCTATGCTTGTGATACCTGTTGCCGCCTCACAAAGCTAGTCCATGGTAAAATAAATAAATAAATAAAATAAAATAAAATAAAAAACATTGGAAGAAAAGAAGACAAAACAACCAAATTAGTCAGAGAAGGAAAAGATTATACTTCTGGAGGAACAATAAAAGAAAGCACATGCTAAAAAGTAAATTTGATCTACAAATAACAGCAAACAGAAAACAACAAATGTGGGAGGAAATTGCAACGAAAATTAATTCAAGAAGTCTGGTGAAGAGGTCCATCCAAGAGGTCCAAAAAATATTCTTCTTTGTTGTGGCCAAAAACGACAAAACTAATTACAGGAGGGAATCCAACAAAACTGGTAAGAATAACTTTGGTCCTTGTGCTCTGTACTCTGTACAGAAGATAGCATCTTCAAGTTATTTATTGTTGATTTCATTACACATTAAAATATTTAAGCTATAGATATAATCTAGACTGTAACGGAAGATAACGTTAAAGCCTACCACTAGCTAGCTAGCTAGCTAGCATGAAGAAGAGTTAAGGCAAATGTAATGTTCTTTGACATAACTAGTTTATATAACCAGACAATAAGCTAATGTGCTACAAAAGAGGAGAGTGGTGGCCATTTGGAAAGGTAGCGGTCATTACTGTTACCTTTTAATGACATGACTGTATAGTTAACCACTAAAACCTTCTCCAGATAACCTGCTCGATAATTGCCTGTGTCTTGCATAAACTGAAATTGCAGCTCTCCTGTTGTGTGTGGAGACGGAGAGAGGGAGGGTACCGCATTGTACCATCAATTATTATCAAGTACATCTAATTAATTATAAATTAAGGTCAAGCATGCAGCTGAACAAAGTAGGCCTATGTTAAAATTTGGACACTCAGACCACTTGCCTGAGATCTGTTGGCAGGATTTCTGAATGGTGTCATTAGTCATGAACGACATGGATAACCACTGTCCCCAAGAGGGATGCCGTTATGCCTCCCCTCCCTTTCATGACTGAATTAAACTGACTGCTGGTCAGATTTATATTGCAAAATCTATTGCTCTTTGTTAAGTGTATCCATTGGGTTCTTCTGGTCGCAGAACACTCCTCTCGGGATGCGTTCATTTACTTTTCAATTCATCACCATAAATTAAGTTAAGGTAGAGTCAGAAGTACCTTAAGTTGTTTTCCTTACTTTGGTTACTAAAGTATTTTGTGCAACAGTTTATTGAACTTTAAGGGATTCCTTAAGTATAAAACCAAGATAAGGAGAAAACCTTGAATAGGAAATTGAACATTTTAAGGAAATCTTAATGAGAAGACTTCAGGGAGTTTTGTACAACCAATTTCATTTCAAGGAAACTTTAACTTGGACTTCAAGGAAAATCTTAACTTAAGGTATTTGTGCAACTGGGCCCTGAACTTCAGGGATAAAGATCAAAGTGCAGAATTACACAACTTTCATACTTAAATCTAGCTGAAAAAAATAGAACACATAAAAAGGTACAGATTTACGTGGGATAGCGTGTTGAGTAGGTGACATTGGACATAGTGAGCTCACTATTCCTGGAACACATCAAGTGAAAATGAAAACTTGAGCTTTTCAAGTTTTCATGTACTTGAAGTACATGGAGTTGTTCTGCTGGATGAGTCACTGAGAGGCTGCTGCTCTGTCTGTTGAATCCCATGATGTTTTATCCCTCAGCTCAACTCCAGATTTATGAAAGAGAAAGGTTTGTGACTCAGACTCACACTGTGTGTGAGAGCTAAGTTGGTTTTAGGGTTAAGGTTAGGGTTTGATTTGGGTTAAATGTTGTAGACATGTGGTTGTAATAGTAATTGGTCGGCTGTATGAGGGTTAAGATACTGTGTATTGACAACATAACACTACACCCTTTAAATTGGGTAAATTACACAGAAGAAGGGACTTCCTCTAATGTTAGCTCTTGATGTTTGTTTGATTTTCAGACTTCCATATCATTAAGCAGCATATTATATGTGTGTATACAAAAGGTGTAGAAAATCTCCAGTGTATATACATATACATATGGCCCAAACCGAGTTCTGTCAAAAAAATAATAGAGCAATGATAAACAAAACATGGTCAAAAACTCTTCGTTCAACAGTTTTTCTAAAACCAGCCCCGTCTCCTAGATATTGTGTTCATATACTACTGAACTGCAAACGTAATGCTGCCAGAATTCCATTTTCTCTCAACATAATAAGAAAACTGGTGTATATGGCAAAAAAAAATTCTAACACTGGACATTTGAGTGAAAAGTCCTGGTGCCAGAGTCCTGCGTCTTGTACACTCACTCTACACCTCTCACTTATTCCTTCTGAGTCTGGATAAAAAATTAAAGATATAGCCCTCACTTAATTCAAAAGAAAATTGCCAGTAAGTATAATCCAAGTAGCAGTAATGGTTGTCAACACAACCTAATTGGGAAAACAATTTAATAGTGTACATAATTTCTACAAGACAGGATGTCACAATTCCTGCGCCAGTGTTGGGCCTGCTAGCCATCAGCCTCTCTCCCAGTCTGTTAGCTTTGGGCCTGCTAGCCACAAGTTTGCTACCCAATCAGCTAGCATTCAGGTTCACGTGCTCTGCTCCCACGTAACACGGGGTTGTTTAAAACCTAAGATCATCACAGACATCTTCCAGTCCATAAAATGGAAGTGTAAAGTGTAAAATGTCACTTATATGAAACATCAAGTCACCCAGAAGATTTTCAAAAACCTTCGCTAGCTGACATCATATCACACAGAGGGAATCATCGGCTGACAGGCATTAGGCTGAGGGAAACCCTCACTGTGCTAAGAGAGAGGAAATATAGAGCAAAGATGAAGGAAATATAAAAGCAACACTTGGCACAGCGCACATAAAGACCTCTGTCAGAATCCTTCATCACAGGATGTGAGTCAGTTTGTTTGAGGCTAAAAACAGCAACTATGTCTGCATGAAAACACTGTAGCGTGTGCTGTCTCTGGGTTACTCACTAATCACATCATGGAGGATAACGGAAATAAATGGAAATACAACTGCAGTGTCAACCACAATGACAGTCGCATCATTGGAAACCAGACTGTATCGGCTCACAGTGTGGTGTAGTTAGTTAGCGAGCAGCAGACGGGCAGGTGTGTAACCAAGCGGTAGAGCACCTGTTGTCACTCAAGTATGGCAGTTATTGGACAGAAGGAACTAATTTGTTCTTCAGGGGTGGTTGCCCATTACAAGGTTTGTTCTACATATTACTGGAGGCTCCAAGTGATTCAGACACTATGTACAACACTTCACAGATCGTGAGCACAGGTTGAGTAATGTCTGCTTCACTTTGGTAGGCCTCTTGATTAATGGTCTCCCTACACGTCACACCGCCCTGC
This sequence comes from Euthynnus affinis, assembly GCA_029490765.1. Lineage (NCBI taxonomy): Eukaryota > Metazoa > Chordata > Actinopteri > Scombriformes > Scombridae > Euthynnus > Euthynnus affinis. Next base: position 8,704,561 of record CM055844.1, on the reverse strand, counting down.
TGTCATCTGCAAAAGGATCCCCCTGATGTTTTGAATTAAAGAGTAGACATCCCATGCGGCTCAGACATTCTGGTTTCCTGAAAGTTTCTTTAAATTAGCATCTCACAAAATGCACATAATATGCTACAAGTACAGATTTTGCGAAGGAAAACACAACAAACAGGATGTTTTAGCCTAGATTTAGATTTAATGGTATTTAGCTGAAACAATTTAGTTGATTAATTCATTAGTGGATCAACAGGAGACTGAATGTAAAGTATTTTAATATTCAATTAATTATTAGTCATTTTTTAAAAGAAAAAATGCCAAATATTCCCTTTCCAGCGTTGAAATTGAGAGGATTCGCTGTTTTTTTTTTTCTTTGTTTGTTTGTTTGTTTTTTGTCTAACGTGATAGTGAACTGACTAAGTTTTAATTTTGAACGGTTGGACAAAAGAAGCAATTTTACTATGTCAACTTGGGCTTACAATCAATCGAGAAATTAATCTGCAGATATCACTGATGTAAAAGCAAGAAAAGAAAACCCTTTTAGAGACTGACAAATTCAGGGGTATGATTCTTTGTGGAACTACCCAGAAGACAAATTGTATTCACAGTACAGTACAATAAGGGGTTTTGGACATAAGCCCCTACCGAATAGTTTAAAACATCTTGGATTGTTCACTGACTGCATGCATACAAGCGACTTGTTTGTAAAAGAACCACAGCAACATATGTTAGTTCATGTAATAATCTCTGCATTGGATCTGACTGCAGTTCTAAGTATTCCCCTCACAGATTTCTGATATGGAAGTCATTCAGCGAGAATATAAGCAGGAAGGAGCCCCTCACTGTTGTCCAATGTCTGCTTTTCATGAATATTGCCTTCTGACGCCTGATGTCACATATGAACAAATGGAAATCTTTCTTAAATACCACAACAGAACCGCAGTCCAGTGGGGCAGAGTGAATGGAAATGTGGGCAGAATGAGCTGCGAGCTTTTGAGACCAGACCATTGTGGGTTTGGCTTCAACTGAACGAGGAAACAAGGACACTTTTGTCCCAAAGAGAATTAAATATGGAGGCATATATACAAAGAGAACAGAATATTTCTAAGCACTATTCTCTGTGCAAACCTTTTAACAACAAGGCTATAGCTCCACTGAAAACTTCAGGGAGGTTTTTTTTTACATAATGCTGCCTCACTGTGTAAAGACAGGACGCGATGAGCTAAGTAAACGGTAAAAACATATGGTTAATGGTACTTTTAAATGTGCAAGTCACGCCTTAATTTTCTGGGCGAAGGTCGAGTCTGCACTCCTCCCGAAGTAGCACGTGGTAAGGGGATATTGTGGCCTCTGACTGGTACAGTTGGATTCTGGCAGCAGGGGTAGACATCTGACTCCCAGATGTTTCGGGCAGCCTCTATTGTGCAGCCAAGACCAGATTCACCTAAAACAGCACACACTGAGTCTGTTTCTCTGTTATTTTCTCTCAGTCAAACCCAACTCTAACTTAAAGGACCAGTGTGTAGGATTTAGGGGGATCCACTGGCAGAAATGGAATATAATATTTGACGTGTGTTTTAATTCGTGTATAATCACCTGAAAATAAGAATCGTTGTGTATTTGTTACCTTAAAATGAGCCTTCATATCTACATAGGGAGCGGGTCCTCTTTCGCGGAGCCCGCTATGTTGTACCTTCATGTTCCTACAATAGCCTAGAACAGACAAACCAAACACTGGCTCTAGAGAGGACCCGTCACGTTTTTCGCAAGTTTCGCAGCAACTGTCGGTTGTCCTACATGCTAGGAAGGGGAGGGGTATTCAGTTGATTGCAATCTTCAACCTCACCACTAAATGCCACTAAATCCTACGCACTGGTCCTTTAATTCTCTCTCTATCATTTGTTCTCTTTTTTTTCTGCCCTAACACATGCTTGGTTACTGTTGGTATGACAATACAGCTATTGCAGGCATATGCACAAGACATTATACTCTGTCTGGAATAATCTCTGTCTCCGTGTCTCAAACCATCTGCAGCTGACTCGTTTGCTCCCTTTTTCTCTCACACTCTTTCTTTCACATCAGCAAATCCACACGTATTTATGCAACGTTTCAAACGTCCCTGCATCGGCTGCGAGCAGAAATCTACAACATAAAAAACAGACAAAGACAAACGAAGGTACAAAAATCATTTCGTAATGACTCGCCACCCTCTTTCAGACTGTAACCTGAGGCTTAGATTGTCCAGACTAGCAAATCGGACAAAGCACTGGATCTGTTGTGGAGATGTTTGTCAACTAGGTCCATGTATGTGTTTGCAATTTATTTTAATACAATTCATTCATTTGGCTCCTTTCATCGCTTGATTTACTGACAGTAAGTGAGCCATGTGCTGCACAAATAGGATTTATATTTGAACATTTAAATGAGAGACAGACAAAGAAAGCAAGTCAGAGAAGATCTGTTTGTTTATGTGTGTGTCTGTGTGTGTGTGTGTGTCTGGTTGCCTATGTATGGCGTGATATCTCCACTGATTTGATATCCAAGGGCATTCACTGCGTGTCTTCTGCGACGCTGTGTAAGCAATTGTACACACAAAACTGTCAGAAGATATATAATCGCATTTATTATCAGTGACTGAAATATTCTCAACCACAGCAGCTGATGAAGAGGCTTTTCCCATTAAAAAAAAAAAAGAAAAAAAAAGATTCAGCATCTGGCACTTAAAGGTTCACAACAAAGATATAGTAAATCACTGCTGTGTGATATGAGTAATGTCTTGAATACCTCCAAAAAGAGACCTCTTAGGATCAACAGTTTACTTAAAAAATGATAGCCATGCAGTTTTGAAAACGGCTTTGTTTTCTTTGGCTCAAAGTAAAGAAAATTATACATAACCTGTCAATTATAGCGAGGGAAAAAAAAAACTGCCAGATTCAGCAGTACAGAGTCCAGTTTAAGTCTTCAACTGTTCTCAACTGCTTGACAGCATGAAAGCAGCGCTCCTTTGTTTTTACCTCAGTTTATGATTGTTTGGTATGTGCACAGGCATATGTCTGACAGATTTTTCTGGATTTTTGGTTTCAATCTCTGGCTTGCATGTGCCTGATATGCACCTCAGATGTGGAATCCAACTGTGGACAGATGTTTTCAGGTCATGTGTGTGCGTGGGCTGGAGTGTGAGGGTATGTGAGTATCGGTGTATGTGTTTGCATTGTCACTAAGGTTTTGACCTTTGTTCTATTGGCTGCCTCTAATTTGTTGAACTAGGATCCTGGGTAAGACCGATATTGGTTTGGTGATGTTGGACCAACAAATCTGAACAAACATGGGCTGGTATATATTTCCCTGAGCTGATATGAAGGAGGTGAAGGTGTGATTTTTCTCAGTGGCTCCATGGGTGTTAGTCAATAAGACCTGCAATGAAACCTGCCTCACTCTTTGTCAACATACAAATGAATCCTGCAAACAATACACTTCTGATCGAAATTTTGGGAGATGTTTGGCCAAAAAAAAAAGGTCAAATTTAAAGCTGAACTAATTTTTATACCACCTGCCTTCCTCGCAGCCGCCTGATCTGTTACCAAACATCTCTGACACGTTCATCTTTTCCTGGATACCTGGACCCTGTCACCACTGTAAACCTCAATCTCTGCTACAGTGAGAGTTGCCATGATACCTGCGTTTATCATACCGCTGTCATCATTACAGTGCATTATCAGAAGGAGATGCGGGGCCAAAGTATGCTGCATTTTGGGGGGTTACATCTGCAGATGAAACAGGAGGGTTATTTCTTGTTATCATGGCTATTATTGTCAGTGTGGTGTTTGCGTGTGTTTACGCATGTGTTTCTATAGGTTTGTGACGTGTGGAGTCCACAGAAAAATGCTCTCAGCATTGAGCATATTCACAACTCTCAACCGACAGCGTTGATGTTAACACGAGAAGCCCAGAGAACTGCGCAAGACTGTGAGCCTTAAACTTTATGTTCATAACAAACTGTGTTGACTGGAAATACATTTTACCATGAAAATAGTTTCAACTGTTCACTGCAATCTTTGTGTATTATCCACAGTAACCAAAGTATTCGCTCTAATTATTGACAGTTCTGCACTAGTGGCGTGCAAAGGCTCATGGGACTGTAAATGTTCAAGCTTGAATCGTTGTTTTAGTGATGTTGTGTTCATGTTGTGGTCGTGTTATGTGGGTTACAGTGTTTGTGTGGCCAGGACAGCATTAAGGTCTAACTAGCAATGTGGCCATCATGGGCCGAGACTCCTGCAGTGATCGAGGACCTCCGGTGTTCATGTTCTGTTGTTAAATAGAACAGCATTTCCTCGGGTCGTGCGGTGTATGGGCCACAGGAATTGCTTTAAAAACTGAGATCTCAGCCTCACGACACATTCTTCCATGCAAGCTTGCCACAACATTGTTTCTGTTCAGACACATTAGTTAGTTACTTTTCCATTTAATTCCCTGCACAGTCATTGTCCACCTCCAGGTATTTTCACTTATTTTGCCAGATTAGACCTCTTCTCAGGACTGCATGAACATGCACAGATAATGACTGAAAAACTCAAATCTCTTGTGTGGTCTGTTGCATCTAGAGATAGGATGGGACCATTTGCAAATGAGTTGATTTTACTTCATTCTCAGCATAGCATTTTATGCAAATATATACAGGTTTGGGAAGTATTTTTGAAATGTGAATGTATGTATGTTCTCTGATATCTTTATGCAAATATATTCAAGAGGACGGACAAGATACATAATTAATCAAGCATCAGTAACTCTGATAAATAAATCAGTAAATCATGAAACTTTATAGATGCTTCCCCTTAAAAATGGCATTTGAATGAATGTGTCTCTTCTGAATAACCTATACAGTATACCCTTACACCACAAAAGTAACAGATATGGCCACCAACTGGACTCAAACTAAGGACACTGTGGTTTCGTACACCTATGCTCTTTTCAGTTTTAGGCATATACCATGTAATGTAACACTGAGCTGCAGCATGTTCTCGATCTAACACTGTTTCTACTCAGCTTTTATTGCATCTTCTCGTTTTCAGTACGCCAATTTTTCCACCTCATCCGATCTTAAAAACCTTTTTTGTGAAAGTCTGCTTTTGTTTTTCAAATTCTAAATCCGGCAAATTCAAAATGAAAATAAACACATAACAGCTGCAAACTTACTGCTGTTTTAGTTCAAATCTAACTCGTTGGCGCTTCGAGCAGCACAAAGGAAATTCCACTTCACTCCATTGTACTGGGATGTCAGCAGACTCCTCAGCAGTGGACACCTCAGCAAATAAAACTAAAACTATCTCACCAGGGGCGAGTGGGAAAAAATGATTTGGGTGAACAAACCCTTAAATACATAACATCTCTGAGTGCTCAAATGAACCAGCTGTGGACTTAAGACAGGGCCTGGGTTGTGTGTGTATACATACATACATTACATAAAGTGACTAGCAACTTCCTTCCTTCATATAATCACATTGCATTTCTTAGATTTGTGTTCTTTTTTTCCCCTTTTTGTGTTCAGTACTATAGCTGACAGTAGAGAGACACAGGAAATGATGAAAGAGAGAGAAAGATGGGAAAAGAGACAAAAGTCTGCGGCCGGATGCAAACCGGGGACATTGCGGTTCATGGTCGGAGCCTTAACCCCCGAGGCATTCAGGGCACCGCCACTGTGCACTTCTACTTGCCTCATTGGAGATGAAGAAAGTGAGCTGCTCTGTCTGGAGCTGCTCTGAGGAGTTGCCATTCTGTCCGAGGCCATCTTACTTCAGCTCAGCACCTGAAACACAAACACATGCAACATAAACATCAAGGTTACGAGTCATGAAAGTGACGCCAGTTTTTTCCTTATCAGCTTATTTTGCTGTTAAATGTAAAAGATCGTTTGAAAAAGTGAAATTGTGTAATGGATCACCTCAGACTAAACACCTCCATGCGCTATTAGACACATTCAACACACACACAGAATGAATACAACATGCACACACACTGCATCCTCCTGGCTGTGTTGCTTGCCACCGCAGCGTTATCCACTACAATATCTCCTTATTGATCCACCTCCAAGCATTCTATTCTTGTCTTGTCTTTTTTTCCTCCAAGTAATTCAATTATCAATAAACCTCCCTGTTTTAAATAGCTGCAAGCCGCTGGTGTGCCAGTGGAATAATATTTCTTATCTTCTAATTTATTGGCTGGCTGCCAGCCAGTGACTCTCTTCCCTACTTTGAGCCTGAGCAAAAGGGGCTGACGCTCTTAAGTGCCCGCAACTTTATTCCGCCGTTTTATTGATGTATCCCATTTAGATTAGTCCATTTTTATTCGGGAGAAGCCACAGATGCCCTCCTGCCTGGGCCACACCCTAATCCTTTTAGTTAATGATATCCTGCAGTGGTGTGGTAACAAATTTCATGTTTACTGTGGAGTATAATTAGCAGGTAGTTACAAAGTGAGTTTCTCTCTCACGCACACAAACACACACACACCCTACGAGTGTCACACAGCGGGTTTCATCTGTGGTGCCCTGCTTTTTATTAAATGCTTACAGAGCTTTATGGGATCGATAGACGTAAACAGGAGAACTCACAATAAAGCAGCTGGGACTAGAAGGATGTATGATGCATGCGAGATGTCACTCCTTGATGTTGCCGGCTTGCTTTTTGAGTGCCGCAGTGTTCAGGCATTTTGAAGCCCGAATGCCACAGTGGCAACAACAACTGATCCATTCTGTAGTGTTTGAAGATGGAGCAGCAGCACATTAGAGGAGTTACCAATTTGGTTTTACTCTTTGCTTCGATTGCTACAAAACTCCCCGGGTTACATAATTATGAGCAAGAAAGGGAACTATTTGATGATGGGTCAGGAAATAAGAATGTTTTGGGGGGGGTGACTGCGATAAACAGATACCCAGACTAGACTTGAAAGAGAGATACAAAAGAGAGAGAAAGAGGGAGCTAACAGGGAGAAGATGAAGAGAAGCAAGAAGAAGAAAGGAGTGGAGGGGGTCTTTTAACTGCAGTCTTGGCATGAGTCCTCAAGGGCCATTTTCAGGGAAAAAACAGCAAACCAGAAATGATACCAATACTGTGCCAGGACCCTGGAAGTTTGGAAGACTGACAGTAAGCACTCTGTATTGGGGAAAAACCCCACATCCATTAAACTTAGTGTTGTTCGAATAGAAAAGAATACCACAGAATGAGTGCTGATATAATTGCACTGTTAGATTATTACAATAGAGTTGTAGATGAATTATATCGGCCCTATAATTGAGCGCAGGGTCGCAGCCGCCCGAGACACAGATCCAGCAGATTCCATTACATGCGCCTCCGGGTCGTTATGGCGCTCTTCTGTGGATTACCATACAAATGGAGATGAGTTGTCCGATGTGCCCAATCAAGCAATTCAGTCCTGAGCACTTAGAGTGTGCCGCTAAGTGCCGCGTTAAGGACCATTGCGCTGAAAGTGGCCTCTGTCATTCCGCCGTGAGTGGCCACCAACTGCAGGCGATGCACGAGGGGAAGTGAGGAAAGGTTTTCAGCGAAATGTTACAAAAAGTTTATAGCATGTCCTCTGTGTGTCTGAGACTCCACTGCCAGTTCAGGCAGTCTTTTGTTATGTTGTAATAATTTGTGTAAGGTAACAAGACTTACAGCAGTCCATTCATTTTAAATTAGCACTGTACTGCATGTATGTATATGTGTGTGTGTGTGTGTGTCTGCAGTTTAAACATCCCCAAGTGCACGAGGGCTGCAAGTGCTACAGAAATATGAGTTTCCCAAGCAGATGGTCAGCTTTGACGGTATCCTGGCTAATTTTCTTGCTGGGGTGGACATTTCTTTTCATGTCTGGGCTGAAACCTGAGTGGCCCTGTGGGTTTCCCCATTCGGGTTGCCTTGGAGAACATGTCGGTTGTAGGTAAGCCAAACAAAGGACACCTCTGTCTCGGCCCCATGTCACATGCCGGGTAAAACAACAACCACTCAGTGACTTGTGTGTGTAAGGGAAATCACCAGGGTGTGCATTCCAGATTTACTGCAGCACTTGTATTTATTCTTTGCATGTGTGTAGAGGGGGATTTAAAGGCTGCATGTTCCTGTCACATGTAGTTTTCTAGTGATTTTTCACGTAATGTCTGTCTGTAGTGTCATGCCAACTCCTGCAGTTAACATAAGAGACATTTTTTTCTGTGCTATTCATCTTTTTTGTTGTTGTTGCAACAGCATTTCAATGTATTTACATCCAGAAATCACCTGTTTTTACAGTTTTCATTACTACTGGCAGAATCTAACATTCTCTCTCACACACACATGATGATTCACCGCAAACCAGTATCCAGGTACTTCAGGATTTGTGTTCACAATCTCATTTATAGAAGACCTCTTGTTCACTGATAGCTCTTTAATCATATCAGGGCTGTGCAGATTTACTGCTATGAAAACCAAACTCTTTCTTTTTCTGCTCTGTTAAAAAGCATTCAACTGGCGTACCATAGATTGGCTTTTATTGTGAGTCAGCCGCAGAGTGTGCAATGTATTTGTCACCAAAGCTAGAATCGTTTACTGCCATTGATGACTTAACTAGAAATGCTGTTAGATTAAGATCTGTGCCCTGCTGTTCTGTGGCAAACTACTTTAGCTGTGCATGCAGCATGAGATCAGATCACAATAGCTCACTGCATGATTGAAAAAAGGAAAATATTTTCTTAAAGGGTGACAAGATGAATCCTCTTGGCCCACAGTTTATTTGGCTGCACTGTAAACGGATACACAAGTTGGACTTCTGTCCACGGTGTCAATATGTGTCTGATTTGGAACAAAACTGTGGGACATATGGTGGTTAAACACAGTTGACACCGCCGAAGTAACCGCAGATGTCATCAGATCAACCAGAACTGAAGTCTTAGAAGTCTTATGGATTGTAACTTTAGCAAACACAAGACCATCATAAGTTCAATAATAACGTTGACAGACTGAGGGCACTATATTATAGAGAGGACTTGTCAGTCTCTCTAGTCCGAAAGAAAAGGGCATGATGAGGGGGGAAAAGTTACAACACAAGAAAAAATGTCATGTGAGATATTTTGCTTCTCTGAAATGAGAACTCGGCCAATTTCTAAATTTGGGAGGCTTGCAGTGGAACTGAAATTGATGGAGCACCAGAGACATATACTCCCTCTTAATCCCTAATTCTTTCATTCTTTGTGCCTGTAAGTCTAACTCTGAGCTAGTTTTCGTCTCACAAATGCAGACTGACATGGAAAAGGAGTATGCATGCAGGCTAATATACTTTTTAATGTATCATCAAGATTTCATTGTTCACTGACCTCACTGTGCTGTTCACAACTGCAGGATCACAGTGTAAAAATACATTTGCAGTACTTTTTATAATGCTCTGTGGTGGAGCAGAATGCCTCTCATAGATTCTGGGTAAAAACCACGAAAATGAAAACAAAAACTGGTCTGCAGAAAACAAAATACCACACCACAGTGGCTCAGCTTCGTTACGCCAAAAGCAATGAATTTCTGTTTGACAAAAACAGGAGAAATTGAACATTGCGGAAATCAGGAGAAAGAAGCGAAGCCACTCACCATTTTGAGGAGCCAAAACCAGCTTGAATCAATGTGATGGAGTTCAGGAAGGAGTGAGCCAGGCTGTGTACTCTAAGTTTAAGATCTTTGTTGTTTCAGGAGTGCCTCATTGTGTAACTAGTTCCTTATGGTTTGGCTTCACTTCAAAAGTGCCAATGATTAAGTATAACATGCTTCTTCTTCTCCTGATGCTGTCCTTACTCACACAGACCGAAGAAAGCATCTACTAAAGAGGTTGTCTCTGGCCTTTGGCCTTTAAATACAGTGGACACACTCTGCATCAGCGACTCGTCGGTGCCGTGCTGCTCATGTCCTATCATTGAGCTGGAGACTGGGTTCACGGGAGGAGACAGCGGTCACAGCCTCGCCACAGAACTGTCATGTGGCGAGGAAGGCAGGGCAGGATGGGTACTGTATGGGTGGTTGGGTGGGAATAAGCTGGAAGCAAACTGTGCTGAGCCATTCAGTACACCCGACATTCCCATCCCACACACAGTGGACTGGCTCAAAGTGGGCCCTTGTACTTGGACAGAGAGACCCACACAGAGCAGTGTAGATAACGCCTGACGTGAACGGCTTCTGCTCCATTGACTGTCTAAGTGAGTCCCCTAAACTTTCTCCAATCTGCAAGCACAGCAGTACATCTGAACCTTGAGTGTGGACGTCATTCATTCTTGACACTGAAAATTGTAGTTTGGCAAAAAAAAAAAAACTTAGCTAGTCAGTGAGCAAAATCCATCTACCAAGTAAGACAGTGAGATATGGTTTGCAATATTTAAACTAGTGCTATGATGTTAAGACTGTGAGTCAATTAGTTGATCAACAGAGACTTGATCTGCAAGTTGATCAACAAAAAATTGTTTTAGTCATTTTTAAGCAAAAATGCCACAATATTTGCTGCTTTCAGCTTCTCAAATGTGATGATTTAATGCTTTTCTTTGTCATACACGATAGTAAACTGAATATCTTTGGGTTTTGGACTGTTGTTTGGACAAAAAGAGACATTTAAAGACGTAACCTTTGATTCTAGGGAATTTTCTTACATGTTATAGTCAAATCTAACAATCAATTAAGGGAGAAAATAATCGGCAGATTAATTGATAATGAAAATAACCATTAGCTGCAGCAGTTTTTTTGATATTTCTATTCCCAGGGCATTGTAATAATATTTCTAATAGCCCTAGTGGAAAAACAACCCCAGAATCCTGGCAGTATAAAAGCCACGCTTGACCTATTGAGCTACACACATAATGCTATCATAAAATACTGAAGGGGGTTTTATGCTAGAGTAATACATTTGTTGTTAAAAGATATAAAGTGTTCCAATATTTGCCTGGCACAAACAGTATCTACAGCACCAACCATGATGATCCCTGATGTGAAGAATTATGAGATGATATAAAATTGAGAGCCATTGTGGAAGATCTAACTGAAGCTAACATATGGTATAACGATCTCTAAGCTGACATGCTTTTACAATTTATTTGGATATGATATTTTGTGTCACAAAATACCCAATTTCCACATAACACCAGTCTAATACAGATGTTGAAAGGACAAACTTGTTCTCTGCAGACACAACAGTCCTCTTGCTCATTATCTCAGTGAGTCTAAATGCAGTGCATTCCTCAGATAACACTGGTATGGGCAACTTATTTTAAGTTTGGGTTACGTTTTGCCAGACTGCCTCTCTGCTACAATATCTGTATTTGGTATTCAAACAGGGTTAAATCTGTGAACGTAATAATCAAGCAAACTTTGGTCCTTTTAGAAAACGTTACCAATGGTCAATATTTCAGTATCAGTATTGTCCACAAAGTCTTCCCGATGTTTTCACTTTTTCAGCCTTAGTTGTTGCGTGATGTCGACCGACTGGTATGTCTACACTGAGCATGTTTGTGAATATTTTTTCCGTCTCTGGAGGGATTTGTTCCTTAAATTGATTTGTTTAGGAGTTAGTTGCCAATGGAACTGGACCAAGACATGTGAAAATTTGGATCTTTGCCCTTTTCCAACTGAAAAATGACAGTTTGCCAAGATGTTCAAAGTTTGAGGTTATTTCTGTATACAAGCACATATTCGATTTCTTTGGGTTGTGTGAATTTAACCAGATGAAGCTAACTTTTCCACTGTGGTTGAGGCAAAGCACAACAAACTTTACTCTTCATCAGCAACATCGAGTTACACATTCACACAGCTCCATTTACACCTGAGGGTTGTTCGGTACAGTCATTGCTTTACAGCAACACTGGAGAAACTTGGGGGGGGGTCAGTGCCTTGTTGTCGCCCACTCACATTTTCCCAGCTCGTCCAGGGATCTGACTGATCTTCTGAGAAAACATGTTGGCCTTTAGCCAAACCTCAAGGCTACCATCGCCCCATTCAGCACTGATGAACATAAAGCTCACACTGAGAACTAGGAAGAATTTCAAAACAAAGGCCGATGAGTTGTAGACACATGTTGGTTCATAGACTGTTTAGTTTGATGGAAGGTAATTAAAGAGCTCTGCCACATTAACACTTTAAAATCAAAATGTGTTTGACACACCCTTTGTTTGCTTTGGAGTAGCTTGTTACTACACTAAAGAACAGTGTCTATTATAAGCTCAGTTTTCACAGTTGAAAAATAGTATCAAAATACCCACAGAAACCTCTCGAACCACTCCTGCTGCTTAATACACTTCTCTGCTATCCATCATGCAAAATCTGGCTCAATGCTTCACTTCTTCCATGTTGTGCTACCATTGTCCTTGAACCTCTGAACTCAGGAAGTTGCATATTCAGCAATTATAGGGTGAAATGAGTGTTTTAGACATCTCGAGCATAAGGGTGACATGCAGGGAAGTGGATTTTGCTGCAGCATTGGTTTGAGAATTTTAATGGGGGATTTTAATACATTTTCCCACTTTTCGGAGCAAAGCAAAACTTTCCCTATTAAAATTCATTGCAAACTAACATGAAACAAACAACTTTTTACAACCTTCCCTTTAAGCTTACAAAGCGGGTGTGGAGTTTGGGTGAAATATCACTTTAATAAACTTCTTGACACGGGCTGACTTACATTGGACACAAGTGATGTAACAAAATGTCAAAGCAATTTCAGTTTGAAAACTTAAGTTTTAAAACTCAAACTTCCATATATGAAGTCTACATGTGTTGTCTCCAGTGTGAAGCTGTCAGACTGGAGCACATATGTTTGTAATCGACTGTAAACTACCTGAACTTTCTCTCTGTCAATGTACACACAAACACACAAGCATACATACACACCAGAGCGTTAAAAATAAGTCCCGTAATAAAATAGCAGCTGCGCAACCTTTTAGCTTCCCCTCTGCCTTCATCCAGGTGTTCCAGTGGTCTGTCAAAATAATGCATCCTTCAGACTTCACCTCAATCATTTCTGACACTTGAAGTCAAACACAGTTTGAACCACACTGCAAACACTGACAGGTCCCATAGTTAACTCCAGATTCTCCCAATCACTGTGTTTTCTTTAGATGGGAAAACAAAGCGTTGCACAAAGCAGAGCCTTCCTCCTACAGTTAAGTGACTGTAGCATCATGGGAGGGCTGTTGTAGTTCTTTTAGAGGCACAAGAGCTTATATTAGCCTTTAAAGACACACAACAGCGCATTCTACAGCTGCGAACACTTTAGCTATGTGGCTAATGAGAGAAAAACTATGTCAGCGTCTTGACATGTCTCTCAGGCTGACGGTGACAGCGGCTTCAGGACACACACGGGTGATGTCAGGAATGAAATGTGTAGGAGGATGGAGAGGAAGCACGGATGTCATTTCCATATAGTTTTACTACAAAAAGTGGCTGTACAGAGGGGAGATTGAAAGAGTTGAAAATGAAGTGGAGGAGACAAGAGAATGACAAGGGGAAATGAGCGAGATGCATTGTGGGTAAAGCAGGTAACTGAACAAACACTCCTGTTAACATTTACCGTTCCCCGCATAGACGATTTCTATAATATAAGAGCTTCAGATGTGGTGTATATAGAGCCTTGCTTTGTGAAACTTCAGTGTTGTGAACATGATGTGCTCATAGAGTTCTTAACTCTGGTCTGACTGCACTTCTTAGCACTAAAGTCAGCCGATCCTGTATAATTTGAACATTAAATATGTCATTTCCTACATGCAAGTCACATTCACAGATGATTTGTTGGTTATGTGGCCCTTCTGTAGGATCTTTATTTAATCCAATGTTCATTTGGACTAAACGATGAGCATTATTCGACTGTGCTTAGTCAGTTCATTCAAACTAATGACATGTTTACAGAATTTCTTAAATAGCTGCATATATTATTCTCTTTTTCAACAAGTGCTTTCCCTTTGAGGAAAAAAACAAACATACTACCACTTCAACTACTTTAACTTTATTATAACCCTGAAGGAAATCTGGTTTGCATCAGGGCTTTAAAACACACAGATCACAAGAATGCACCGATGACAACCAACAACCATAAAAAAAAACATTATGTCAGAAATATAGCAGCAATATAAAATATTCAAATATATTAAGGGTGTAAAATATAGAGAAAATAACAACAGTGGATAATGCCAAAGACATGCAGTGCTAAGTGCTAAATATTGAGCCAAAAGAAAAGAGACTAGTAGTGTGCCTTATACAGTATGGACAAGTGGTCAATATAAGTCATCTTTTTTGTCTTTTTTACGCTTTGGTGGGTGAGTTAGGACTTGAACAGAAGAACATAATGGGAACGATGACAGGAAGAGATGAAAAATGGGAGTTTGAGGTTACCAAAAGTTTATGTAGGCATGGCACGGGCCTGAAATGGTTCTTCTGCTGATAGTTTTGTGATGAATGGTTTGGAAAGTGAAGTCTGGTGGAAAGTGAGGGTGGATTCACTGAAAAAGTATTAGAATGTCTCCATAATGGATCGTTTAAGTCTTTCTGAATTTAAAAATCCATTTGTGGGAGAAGAATGGAGACAGTTATCATTCAGCATCTGTCACCAGCCACTACAGAGAAGATGGACTCACTCGATGCGTGATACGCTCCTCCAGTAGTGTACCTGACAGCTGAGCCACATTTGTGCTCCATTGTACATATGTCACTCATACTGTACCCATCCGCTGTTACACAGGATGTACAGCGGGTCCCCAGACACAAGAAGGAATATCTCACTTTCTTGCAGAGTCAAAAGTTTTCTTACTTTTTAAAGAAGCAATTAGCCGCATGATAGACTGCACTACAAGCAAATTCAGAAAAAAAAAAAGATCAACTGGAAAAGTCATTTTCCAGCATTTGAGCAGTTTAAGTTTTTTTCCAGTTGTCTTAGCCCCAACATAACAACAATAGCATACAGTACAATGCTTTTTCCAACTTAACATCAGGCAAACAAAGCTATTCTTAGTCATGCATACAGTGAGAGCAGTCTGTAAAAAAGTTTACTAGAGATTAGGCCAGTTTTGGGTTTGTCTAGCATGCTTTCATTATGCTCTGGAGTCTCTCATATGCACTAGTTTGGGATCTGAAGTTGTTCCTGACTAGACTAAATGAAAAGATGTCCTTGTAAGGCCAAAGACTGGGCAATCTATTTGGGTCTTGGAGCATTCTTTCCTTTGGCATAATAATATGGAAGTTAAATGCTCTGCCCTCATGAGGTTTCCAGGCAACCTGCGTTGCTCACGGAGATGACATCAGACAGGGTCAAGTTGCAGACACACACACACACAGACCTGTAACCCCAAGCACGCTCTGAAATCCGCCACCCTGTTAAATATCACACTAATAAATGTGGACAGATCACTACAACCGATAGCAGTTACACTTCAGGGCAGCAGTAATCACACCAGCTCCTGTTAAACTCACATTCCTCAGACACCAAAGGAGCCGAGGACACATTTCCCCCCGAAAAAAAAAAGATGAAATTCAGCTGCATAAATAACTATATTGCTTCACCACAAGTCTGCTAAAGTGAATACACTGTCGTCTTGGTACTTTATGGTCAGCTATAAAAGTACCCGTAATTCTCATTTTCAAGAAAAAAAAAAAAAAAAAAACAGATGATAGCAGCACCATACCTCCTGAGAGCTCAAATAGCCCCAACGTCACGCCAAGAGAAATATCCAAATGCATTTTAAGCTTCCCTGTTCCATCGACAGTTAGTTGAATAAATAACAGGGGGAAATCAGCTGGAGAAGAGACAACATCCAAAGCTCACAAAAGGCTTTTGGAGTGCAGCTTCAGGGGCAGCTCCAACAGGCCAAAGAGACTGGAAATGGATCCTGGCAAAGTCTGGTTCGGTGAAGGGGATCGTGTGGGTACCTGACACCGGTGCAGTGACGGCAAGCAAAACATCAGGAGCTGCTTAATAATGAATGAGTAAGGCCTGAAGAGAGGCACCACACACACACACAAACAGACACACACACACACACACACACCACATGGCTAATAGGGAGTCATACTGACATAATTGGAGACAGGCTTACAGCGTGGTCAGGTAAAAGTAGGGTATATCACTATAATCAGTCCGTGCAACTAGACACATGTTGCTAACAAAGTAGCCTGACATCACCCTGCAGCACTCCACACTTTACACACAGCGGGTTGCAAGTGTGTTTAGTGCTAGTTTATGTTAAGATATAGTCTAGTCTCGTAAAACTTCTTTTTATACTTTATTTCATTTAGTTCTAGTCAATAAAAAAAAAAAACAGACATGACTGAAGGGACCAAAAATCTGAAGGATCAGTCAGTTACAGCCCAGTGTGGTGTTCAAAATAGCAGGATTGATGGGTGTTTTCATGTAACCTCTACCACACCCACCTCACAAACAGAATATGATTGGCCGAGACGCAGTCCTCATGGCAAAGAAGAGGGGAAAACCCAATCGGAGCCGAGCACCAGCCAGCTCCGCGGAACAAAAGCATGAAACATCAGCTGAGTCACCACGGAGCCCAGAAAATATCAACAAACACTGAGGTTAAAACCAGGAGACAGAAGTGCATCCATTTGAGAGTCTGTGGTTTGACTGCCCAGGCCTTTGTTAAAACCCACAACGATGATGTTGAACCCAAAACCAATACTGTAATCTAAATACAACACTATCTGGACCCACAGTGTCATCAGATATGTGGCTGGTGTATCTGCAAAGTATGAAAGGGTTTGTGCAAAACACAACATTCTGAGATTTGTCAACTTTGTGAACTTGGCAACGCACCAAGCCAACACTTAGTTCTCCCTGAAGGACCACATACCTAAACATCATTAGAGCAATGTTCATTGCATTCATTCATTGAAATTGCAAATATATTGCACAACACAAAAAAGCAAACAAATCAAGTCACTGAGGAGAAGAAACAATGATTGAGGATCAAAGTGTACAAACCTAAGACACAGAGGATTGACAATTCGAATGTGGTTCATGTTGGTTTGTCCATATTTATGTTGGGGGCTCACTGAACAGGGGAGGAAGGCAGCAATAACACACATCTGCCTCTAACATCTCTGCATTTCGGCCCCACATCCATAAGCCCAGTCCAGACGGACACATAACCTGGGGACAGGGCATCACTTTCAGAAGACACCATTCATGTGACTCGGAAGACCCTTACATGACTACCCTGTGCTAGAATAGAGTTAAAGATCCAGAGATGTTACAATGCCCAGGACTTCTCAGTATCCTTAGGAATTACGTCCATGTTGGACGACTCTAACTAATCTCTAAGGCAACGCAGAAAGTGCTATGTCTCACAGTATATGCAGCTGAAGATGGAAAGTAAGGGTGTAAAGGTTGGTTTGGCGGTTAGATATGTAGTGAGTCTGACTTTCATGTAGGAGACTGGAGTTCATCTCCTGTCACAGATCTGCAATTTATGGTTGTGTTATTATTAACCATAATGACGATCTTTCCCAAACCTCAACCACACCGCAGCGCAAATGGCAGAAAGCGAGAATTTTAAAAATGTTGGCACTGGGCGCAAGATTCCGCTCGCATTGATCAGAGTCTGGGGGTTTTGGCACAGTCATCCGATACTGACATGCTTGTCTGGTGATACGGTTGCCCCACAAGCAAGTACGACTGATGAAGCCCCCCTTGGATGAGTCTACCCAACAACTGTAGTATATTTCTACTTGGTACCATCAAGGTGCACTGAACTCCCAGTTGCTCCCAGTTGCTTTACCGGAGCTGTTCGGGCTCAGCATGAGTTCTCAATTAAAAACCTCAAGACCTCAATTTCCCTGAATGGAAAAGCTCCATAACAACAATAGCTGAGCACTATGGGATTGGGGGCACTTTTATTTCTTCATAGCAGACTGTAAGGGTTACCTATATAAAAATCTACTTGACTATAGAGCTTCCCTCCACGTTAAACTACACATACAGTATTCATTGAACCACAATGTAGAACCCTATCCACCCTATCCTCACTACACTGCACATCCTTCTTGGTTTGTGCCTCTGTTTGAACCTTCTTCTTGCTGTGTGTAGTTTGTGATATCTAAGTAAAAAGCAATAGTAGTGCTTTCCCAGTCATGTCTTAAATATTTTGGCCAAAGGTTTAAAGTTAGTGATAAATTCTTGGGAAATCTGTACCATCAGCTTCTAGGTTGGACTTCAGGCACGTGGCCAAAACAATCCTTTGAAGCAGATTCCCGACAGCAGCAGGAGCTCTCAACCCTCAGCATCATTGCCTGATCTTCTCCTGTCAATCAGGTTGGAGAATGACCTCACTGGCATTTATGTCACGCCGCTCCTTCAGCTAGATGAAGTGCCTTGGAAATGGCATTGGCCCAGTTACGGCCCAGCTTTACATGTCAGAGAGACCAGGCAACTGCAAAACACAGGAGTCAAGCACAATCCATACACACAATTTATAGCCAGCTGTCTGTCTATCCATCTCCGCCCACGGGCACCCACGAGGTAAATTAATGACCCCATATCGTACAACCGGACCATAAATAAACCTTGAATGGATACTCAGGTTAGATATTGCTTTTGGGCTCGTGAGTGACCTGATATTAGGGGCCACACACAAAATGGCTAAGAAAAGTGAGCAGAGAGGGAGGGGAGGAGGACGTAATAGCCGCAATTCCTTGCGAGTCAACTCTACAGCTGTTTGACATTAAAGGAGGTGGGAGTAAATTAGGTGGGTTGGGTCTGTGTGTGTGGGTTTAGGGGAAAAGGGAAGAGTAAAATCAGGGGTGGAGGATAGGTCCACTGCCCAGATCTAAGCCAAGGAACACAGGCACCACTTCAGGGCAGGGTGGAATTTTTTGAGGCGTTTTCCTCTGACTGTTATTTCACAACTGAAGTAAAGGCACGGGGTAAATGGAACACACATGGGGTCAATGTGATAAGTAAATATCAGCTGCAAAAATCGCAAGGTATGTAAGAAACACTCCATATGTGCCCACAAGCACACACGTGGCACTTCAAAAAAAGCCATTTCAGTGCTATTTTTTCCACTTCGGGCATGAGAAGTAAACACATGTGAGAGTTTTCTGGGTGATTAGGTCTGGAAAACAGTCTGTCATGTCTCATTTAACATACACAAAATATTCTGGAGAAATGTATTTTAAGACCGTAATTTCAAAATGAGATATGCAGCATTGAGAAAATGTAACACCTTCTCCAACCAAGGGTGTTGCAATTACACCTCACTCTTATAAAACTTACTTTGTACTTTACTTTTTACCTAAATAATATATAACAATATTCACTATGTCAAAGACAAATGTGTTCTATGGCATGAAATACACCAAAAGACTTCTTTAAACATGTTTTGTAGGACTAGGATTTTGAAGATCCCCCTATCTACAATTTAAAGATCATAATCACTCTTATTTTTCTAAAGTAGTAGTTTGGTATATCATTTTCAAACACCTCCACTAAGTTGCTGTTGCTGCTGTGTGAAGCTGCGTGAGCCACAGGCAGACAGTAGTACTGAGGCCGCAGGGGTTACCCAAACAGAAAATGACACCACTAGAGAGAAGAAGTAGTAACTCCTCAAGACTCCCTGAGGTGCTCTCAGCTGCATCAAGACTTTTTTTTTTCAGAAGGAGGAGGAGTTGTGACCTTTCTATCTTCTGTGAATCACACTACAAACAAAAGCGGAGAATTACTGAAGCTTCCATTTCCTCTCATGATCTCCCCAATGAACCGTAACAAGAGCCACAAAGCAAATACAGTAGATGGCAATCAAAGAAAAGACAGATAAACAGACTGAAGCCCAGTAAGTCATGACCTCCCTCCAATTAGCAGATGGAGATGTGACGAAAAGAAGAAGGGGGGAAGACAGAGAGCAAAGAAAAAGAAGTCAGCGTAAGAGAAGCTCCAAGCTGACGCTCTAATTCAACCAGTCTGATATTGATTTACCTCCAAGCCGTGAGCCCCAGAGTGGCTGCCATATTGGGCCCACCTACGCAAAAATTTATACCTGCACTCTCCTAATTGAGTCCCCACAAGAGAGGGACTCCACCGAGTCATGAACGCTATCTCAGTGATGTGTCAACAGTCGCCGTAACAGTCACAATAAAGTACACGTGTTGCATGTGCAGCTGTCAAATTTGTGATGCAAGAAGGATTAAAGTGGGGCTTTCATGTGGGTTTTCATACGTGCTTCTTCATGTTACAGTTCAGCTTTATTTAAAATGTGCATCAATTATGCTCAGTCAGTAAAAAAAAGTTTGGGCTCCCACTTGAATTGTCTATATTAACCACTGAACTGAGCAGATTAATTTGTGCTTAATATCATTTTTAGCTCAAATTCCTTTGATGAACAAATGTTTAAATCAACAGCAGGAGGTTTTTTGGACACAATTTAAACACAACTTTCTTTGATCACAGCTGTTTGCAAGCCATAAAAACTTCCCCTTTGATTAATGTCGGAGACAAGCAGCCGGCTCCATGGTGAGGAAGATGTTGTCTGACCCCCACCAAGGTCAAAGGTCAGCCACTCAAAGGTAGCGGGCAGAGCCACTGATGTTTCTGTGGCCATAAAGGCATGGAATTTTCTAAATTTGTCACAGAACAAACTGGAGCCAGTTTCAAAAGAGCTTGCACGGCTTATACATAAGTGTGCAAGTCCTACAGGGCTCTGGATGTTCATAGACAGCAAGTACGGAGCTTGTTGTAACCAGTAAAACATTATTAGAATTATGCTGCCAATCGTAGCTTGCATGTTGCAAAGTTGGTAAAAACGGGCCTCTGTAGTTTATATCTTTACGATTCAGTTGCTGAAACGGATGCTAAATGGAAAATTGGAGGATAAAATCAGACATTAGCATTAGCATTGAAATGAGAGAGACAAAGATCAGCCGAGAGTGCTTGCTTACCGCTGTTTAGTACAAAGATTTACTTCTATTCTCACCAATGTAACTTCAGAGAAATCTGTAGCATCACACTCTTATGTGGTTTAGGCTTTGTGCTTTGTTATATGTTATGTAATACCATCTTATTATGATATGGCAACATTTCCCATCAGTTCTGAGTCTCAAA
Organism: Euthynnus affinis; assembly: GCA_029490765.1. Lineage (NCBI taxonomy): Eukaryota > Metazoa > Chordata > Actinopteri > Scombriformes > Scombridae > Euthynnus > Euthynnus affinis. The sequence continues at coordinate 8,683,489 of CM055844.1, read as the reverse complement.
GTTACAACACCAGCCTAACTTTTAAGAACGCAGACACTTCCTGTATCTTTGAATTTATTTGTTTAGTTGCCAGTTTATAATCGGACAATTAATAGATAACAAATGATACCTATCCATTAATTGAAATGGTATTGTTAAATGTGAAATACAGGCAAGTATTGTGTTGTTTTCCCTGAAGGAAAAACTATTAGTAGGCATCTACGTCAAAACGGTCAGAGGATAGGCCGAGCTTTGAGAACCACCAGACTATTGGGAGGAGAACCAAAAACTGACCCGGCTCTGACTCCAGCAAGACCACACAGACACAATGAGGAGGGATGGAAAAATAAAAACAGACAAAGGAAGAAACTACCTCATCCAGAAGAAAGGAGCTTCCAAAGTAGAATGACGGACCTTTGGCCAGGTCTGGCTTCAAGCGTGGGATTTTAGCCTCAAATGGTTTCATCAGCAACTTCTATAGTTGCTGATGAAAGTATTATTGAAAGAGACAGTGAGGGAGAGAGAACTCTTAATGTTGAGCACGAAGTCAGTTCAGGATAGTCTGAATCCACAATGCTTTGGCACCAGCACCTAAAAAACCATAGTTGTGTGGAGGGAGCCAAGTGCTAGCTCCATATGTCCAACTTTAGCTGTGGTCACAAGTTCAGTCACACCCTCAGAGATAGTCACTGCTCATCATACTGCATTGGCAAGTTACTCTGTTCGTGGTTCAAGACAAAGAGTTTGAGGCTGTGACTGTGGACAGATGAGATGTTTTTTTACAGCGGAAACCCTGAGATTTCCCACCCGTGGTGAGAAAACCTAATTAAACAGTGTGACAGCACAGTGAGGGCCACACCTGCATGTGTGGTTCATGGTAACCACGCCACGCCCCTCCTCAGCTGTTCACCAGGCAGGCGAGAGGAGAACGCATGACAGAGAGTCACTGTGCCTCCAGATTTATTCCCAAGCAGTCATGTATTATTGGGTAGAAGTGCAAAACAGATGTTTATGGGAATGGGTTGTTGCAACTATTCTGCTAATGCCATGCATAAAAGGAGCAATCACAATTATAAACAACTTTCCCTCACATAGCTTCTGGAGCTAAACTAGGGGGAAAAAATGGCACCAGTCACCTTCTCAAAGTTATGTAAAATAATCAGTCAGCGAATGCAGGATTTGCATGTCCTTTGAGGTCCAATCCCAACGTTAAACCCTTCTCAAAGACACTGAAAATGAGCAGGTGCATGGAGGACTTGTGGTGGACTTTTCTGCAATCCTGCAATCTTAGATCAAGTGGATAATCCAAAACTAGCATAATGATATGCCTGAAAGTTCCCAGAAAAGACATAACAGCTTTAAGACCAAGGCTGAATTTATAGTCAACGCGAGGAGTCAACAAGTGTCCCGCTGTAGATACCTATGACGTAAGTTTAGATTTGCTTATGACATCATTTCGCCGTGTCTCATTACTGAATAGGAGACTACAGCCATGCATCTCTGTGTTTGAATTCTTTCATTTATACACCAGAGTGGCGACTGCAGTGAACAGAGTTAATATGCGGTGTAATACGGCTTTGCTAAATTCTCCAGTTTGCTTCATGTAGTCTTCCCCACTAGCATCAGAAACTAGTAGGAGGAGACACAAGCAGCCCATGCTGACCAATCAGAGATCTTGTGTATACATGTTTGACAAGCTGATGACGTTGCCTAAAGTGTAACCTCAGACCCTAAACACATAGCCCCAGAAGTATAAATCCAGTTTAAGAGTCTACAGCTGGAAATATCTTATCTGAGACATCTTACATAAACATGCTGTGTGCATCATGTGTACACACGCTGCACAAAAACACTTGACACACTAATATTCAGAGATACAAACACGCACAAAGAGTACATGTGAGCAAACATCTCTCTTTTTAATCTCTAATTGTCCAACACGCACAGACGCTTAGACATAATAACACATCTCTTGTAATCTGTAATTGTCTCTCTCTCTCAAACACACACACATCTTCCACCACCACATCACATACACAGAAGCCTGCAGTAAAGACATGTGGTAGCTGTGTCCTCATCATTACTGTCAGCCTTACTGTAATCTTTGTTGTTTTCCACAGTCTCAGCTTCCATCACTCCCACACAAACCAAATCAGCCTACTCCAAACAGTTATAGCCACTATGGTGTTCAGCTCCAGCATGACTCAGAACAAAAACATAAAATATTTTCCATTTGAGAACGCTGAGAAGTATTCCAAAAGGAGCATTTATATTTATCATGATAACATCAGTGGGTAAGTGCAGGTTCTCACAGAAGGGAAACTGATGGGCATGTCGGCCCACTGCATCAGCAATTTAGAATACAAGGTTAGTATAAAGGTCAGTCTGTTGTGTACGGTCAAGTGTTAGCATGCATACTAGAAAGAATTATCATCACAAATATGATTTCAGTGTGTCACCCTGATGTGCCTGGGATAAGGAGGCCAATGGACTCTGCAAAAAGGTGGCATAGTCCTTTAATTTTAAAGGCCTTACCTAAAGCTGCAGGAATCAATATCATTTAATTATTGAAAGAGTGACTATGTGTAATGTGAAAAGTATCACCGGACTGTCAACTGCATAATTTATAGTAGCTGTTTCCAGCAAAAAAGCTCTAATAAATTCACTGTACACTACCTGTCTGGCACCAAAGACCAAAAGGAAACAGTTTGCAACTAGTTGGTGAAGATGGTGGAGTATTTACCAGATAAAGAGCCTACCATCAGGAGTTGGTGGAGACCAAAACAGAAGTAAATGGAGAAGAGGAGAAGATTGGACTTCACCAGGTGGGCAGAAACACAACAATGGATGCTATTGTTACTGTTGGATGTGTAGAAAGCTGATTGCTTGCCAATGCTTTTGCCTTATCAACTTTCAGAGGTCACACGATTTCAGTTTCGTTTCAGTGTTTAACAGTAAATGTTATTTGTCCTAAATGTGTATCTAATGTCATCACTTTTGTCAGTAACTGCATCACCCAATTAGAATAAGTACATGTACAGCATCTTATTTTTACTTGGCTAATGCTTACCCACTGCAAATAATCTTTTACTACTTAGATTTTAATATGGGGTCAAATTGAAGTCTAATATGACTTGGCTCTTGTTGTATTTTACCTTTTATGCGTCCTCTAAAGTTTTTGGCAAGGATGATATTTTAATATCTTATCTTATTAAAATATTATCTCATATTATCTTAAATATAAAAGTCAATACTTTTTAAATGGAAACAATATAAGTCTCCAGAGGGATTCATATAACCTTTAAGTTTCACAAGAATCTGGGTGTCCAGATGATCAATATTGTTTCAAAGTTAGAATGCTATTGATATCTCTGGAGAAAAAAAAAACTGAGGTTTGTGTGATAAAAAAGCAGACTTGGACATTGGTCAAGAACACTTTCATGAGAAAAAAGTGCTTTGACATCAGTTCAGTCACCACCCATTTAAATGCAGGAGATTGCAAGCACTGCAAGCACCTTGCACAACGTGACAAAAGCATTGCCAATTGAAGAAGACTGTTGTAAGTCCCTGAACCAACCAAGTGGACAAATGCATTGCTGTTAAGGATATTTGGAGGTCATGACAGGGATGTCCTGCATTACCTCACAAGTTTTGTATTTAAATCATGTACCCCATTATCTAAAAGAAGTTAGTTATCTAAGTTATCAGAAAAGTGGATTGCTCACTGCATCTTTTCACCGTTCCCAGCAGTTGAGATTAGACTGAATCAGTTTCTAAACTTACCCATTCTCTTGGTCAGCGACTGAAAGGTTAAGTGTTCCCAGCAGGATTCATAGTTGCAGATCGTGGTTCTTGTCTTCTTCCCTGCAGACTGTCTGTCTCTGTCCTCCCTTTTACTCACTCTAACTTTGTCACACTCTGTTTCCCGTCTTGGAGCCAGCTGGGCCAACCACCACCGAAGCCTGCAGGAGTAAGACTGCTCAGAAACTAAACGTGACCGGCCTTAAACGTTTTTTCTTGGGGAGAAAAAGCCCACATCCCACTGTCAGTCAAGCAGCGGAGCATAGTTTCAGCTGGGCCGCCATCCAAACAGACATGAAACTATTCTATTTCGGTCTGCCATATGAGCAGTGGTGCTTTTCAGAGGAGGGGGCAGAAAGATTCTGTGGTGGAGCATGTAATTGCAGAGTGACCAGTTATGGTGAGATGTAATTGCAGACCTCATCAGATAGAGAGAAACTGCCAACAAGACAAGGTAAAGGACTTTTAAATAAGACTCTGAAAGAAAAAAGAAACAACACAGACCACATAAATAAATGAGGAGCTGGGTTCCAGATGTGGCAGCAAAAGGAGGGAGGGGAGGGGAAGAAAGAGAGGGAGAGACAGAAAAGAGGCTCCGACGAAGGAACTGCAATGGCAGCAGAATGAAATCTCATTTCTGACACGGTGAAAGGGTGTTTACCTTCCCAGGAACAGTCGCAGAAGACGGAAAGGGGGATTGGGGAAGGTGAGAGGATGTCGGGCCGGCCTTATGTTTTTTCTGGACCTTAACCATGAGTACTCCTGGGTGTCTGGTTTCACATCAGCCTTGGAAATGACTACCTTATGGAAAAATTGGGAGCTTTAAAAATGAGGAAGGAAAATGAAAATATATAAACGGCAGTCGGCTGGTTCCCATTACATGCAAGACTCAGCTGGTCTGGGTTGCTGCAGTTAATATCGCTACGTATTCTTGAGTGAATAATTACCATGTAATTATGTGAAGGGGGTGGATCCACACAGAGTCCCATGCGCACATAAGGGCCTGTTACTCTATATAGAATCAATAAATATTAGCTTTAGCTTAAATCTGAACGTAAACAGCTAATTTCCTCACACATTTTACCTAATTTCCTGGCCAATGCAACAGGAGTGCGCTCACTGAATCACATGTAGAGGCACATGGTAATGTGTGAAGGTAATCCTCAGCAAGACTTCACTTTTTAGATTACGTAAATAGTTCGACACTTCGGGAAATACACTCAAGAGAAGTTTGATACCGCTCTCATGTTTACACGGTGCATATGAAGCTACAGTCAGCAGCCGGTTAGCTTAGCTTAGCATAAAGACTGGAAACAGTCGGAAACAAACAACTGGCTTCTCCCAAGAATAACAGAATCTGTCTACCAGCAACAAGCCCCCTGAGACTGTGCAGGGCTGTGAAGACAATTTGACATAGTAGCCAAACCATGTAATTACAACTTCCGGATCCGTCACATGATGCACACTGGCCCAAAAAGCAATTTTGCCGTACACAATCATTGGAAAAGGAGAAACTGTAAACAATGACATTTGGAAAGTCAAAAAGAGACACGATTAAGTCATTTTATCCCGATTCAACTGAACGAGGAGCCAGCTGGAAGTCTGCCGACTCGGCCAGTGGATGTTTCGGGTGCGTTGGAGAAGGACTACTGAGCATGCTCTATGAGCTCAAAAATACAATAGCACGAGGAAGCCTACGGAAACATGGCAGACTTTTTTGGCGCCACTGAGCAACTAGGAATGAATGGCCATCTTTGAATGCAGTATCCAGTTCTCCTTAATACACATACAAGTTCACTAACTGACCATGTATTAAACTCTGTCCCCCTTAGTTACTGTTGCTATGCCTGTCAAGCTTGTAATTCTAACGTGTCAAATGTTTTATACAATGATAACAGTGGCAGACTCACCATTTGAAATTTGCAATAATTTTTAAACAATGAGACTTCAATTTTATACAGAAATAAATGGAAGGAAGCTTCTAATTTTTATCTAGTAACAGTGGATTTTGTCAACTGAAAAGACAACTGCCACTAGCAGATCTTATCTGTGGCTAGCTAGCGTTAGCTAAGACTAATGCTAAAATTCTGTGAGTTGGTTGACTTGTTTGCAGCTGACATTTTGATGTTTATAACTGACTCATTTTAAAACTGAAAGCATGTAAAAGGGTCCTCAATGTTACACATTATGGCTACATGATAAAGACTGAGGCTAATGCTTCCTGTCACAGGCAAAAAGTCAGCTTAATCACCATAGATCCATAGAGGAGAAATAAGAAATAAGTATAGTAAATAATAGTAATAGCAGCCCTTTTGTGCACACCATAGTATTTTCGATGAAGCTGAAGCTTTTTCGATTAATCGTTTAGTCTATGAATTGTCATAAAATAATGAAAATTGTGTGTCACAGTTTCCCACAACACAAGGAAATGTGTTAAAATGTCTAAAACCCAAATATTTTCAGTTTACTATCATATACCTCATTAAGAGAAGCTGGAACCAGGGATTTGGGGGCATTTCTGCTTGAAAAATTGCTAAAATGATTAATCAATTACCAAAATAGTTGTTGATTAGATTGTTGCAGCTCTAGTTCTGACATAACTCTTCGATGGTCTGGATGCTTACAATAGAAAAACATGCAGTCAAGCATCATAGTGATTAGATTTATGCTTTAGTTATTGTTTCTATTTTGAAACAGTGTGCCAGAGCCAGGCTAATTGTTTTCCCCTTGCTTCCAGTCTTTATGCTAAGCTAAGCTAACCTCCTGCTGGCTGTAGCTTCATATTTGCCTTACAGACATGATCTTCTCATCTAACTCTCAGCAAGAGAGCAAATATGTGTACTTCCCAAAATGTTTATGTCTACCTTTAAAACATATATAAGGAAACATCTTTCAAAGCCTCAGGTTTTGAAATGGGTCTGCGGTGTAGGTTTCTGGGAACTGGACTAGTGGCATGTCTTCTCTCTTGAGATGGGGGCTTGCGTCTTGGTTTCTCTTATACGAAACATCTAATTTCCAACTGGAGGGGCCCCATTCAAAGCAGCTGTGCACTATTAGGACTGCTTTTCTCATTGGCATAGTGGGATTGTTAGATTACTGCTGAGAAAGAAGCTCAAAACCAAACCGACCCATGAATCAGCTCCCCACCTCCTGTCCCCCTCAATTTTCAGAATATGGAGAGGGGTTTATGTATTTTTTCCTCCTCAGTCATCCAGGAAAAGTTTCCATGTGGATTCCAGCATGACTTCAGCACTGATTTTCTCCAGACAGACAGACAGACAGACAGACAGATAGTAAGACAGCATGAGTGGAAAGACTGTAAAAACGGTGGACAGATGAGGGTTTTAAGGCTTGAGGGGGAATAGAGCTCAAATCCCCTTTCTGTTTATACTCCAGTAGCATAAGTTCACATATTAGTCATACATATCTTCTCATCTGGGAATTAATAAGTCATCCAGTTGAACAGTTGGCTTTATCGTTTTAAGTGTGTGGGCACGGCATGTCTGATGTTGATATTTTTCACATATTGCTTGGTATTCATCTAAAGTAAATAAGATGCTTTACAAAAAAACATCATCTTTTCTCTCAGTTCTGACAGCTCGTGCGCTCGGGAGTGATGCACACAGTGACAAATATCCCGTATTTGCTCTGGTACACACTTGGCATTCATCCGTGCAACCAAATAGGATCAACTGTATCCTGTTTTCCAATTTCACCCTTATTTGAATGGGCTCATTATCCCCTCAGTTTCCAAACTTACATACCATATTTGTCATTCTAAACTGAAGGGCCTTTTTTTATCCTCCCATCAAGTTCTGTTTTTGTTCTCCGTCTGTGATTTTTCTGAAAACAAACCATTGGCAGTACGTACAGGGCGTGTTATTGTTGGAGAAATACAACGTTGAATCGAGCATTTGTGTATTTGCATTGTATTTATTTACTCCAACTCACGTAACTACTATGATTTATGTGAAGTTAATGTTTTATTTCCTTTTCTAAATACATTGAGATTCATTTTTTCGTTTCATTTTTTAGTAATAAGTACTTTTTCTTCTTCGGTATTTTATGATTTCCTTTTAAAGTAGCACACACGTTCATTCAGTATTTAATCTGCTGAGGAGCTGCCCAGTACAACCAGTCTGCTGCTGATGACCAGTGAAAGCAGATGAGGCTTCAGTGCGTTACTAAAGTGCATCTCAGTGGTACTGAAAAGAAAGGATCATTTTCCTAGTTGATTCAAGATTTAAGCACACAACCTTAATTTTTTTTTTGTGCAGATGATGTTCATATGAGGTATTATGTGTTTCAGCAGCATCAAGTCGATCTTTGTGAGTCACGAATCCGTAGGAGTTTAGTCTCATACAGCATTGCACATTGCATTGAATAAAACCGTCACCTTCTCAAAGGCAATTTACCGTTTTTTATTAACCGAAACCTATCAAACCCAAGCATCCTTGTTATAAACCATGGGAGGATTTGCTCCATTCATGATACAAGCACGGGATCGATCAACAGGTCGTTGTTTTACACCTCAGTGATGTCATTACAGCCCTAGGAAATCACTCTGCTCAAGTAGTGTACCAACCTTATGTAATCATTTCACCTGTGTCGTTTTGCTTTGAGATGTCCTTTCTTGGTTTGTGAAAATAAACAATATGTAAATCCCCTATGTAATAGCCTTGGAACAGCTGTCAAGGAGATCAAATAAACTGGTGACTGAGACTGAGTTTACATTTATCATTTGTGGAATTTTTTTAAAGATGTTTTCATCATTTGAGTCAGACCTGTGAGAATCTGCAGAGCTCCACTGAAACGTTTTGTCAAGATTATTATGTTGCCACCTATTGGAGTGTTGCTGTAAAAACAAGAATCCCTCAAAATGTTCAGTCATCCAGCATGTGATTTAATATCTGACAATTAAAAGTAAACCAGTTTGTCAGCTGGCTTAAGTACAGTATGTAAAGAGTGCTTGATTACTATAAATATTGCATTGAACTGCATGTGAGAGCTGCTTGCTGCTGTAAGCTGCATCTAAAATCAGAGATAGCAACATGTTGTGCCCTGTCAGTGTTGGACATTTGGTGATGTTTCTGCATTGATCTCCTGTATGATGTTGGGAAATGAATATTCAGTTTCTGATGTATCCTTTATGTAAATGAAAGTATATACTGATTGAAATGAGTGCTGTGCAATTACTTCCACTGAAGCTAAAGAAGGACAAGTCTGGCTGCAGATTTGACTGCCTTTTATTAAGCAATTACCCATGCAGTTATTTTTCTTGTATCATCATGTATCTCAACATATCCATGCTGCTGTGGTGTCCGTCAGAAATACTCCTAATGAAACTGAGCAGACCGTCGCTGCGTACAAAGAGACCAAAACTGTGCAACAGTAGATTTTATGACTGTGGGTTTGTTTTGGTTTTTCAATATTTCACCAAATAAAAGATGTGTGCTACAATGAGAAATTTCATATCAATGAATTACAAATCACTCGATTCCTGTGAAATTCTACTTATACCATATGATTTCTCATTTATAATTTATAGACAATTTTATAAATATTCCAGCCATTAATATACAAATATATGCTTCTCATAATATAATCAACCTCTCAGTCGTTTAACCTTTTTCTACACCTAAATGCTTAAAAACCTTTGAAGAACAACACAAGTACCCCAAACCCGAGTGTATCTAAAATACATTTTAATCTTGCTGAAATTTGTTTTCACAATATTGTTTACAATATTAATTTGTCTTCATTCTCTTCATCCTCGCTCGTGTCTTCTTTATCGTCTCGAAACAGAACTGTACAATCATGTTCATGTAAATTGTTCTACATCAAGGCACAAGACAACAGCCGTTGTGGGGGGGCCTTGGGTAGGCTGATCTTTAATGGCGTCCCTCTGGCACACAGAAAAACAGGGTACCCTTGGGAGGAAGGGGAATTATGGAAAATGTATGGATCTCAAATGGGGGTCTGATGGAAGAAATGTGCTCTAACGAGGTGAAAGGAGGAAGAAAAATAAGTTGATAACCACTGCTGCTTTCATTTTATTTTCCATTGATACTTATGTATAAAAAAGAGGAACCATTAGGATGTTTTTGTTTCTTCAGGAGTTCATTTGTTCATGTACATAAACTAAAGTGCTTTTTTTTCTCTTTTTTTTTCTCTTATTTGCCAAAAGCAAAAGGTTCACTAACAGGATGGAAATGGGGACAAGAAGTCCTGTGGTGTCTTTTTTTTCCATAAGAATGTGAGAGTGGATAAAGGGCCAGTTCAGTGTTTATTTTCTGCTCATTTTGTTTTTGTTGATTTTTGTTCTCAGGTGTTTTTTTTTTATGATGCTTTCTTGTCGGGTTTCAACCTGTGTAAGAAAGAAAGAGAGAGAGAAACTGGTCAAGCTTTACAAATACATTGTAAAGTCAAAGCTTCATATTCTAGACAATACTGACTGGAGTTAATTATTGTGTAAAACATCATTATTCTATTTAAAAATGATGAAAATTACATGATGAGTGTCCAGAACAATAAAAATCGATTCATAATAGATTATTTCTAAATTCCTTTGCTGCAATTTTTTTATCACTTTTTAAATTAGTAGTGATATTACATGTTTTGATGCTTAATTTCTTGATAATTAGTGATATTAAAATACAAAAATAACATTAAAACATTAAAAAAAAGCAAATGAATGGCACATAAGTTTCAAATTGTAGTAAAATAACAAAGGCTGATTCCGAAGAGCATTTATATTTACCGTTTCCCTGAAGGTTTTGGGGTGCTCACATCTGGACGCTTCTCCTCCGCCTGCCGAAGGCCTTGGCGCCAACGTTGGTGGGGACGAAGTTGCTGTTGCCCATTCCCCCCGACCGGCTGAGGAAGTCCGCCAGGCGATGAGTCACACAGGTTGCTGTGTTGCAGGCCCGCTTCTGTGCTGTAACGCTGCTTCAAGAGAACAAACTCGGGGTTAATGGGAAGATCCGCCGTGATATTCATCCATAAACTACACTGACACACAACAGACATTCAGAACACACAGTTCACGCTAGGACACACAGGTATGAAATACACATCAAGCATGCAGCGTTTTTTTTTTTTTCTTTTACTCTTACCTTTGGACTCGATGAGAGCTTCAGAGATCATTTAAAGGGCTTTAAAAGCCCATTTATGTCCATTTTATATTCAGACCACGCTGACTGTTTTTAAGTGTGCCTAAGAATGAAAATGAGCTAAGGCTTCCTGGTAGAAAAATATGTTTATTGAACAAGAAACATGGTGTCGCATGAGTGGATCATTTATTAACAGTTCGATTAAGTGATCTCTCTCAACTCTTAAATTTAACGGTCTTTGGAATACCATCAAATGACTCCACATACAGTACACAGAGATGGATGTCTGAACCGGTTCCTGAATTACATTTATGAAAACTAATTCTGATTGTCTGAAATGATAGGGATAAAATCATTCTCTGCCAAAAAGGGAGGGGGGGAGGGAGGAGGGGGAGAACTGAAAAGTTGTTTGCTGTTAAAGGTCGTATTCTTCACATGTCAATCAAGCAGGTAAAACCAACATGCACTTGCCAATCCAGAAATGATAAGGAAGAAACTGGGATGAGGAGAGGAAAAGGACAGGAGAGGAGAAAAGAGGGGAAAGGATAGAGAAGGAGAGGGAGAGGAGGGGATGCGGCAAAGGTAAAAGAGGGGCTGGGGGGACGGGTTGAGGAGGGGTTAGATGCTGTCAAACGTCTCGCCGTAGTTTGCATAGCTGTCACTCTCAGGCGCACTGCGCTTCTTGCCGGGCGTTCCTGCTCCCACGTTCGTGCGAGGGAACGTCTGCAACTTGTGCAGCTCCTGAGACAGTTTGCCCAACACACAGGTGCTGAGGTTGGAGCAGCGCTTGGTTAGGGGCCTGTCCATGCTGTCAGGGAGGGGACACACAAAACACATGCAGAGAACAGGCTCATAGATATGGGAAAACATGCAGGTATCTCTTTCTTTATCTTTATTTTCCCTTCCATTCGCACACTTCAGCAACCGTTTCCCTCACATGCATTTCCTTCTCGTGCCATCACAGGTATCAAACAATACAAATAAAAAATCCCCCCCTTCTAGCATCATGCCCCCCCCCCCCCCTCCGTCCCCACCATTTAAAGAACCTGTCATCCATCCCTTCATGCGCCAAACCTCCATCCCCATCTCCACCCCCACCCCCTGTCCTTCCCGTCTTGTCACGTCTTTTACACCCACCGAACAAACAGAAACCAGTCGCTTCCCACTGTCATGCAACTCCACCTAATTGACATCATGCACTTATTCGTTCCATTAGGCATACACTGTTCACATGCCCGGCAGGCAGGCTCAAAATAGTAGTCCATTCAAACAAAGTCAAAATCAAACTCATCCATGCAGGAGCACGGTCATGACAGAGAATAGGGATTTTTTTTTATTCTTGCAAATTTGTATCTTTTCTTGGAAATGAGTTTGTTTGCTCTTTATCTACTGAGAAGTACATACCTCTACGCCTGATTGAACCCAACTGGGCTGTTAAAAAGACGGATCTTCAGTGGTCATAACATGAAACCATAAAATATGATACGCTTCCCTCAAAAAATACACAAGATCCAGCAACAGGAGCTCCAAAGGGAGCTTTCCATTTTACCTTTTTATTTAGTTTCACCAGTTACCTCTCCATTCTGTCATTATAGTCAAATCCTTCATGGGCTGTTTCTGCATGGGGAGGAAATGTTAAACTGCTTTTTTTAAATAAGGGTTCAAATTAGGGAAGAGTCGTCTGTACCTGTTTCCTTCAGTTGCCTGCTGCTCCAGCTCCTCTGCTGTCATCTGCACAAACTCCTTGACAATGGCGTTGAGTAACCTTCGCGCCTCGTAATCCGTGAGCGTGACTCGGTCTGACATGGACTCCATACCCGGTCTGTGGCGAAGGGGTGAGCGAGGAGGTTTAGGGGTCAAAGGGGTGAGGAGAAAGGGGGCGGGGGGGGGGAGAGAGGAATGGAGATAAGCATTAAATCCTTTGCTAGAATTATCACCTGCAGTTAAAAAAGAGGGGCGGGGCGGTGTCAGGGTGGGGTAGGGTTGCTGGTGGAGTGACTGGATGGATAGGAGGGGTCAGGGGGGTTGGCTGGGACGTCACCAACTCTGAGAGGGATGACGTCTGAGTTGGAGGGCCCCCGGCCAACGCGGGGAAACAATCTGCAGAAAGTGCCCCATCTGAGAGAGGGGCTGATGTGCAACTGGCTTTAGATTTATTACAAAATCGATAGCTTCATGGGAACAGTGTGCAGAGTGGCTTGAATGGGGCTTCATATAAATATATAGACCTCATTTATCTCCCCCTGAGGTAAATTACATTTCTTCTGCTTTTTTTCTTTTGGTCTTTTTTCCACTGGATCTTTTTTGTTTCCCTTAAACACTTAAAATGAGGGACATGTGAGAGACATTAATATTAGGATATATAAACTTAAAATGTTTGGAGTCACATCCATTTTTCTAAAACAAATATACATATTTATAATATTACATATTTTAAAGAACTTTCATCTAAGCTTTATTTAATTCCCAGCCTCACATTAAGCATTATATATCACTAAGATTAACAAGAACAATTATATTTACAGTTTATACAGTAGCCAGATATCTTTGAATGTGTTTGCACCTCTTCCCAGATATCCTCCCTCATTTCTTCATCTTTTTCTAGTAGCACAAAGATTTTTGTGATTATGATATAACAGAAAGAAAGAAAAAATCTCAAAGCTATTGACTCCACCAGTGAAAAATATTTGCAGCATCTTTTGCTTCAACGCCACCACTCTTCCCACTGGTTGCTCGTAATACGAACACTAATTTAGAGATTTAAATTCACAATACTTAAGTTGGAAATACATGAAAAGCATGTAAGCTGAGAGTTTGAAGTGTAGAATGTAAAATGTTTAAAACATCTCACCTGGCAGGGGCGGCTTGTGAGCAGTACATCTGGCAAATGACCAGGGCGTAGGCAACGAGGAAAGCGGAGATCTTCAACATAACCATGGTCCCCTACACAGCAAGACAGACAACCCCATCAGCTCGATGTGCACAAGACTGCTGTAATTCACACTCACGTATCCACCAAAAAAGCTAGTCAGATCACCCAAGAATTCATCTACAAAGCATAAACCGACATACATCTAGAAGATATACTTGCTAGAGTCTGGTCCTCTCGTGTTCTTTTGGAAGAAGTTGCAACTGGAAAAACTGTCACTTTCCAGAGAGGTGAGCTCAGTTCTACCCACATCTCAGCTTGCTACTCTTTAGCTCTGGTCTCCTGCTGAACATCCTTGCTTTTACTTCACCACAACACCCCTTCAAAACTGAGCCACATAACAATCCCCCCCTACTTTTCTTCTTCAAAATGCACTGCTCCTCCAAAACATCCAGCTGAGAGCACAGGACAGGTAGTTCTCTCGTATCATACGCCGCAGGTCCCGGAGTGTGACACGTGTGTTTGTGGTTTGTGTGTGTCTGTGTGTGTGTGTGTGTGTGTGTGTGTGAGTGTGTGTGTGAGGATAGATGGGGGTCCTAGACTGTGCGATGCATGTTGCACTTGCTCGTGCTGGAAGAGGAGGGGTGAAGGTGGGAGGGAGGGAGTGAGGGAGGGAAGGGGGGGGGCTGGACTCCAAGCTTGCCAACTCCCTAAGGGACCAGTGCATTAGTGTAATGAGCTGGCGGCACTATCTCTCTCCCTTGCAAACACACACACAGACACACACACACACACTCTCTCAGCCACACACACATTTTCAAACCTGGTTGCTCCTGTCCATTTCTTCTATTCCTTTTCCTCTTTCATGCGCTGTTCTTTATTTTAGCTTCTTCTTATTTTTGCATCCCTTTCTTTCTTTCTCTGTCTGTCTTTCTTTCCTTTCCCCTTTTCTCCATCTTTCTCTCGCTTTGGCCTTCAAGTAGCAGACTGGACCCTTACAAAAAAAAGGGTGGTGGTGATACTGGTGACCCCAGTGGCCACACTCCAATCCCATTATCAACACTATCACGTCACCACAGTGTAACGCAGTGACTCTGTATCCATTTCCCTCTGATCCACACACACATGCAAACAGTTTATCACATACGGTTATAGTAAAACTGCCATTCCAACACATCGCCCATCATTAAAAGTCATCACTTACCTTCAGTGATAATCACCCAGCAAAAAAAAAAATATAAATATCTCTATGTATCTCTATGCAAAATACAATAAGTTGACTTTCTCTCAACTTGCAGAACAACTCTTGAGTCTGTTGCATGCAGCGCCAACGCACCAGCCTATATATCCCACCACTTGGATTTGTGCATTGACTGTGTAGGTGTTTAATTATCCGCCCGCAGCCAATCACAACGCTCTGATGCTACGGGGAACCAATGGGACGCCTCCCCTCAGTCTTGGCTCACTAATAAGGGATATGGCTTTGCGCTGACGTCATTCCTCAGTCAC
This sequence comes from Euthynnus affinis, assembly GCA_029490765.1. Classification (NCBI taxonomy): domain Eukaryota; kingdom Metazoa; phylum Chordata; class Actinopteri; order Scombriformes; family Scombridae; genus Euthynnus; species Euthynnus affinis. The sequence continues at coordinate 8,668,219 of CM055844.1, read as the reverse complement.
TAAGTGCTCCATTCACAAAATCCACCAGTCATTTGGACCATTTGCTATCCCCAATTTGCATTGATGTCATTAATTAAATAGGAGGCAAACCAAACTGGTGGCTGTGGAGAAGCATCACCAGCAATAAATATTTTAAGAACCTTCCAAAAATGTTACATTGCATGCTATATCTCAAATGCCAAATCGATAAGGGCCCCCACACCCCAACACCACCACCCTCCCAGCTAAGCACTTGCAGGCGGGGCCATCTGCTGGGGAGGGATGTATACTACACAATGACGCACTCCCCAGGCTCTTCATTCATAATGCTGTTTGGATAGCACCAACTCCGGCACAACACCCACTATGCTTCAGCTCAGTATAGACCATCTAACACGCCACAATCAGCTTACGTAATCAGCTTGTTATTGATTTGATTTGGAGCTATATGATGTGATTCATCACAAATAATGAACTCTTTACATATCATGTACCAAGCCATACGAGTCAACTCTGCACAGAGAATCCATTAAATTACTTTCATGTTGCAAAGCATTGTGCTTTTTTTTTTTTATCTCCAACAACTTAAATGGTTTATTTTTTTCAACATAACTCATATTTGTCCCGTCACAGCAGCCACAGTACGGCAAAAGCATAAAGTATGATAACCTTCCTCCCCACTACAGTGAAACATCAAACCACATTGAGTTATTAAAGTGATACCACAGTCAGTCCAGTAATGATCACTGCCGCCTGGGCCTCCTCCCACACACTGAGTAAACGAGTTGTCCTCGGCAAAGACCAATCGATGACAGCCTCCGACAAGAGCCGTTTCTCAAAAGCAATTACACAACTGTTTGTCGTGTGCCATCGTCTCAATTCCCTTCCTTTTCATTAGTGTGCAGGAGAGCATGTGTGTGCGTGTGTACAGTATAAGTGTGTGCATAGAGGTTAAGGCAAGTGTGCGTTTGATGTGTGTGTGTGTGTGTACATCCATGTCTGTCTATGTGCACAGTGGACAAAATGAATGGCTGTACAGTCAGGATGTGTGCTTTTCGATGTGTGTAAATCTGTGTGTATGTGCTAGATTATATGTCAGAGTAAAAGAAGGGGAGGGGGTGCCTCTCCTTGTCTGCGTCATAGAGGAACCCCATTAGACAGGATGAGCCTTTTAGTGCTATTGAGCCACAAGGCTCACCCGTGTCAGACGTTAAATCACTGCTGAATAGACAGCTCTGGGGTCTCAAGCCACATCTACATACCTACTTCGCTTTTCTACCTGCATATCTACTGTCCTGCCAAATGAAAGCATGACATCATGACTAACTTGTTATTAGAATTGAAACTTCCTCTTAAGCTCTTATATCAACTTCAGCCTTTTGACATTTCTTCCAAAACTTAAAACATCGTCATGGAAGGCTATGAATGGTTTTCTATGGGGGGTCAGTAATGAAAAAAACTTTAATATGTGAACTAAGGCAGTCTTTCAGTGAAATTGCATGTCTGTAATGCACACATTTTAAATGCTGCTTTAAAATGCTGCTTTTTTAGTTTTCAAGTTCTCAAATAACTTTCACTGTGGTATCAGTTGTGCCATTGCTGGACCACAATAGCACTTAACACATGAAAGCTCAATAACAAATATTGGAAATGTTCTGAAACTAACAGGCATCTAATCGCTGCGGGGGACACGGGGTCACGTCCCCCCAGGATATGAAACATGGAAACTCCTTGCCAATATTCGTAATTGACACATCAGATTTCCCCAGAGGATAAAAGAAAGCTGATTTGTTCCCTCAATACACAGTGTAAAACCAACTCCAAAACCGCACTGGATTTGTATCATATGAGGAAAACCTCCTGTGTCTCATTTGTGTTCAGGTCAATAGCAACAGTGAACACAGCAGCTGTGAGCACAGTGTCAAAGCTTTGGGTCCATCCTGTTGGTCCTGAAGGCCGCCACTGCTTCAGCCCTGACTGTTTAGCGCCCAGAACTGGATATATCTGTTCCTCAAAACTGGTATTTTAATGTAACAGAGCGGAACTTAACGTGGAGCAGCAGGAGAAGAAATATGGAGCTGCATGTAGCAAGATGCAGACAGGCCAAGCAGTAAAGTTACTGTTTACAATGAATGGAGCAGTTTCCAGTGTTACAAGCTTTTCTCCACATTTCAGCACATTGATTGGTCCATAATGAAAACTGCAGAGTGCACAAAAGCCTCAAATTGCGTGGCTTTAGTTAGCAGAGATGCACATATTTCGCATTTACAACATAATCTACTGAAATGTCCATCAAAATTCAGCTATCAATGTGATTCAGGCTGGTCTAAAATATGTTAGATTAATGTCTGAATCTTACAATAATGTTGTTCAGGTGTCATTGAACGTATCTAAGATTTCTCAGAAACATCAGTTTTGATTTTGTTCTTTCCTTTGAGTTTATTAAAAACCTGCAGCAGCTGAAACGATAAATGCATCTCCAACCAGAGAAAGAGACTGTGCGTATTTCCGCACGTGGCACAGCAGCGGTAACTTCATTAACACCGGATCGGTCAGGATCTGACGGTAATTAATGTTCTGTGATCTGCTACACATCTACACAGGTCAGCTGTTACACACAGATTCCAGGTTTATACGGCGGGATTGTTTGTAATAAAGCAGCCTTTATGGATGAATGCTGAGCTCCATCAGAGCTGTCAGGACATTTTTATTTTAAGTAGCAAAAAGTCCAAGATAAGCCTACCACCTCATACCCACTTGGTCCCCCCCAATGTCTGACTGAAGATTTCACAAGTATGTATTTGAATGAGATTAATCTAATTCCTTTAATTTTGCTGTACCAAGTATAAAGCCTCTTTCACACACAGTTCCTGGTAAATTACTGGGATAACCTTTCAGGCACCGCTAGGGATTTTCACTATTCTCACATGCAAATACATTCAGGAACATTTCCGTCTTGCGTCTTTTCACACTTGCCGTAGCAATGCCGGAACCGAACCTATGTCTCAAACAGGTGGCTTAATTTTAGCTGTTAGATTCAAATGTATAGAATAATTTAGAGCAACATCAGATTATAACTTTAAATTCATTAGTACAGATGCAGCGACAGATAGATCGGCTCTGTGGACGATATGAAGCGCTGTGTTTACAAGACGCTTGAACTATTACACACAGGTGAAAGGTATGTTTAAGCCATTTTAAATGTATTTTCAGCGTCTAAGATTGTCATTAAGCTGTAAGAGCTTACAAACACTTTTTTTTTTAAATTTTATCACAAATTCCTCCCACAGTGGCATCTCTACTCTTCGTCAACTGGTTTAAAAGAGATTGAATGCAGTCAATCTAATCAGTGCAACAGACAAGTGAAAACACATCAGTAATACTCTTACATATTTTATAAAAACAAACAAGATTTTTGATAGCTAAAAGTATGAATTATAGCCTACATACGTAAGTGGTTTGATCAGAATATTTTCACGTATTCAATGAGTTAAAAAAAACTATTGAGCTACTAATTCATGTAGACTGATAATTTAATGAAAGGGTTCTCATTTGAATTTAGAGTCTTCTACATTTTATTCTGGTGACAGCAGCAGCTTGTTAAGTTATTAATTATTCATGACAATTTGGCTGCACTCCAAAAGACACAATAGTTCAGAGCAGCATTTTTCAATATTACTGTGTCACCAAGTCAGGTCTTTCATTCGGAAGGATAACACCATCAACAAGATACGTTAGAATGATTTATGGAAGAAGAATGAATGAATGAATGCTGCTAGCTTGGTTGTTTGGATGCGGTGTGGGGAAGTTTCATGGGGAATCCGCCGCAGCATCCGGGCATCAACGGACCCCTTCAGGGCCCTACGAGGGAAGAAGGAGAGGGAAACAGGAAGAAGGTAGGGTGGGAAGGAGTGATGCAGAATGAGAGAGCAAAACAGGAGGAGAGGGTTTGGTTGGTTATTTATGAGATTGTTGGAAGGGGTGCAGTTGAGGTGTGGTCCTGCTCCGGAAACTTTGTTTGTTAGCTTCAACAATTAAGTCAAGTCTCACAGCATACAGACAGCTCTCATTTTAGCTTGTTCTTATTATCTATTACTCTCATCTTAATGGTTACTTTTCAGGACGAACAAGACAGGGTTCAGGATTCGGGACAACTGCCCATTATTGCTCAAAATTTCTGCATTTTTCAGGACATCTGGTCACCCTAGTGGAGTCTTGTGATTGGTTCACTCACTCTACATGAAAGCATCTTTCATCAGATGGATGTAACTCTTTACGTGCTTGTGCCTGCAATGTTACTGCTTTCATTCATTCACAACACAACCATACCAGCATTTTACCTGAAATGTTTCTAGGTCTTGAGGTGGGAAATTGACGTTACAGATTTCCCTGAATATTGATCCCTGCTTCCATTCACACATGATGCCATGCAGGAAATGTTCCTGAACATTTCATGTATGTGTGCAAGGGGCTTAACACGGCAAGGATATGGATGGTGATTTTCTATATTTTTCTTGTTGTCAACAAATGAAACCAAAGAAACAATGAACTCATCCTGAGCCGCAGCATTTCACTGGGTGACGTGTTCCTTCACCACCAAAATTACGGTCACATTAGTTTGTGAGGAAACAGCTCCAAACACTCATAGCAGTGATCACATTTTCAGTCTCGGAAGAGTAGTCCCATGTAAGGCAGATGCTACTGTGTATGCTTCCAGAGCTTCACTAGCTTGTTGTGCTACGTATATAAACCTCTTGATTTTATATGATATATATATATATTACATTTCTCAGATAACTTTAGCTTCTATACAAACTTATGTGTCCATACTCTGTGGAAAAGGTACATGACCCAGTGTCGCAGTGTGACTCATTGATGTGTTTTTAATAGTTTTTGGACAACAACTGAGGTCCATGGCACAGAGGAATAAGATATACAGTATCAGGCTTTGGATACACTCACAATACTTGTAAGTTGGATGTGTTCCTTGCTTGTTTGGCTCTGCGCATGATTTGTTGACAATAAGACAAATATAGAAAATCGCCAGCCATATCCTTTAATTTAGAGATCATAAGTGCCAAACCTTTAAACTACTAATATTTTATGTGTTAATTAACATGGTATCATTCACATTTAGAACTGTGGGTTTGATGTGCAGGTGTTAGATAACACTTAACTGTTGATTGAATAGCAGATTAATGTCTCTGGGAGCAAGGTGTTGAAGGTGCCATGTAAATCTGAAAATTTCTCACTCTGGCACCTATCTTGGGTTGTAATAAAATAAAGACACAGCGGCAGAGATAAGTGCACGACCGTAATAGGACACTGAGACACTGAGATATAGTAAAAAACCAACACATGCACTAAACCAGGTTTCATCAAGATTGTCTCATTTTTTCCACATCAGAATCATTTGAAAGATGCTAAAATCATGTAAAAACTCTACACATAATGGTTTTAACCAATCTGATATGTCCTGTACCTCAGTTATTATTGGATAATTTTGGCAATGTAACAAACCACAAATAAATAAAAGACACTTCTGAATACTCTTCAACAATATACATATGTATCTGAGTGTAGTGGCAAGTTTAAGTATCTTTATATTACCAGTTTGTATGAAGTGCCAAACCACTGTTTGTCTAATTATTGTACCATCAGACCTGTCTTTCTCCATAAAAACCTATGTAATAATCTCTATATCTATACAAATAGATACAAGTGCAAATAACAAGAGGTTAGGCATGAGGGGTACAAGAAAGTATATATATATATGTGTGTGTGTGTGTGTGTGTGTGCACTGGAGATTATATATAAGTGAGAGAAACAAGATTCATTGACTGAAACTCTTGTAAGTTGTATTTTAACTTCAATTGAAGGTCTGTATGATCATCTAGTTGAGTGTGTTTGCACAACCCTGTGGCCTTTCAAAATCGATTGGACAGACTGAGTGTGGTATGGTTGTGTCACAGTTAAAGCTAAAAATGAGATTTCTTTTCTTAGTTTTTACCTGACACCATGTAAGGAAGTAAGTAGGTGAATTTTATTTGTATAGAGCTTTTCATAGACGTTAGTCACAAAGTGCTTTACAAGCATTATCATTATACAGTCTATGTTTACAAGGCATAAAACAACATGCAAAGAAAGGAGGAAAACAGCAGGTGAAGTGAACAAGATGAAGAAAACATGAGAAAAAAGTGCAAAACTAAAATACACAATAAAAAACATAAAATGCTGACCCGGTGCGTAGTGGTTACCCAAACGCCTGTCTTAGTGTCTTTAGCTGCTTTTTAAAAAACAAATCCACAGAGTCAGCAGACCATAAGGGTGCAGCCAGAGCATTCCACAGTTTAGGGGCTATGGCTTCAAAAGCTCGATCACCACAGGTCTTTAGTTGGCTGCGTGGGATAGACAGCAAGTTTAGCATATTTGACCTAAGAGAGCGAGCTGATGAGGAAGGGTGTAGCAGATCAGCCACATATTGGGAGCCTGACTGTACAATACCCTGTAAGTGAGAATGATGATTTTAAACCAGATACGCAACATGGAGCCAGTGAAGAGATGCATGTGTGCTGTGTGGCATGTGTGAGCATACACACGCATCTCTATTAGTCTATATATTGTGTGAATGTGTGGGTGACTGTATCTATACTGTGAGTGCATGCTTACATATAGTATGTGCACTGATTCTTTCAGAGTGGGTGTTCCTTTCAGGTCATCTTCACCCCAGGGAGCTGAACAGTCCATCCTGACTCCTCCAAAGTTTTCCCTCAGTTCCTGAAAAAAACTTTGGAGCATCCAGTCAATATGGTAACCTTTGAAGCCAGCTAAGATCAACACGCCCACCCTAGTGTAACTTATTACTGGGGACACAATGACCGCTATGTCTGCTGCTGCTGTGGTATTATTGGATGTGCACAAATGTAATACTATATGTCATCTTAATGGCTCAGCTCTACTGGGCCAGTCGAGTATCAAGAAATCACACACCTGCAGAAATGAAGCTAACACACATGAACGCTGGTATTGATATTACTGGACATGTAAGACTTCTGTGCCATAAGTCTACGTAATGACTGAGTTCATTAAAGCGGTGATGTATGGGTTGTGATGTATGTGTTTTATGTCAAACACACACACACATGCACATACATTACTCACACACACAATGGGCTCATTTAATGCTATGCCATGTGTCAGCGGCTAAGTTTGGTCAGGATCGTGATGAATCTCGTGTGGGAATGTGATGAAATTTCAATACGTGCAAAAAGCATGTAGGTGGACTCTCAGTTCTATCTGTGTACTCTATCATGGCTGTCCACTGGAAACCATGTATCTCCAAAATGTAAACTTTTCATGAGCAAAGAAAATAGTTTTGTATTATAACATTTGTATTTTGAAATAATTTAATAGATTTTACAGTTGTTGTTGTTGTTTTTCGAAAATATATGGAATTGTCTGTATTTATAAATCAAAAATTTTGGAGATACATGGTTTTCATTGGACAGTATTTAACTGCAACAATAAAAAAAAGTTCATGAGATTAAGTTAACAGACCTTATATCATATTTGGGATGGGAATCACTACAGTACAAGCTTTGTCCTGCTAATGCTGTGTTCCAAGATGCTCATCCACCATATTAAATTCACTGGGTCATAAAAAAAAACAGCAGTTTTTACGATAATTATTTAGTTTTCTTAATATATTGAGGTTTTATGTCATTAAAAGTGCCATTATTATAGTTTTAATATCTAATTATTAGACATATTTAATCTCTGCTTCATCAGACAAAGATCTGCTAATATTAAGATAATGTATATGAGTTGCAACAGATTTTCAATTTCACGCTTCTGACGTCAAAATAATTTTGTGCTGGTGAACTCAAGAGAAAGACTTCTTTATTTTCTGGATTTTACTGCCATGTTTGCGTTACAAGCATCAACTCTGTCAAAAACTTCCTTATAAACAAGGTAACCAGTCAGACAATGAATGGCGTCACTCACCTATAATGGAAAATTGAGGCTACCCACAGTAGCCTCAATACTCCATTATGCAATGCAGCCACAATACAGGTTGTGTTTGTTCAAGGGGCAGGATTCTCAGTATTTCTCGGCTGACAGCTGTTGTTGTCGCTCTCTCCACCTACAGAAAACAATTAGAGGGAAGTAAGCCTGACATTGGCTATTGGATCTTCAGTGGATATTTGTTGTTTCACTTCCAATAACTTGTTAAGCGAACGATTAATACCAGAAAAATGAGCGTATTTGTGATTCTTAGGAAAGGAAGAATGATTTAAAACCATTGGTTTCAATACTTGGAGTGCCATTGTCACCCATAGACAAATGGAAAAAGTTCACGCCTTTTCTCTTCGGCTTGATGAAGGACATTCTGGGAAATGCAGGAAATCAATAAGTGAAGTATAAGTAGCCACTTTATGGATGTTTCATGAGGTCGCACTTTGACTTAATGCCATGATACTGAATAGAATTTAAAAATATATAATAATGCCATATATTTACCATATTAATTGTTCTTTTTATTACAGTTCTGTTAATCTTATGTGAAATTAAATATTAGTTGTTATTGATTATTATGTATTGTTGCCATTTTTTCACATTTTGGGATATAAAAACAGCTTAGAAGGGTAGTACACTGGCAGAAAAAAATTATGTTTTTAAAAGCTACAATTATGTTAGGCTGTCACTTTTTATTTAAAATTGGATCTACTGTTTATACACTTGGGACAGGAAAATCTGTAATCATCATCATTCAAAAATCACTTTGCTACAGGTGTTTGTAAAATGCACTGTCACTCTGTTGTACTATGTAGGGCTGCCGCTAACAATTATTTCCATTATCCAGATTATTGTAGATTATTTTCTTGAATAATCAATTTGTTGTTTGCTCTATAAAATGTCAAACACAGTGAAAACAGTCATTTTTTTCCCAAATCCCAAGATGCAACCTGAAATGTCTTGTTTTGTCTTAATAGTAGGACACAACCTAAAGTAGTTCAGTTAACTATCACAGAAAATATTCACATTTTAGAAGAATTTAGACTAATCGTTGCAAAGGCATCAAAGGTAACAGGGCATGCTCTAATTGCTTCACCAAATCTGGCTATTGTTGTTCTCTTTGTTAACTCAAAACAGATGAAACTAGTGAGAACTAATGTGTAGAAGCATCTTGGATTCGACACCATAGATGGAAAAAACATTGATAAAGGCAGGGCTGTTTTCTCCCTAGCAACATCACTTCTACACTACTGTAACAACAAATCCAAAGTCACCTGTAAGCTTGTCACTGAAGTGGGGCAGCAGAGGGACTGAAAATGAACAGAAAATGTCACAAGAATCCTTTAGGTTAAGGCTACGTGGCTTGGATCTGATTTAATTCAAACATATCACATTTTAGTTCTCTGGTCTTTTTCTTGTCTTTTTTATGAAAACCAGTAATTATTTTGTTCAGTCGATGCAGAAATGCCCATTCCAATGGGATATCTTCAAATGTCTTGCTTGAACCTACAAACACCCCAAAACCCAAAGATATTCAATTTACTATGATACAAAGCAGAGAAAAGCTGGAACCAGATAAATGTTTGGAATTTAAATGGCTAAAACTATTAATAAATTACCAAAATAGTTTCTGTGATCAACAAATCAAATAATCAACTAATTGTCTCAGCTCCAATCCTATTATATGTCACTCTAAATTATGTACAGGACAACTGTCACATTAGTGACATACTACATGAAGGACAAGAAGAAGTGAAAGCCAGATCTCTCATCTCACAAGCTGTGAATATAACCAGTAATGTAATACTTTTCCATGTACAGAAACCATAAATCGCCATTGGGTGAACAGGGAGTGTTGATAGGGTCAGAGCAGGGTGATATGATCTATGAATGGCACTGTTCACCGTTGGGCACCTCCCAGTCATTTAAGGCCAGACCAATCCAGATAAATCACTTCCTGAAGAGAAAGGAAGGCGAAACAGCACTTAAGTCATTATCCAACTGCAGCCTCCTGTAATGGCTCTCAATCTCCAAATCTAATCAGTGGCTTGCCACTACAAAGAAGGCTCGCCACCTGATTAAATGCAAGTTCAAGTGGTGGAACTGGTGTCACTTTGTGGTTTTACATCAAGGAATCGGGGGACTATGTTTAAACACCTGGGATGGTGTTTTCACTGAGATTAGCAGGAACAGGTTGGAGTGGAAGATATGTAGCGTCTAACAGGTGTTACACTTTTGAATGTCCATTAAACCAGCGGGGCACGTGGCTGGGTAGAAGGACCTGTTAACATTTAGGGACAAGTCATTAGTTAAGGAAGCATGTAAATTGTCAAGGAGCATGCAGGGCGGTCTAAACTTCAAGGCGTTTGCCGTTGTTCATTGCAAGACATTAGGGAGATTACATTCAATCGTTGAAACCTCAACGCATCAATCAGGGGTCTTCAGCGTCGGAGCGTGGGAGGGATGTTGGCCTCTGGCTCTGACATCACTGTCTGAGCTCCACTTGCTTGTATCCACTTCACATTCATTCAAGAAAAAGGAGCAAACGAGAAAAAGAGACCTCTCAGCAATCGATAGCTAGACATTTACAAATGCCGTGGACGGATGGAGCAACACAAAGGAGAGTTTGTATTTCCGAAAAGTGCCTGTTGGAAGACCTATTTATCATGATTACACAAGAATGAATGAAGCAATCTGACCAGCAGAAATATAGTGGAATTGGACCTGAGTTGTGCAGTGATTATGCTTGCCAGCTCAACATAAAACCTTATGGGAATCCTTCAATCATTTAATTCATCCACTTACATTTTTCTAATAACAGGCTGGACCTCTTGCAGTCCTAGACGCTGATGCACACACGACTAAGCTGAAATCTGTAATATTTTAATTTCGCTTTTACAGACCAACTCTGAAGCTAGTATAGCACCAATTGATAACAAAGTGTTAAAATACAGATACAGTAATCGTTGCAGAGCAGTGTCCAACCATGTGCCGTCCACCACATTGATTGAAGTGCCAACTATAGGCCTAATATACTGAATAATTGACTATTCGCTACATTATTCCCCATATAAAAACTGTCCAATCATAGCAACCATTTTTGTAGTCTGGATTGTATGTTTATATGCTCTGACATAAGATGCAATCATTATCAAGTCTAGCTAACTAGTACCTTCAGTAGTAGGTTAACAAGAGTTACTTGGGCCAAGAATACATCATTAACTTTATTTTGTGGGGTTTCAGGTTACATTTATACACAACTAGCATGTTCGGTGTAGTGTTAGCGGCTCCTGCTCTTTGTTGGATTTGGTTTTAAAACTCCAGCAACCCCAGCCAACATTACACAATATAGAGTTACATTTGCCAAACACATTCATTAGTCCCCATCCTAAAAGCCTTTCCTCTTGTAACATTAAAGTGAAAACAGAATACATATGCTAAGCAGCCAAATAGGGTTATAACTATAACAGACTGACCTTCTTCTAACACTATCATTTGATGTATTTCTTGCGTATATTATATATTTTATAAACGTAGTTCTCAAACTAAGTGGTCAGTGTTAGTTTAACATCTGTTTTACATACCTTCATAATGTGTTTATTTTAAACTTAGATCGTTGCTGTGTAAGTGAGACAGTTGATTGTATGTCAGTTATTTAGCTTTTGTTCAACAATTAGTTTATGTTGTTGGACTTTTGTCTGAGCCAGTGGCAAAACAAACCATATTTATGTAGATTTCTATGACTCTGTAATGTGTTGATCTGACAGGCCTTTAGGGGATAGTGTTGTTTGTTCTTCAATTCAATGTGATAACAATGTCACTTTGTTATCCGATACTATGATTGAGATGAAATACTTCTCCTAAACTGGTTGAAGTCTTGACCCTTGTTTCTATCTGAGGGTTGTTCATTAACATTTGGGGTTAGCTTTGGGTATTTTGAGTTTGTATTTAAGAACTGGCTGAGTGATCAAGCAATTCTTCACAACAGTTCACACAAATTTGACCGCTGGACCGTTTGTGTTTATTTGCGCCAAACACCTAATAGCCTATTCCAACCATGTGTTAGCTGTAAGCTAGCTTGCAACAGATACACCAACCGAGTCTTGGCTATGTGCCTCTGTTTGTGTCTAACTGAGCTCACCAGAAACGCTGGTTCTTTCTGTTATTTCTCTATTTTCTGTCCATCTGTCTGATGGATGTATCTTCAAGTCAATGCCACCTGGGGGAATTCACATCTTCTCATGTTTTTCCATTGACTTTGTAGAACATGTGACTAATTAGATCTACACTGTAATACAATGACAATGGTGGGATACGTAGCTTTGGCCTCAATTATTTAGAGTATCATGTTTATAAGCATAAAATCAATCAATCAATCATCCTTTGTTTAGTAAATATACAAAGAATTGTGAGTGGTAAACCTGATGACGTTATCATTGTAAACCACATATGAAGGGAACAGAAAGTCTGACAAGTGTAGCAACACTGGAAACTTTTGCCCCTTTGATTACATGACTTAACTAATATTTCAGGACATAGAATTCCCTTGTGCACAAACTGTGGATCACCCACACTTACGCAACAACAAATATAGATCAACTGCCCTTTTAAGATGCCAATCCTGTTTGAGATTTTGTGCATTGCAATGATTATTTTTGCTTGAATTACTCAGACCTTAGGAAACTGTGGAGTGACTCAGGCTGGTGCCCTGTCAAAAGCTGGGCAGAGGCAAGCAGTTCCTCTGAAGTATCTTAAGGAAACTTGGCTCTCATCTTTGGAATCTTTTCAGATTCAATCACACTTGATCAACTTGGACCGCGTCCCGTGGTATTTATAGAAAGTTAAACGTTATGCGGTTATAAAGCTTGGCCACGAGCCAAGAATTTGCCTTCATTTCTGCCTCTGCAGCAAAGCTGAGAGATGGAAATTTTTGGCTCTCAGTAGGGCACAAAGATGCTCAAGTTACAATGAAACTGAGTGGGAAAACTCTTCATCAACAGACAAAAATATATAATGTGATTTATTGTTTTACTCAAATCTAAATCTAGTCAGCAAATGTCTCAACTATCACCTCTTTTTACCATGTTTCTCTTTTTTGTCAGGGTGCTCTCACAGTCTTTTCTTGCATTATCTTTTGTTAAAAAAAAATCACTGAGGCCTTTTTGCATCTTATTCTTTCATCATTTTCCCTCTTATTTTGTCTTTGTTCTTGTACCTTCTGTACCTTCTGCCTAAGACAAGTTTGTCACGTGTCTCACCAAAGAGTACTCGTCAACCTTTGGAGAGCTTGTTCTCTCTTTCAGAGGAAAATATCTCAAATTGTGAACCATCAAATTCCTGACCCATGAACCTCTTCTTTCCCTTGTTATGTCACCCTCATTGACGTAATTGAGTCTACAAGTTAATGGTTCAAATGAAATGAAATTAATACGGTGTGTTCAGTCTTTGCATTTTTTGTTCTCCACCACCAGAAATGGGACAGTTTTTCCAATCAGTCAAATGCAGTTAAAAGTGCCCTTCACTCATAAAAGCCATTGTTGTGACATGATGGATCCCGAAGCACAAGAGGCCATTAAGAGGGTTTAATGAATAGATTAGCCAGAGCAGTCAGGTGTCTCCAGAACAACACTTGATCACACGCCCACCTGAACGTTGCCATCAAAGTGTCCGAGGCACATTAGGTGACAAATCAAATAAATGTTCGCTTCACCAGTGGGAAGGTTTATGAATAAAAACTTGACATGTTCCTCACTTCTTCCAGGCAAAAAAGAAAAACTTTTGTGGCTTTTTAAGAAGCGGTCGTATATTCTTTCCCCTTATAAAAAAATGATTTCCTTCAAGACATAGAAATAAGAAATATGTCAGGACTTGTATTTTATTGGATTTCCACAACAGACAAGCCCAAAAGTCAAATAGCATAAATATCATATTGAGCTAACCTTTTGCTATGACCTAGAATCCCTCCATGTATAATCTTTGCTGGACTTCTTCATCTGTGATAATTGATTGACAGGCCTTGCCGTCCTCATGTGCTGTCATGCTTGCCCCACCGTAACCAATGATACATACTTACACAATGTCAGAATAAAGCTGATGACATAATCACATAGCAATGGCTCTCACAAATCAGTCAATGGCTTTTTATAGTAACTTGTACTCATTTAAATCCGACACACATGCCCATAGTAAGCCATGAGCTTCCATATAAATTCTACATTAAGCACACAAAGGTCACATCACATGAAAGTTAAAGCAGAGGGATATTTTAATTAATTCTATAAAAGTAATTGCTGTCTGGCTGTCCTCAGTTGTCTGTTACACAGCATGATATGTTTCTAAGTTGAAATTCATTGGATTTATAGGCTTGAATAACCGCTAAAGCGATTCTCCACAAATGTTATGTGTTGCAAAATTGCCTATTTCTATTCATTCACCATTTGTTCTTAATGTTGTTATTGCTGTCTTGTTTTGGACTTATATAAAACAGAAATAAAGGTCTGAATAATCTACTTCTTTTTACTCAAATTTGTTAATGTTAATAATATTAACATGTAATCATATTACAGATAAAAACACACTGACACTGACAATAATAAGTGACAACACAAATCAGTATCGGTATAAAGTAAAAATAAATAGTAGTACAGAAATGTCAAAAGAGCACTGCTAAATGAAGAATTAATTAATAAATAAGGATTAAGTTCAGTTAGTTATCCATAAGAGGCTTTTTTTGAGAATTGGGGGGCTTGTGAAAATTTTTGTAACTGTTTTCCGAAACCAACAACCCAACAATCACACCCAGTTTACGCAGCAATTGGCCAGGTGAGAAAGTAATCGAAAGTAAAGAGCCCTTGCTCCAGCTCTCTTTTTTCATTCTTTACACAATATTTCTGTACTATACTTAAACAATGTTTTTTCAGGAATGACTGTCCAAAAGTAGCAGGCCTTTGATATGAACATTTTTACCTTGACACCAGCTGAAAAGGTTGTTTTTGCTTACCAGCAGTGCTTAAAAAGGATAAATTCACATGTTTCAAGTTTGTCTTAAAACTATTCTCAAAACTATTTGGCACTGAAAAGATTGTAACTTTGGAAGATACCTCTCTGATTTTGCCTACTCTGGTGGAGACCAAAACAGAGCTAAAATGAGAGTGAACATTGGACTTATGTTCATCAGCCGTCCAGAAACATGACTCGAAATGACCATATCATATCATATCAACTTTATAAGGTTAATATGTCCTTCTTGTTTGCAGTTTGTTGTGAGGTCTTGTTTTCAATGTTGGTGTATTTTGGTTGTATTTATCGCATACTGGCCAAATGTCTCCAATAACCAAACTTAGCAGTCCCTTATCAAAAAAAGTATTATATATCATTGTGAGATTTTTGTTAACCTTCAAATATCAGTGTCCAGCAGCAGTCACTCTAATCTGTATGTATGTCAATCTTGTAAATTCTTTGTCGATAATTTACTGCAATCAATCAAGTGATTGTTATGTGTGACGTCAATGTGAAGCTCATTGAAGTGGACTTCACACGAGTCAGAAATCATACTGATGTATCACGCAGCAGACCGGCTTTGATGTCATTCATCCACTGTGATATACATCATTGTCTAGAAAAATCTGATCAGGACCAACAACGAAATGAAAAGGGTGACTCATGATGAAGGCGAGCTATAAATCCCTCCCAAGTCCGCCATCTTCCAGCGCTTGCTGTCACTGAGTCGTGTGTCATCGCAGAAATAGACTGACAGTCAACTTAACTCAATCACGATGTTTGAGTTGATTTGTGGTATCAATTGTTTGTGTTGTTGTTGTTGGTGGTGGTGGTGGGGTTTTTTTTGGAGGGGGGTCTTTGGTTTGCAGCTGTCAGATATGAATTCAGTATATCAAACAGATTAACGCAGTGCTATTTGACATAAGTGACAACTCACATTAGTTTTATTCCAAAAGTGTAGTGCTAGATAAGCAAATGCAATTAATGTTTAAGAGTTTAGCTGGAGAGCCAAAGTAATGATTGAATGCCTCCGTTCTATAGGCTTGGCATCATTAGATGTTTCTGCATTGACACTGACAAGACATGATAAATGAAATAATGCTTCATGTGCATTATTTTTCAAATGAGCTCAGACTATGTTATAATCAAAACTCAAAAATCTTTACGTCACTGTATTTTCTGTCTCTGTAAGATGATGTAGAGACAATTTTTAAAACATCAGTCGAGAATGGAGGCAAGCTCTTCTTTGTCTAATTGTATTATAATTATATGCAGAGTCATTTCTTTGTCTGGTTGAGCCTGTGTTGTGTGTTATGTTTGCTTCAATCAAATCAACAGACTGAAACTCATTAATGTGCATCAAACAGATTTTAAGACAAAACTAAAAGTCTGCAAACAGTCCTCTGTGGCCACAATGCTCATTACAACAGAATGTTAAATAGTTAACTAGATGCAAACTGGAGAAACTTATTAGATTTTAACCACAAGTGGGACAAAAAATGTAAAGTTCATCCTGGGGCCAGTAGAGGATAGACAATGTTAACTAAATTATTACATTTCTATTTGTATAGGGACAAGTATAGCATGAACTTTTGCCACAGACCTCAGCATTTATAGCCTAAGTCAGTGGTTTTTTTCATGTCAGAGACTCTGAAACTGACACGAATTAGACCAAATTGCACCAGACCTAATTTTATAAGATTTTTTCCCAGGGGCAACCATCTTATGAGATATTTGCTAAGATGTTTTATCACAAAAAATGTATGAAATCCATGACCATCCATGAAAATAGTCATACATTCTGTCATTGTATTACTTAAGAGTGGAATTATAATGAAAATTAATTATTCCCCTTTTTGCTGGGGATCCCTGGAATCCCCTCAAGGACCCCTGGGGGTCCCTAGACCCTGCTTTGAGAACCACTGACCTATGCTAGTTTCCAATGCCCCTCTCTAGGATATGTCAGATTCAGCTTGCATACAATGCTCATGTGAATCCCAGTAAGTTAAGACCTCCTAACATCTAATACTGTCCCCACATGAAGAGACAAAACCACTGTGCCTCATTCTGCACCAGACAGCAACAACAAATAAAGTCTAATAAGCAGACTAGATGTATAACACAGATAAATAATATAATCCACTTCCTTTAAATAAAACAAATACCAAGTGAATTCTGTGGCTTTAGCCAATTAGACCAGATTTGTGTCTCACAAACATAAATAGCTGGCAATCGGACAGACACAGTACACAACATTTAATTTCTCAGGCAACAAAAGCGACGGCACTTTTATTCAACCAGGTCACTGTTTATCATGTGTGGACCCTTAACATGTGAGTCATTTTTTGCCAAATGATTATTAATATACTATAAGGTGATGTAACTCAGAATTTCATCTACCCTTAGATAAAGTCGTAAGACAGTTTCATTAATCCATTTTATCTTTAAATGAATTGAGAGGACAAAACAAAGTAAAACATAAAGGTCTATGTTTTCAATGCACCTGCAAAACTTTAATGTAAAAAATGGCCCTTGATTGTAGGTGATAGGAATTTGCTCATAAGTTTTAGAAGCCTCCTCTACCTGTTTGACAAGACAAGATACAAATTCTGATCTCTCGGAGGAGCTAGATGAAAAGTCATTAGGATCCTGTGGCGATGAACTTCATGTGTGTGTGAGTGAGTGAGTTGAGACTTCAAGAAGAACATCCTATCAGCACTTATAGAAAGTTTTATGGATACAACTCTGAGTGGTGAAGGGGTTTCCCAGCAGCTAGTGTTGTAGTCAGTGGACATCCTCTTTTAAGAGGTCTTGAAAGCCAAACTGTAAAGAATTTATTGTACATTTTATTGTATATCTTAAACTTTTGCAAGCACTGAGCAAACACTGAATAAATTTATTATTGAACAGTAATCAGTACTAGTGTGTAAATGTATTCTTGTTTCAGTCTTTCACTTGCCAACGTATTTACTGACAAAATGAACTCTATAAAATCTGACCTTGTTTTGTTGCATTGTGCTTTATACCTCTTATGGAAATTTATGTTTATAGACACATTTCTATCAAGCCATCAATATTTTTTTTTGTTTATGTGAGAAGCCTCCACCAGTGCTACCTCAAAAAGTTTTAAAACTGTTCTGTGAGCTACTCAGATGCAATCAATACATTAAAATGATGGATTCTGGTTCTCCAGCACTGGTGTGGGTGCATTTCCTGGCATTAAAACAATGAATATGATGGATAGGAAATTTTGAATCACTGTTAACATAATGACTGAAATCAACTGCTTCCAGGACTGCATTTCCGTCTTACAGGAAAAAGCTCCTGATTATTGTTTGTCGACAATTTGAATGACACAAAAGACAATATGTGTGTATGTATGTATGTATGTATGTATGTATGGCTTGTTGGCATCAGGGGGTTTAAAGCAGACCAGTTTGTGTCATATTAGTTATGATAGAGACAGAAGACAAGGTAGGTATGCACTTTATGGAAGAGCCTCCATATTAGCTGTCTCTTCTTGGGTTCATAGACTGAGCAATGAGACTATCTATCTAGCTGCTGCTGATATTATTAAGTGCTCCACAATGTACTGCTTTTTTTTTTGAGCAAGAAAAAGCCTCTTCAGCCATTTGCCACTGAAATGCTGCATAAGCGCTTTCGTCAACACCAGGAAACTGACGGCAGTGAACAGGATCTCTGCAAGACTCCCACATCACCTCCTCTCCTCCTCACACCCAGCCTGGCCTTTGCTGTAGGAAATGTTAAAGTCAATGACGACATACTGTATAGTATTCGGTCTCATAAAACTTATCGAGGGAGGGGAGGGGCTGAGATGGTTTTCCTTCGCTCGCTGTGAACGCCGGCGACCCCTGACCTGCCTTGTTATAAGATAGCTGCCAGCTTAATGCAACCTTGGCAGAGCAGCCATCTTTCCCGCCCATTAGTCCAGTCATTTCCAGGCTGAATCACATCGCTGACCTATTTTAAGAAACAAGGGGTGGAACTTTTGAGGGGAATCTTTAGTCACACAGGATGCTAAATTAATTGTATATTTTTAATAACTATAGTGCTAGAGTTCACCTGTGGAGTAAGGGCTGCCGCTCAGTTAAACGTCAAAGTACAAAAAATCTAAATAACTGTCTGCACTGGTGCCATCACAGCAGGATATTCTTCAAAGAAATGAATTTAGTCTCAATCTAAGATAAGCTATATCATGGTGAAAAACAGCAACGCTTCGCTCCTTGCCGTGTGACTAAAACAAACTGAAAACCATGAATGGGTAGAGGAGCGGGCACACTCACACTCACTTCTACTCCTTAAAACACCTCCGCCTCCCTCTACCCCCTCCTTCTACCCACCACCACCATGTGCCAGCGCAGAGTCCACAGTGTGGCTTGGACCCATCACACAGTGACTCAGGCTGCTCTCCATTTGAAAAATTAAACGGGGGACCGTTTGGCAGAGTTAAATGAGGCCCCCAGGAAAAAAACATGCTGAGCTCAGCACAGCTCCTACAATCTCAATCACAAAGGAGGAGGTTGGCGCACTGATGTAATGTCCGCCGCCGTGCTGCCGCTGCCTTGGCAGAGGAGGCGAGCTCGTCAGCATAGCCCTACTAATTCACCCCCCTACCTCCCCCCAACCCCCACTCCCAGACCCCCCCACCGGATCAAGGGTACATCAGATATCATTAACAGAGAAAAAGGCGAGCAATGGCTTAAAACCAGACACAGGATGAGACGTGAGGGAGGATGAAGCATCAGTGGGAAAGTAAAGTACATTTACTGTACTTAAGCACAATATGGAGGTATTTGTACTTGAGTATTTCCATTTTATGCTATTTTATATTTCTACTCTACATTTCAGAGGGAATAATTGTTGATTATAATCTTACATACAAAACATGTGATCAGTTTGTAAAATATGATGCATTATTATAGATGAAACTAAGTAACTGAATTAAGAAATAGTTCAAGTTAGCTCCACCTCAACCAGCTATAACAACACTTAAAGTAATGCACATGTTAATGCATCAATAATAATGACCCAAAAATCTAACATTTTCTGCTAATACTTGAGTTACATTTTGAATGCAATGTCTTTACTTAAAATTGGAGTATTTTTACATTGCTATTGCTATTTTTACTTAAATCTGAATACTCTCACTACTGGTAT
The DNA here is from genome assembly GCA_029490765.1 of Euthynnus affinis. Lineage (NCBI taxonomy): Eukaryota > Metazoa > Chordata > Actinopteri > Scombriformes > Scombridae > Euthynnus > Euthynnus affinis. Next base: position 8,648,047 of record CM055844.1, on the reverse strand, counting down.
TTCTTTGACTGCAGAGACACACACTGTGGAAAGTGACAGGATCCCTCGAGGAGTAAAAACATTTATGTGTTTGGAAGAATCTGAGAGTCACATCCTGACGCTCACCTGTCAGCATCACCTGTAGAGCTGTTCCACAACCGTGCAATGTCCATCTACAGTATGAAAAAGACGACGACAAAGGAACCATTAAAGGGAATTGGTTTACACTGCAGACAGACATTTTAAACATAACATCTCATTCATTTTCCCATTCAGTACCAAGACCATTACCTGTTGGTTTGCATTAATCAGTGGATTCTGAATTATTATAATTAGTACTTTAAATTGCACTAATACAAGCTATGATAATATACCAGTGGAAACTAATACAAACACTGAATACAAAGATACATTTATTATCTATAGAGCTATTTCTGTCTTTCACTCATTTGAAACAACACAGAGAAGGAGAACAACAACAACAACAACAACAACAACAATAATAGATGCATGACTGGCAACAACAAGCAGTAGCAACGGCTGGAGAAGGATTTCCCCACAACAATTATCTTAATTTCCAGGAAGGACTTCAAGTGTTTCTATGACACTCAATTGTTAGTATACATTATAGCAGCACTATTACATGTTATTACTACAATATTCTAGTTATTTAGGATATTTATTGTCATTTTTAAACCATTTAAGCCATTATTCTTTCATGATTTAAAGTCATTTCAGGAAAACTCTTTCTTAAAGAACTGTTACATATAAAGGAACATATCATGTAAAATATTATACTACATACTGTCTAGCCTCTGTCATCAGATGGACGTGGCTGGTCGGAAGACAATTCATTGAAACTGTCTTATACTTTAGAGGGAGGTGAACACCGTCATTCAATTCGAGAATTAAAATGTTTTTTCTGTGGCCCAAGACAGAATTTCTGACTTTGGTGGCACCTTACTGAAGATAGAAATGAAAAATATATATTTGCATTCATGTTTCTGGTATCAGAAACTGCTTCATAGATAATAAATAAGCTGCTGATTATGTCGAGCTGGACATGTCAAACCAAAATAAGATGAATGTTATATAGCACAGTTCACTGCGCATAAAGCAGTTTTTAAACCTCAACACAGTCCAGTTCATTGTCTTTAGAGAAGAGACAGATCTTACACTGCAGCTTAAAGGTCACGAGTTACTTCCCCAGTTTCTTTTTTTTTTTCTAAAAGAGCAACGATGATCAAAAGTATTGACTGAATTGCTTTGTGGCACAGAAATAAGACGTGTGAATAATTAAAATGTATCTAGCTTTAAAGAAACAGACAACACATGAATGAACCGCTGCTGCTTTCTTCTCCATGATTTTGTGTCTTCTCAAATTCTCATGTTGACATTATGATTGCTGTTATTCTGTAACATTTATTTCTTCCTCGTTAATCTAAATCTATTTTTCTTTTATCTTTCTATGTGAAACACTTTGGTCAACATGTTGTTTTTAAATGAGACGTATAATGATTTGACTTGAATTATTTTTAATATGCTACACCACTAACCTCACCTCCAACTGAAAAAAATCTGTGTGTAAATTAGTCATAAAATGCAGTCAGTAGTAGACTTGCAGCATTTGAGTGTAAATCTGTCTTTGCCTTCATATTTGTATGAAATATGTTATCTTTAATCTCCGTAAGTAGGATTGGAACACATGAAAAGGCATCAAAAACCAGTATACTATAGTACACCCACCGCTGTCTTTGTCTGCATGACAAATTGTTCATCTTTCTTCTGGAACTTTTTGTGTGGTGGGGGGGTGATCGATTTTGTGGTCCTTGACAAAGTGGCCACAGCCAAATAATCTTCTAATTTACTGCTGCCGCCTAGTGTTCATGCAAAAACACTGCAGCTGTGAACTCAAAAAAAAAAAAAAAGAAAGAAAAAAAAGAGGCAATTCATCAAGGAAGTCCCCCACACAGACCTGCACCCTGGTTACTGTTGCCCCTGATAAACGTCATAAGAAACTAAATCCTGTTCAAAAAAAAAATACACCTTATTTTCTTTTTATTATAAATGTTAAGATCAAGATAGTCAAATCCATTTTTAGGGCACAGTCTGTGTGATGATCATAGTTTTTATTTTAAGAGAATTGCAACTTAACTTACATGCAACATACCGGTAATTCAGTTTTTGAATAGTTTGCCACTAATAATTAGATCTTTCCCCTCCATTGATATCTTTAAAACCCATCTAAAGACCCATTTCTGTTATTTAGCCTCTTATTTGTCATCATGAAGAGACGTCTGACCACATTCTGGCTTTTATTGGTTTGTATTTTATCTGATTTATGATTTTAATCTTAATTGGTTCTGTGTTGTTATTTTGATCCTGTGTTTTTGTTAGATTGTAATCATCAATCAAATAATCCCATAATTGAATCTCCCTGTAAAGCACTTTGGTCATCGTCTGTTGTTTCTAAATGTGCTCTATAAATAAATTGACTTGCTTTGATTTTTGTCTTCTTTTTTTTTTACATAGAATATTTTTCAATTTGTTTGTTTGTTTAGCTTTAGTAATCTATATAATAACATGATAACAGTGGTGTGAGGCCTGAAATATTTCTAGATCACAGAAAAACAGTTAAGTATAATAAATCTCTATAATAACTGTAATTTGAAGATAATTATAAACCTTTGTGTTACATAATGAACTTTGGCACTAAAAAAAGACTGTAACTTTGAAAGATATCAGGAGGAATGATTACAGCAAGAAAAAACTAATTCAATGGCTCCCGACTATTGTTTTAAGACTTGAAAAATCGCGAACCCGCCGTACAAATATTACTTTACTAATTATTTCTATCTATTTTAAATATTTGTTATACTTTATTTACTTGGCATATAATTATTTTTGCGCAGTGATATTTTGAATCGCACAATAATTTACATTTCTATTTAACGGCTGAATGTCATTCAATCGATCACTGATTTGACATCGGGGCTCTTCTAGTTTCCCTGACGCCGCGTCCAGGAAAATAAGTCGAGTGAGGAGCGCAGCACAGGCAGCGAGCGGCGACACCTAAAGCAGAGATGGTAAGACTGGATTAATTTGGTGTATTTGGCTCAATATAACTTTATATGATATGTGTACACAGTAAACAAATCACACAGTAAGTTCATGTATTAAGATCTATTAAGACTCCCAGAAAGCAGGGATAGTCTGCTCAGAGGAAGCTAACGTGAGTAAGCTAACTTTTGGCTACACTGTGAGTAAGCAAAACACATCGTTAGCAACGTTGATGCCGGGTTAACGCTTCCCAAATGAACTGTTCACTGCTGATATTTGGTAGATATCAAATTAAATTATGTCTAAAATTAACCCGGTGTATCCTCTATTAGAGCTGAATAACGCAGCATGATTGCGTCGCTGCGATTAATTATTTGAGTTGTTGAATAGTTAGCAGGCTAACACAAGGTAGCTAGCTTAGGCTGAGTTAGCATCTCGTTAGCTTGCGCTCAGGTGTCTTTTACTTTCGTTTTCCTCCAAGATAACTCTTTTGCGTTTGGCTACAGACAAATGAATCAGTTTTTGAAACCAATAAATGCTTAATACAAGTCACCAGTCATTGATGATTCAGCAAACTAGTATAGCCGGCAGTTTATTCAGCTAATATTAGTTAGCGGTTAGTATAATGCAGTGCTGCAAAGTACATTTAACGTTACTCAAGTAACGTTAACGTTACTGTATTTATGTATAATGTTGAGGTAATTGTGCTTTACTTGAGTGTTTCCATTTTATACTACTTTATACTTCCACATTTCAGAGGGAAATATTGTATTTTCTTCTCCACTTTAGTTGTTTGACAGCTTTAGTTACTTTTCAGATGAAGATTTGACACAATTGATAATATAACAAGCTTTTAAAATACAACATATTGTTAAAGATGAAACCAGTGGTTTCCAACCTTTTTGGCTTTTGACGTCTTACATAAAGCAGTGTGTAGTCAGGGTTAGGGTTAGATGTCAGTTGTTAACAGCTCCACCAAATAGTGATTTTTTTTTTCCCCTCTAAACTTCTCACATGCTTTCATTTCAATAAATGATCCAATGTTTCAGAAAAAAAGATTAGAGGAAAAGTCCAAAAACTGAAAACAGATTTGTGTATCAGAACTTTGTTTTTTCTTCTTTTCTCCCCCATTAATCATCAGATTTATCTGCTGAACCTTTGAATTGTGAATTACGAGAATAAACTAGCTAACTGTATATACACTCACTGGTAACTTCATTAGGTACACCTTACACTTTATGTTTATTATTGAGTTCATAGTGGGTGGTGGTGGTGAACTGGGGTGCATTACATTGAATGATGTTCATAATACTTTATCCACTCCATTAACATGCATGCAAAATATCAGGAACACTTTTCAGTATGTAATGTACTCCTGTACACTCTGCGTGTGTGTAGCTCAGCCCCGCCCTCGGTCAACCAGACACACACCTGCGGTTCTTTATACATCCGTGACACACACACACACACAGACAGACAGAGAGCAGAGCAGAGCAGAAGAAAGAGACGGAGACGGGAATGTAGCCTGTAACAACCACTGCGCAAAGGTTGACGCCCCAAAGCGCCCCGAACACAGCAAAATAATAAGAAAATACAGGCAGAGTCTCTGCAGTTAAATACACTGCTGCACACTTCTAGTGGGATATAAGTGACGATTGAGAGGGATTACTTTTGCATGACTCTTTACGTTGTATTGTAGGAAAATCCTGCATAGTATACCTTTTTAAGTATCTTCCATCACTGGTATAATAGTTGTAGTCGATCGCATGATGCTGTCTAGTGGGGGGCGTACACAAAGTTGGTCTTATTAATTATTCAGTCATGTTAGTAATTTAAAACCTCCTACTAGAACAGTCCTGGCTGTCGGCAGGTAGAGAGCCTCATGCGCTCGTCTGTTAGAAATAGTCTGTCATTAAGGAAAACTACCAGCAATGCAAGACAATTATGTAAGCTCAGCTGTTGTTGTATTGTATCACTATAATGTTTCTTTCTCTCACTTTTTAAATCATAATTTTTTGTTCTTTGTATCTTCAGTTTCGCAATCAGTACGACAACGACGTGACAGTATGGAGCCCACAGGTACGTTAGCTTTTCCCTTTTTTTTCTTTTTTTTTTTCTTCTTTCTAAGTATGTGATAAAGGACATGCAAAGGCTCAGTGTGTTAACAAAGTCGTTCATGTTCGCGTGTGTCCAGGGCCGCATCCATCAGATCGAGTATGCCATGGAGGCAGTGAAGCAAGGGTCTGCGACTGTAGGACTCAAATCCAGAACCCAGGCAGTCCTGGTTGCACTAAAGGTAGGATTTTATTAATGTAACGTCTGCTCTGATTTAAAATGATTTTTGTCTCGCCTCAGTTGTTCTTTTCCTTTGCTGATAATTAGCCTGGTTGTTTCAGACTTCCACATATATTAATGTATATGTTTACCTAAAATAACTTTTTAAACATCCCAATGAAAATGCATTCTCAATGATGTTGTATTTATATCAATTACACTCCCATAAATGCACGTCAGAATCCTACTTTAAAAATCCATTACGCTGAATAAAACATGCAGACCTTCCTTCACCATTAAACATTATTCAATTGGCTTAGAGCTGTCAGTTGATTTTTAAACTCTCATTAATATTAAACTAAAGCCTTAATGTTAAGTGTTGCCTTGACACTTTTTTGGATGTCATTCATGTCGAGTCAACATGACCTTTTTTTTTTTTTTTTTTAATATTTTAAAACACACATTTTCCAGGAAGGCATATATCAAAGTATAATCAAAAGAAGAGCAGTAGATCACAGGAGTGTCTTTGTGTCTGCAGAGAGCCCAGTCTGAACTGGCTGCCCACCAGAAGAAGATTCTCCATGTCGACAACCACATCGGTATCTCCATCGCTGGGCTGACTGCTGATGCCAGACTGCTGTGGTAGGTCACTGATACCTTTTGTTGTGGTCTGGATGAAATTGTGTATTAAGAAACGTAGTTAACATGATGTAAACATCTTCTCTCTCCAACAGTAACTTCATGCGTCAGGAGTGCTTGGACTCGAGATTCGTCTTCGACAGACCCCTCCCAACATCGCGTCTCGTCTCTCTTGTCGGCAGCAGTATCCTCACAAACTGTTAGCTTTATGCTCCGGAGTAAAAATGTCTAATGCTGGTACACTTCAGTGAAAACCTGTACTTTTTGTCTCCTCTAACCTGCATAAGGGTTTAGCCAGTTGTGGATGTTTGAAATGTGAAATTTACCGCCAACTTTCATATTAGCTAGTAACTGAATAAAGTGAAACAAGTAAGCATGGCAGCTGTGATCCTTGACTGAACCCTCAGAAACCCAAATCCCAACACAGAGGTATGGAAGGAGGCCCTATGGCGTTGGACTCCTCATTGCTGGCTATGATGTAAGTTTTCTCACTCCTGTTGTTTGTTAAATACTTCATTATTTCACTTTTTATATCTTTAGGATTATGTCTTGAGGCCCATGTGAAAGAATAAATGTTCTCTGTGATGGTACCTCTTATTTATTTATTTGTTTTGTTTTGTGTTTCCAGGATATGGGACCTCACATCTTCCAGACCTGCCCGTCAGCCAACTACTTTGACTGCAAAGCCATGTCCATCGGAGCACGTTCCCAGTCTGCTCGCACCTACCTGGAGAGATGCATGGACAAGTTTGCTGACTGTAAGATTCAATTCTTTATTTATTAATTTATTTTATTTTTTTCTAGCCTCATATTCAGAAGAAACCAGTTGTAACTAAGAGCTAAGCTGGATCATGATGAGTCAGGCTTTTAGTTCATTTTTGTTCAATTTATATATCTTTTATTTGTGAGATGATGACAGTTTCAGACGTAAATATTTTGGTCATCACCTCATCAGTGTTCTTTAACTGTGTCACAGTCTAACATGGTCTCACTTGCTGATCAATAAGTGAAAAAAAAACATGCGTTAAGAAAATATTCTTTTTGTTCTCAGGTAACCTGAACGAGCTGGTCCAGCATGGTCTCCGTGCTCTCAGAGAAACCCTCCCCACGGAGCAGGACCTCACCACCAAGGTACGCCCGCTCTCACTCCACACTCCACACCCAGCAGATGTGTCGCTACGTAAATCTCACCACACAGAAGATCCGTCATCTTTGTTTTCATCAAGAGTTTTCAAGAGATGTGACACTAATACGAGAGCACAAAACTGAGGTTGTGGGATGAGATGGATTAGTTTAAATGTTGGATGTAATAATACGCGGTTAATTTCAGAGAGAAATGTTTAAATCTTTCAGAACGTTTCCATCGGCATCGTGGGGAAGGATATGGAGTTCACCATTTATGACGATGACGATGTTGCTCCGTTCCTGGAGGGACTGGAGGAGAGGCCACAGAGAAAGGTATTTATCTAATTCAGTCCAGACTCACACTTAAGTTTCATTTTAGACACAACAAATGATTGAACTTTTCAACCATGTTGTACGATAGACTCAGAGTCAGGCTGCAGCAGAACTCCATACCTTCAGAAAACTGTTGGTTATTATGTTTTATTAACCATTTTGGAGTCAAGGCAAATATTTAAAGAGATATTTACATTTAAAACAACAAAAAAAAACAAGACTTGATTTGAGGATGCACCTATAAAACACAACTTTCTGTGTTTCAGGTCGCTCAGCCTGCAGATGAACCCGCCACCGGAGAGGCACCCGACGAGCCAATGGAGCACTGAGGGAAGCCCCGTCGCTCAGCCGGCCAACCAATGATATACCTCCTGTCGTCATGGGGGGGTAGAGTGGGGTTGGCGGGCACAAACCCAGACCAACCTGACACTTATTGCAACCTAAACAGAGCAATTTTTAGAGGACGAAAGATGTTGTTGTGACGTGCCACTTGCTAAAACTGTTAATCCAAAATATTCTCTGCTAACATCAATCATTGTGATGTTGCTTTTGTATGAGTAAGGTGTACCATTATACAAGTAATAAACTCTTTTTTTGAATTAACTGCTTTGTTTTTAATCACAGTGTCTTTTTAAAATATAACTGTGCTACTGCATACTGTGAGAGGAACAGAAATTCAACTAGAAGCATTGAAGGAAATGGAGATTTATTTTGATAATCCGATACATTGATGTGCTTTTCTGAACAGTGAAGAAATAAATTATATAAAAGTAACATTTAAATAGAAGTTCAAACAGCAGGTCTGTTGAAAACTGAAAGGGTCATCAGTGCAGAAGACAACATTTCTCCACTTTACACTTTATCTAGAACAGATGAGACGATATGTGTCCAATAGGTCCCCGTTTTTCTTCTTCGTCATTTCAGTACAGTGCGTTAACTGCATCTCTTTACATTAAAGGTATTAAATGGACATACATGGGTCTTAATTGAAATGTACTTAAAGCATGAATTCATGCAACTTTGAAATGAAGACCACAGAAAGTAAAACAAAAACAAAAACTATTAGTCGTGCTTGTTACATGAGGAACAACCGTCCCTGCAAATTAGTGTTTTAAATACAATGCTGCATTTTTGGTGCATCTGTATTCATGACATGGAAGCCAATAACATAACGGCACATTTTCTTCAGCGAAATTTGTTCAAGTTTGAGCAGCCGGCTTTTTTTTTTCTGGTGTATTTTAAATCATTTGTAGAGCAAACAGCAAATCTTTCAAAGTTTTCTGATTCAGTCTTTCCTGCTCCTCATTTAAAAACATTACTCTCCTCTCTGAACTGATGCTTCCTGTGTAAGTATGATAACTCAACACCTCCCTGCCAAAAAGTAGATACTGTGTTTTCACAACCAGCAGGAGCACTAGTGACCGTTAATTGTTGTCATTGAATTATTTTACATCATATGTGGAGCTGAAGCCACGCTTGAAGCAGAACCTTATAAAAACACTTAGGATTAAAAACTGAAATGAATTTCTGCCATGTGGAGACTGAAATGATTTAATATTTAATACTGAGCATTTTAAAAATGAGGCCCCATGTTCCTCCAAGTGATATCTTGAATGTCAGAGTTTATGACTAATCATTATTTTCATTATTAATGACTGTTGATAAGTTGTTCGGTCTATAAAATGTCAGAAAATGCATCTATCACTGTTTCCCAAAGGAGACTAAAAATAATAATAAAAAATAAAAAAAACAGAAAATATTCACATCTGAGAAGCTAGTTGGTTGTCCATCGACTGATCCACTGATTCTCAAACTATTTCACACTAAGGACCCTTAAAATAAGATAAATGGATAAGATTTTGTCCCAGGGTTCCCCATCTGATAAGATTTTTGCTTTTAGATGTTTTATTACAGAAAGTGTATTAAACCTGTGAACAAAATAGTCATAAATTCTGTCGTTGTGTTACTTAGGGAAGGAATTATGGTGAAAATAAATTATTCCCCTTTTTTCTGGAGACCCCTGAACTAATCATTTAATCAACTAATGTTTGCAGCTCTAAAGTACAGTGTAGTTAATTGATAAAACTGATCTAGTGATATATAATAACCAGTATACAAACTTCTCACTTATGTACTTCAAGTAAAGATAAACAAGGCTGGAAATTCATTTTCATGCTATCGCCAACTTTCATGCTACCGTCCGCGAATTCTGATCAGACCGGATTATAAAAAGCTGCCGTCAGAAACCAGGCCCAGGTTTAAGGTTCAACGCGGTCACGTTGGGAGTCAGTGTAAGTCTTTCTTCGCTCTCCTCCTCTTGTTCCTCCGTCTGACAGTGTTGCTGACAGGTTCTGTCTCCGCCGGCCGGGCGAGATCCTCGATCTTCTCCTGCTCCATGATGGTCGTCATCTTCAACGTGAGCTCCAGCTCCTTCAGGACTCCGGCCAGGTCCTCCTCTGGGACGCCCAGATCGATTTTCCCGCCCCGTTTGTTCGAGTTCTCGCTCTCGTCCGCGCCTGAACCGCCCCGTGAACCCACATCCTCCTCACTTCCTGCTGTAAAAGTAGACTCAGTCACAACGTCTGTATTGGGACTCTCATCTCCTTCAGCTTCTCCTCCACCTGTAACATCCGCAGGAACGTTCTCCACCAGGTCGGCCCCTTCGGCCTCCGTCCTCTCAGCCTCTGTCTCCTGCGGGCCGTGCTGACAGCAGCAGCTGGAATGTTCCCAGTACTGCTGAGACTCCTCCGGATAACCTGTGAAGAAAGTTAAGAGAAATTTAATGAGTCATTCATTCAGCAGGATTTCCTTGAACTTTAGCGATCTGCAAGTCACTCAGTCACAGTCTGGAGCTCCCACGCGTCAGCTTGAATAATCTGTGGCTATAAAAAGGGGTACTTCTAGTTATTGAAGTATTATTTTATAATTGAAATTTGTATTCGATGCACTCACTACAAATCATGAGCACGCCAGGTGTTTTTAGATGCTTTCAGTTCAAGTCAGCACATAATCGAAATTAACTTGCAGACTTAACTTGCAGACACTTCAGAAAGCTGAAACTATAAAAAAAAAACAAAGATCATCATGTTGCCTTTAATTTTAGTAGAAAATTACATTATTTTATTAGTGCAGTTGCAAGTCATTGCTCCAAATCAGCCAAATCTCTAAGTTTCCTTGCTGGTGCACTGAAATCCTTATAAGTGGAAAAGCACTACATTAGGAAATTAAAACCTAGAAGACAAAGAAGGAGCAAACCCAGACGATGAGAAAGGGATTAAGCTGAATTTGATTGTTTTATGCATCAAAAAAAAGTTACTATTAGATGAGAGAATGAACCAGAAGCGACTGAATAAACTCTTTCTACTCACGGCTGTATAACCAAACCAAAAAAATAAGTCTCTCGAAGGTGTTTATGTGCTGTTGTAACAGTGAAACACTGGCTGGTAAGCAGGCTGTAAATCATTTTAAGAAGTTCTTTGAGAAATTTACAATGTCTGGGTCAGAGTCTGATCGATACGACAAGTATGAATATATACGTCTGACGCGCGATAAAAAACGTTGGGATGTGATTGATTGATGGAAGCGTAGTCTTATGAGCCGCGGTTGTTCGGCGGAGGAAGTACAGCAGAGACGTGCCGAGAGGGAGAGACTCAGGACGACAGCGGACGATAACGTTAGCTTGTAAGTACTGACGTAAACTTTGAGGTCAAAACTTGGATTTCTTTATTTCTTCCAGTCACTGAGAGCGTAACAAAGGATCCGAAGAGAACAAGTGGAAGATCTGTCGCTTTATAATCATGTTTTCTGGACGTTTCCACAACCAGGTACGGAGAACTTAATTTTCTAACGCTCACTTCATACGAGTTAGAAAGTACACGGAACTACTCTCCGCAGACTGAAAACGTGACGCCATTTTTAAACAAACTAACGCGAAGGAACATGTCACTCAGAGCAGCGACACGACTCACTGACAGGTTTATATAACGGCTTTTGGACAACGACGGAGGTTTACGGCACAGAGAAATACGATATAATAGGATTTACGGTGCTTGTAAGTGGGATGAATTCATTGTCGGTTTGTGATGAGATTTCTTGACAGTGAGGGAAATAGATGAAAAATCACCAGGCTTATCCTTTAAGGTAGGAAAATGGTGAGGGTTAAAGAAGCCGAGGCTTTAAAAGTTGGAGACGTTACATGACGGATCCCCCTGATCTCCACACTACATAAACAGCACACTACTTTCTGAATTGCCACTGAGCATTAGACGCAGACTTAATGCTTCAGACCCGTCCGTATAAACTGAACGTATTTATCCCCGAAGAGACTGTCCTGACCTTCCCAGTTGTCCTGGGCCTTCTTCTCCGGAGCCATCCCCTCCATCAGCTGGCCCTCCTGCATCACCCGAGTTATCTCCGTCAGCTGCTGCAGGAGACTCTCCTCCTGGTCCGCCGTCACGCCCTTCACCCTGCAGCACAGGACACAAAACTCAACACTCCTGCAAACTACACACACCTTCTCATATTATATATATAAAAATGTCAAAAAATACTGTTGATGTTTCCTTTATTCCACCATAGATTTATGGATTTAACCCATATTTTCAGTGAATTTGGGTGTTGACATTGGTGGGGTTTTTTTTTACCAAAGCAGCTAAATATTTGTGTCAAAAGAACAAATACTCTCACATATCTCAAATATAGGATAGACTGAACCACAGAATTACTTTTTTAAACATTAAATAACAAGATTTATAACAATAAAAGGACACATGAACGTGTTAAAAACAAGCCGCGTGATAAGAGATCGTTGTCTGAAAGTGAGAGACCAAATAGCAGAAGAACAACACGAGAAAAGGAAATTAACTCTGCGTTCATACTTGAATTTATGGGAGTGTGTTGTGTGGAAGAGATTACTGTAATTAAATCAACAAATGGGTTCAATCGAATCATTCCTGTCAGGAAAACAGAGGGAGGAGGCTGACTGATGAAATGACTCCTTCATAAAAAAAATAAAAAATAAAAAAAAAGGCACACACCCACCTGTCAGGACTGTGGTGGGCGTTGGAAACAATGTTCTCCATCACCAGCTCTGTTTCTCTCAGCTTCTCCTGCAGCTGGGCCAGCTCGAAATCAGCTGGAGGGCAAAGAGTTCAAAGGAAATCAAGAACACGTAAGGAAGTTCAAGTTGTTTCGTGACTGCAGAGAAGAGTTGAAACAGAAGTGAAACCAACAGGTGCGAGAAGGTTTAGTTTCCTTTCTTAGTTTGTTCAGAGTTTTAGACACAAGTGTGAGACGCTACCATGGTTGGAAAACGTATATACGTCTTGTCACCCTTCATTTTCTGATGATTTATAAGAATCAATACGCCAGAAAATAACCAACATTCATTTATTTCTCATTACGTTAATGCACCGTGAAGACGAATGTGCTTGTCAGCCGCTGAGACTTGCTGCAAGTTAAGAGCTACAGAAAAGCTTTCATTTGTTTTCAAGAAAATGTTCCCTTGAAGTTGATCATCTGGGTTACACGACTTCCTTTTGAAGAAACACTTTTCTTTTTTATCCACCTCATCTGTCTTTTACAATGACAACTTTGCAATTTTATTACATCAAAATCTAAAAATCCTTCTTTTATTTCGTCCGTCTGTCTGTCTGTGCACTCAGGTCTTTCAGTCAAATCTCATCACTTTAAAGAGTTTTGTTTTCATTTTTCTAACTGTTGTTTTAGAGAATTCATTGGATAATAATGACCTAAGATATTCATAAAGTGCTGCCGTGTTCAGATCGTTACGTTACATCCATCTGGCAGGCGCTTACAATAACTAAAAACAACAAGAGATAGACGTGATCGCAATTTAGAAGCGCAACCGTCTCAAATGAACAACTAGAAGTGTGTTAAAGAGGCGACGGTGTGTGTATTGTTAAAGAAATTAGATGTAAGTGAGTGCTAAAAGTTGCTAAAGGGATTATTGCAACTAGTCAAATGTTGTTGAATGATACTCACTGATCTTTCTCTTCATGTTTTCTGACCGAACTGAAGGAAACCTTCCCTCTGACGGCTTGTTGTTCCCTTTAGACGTGATCTAACAGAGACAATATCAGAGTTAAAACTCTCAAAACACAAATGCCACACAAACGTACAACAGATCCCACAGTGGAGTGTGTGTCTGTGTTTAAAACACTCACAACCTCAACTTCACGTCTGACAAACATCATTATTGTTTTCTTGTTACTTTGCTTTTTTATGGCTTCAATTGAACAGAAGTTTAAAATACTTTGAGAGCAGATTTCACTCCTTAATGCATCTGAAATTAAATGCAGGGCTGTTAAAGGCGTATTAAAACATTATAGGATTGTTTCTCATTCAGCAGCTGTTATGGATCCATCAGCGTTTCACCTTGAACAGTATGTAGAGGATGTAGAGTAAGATCCCGAAGCCGTACACAGGGATGATCTGTCCCGCCAGGTTGGATTTGCCAGCGGCTCCCGCCCCCATCCCCGCCCCCTTGGCCCTGGCTATGGCTTCAGGGTTGTGAGCCCTGGAGAAGCTGGAGGCTGCGGCCCTCTGACTCCGTCCCTCCGGGGCCGCCTGGCGGTGCATCATGGGAGGGAAGCGACCTGGACGTGCAGGAAGAGAAAGACACAACGTGACTGACAGCAGAGAGAGTCAAAGACAATCTGAATTAGAAGCACTAGATGAAGATATATGAAGAACGTTCTCTTGATGTAAGTCCAGGATTTTAAACATATGAAAAATTATTGATGACTTATAGGAATAATAAAATTGCAAAAACAAAAAAAACTGTTTTGACTCATAAATATCATTCTGAAACATCTTCACAGGACAAAAAATATGTATCAGAGTCTAAAACATGATAATTAACAAGTTAAAGGTAATAAAAAACAAAGCTTCTGAATATGATATGGTTAAGAAAACAATAGTTTAAGTGTCATAGTTACGAAAATCTAACCTTTGAGTGAACATATACACGTGTATTTTGGAAATAGAAATAGAATAGAATAGAAATTCCATTTCTATATTTCAACATAGTCACTGTCAAAAAAAAAACAAATATTTCATACTTTGCTTCTTAGATCTTTTTCATTTGATCATTTATTTCTGTTTGATCTGGTTCGTTCAGAGTCTCAAATCTATAAAACTACAACATTGTACACTGATATGTCGCATATCTATATTTGGGTTTCGGACTACTGATCGGATGAAACACATGAATTAAAGATGTGTGCAGGACTTTGGAAATTGAGAGACATTTTTTACATTATTGTGGTGATTTATAAATGAAAGTATCAATTGATTTAAAAAACAACAACAGATTAAAGTTAGTCACAGCCCTTTACTGAATAGAAAAGCATTAAAAATCCTAATTATTTTGCTGTCTGGTTGAAATTTTGGAAATTCTTTGACCTGCTTTTTTTTGTATTTTTATACGGAAGCCAAGAGCGGCCGTGCTTGCAATTATTTATTAATGCTGTTATCTTGAGACCACAAGTTAAATTTATCTCTTTATCTCAAGAGAACAAAAGGCCAGTTTCTTGAGATAATTTATCATCACAAGATTCATCACGGGTGGAGTTCACTCTCATTGGTTCATTCCCGTCTCCCTCACACTGACAGCTCAACTGTTAAGATCAAGCACAAGAAGCCTTCAGGTGGATCTTAAGGTCATATGTTGGTTCTTATTCTCTCTCTTCACCACACTTTCCTTCCTCTTATGACGTCTAATATGATGCTTGAAAGGTGTTGTTTGGTGCATCTCTTACAGGAGATAATCCACCTGCCGTTTAGCCGTGACACAGATGTCATTATAGGTTCTCCTAGATGTGACACTTTCAGCTTAAATCGAGACGCCATCTTTATGCTCTCATTGCACTCCTGATCTCTGATAAACAAAAGTAATAAGAGGAAACAACATTTTGTCCTCTCCTGATAATGAGTCGATTATCTCGTTATCTCGAGATAGGAAAGCTCATTTTCTGGAGATAATGAAATTATTAACTCGTGATCTTTAGATGATAGCATTAGGAAAAAATACTAGACTTAAGGAAACTTGAAAAGGCAAAAATGCTGTCCCAAGTTCTTGTTAACTTTTACAGAGGATCAATAGAAAACATCCTGACTGTGAAAAAAAAAAGGCTGGTATGAGATGTTCAGGGGCCGAGACAGGAAGGTTCTGCAGCAGGTGATTAAAACCGTCCAGAACATCATCAGTACCAGACTACTAAGCATCAGTGATATTGGTGAGGAGCCTGCAAAGAGCCCAGAGGATACTAAAAGACAACACCCACCCACCCCAACCACAGCCTGTTCACCCTGCTGCCGTCTGGCAAGAGATACAGAAATATCCACTGTCGTACCACCAGACTACAGATCAGCTTCTTTCCTCAGGCTCCTAAATTCATCCTCGGCACTCCAATGTAAAAAATAGTTTCATTTTTATGTCTTATTATTTATTAATCCATTTATATAATGTCTGTTTTTGTGAGTGGCTTAAAAGGACTACAAACTACATTACTTCATGCAAACTTGTGTTGAAAAATTAATCTTGAATCTTAAACATAGCAACAAATAGAGAGAAAAAAACAACTGAAAACCAGCTAAAAAATAATAACAAAAATTATACAAGATAAAATACAAACTTAAATGTTTTTATTTTATCTTATTTCTTTATTTGGAGGACAGTGCTCACTGATAAATAAAAACAAACAAACTGTGAATGAGCCAGTTTGCCTAAAACACTGGTTTTCATCAGTTGTGCCTGACCAGATATTTAAAAAAGCACCGTAAAACTTTAATAAAATGATGTATCTTATAAATTTCATTTGATCATAATGAATGTCTACATAATAACTATTTCATTCATCACATTTATATTGATAAATGTAGACCAATTTAGACTAATGGAGTGTTTTTAGCGCCCTCTTCAGGGAGGAGAATGTAACTGCAAGGACGCTGATACCCCGGTAATGCACAGTGCGCATTTTGGCTTCAAATACATAAAAAATAAACATTATATCACAGCCTTATTTAGCTTATAAATCAATAGTTTCAACCGTATATCTGACAGGACATTAAACACCGAGCTGAAGCCGTGTGAACGACAAAAAAGAACCCGTGAAAGGTGACGCACCCTCCGGCCGCTCAGCATCCTTCCTCCCGCGGGAGAGCAGCATTTTGGGGAGCAGCAGTGCGACGCACAGCACGAGACACGTCGCGAGGGTCACCTTCTGAAATGTTGACATCGCCATGGCGGCAGGTAAACGAGGAAAAAAACTACACAATATGTGACAGGTTCACAGTGAGAAAGCGGATGAAACGGGAGCTGGTTCCTTCTCATCCATCGGTTGAACTTCCTTGTTGATTGGAAGGCGATAATTTTTTTTCCTAGGATGGTGAAGTAATGACCCGCCCTCCTCTACCTCTGATTGGCTTACCCTTACCCCAGCCTGAATCTAACCAATCCAAGCAGTGAAAGCAACGTGCATTAGCCAATCAGAGGTAGAGTAGGGCGGGACATGACTTCGCCATCCTAGGAATAGAAATTTGCCGAACGGAAGTGAGCCGAAATGGCAACTGATGCGTTTCACCACGAGGTGGCGCCAAAACACCGTCTTAGAGATTTTAGGCTGATAAATTGATTCAAGATCCCTACCAGACATGTATTATGACATCCAAAAGTACTTTGGAAAAATAATGTGTGTCTGATATGATTTTCTCACAAAAGAAGTCCAAATTGTTCCCTCATTAAAACTTCCAGAATATATCTCAGGCGTTTAACTGCTGAACACAAGATGTGTCTCTTACAATTTATAGTTTACAGTTTCATTAAGCAGACGTTTTTTTTATCCAAAGTGAAGTACATCTGAGAGTTGATACAATACAGGGGAAGAAGCCTAAAGAGGTCAAAACTCCAACTCTCCAGCAACACTTGTAGTATATAGAACAACTTTATTATCAGACCAACATGTTTTGGCTTGTGTTCTTCATCAGGGTCATCATAAAACACATGAAAAACAACATTTAAGTAGAGCAGGTCACACAGGCAATGCATAGAGTGCAAATAGGTCCTTTTTTTCTTTTTTTTTCAGAGCTAGGTCTTTAGTTGTTTCTTAAATATTGAGAGCGACTCCACAGATCAAACAGTTTGGTAACCACAGGGCAAGAAGAGAAGAGTCTGACTAGCGACTGCTGGGGCCAGCTGTGGTGGTGGTGGTGCCAGGCACCTTTCATTGGCAGAGGGTAGTGAGCAGGAGACCTGAATGAGGGAGTTCAGGTAGGCGGGAGCTGTTTTAGTTGCTGTTTTGTAAGCGAGTGTCTGGGGTTTTGAATTTGAATTTTCTCCTGCTTCATTGAAAGTCAGTGTATGCGCACTGGACGCTTCAAGTTTCCACATCACACTTGCATAAGTTGAATATTTCACCAGGATTGGCCTCCAAACCAGTTGTTATGTCAAAAATGATGCTCGTCACCCTGCCGCCTAAAATCAGCTTTTCATGGAGCACAGAGAAACTTTCCTCCTTCATCACTCTGCACAGAGAAGAAGAAAACACTTTTTTGAGTGGAGCAGAGTGAACAATTTCACTTACTAATTCTGTCCAAATTATATTTTATTATATAGTATAGATATTAATGTCAATAAAACATAAATAACATAACATAAATAATTTCTATTTCTATATTTTTGTCTGTTTAATACTGGTTCTACTCCTCCATACTTTCATCTACAGAAACCATTCAACTATCAAAATGTTCAGCTCTTCAAGCACATGTATGCTTGTATTCAGTTTTTTTTCTACTTTTTAAACATATTAAGCTTTTTATGTAAAAAAAAAAAAAAAAAAATCTCCCATTGAAATGAATGTTCAAATGCTCTTCAACCCACTTTTCTTTCTACTTCAACTACATCCATATACTTTCAGCTAGAGACTTCATTTTAGCTTTAAACGGGTCACAAGACTTTCAGCTATTAAAGTTGTGTTCAGTTTTTTGATATCTTTTACGGTTTTTACGCAGTCACAGTTCAAGTTTCCTGAAATTTTCAGCCCTTTTCAGATTTTTATATTAGTGTGTAAAAACCCAGAGAGAGTGATGTCACTCATGACATCACGCTCTGAATGTTCAGACCTTCAAATTTTATCAAAAATCTTGAGCACATTATGATCTTACTCCCACATCTCACACTTTACAAGCACAGTTCATACAGAAAAACATGTCTTCTCCCATCCAATGTTACTTCAATGAAAGTAAAAGACGGCTTTTTAATAGTCTCACAGAGTCCAGTGTTATCTGAGGTATGAATCTTTTTAAAATAAAAGCCCCCAACAGTCACTGTACGCCCAAAAAGGCAACTGTATCTTAACAGGGAAGTCTGAATGAACAGCAAACAATTGTAAAAAGCCAGAGAGTGTTGCAGAAATGTTTCATTTTTCATGTTTCCTATCTCATCAATTGTCTTTTCAACCCAAAATCTTTTAGGTTAGACCGACTGACATGTGGCCGCTCCCTCCATTTGTCATTGTTTTAAAAGTTTTTAGTTGTATTACATGCAAATGAATAGCATTGCTTTTTGCCCCTTATCTATTCATATAAGAAAATAAACAGAACAACAGTGAGTCACCAAATGAGGGAGAGAGGGGAACAGAGAAGGGGTGAGAGACAGACAGTGATGATAAAAGAGAAAAGGCAACTTTATATTACGGTGCTGTAACGTCTCTTAACTGTTGAGATTGTACAAAAAACAGTCCTTTCATCCCCACATCTAAACTGTGTGAGTGTCAGCGTGTGTGTGTGTGTGTAATACTGTAGTCCAAAGCTGATAATTAGTGTGATTACTGCATGCAATCACACTATTGTAGCAGCAGCTGGCAGCAGCTCTCTACAACAGCGGAGTTGGCACATGTGTGAGTGGAGGATGATTTTTCACTTTTTCATCCTCATCCAGCAAATCAATAGGTGAATTCCTTTTTACTTTACTTGGTAGAACAGGCGAAATACATTTCCAGTCGGTTTGAATTGTGCTATACGCCCTTACTTTTGTTATAATGATTTGGTATCATGCCATCTGATCACAACATCAAGAAAAAAATGCTGTTTTACTGTTTTAAATATTTTTTTTATCAAGTTTGTGACATGTCCTTTGAGATTCACTCTGGCTTATTGACCTCAATGATTAGGAGTTTTAGCTTGAATTGATTTCCTGAAGTGAATTTTATTCCAATGAAATGCAAAAGGCGTCGGACTTGAATTAAGTTCTGAAATCATTCTTGCTAACTAGCTACATCTGAACTGTTGCTAAAATAATGTCTTGTTTCAGTGGCAAGTCAACATTTCTGAGTGAAGCTGGTTTCTGATGCTCCACATTAAATCATGAGTTTCATTTTACTTTGTTTTATATGCCAACATCCTTCAAACGACTTATTTTTATTTCGATAATGTCCTGTTGCTGTCTGCATATTGATTTACTGATTAAATAGTTTTCTGCAATTCTGTTGCCTTTAATAAAATGAAACTTTGTACAAAAGTCCTTCATAAGAATCTGCACTGCTACTACTGAATCATGGCACCAGTAGCTCCACCTTGTGGTCATGAGTAAAACAGCACCATACTACTTATTAACACCCATATCTTTTAAAAGTAATACACCATGGTAACCAAATTATGCAAAGTTGTACAGATGGGGATGCTGAATAGGTGTGTTGTATTTGCAGAAATGCTTTGTGAGTTATTTCAGTTGTCAGCATCCGCATGCATTTTTCTTTTTTTGCAGAAAATGCATTTTGAGTTTATTTTTATTTTTGTTTGTTCCCATATTCAGTTTTTCTGTGTTTCTGCGTTGCTCCTTTTTAGCTGTCGACATGCTGACCTAAGCAGGTGGTACACTCCGGGTACAAGATGAGGAGGCCTTATTTCACATTTTAGTTGTTTTGTGTTTCATTTTCACTGTTTCTGTCCATAAAATGTATTTATTTATCCATCATCTTACATTTACTGGCTTTTGCATGGTGTGTCAGCACATCCTTTGGCTATATTCTTAGTTTTATTCACTTTTCTTTATGCTGAAATCTCTCACTGCAATGCAGCAAACCATTTTCTCCAGAGGAATAATAAAAAAAACAAGTTTATCTTAACTAAAGGATGACTTAAGTTCATGGTTCTTGCTGTTTTGCTCCCAATACACAGAATCTAACACTATATTGAGTCAAATCAATTACTGATCATGCTCATTAAAGTGGCATCATGTCATCAGACATGGAGCACTGGGTTTGTTGTGTGTATGTTGACCAAAAAGTGGGGATTCACTGTGAAATGTCTCTATTTTACATTCAAAAGAGAGTTAACTTCATAATAAAGTAGCTTCACAGTAACTAAGCGTTCTTTTCTTTTATGAAAGGACAGCACAGAGCACAGAAACATAAATAATTATCACACTGACTGAAATTAATGTTCAGTTTATTCATTCAAGAAAAAAAAAACAGCTTGGTATCAGAGTAAAAACACAACTACAGCGGGTTTGAAGTCCGACACCGTTCTGTTCCGTCTTCAGAGTCGAGAAACAAAGAGATCAAGCTGATCCTCCTCAGTTGTTGAACTGAGCCACATAATATTTGAAAAGATGTTTCAGTTTGTTTTGGGGCTTCCTGCATGCCAGATGGGTGGAGTTCACCACAAAAAGAGAGCTCGATGACTGCCAGAACGATTCGACAATCACAGGGAAGGTTATAAAGACAACTTAGTATTTTTCTCTGTGATGGATGACTTGGTTGATGATTCGTGTGGCCTGATTGGCTTCCCTCCATCCATCTACTATTTCAAGTTTGGTGAACAGACTCTACAGATTATTTGCAAACACTAGTTGCTCTATGTTTCGTCACAGTCCACATTAAGTGCTCCGTCCTTTAGACAACGTCCTCCTGGTAGTTTCAGTCCATCCTGGTTGACCTCTAGTCCGTCTGATCAGAAATGTCAGTTAACCGCACTCAGCTCCACGTTAAAGAGTTCAAAACATGGGCTGCTGGAAACGTGTCCCATCCGTGTTGTTTTTTCCACACATGCTGGTTCAGTCTGAAACAGGAAGCTGATGAGGACTGCGCTGCTGTGAGTTACTTCTTTCATAGTCCAACTGGCTCACAGTCGTCCCGTTCCTCATCTGCAGAGAGAAGAAAGAAAATATGCAGCGGCTCCAGGTCACTCGGTGTGCTTTGTGTGAGGTTTTGGGGGTTCAATAAAAACATATGATCAGCTTCATATAGCCGCTAATTGTGGTATAATAACAGAAAAGTGATATGTCATGTAATAAATTGTGGTTTTGCATTATGATTAAATGGTTGTTGTTGTTGGCAACCAGTTAAGTCTCACTGTAAATTTTTATTTTGCTTTGTCATCGTTTGGAAAAATGCAATAAATCCAAATTTTAATCAGTATTGCAAAGCCAAATTAAATACAAAACTGAAAATATGATGAATAAGTCTTGTGATATTCTGTATTTTTTAAACAAACTATTAATAGATCCTTAAAACAAGTATCCAAAGTCTGATATAGTGTATTTATTCTTCTGTGTCATATTTTTTTTACCGCAAACTATCAAAAACACATCGGTGAGACACACCATTGCACTGGGTGACGTGTTTCTTCATTACCATGAACACACACACTGTAGTTTATTTTGACTGGATCCCAAATGCACCATCCTGCTGCTGTAAATACTCACTAGAGCACCAATGTGTATTAATCCACCGCTAAAAATAGTCCCCAATAAATACACTTTTTACTCCTGTTTGAGTATTTAGAGTGTGTGTGTGTGTGTGTGTGTGTGTGTGTGTGTGTGTGTGTGTGTGTGTGTGTGACAACAGACAGGGTAGGGAAGTCATCAAGTATTTAGAGACAGACAAACATGTTGTTAGTTTTTGTGTTTTTTAAAAGAAAAACAGAGAATAAAGCTCAATGTCTGCTTCACTAGTAATCCAAGACTGACTTTATGTGAAAGTAAACCACATTCTCCAAACTTTGATAATCTCTTTGAGGAATTAAACTCTTTATGTGAACCAAGAGGCCTTAAATCCCTCGAGTTATACACACTGTGTGCCTTGGCACAGATTTTTTGTAAGACATAGATAATAATGTGCTCACATTGTTTCTGATACCTTGTAAACCCCAAACAAAGTGCCGAACACGGTAAGTCAGAGAAAAGTATCTCTTCCACTTAATGTATCAGTGAACTGATCATTTTTCACCTTTATTATTAGTTAAGAATTGGTCCTCTAGGGCACCCGTAGTCCTCCTCAGACCAAATCTACCTTCTTACTTATCAACAAATGATAAAATGAACATACTACTGCTTTTATTTCATGCTATTCTTGTCTTACATTTACTCAAGTACTGTACTAACATGCAATGTTAAGGTACTTTTACTTTACTTGAGTATTTTCATACTTCCACTCCGCTTCATTTCAGAGAGAAATATTATACTTTTTACTGCATTACATTTATTTGATTTACTTTTCAGATGAAGGTTTTACATAAAATGACATAATGAAGTTATAAATTTTACTGCATTGTTAAATATTAAACTGGTGGTTCCCAAACTTCAAAAAAAAAAAAAGTCAGTGTGTATTTGTGTGTCTCTGTCATTTTCCAGATTTGTCTGTGCTGTTTGCAGTTACACCAAAGAGACACTTTCCCTTACATGGTTTCAAATAAATAAACAGTTTGAGGCCCAAAGAGTTAAACCTCTCCAATATTTCACAAAAATGCAAAGATTAAAGAAAAGTTCTGAAAAAAATATTCCAAGTTTATGTTGCAGAACTGTTTTCTCTTCTTTCATACCAAATCTATCACCTCAAGACCTCTGAGATTTATCTCATGGCACAGTCATGCAGTTTAAACTAGCTCCACCTCCAGCAGCTACAACAATAAAACATTATTTATGCATTGACTCATCAGCATTAATAAGGTACTTTGTTAAATGTATTTAGTATGTGACTCACAGTCAAATTTTCTGCAAAACAAGTACTTTTACTTGAGTACTTTCAGTAGATTTAGCTGTTAATAATTATATACTTTTACTAAACATGATTTTAAATGTAGGAATTTTACTTATAGAAAAGTATTTTTACATTGTGGTGTTGATACTTTTACTTAAGTAAAGGATCTGGGTACTTCTTCCACTACTGGTCTTTTAAATAAATTGACCTGTGGACAATATTAAGAGTTCAAGATTAAAAAACTGGCACTGACAGAAACTCCCCAACATGCTATCTTCTGCAGGAGTTTTGTATGATCAAAAAGCAAAATGCCACTCATCTAATGCGGCATTAAATTTGACTTAATTAAATTTATCTCACGTGTTATCCAGGTTTGGCATGAACAGCATGTCAGATAAGCAAATATATAGCGCAGGAAGGGCGAACACCAAGGAAAAATATACATACAGTATAAAAAGCTGCGGCCCAGTGGCCATATTTATGTAAAGTCTTTGTCGAACGTTGAAATAAATCTCCAAAAAATCCAACATCAACAAATCTATTTGAGTCTTGGGAAACAGTTATAAAGAATTACAGCATTTGGAATCCAAACATCCTTCACTGTAGCCATTTTATCAAAATTACAGAGAGAGTTGAAGCCACATTTCTAGTAGCCTCCCATTTTAACACACTCCAAACTAAATATGCAGCACATGTTTTAAAGATACCTCGTTTCTCGCCTCAGTTAACAATAAAATGGGCTAAAACCACTTGCGTTGGTCCTCTAATTTATCAAACTTTTGATTCCGAAAAAAGGAAAATGATCTCCTAAAGTTCAAAGTTGTTTCAACATGAACTCTGGACGACCTAAAACCAACCAAAGTAAAAAGTCTTCCAGAGTCCATCAAGTGTCCACTGTGGTGTTGTGTATTTTATGAACTGTAGTTTTACTGTTAGTATTATAATGGTAGGTTGGGCTGCTGGTGGCTTTAGGGAATGTTTTTGAACCGGGGCAGACTCTGAAACCTTCATAATTGTGGATTTTGTGGTATTTGTTGCACTTGCTTTCAACCTTCACTCAACCGACCCATCTGCCCCCACAGCCAGCCACTGCTCACACGCCCATCAAGAGGCTCAATAGGGGAAACACTCTGGTCCTGCAGGATTTAGACTACGGACCTGTATAAACCTGCAGGCAGTCTCACGTGTTGGTGGTGTCAAATGACAGTGAGAGGTAACAGAGGACAATGCAGTTACAGAAAAAGGTGTTTGTCTTCACCACTACTGATGCCAGTTTGAAAACTGCAGTGACAGTAAAATCATGTGGCCACTGCATACACCACACTCCTGTGAACAAAAGATACAAGAGAGCGGAAAAAGATGTGATACAGATAAATCAAAATTCCTCTGAAGAGAAGCCTCACTCACAGCTTTTCAAAACACAGTTTTGATTTTGCCCTCAAAGCTTAAATCCACAAATTTCCTCATGTTCAAACTACAGCAGCAATGGTGGAGATATACTGGACTTCAGTGAAAATGTATTTTAACAACCAGGGAAGAAGAACATATATGTTTTTGACTGAAGTGATGAAGTTACATGTGGTGAAATACTGTAAAAACAGAAAGGAGTATTTGCTTTTGTATTGTTTTTCCTGCTTGTTTCTATGATTTATGATGAAACAATTATATAAAATAATAAACTTAATTCTATGGAAGTTAAATATGTAGGAATTCTGTAAAGCAATATAAATTAGTTTGGTAAATTTAAGTAATTGGAATAATTCTTAAAAAAATGTAATGTGTATCATATACTAATGACATCAGCCATAGTTGTACTTTGTTTATTGCTAATTAGTTAGTATGAGTGGTGAAACATATAGTGGTAAACCTTATACCCTAAACATCAGCATGTTAGCATTGTCATGTTAGCGTTTAGCTGAAAGCACCACTGTGCCTGAGTACAGCCAGAGCCGCCAGCATCGTATCTGGATTTGGCGGCGTTTAAAGGACCAGTGTGTAGAGTTTAGTAGCATCTAGGAGAATGGACTTGGCAGAAATGTAATATAATATTCATAAGTATGTTTTAATTAGTGTATAATCACCTGAAAAGTCCTTTATATCTACATAGGGAGCGGGTCCTCTTCTTCAGAGCCCGCCATGTTGCGCTGCCATGTTTCTACAGTAGCCCAGAATGGACAAACCTATCACTGGCTCTAAAGAGGGCCTTTCAAGTTTTTCATGACTTTCATGACACTAGGTCTCTTAACACTTGGAAGAGTAAGGTGAGGTGAGGGGTATTCATTTGGTTGCACAATCTGCAACCTCACTGCTACATGCCACTAAATCCTACGCACTGCACCTTTAAGACCCCTTAAGCGTTTTTTTTTTTTTCTTTAATAAGTGCCTAGCAACAAATCTTGTAACTTTTTGAGCAGGTGCCAATACTCCTCAGTGAATGTGCTCTCATGTGGTTGTGTCTCTCTGGACTGACTGTGTTCAGCAAGCTGAGGAAAACAGCAGCACGTTCAGTCGACCAGCCAGGCAGAAACATGAATGAGCTGTGAATAAACTTACCAATAAGCCCTGTTGTTTAGGACACATGTTCAGTGTCTCAGACAGTGAGGAAGATACGTTCTCTACCTTTATATTGTGATATTGGATGATTGTTTATTCTAAATTATTTGGTATGACTTTTCTAGGGTGAAATATTGACCATATCGATCAACCTGTGGATGACTCCTATAGGATTTAGCATTTAGCTTTGAGGCCCTTCAAAATTACAAGGTTGCGAAATTACACAGGAATCTATGCAGGTCTTTGGTTTTAATTTACAGGAATTCTAAAAAAAAAAAAAAACAACAATGTTATAATTCAGCATGTATTTGCTCAATCCACCTTGATCTGTAAGCTGCGACTTGTGACTTAACAATGACTCGTAAAGCTGCACTAATCAATTTTGCGCTATTAGGGGGCAGAGGAACTTCTTAAGCTGACACACTGGCTCTGGCATATTATCACCTCCTTAAGTTGTAGCCGATAACATGGTGGCAAACCTACTCACACATCCTGCAGACAAAAGGAGACACAGAGCAACATAAGCATTCATTCTGAGTCATGCTTCGGTCCACTCGATGCAAGATGTTCAGTCTTCTTTCGGCTCAGTTTTGTTCTCCACCACCAACTCTTGCTGCTGTTTGATTTTCTTCACCGGCTAGTTGCTAACTTGGTCTGCCGTTTGGTGCTGGACGGGTAGCGTACAGTCACTTAATCAGAGCTTGTTTGCCTGCTGCTAGTGTTGAGCTAAATGAGGCTAAAAAGTGCTGTAGAGCTACAGAAATGGGTGATAATTCTCTGAGAGTCATTGCAAGCAACCACTTTCTTTTTACATGTCATATGAAAAAAAGATTTCTAGAGCATTAAAAGGTCTTACTAATATTTACTAGTTTAAACTGTTGGCGTCTGGTTTGAAGATTTTGGCAAACACACTAACAACGAGTTTGGTTTTCTGAGTTTGAAAGTAAATCAGTTTTTTTTATAAAAAGGGTGGTGGACACACTGACACATTTGGCTCTCAACTTTCTTGAAATGAAAAGATACTCAAAGACTTAAAGTTATTATTTAATTATCAGACAGCGATCCATTTTCTTAAGCTGTCCACAGAATTGAAGACATGTTTATGCATCTGTGCTCAATGTCTTTTAATGCAGACATTTTCAAAGATAATACGCTGAACATATCTTAGCGTGGATTCTCTTGCTAATGTCAGGAGGCCCCGGTTTGAAGTCTCATGTCTACATATGGTCTTATTTGGGATGAGCTTCTGAGTTCACTTGTATACCTTCCAGATATCTGAGCGCATGGTTTAGTTCCAACTGTCAGAACGGCTGTCGAGGACTGTAATTCATCGTCATCAGAATATTACCTCTTATTGAGGCTGCCTCTCAGTGCTGCCGTTAAGATGGCCTCCTTCATAGTCCAGCTGGCACAGGATCATGTTGTTCTTGAGGAAAAACTTGTCTCCCACGCAAAATCTGCGGAGAGAAATAAAAATATGGAACTGGGTCTTGGGTCTCGCATGAGCTGAAGTGAATCATGAGGTCCCAGAGGAGCATTTCAGGCATATTTTCAGCACACACACTGCTATGGTAATCAGAAAATTAATCTTGTATGATTGCTGCCTGATTAACTATCCAACTGATATACAAAGTCTTTAACCCCTTGAGGTTTTTTTCAGGCTGTGCGGTGAAAATTTCATCACATTCTGATTACAAAGCATTGGTAATACCCTCATAATGACCATTGAGTTCACCTTCCAAAGTGCACTTGTACACCTCCCAGATAAGTCAACTGAATTTGATCTCCCCGGCTAATTGCTCCCCTAATCTTACCTCTGGCGGCAGAGCTGACAGGCGAAGCAGTCTAAATGGTAGACGTTGTCTCTGGCTCTCATCACCATCTCAAAAGCAGGGATCAGCTTACTGCAGGCTGCACAGTTCCCCGTCACCCCAAAGAGCCTGCAGAGAGAAGGAGGGCGACAAGCAGACCTGTAGTCTGGACGTACTTAGATACATTTCAGCCAAGAGCTAAAAGGGGGGGAAAAAGCTTGAAATAAAAGAGAGGACAAGCCTAAAAACTAGTCCAACAGTCCCCTGTCTGAGTGTCACAGATGTTGCTCATGCAAATAATTACTTTAATCACTGTTTTAGAGTAGTGAACATTTTCTATGGCGGTTTCTGCTCCTAATAATGCAGCGCTCAGATCGTATTATAGAGAAGCTTCCAAGTGGTGCAAAACATTCAAATCGGCCTTCTAGTTGTAACTATGAGTAGAAGAAGAAGTTTCTCAGTTTACTACCATAGATGAAAGAGAAAAGCAGTAAATACTGACATCTCAGAAACTAGATATTTTTGGTTAAAAAATGACACAATTAATTAATCATAAAAAATAATTGCTGGTGAACTTCATGTTGATAGTCTAACTGGTCATTAATCAACATTTCTGCAAAGCCAGAGCTGTCTGCAGTTAAATGTAAATAAAACCCAGTATTGATCCAAACATACTCAATAAACTGATTACAGACATGGACCTGGATAATTTATTGGTAACAACTTATAAATGTGGTTCTCAAAGTTTTTATTAGCTATCAAGGAACAAGAAACAAAAACAAATTGACTAAATTGACAAATAAGTTACTTGGGAACTTTAAAGGAACCGTATGGGACAATAAGTTCCTGGATATCTTTGAATCAGAAATTGAGTGGCACAAAACCTACTTATTAATTTATTTCATATGTATTTGTTACAGTATTTGTGTCCTCAAGTGAAGTGGTGCATCATACCGATTAATGCATATATACAGATATCTAGGAGCTAATCATTCTGTACTTTACTGTAAGTCTGTACGAGTAACATTTCATAATATACCACATAGTCCTAGATTCAGATTAAACTACTTATCAGCTATTTATTAATTGCCAATTAAATCCTGGTTAGCTCCTTATTCATTCCTTGATAACTACTACAAAAAGTTAATTTAAGAAAAATAAATGAATTTAAATTTAAGAGTTAAGAAAGGTAAGTGAGTAAGGTCACAATGAAAGTAAAAAAAGCTAATTTAGCCTTCTTTTCCGCTGGTGTATAGGGTGTGATTAAAGGCTTAGCAGTGCAGGTAACCATCCTTGAATAATACGTCATTGTAACAATGTTCTTTGTTTTCTGCCAGCATGGTATGAAGGCAGAGTTACTTCTTTTTCTTTTCTTTTTTTTTTCTTTATTTTAAGAAACTACTGTTGCTGCTTCTAGACACTTCATTTGTTGTGAAATATGTCTGCCACATGAGAGCCGTGCCGCAGGAGCCACTGAGTGTTCAGAACATCAAATATAAAAGCTTTGATGAGCTTAATATAACTTGTATCACTGCGGCATTATATCAGCAGCAACACAGAGAGATTCCTTGATATGAAAATGTCACGATTTATATGAAAATGTCACTTTCTTTAAGAACCGAATGGGTGTTTTTTTCCTCATTACACTGACTTTACAAGCAAGTACTTGAGAGTCAATTTATTACACCCTGAAACGAACAATTCATCTGGCAACATTTGAACTGTGTCCTCAAACTACCTGAGAACAAACCCTGTGTTGTTTTAAATGCTATGTGACTCAGTGCTGACCAGCTGCAGATTGCCTCACCTCTCATTCACCTCTAGAACAACGAACAAAACGGCTCCCTAAGTGCCTGACACACATGAAGATAAGTGGCTGCTGCTGATTTCCATATTCCATTAGAGGCCAAATAGAAAAGGAGGTTTGGGAGGAACCGTTATGAAAAACGACATCAGCGGAGGGAGGGGGGGAAAGCGTCGAGCGCAAGTATCCCAGAGCTTCGGTCAACAAATGAAAAACGTCATCAAACGAGTGACCAACGCGGGAACAAAAGCGTGTCCTAATTAACAGAATGTTCTGATCT
This sequence comes from Euthynnus affinis, assembly GCA_029490765.1. Classification (NCBI taxonomy): domain Eukaryota; kingdom Metazoa; phylum Chordata; class Actinopteri; order Scombriformes; family Scombridae; genus Euthynnus; species Euthynnus affinis. The sequence goes on along the minus strand of CM055844.1, from coordinate 8,618,191 downwards.
AACGAGCCTGAGTCCTGAGCAGGCACCTGGTGGGTTTTTTTTCCTTCTTAACGAGAGTACGAAGCTCAATGCTAATTCTCTACTAATGGTCCAATTAAAAGAAATCACATGGTTTTAATCCTGCTCTTCAAAGGCTTTTGGTCTGCACCCTCGCAATGATGAGGAAAACAGGAGGCAATCTAGCCAATTTAACTGTCAAAAGGGGTTTTGGTCTCTTAAGTGCAGCACAGCTAATGAGAGACTTAGCTCCAACCAAATCCAGCTGGATTGTACATGAGACTAACACATGAGTTCAGCAATGTGGCTGAGATATCAGGAGTTCTCCTGCTGACCTGACACCAGACGTCGTTATTTCAGGCAGGAAAATCAAGGGTATATAACTCTCAGAGGAGCTGTTTGAACCAGGTTTTAAGTCTGATTAGAAGTGGTGTCATCAAGATTCATGGTCAAAAGACTGTAAAAGATGGAAAACCTGTTTAAAATCCAAGTATATTTACAACGTAGGCTACTTACTCATATACTCATTGTGCATCACGAGAGATTTTAAAAGGAGTTGTTCAAACAATCTGAAACATTTATCTTTATCTGGAGGGTTCGGAGCGAGTGTTTGAAGTGTTTTATAGTCTGTTAAGTGTTTCAACATAAACTCCCTGTACTATTACATAGCAAGTACAAGCTTGGACATACTACAGTATGGCGTTTCCTTGATTTGGAGCAATGTAATGAAAAAAAAAGCTATAGTTTAACATTTTGGGAAATACGCTTACTCGTTTCCTTGCCATTAAATGAGTTAAATGAGAAGATCGATACCTTTTAATTTGTTGCTGGAGCCAACAGCCAGTTAGCTTAGCTCAACATATAAGACTGGAAACAAGGGGAAACAGCTAGCACCTTTGGCTCTGCTCTAAGGTAACAAAATCTGCCAACCAGCAGCTCTAAAGCTCACTAATTATAACATTATATCTCGTTACAACTAAGGTGTAAAAACGACAATTTGCTGTTTTTACGAGGGGTTATGTGCCGGGCGATTTCATGGCTGGGAGTAGAGACTTAAAGTTACTGGTCTTACATAACATAACACATAACTCCTCGTAAAACAGCAAATTGCCAATAGACAGGGCCAGGATTTTCCGTTTTTATGCTAAGCTAGGTTAACTGGCAGCTGGCTGCGGCTACGTATTTAGCATACAGATTTAAGAGTGCTATTTATCTTCTCAACAAACTCTCGTCACTTTGCTCCCCAGTCATGAAATAACCCGGCACATAAACCCTCATAAAACAGCTTAAAATAGTTGTTTTCACACCTTGGTTGTGACAAGTTATAATAATTATTAAGCTTTACAGGTGCTAGTAGGCAGATTTTGTTACCTTTGGGCAGGGTCATTCTAGCTATTTCCCCCTGTAGGCCTATCCAGTTTTATATGCTAGGCTAAGCTAACCAAATATCAAACTCTTGGCATAAAAAAAGTGTATTTTAATGAACAATTCCTCTCCTGGTATGACTGTGTCTCAGAGAAGTCCTCTCATCTTGGTTTTGCATATTTCTGCATTACCCAAATGTTCACATCTGTTTCTCTGTTGCTCTATCCTTTCATTCCTCTCACTTTTAACTGTTTATTGTCTGATAAGTAAGTAAAATTGGCACAAAAGTGATCATTAAACAGTTAAGATCCACTGTACTGGCTTCAGACTGTATTCCTTCTACAAAGACTTGAAACATAGTAAAAGCTCAGCTGTCTGACTATTCTGTTATATTAAAAAGTGTTCACTCCAAACTGTGTAAACACACTGTTGATTTTTGCTTTCTTGAGTCGCCTACAGCTCTCCTAACTCTCTCTATCTTCAAACTAGTTCACAAGAATGTAATATTTTTACATGTGCAGTGGAAGGCAGGAAAGTGTGTATCAGCAGAAGACATTTAGCATCCAACATGATGACTCAAAACAGATTCAAGTAACATCCAAACAAGGATAAAACATGCTTGGACTCATATTTTATTTTTCTTGAGGTAATTGAGTTTATTGGGCTGTAAATTCGTTCTCTTCTTTGCACTGTGTGTATGAGAGCTACTGGGAGTGAGAGTCAAATTCCTCAAATGTGTCAACATAGTTGGCCAATAAGGCTCTGGGTTCTGGGTTTTGTAAGGAACGTGTCACAACTTCTGGGTCGTTAAGTTTGGGGTAAGAAGACTTCATTTGTTAAGTGCATTTTGGCTGTTTGTTTCTGAGTTTGTTTTTTTGTGTATTATCATGGTGCATGCAGGAATGTGTTTGTACATTTTTCAGGCAAAACTAATGAGCCTTGATAGGAAAGAAAGACGCATCTCATGCCACCGTCTGTCCTCAGGGAAGTCACAACCCCACAGACTTTGCCTACTCGAATTCCTGGATAGTTTCGAGCAAATAAACATCTCTGTTCCCATAGGAGTCCTGTTTCTCTGATAACCATTATCATTATTTTACTTGGATGGCAGCTCTTTTAATCTTTTGTTTCTTCAACATACAGAAAATTCCGCACTCGACCTCTAATTATAACAACAGTTCTCCATTTGTATCAAAGATGCAAAACCCTTCATAAAATAAATGTAATTTGAATGTTTATCTTTCCCCTCTGGCAGTCACAATCCACCTGTGGCAGCCGTACCTCAAGTAGTCCCTGCGGCAGAGGATGAGATTGGCCCGGGTGTAGAGGGTGGAGCCCACCCGGCCCAGGCGGCAGTCACAGCAGGCACACTTCAGACAGTCCTCGTGCCAGTACCTGTCCAAGGCCTGCAGCATGAAGCGGTCTCGGATCTTGCCGTTGCAGCCGGCGCAGCCTCTCGGCTTCTCTCTGGACTGGAGGGACACGAGAGACACACCTGGCGGGAAACAGTCCAACAGGTAGAAAACAAACGGCAAGGACGGACACAGAGGCAGCTGGAGTTAAATTTGTGGGAAGAGAAGAAGCCTTTGCAATTTATTCATATTGAAGTCACAAAAATATTGAAATAAGCAACATTCAGGAGATACAAAATGTTACAAAGAAACATTTAATCATTATAAATTCTTTGCTGAATGTCACAGACACTACAATAAATGTCAGTAAATTGCATTGATATCTTCTTTTTTTTAAAAAAATACCCAATTAGGTCATCTTAAATGCAGCAACTACTACAAATATTAGCCCCTATAGGAATATTACATAATTATCTTGGGCAAAAATGCCTAAAGCAGCTGTAAAGTCATTATTAGGTACACAGATAGACTTCAAGTTCAGTGGTTTTCTGTAATGGAGGACAAGAAAATAGTCAACTTCATCCTTAATCTTCATGAAAGTATTTCCCAGAGTTGACTGATCATTGTTTTAATTGTCAAACTGTCTGCAATCTTTCATTTCTGTTGCTTACAATCCTTCCTAATCTTAAAATGTTTCTCTTCTGCCTTCTTTTATAATAAACATTGAATAAAAAAAATAAGGAAATGTGCATGTATATGAGTGCAAACAGCAGACAGAAAATGTATCTAAGCTCTCTGTACTCACTCTCCTCCTTGTCCAGCACCATCCTTCTGGCAAACGACAACAATCCAACTAAATGCCAGCCGATCTTCTCCTGCGTGCGAGATAACACTGTGTACAGCAATGATGCACAAAAGAGAAGGTTTGACACTAAATTACAGTATCAACGCGGAGTCGCTCAAAAACTTCAGCTCCGCTCCTCATTGTCCACGAAGAGAAACAGCCACAGAGAGAGAGAGACAGAAAGAGAAAGAGTCCCCCCCTTTTTTTCTGTGTCTGAAGCTTAAAAATAGCCCCGCGGATGGAGGAAAACAGCTTGTCCGGCCCGGGTATCACCTTGCCGGCAGGAGAGGTGTCCTCAAAAATCAAGAGTGCCTGAGCCTTATCTTAGCTGATGTCAGTGCATAAGCATTTCTATGTGTGTGTGTAAAGGCTGCGGCTGCTCCTCTCAAATGAGCTCTCCTCCTCTGACTGAGCCTCTCTCTCTCTCTCTCTCTCTCTCTCTCTCTCTCTCTCTCTCTCTCTCTGTCTGCAAAAAAAAAAAAAAACTCCCACAGTCAAATGGGGTTTTTTTTTTCAATGCTGCGTGCTAATTATATAAAGTCATTATGCTCAGATCTGATAGTAACCGCCCCCTCCCTCTCTGAATCAATTATTCAATAGACAGTCACACACCAGGACAGCCCGGGCCTGAGGTGTTTTAGAATGAGCTTATTCAACTCCAAGGACACCAATTATCTCCAGGGCGCCCTGTAGTCAAAGCTGTGGCTTTTCAGCACAGCAGATGCAGCTCCTTGTGCGCGTGCGTGCGTGCGGGCATGCATGTGTGTGTGTGTGTGTTTATGCATGTGTGTCAGTATGTTCATCCTTGATATGTTTACTTTTTTTTCCCTTGACACGTTGGATCTTCTTATATAAATACATTATTAAATTCACTGAACTAGAAGGAATATTATAGGGTGATTGTAGGAATGTTATTAGACTATAAGATAAAAACACTAAAAAAAAAAAGCTGTTATGGGTCTCTTATCATAATCCTGGTGGTAGTTAAAAGTGTATAAAGTAGCTATAAAGTCATAACAAAGTCAGTAGTATTGTATAGGCTGCTGCGTAAGAGACGCCATAAAAATACCATAAAGCAGTCAAAGGTCACTATAAAGTCACAAGAGCTATATTACAGGTCTGTGGGAATGTTTTTGGATAATTACAGGGATATTATAGGAATGTATGTTTTTTTTGTTTTGTTTTGTTTTTTAAAAAGCCTGTATATGAGCTCTTCTATAGTACTAATAGTGGATCTGCAATGCTGAGTTGGTAAATATATTTACTATTTTCTGACATTTTAAAGGATAAAGCTGACAATTTTCTATATTTTTCTGTCAACAAATCTCATGTGAAAAGCCAAAACCGGCAATGAATCGATCTACTTACAAGTATTGTGTGTGTATCCGAAGCTTAATATACGTAATTCCTCTGGGCCGTAGACCTCTGTTGTTGCCTACAAATGATTAAAAACACATCAGTGAGCCACACCGTTGGACTGGATGACATGTTCCATCGCCACTGTTATAATCCTGTGTCTTCCTAATCTGCTGCCACTCTCCCAGTGGCTCTCTCTTTCTCTCTCTCTCTCTCTCTCCCCCCCCGTGTGTGTGTGTGTGTGTGTGTGTGTGTGTGTGTGTGTGTGTGTGTGTGATTGTGTAAGTGGAGACAGGTGTGCCTGAGTCAGAGCACCACACCAGCTGCACCTCATCACTGTTATCAAGCTCTCTACAAATACCCAGTTCTGCCACTACCACCCTGCCAGATTGTAGCCTCTGCTTCAGTCAGTGTTACTATGCTTCACTTCTGGCCACTTAACCTACATTTATCTAGTTTTCTTCTTCTTCTTCTTCTTCTTCTTGTCGTTGTTGCCTGTTTTTCCCATGCCTAACCCTGTTTCCTCCCTCCTGCAGTTCCATCTGCTCTGTCTCCAGCCCCTTGTCTTGTCTCTGCTTCCCTGCCCTGCCCTGGATCCTCACTCTTCCCAACTTCTAGCCCCAAGACCCATCCACAAGTTCCTGACTTCCAGCCCAAGCCTCAGCTCCTGGTTCCCAACTTCCAGCCCAAGCCCCAGCCCTCAGTTTCCCTATCACCAACCCAAGCTCCCCCAGGTCTGCATTCCCTTTCCCCAGTTTTTACAACAAATATCATATCCCCCCCGTCTCATTATCATCAAGTGTCTACGCTTGGGTTCACCTGCATCCATCCCACGCGACAACCACAGAATTTGAATATGTGACTTTGTTTAGAAACTGCCCCAAAGACTAATAACTGTGATAAGATTGTAACTGTCAGGAGAGCAGTTCTGTCTAAGTCGGACGCCACACCCCGAGCATGTGCGGGAACACGGTCCTGTTTAGTTCATTATGCTACGTCACACCACATCCTCTTGACTTTGTTCTGAACTTTGAGAAATGTATAATGTAGTACAAGAATACCATAAAGCAGCTATAATATGAACTCCCTCCGTGGACATTTATACTCTTTGTATGAGGTTAAAACACCCAAAAAGATGCAAGAACACAGAAATTTGCCCCCAGTTGAAAATGTTTCAACTAGACGGGAAAAAATTTGCATGTATCGTTGGGCTTTATGACTCTGTTTCATGACTACTACAGACCTTTACAGCCCTTTAGTAGAGCAGTAATACAGGAGAGGATAACACTATTATAGCTAAAAGAAGTGACTAATCTCAGTAGTTTGATACATTTACTGTAAGTGTTGGTACATGAATATTATAGTGATATCACTGGATTATAGAGGACACTCTAAACATATAATAAAGCAGCTATGTCTGTATGAACTCACTGTTAACTTGCTATATTTAAATGTACAAAATTTGAAATTTGGGGGATTTAAATGTATGATTTTTAGGAGATATTGTTAAGGCAGCAAGAAAAACCATTGGTGAAAAGCAGCATTCTCTGTCAGACATGTATAACAGCACAGAAAGCTGAATCCATCCTATCAAATCCAGGCCATCCTCTCTTTAAGAAGTCTGCCCTCTGGTCAGAGATAGAGGTTGTCAAAAATAAGGTGCAACAAGTTCAAGTTTTTCGTTTATCCCATGTGCAATAAGTGCTCTTTAATTCTAATACACCATAACCTGCCTCTCGATTCCTCCCCGCAGCTTAGCACTTTGTTTGTTTCTTATCTTATCTTATTTTTTCATGTTGTCCTTACCTTTAACATACATCCTTATCGTCTTAATTGTGTGTGTATAGCGCTGGCACTTTTAATCTTCTTATTGTATGTTTGTGTTTTTTCATTGGGTTTAGGTATAAGGTAAAAAATTCACTATGAAGCTGACTTATGAGGCTTATTTATAAAGTACATTTCATACAGAAGGGAATTCATCATGCTTTACAAAATGCAAAAGAATATAAGAACAGGAATAAGGGCAATAAAAAAATCAAAGTACTGTATATAAGATTGATAGAACAGCATAAAATTAGATTAAAAAAAAGTATTAAAAATGCAGCATAAAGGATCAAACTTATGAGGTGCAGCTTTAATTTTTAATTAAAAGCAATGACAAACCGATATGTCTCCGATTTAAAAGTAGATCTACCATACTACCATACTGACTGTTAGGTTTTAGGACTATTATTAGCCTATTGAAATATGAATACATGAGATGAATACACTATAGAGCAGCTAAACTCACTATTAGACCTACCACAGACAGCAAGTTCTTGTCCTTGTATTATAAGGACATTATAGGAATACCAAATGGTCTTGGAACTCAATGTGAGGTCCCAGACCTGCTGTAAGCCACTATATTGAGGATTTAGGAATCAAAATACCATAAAGTATGGTAAAGTCATTATTTAAAGTTAATCTTGAGCAGCATATACACATTATTAGTCCCTGTAGATAGATTATCGGAACAATATAATGATTTTCATTGGGGTTTTCAAGGCCAGTGGCTACTCCGGTCCATAAACAACACTGCAGCCTGCTTCCAAATAGATCATCCAGCCCTAAATCCTCCTCATTAGACGCTGTGGTATAAACAACTGTTCTAACATGGCCTCTGGATCAGGTCACACTAATTAACCAGCACCATCGACCGACTATTCTCTCATTATCCGCCCTCTCATCTGATCGCATATAGGCCGTCAAGACAGCTAACGATCAACAGACTAATTAATCAGCTGATGAGGTGCAAGTGAAGCTCTGGGTTCCCTCTTCATTTGTGAGACACATGGGAGCTAATTAGTTCAATTATTAATGCATCTAATTAAATAGTTTCTCTGGGTGATCATGGTTACAGTCTCATATCAGCTGCAGTGATAAATGGATCCGCGGTACGTTAGACCCCTCTTGTCCTTATTTTGACATACATCAACGCCAGCGCAGCTTTTGGCCCTGGCTAAACATTACAGGCTATTCACAGGCCAGGGGCCCATTAAGCTAATTGCGCTAAAAGCAGTCTGTGGCTGGCATTAAAGGTGAGCTGTGGTCAGGGCTCTAATTAGCAGTCTGTGAAAATAGGAAGCCTTTTTGGCCATCTGCTGCGGCTTGCCGTGCCGTCATGTCCTCTGTGTGAAAAGGGCAGAGACAAATTTAGACGATGTTTAGTGGAAGGACTGTTTGTCAGATACAATGCCATGACAGGCCGGGTCACTGGGAGCACATTTCATACAGTAACAGCTGAATTTAGGGGAGGGAATACCAGAAAACTACTGCAATTTGTGGCAGGCTTTGTATGTGAAACCACAGCCTGCTGTTTCTTGTTAGACTTTAGACAGTGAACCCATTATTTTTTTTTTTTTACCATCTTCATCTAGTTTACATTTCCATAATTTTCTCACACATGCCTTAATTAGATCTTTTTCCTCACTGAGTTGCAAAGTTTGGAGTGTTAAACTCTTGTTAATTATCGTCCTGACTAACAGAGAAGCTGTAGAGTGAGTAAAAAGACATGAATGTGAGAATAAAGTTTGTTTTCCAAAAAAGAATAACATCTAAATCAATCTCTTTCCAGTACACTTGATTAACAAACTGCACTGACTGATGTGTTTTCTGGAGCTGCAATAATAAAAATTTAATTGATGAGTCAATCGACAGAAAAACAATCAGCAAACATTGATGATCGATTGATCGTTATCGTCATTGTTTAAGCATAAAATGTCAAACATTCGCTGGCTCCAGCTTCTCAAATCCAAACATTTTCTGCTTTTTTGTGTTTTTATATATTTTTGGATTGTTGGGTTTTTGATTGTTGATTAAACAAGACATTTAAACACCTTGAGCTGTAGAAAATTATGACATTTTTCACTATTATCTGACATTTCATAAGTTAAACAATGAATCGACTAATCGAGACAGCAAATTAATTGATAATGAAAATAATTGGTAGTTGCAGCCTTCGTGTTTCCATACTTCCTATTGACACTGGAGAAATTAAGTAAATTTAATTGACTGACAAGAAATCAAGGCCACAGAGAATGCATCAGTGAATGAAACTTGTCATTTCCTGCAAAATCAGATTGCGATCAAATGAGGGAAACCTTTGCTCAAATCAAATTAAAACATCACATTTACTTGAATCCATCATTTAACTCTCTTAAAGCTGTTTTTCATTCTGGACTAAACAAAACCAAATGGATCCATTTAAAGATATAAAGAAGGCGTGATAACCTTGACTAGAGGTGGAAAAATATTGAATAAAAGAACACTGACAATTCGAACGTTTTGATGTAAGCTTCACAAACAAAACGGTTGTTGTGATGCTGATTGAGCTGAGATCCCAAGAGGTTCGACCACTCGGGAGGGTGGGGATTGTTTCACTCCCTGAGCTGGGTGGGAAAGGTTAATAAGGTGCCTTTCATCAAAGCATGTAGTCATCAGTGAAGCTTCTGTGGTTGTATTGGACACTTTCCAGTTCAGCATGTGGATCTGTGTATTGAGCAGCGGTGGCCTAAAAGTCACAGAAGATACTCGTGAGTCACCAGTTTGATCCCCAGACTGACAAGCTAATGCCACATTCATACAGATGCATTGGTCTCATGATAAAGTTGGTCTTTATACTACAAGTGTTGCTGAAGTTTTCACTGTTTTGGATTTCTCTCCTTCTCCACACACCTCTTATGTAGATGAAGTTGTGCCAGAAATTCCTGCTCCTCTGGTTGAGAAAATTTTACGACTTGCGACTTGTTCATGTCGTAGAAAACTCAAGACAAGTTGTACGACCACAGAGTTGATTCTCTTAGATTTACAAAACACTCAGCATTTAGAATATAACTATGTCAATTCAATTAAGCTTTAACTACATTGCATGGCAGACTCTCGTAGACGTGAGGTGTCTTATGACTTATATATGCCGCGACTGAGGCGCCCTTGAGTAAGACTGTAAATGTGTCAGTATGTTTCACCAAAGTGAAGCACCTGAATTCACTTTCGGAAACCAACAATCAGACATTCATGCCCTCTTCATGAAGTCTATTGCAGGTGTTTAGGGGTGAAAACATAAACAGGGTGTGACAATGATGTCTGTCACTTTTCACTTGGATGACCAAGTGCAAAGCTTTCAAGAAGAGACTGTCCGAAAGTGACCGTCATTATCCTCGTTTGAGCGATCATTGTGTCTCGCCTCCTCTCCAGCTTTTAAACCTGCCTTCCAATACTGCCGTTCAGGACAGCTATAAAGCTCTATTGTCTTCAGACGTGTATGAACTAGTTTGTATTGAGCATACTGACACCTTTAGGCCCATGGCTGAGCAGCTTAATGTGAATGTGTGCAACTGTGAAGTCTCCCTGGAAACAAACAACATGGAGAAGCAGAAAGATGCACTGTATGTGTGTTCTTTCATTTTAGGGAAATCAAGTTTTATTCATCTGTTCCTCAAAATAAAGGTTGCTATTTTTACTACAGATTGCTCTTTTTTCTCAGCTCCTGCGGTGGCTTTACAGTTAACACAACTCTCAGGCAACATGTTTTTTGTGATTGACATCTTTTCAACATGAATGACATGTGCTTATGTACCAAAAGCCTATAAACAGAGAGATGTGAAAGGTAGGTAGCAAAACAGTTTTTCAAAAGTATTTCAGACAATTTCTGTGGAATTTGTACCAAAAAATAACAAAAAATAAAAGTAGATAACCAAGATGACAACTTGGATATAATATCATATCTAAACTAGTGCTTTTTCACATAGCCTCTAAAAAAATCTTGTCCGTTTGTCCATCTCACGTTAATCAAGTCATGAAGGTCTCTGGACACACAACGTATAAATCCTTTCATGAAGTTCAAAAACCTGCCACATATAAAGCACCGTATAGCCCCTGTCATGGATCATAAAGCATCTTTGGTACTTTCTGACATTCTCGGGCAATGTTCCTCCGCTGCAGATGTATCCTGCTGCACTTGAAGGGGGACGTCTTTGATCTGTCAGCGTAAAACTTGGCAAGACGACTTCAAATACAGTTGTGCAAGCACAAACCTTTCCAGGATCGGAGCACAATGTAACGCAACACGGCTCTTCACACCTTCTGTGTCGGAATAGGACGAGACTTAAAGCGTCTCTTCAGGGCTTTAAATTCAAGGTGATTCTGAGTAAATGCTGCATCTTCTTATTTTTATGTATTGATATGTCCATAATCAGTAAACCACATGAAAATCATTACGTAATTAATTATTTATTCGACTGCTTTAAAGGCACACATGTAGTATTGTCAATATTACAATGACAGCAACACAAGCAGCAAGGAATCTTGGATTTTTTTCTCAACAAGAAGACTTGATACACTTGGACTGCCGTAACTTCTTACAAGAAAGGGTTCAAATTATTTATTATAGCTGATTTTGCTCATGAGGACCACTGTTATATTAATTGACAGCAAGATAGTCGTATCAGTTTGTGTGCAAAGCCACTGGCTCCGCTCTATTCAAGTGACCCAGTAAGCCACCACAGTGTGTCAGTGAGCCAGCATGCACAATACAAGTACCAACAAACCAAAGCAGTGAAGTGGAATGAAAAAGGCCCACTCAGCAACTGACAACAAGAGCCTCGGAGTGATACCGAGTGCTTTATCAGATTCTCTTTATTTTATGGGTTTTAACAGCATTACGACTGGGAGATACCAGCATCTTACAAAACAGAGTGCAGGTACTGACAGCAGTGCACAGACAGCAGGAAATCACATTTAGTGTAAAAGGAGACTGCAAGACACTGAGTAGGCTGCGGACAATTCGTATAACATATGAAAGGGATTACATATGATTCCTTCCACAATACATACTTTGAGAAAAGGAAGAAAAAAAAATCTGCCTTACATTCATCCAGTGTTTAATAAAACCAGATGATCCAGATGTAGCTCATCAAAAATATTTAATTTTTTGAGCTCAATGAAATTAAACTGCGAATTTTATGGCATTTCTGTGGCATTGTTCCCAGAAGATGCATCACGTTTCTCTGAGAGAGGATGTCTCATTTTTTAGAAACAAACTTCACATAAATATATACAGTATATACATCCAGCAAGCAATCACCATGTGTACTCATGCAGCGCAGCACACAGCTTGTGGTAAAAGAAAAATGTCCCTTAGCTTAGGGCAGGTCATACATGTCATCTTCAAGTCATGTTTTCTTTCTTATATAGGGGAAAAAAACATGCAGGTCCTTTTTATTTTATACTAATTTCCTGGAAAATTTGTAATTTGCAGGTATTTCAGGAGTATTTTGAGCATTTTCATACATAGTTGTTCATTTGCAAAATAAATGTAGGCTCATAATAGAAAGAATTGAATATACTTATACATCGTTTGACACACAAAACTACAAACTGAAGTGTTTTCTGTCTGTTAAAGAATTGTTAAGAGTCTAATTTATTGATATTTCTTGCAAATTAACAACTGTGAAACCAAATTTAACACTTTTTTCTTCTTTTTTTTCTTCTTTTTGCACCAAATTGCTCCACATTTTCTGTAAAATGTCCTCAAAATTAACTGTTAAATACCTGCAAATTATTCTCCAAAACTTCCCTGGGAACTATTATAGAATTAAAGGAGCTGTAAAATAAATGACCAGAAAATATATGTTTCATTTAAGATAATTTCACCTGCATCAAACAGATTTTTTAGTGGATTTGAATTTGAAACCCCACTGATATACAGTTTCTCTATTTGTGAAGGTGGATGAGATTTTCATTCAGCACCAGACTAAACAACTTTAACTACTGTTTATTTTTGCGGTGCAGATTGCAGCCGCAGAGAAGGATGTGAGAACCGAGTATGTGATGTGGTAGAAAAACTGCTCCTGCTCTAATGTGGACCCACTTCTACAGAGGTTCAAGTCTTTGGAAGCCATCCAATCCCCTGTCAGTCTGCCTGAGCTGCAGAGTTTTAGATTGGAGTGAGGATGTGCTCACCAGCTGTGAGATTAAGGGGAACTGATCGATGGCCTTTCTGATTGGCTCTTGCGGTGTCCCAGCAGCATCCAATCCTCTTGGTTCGGATGGTTGTCCTCAGCTGAGCCAAAACCAATTCTTCCTCCACACAGGGGCCAAATAAGATCACTGACCTGAAGCTACAAGGCCACGCATGGAGGTTCTGTCTCCATCCGTCTGCCCATTTCTCTGGAAAAAAAAAAAAATGAGACTGAAGACAGGGGAGGAATCAAATTTAGAGTTTATATGAAGTGTGTTTTCCACCATCATAGATTTACACACTCACACATACGCTATGACAAGGAAATCTGCAGCATTTGGGTTTTATTTAATGTGCATTTTCATGACATCTTCATCACTGAGTGGTAACGCCAGCTGTTTTTCCCGCACTGCTCTTCACAGAAATTACCTGTCAGTCAAACACAGTCGGTGGCATTGTGATTTCTTCTCTGTAGGTGGAGCTCTTTTCTCTTTCTGCTCAGCCACGCCGGTTACAGCTGCTCCTGCCAACTACTGCACATAGTGTTTTTCTATCTGCTCAAAGCAAACTGCCGTCGCTGCCGCTGGAAAAATGTAAAATGCATGACTTCCTGTGCAGCAAAAGGAGTTTTCAGAAGACAAAATGTCTTTCCTGAACTTATAAAAAGAAGAAATCTCTCTGAAAACATCACGGATCTTTAGTTTAGAAACAAAAATGTGAAACAACCAAAATGCATCAACATAAAAGGAAACCTCAGTGTGCTTAAATGTGTAAAATGTGTCTCTGTGTGTAAGCGTGGCGGGGGACTGAGGAGGGCGGTTAAAGAATCATCTCAATACAGAGAGGGAATAATATTTGACAGAGAAACGTGTTCGCTTCATTCACGGATCCCACACAACAGCGAAAAGGACTCCTGCAGAGACTCAGCTTTCGTTTGCCACCTGTGCTGTGATGATGATGATGATGATGGTGATGATGAACATGAGGAGGCTGCTGTGTTTCCTGTTTGCTCCTCTCCAATTATTCCCTACTTGGATGTGTGAAAGAGGCACTGAGCAATCAGAAGAGACAATTTTATCCCAAAAAAAAAAAAAAAATGTGACAAAGATTTTCATCTTTCTACACCAACAGTCTCCTTCTGAACTGCATCAAATTAAAATGATTATTGGATGATTTAGCACGTTATGCTTTTTTTTAAAAATATGTCAAAAATAGCTTTAAAGAAGACATAAGATGTTCTTTCTTGACCTGACGTGCACTGTTCAGCCGTGACAAAGTGTTAAAACCAGAAAAGTTTAATTGATTACAGTTTTTTTAGATGTGTCAGATGCACCTAACAAATAAGCTGACCCCCTCCTGTTTATTGTTGCCATGACAACCAACACCAACTACCTTGCTGATGCTGGAGGGACGACAAATCTGAATGTGTTGTTTTCATCTCACTGCTATGTGTGGTCTTATATGAAGACTTTTTAAACAAATAGACGAGCGACAAGTTGAAGGAAAAATCTAAATGAACGAGCTGAGAAACAATCCAAATACCTCCATACAGGACATGAGGGCTCACTGAATAGACTGATGACAATCACGTGAATCAAATGCCATACAGTCAGAGATCAACGTATTGCAAGTTTGCTTACTATACTATATTTACCCCAGAGTCAAAACTAAACAAGGAGGAGCATCGTTCAGTTTTTATGCAGCTCCCAGAAAATTTGACATCTGCTCCACATCTCAATTTTTTAAAATCGAGGCTTATCTGTTTGCAAACTGCCTTTTATATATCTTGCACTGCACTTTAGCTGTGCTGTAATGTCTTTTTATATTGTCTTCTTGTGTTTATTCTATATCTTTTATATCTGAACTTGCCTTTCTTCTCATTATCTGTATGTCAGACTCTCTGTCAATCCAAAATGTCCCGTACCTGAAGTCCCAATTTTCCTGTTTTCCATTTCATTGTTCACAGCACTCTCTCTCTCTCTCTCTCTCTCTCTCTCTCTCTCTCTCTCTGTAATTTAAACTGATTGAGTGTTTAATAGATTAGACCCTCTCAGCAGGAAAGCATTAACTGCAGAAAAGGGAAACAAAAGAGCATCCTATCAATTCAAAGTCAAGTGGTAAGATCTTTAGATTATGTGCTGCCATCTAGTGGTAACATTGGTGACATGACATCAGTTCTGGAGGATGAAAAATGGAGTATAATAATGGTCAGTTTCTCACTTTTCCTGCATAACTGCCTCCAAACCTGCTATTTTTAGCAGTTACACACAGGAAATTCCTCTTTCCTGGAGGCTTTAGAGAAATGCCTTCTCTCACGATCATCTAATTAAAGTTAAGCTGAGAGCGAAACGGCAGCCGCTCTCAAGAACTAAAACAGGCATCTTATTAAGCAATGTTTAACTTTAATTTCCTCTGGAGCAGCCAGTGTTTTTACAGTATTTACAAAAAGGAACATTCATCTAAAAAAACACACTGCATGCATGAATTTAATTTTCATGATGTGTGGTACATTCTTTCTTGACAGCATCATGGTGATATAACTGGATAAAAGAAGAAGAAGAAGAGGAAGAAGAACAGCACAGAAATCAAATCAGTTCATGCCCGTGATTGGTATGATAGTTGTCTCTCAATTCTTCTGATAATAAGAAAAATTAAATAAACATGAAAATGAATTAACTAATTAATATATACAGTACACAACTGTACCAGATGACATGGTTACATACATTTCTGTGCTCGTGAATGATGATAAATGTTGCCTTCGATCATGGCTACCTTAAATGATATTACAATCCATATTATATGTCCTTCAACTATTAACACACACTATGGCTTCCAAAGAGTAGCATTATTGTGAAAAAATAGAAATATGTCTATAAAAAAAGTTCATTAAAGTGGCAGTAAAATGCATCAAAACTGGCTTTTTCACCTCATGCAAGACGTTACACTTTCTACTGAGAAGCCCGCCGCACAAAACCGAACTGAAGGGACGTTTTTTTTCTCACATTACTATGCAGATATTTACATGTTTTAACAGTGATGGTACTGTATAATAGACTGAACCAATCACAGTGCACAACCGCAACAAGATGCTTCAAGTACGGCTTGAATGTGACATCTTCAAAGATCATATTTAATGTTGGTATTTTCTCTCAGCAGGAACATTTTAGTAAATCAGAGTTCACACTGTGAGCACATTGATGAGGGAGTTTCGGGGGGGGGGGGGGGGGGGTGTGAATGTTCAACATGTGTGTTTATTTAAGAAAGTTGGAGTTTCAGTGTCACTGGCTAATCGACAGCTAATCAGACTGACATGCCTCTGCGTTGTGATTTTGTGTCTTGGAGAGGAGTTTCTGTCTGAATAGTGCAAGAAGGAGGAGAAGCAAATCAAAGCCGCCCGGTTTTATAGTGTTTGCAACTGAAAAATGCAATAAACCTGGAAGAAATTATGTTCAGAAAGCAGCTGCATTTATTCTTGGTGTCAACAGTAAGTTTTGCTATTTAACTTCAATACTTTGTGAATTCCTACTGCTGTACCAAAAACATGAAGTAATGAAGTCTTATTTTCTTACTGTTTAATCACATATTTTCTGATTTGAATCATAATTTTGATCATTTTGAGGCATATTAAAGCTATGACTCACTGATGAAAACAGTGAACACTAAAGCATTTTAGAAGTTTGGCTTATTTTGCTGAATAACTCATCAAAGCAATTTAAAATATGAAAGTCGATGTTTAAAGCAGCAAAACTATGAAAGACTAAACTTTCTTCTGTACATTTTGTAGTTGCAGCCTCAGAGACACAACCCCATCCTTTCACTTAATCATCCATGATGCTCACAGTCTGAACACAGCTTTGATGCAGCATGTGACCTCCTGGCCAGTTCCCTTTAATATGGGTCCATCTACACAACCTCCAGTCCCTCTCTGGAACCATCACACTGACTTCCTCCTCTTTCCAAACACGTTGTTGATGAGCTTGGCCATAGACTTAGACCCGCTGTAGCGGCGTCGGTCAGCGCGGTACTTCAGGTGGTCCATCACCTGCCGGATGAGCTGGGTGAAGAGGCCGGCGATGTCCTGGTAGCTCTCGGCTGCTGAGACCTCCTGGAAGTGACAGTGGTTCTCCTGTGCGAGGCAGCGGCCCTCGTCCTCTCGCACCTGCCGGGCGTGACACAGGTCCTGCTTGTTACCCACCAGACAGACAGGAACCCCCACCTCCCTGAAACGGAGACAAACTCTTTTGATTAATGTGGACTCCTGAAAAAATCTGGACTCAACCTTATGTTTGCCCTTCTGTGACGATATACAGTATATTCAGTTTTATAGAGAAAAAATGAACGTATACTGTTTAGTTTATTTTGGTCGTTTTCAACTTATACTACTCTACAACTTTACATTAATTATTTTGTACAGATCCCTTTAGATTTATATGCTGAAAACGAAAGAAAGAAGAGATTACATAGCACTTGTATGGAGATATACTGTATTCTACTTACATAGATTGATTACTTTATTAACCCCTGAAGGGAAATTCAAAATGTATATATAGATATATATATAGAGAGAGAGAGAGCACTTCTACTGTACTGTCTGTTTTAAAAACTTTTTTTAGCTGTGCAAATTTGTAATTCTATGTTTCATAAAGTAAATGCTCAGAATGTATAGTATCTTAGCCCTACCTTACATCTCTCATGTATTCTTCAATAGTAATTATTTTCACTACCAATGAATCTATCGATTATTTTATCAATTAACTGATTAGTTGTTTGGTCAGAAAATGATGAACAATATTACAGATTCCTAAAACTCAAGGTGATGTTCTGTGTTGTCTTCTTTGGTCCTGACTAACAACCCGCAATTATAAATATTCAGTTTAAAGGACCAGTGTGTAAGATTTAGCGTCATCTAGTGGTGAAATTGCAGATTGCAATGAACTGAATGCCCCTCCCCATCTACTTCAAAGCATGTAGGACAACCTACGGCGGCTGTGAAACTTGTGAAAAACATGAAAGGTCCTCTTTGGAGGACCAAGTCCAAGTCCACTCTCCCAGAACGTTCGAATACAATGTGCCTTTAAAACTACAGAAACCAGATAATATTCACTTTTGAACCTGATCCACCAATTCTCGACTTTCTAAGACCTAGCAGTGACTTGTAGGATGGCAAGGCTCCCCTCTGTCCATAATAAAATACCCTCACTGTGATGCTTCTGACCCTTTGCAGTTGTCCATGCGTGCCTCTCGAATCTGCTGCAGGATGTTCTTGGCGTTGATGAAGGAAGTGCGGTCGCTGATGTTGTAGACCACCACAAAGCCGTCTGCCCAGTCCACCGGCTCCTCCAGTATACACCTGGCCTCTGAGCTCTGCCAAGGACAACACATAAATGAACTCCTGAATGTATTCCTGAATGGCTTGTTTTGTTCTTTTGGTAGTTATTAACTAATCAGCAAGAGGTTTGGATTGGCTCATTGTCAGTTTGGTACTTTTGGTCACCGTCAGCTTTGGAAGTCAAATATATAAATGCTAAATAGGGGGAGTTGAACCAGCATTAAAGGACAGGTTGTATTTGAATGTGTTTAATGTATTCAAAAATTGTTTATTTGAAGCTAATATGAAGCTTCAGCTGTCTAAATGAGTCAAATCAAGTAGATATCTTGCAGCTTTTCATTCTTTTTAGTGTCAAAGTCCCTCTTTTTGTTACTAGACTACCACCGCAGCTCAACAAGGAAACAAAAAGAGGGAATTTGATGCTAAAAAAAACGTGGCAGATATCCACTTGATATGACTAACATGGACCGCTGAAGCCTCATATAATCTTCAGAAAAACTTTTAAATGCATTCTTTTGCACAAAATGACTGCGTGGACACACTGTGGATTTTGGCCCCCGTCACTTACACTGAAAGCATGTTTGAAGGGGATCTTTTAACAGCCGGTATGAACAGGAGGAATGATTACAGCGAGGAAAACCTCTTTCAGCGTTCATATGGGGACCCGACTGTTGTTTTAAGACAGACTTGGAAAAACTGTGAAGCTGTCCTTTAAGTGTTGCAGTGACAAAACATATGCTGAAGATGATTTAAACAAACGTAAGAACAAATTTAAAAATGCATAAGACAATGATTTTTTTTTAATTTCCTAAAATATGTGACAATCTAAGAGAAATTACTTCTTATTGGCAGGCAGGGCACATCAACCATGGCCCTCATACACAGTTTAACCTATAGACACTCTTCTAAATCAGTATGGGACATGGTTACCGGCAGTTATATTAAACTGCCGGTAACCATAGAAACATTACTTCCACTTGTTGCTATGTTACCAGATTATTCCAGGTGCTGAAGCAGACTTAACCATGACTTTAACTGACTACAAACAAACTTTTAATGATGGCAATTTTTTACAAAACATACCTAGAACCAACAAGGCGTTCTGATACAGAAAATAACAGACTTGGCCGACAACTAGTGCGTTATTTTCTTTCTTATCTGCCTGAGCAACATTGCTCATAGTTAACTCTGTTCTTAGAGGTGATTTAGCTTTAATTTATGACAGGAAAATATTCAAGCTAGTACTTCACAGAGCTTCACATTACCCTCTATATGTACTGTGCGGTAAGTATACTGTATATCACATTTCTTCCAGAGCTGTTTTTACTGCTATTCTTACTGCTCTGAACAACATGTGCAGAACAAGAATAGGACTACGTTTTAGTGACCTTGAAGAGAGGTAAACAGTGCAGGAAGGACGAGGAGCCCAAGGACATGTCTGAGCCCTCAACACTGTAAAAACCCACTCATCCCTCTCGCTTTATTGACTCCGCAGTTTCTTTGTGCAGCATAGGTCAGAAGAGCAGGACATCGACAGCGTTACAGTGAGTTTAACCGATAAACACAATGACCGGCTCTTGTTCTCCTGAGCCTGAGGGCATTCCAGTAAAACACTAACTTTATAGTAAAAGTCCTCTTTGGTCTTGTTAAAGGAGAAGTAGGCAGGTTGGTGTGGCTCTTTTCTTCAAAGAGACAGCCATTGCCACACATCGCCTGAGGATACTCTCATAAATCCCCTTGGATTCCCGACTTTATGTGCAGGACGAATCGTACACGTGCCAGCCCAAGGTAAATATCCGACCACAGTTCATTCCAGGTCATGAGCGTGAACTGCTGTTTTCCTGGCAGCCTGGAGTCGGTCCAGTGTTTTACTGTTGTTATGTGAGACCCTCGTAGCTCCAGAACCAGACATTACTATGTTTTGGCTAAAAGGTTTTATCATATTTGGTGGATTCAGAAAATTCTACCATACTTGGGCTTTAAAAAGTCTTTCAACAACATTGGATAAACTGAAAGATAACTCTAATTATAGGAGACCTTCACTTGGCCCTTGACTAGCTGGAGATTGCAGGCTTTTCCTCAAACAGTGAGGATTTATAGTCATTTTACATTGGCAATGATATCATCAAAGGGAAAATTAATGTTAATTAATGTGGAGATCTGGCCTCTAACTGTTGACAATCATTCAAACTGTATATTAAATTTACCTTCATAAGGATTACTTTGGTGTACACTAGGTTCTTGAAAAACATCAGTCAGATACTCGTTGGTTAAACATACTGTACTGAATTCCTTTTTAGGGTCAACCCTGCACGCAAGGCAGGAAGCACTGAGTATATTCTGATGAAATGTAAGAAGAAACAAAGAACTATGGGCTCCGCTTTTCTAAATAAAAACAAAATATATAGTCAACCTATCCAAAAGTTTAGGTAGTTTAACAATATTAGGTGTGTTGTGATGTTCTACCTGAGAGCAGGGGTCAAAAACTTCCAGATTCAGCTGCCTGCCGTCGATCGAAAGCCTTTTATGGTAAAGGGAATCTGCAAAGAGGATTAGAAATGGTCAAAAATAAACTCTTTTAATCGCTCAGATACAATGTTGGAAATAGTAATATAACAGAATATGTATTTTGATGTATTATATTATTAACAGTTTTAGTGATATTTGCAGCAATTATCATTAACATTAATATGAATTAGCCCTAGATGGTAATCATAGTTTGACATTTTGGGAAACATGCGTGCTTGTTTTGTCACGGCAACAGTCAGATAAGAATATTTATACCATAACAGCCAACAAGAGTGGTAACAATTTTCTCATCTAACTCTCTGCAAGAAAGCAATTAAGCTTAATTCCCAAAATTTCAAACTATTTCTTCAAGCCTTTGGATGCTTAGGTAAAATATGCACCTCTAAGTGACTGAACAGCAACATCATCAGTGTCTGCTGATAAACTCTGTGCTCCAGGACTAAAACCAAATCCTCACCAAAGCTTAATTTCATCAAATCTGGAAACACTTACTGGCGTTTGAGGCATATTCGCCGATGAAGCGTCTGGTCAGGAACCGCACAAGGACAGCTGGAGGAAACAGACGAAATTGAAAACAACTAAGTGAATCATGGCACTATTACACTCATCCCTCACAGGTGGCAGCAGTGGGGGGAAAATGACTCTCATTCACTCCTGCAGGCGCAACACCGTGCCAACACAGTCTCTGGGACTGGAGGGGTGAAACTGTAGCCTCACATTAAAGAGGCTGCATGGCTTTACTGGAAGGTCTGTGTGCATATTTGGCAAGCGTAATGGTTATATTTCCCCTCTGTTTCGCCTCCAGAATGCGAGCAATACATAAAACTGACTGTGTGAGCCATTTTTGGTCCCACAGACAATCGGTTTCAATTAAAGGCTGAGGTTTCAAGTGCTGAACCCTGGAGCACTGTTGCTGATGGTGGTCATGGGCCTCTTGAGGGGTTATACTTAGGCTATAGGAACACATACAGATGGATATAGAGTAAAACAGGTGCAAGGAATTCACACATGTATTCTTAAAAAAGCAAAGGCAATAAAACATGCAGGACATTAAGACCCATTAGCAGTATTTTTGGGACATTTCTTCATGCTAAAATTGATATATTTGGAGCAAAACAGCATAGCAACAGCAGTGAGTAAAAGCAGCAAAAAAACATACAGGACACACACATGCACACACAGCATCTCCACAGTAACAACTCTGCTTCAGTGCCACGCAGCAAGACTGTAGATGTCCCATTGTTTTATGAAGCTCTTACACAGCAAGGAGCCAGTCAGTCTTAACCACCACCACAGAGACTGAATACTGATACGTGTAACAAGACGCCAGGTCCTATAACTTCCACCTCTGCGTGCCTCGACAGCATTTTTTTCTACAAGTTTAAAAATACAACGTGGAATGTGCTTGACCTCGCAGATCTCAGGTATGGTCACATTAACTGCTGAAAGTCCTAGAAACACCTTCCTTGAAGTCCCCGTTTTTAACAATTAGTGTATAAATGTGATATAACGCACTATAATGTAGTTGTTGTAATCAGATTTAAGTGTTAAATTAAATTATGTGTCAGCAACTATAACTTCTCCTGTGAAACTAAGTGCTTACTTAAAAATATCATTATATCTGTAACAACAACTACTTTATATTTATGTTGTAACTAACTAGATCAGCCTTTTACTTTGTTTACATTTGTAATATCTGAAACAGATCTATGGCGTATTTGGTAGCCTAACACTTTACTTTAAGGCCCCATATTCAGTGTATTTAAGCAATATAAACATTTAATAAACGGTTTCTCACATTAAAGCAGTGGTAAGGCATTTTTATCGCCCTCAGAAAAGAGTGCAGGCTCTGATGGATAAAACCTTAATACACTGTAATTTCTCCTGTAATTTTCTCCAGCCTAAATCGGCGCTGTGACAGATGAGTTTTAATTTTACAAAAGTCTTTCAAAAGGCAGAGATTTCCTGTAATTTCATTATTTCGGTTAAACCTCAATGACTAAAGCCAATAAAATGTTTTTGCTTGTTATGTAATATAAAACTGAAGCCCATAGTGAAAAGGGAATGTTAGCTTAGATGAAAACGTGCAGCTAGTTAGCCTAGCTTAACATCCTCAAACTAGCTAACTCGACATTTAAAGATGTCTGTAAGATTTTTGTTTGTTTGTTTTTTCATTTTTTCACTTTAGGACTTGTTTTTGTTGAACTGTTGTTGAACTGTTTATGGTCAAGAATAAACTTTAAACTATGAACATTGTTAGCTAGTTAGTTATAGGAACTCTATATTCGGCCAACTGCCAACACTGTAACATGTTCATCTAAGGATATATCCATAAGCCTCAGCTTTCCTTTGAGAGAATGATAGAGGAAGAAATAAAAGCCTGTGTAATCATTCAGATACACTTGTATATGTTATGATGTGTTACAGATACTATATGAGCAGTATAAACATGTTTTTAACCAGAGTTACAAATCTCTGGAGCTTCAAGGAAAACGTGGAGCACTTTGTTTTTTCTCAAAAACATTCACATAGATTTCCTGGATAAATTAAAGCTTAAAATCCCCCCTAGACGGAGCAGATCATGTTACATCATTAAGTCATCATGGACATTCAGTAAAACATCAAAACAACAGCACACAGCATTAAGCAATCCACCTCACCCTTTGGTCTATCTGTGATATAACGTCCTCAATGCTGTTCAACACACATTTTGAAAATTTTGTCTGAAGTATTTATACACACACACACTTAGACATTGAGCTTGAGCTGTTTTTTACTCCCTTTTTTTTACATCTGTGGTCACAGTACAGAACAGTCACTGCTTGTTGAGGGAGTCTCTGAGTCTCTGATAAGACTAAATCCTCCCAAAATATGCAGGGCAGGATCATACACAGATCTGTGGGATGGATTCATGTTTGCGAGTGCTCGCATCTTTTATTTTCTAGCTTACCTCAGATAAACAAACTGGACTCACCAACCTACAGTCACTTAATTGTAATGAAACTAATTTATCTGGAGGAGAAACCAAGCATGCTAACTCAGGTATAGCTACAGTAATTAGTTAGTTAATTGATTAATCGATTGAATGCTGATCGATTGAAGGTTAATCAAACAAATCATAATCATTAGATGTTAATTAGACAATACTTTAAACATTTTTTTTCTTTTCTGTTTTATGTTCTTGTAATAAATGGATATCTTTGAGCTTTGGACTGTGATTTCTCACATTACATTGAAATCTGGAAACTTTTAATAGACACTTCTGAATATTTACATTTTGTTGACTAAATGATTAGGCGACAAAATAATCCGCTAAAATCTTTTAGTTGCAGCATAAAAATTAAGTGTGATGCCTTTCAGCTTCTTTTCTACTTTTCTGGAAGCTCACTACCGTTGTAAACTCACTACATATATTTTACTCAAATAAATGTAAACAAGTATAACACTATTATTGTTCTGTTTCAATATACAGTATAAGGAAGCTTTCCAAGCCTAAAACAGTTATTTATTGTGCACCAAAATAATATATTTACCCTCTGAAAGACTCACACTGTCAGCACAGATTAATAGCATCCTACAGCATTTTAAAAAATGCATCATATACAGTACAGTGATGTTGACTGATGAACCAAATCTATTTTTTTTCTATAGCTCTTGGAAATAAAAAACCTTTCTAGCCCCTCACCTGATTTCCCAGCCCCCTGGCTTCCCAGCAGGGCCAGCTTGATGTCGTTCATGCCTGTGGTCTGTCAGGTCCTCAGCTGGCTCTCTGGCTGCAGCTCTGTGTTGTGTCTGGTATCTGGGTTAGCGTCGGCACACTAAATGCTCCTAACAGTCCAAGCTGGATGGGAATACAGGACTGCCCCCCTCTCTTTTTTCTCTTCAAAGGGCTGTTTCACTTTTTAAAGCTAGAGGGAGAGGCGAGAGGGGAAAACAAGTGCCCCCTCCTCCTCTTTTTCTCTCTCTCTCTCTCTGTCCTTGCTCTCTGTTGAACACCTCTCTTTCCTCTGTCTTTGTTTTCCCTCTCTCTCTCTCTCTCTTCTGTACCCAGCATATCTCTCTCTCAACTCCTTTTGCCCTCAATCCATGTTTTACTTCTTTCTGTCTTTTCTTGCGCCCATATATCTTCCTTTTCTGTCTCTTCTCCCTCCTACAAACCTACAGAGAGATTACTCAAAGGTCATGACTGAATAAACCTACTGTGTGCTGTTCCCTCTCTTACACTGTAACTATAGTCTGGATGCCATCTATGGATATGTATGCTATGCTATTCTTCATTGAGGAATCTTATGGAAGCCCATTCATGCCAGGAAAAGAAAAAGACAAACAAATGAAAGGTTAGGAATGATAAATATAAAATTAAAGCTACAAGTAGCAATGATCTGGCCACCTCGGGCACAGCGCAGTCGAAGGGCTTCTGTCACGTGCATGTAGACGTCTCTAGACCTGGGCTGTTTTCAGGCAGTGCAAGGAGATAAACATCACCTCCTTTGTCCACTATTTTACCTGCCGCTGGGGCTGATGCATTGAAATGTTGTAGGGGGTGCTTTGGAGCCAATTTGCATCACTGACTGAATATTGGCATGTAGACATGTTAAGACTTGATCTGTTATCAAACAGGTGAAGTTTCAGGCAGATCCAACCATGTACACTAAAGTTATAGCAATTTCCTCTGTCATGGCGAGACATCAAAACTCAATGCCACGCCACGGCCACACACTTCAACAATAACAAAATCTTTTAATATTTTTCATATCACAATATCACAATGTAGTCTTGATGACATGCACTGATTTTAAAGTTATTATAATGAATTCTGTAGGAGGAGTTCGTTAAAATACAAGGCATGCAAAATCGGCAAAATTGACCACTGAATACAAAATGGCCGACTTCCTGTTGGGTTTAGGCTATAAGTCCAAGAGACTTTTTTGTGCGTACTGGTATGTTACATGTGTGTACTGATTTTCGTTCATGTAAAGTTAACGTGGCACTGGGGCTGCTTTGTTGAAATATTGTAGGGGACGCTGTGGAGCCATTCTGCCACGCCCACGTTCCGTCATGTGTGTGCAAAGTTTGGTGAAAGTTCGCCCTCTACACAATGTTGAAAACTCTCCGTTTTAATAACTTTTGTTGATGAGGTGAAATCTCTAGGAGGAGATCATTAAAGTATGCAGGCTGGAAATGGCAAAATCTGCGTCAAAATCGCAACTTCGATCCAAAATGACGACTATTACTTACTATCTCTCTTACTATGTCATAATCTTCACTTTGAAAGTAAAAAGTTTGAATTATCTTAGAATTTATTACTTTTTAACCACAGTGTTCAGCCGTCTCCAAGATACTACCAATGACATGCAATGAACTGCAAATACATTTACATACCTGCAATTTTGCAAAATGTTCATACTGATCGTATCTGCAAATCATCCACTGACAATTTATTTTATTTGTTTTTCCTAGTTTAGTATACGCTCTTGCAGTACAAGATCAGTACAAGTACAAGTTTTTTATGGTTATGGTTTGGCACTCAAATTACTTTTAAGTAATTTGAGTGCCAAAATATTTGACTTAAGGGTCAAATATTGAGGAAAACTTAAGGGTCAAATATTGAGGAAAATCAACACTGACTTGAGGTGTGAGACACAATGAGTTTATAAACATTTAACCAAAACCACAATATTTTGCTGACCATAACCAAAGTATTCATATGTGGGATGCGAACCCCAGTCTCTGCTGTTTCACTTTGTCCTGACTTAGTAAGTTAAAACTACTACTTGTAATACAAAAATATGGCTTAGTTCCCTATAATTTTTATCTCTTTTATCTTTCACAACTTTTCATCTTTTTTTCCCCCTTTTTTTCTGGCAGAAATGAACTTCCATATAATGTGGTTTCTTATTCAGTTAAAATCAAGAAAGCGGCATCCTTATTTCCTCAGGTGGTGGAGTTATTGTTGACCTCCCTGTGATAAGATCTGACAACATCCTGCTGAGTCCAGTGTTAATAAAATTCTGGCTTCAAGAAAAAGTCATTTTACTAAAATAGTTAGATGTATTTTCATGAAAGGAAGGCAGTGATACGATGGGGAAAAAATGTTGATGACTTTGGTTACGTATTTTATCATCCATACAGTCCCAGCTCAGAAGACTGAAGCAATGTACTAAAAGTTAGGGCTTGGGGTATGGTGTAAAAGCAAAACCATGAGTGGGTCTGCAATAAAAACACTGATTAGAGCATCAGTCATATTCGACATCAAACTGCATAGATTCAGAGAAGCAATCCATCTCCTTCAGCTTCAGCCACCACACAAAATGTGGCACATACAGCCAATAAATCATCTTGCAGTAGCTTCGATTTCACAGACACCAACGTCAGCCAACAAAATGAATATACTTTAGACTAAAAACACATTTTTGCCCCCCCTCACCCCTCTCACGTGCTTGTTCTGGGCATTTTGGGCCCATTTCCAGACTGGCTCCATTTGATCTTGTATCTGTTTGCGTGCAAAGTCAGTGACCCTTTTCCAAAAGAAAGCCTTAAATTTTTACCCTCGTCTTTCGAGAGGGATAGCATGACTTGCTTTGGTGTTAATGGCATTTCACAAAAATAATTACAGCACTGTTTTAAGCCTCAGTTCGGGGGTTGGTTTAGTCTATTTACATAGTTTCTTTATGATCAGAATGGTTGGATTGAATACCCCAGAATTTAATGATTATGAGGCCCAGTCCTCTGCAGCTTTTCAAATGTAAACATGTCTTCATCCACATTTTAGTCAATGCATTTAGACCCCTGTCAGTCAATTTTGGAGTGAAAAATATTTCCAAACACCGCTTTTATGGAGTATGTGCTACTCTCTTTTTGTTGACTTTAGCATCATACAACATGAAACAAAAGCCCCTAACAATGAAATGAAAACAGCCTGACCACATTATGGCTTTGAAATCGATTCATAATGCACGACATGTAGACTTGATGGGTTTTTGAAATGTTTACCAAGTTATGCTCTTTTCATTCAGTGATGTTTAGATATCATATATACTCTGCAAATCAGCTTGCATGAGGCAAAATAATTGGTACCAGATAGCTTTACATAATAGTGGGAGTTCAGATAAGGACTGAAATCACCAGTACATCACTTACATTTTTCTAATGCTTCATGAGAACACAGGAAAATGCTGAGAATTAGAGATTAATAATGCTTATCGGAAAATATGTTTGACTGCTCCAATCAAGTATAATCCCATACCATTAAAGTAAGAACTTTAATCAGCACTGAATGCTGAAATACTTGAGCTTGATGACCTCAATCAGCTGCATTCGCTTTGGTTCAGAAAGAACTACGTGATCCACTGATACAAAAATTTAAATAGAACTGCTTTTCCTCTCAACACAAAACTTCTCAATGGACATTCCTGCTGTAATCAGGAAGGATCAAATTCGTCTGTTTTATTTCCAAGGTGAGCACAGAGTGGAAGGCCCAGCCATCCATAGCAGCTTTTAATCAGACAGAGAGGGAGAAAACGTTTCTCCTGAGCTGATCAACACGTGGTTGCAGAGGGGCTTTCACATGGAACGACGTCATGTGCCCACAAAGCTACACACTCCAAGAAACATGTTATTCTGACCAGCTGCATACACACACACACACATACACAGTCGAAACTTCAACAAATCAACATCAAAGGGCACCACAGCACATCAGCAACATCATTACATAACGTCTGTGCACCAGGAATCTGTCTGGAAAGTTTCTGTTTATTCTGTGAAATGAGATTATCTGCCAAGTGTGACATGAGGAAAGTTATTTAGGAGGGAGATTTCTACTTGACTTTTAGCCAAACAGGAGATGTCATTTCACAACTGAAGGGTTACCAGGACTGAATGTCATTACTGGATGGTTAACCTAATATTTTTTTTCCCAGAGATCCTGTAAAAATTAATCATCGGCAATAGTATTTACATAAATGTATTTTGCTTTGCTTTGGCTTATCTTAGCTTGTTTAAGTTTAGCTTAGTTCAGTTTATTTTACCTTCTGGTGGTTTATTTTATGCTTAGTTGAGTTGGTTAATTTATTCTGGCCTTTGGTTAATTTAGTTTAACTTTACTTGCCTCAGTAACTTTGTGATGTGATGAAAACAAAATAATAAAACAAACAAAAGCAAATATCCAAACACGAAGTTCATTGGGTGAAACTTCACTGTAGTGTAGCTTAGCCATCTTAGCTTAGCTTAGTTGTTCAGTTCACTGTGAGTTAGCTTAGCACTACCTCAACTTCACTTAGTTTAGTGGCAGTGACGTTGATCGATGAGATGAGTTAATTGAAGCCTGCTCATTGTTCATTGTAGTGCAGATTGGTCATTTTAGCTTAGCCTAGCTTGGTTAAGTTGTTCAGTTAACTGTAGGGTTAGCTTAGCTCTTAACTTAGTTTAGTTTAACTTGATGGTGCCGTGCCATTGGTCTGATATCCCATTATTCCAAAACCCAAATAGTTCGAAAAACTTCCCATTGGACTGAAAGCCCATAGTCCGACAGTCCGTTATCCTGAAAACAAAAGCTTACTGCTCCGAAGGCCTGTTGCTAACGGTGATGAGCTAACTGGTAAACATCTACTCCTTCTGAAAGATAATTTATGATTTTTTACAACTCATAAACAAACACTAACTCTAACCTGTGGGCAGCCCCTAACTTTACTTAGTTTAGACATTGTTATGTGATTTTTAAAAACAAATTAATAAAGCAAATACGTAAATATGCTAAGTTAACTGGGTGAAGTTTGTTTATTGAACTGTTGTTTAGCCATTTAGTTCAGTTGTTCAGTGTGGGTTAGCTTAACCTTAACTTAACTTTTTACCTTAACATTTAGTGACGCAGTGATGTGATAAAAACTACATAATGAACAAACATGTAAACATCCAAAGTAAATTTGGTGGAGTAAATTTACAAGCCTAATAGTATTTAAACATGAATAGCTGGTAAGAATCTGGTTTTCCTCAATTTTACGGTTAAAAAGAGGCAACTTTTACCAAAAAAAATCAACAAATTTTCAGACAGACGATCACAGAGAGGACAGACTTCTATCGATCTCTACAATGCATTTTATAATGTGTACCAGAAAGCCTTCTGTAGAGGTAAATACTTTATTACTTAATGGCACAACACAGGCAGAGGTCACTGTTCTTCAAGTCCAAACTGTAAAAGCTCTCAGGGTTCCCAGCAGCTGCAGATGGTGGAAGGAGTGAATACATGGTAAAATCCCAATTAGGCCTATTTATCAAACAGTAAAAACCTTTGATTTTTGTGACAGGAAATGATGGGATTTATGAGAAATGTGGTCTTAATTTTGAGGACTTTCTCTGGCTTGAGATGGCAGCTATCGATCATCTGGACGGAGATCTCACTCTATAATTGTTCCAAGAAATCACAGTCAATGTGACTTTGATGTTTAATATCACACCTTTGCATTCATCCCATGTTTAACCTTTACTGTCCCAAGCTTTTTGGTTCTGTTGTAATCAATCATTTCCTTTCAGAAATTCACACAAACATCTTGAATATGTTACTGTACTGAACCATCATCCTCCGAGTTACAGGCGCAGGCTGGATTGATGAAGTGCAGAGGCAGCGGCTGTCCGACCCCATGACATCATATGACACCCTTCATTCTCGTGCTTGGCCCTTCGTCTTCTTCTTCTTCTTCTTCTTCTTCTCTTCCTTTCACTGATTTGATTCCCAAATTTGGGCATGTTTTGACATGCTTCCATGGACCAAAATTCAGCTCTGGACTTTTATCCACACCAGCCCACAATTTCCTATTTTTTTCTGAAAAGCCAATTGGATTACACATGCTGCTAATACAAATTATTAGCACAAGAGTAATGTTCCCCTCCTTCCCTGTACATACTTTGTCCTCCAAAGGTTTCCAAAAAACAGAGATTCTCACATGTCATGACTATCATTTTTTCTTTATTTTTTTACAGATAACCTTACAAATGGCTGAATGAATCTTGAATAAACATCTGTATGAATAACATTATTCTTACCACAGCAGCTGGTTCATGACCATTGCCACCTGCACAGTTGCTGGCCTGTGACATCATGTTTGGTGCGTGTTGAGGTTGACACACCAAAAAAATGACTTTTTTTATATTTGGCTGCTTCTACCTATAACAGCTGGCATATTTTGTCAGCTGCCCCTTTTCACTTAGCTTGTCTTTCCATGCCGCATAGTGTCAGCGTTGCTAGTGTTACGACTGATGTTACAGTTACAAGCCACACAAAAGTTCACTCGCACGGCATGTATGCTTACCACCCAATCAGAAGACACGGAGGCACCAGAAGCTGTGACTTGGCGAAGAACTGGTGAATAAAAAAAAAAATGACACTGGTAAGCTTCACTTCTGTTTCACCATAACATATATATCTTCATATGACAGAATAAAAAGTGAAAAGAGCAGCTGATTCTTCTCCTCTGGGTTGATTTGAGGTTTATGGCTTTAAAAGCATCCAAATGTGTTTTCATCACACAAACCTTGTGTGAAGTGTGAGTGAAATACAGAAATTATGTGCAACATTATCTTTCTTTTTTGTTACATCCCAAATTTTTTTTTGACAGAGATACAGAGAAAAAATAAGGTAAAATACGACTCTGCAGAGTCCTTACTCCTACCATCAACTTTGGTCGTAAACTAAAAAGTGGTGAAAACTTTTCCAGAAGGCTCCAACAAACTATCAGCTATGCTCTTAGCACCATCCAAGTAAAACATCATGCACTTATCCCACTCCCAGGCACGATAATTTAAGAAATGCATGTTTAGACAGTAAGTGAGGAAATGAGTTTTAATGACCCTAAATGACACGGAGAGCAGCAAATCTTGGTTGTCAGTGTTTTGGAATAAGTATACATCTTAAACAGCTGCTCCAAAATGATGACGCTCCTCTGCAATGAATGAAAAATATTGTGTGTCTAATCGTAGTTAATGCGTGCTCTTGAGTTTGGCCTAAACATTAGATGTAGGTCTTATCTCAACAGAAGATGTTCTCCTGTGCAGCTGGAGGAAAGTCAGCCTTTTCCTCCTTTTTGTGTCCATTAGTGATTCACCCAACATCAGACCAGATCAGACAGGCAGAGTGAGGGAGGGAGGGCTTTTGATGTTCTTAAATGAAACATCTGCACATCACAAAACAGAAAAAAAAGGGAGAGAAACATGAAGAAAAACTAGAGAGAGAGGAAAAAGAAAGAGAGCAGACATGTGACTGAAGTTTACTGGACTGAATAAAGTGGGTTTAAAAGACACAAGCGGGGAATAAACCTCCCTTTGATAGCATCTCACGGTCAATTTCCCCTATTCTATCTTACATTAGCCACAGGGCTGCTGGTTCTTAAAAGCTCCCTCTCATCTTTCCCTGTATGTCTTCATTCAATGGCTGTACACACAGATCAAAGACAACATATAGTGTTTATGGCTGGACCAGAGTGGGTTTTAGCAGTGGTTGCACCAGATTCTGTCCATTGGAAAAGTCTTTTTATGGGTTCACAAAGTAAGAGCACTCATGCTGCAGCTTCCTTGACAGATTATATTACAAAGAAGTGCATTTTTGAAGTTGACAAAGTGTATAAAAGTATGAGCTGTCTAGAGCAAATGGGATAAACTATCCAAAGCAGTCACTTCATGCTGTTTCTTGTATGACAAATTACACTGAAACCTGGATTTTGGAAGAACAAAATGTCTCGAAACGCTTGAATAAGAGAAATCATATTTGTATGATGAAAATTGAAATCCACAATCGAAAGCTGACAGCAACAACACACAGTGAGCAGACCACCAAGAGCTCCTCCAAAGAAAACACAAGAGGAAATCAACATGTCCTCCTTAAGATATTAGTCTGACACTGTTTTGATATTCTAATAGTAAAAGTTATATATTAGATTCCTGTGGCAGTATTCCCACCACAAATATCCACCCAAGGCCTACAGATGAAAACTTTCTTTAACTATATTTGTTGCATATAAATATAGTGTATCTTGTTAAAACAAACACTTGTGGAACCTCAACATCTCTGGTTTGCCTCGGGTTTGGGGGGGGGGTCTTCGTTACAATGTCATGCCATTTTTCTTCCCTTGTTTTCACTGTCAGCTGTCCAATAATCATGAAAATGCCCCAAAACAAAACTTGAAAATAAACATTTCGTGTTTTAATGACATATCAATTCGTCTCATTAAAGCAATGTTTGTTTTCTTGTCATAATTTGATAAATTGGGATATTGTTATAAAAGGGAAACTTCCATTTTAATGCAAGAAAGTGCGCAAATGTTCTGATAAATTACTTCTGTTTGGTATGTATTATTTTTGCTTAATTCATTTGTTGTTTGGTTTATTTAACAGGGACAATACTGATTAACACAGTTACATCTTTAAGAAGCAGCAGTTCAACAGATAAATTGTATATAAGGTGTCTAGTTGAAGCTAATTAGCAGTTTCTCTCCTCGTTAGACTTTTAAATTCAGGTTGAAACGACTAAACAAATAAATTGCTGCAGCAGATTCAGGATAAAAACAGCCAACTGGATAAAATACAGTGTATGTTCATGTGTCTGTCTTCCCCCCACTGACGCCTTATCATATCCCTAACAAGATATATAGTTCATGTTGACGTAAAGCATTTCATCTAAGCCATCAAAGTGTTTTAATGATATTGCTCTGGTTGATGTTGTCCAGCACTCATAGTTGGGAGACACAATCATAGACGGAGACATTACTGTCCAGACAGGATGATGAAGTTAATAGTCATCAGCTCCTATGGAAAAAAAGAGTAGGAAAGTTTATTCTACTCCAGTTAGTGTCAACCTGCTTTGATGGAGAACATTACTGTCAGGTTGAGTTATAATACTGTTATTTACTGTCTGTAATTTACGTTTCATTTCGTTTTTCAATATGGGCAGTAGCCGTGTGTTTTTATTCGTTTTTAAAATGAAGATCATGCGGTGTCAGATAGAAATTAACTGCTCTGTTGGTCAGTAGAGATGCTTCAAATGAAAAGAAAATGAATCATTTCCCAGAAGTGATTTTCATTTCGTTGCTGTTGTTGTCAGGTATAGTTAAACAGAAGCAGAGTCTCAACATTTTTCTGTAGTTTTATCTACTTTAATCCTTGTCCACAATGAGACAAGTCCACCATCCAGAGCCTCCATCATCCAATCAAAGACCCCAAAGAGTCCAATAAGTATGGAGGCACTGAGGTGCAAAAAAATTAAACATTAAAACAAAACACAATAAAACAGAAAACCTTTTTTGTTGTTGTTGTTGTTGTGTTTTGCAGCTCTGGGCCACCATAAATAAGCGGTCGCTAAATCCACAAACTGATATAAAGACAATCCACTTGGGCAAATTATGGCTTCATATTTATGGTCATGGTTTGTTTTTCTCTGTGGTACTTTCTTATTTTTCATTGTGAACAAGAGTAAATGACAGAATCACATATATAAGAAAATAGACCATGTCGATCCTCCAGTTGTGCTGACTGTGTTCAAAAACTGGCAGGAAATTAATAAAAGTGAAGTAGTAACCTAAATACGTATAGGAAAAATGAAAAAAAGACAATATAAAACATAATTTTCCTTCAGAAGTCTGTAACTGTAACTTCAAACCTTTGACTGTATGATCAGACGTCAATGTGAGGACACAGATACAAGCACGCCCCCTGGTGGTAATTTATGTAACAATAACCATAATAAACTTTATTTTTAAAGCACCTTCAATACATTAGATGAAGCTCAAAGTACAAAGTATATAAAACTGCAAAAAACTGACAAATTCAAAGATTGCAACAAACAATAAAACAAACATTTCAGAGAGATATAATAAAACAGGATATATGTATAGTAACAAAAAGTGGAAATTTGGTAATAAAAAGATAGTAACTTTGCAAGATATTGACTCAGTTTGACTAATTTGGACAACTGAAGCTTGTTGTTAGCTTCAGATAAACTGTTTTTGTACAAAAGGAGCAGCAAGAAATCCCTCTTGCTTAGACCTGATAAATTGTGAACCCATCCTTTAATTCGTATTGTACCAGAATTGATCAGTTTTACTGCTGAATTCATCTTGTTGAAATTCATTTAGTGGCACCCTGCTGCAGGAAAACACAGATCAATTTATCCACCTTTATTCAACAAGAATCAATATTTCCCAGCCTGGAAGTTACCCATAAAAGCTGCTTTCACGTCTTGTCTTCCTCATACTCTCTGTCTGTCTTTTGCTATCATCCTTTTAAACATTGCAGGGACATACAGCACATGTAGCTGCTGATAGACAGAGATCAATTGTATTATTTCATTTATTAAGTCCAGCAGGTGGTGGGTTAGATACTGCCAGATGCATTATATGCACAGTATTTGCATCTTTATAATCAAACCTACTGCTCGTGCAAATTCTGAACATAATTAAGGACCATGCATCTAGTGGAAGAACCAAAGTGTCCAGGATCAAAGAGAACAATTATCAAGGAATTATGTGTTATATGATAAACATTCTTTCACATGGGGATATTTTATGTTTGTCTTTCTCCTTCTTCATCATATAAACATCTAAAAACCCTTTTGTGTGACTGTGATTATACACACAAATACACTTTGGTTGTGAGTTTTGACCTCAGTGGAGCTAACTGAAGTCAAAATAAATATTTTCCAAATGTTACCTCATTTCC
This sequence comes from Euthynnus affinis, assembly GCA_029490765.1. NCBI lineage: Eukaryota > Metazoa > Chordata > Actinopteri > Scombriformes > Scombridae > Euthynnus > Euthynnus affinis. Next base: position 8,582,717 of record CM055844.1, on the reverse strand, counting down.
ATTGTTAAACAAACATGAAATGTTTAATCCATAATCTCATAAAAGGAGATTGATGAGTTTATGATGTCTAGATCCCCAAAAAAAGAAGGAATAATTCATTTATTACTAATTTGAGGAGTTGATTCTAAAACAGTAAAAAAAAAAACAACAACAACAACAAAACAACGTACTAAAAGTTCTGCATAAATTCCTGAAATGTGAGAAAAACCCACAACCTTATTAGTTCCAGAAAATGTGACTTTTTTTCATGGAAGCAATCTCTTTGCAAAATAGCAAATGGTTGAAATCTCATGTTGGAATGGAAGTACATCACTTCCACATGTTTTATATTGATTAAACGTCTTTAACATACGACTCTGGAAGCGTTTTTTTAAACTAGTTACACATAATATTTTTTCCCTCTGAACACACATCTCTTCTTCCTGTAGTTTTCCTTCCTCTTCCCGCTGAGCCACTGGAGGCGAGCTCTGTCCATTCTGTCCTGGCTGGCCGATGGAAACGTCCGGTCAGGAAAGATCTCCTTCAGTTTGCTCAAGAAAAACACCTCCAGGTTTCGACCGGCCTGGGCCACCTCTGAGTCTGGCTGCACAGCGGAGGGAGATGGGTGCACATACAGGTTTAATTCAAGGATAGTTGACTTAGAGGATAGGTTTCACAATTTTTAAAGTATGTCTTAAAACAACAGTCAGGTGCCCATATGAGCAGTGAAAGAGGTTTTCCTCGCTGTGATCATTCCTCCTGTTCATACTGGCTGTTAAAAGATCTCCTTCAAATGTGCTTTTAATCTCCCTGACCCTCAAAAACTACCATATTTATGTGGGGGAAAAAAGTAAATGCACAATAATAGCTGCAAAATATGTTAAATCCTGCCATGATATTAGAAAAACAAGCCCTGTAGTAAATGTTTCTGTATGATTATATATGTAAAAATGCATATTATTATATTGTATTTGATATTGTTATTTATTTATGTTTATATATTGTTATATAGATGTTGATCATCTGTCAATGTTTGTCGTTTTTGTGCTGCTTTGGCAATGAGTATATGATCTGTCATGCCAATAAAGCTTATTGGATTTGATTTGATTTGATCCACTGTCATTTTGTGCAAAAAAATGCATTTAAAAGTTTATCTGAAGCTTCTATGAGGCCTCAGCAGTCTGAGTTAGTCGTATCAAGTGGATATCTGACACATTTACCGTCTTTTTAGCATCAAATTCTCCTCTTTGTGTTTCCCTGTTGAGCTGCAGGTGGAAGTATAGTAACAAAAAGAAGGACCCTGGCAATAAAAAGTCTGTAACGTTGAGAGATATCTACTTCATTTGACTAATTTGGACATTTATCTGAAGCTTCATGTTGGCTTCAGATAAATACATTTTTGCACAGAAGGAAGTCTGTGGATTTTGTCGGTATGGTCAGTATGAACAGGAGGAATGATTACAGCAAGAAAGACTTGAAAAATTGTGTAACTGTCCTTTAAAACATGCTAGATCACCCTAATAAAGTCAGTTCATTTCACATTCCTACATACTCTATATTCATCAAGTGAATATTCTCAGATTTTGGGACAATCATGGCCAAAATAGTCCCTAAGAGTTTAAAAATTAGACTGTAAACAAGGTATTCATAGAGTTTTAAATGCTTATCTTGAAATAGAGCATCATTTTTAGTCAGAATCTAAATCAAGCCTGGGATTTCTGTTTCTCTCTCAGTGGCAGATGGACTCTACCTGATCAGTCTCCATGTAAGGAAACTATCGGCAAATTATATCATGGCCTCGTTTTTTTAAACATGTGGAACTTATTCCCTGAGGCTACACGGCGCAGAAATAATTCAATTACACCAGTAGTTAGATTAAACTGGAAAATCCACTCAGATTCTTATGACAAACGTACGTAATTGAAAGTAGCGCAGTTCTTGAACATCAGCAGGACGTCATCGACAAACTGCTCGGCGGTGAAGTAGTGGAGAGTGTTGCTCTTGTCCAGTTTCCTACGGATCACTGAAAGGTCGATGGGCCTCTTGATGATCTGGTAGTAGTTTCGAGCCTGGAGGACATTTACAGACATTAGATCATTCATCAGTCATATTGTGTTAACGTGACCGTTTGCCATGAAAGTGAAGTGGAACATTTTACGTAGAGTCCACTGTTTTCTCTACTTCGGTATGTTGTTATAACGATGACATACTGCTGTCAGAGTTTTCAATGAGGCCAGCAGTTTAACTCTTCCCTTTGTTATTGCTGGACGGATGCTATTTATCAGGATACATTTAATTTTTTCCATTCTCTTTCTGACTTCAGGTTAATGTGTTGAATGTTCATAAGCAAATGTTTTGTTTTTGTTTGCAAATTTTGAATATGGACGCTTGTGATTTGGAGTGACTTGATTTTCTGCCATTAGATCCTAGATTTTACATTAAAAATTACAAACGACTGCACAAGTATGTTTCAGACCAGCAGACAAACAACAGATGATACCTCAGATTATTACATGTTCTCAGCAATTAATCAATTTATCAAATGACTGAATAGTTGATTAATCAATAGTTGATATAAATAGATTTCGAGTTTTTAGTAGTTTTTTTATATTAAACGAACTAATTTCTGTAAGAAAAATGGTATTATCTTGTTACTGTTGCCTGTATTCGTACTATTTCTACTGATGTGTTATTCCTCACTGCCAGTGGTGAGTCATCATTTAATGTGATTATTTTTTTTAAAGACAAACATGTTGCAATATGGATATTTCTGGCACAAGTGATTAATTTTATTCACTCAAGTAATTATCTTGTGTGTATAATCTTGTGAGTACAAGATAATAACTTTGATACAAAGACTCTTAAGTCGAGATGAACAAGTTAATAACTTTTCCACACAAGTTCATGTCTTGTGTGTACAAGATAAAACATTTAGTCTCTCAGGACTTTGGTGGCATTTGTTTAGCTTCTCACACAAGTGAAAGAAGATCATTTGTCCACTTAGCTAACATTTTTTGATGCTCAAGATGAAGATGTTTCATAATATTTGCAATTATCTACATGTTTCTGTGTTGCATGTGATTGAATTGTACAGATTTTTAATGTAAATCCGCAGGACTGACCAGAGGGCTGACAGGTTCGTGGAACGGAGCGCTGAGCAGGTGACAGTACAAGAATAGAGTCAACTTCTCACACCTCTGCAGAAGGAAACACACACACACACACACATAAAGTGACTTAAACCAGACTTAAATCAACTTCCACCACCAAACTTAGTTTTCATCATTTCATCATGAGCTGACACTACATAAATCCACAACAGCTATTGTTAGAAAGACGTTTGACAGTATGTAACAAAACACCAAGTACTGTACAATTTAGACTGCTGCTGTAGTACAAAACATATACTATATGAAAGCATTTACTTCACCTAAACCTGGTTTTCCTCCTTTTAAATGGTTCTGTTGGTTCATGTAACATAAATATGTTTTAAATTTCACCACTCTCAAAAAGACATGTAGAAACATTAAGTGTGATAAGAGCTGAACATCAGTACAATCAATCTATCTTTAGTGCAGTACAGATGACTGACGAGCCGATAATAAATCAGAACAAATGTAAAAAGTAAAACAATTTCAATTTCAGACGAATGCACATGAGAAAATTATTAAAAACATGAAAATGTAATAAAACCAAAACAATATATTTAAAATAAAAAAAGAACCATATAAAACATATAAAAGACAGTAACAAAGATAAACAGACAAGAGGGAACATTAACATTTTATACAATAATAATAATTAAATAAATAATAACACAAAATAAATAAGATCCATGAGATATTCTAATCAAGTTCATGTTTAATATCAATATCTTTCAGCTGCTCTCAGATGGACTTTTTCAACGTCTCGGAGCATAAAAACTAAATGCTGTCTCACCAGACGTTTTTGTCCTGCACTTTGGAACAACTAAAAGACTCCATCAATGGTTTTCTCATCAGTGCAGGTAGTCTTGCTTTTAATTTGACAAGTTCTAGTTGACATTGCGGGTGTATGTGATGTGCTGTGTGTAGTTTTGCATTTTGTATTGTGCATGGTGTGTTCTCCGTATTTCTTTGTTTTGTTGTTAGTTTTATTTTTTTGCTTTGCTTTTGCTTTGTATGTTTTTTATCAGGGACAACAGATGCAAATTAGCTTCGAGCTAACTCTGGTGCAGTGCATCTTTAATGTTTCCAACTGCACACTGTCAGACCGTTGAGCATCACTATAGTGCAGCCTGCTGGATATAAAAGATCTGCATCGCCCAGACAGAGAAATGGCTGCATCTTAGTGATGTTTTTGAAGTGATAAAAAGCGTATTTGGTGACATACCCTACATGAGCTTCCACATGAGTACAGAAACCAAACTGCTCACCCTCTGGTCCTGGTTGGACAGTGTGTACGGAGCCTTGAATCCCCCGTAGGGGTGCATGTTCTCACAGTCGTAGGCCTCCGCAGGTTCATGGTCAGTTCTGCACAGCGTACACACCCAGTCTCCTCTGCAGGACATATAATAGAGGGAGTCCGTTATTCATAATTTGGATACAAATTGGACACTGCACGTGGTTTGTGGTGAGTTCACAAGCAAAAAACCACAGAAACAGATGAATATCAGATATTACTAATTGCCTAAATCCTCCCACAGGAGATTATAAACAAAGTAGGAAATAAGAAAAACATATAAACATATCTTGCCCTTTTTCTTGAATTATTACTTTTCTCTTGTATTCACTGTTTTGTTATTAAATACAAGTTTACATGAATATTAAATGGTCTACTGAGATACAGTTATGACTCTAAAATCATTCAAATCAAACAATCTGAGAAGTTAATCTTGACAAATAACCAGTGCTACTCAGCTACTTGTACTTAAATATCTGACTTTCTACTCCACTACATTTATTTGACAGCTTTCGTTACTTTTCAGGTGAAGATTTGACACAATGGATAATATAACAAGCTTTTAAAATACAACACATTGTTAAAGATGAAATCAGTGATTTCCAACCTTTTTGGCTTTTGACGTCTTACAAAAAGCAGTGTGTAGTCGGGGTCACATTTCAATAAATGATCCAATATTTCAGCAAATCAAAGATTAGAGGAAAAGTCCAAAAACTGAAAACAGATTTGTGTATCAAAACTTTGTTTTTTCTTCTTTCCTCTCCCATTAATCATCTCACGACCACTAAGATTTATCTGCTGACCCTTTGGAGGGGCCCCGACCCCTAGGTTGGGAACCAGTGGACTAAACTAGCTAACTGTATATAAAGTAGTTGAAACTAGCTCCACCTCCAGCATCTACAACAGTAACATGCTGATGCTTCAGTATTAATAATCTAATGATGTCATATATAATAATATATCAGTCAGAGGGACCAAACCACTATTTTTACTGCAATACTTACAATACAATACTACATCAAGCTCATTATACTTATGCATATTTATTTAAGTTGGATTTTTCATGCAGGACTTTTACTTGTAATGGAGTAATTTTGGTACTTTTACTTAAGTAAAGGATCTGAATACTTCTTCCACTACTGATTATCATCATGAAAGTGTGTGTATAGCTGAATAAACACAGGCTGCATGTGTGTGTGTGTTTATTCTTACAGTGGGAAGCTGATGAGTGGAGGTATATGACAGGCCAGGTGGTAAACTTTAGGGCAGCGGTCGCAGCAGAGCAGATCTCCTCCGTTCAGACACGCGGCGCAGAAATCTTCGCTCTCAATCTCCTCGCTGGCAGCTCCAGTTTCAGGCTTCTGGGTGGATGAGTCCACCACTTCCTGGATCGGTGAGCAGCTTCGCTCTCTTTGATCTTCACTGCCGTTCATTTGAACTACATCCACTTCACAATCGGGTCCAGGCTCATCTTCTAGCTGCAGTGACTGATCCTGATTTGATTCTGGCTCTGGATCCAGTTCGATCACCATGGTCGGCTCCGGCTCCGGATCCAAATAAAGCGTCTCTGAGTCAGTTTTCACGTCCGGCTCCCATTCTTCAGATCCAGAATCAAACAGGATATAAGGCTGATCTGGATTAGAGTCACAGTCGAAGCCTGAGTCCTCCTCTGGTTCTTCCTCTGGTTCTTCAGACAGGGAGCTGCCAGGAGAGTACGGCTCAGTCCAGGATGACATTGTTGTCTCTGGGTGAATGAGGTCAAAGGTCGACTCTGCTGGGTTACGTTGAGATGTCTCCTCCTCGATCTCCAAAATGTCTTCCTCACTGTGACTGAATCCATTCTGTGAGCAAACAAAAGGAGACACAGAGATAAAGAAAAGAGTAAAACAACCAAAAAAAAAAAGGATTCCAGCTGATCTTTACCCTCTGTGAATGAACTCCAACTACCTTAGAGTCCACGTCGACAACCGACTGGACTGGAAAAGCAACATGGAGGCTGTCTGAAGGAGAGGACAGAGCAGACTCTACATCTTGAGGAAGCTGAGGTTTTTTCGTGTGCGCAGTAAGATCCAAGTCTTCTTCCGGTCTGTTGTGGCAGGTGCAGTATTCCTCGCTGCTCTCTGCTGGGGCAACAGCTTCAGAGCCGGGGACACTAACAGACTGATCAGGAAGGCCGTCTCCGTGCGGAGGACTCCTCTGGATACACGGGAGCTGTTGGGGAGAGGAGGAAGCTGCAAACACTGTTAAAAGTCATGGAGAACCATCCCCTCCATGGCCAGATCACTACTGTGGCATTTTAACTTCCCTTTTGGATGATTAAAGTATCTATCTATCTATCCATCTATACATCTATCTATCTATCTATCTATCTATCTATCTATCTATCCATCTATCCATCTATCTATCTATCTATCTATCTATCTATCTATCTATCTATCTATCCATCTATCCATCTATCTATCTATCTATCTATCTATCTATCTATCTGTACCTGCTGAGGACGGTCCCAACAGCAGACGTCATCGTGAAGCTCGACACATGCCGATGGCAGTCGAACCAGAGACACCACCGGCTGCAGAGATGATAAGGACACAGACTGGAAGTTCAGACGCTCCAGCTGCACTACAGCTATGGGGGAATTACCCAGAATCCTCTGGGCCTCTGGGTGAATCCTGTGGAAACAGGTAAAGGACTGACTTCCTGTAAGCGGAAGAATATTTTACCGTATGGAAGGCAGAGGCGCTCCAGTTTTGTTTACGACATCTAAAGTAGTCCAAATCCTAAACTTTGTGTTTCAAGTAAACAAATAATTATTAATCTGTCACAAAATTTAATGTCACATAAGAAAAATTCATAGAGAAACAGTTAGTATAGTATATTTACATAAACAATGAATGCTTTTATAAACTTTATGACAACTTTCTAACTTTATAACAGGTTCGCCTTGTGACACAGTTGCAATGTCTAGGCCGCAAATAATGATTATTTTCATTATCAATTAATCTGATGATGGTTTTTTTAGGTATTGGATTAATTGTTCGGTCTAAAAAATGTTCTTCAGGTTTCTCAAACCACTTGTTTTGGCCAATTAACAGTTCAAAACTCAAAGATGTTCAAATCACAATGACATAAAACTAAAAAAAGCAGAAAATTTTCACATTTGAGAAGCTGCTACCAGAGAATATTTGGCATTTTTGCTTAAAAATAACTTTTTTTTTAACAATTAACAATTAATTAGCTATCAACTAATTCTTTAATCAGCTATTAAGTCATTTAAATAGTTTATTAATCAATCTAAATGTCATCTGAGGTGTAATTTTATCAGAATAATTAAAGAGTGAGATCTAACAGCTTAGTCAAAAGGCTGAAGACCTCGTTAATCCAGGTCGTTGGTGTTAAGGTCAAAGTTGAGTTGCGAATATTTTTGGATTTTGTAAAGTCTAAATTCATCAGATTCATGACTCGGGTCTGACTGGAGTCCAAGTCATGTGGCTCCGGTCCACACTTCTGACTGCAGTATGTGTCTCTCTTATTGATATTTTATGCTCAATGGAGAAATGTTTTACACATTTTATGATCCAACAAGCATCATCTTTCATGATTAAATGTCTTCTCGCTGTGTTGTCATGAGAACGCGTTTCCCATGTTGTCGTTTGTTTTATTACCTTATTCTCCTCAGTAAAGCTGCAACACTTTTGTCAGGATGTTGTTGTTTTTCAGATGATGGAGAAGCCGATGTGGTTTTTCCATTGCAACACCAGTTTGGCTCCTTCTTCACCTCACACGACCCAGAACTGCTGAGCTATTGAAAAAAAAATAGAATCATAACAATAATTGAATTAAATTTTAATGACACTTCTCTCTCTTTTTCATCCCTGTTTTTCCTCAAACGCTGCCTGTGTCTTTGTATTACGTGTTCTGCGGGGAGGTTTGGCTCCTCTGCTCTGGATGCTGGAATTGGACCAGTCTCAGATGACATGGCCTCCAGTGCCAGTTGTGGTCTCCACTTGGCTTCCTGTGGCAACAGGGTGGCCCGCCTTTGGGGAAAGTTGCCATGGCGTCTGTGAGGCAAGTCTGCCATATCCAGGAGATCAGGCCTCTTGGGGTGAAAACAAAAAAACAAAAAAAAAACACAAGAGAAAATACAGAAGAAGCCGCTGATTTGAAATCTCATGTGTGCTGAGTGTTGATATTAAAATAAATGAATCAAAACAAACAGAAAATCGCCAAAGAATCAGTTGAATTAATCATATTTGTTTAAAGATGAGTGCTCAGATTGCTGCATTTCCCACATGACAAAATAGTAACGCCTCAAATATGTAATGATAACATGCACAAAGAAAAACAGCACTGATGTACTTCACCTTTAAACATTATCATCCTGCAAGAATAAAGTTTAAATCTTACCTGATTGTGAGTGAGAGCAATATAATAATAATAAAAAAAACACACACACACACACGAGAAGTCTGCTTCAGAAAGGCAGGTGAATGTGTCTCCAGGTGGGTGAGAGCCGAGGATGACAGGGACGGCACCGTTCCATGAGTCCAGTATCAAGGGGGACAAGACTGATTTGATTGGTGGAGAGCTGCTGATCCAACCTCAGCCCCCCTGACATTTCACCACTGTACCTGCAAGCAAGTGTATCACGTTCTTCTTCACCCTCACCTGAGGATTTTAACTTAAGATACAAAGCATGCAGGAGAGAAAAAAAAAAAAACTACAGGAACGTATCTTCAGCTCAACAAATGTAGTCCATTAGTGAATCGTTTAAGACAAATTCCCTCACGGGTTTGATGGATCCCTCCGAGGCTCACTAGGGGGGAAAGTTTGTCTTTACCTCAGCTGGAGTTTGAAATACAGAGCTCAACTCCCGGAAATCCTGACCAATGACAAGTGCCAGGCTGTAATGTTAGCTCACGTTTTGAATAACAGACCTATGTAAATCAACCTTGTCTGATGTAGTGTCACCACAAACTTGATAACCTATGCAAAAATGCAGCGCATTCAGCTCCTACGTGTCCATGCTCTTGATGCGTTTTCTATTGTCAGTCAAACAGCCTTCTAGTTATCATATTAATTTACTCCTAAACTTACAATAATCCATAAAACAGATCCTACACGTGTATTATATTCATGTTATCATAAACTTTGTGCACATGCTAACCTCTCCTGCTCACTGTTGGCTTATCATCTCTACAAAATATGTCCCTAAAAGTTTCCATCCCTCCTCCTTGAATTTCTGCTGTCAACTCGACCGTGTTGTTTTTTTGGATCTAACTGCTGCCAAAGACATGAATTAATACAATGTAGAAATCCTCCCGTGAAACATATTGCTCAGTAAATGGCTGTACTCTTTGTTTGAGGTGGTTGTTGAATGTGTTGCATCAGCTGTGGAAATCCTCCAGTGATGACTACACTGATACTTCCATCATCTAATAGACCAAAGGAGCGCTAAAATACGACCATAAGAAGGATTGTAAGGGAAGATTTATTGAGTGTCAGGGGAAGGCAGGTGAAGAAATTCGACAAAAATAATGTAAAACACTTTCAGAAGTTGTGCAAAAACAGATTATTCTCTTACAAATGTATTTATTTCCAACACGAGCTGCTGAGTGAATAAAAAGAGTAATATTAGAGTAATAAAAATGTTTAGATTGATAAGATCTTTAGATAAATGAGTACAAATGAACTCATTCAACTGATTTATTGTATGAAAAGTCAATGTAATGTCGAGAAATCTATATATTTACTATAGATGTGTATTTATAATTGCTTTATAATACTTATTATCACTGTCATTTGACAGCTTTCTGTGGAGTTCTCTGTGTATTTCAGTCTCCAGTCATTTAAACTCTTTCCACAAACAATAAAATATTACATTTTACAAGAGTCTGAGCTGAACGCAGACTCTATATAATCATTTCTTCTTTAAATTCTCATTACTGCATGGAAAGTAAAGCAATACCTCTGAACGCTGTAGAAAAATAATTATAAACGTGACTTTGTGTTTGTGAAAGAAAATGGTTTAACTTAAACACAATCCTGCATTGTACAAATGCTTAGATGTTTTCCTACAGCTACAAATTCTGCTAATTTTCAGAGGTTTTACTACAGAAATATCATTTCTACATTTCTAAATTCTTCAGTTACAGGCTTCGTGTATTGTAGTCAGATAGTAATAAGGCCCAGAAAGCCTTTGGTGAAGGTAAAATCTCTTTAAAAAGAGAGTTCACTCCTGTTAATCTGACCGGAGATAAACTTGAGGCTGAACTGCTGATTTACAATTTCTAATACTGTGTAAATCATCACCGACTGTCTGAGTGGGCCTTCAACTCCTATAAACAGCTTAACAGTGACGTAGGCATGCCTAGATAACCTAATGATGCAGAAAAAGCAACACATCCAACCGTTTTTTTTAATCACAGCTGACCTGGTTTGTACTGTACTTTCATATTTGACACAAATATATTCTATTTTGGTGAGATTTGACTGTGCAGTTACATTCCCGCTATGTAATACGTTTAAATACGCATCGCTGCATGTGGTGTTGTAACAATATAAGTAACCAGAGTAACCATTAAAATAATAAATACAGAGATAACAGCCTTAACTAACACCCACCACTGTGCGTCGCTGTTGATTTCTTTGCACTTTTGTTGTCAGGAAGATAACGGGGGCAAAATCTCGCACAAAACCGCGTGGTTTCCAAATCCCGTTCCTCTTTCAACTAGCCTCCAAGATGGTAGGTGCTATCACGTATCCCTCCTCTGTGAAATTGAGTGAAATCTATGCCCATCCTTGTTAGTTTGTACAGAAAAACACCATCCGATGGCGTTTTATAGTTAAATTATCTCTCACGGTTCATGAGCGGCTGTTATTAACGTGATTTTTAAACATATGTGGATATATTGTGAGGCTCTCTCGGGGCCTCCGGCAGCAGCAGACGAACCGGCGGTTTCTGTCAGGTTTAGCAGGTTTAAACCGCGTTTACAAATAATTTTCATGTTTTACATAAATACGAGAGTGGTAGTAGCTTTTAAAATGCAAAAGTGTCTGAAAGTTACCTGTCCAATCGTTAAAGTCTGCCGGTTTAAACGGTTGAGTTAGCATTAGCTTCCCGGGATGCTAGGCAGCATGTAAGTTAGATGGAGATACTGAGTGGTTTATTTGAGCTCGTTTAACGTTGAAAACTCGCTTTTAATGTCCATTTTCATATTGCTCCATAGTATATATTTGTACAAACTTCCAAGCAGAGGTTACTTGGTTAATGTAGTTAGCTAGTTAGCTCCTTGAGCAACGACCATGACAGTTAAAGCTTGCTATAGATCAGAAGATAATCTTTTTTTAAAACGTTTCTTTGACAGCCTACCAAGAAGACCAAGACCAGGAAGCTCCGAGGACATGTCAGCCACGGACATGGTCGCATTGGTGAGTTTAAAACTGCCCGCATTGTCACTCCCATGTTGACTTTTAGCTGATGTGGAGTTTTGTCAGAGTTAATGAGAGCTTGTACTCCTTTACAGGCAAGCACAGAAAGCATCCTGGAGGTCGTGGTAATGCTGGTGGTATGCATCACCACAGAATCAACTTCGACAAATAGTAAGTGCTGCAAAACCTGTTTTTTTTTTTCTTTCCCAGATGAACACATGAACTAGTAGCAGCCTCATGTATCAGCAGACAATCAGCTTGAATGTGTACTGATAGATGAGAAGCTCAAACATGAACCTCTCTAACATCTGCATGTGTCAGAGATGTGCCGGTATCAGTGTTCATATTGTAGTCATTGACACTTTCTGAAAGCCTGTTAATGCTAAGATATAGTTAAATTACATCACACCATGATCACCTGGGATTTTATTCAGTGATTTCTGGTGTGTAAGTCGCTGCTTTGTTCAGCACTTTAACTAAAAGTAGTTGGTTCAAAGTTCAAGTCAGTATATGTTGGAAATCCATGAAGTTTTCCTGCATATTAATCAATTGACTTGTAGAGTGTAATTACTCTGTAGTAAGTGTTAATCTTCCCTGGTGTGTTAATAGGTAAATTAATGTTTAAAAGGCAAAGAAATCTCTAAACTCGCATAACATTTATAGTTAAATTGAGCTCTTACAGGCCACTTGTGGTTAAACACAATCAAACTGCTGCTGAAGGCCGAAGCACTGCTGCGTTCAATGTCCTCTGAAAACAATAATCTAAGAAATGGTTGGCGATATTACTACTGTCACCCTGATATGTGTATAAATAATAGAAACAGTATACCAGCACATCTCTAGTAGTGTCAAGATGCTCAGGAGGGAAATTAATCTTAAATGTATTTATGTTCTTGTTTATACTTTGGTCAGTGTCATGCAAAGTTTCAGTTTCTTGTTTCTTCTGGGGAAAGTGAGGTCCAGTACCTGTGTGTTGGTGTATCTCTGCTTGTTAGTATCATGTTGTAGAGACTAGAGTCTCATCTTGACACATATGATTGTCTTGGTGTGCTAGAGTCCTCTTAGAGTAAATACTGGTCCTATTCACCGACTGCATCTCTTGTAGGTCAGTCACCCACATGGGCAGTTACAATATGTTTGTTATGCTTTGATCTCTCACCTGGACGCGTCAAAACCAGAGATATACAGTATTGTCAGGAAAGTGTTTTTAGAAATAAAGAGCACACTTTGATAAGTGACACGGTGCTCTTTAAACAAATTTAATTTTAAACTGTGGAATAATGTGACCCTAAAAGCTAGAATAATAGAAATGAAGCTGTAACAATTAAAGGGTTAGTCGTTAAATTATTCAGCAGCTGTTTTTTAAAGAAAAAATGCCAAATATTTGCTGTTTGCAGCTTCTCAGATGTGAAGATTTACTGCTTTTGTTTTTTAATCATATCTGATAAACTGAATATCTTTTGGGTTTTAGTCTATTGAGTACAAGAAGCAGTTTGAATAAATCACCTCAGACTGGGAGGAGGGGGGAATTATAACTACTATCTGACATTTTTATTGAAAGGACTAATCAGGAAAATGTCAGACTAATCAATGGCAAACAGTCACTAGTTGCAGCCCTAAATGGGAATGAACTTATGTTTGAATGTAAATCTAAATAACGGTCTAAAACTTACAATGGACGTCCAGATTAATGTCAGACTTCTTTGGTTTATGTAAATGTTGTCTGTGTTTGCATTTAGAATAAGAAAAGTTTGTTTTTCATATTCTAAAATTAATCTATGACAACTCAATAAGTCCACTATGTTGTCAAGCATAGAGGTTTATAATCTAGGAACACCTGAACAAAATGTTTTACCTGTCAGCGTGTTAATGTTGCATCGAGTTTAATGTCTGTCCTCCCCGTGTGTCGTCTACAGCCATCCCGGGTACTTCGGTAAGGTGGGTATGAGACATTACCACCTGAAGAGGAACACAGCCCACTGCCCCACCATCAACCTGGACAAGCTGTGGACTCTGGTGAGCGAGCAGACCAGGCTCAACTACGGCAAGAAGCCCGAAGGACCCGCCCCCATCATCGATGCCGTGCGCGCTGTAAGTTTTTAGTAGACGTTTTTCATTACTGACTCCGTCTCTAGTCCTCACATCCATGGAATAAATAGATGGGACCTGTGAAACCACACTTTGCATATATGGGGCCAAACAACAGGAAACTGAATAAACGCCAACATTAATATTCGTGACGACTATGCTGAACATTTGATCTTTTTGTTTCTACCTGGCTGCGGTGTGCATGTCGTAGCTCAGACTGGAAACAAAGGTTAAAAAAATATGCAACACTATACGCTATATTCAAACAACTTTTAAAGCCTCTCTGTGTTTTATCTTTTACTGTTGCAGATATGGAGAACACAACTTCTAGGTTTTAGGAGTGGATAGTTTTAACATTTCTCAAAGCCTTATTTGATTGATGTAACTCAACAAAGCAGAGATGATTCTTTGGTGTATTTGAGACAAACGTGCTAAAGGTTAGATACGTAAAGACATTTTTTGTTTAATGTTTTTACTCGTATTTTTACTTTAATGGAGATTAGTTTCCCCACCTGTTCCCAGTCTTCACTTAAACAAGGTTAAACATGTCTAAGACGTCTCTGGATGCACAGATGTAATTAACTTGTCTCTAACATCTGGCAAGTGCGGTTTTCAACTATATTTATGTTAGAATCTAAGTTTTATTTAGTTCTGCCAAGTATTTTTATTGCTAAGTGTTTAGCATGCATAAATCTTGACTTTTTTTCCTATTTTCATTTCTCCACATTGTCACAGAAGCTTCGTTTTTATTGTCATATTAACGTCACATCAGTGTAGTTTTATTGTCACACTTCACACTGACACATGTTGCAAACAAACAGGGACTGAACCACATCAACTGACTTTCAGACTTGGTTTCATCCACATTTTGTTTTGCTTCAGAAATGCTAACGAATGCAAATGATTAGTGTTTGTGGCTCAAATGCATACAAATCTTTTTATCTAAGGAATTCTTGAACTTTTCCTGTTTTTTAATAATACAGTTGGTGCTGTGTTGGACGACCAGTGTTATTAGAAGAATCACTCCTAATGTGTCTTTTCTTTTTATTTGAGGATCATCTAGTGCGTCACAAACTGTATCGTTGCGTGGCTTTGGAATGAGTTTTGATTCGTTTTTTTACATTTGAGGTTTTCACTGTTCAGTCGTGTCCAATCAGTGTTTTCAGTCTTGTATCTTCAGCTGTTGTCCTTTGGCCTTGTATGTTTGAACGATGTATTACTCTTCTGGTTGTATTAATGTTTGTTTTTTTTTACTTCTCAGGGCTACTACAAAGTTCTTGGCAAAGGCAAACTGCCCAAGCAGCCCGTGATCGTCAAGGCCAAGTTCTTCAGCCGACGGGCCGAGGAGAAGATCAAGGCAGTGGGAGGAGCCTGCGTGCTGATGGCATAAAGCTCCTGTCAGTGTGTTTTTTCAGAAATAAACTGTATAAATGGGAGCTAAGAGTTTGTCTTGTCTGATTTTTAACTGGATCTCTACATGAGTCTTTGTTCAGCAAAAAGTCCAGCACTGTTGTTGTATATTTTAAAATAGTGCATATACAAAATGGGCATATTGTCAGATTCTTATGTTGCGATTAAATAAGAATAAATCCATGTCGTAAGATGGAAAGTGAAAATATTTTGCACAGGTCAGAGCTGGTTTGCATCATTTAAGCTGAAGTATGAACTGCAGCTGCATGGTTTCACTGTTAAAGATGTTAAAAGTATTTATATTGGCCAGGTTTGGGTTTTCAATGAGTCATCTCAAGGTCGCTGCAGGTCTTGAATTTGAAAACTGAACCTCTCCAACACGATCCTGATGGTCAACAGAGAAACGGGTTAAAGGATTCGCCTCGGTAATCGAAAATCTTTAAAGTAGAAATGAATGAACGTCCTGGTTAAACTCTGGAACATACAATTTGTTTTGCATAACTTTGCATAAAAGCAATGAACATAATAGTGTAAATAGTAGCTACTCCACTCTTATCTATTGAAATGCTACTGATGCAAGAATACAAAGGATGTTTTGGTGTTTGGTTGCACAAACGCAACATAGAAGAATAAAAGAACAAAAGTAGAGTGATAATAAATATAATATCAAAACTGGATTCAAAAGCTAAAATCTGTTGAAATTTTGAAATAGGATATAAAACTTGAAATATTGACTGTACAAAGGAAATGAAATATATGAAGGTAACGAGCAAAAAATTAAACGTGACAAATGCATAAATAAAGAAATAATGTAACAGTGGAGGTTGATGAAACAATATTAAGTCCAGTTTGATGAAATTAATGAAAGCGACAAGTGTAGAGATGAAATGAAGGATGTGAAATGATAATAAAGCAGTTCAGCTATTTGCAGCTGTATTCACTGATAATAATAAATAAATAGATTTTTATTTATCTACGTGGTGCAATTACAGTCTCACAACAGCAGAGATTCCCATTATTTATCATTCCCATTTCTGTAAATGGGAAAGATAAATAATGAAAACAATAAATAAGACAAAGAATGATATATGTGCATCAGTAGAGTATCAAATAATAAGATAACCAGTATTTGTAAATTACACTAGAAATTAAGGTAATTTTAGTTGATGAGCTTTACATTCAAGGAGGAGGAAGGAGAAGAGGAGGAGGAGGGGTAGAGGGGGGCGGGGTTTTACGTGCAGGATTTCCTGTCCTGTCATTTGAAAACAGCAGCACGGCAGCGAACTAAACATGGAGATAAACAGAAAAAACTACATTTAAAAAGGTAACTAATGAAAAGCTCTTGACGTCTGTGAGAGCTCGTGTTTGAACTGCTCGGCTCGCGGTGCACGCGCCGAGGTAAACACCAGGTAAATAATCTCTTAAACCTTGTCGACTTTGTTCGCGCGGCGGTTTATCCCATTATGACGAAACGACCGTGGAACGTGACGTGAGTAGTCTGAAATGTTTCGGCGTGTCTGTGTTTGTGTGGATGAAGCTGCGGGAAAAGGACTCTCTGTCTAACGGGAGAAAGTGAGGAGATATGAGAAAGTGATAAGTACGCCTCCTTGTGTGCGCGTTAATCTTCACGCATGCGCGGTTTCACTGCATTTCACGTTCACTTGCGGGACGTGCATGAGGTACATCTCAAGTCCCATAACTGCATCCACGTTTCCCTGAACTTGCATTAAGTGGCTGTGTGAAGAGCCACAAGTAAAGGAAATAAGTTTTTAAAGAAATGAGACCTTGAGTCCTTATTTCCTCCGTTTGTGAAGACGGCTGCAGCTGATCACAGCTGGATCAGCTGTCAGCCGGCTTTTAACAGCTGGAGAGACTTTTAATGGAGTTTGTATCTGCAACACATGTTCACTGTGCAGCTGTTTCCTCTCTGCAGCCTGTTTACCTGTTTAACAAACTGTATTTCTGCATTTATACTGTTTTTATACTGTGTCCTGCTCAGAGGCACAGAAACCATTTGTACTGGCAGAGTGTGTTTATATCATTTATTCATTATTTGCATCTGTTTTTTATTGATATTCTGATTGTGAATTCAATATTCAATAACCTAGAATATGATCAGAGTGTCTTTTGAACGCTGGAAATTATTTATTAGGCTAAATGTTTCAGGGAAAGTTGATAAGATGCAACTCATATCAAACCCGACGCTCAGGGATTTTCAGCTTCACATGAGACTGAATGGAAATTATGTAAAATATTAATTAATTAATATTAAATATTAATTAAACAGGCTGATTGGGCACATTTTGCTTCATCCTTTGCTCAGGTGAAGGTCACCTGCGATTAACTCGACTTCATGGCGAGCCAAGCCTGGCTGGAGTCTTCACTGCGGCGCTCTGCCAGCCTGGGCCGGGAGGTGCTGCAGCGGGCCTCCAGGCGGAGTGTAGACTGGACGAGCACCAGTTCGTCCCAGACCCCCACAACCACAGACGAAGACACACCAACACCTGTCGAGGTTCCTGCATGTTTTCTACATATATATATTCCTTTGCTCACCTCAGTCGTCATGATATTTTCTTATGTTGCTTTTTCAGGGGAGACACATAGAGCTCGATGAAGCCTTTGCAACCATCGCAGAGTTCATGACACAGACGACCTATCAGTGCAAGGTCAGTAGTAGTTTCCCTGCGTCCTAAAGCTTTTAGCTTCAGACTTTGGAAAACTAAAATGTGATTGTTGTTCTCTGCTGCAGAAGTTTTATGAGTCTTGCACTGAGCCCAATGACATTGAGAGGAAACACGTGTCCAGGTTCCATACACGACCAGCTGCTGAGACGACAACAACATCTGCACTTCCACCCAGGAAACATGTAAGCATCAAAAGTACCCCGCCTGGTGATCTGTAATCCTTCAGGTGTGTTAATAGCTCCGTTAAAGCTGCACTACAGGCTCTTCAATGAGCTCACAGCAGCAGAGCAAACACTCACACAGCAACATGGACGTACTGTGTCTGTCACCAGCTTATGAATGCCAGTTCCATACTCACAGACATCTTTAGCCTTGGTTTGGTCCCCTAGACCCACAGCTATACAATATTTAACTCCATTCAATACACCAGGTGCTTGTTTCCAGCCCCAACTTTGCTCAGGACAGATGGCAAACGCTCAGTTTGTTTGAGCTTTTGAGCCTAGAGGGTCGGGGGGGAAAGCTCAACCGTACGACCAAACGAGCCAGCAAAGTGAAACATCAAATGTTGTGGGAAGCCGGTACTGGCAGACCTTTCACTTCACGGAAACTGTTTCAATCACAGTACTAACAATATTGCTTAATGCAGCTCTAAAGACATGAAAGAACAGTGGTCAAAACTGTAGATTTGGCATTGAAAATACCACAGTTGACTGTGATAGGCTAAGACACATCATATCAAAACATACAAACATATGCAAACATTTCCAGTATTTCTATTTAGGCCTTAACATCTCCTGAGAAACTCACCTCAGCATATGTGCAATTAACTAACGAGACCTCAACTTGCTCCGAGGACGGAAAAAAAAAGATTAATTCTGTATTTCAAGAAGAGAGAGAGATGGAGAAGTTGGGACTTCTATTGCAGATTTGTTAAAGCCAGCAGCTAGCCGTCATTAGAAGGAAAAAAAAAGTGTCACAGTGAGATGTTTTGATTCCTCGCTTCACCTCTAATGAGTGTCACTCTGGTATCAGAGAGGTGTGGCGCTGGTTTTGGCTTCTCAATCTGCAGCAGTATCTAAAAACAGAGCTGTAGACTGTTTTTAAAAGTGATCTGTTCTCATAGCATAGACTTTATTGAACAAAATAACAATAACAAAAGTAGCAAGACTACAACTGTTTCATCATGGTGTCATATTTAATCCATGTCATCTGTACAAATGCAACGCCAGTAGTTTCTCAGCAGATGTCGCTATTTTGACCAAATCAAATCTCACAGTTGAGAGAAGTTCCCCCCATCACTACCTCACATCACTTCCACATCAGCTTCACTCATCAGCTGCTTAGAACCAAAAAAAAAAGAAGAGAAAACCATAACGCTCGAGTCTCGTTGTCTTCAGGGTCATGTGTCGGGCGAAGGTGAAGACTTCTACATCGAGGTTTCGCCAGGAACGTACGCCATCACCGCCAGCGTGCCCGAGTCACATGAGCAGACGCAGCTGGTCAGCATCAGCGCCGGAGAGAGTGTCGACCTCACCTTTAACCTCTGACCTCTCACCTGACCAAACTCCTCACCCCTTGACCTTCAATTACAAAATCAAGCATTGCTAAAGCTGCGTATATATGTGTGTGTTTGTTTTTATTGCTTCTTTTTATACAAATATCTGCAGTAAGAGTTTACAGTTTATTTTTATATCAAAATGTTTTATTTGCTGCACATTGAAACGCCATATTTTGCATTTTACCTGAGTGTTTTATCATGTAGATTGTATGTGGAAATTCAGCCATAGAAGATCATGTACTGCACTTAATATTTTTACCTGCACTAATACCGCATCACTGTATTAAAATAAAGTGTTTTTTAATTAATATTTTTGGTGTTTTGGTTTGTTTTTCACCAGTTTTATACAGATAACATGATCAATCATCTGTAGCCTGATGTTATGTGTAAACAGCTCCGGCGTTGTTGCCTGAAAAAGGCTGCAGTCCCACCGGCGGTCGAGGTTTAAACTTAGTCATTCCAAAAACATCTCTGATGTTCGCTCTTCTTCCTTTAGCAGCAGGAAGAGTCTGAAACAGAGAGCTGTGATTGGGCGAGGCGCTGAACTGTGGAGCAGAGAAGCTGAATCTTGCAGGCGGCGTTGCTCTTCTTGGCGCTGAACCCCCTGGAGATAAATATAGAAATCTAGAAATGTGATCAGATGTCATGCAGATTGAATGAGAGTAGGACACTACTGTGCTTTACACACCAGGCACTTTCACAGCTTTGAATATAGAGCTGCAACAATTAGTTGATTAATCATTTAGTCAGTCACCAGAAAATTTAATTGGCAATTATTCTAATGATTTAATAATTGTTTTAGCCATTCTTTAAGGGAAATTGACAAACATTTTTAGGTTGCAGCTTCTCAAATGTGAGCTTTTTTGTCATACATGACAATAAATTGACTATTTGTTTGTAGAAAAATTAAATAATCTTGTTATTTCAGTTGCCTTCCACCTATTTTTGGTCTGAGTCCCCTGCAGAAGGAGGATTGGTAGTCTGGTATTTGTGTATTTCCCTCAGAATTGAAGATAAATCCGTCTGTTTATTATATGTTTTCTATATTGGTAAGATACTCTTGTCATTGAAATCAAGTTTGGTGGTTTTGGCTTTGAGACTTAAAGAAAAACTTCAGTCAGTGTGTGTGTGTGTGTGTGTGTTTCCCACCTGGCTGTCTGTGCTGTGGCTCTGGGCCTGTTCTCCTCCAGTACCTCCAGGGAGGACGAGCTTGTTTACTCCCCGGCTTAACTGCAGGAGGAAATGTTGCTCTGGTCTCATCTTCAGAAAGATATGAGGAGGAAGAGGAGGAGGAAGACGGCACCTCAGGGTCACTTCTCAGAACATCTGTATCTTTGAGTTCCACCTGTTTATCTCGCTCTGCCATCTCTAATCCGTCCATCCATCCGAGGCTGGACTTACAGCTGGGTGGATCTATGCGGGACCAGGGGTTTGTTACCGAACAGCAGCAAGATGTCGATGCTGACTGACAGTAGTCGGTGCAAAACAGCCGGGGAATGCAGGAAGAGCTGCGAGAACAAAGCCAAGAACAACTGGGAGCTGACGTCGGGGCTTGGAGCTCCCTGACTATTCTGTCATGGTGAGAAACTGAAATGGGCAAAACCAGGCTGTCGGGAGCCAGAGACACACAGCTGTTCCACATCAGCACCCGGACGCTCATAACGCCTTCAGCTGCAGTAGAGAAGGAGACGTGAGAGTGAATTACTGATGATCATAAATAGATATCAGTGATTTTTTTTAAACGTGAACAATAATAACTGTTTCCTGTAATGGAGAAGTTTTGAAATATAAGTTCTTGACAAAAGCAGAAAAACGTCAAACCGACAGGAAAAGTGATGACACAGCTAATATGTCAACAGATCCATCTCCATGACAACCGAATTAAATCCATCTGTGTATGAGGACAATGTGATATGGTAGAAAACCCAGAAACAACCATTAATCAGTACATTTAATTAAAGTTAATAAATGTATGTCAACTTAAATTATTTACAGAGGAATTCACAGGGATGATCCATGATGTATTAAATTAAAACTTATCTACAGGAATTCATCAAAAGATTATCAGTTTCCTCTTAGATTTTTTACCTAAATTGACACCACTGAATATTTCTGTAAAAATGTAAAACATCAGAACCAAACACTTCTGTCACCACACCTCTAAAACTATCTCTGCGTTCTGTGACGGCCATCACTCTCCCCGGCCCATATCTCCTCAGGTCTGGTTCCCATGGCGACAGGACAGTATCTCCAGGTAGCAGACAGCAGTGTGTGCGAGCCCCGGTGTGGCTGTGCAGCATGTCGAGGGAGCAAACCAGCTGCCGCTTAGAGGGAACGACACCCAAACTAGCACTTCCTGGTTGGTCAAACTCGACGACCCATACTCCCCTGCGGCCCTGAAGTTTGGACACATGGGAAGAAGATGTTGACATAGACGGTGATGTGTGTCCTCTGCAGGTTGGTATGTACAGTAATTTGTAGGCATCTGGACAAAATGTTTGATGAATTGACTCAAGCACACTGGCTTTGAAATTGAATATTGATCATGAGGTTGGAAGTGTTGACTTCCACTTTTAATCTGAGGATGAATATGTACACGTCAAATTAACTGTGTAGAAATTCTTAAAGGACGAATTCACAGTTTCTTAGAACATTATTGACCTAAATTATACATATGTAAACACCCTTAAATACTTTTAAACTAAAGTCAGAATGTAAACATCACTGCCATTTTTTTTTTAATTTAAAAATCACTGTAGTGGAGTACACCTAAAGCACTAATAATGTGTTTCAGTGGTCTGCCACTGTACGTATGATATCATATCATTTCACCTGCACTTGCTGTATCACAGTGCCCAGATAATAAAAGCCGTCCATCTCCCTCCTGGCCAGCACTCTGCCTCCTGGTAAAAACTCTGAGCTGTTTAGAGTTCGGCCAGACAGCACGCTGGAGGTAAGCGGGCGGTGAAGATTACACAGACTGCACCTGGAGGACCACAGGAAGTGAAAAGACAGCTGAAATATTAATCATATACATGCAGTACCGGTACGTCAATGAGCTGATGAGTCTATCCGCATCGCTCTATGGCACGTTGTGTTTATGTTTGTGTTGTTAGAAACACCACACACTGAAGACACACTGGATTATTTTAGATTATCTGCTACAAAACTGTAATATCATTTATACTGCATTGTAAAAGATGGTGTAGCCATGGAAACCAACCTGAGCAGAGGTGAGGATGTGTTGTGCTGCTGCGGGATCATGACAGAGGCGGACGGACAGCAGCACTTGACCGGAGAGGCGTTTGGCACTGACAGTTCAGCTACATACAGTGGAATCAGCTGACAACATGCATGGAAACACACAGTCACACGTTTTCCTGAATTTAAACATTTTACATCACAATGAAGCCCTTTTGATGTGTTGGGGTTACATTTATTAATATATTTATCACGTTTATTATTCAGGCAAGAAGTCAATATGTCAAACTCTTTTTAAGTTTGCAGAAATGTCATCTCCTTCTCTGAGAAACAAATATTCAGACAATAATAAGAACAACACTTTAACTCTTAAAGAGAACAATAAGACTTTGGATTAACTAAATCCACTGGGGAGTAAAAACCTTTTAATTTGACCTTCACTGAACAGAATAAATATCCCTTTGATGAATTTATGTTAGTTTATTCACCCACAAACTGAAAAGTGGGACCGAATATCTTTGTGTGTCTTTTCTGGACCCATTTTTCTTAAAGTCGGACTCCAGATTTATTGAACTATGCTCTGTGAGGTGAAGTCAGTGTTTGTGCAAAACCTTCTGAGCGGCTGGAAGGTGAACTGGATGAGCTGAAACTAAGACTGAGACAGTTGTCATACACTTAATTAGTAGATTTATCTAGAAAATGGTGTAACTTGGTGACTTTGTTTGATAAAATGTTAGTTTAGATTTTCCCAAATGTCAGTTAGCATGGCATTAATCTTCCTGACTGCAAAAAGATGCTGTTTCTCCTCTTAGTTTCAGGGGCAACATGTAGTATTTGACCTTGTGCTTGTGTCCATTAGGGTGTTTTGATATTAATATCACAGAATAATCACAAATTTTTAACCAGTCCTGTCTGATACCCACAACATTCACCCATATTATACCTTCTCCAGTGCTCCGTTTGAATTGACTGAAATCATATAACAGCTCCCTCTGGTGGCGTGGGTAAGGCACTGCAGGTATTCTCGGGTTATTTTCTCCAGCTGCCCACCTGAGTCCTGCAGGTAGTAGACGTTCAGAGGCCTCCAGGCTGCCAGGGCCGGCAGGGCTCTCAGCACGGCCTCCGGCTGGTCAGGGAGGTCTGTGGTGAGCAGGTGGACAGCGTGGCAGGTAGGGTCAGTGAGAGCCAGACTCAGGGCGGCCAGGAGATCCTTACCGGGGCTGCAGCTGATGGAGTGAATCCAGGACAGAGTCGTGTACACTGTGTCAGGAGTGCAGGGGAGCATGTGGTGGGACCAGCAGCTCACCTGCCACATTAGGAGGAGAGAATCAATCAATTGAAGTAAAGGTTATACTTAAAATGAAATTTTATTTGAGCTGAAGTGTTTTTTATGGTTTTCTGCTAAAGCTTGAAAATGTGGATATTTGCTCATTTGATTCATTCAAATCTAAAGTTTCTACTTGGCAAAATGCCTTGAACTTTGATACAAATATTCATGGTCCCCTGTGTATTTAGATGACATCCTGTCCTTTCATCTAGTTGTAGTGACAGCTGGATTAAAACCGTCGTCTGAGGCAAGCTGTCTCAAAATATACAGGCTAGATATTTCCATGAGATTCATTATAGATCTTCATGGTCCACAGAGGATAAGTCTTGAGTCTTAAGACTTTGTTTCACAGGTATTAAATACTAGATACTTTACCAATTAAAATTGACTAGAATTGATTAAAAAGTCAAAGAATCACCAATGTTATTATTTTGAAACCATGACATGTCTATACAAAATCTATCCCCACTCCACTATACAGATGTTGAGAGATTTTTCACTTGATAAAGTCAGGGGATCACCAACATCAGTAAGATTCAACCTCTGGGGATCACAAAGTTCATGGCAGTCCATCCGATAGTTGACTGCCTAGACCCACTGCTTGACCTCAAGAGAAAGATTTTCTCATCCTCCTGAGATGAAAGACCCTCTTAATGTGGCGGTATCTCTGGTTTTTGATGTCATGTCTCACCTCACCTTGCCTGAGAACGTCATGATGTTGAAGAGAGAGTCCCTGAGAGAAGCTTTCGTCAGCAGAGTCTGGATCAGCAGGCGTTTCATCGACTCCAGAGCGGCTCTCATGTTCTCCGAGCTGTCCAGGACAAAAGTAATGTTGCAGCCCCGCTTGCCCAGAAATAGTGGAATCAGTGCTGCCTCAGAAGCTGCTGTCTGCCTGGATGTCATCCTCACACTGTAATTATGTGGGCAAACAGAAGTATTTAACTTAGTTTTCAACAGCTTTGCATAACTTGATAGTTAAATGACAGAAAAAAAGTGCAAAATAGAGGAGGAGGATGTATTTTAATGCTACAAATGAACAGCAACACTTTAAATATGTACTTGTTTTGTAAAAAATGAAGATGAAAACGTATTAAGGATGCACTTAAATAATACTTTCTTTTCCTCTTCAGCCAATTATATGCAGGGTGTGTCTATAACTATCAGATAATCTGTAGTTATGGGTTTGTTGTTGCCCAGCACTTCCTGATACTGTGCGTGTTTCAGTATCTGCATCTGCATTTAAGTTTCTGTTTCTATTATTTCCATAGGAAATATATGAAGAGTATACACACAAGAGAAACAAAAATATGGACTATAACGCCTTCCTCGACTCCCCGACCCGGACGACAACATCACAACATTACATGTTCAGTCAATGCTCTGCAACAAAAACAAATGCCCCCCAAAAAAGATGCAACACCACACTTCAAAATAAATAATCTCTACAGCAATTTCTATGAATCAGGTGATCTTCTTTTCCTACATAACTAAGACACACATTCCTGCAATCAAAGAATGTCTCCTGTGGTGCATGGTTTACAAAATATCTCCATATTTGACTAAATTTCCATTCACTCCCACTCATGACTCTTCAGAGCAAGAATCCTAAATATTTCATTGCACCACATATGAACTGTAGGGGGCTCAGACTCGACCCATTTCAGTAACATTTCCTTGCAAGCAACAAACGTTTTCCCAACTTATTTAGGTCTAATGTTATAAATATAAAAAGAAAAGAGATTGACAAACATTTATATTTTGAAATTGAACTAATTTTCACTGAGATACCCTCCCGAAATGATTTAACTATGGGACAAGACCAAAAACAATGTATAGAAGAAGAATGGAAGACGCTCAAAAGCTTATAAGAAATAGTCATTTTAATAAAAATGTTCATATGTAATCTAATAATTAAAGTTCATGCTTTTGTTTTATTCTGTTGCTTCCTTAACATTGTTTTTCATAAAGTGGTTTAATAATATTTAAATGTTTAATAAAACATTTCACTGCCTTCATGAATATTCTTCAGATATTCTTCAATATGTATCCTCTAAATAAAACACTTAGTCCTCCTTAACCAGACAATAACACAACTGTTATGTTTATGTTTCTGCTACTGGAAACAACACAAACAATACAGGAAGCAGCTAAACACACGACTCCTTTTTTAAAAAAAATTCTTGTTCTCTGATATGAAACACAGCGATAAGCAGTAAAAACAAGGAGGGTCAGTACATTACCTACAGGTTTAAGTGTTTCTCACAGTCAGCTGCAGACGACAACTTCACCTCACTGTTGATGTTGGTTTCCATGGAGAACTCTGAAGGACCGAGGCAGTCTTCTTCATGGCCACTGGAGGGGCTGCTCGCCTGCCAATCAGCTTACCAAACACTACTGTCACGTTCTGGTTGCTATGATGAGAAGTGACACACGTCCCTGCTGGCGTGTGGGGATTTTTTTTTTTTTTGTCCATGTAAAACCTCTTCTTGCTTTCTCTCTTCTGCGTTAACTCTTATTAGCTGCTTTAATTATGTCAACCTTTCGCTGGCCCAGTTTTATAAATGATGCTCAAAATAGCACGGGCACTTGTCTCATTATGTAACATCTCCTCTTGACAAAAAAAAAAAAAAAAAAAACATAAAAAAGAAAACACAAAGAAAGACTCGCATCATTTGAGATTTTATTGAATATTCAGTGCTGCACTCTGCTACAGTCGAGTGATAAAACATATCACAAGTGTCACTTTCTCTTTGTAAACATTAAAAGGCAGTGACCTCAATGCAAACACATGTTTCGGACTAGAAAATACATCACAACATTATAAAATACAGTAGCTCAACAGTATATATGACAGCTATTGTATGTGCTACGCTTATAAACTACATTTCACATGAAATAAAAATCATGCAACCTTGTTTTTGTTTTGTTTTGTTTTTCATCTGCAAGACTGATCCCCAGTTATAAATGTAGTAATACTTTGTAGAATACGAGAGCTATAAATCACAATTCTACAAGAATCTTAAAATCTACAGCAACTACATGTTCTGTCAATGATGTGTTTACTAGCTGCACAACACATACTACTTGTAGTGACAGTTCATATAATGATCACACGTTAAGCTACGAGAAATCATCGCCAGTGCTACACGACATGAGGAGGAACCGTTTGTTTTGTCTGCTGCCGCCGCTGCCGCTGCCCCGAAGCAAACGAACAAACAAACAGAGTGTGAGAGAGTTTATGAAATGAGAAATCTGAACTTCTCTTAATGAGGCGTCTAGTTGTATGAGGAAATAACTCTATTGCTTCTGGTCACTGTGTGTGTTGGCAGCAGGGAAGTCAGTATTACAGGTTTCTGTAATTAGAGAAACTGCTGTGGGGGAGGGGAAAAAAGGAGTGAAGAAGAAACAGAAAGGATTTGGTTAGATATATTTGTAGAACATCAACTTCATAGATATCAACTGTCCATTAATGTTGCACGTGCTGATTAAAATAAAGTCGTCTTGTAGGAGCATTGAATGTTTTGTGAAGAAACGTGCTTCATTTTTCCAGAATGTCTTTCAACAGCCTCCAAGAAACTAGCGTGCGTTCAGTTTTTAAACTGTTCACAACAATATGTTCACGCCCAGCAGTGCACAACATTCTCCAACTGTCTAAAACGTGCAACTTCCCCAAAACATGTATTTTAAGCAACAAAGTGGATTTGACCGCATAGTGAACTTTGCACCATGTAACTGTTTGCACAACAATATGCTTCCTGAGTTTATATAAAGTGCATTTTTGTTCTACTGATTAAGAATTATTCTAAGTCAAGTGAGGAACTGTTCGAACATAAAGGAGAGTATCGCTAAAAACACTTAACATGATCAGAAAAAATTGTCTTACCTTTCATTAAATGGCTTTTTGGCAAACTTAACTTGCTCTCGCGTGGCTCTCCCAAACACCAACATCTGATTTTCAGTGTCAATTACGCACTGAAACAGAAACGACATAAGACACATCAGACAAACCTGCCACGAGTTAAAAGGAAAACATCAGTATTTGAATATCTGTCCAGCGTATTTGTATAATTTTTTTGTTCAGATAATCATCAGCCCAACACAAACTGAAATGTCTATTGGATGGATGCCATGAAATTTGTTGGTCGAATCCTTGATTTGTCTGTTAATATCAACATCCGGCTCTTAGGAAAGTTAATCCTGATAATACAGAAGTGAGACTTCTGCCTCTCCATAACATCTTTTCCTTTAAAATTGCATTCCTATGTTTTATGCTGTTTCGCTTTTTATGTTGAAATACAATATTTAAAGCACCTTGAATTGCCCTTATGTGTTAAATGTGCTATACAAATAAACTCGCCTTGCCTTACAAGCTTGCTCTGACCTCTGACCTTAGTCTGACCTCCTAAATGTTGATTTAGGCTACATGATCCCTTTTCTGACTACTAGTTGCATCCACCGAGGCGTAATGAGCATCACTTCCTGGTGGAGACCTTATGGATTTGGATTTTTAGCTTTATGTGTTCATTTTTTATGTATCTGTGCTGTTGATGACCTTTGTGTTTGAGACAGTGGTAGTGAAAAGGAAGTAAAATTACCTTGAGTGACTTTAATGTTTTGTTGCCCAGAGACATCAGTGGCTTGTTACAATCTGCAAATAAATCAATGCAATGTTGTTGGACATTCGTTTTATTTCACAGTACTTCAAATCTTCTTGAAATCCTTGACTACACTCACAAAATCAGTTCTAATCTTTAATCTCGGCTTTAATAATATTCTTCGTCCTTACCCACTACAGCAAAGGAACACATTATCCTGAGCTGTCCGATGTTTAGACTGAGTTCCTCGATATGGCCGTCAATGTTGAGTTTCCGCTGAAATGGAAAGCCGTCCATCTCCTGTTTGTTCTCCTCGATCAAATCTTTCAAACTGTGAGAAAAACAACAACAAAAAAATATATATATATCTATAGTGACCAGAGTTTGTGAAGGGAGAAGAAGCAATCTTCTGAAACGTGTGTATTCATTGCAAACCGAACACTGAAATTGACCTGGTGTCAGTCGAATGGACACATAATGAGCATGTGTGCTCTGAATCATCTCACCCTAATCTCTCCACAGTCAGAGAGGACATCAGGTTCAGTTTGCAGCCCGTGTCAATCAGCACGTTCACCTCCTGTCCTAAACACTGTAAACACATGGACACGGTCGAGGTTTAAGTGGATGTGTGGCCAAGATAACGAGGTGCCAGATGGAAAGAAACAGAAACCCTTCATTTGTACAAAGTATTAAGGAACATTTTCCGTATTTGAAGGATTATTCTAAATATATAAAACATATTTGCTACAAGAGTAGATCATCACAACCTCAAGGGAAGCTGCATGTTTAAGAAACCAAAAGTTAGAACAGATATAAAAGGTGTTAATATACGAAACAAGCAGAGAACTGAAATAAAACAGTGTAATATGATCATAAAGTTTAAAAAAAACATGTATAAAATGTCATTATTTTCATTGCTGAATGAAAGACATAATGTGAAAAAAGAAATAAAATATCCACCCAGTCTTATTTATACATGTTTCTTAATCAGCTGGTTGGGAAAATAACTTGTTGGTCACCTGACTGGGGACGTAGATGAAGTCTTCCTCCTCTTCTTCCTCATTCTCATGTGAATTTATATGACTGCAGGTCAAGAGCACAGAGTTGTTGTTTGGTGTCGTCACCCCACACATGCTTATCCTTCCTCGGGACAACTTGGCTTCGAGAAGGCGCTTCTGGAGGATGTGATGCGGCTGCTGCAATAGAAATAAACATAACAACACTGTGAGCAGGTTTCCAACAAAAAACAACACTATAATCTATGACGATGAGATGTTCAGACTATCCTCAGTGCTCATGTAGATGAAACAAAACAACATAAATGGGATAAAATAACCTATAAACAGTATAACAAGTATCAAATTCTGCTGTCAACAGACTGTAATTCATAATAAGACACACAGTAATAACACTGGTCCACATAAAAAGCCAGGGACCATCTCTACAAACATTCATTTATTTATTCATTTTCATTGTTTTAAGGTTCATTTTGTTAAAGTGGTTAAATATGAATTTACTGTCAACTGTCAACACTATGTCAATTCATTAGTATGGGAGCTTATTTTTTTCTATTTTTAGTCATCAGGTAGCTTCATGTGTCTGTCACGTGTGCAAACATGCTTTACTTTGAACTGAAACATCAATTTTAAACCATTTATTTTCTCCTTATAGACACATTGAACCGCATTTAAGCCAAATTAAGCAAGACGTATTACACTCCCATCGTCATTGTATTAGTTTAATATTAATTTGGCTAATATGGCTAATAACTGTGAGCATTATAAGGCCTCTCATATGAGGCTCACCCCCTGTTTGGATGTCCCGAGCTTCTTCAGTCCATCCAGAGGCAGCAGATCAGCAGAGTCCTTATGGAGGAACTGAATCGCCTGTTTCAGCCTCCTCTGCTGCCTCAGAGCCGCAGCATCCAGGATCCCCGAGTCCCCGCGGTCCTCAGTCCGCATCCCGGTGAACATGTCGGCGGGTATCCGAGAGGAAAAATGTGTCCTGTCCCGTTTCTCTCCGGTTCTGTATCTGCACTCAGCTGCGTTTAATGAGGAATCCCCCTGTGATGCGTTCAGCTCAGCGGGGAGGAGGAGACACCCCCATCATCATCATCATCATCATCATCATTACTGAAGCATGAAGGTAAAGTCAGACAGGTTACAGGTAGGACTTCTGGTTACACCTTTCACAATAAAATCCATAGCTTAATCAAAAACACATGCATATTTCAGCTAAGCCTGTCTGACATCATCCTTCTGCTAAATAACAGGAGTGGAAAGCAACACAAAGGTTGATAAAGCTGCTTTAAAGTCAAAACTCAGAACATATTACATGAGCCTGTTTGCAGATATGAGAACTTACATAAACTGATCTAACAGAAGATCCCTGTCAACATTTTATAAGCAGCATACAGTGCCACAAAGAATATAATCACATTTTTTTATACTGAAAACACAATTTCTCTGTCTTTCTTTCTAATTAAACTACCCACATGATGTGGGCTACACAGTTAGCCTATACAAGATGTCATTAAAACAAAAAGACAAAGTCAACTGTATTTGTATAGCAGCAATACAACATCCTCTATCCTTACATCATTGATTCAAATAAAGAAGAAGAAAGCTTTAACAGGAGAAAAAGGAAAGAATAACAGAGAAGGGATCCCTTCTTCCAGGAAATATAGACATGTAATAGATGTTTTGTGTACAGAATAGACCGAAAAAAAGCCAAATTACAGAAACAGAGGATAACAAAATTATAGATGGGTTGACAACATATGACACTGCATCATTCGGTACAGCAAAGACAATAATAACATGTTTTTGTTGTACTGCGTCCAGAAGTAATTGTTTAGGACATTTAAAGACCCTAAAAATGTAGGTTATGTTGCTTTCTGTCTCTCATTCGGATGATGTATGTGTTTGACACTGGAAGGGTGTTTTCACGTTCATCCTCTCATGCTCGTATGTACACGTGTCAAATTCAGATTTACAGTGAGCAACACACAGGGGGGAGGACTTTAAACGAACTAAGCAATGAAGCTTCTCGAGGCAATGAAGCAAAAACATGTTATGATTCACTGTCTTAGCTGGACTGTGAGGTATTGTGTCAGTTTTAAGTGTTGAATAAGGGCTTTAAATTTACATTGACACACACTTCCTGTATCATCCTGTCTCTTCCTGTCTGTCTTTGTTTCTCTTGACCAGACAACACCTGCCTGGAAATGATGCTCAGCGGGACCCAAATACGTAATTTTATTGAATCGTGACTCATTTGGAAAAACAAATGTGACAGACATGAAGTTTCCTGTTTTTTTGAATGTTAAATAAAGCTGTAATTTATATACATTTATGGAAATTCAACAAGTTTTAAGGGGATGCTTTACAACATGGATATTAAGATAATAAGAGATAAAAGGTTTGTGTAAAATGTCTACACAGTCAAAACTGCCAATTAGGGCTGAATAAAAATATGGTTATATTTGGGAATAATACATTTTTATAAACTATTCTAAACTATTGCTTTATTCAATAGTTGTTCCCTGTTATTATACACCTCACAAAGACGTCACTTTAAAAAAAGAGGAAAGAAGAAGTTCTGATACACAAATCTGTTTCCAGTTTTGGGACTTTTTCTTTCATCTTTGATTTTTGATGAAATATTGGATTGTTTGAACATTTATTGAAATGAAACCAGGCATGTGACTCATTTGGAGCTGTTAACAACTCATGGACATGTGAAATGTGACCCCGATTACACACTGCTTTTTGTAAGACGTCAAAAGCCAAAAAAGGTTGGAAACCACTGGTCTCATCTTTAACAATGTGTTGTATTATAAAAGCTTGTTTTATCCATTGAGTCAAATCTTCATCTGAAAAGTAACTAAAGCTGTCAGTAGCATCTCAAGTAAGTACAATTACCTCAAAACTGTTCTTGAGTAAATGTACTTAGTGACTTCCAACCAGCAGCTATTTATTTGCTTATCTACCCTCTTGAGTGTAGTTATGTTGTTTTTGTTTGTGATTGATGTGACTTGACTACTGAACCACGACGTTTGATGTTTCTTCATGAGTTGAAATCGTCTTTTAAAGAGGCTGTGGGCTTGTTTATTTTTCATATGTGATGCTCTGTGTCTCTCTTGTACGGTCAGATAGATGTCAGCAGGACATGTCGTCCCTCGCAGCCTCTCTTCTCTTCACTGCATTGCCCACATTCCCCCTTTTCTTCTTTTTACCCACACGACCTTGTTTTCAACATGGATGCCGAAAAACCTCCACACTCACACGGCTGTTTATGTCGCAGAGGAACAAATCTAACCACATCCTGCGGCACACAGCACCGCGACTCGGAGTCTACAGTCTCAGCTGACTGTCGTCTTGTGTTGAAGCTTCAAATATTTATTTTCCACGACGACGCGGCGCGTTTACAGTCACAAAAATCCCGACACAATACGCAACCCGACGCGGAATGGCGGCTGCTAGGGGCCCGTGAAGCTGAATAGAAATGATGGATGCATGGCTCGACCAATCAGCGCGAGGCTTCTGATCGTTCTAACCAATCGTTGTGTCTGTATTGTCAAATGGGCGGGACATGAGTTGCTGCCATACATGTTCCCGGTGTGTGGACGGCGCCGAGCATTTCCTGCACTGGTGCATGGTGGTCGAACAGGAGGAATTGTTGGAAATTTTTCGGAGGTTAGTATATAAATTGGTTTTTACCCAGTGTGCATTATTCCCACAGCCATCTCTGCGAGAGGGAGTGTCGGGCTGTGCGGCAGGGATTCACACGGAGAGCTGAACATATCATTTTAGCTTGTAAAAAATAAACTTGACACTCCGGGAGTCAAAACGCTCATGTTATCATTAATTAGCTCATCTTGTTTCCGAGCTGCGTCGCTGGTTTTACGAAAGGCGGCTGGAAAAGCTTAATGGAGATAGCTAGCTATCCTTCCAGCTGCCACAGTGAGCTAACCGAGGCTCCTGATACTTAATCTGACCAGTTATTCCCCTGTTAACCTTATAATTTTTACCAAATAGTTTGTTCATAACCGCTAAAAAACAGTCGTGACAGTTAGCACCGCAGCTAGCATGGTGGCTAACCAGCACGGCGCTGAAGTTAGCTTCTGATTCGAAGTTAAGGGAAACATAAATAATGTTATTTAGCGGAAGATTCTCCGGTTTTTTTAACGACTTGCATTTGTAAAATAGTGTTGTAGTATTGTACGAAAAGCCTAAACACCGTATGAACCCACTTTCTGATTTGTGACATTTATTTTGCTTATGAAATCATTAAAAAAAAAGGCTATTTCATCGCTGTTTTCCATCCAGAGAAGACACAGTTATACATGGATTTGTCACATCTGGACTAGATTAACAAGAAGACTCCGGAGACTCGTGAAAACACAGTTTCATGTTTGTGAAACCTTTTGTTTTGCTTACGAACAGAAGGGCGATTTCATTGTTTATACCCATCCTGACCACATTACATCAGGTCCAAAAAAAACCCCGAAAAAATACTGTATCAGTACTTGTGAAATCTGGACTAGCTCATCATCATTATTGTTGTTATAATAATGATAATAATAAGATTTGACAAGGCTAAGTATAATCTGGATGTGTTATTTTTATTTTTTAAGCAAAATAAAGGTTTCACAAAACTGAAAGTGTGTTCATATAAAGGTATAATAAAGGTTAAGGTTTTTACTACGATGTCTAACACTTTCACATAAGTATAAGTGGTTTAAAAAAACGGAGAATAAGCCGCTAAAATATTATAATTTATGTTTCCCTTAATTTTTCCCTTAACCCCGAACCTGAAGCTAACTTCAGCGTCGTCTCCTTTATGACACATCGTTTCGGCGGCTGCAGCTGAGACTGTCTGACCAAGCAGACATGCTGACAGTCTTTGAGCTGACCAGATATCACACAGCCGGTCACTACACTTGTTAGATAATGTTTTTTTGTTTTTTTTCTACAGTGAGTGACAATTATGGCAAGTCATAGTTGTGCTACATCCTTGCTAGCTAGCCCCAAATGCCTTATTCAAACTAATAAACGCCCATAAAAACAAACAGTAGACTTGGTTAGAAGATAAATTAAATCATTTTATGTCAGCTTAGATAAACTGGCCAAGACTGTGGTTACATAAAAATATAGCTGGCCTATGTAGATGACACATATAACATGTAAATATTCATATATAACTATAACTACACCTACCAGA
This sequence comes from Euthynnus affinis, assembly GCA_029490765.1. NCBI lineage: Eukaryota > Metazoa > Chordata > Actinopteri > Scombriformes > Scombridae > Euthynnus > Euthynnus affinis. The sequence goes on along the minus strand of CM055844.1, from coordinate 8,547,779 downwards.
ACCTTTACTTCTGCACATATTTTGCACAACTTATTTTATTTTTACATCCACAAACCAGGTCATGTATATAGCTTATTGTGCTTTTGCAGTCTTCATAATGTATATAGATTGAATTTACTTCTTATTTTGTTTGCATTTATTACCACTAGATATTATCTCTTTTCCTTCCTGCTGTAACATGCGAATTTCCTCTCGGGGGATCAATAAAATTTTATCTAAATGGAAGAGAGATGTTTATAACAAATGTCGTTTACAGCGATCAATATCAGTGAATACAACATGTTCCTATTTAGGGACAGGCACCCCAAACTCTGTGTTTACTGTGTGTCAACTGGTTGGTGCTAATTTAGTAGAAAAATAGTAGAATTTAGTAGAAAACGTGCACATACAAGACTTGAAAGTGGGGCTTTATTATCTGATCTTGAGCCTCTTTCTTGAAGTTAGAGCCTGTGTCATTATCTAGTTTTGAGACTTTTATTGTATTATAATAATTTAAACTTTAATATTATAAGTTTTGTGTTTATATGTTTGATGAAATTATCAGACAGAAGTTCTGGCTCCATGTATTTCAGCAGCAGCTTCACGTTTAGTAAAGTATCTGCATCCTCAGTGCTCGTCACGGTGTGTTTGTGCGTGTTTATTTATTTGACAAGCCAGAAGTTGACGTGTGTTTTCCTGCGTGTGTCATTCCAGCAGCTAAAGCATGCTCTTGGCCCAGATAAACCGGGACTCCCAGGGAATGGCAGAGTTTCACGATGCAGACGGGCAGCCGGTCACTCTTTGTCTAACAGAGGCCGTGACAGTGGCAGGTAAGAACTTGGGACTTGTCATCGCTGCAATAACGTTTAGCGTCAACGTCTCAGACTGCGACACTCTTTAGAGAAGTAGAGCCTGTTAAATTATTCAGTTAAATCGATTCAAACTTAATTGATTCCAGGGATACTGAAGTATTGCACCACAAAGAAATACAGAACAGATGCATAATTTAACATTTAAATACTATACTGTGTGCTTATATACAGTTTACACCATGAAGCAATATAAGAAGTTACTATATAAGTAGTATCTACAAAAGTGTATGTGACTCTACTACAAATAAAGCAAGAAGATAAGTAAATAGCAATAATAATAATAATTAAATACAATAAATCGCACCTGATGGTTGGGAATAGGCTGTTGGCTGAAATGCATTGTGTCAGTATGAAACACAGTTATTGTTGCAGCAAGAACAAGAGACAGAAAGTGCAGAAGGTTAATAATGAGGCAGCGTGACTGGCTCTGTAGAGGACCTTGAACGAACAACAATAACATGATTATAACAGAGTAGTGATTTTAAAGAGTAAATATATTCAATACATTACGTGAAAAATACACCCACACTGCTCTGGCAGTAAAAGAAACCGATATAAAGTTCAAAGGTCTGTTATGATCATAGATGCTGATGCAGAAAATGAAAAATTTAAACATAATTGTGAATTCAGACTGTCTCTTAAACAACAGAGCTGCAACTATTAGTCGATAAATCAATTATTCAGTGAACAGAAAATCAATTGGCAACTATTTTGATGATCAAATAAGTTGTTTTTTTTTTAAGCAAAAATGACATTTGCAACCATTCAAATGTGAGGATGTGATGTTTTTCTTTGTCATAAACTGAATATCTGTGTTTTAGACTGTTTGTGATTCAAAACATTTGAAGATGTCGCTTTAGGAAATGATAACAGAGTTTTTTCTCTATTTTTTGATACTTTATGCACAAAAGAAATAATCAATCTAATAAATAATAATTAATCGCAGCTGTAGCTCTAAATACAGAAAGACAGATTTTCGTCCTCTCATTCCCAGCAGTGATTACAGTTAGTAAACATCTGCGTATGTGTTATAACAGATATTGAAGTTTAATGTTGCCTTTAGGGCTGTTACAGTCTGACGTGTGCACCCAGGACACAATAAACCAGATCATATATATATTATTATATATATATAACTTATATATCGTTCCCCAGATGGCGATCAGATGGAGAGCATGGATACAGTGAGCCTGCAGGCTGTTACTCTTGCGGATGGATCCACCGCATACATCCAACACGACTCCAAAGCATCTTTTTCAGATGGACAGATCATGGACGGTCAGGTGATCCAGCTGGAGGACGGCTCGGCGGCCTACGTCCAGCATGTGTCCATGCCTAAAGCAGGTAAAACACAAACCCTCGGCAGTTTTCTCAGGAAGGAGAGAAATTTGAACATCACATCATGATATATGTTAAATGTTTGTAAGAGTTTGTGGTCTGATAGGAAGCATTTATATTCTATCTATGTGTCACAATGCTGTCGTTCATGACAGAGATGTCTGAAAATCAGCGAAAGCAGAAATAACTGGATTCCTGTTGGTGTGTTAGTTGCAGCTTACATTGTTTCCTCTGTTTTAGGAGGGGACAGTTTACAGCTGGAGGATGGACAAGCAGTGCAGCTAGAAGACGGGACAACAGCCTACATCCACACACCCAAAGGTAAAAAAAAAAAAAAAAAAGTTTAACAGCTCTCGCTTAATTTTCTTGAGACTTTTAAGTTTCTTTTCTTCTCCTCACTTCACTCTCATTAAGCTTTAAAGTGTCTAATTTCTGTAATTTTAAGTTAAGATGCCAACATAAAGGATTTTTTATTTCTGATCAGTCAGAAATTATTCATGATGAAGAGTTTTAATTGAACAGTTTCCTTCTTTACTTCAACTTGCCTTGTCTGCTGCGTTTCTATAACGCTATTAGTCAAAATTTTCATCATGTTTTTAAAAAAATTTACAAGACAGGACCACCCTCACCCCAAACCAGATTTGTCAGTTACTGGATTTGTACCCAAACACCACATATTTCCAGTTTAACAACACTTTTTACCGACAAAAGCATGGCTGTGCGATGGGCTCACTGGTATCCCCAGTTGTGGCAAATTTATACATGGAAAGGGTAGAACAAGTGGCGCTAAAATCATACAAGGGAATAGCACCAAGCCACCAACCCAAGACTTACAGGCTTTCACTGAACACATCATCTCAGTGGACAAAAACATCCAGTTCACTAGAGAAGATGTTAAAGACAACCACTTGTGATGTGCACTTTGATGAGGACAGGAGCCTCCACATTGGTGTATACAGGAAACCCACTCGCACAGACCACTACCATCTTTTTGACTCACACCATCCTCTGGACCACAAACTGGGAGTTATCAGAACCAACATGGGGCTGATAAAATACCAACCACCACTCAAGCCCAAGAGAAAGAGCATAAACATTTAAGGGGAGCTCTAGAAACTTGTGGCTATCCCAGCTGGACTTTGGGGCATCTGAGAAACTCATGAGAATTTTTAACAGACACCAAATCCCTGTTTGTTTCAAACCCGGTAATACCCTCAGACAAAAAACTGGTGCACCCAAAGGACAGGCTACCACACTCCCATTAAAAACAACTTGCTATATGCTGTCCGAAAGAACAAAAGCTGCCTGAAACCAAACAAAAGTGACTCTAATGAACAAGAACGACTGTCGTTCACGGCCGACCGCACATCATGCCTAACGACTGTAATCTGCCATTAGCCCCGTTCACTCCTAACGACCGTCGTTCACCGGGACGACTCACAGGGTCAAAACAACGATCAGGTGAAACTCCGCTAACGAACTATTGTCTTAGAAAATGGGTGTCACTTTCTCCGAGATAAATACCTGGGTCTATCTCCGCTGTTGTCAGACAAGTGAGGACTAGTCAGACTGTTGCGTTGGATAAGAGGAGAAACATCTTCATAACACACAACACACAAGTCCAGCTGCCTTTGAATCAGTTGTTGCCTAGAAATAACTACCACCTATACAAATGTGGATATTCAGTAAGTAACATTACTGCTACTGAGTCAGTTTGTGAACACTGGGTCTGTTTTATGATCATGTTATTCACTTTAAATCTGACGTAAAATGTCTTTTGGCTGCATTCAGCTCAGATAAATAAATAACCTTTATGTTTATTCACGACTACAACAAATGAAACAGAGGAATTTATATTGCTAATAACTGTTTACTAACAGTAGCAGCTCATACGATTCCCAAACCTCTTCTCCTGTCCATTAGCTGAGTGATTTTATACAAAGAAACAGTTATTTTTGACTACGGTCATTCAGAAAATCCTCCATCTTTCCCTCCTTAAACAGCCATCTAAGGTTTCATGCTGGTCCTGCGCCCGGTTTCCCCCGTTCGATTCCTCTTCTCTCTACATCTTTCTCTCTTCTCCTGTTTGTTCAGACGCTTACGACCAGAGCGGCCTGCAAGAGGTGCAGCTGGAGGACGGCAGCACCGCCTACATCCAGCACACGGTGCACATGCCCCAGTCCAACACCATCCTGGCCATCCAGGCCGACGGAACCATCGCAGACCTGCAGACCGAAGCCACAGCCATCGACCCCGAGACCATCAGTGTACTGGAACAATACACCACTAAGGTACAGGTCTACGTCTTTGTACTGGTTTGACACTGCGGTTAATGATGTTGTCTTGATATACATGCTTGTGTTCCTTTTGTTTTGATGCCATAACTTTTTATTTATGAATATATATGTCCTTTTTAACATTTAAAATTTTACTTTGCAGGGTTTTTTTTAACTCTAGAAATTGTCTGCACTAACAATGTTACACTTAAGTTTATCTTGTAACGTTGTGGTTTTCCATTAACAGCTTTTAGCATCCGCAGTGTGTTTGTTTTTAGACTGAGATGACATTTATCTACTTTAAAGACTTACTTGTGAAATGTTCACCTCATTTTTTTATTCATGAAACATTTTTTTAGATGTAGATGACCTGTATGTGTGTGTGTAGTTTCTAAAAGGAAGTGTCTGTTCTCCTTCCTGTCAGGTGGAGAATATCGAGAACCCCTTGGGGTCCTTCGGCAGAGTGGAAGCAGACAACGGGGTCCACATGCGGGTAGAGTATCCCTCCCCTTCTCCCCTTCTCCCTCTCCCCCCTCCTGACTTTTTTTTTTTTTTAATCTAATCCTTAGCTCAGGTAAAACATTAAAGTCTCACTCATGTTCCTTGTCTTTCAGATTGTCTTGCAGGGTCAAGACAACAGACCAGGAAGGGTCACGAACGTGGGCGAGAAGTCTTTCCGCTGTGAATACGAGGGCTGCGGAAAGCTCTACACCACTGCCCACCATCTCAAGGTCAGTGTGGGCGGTTGTGTGTACGGAAACGCGGTCTCCTCTGTGCTCGTTCTTACTCCCGAGTGTGGGCAGATATTTACTTTTACAACACATTCTTATGTTGCTGTCGGCTACTTGTTTACTTTATTTCAGCCTCGTCGCTCAACGCTTCTGTTTGTGTTATCCCCCCCTCTCTCCTCTCCTCTCCTTTCCTCCTCCTCTGCAGGTACACGAGCGCTCCCACACCGGGGACAAACCGTACGTCTGTGACTATCCGGGCTGTGGGAAGAAGTTTGCAACAGGTACTAAACTACTGTGGAGTGTTTTAACTTGTCGCACAGGGCAGGATCTTTCATTTTAAAGCCATTTACTAGATTAAAAAAAAGAAATTTAGACATAATAGCATGCTAGATTTATTTATTTATTTTGCCAGATTACACTGAATGAGCTCTAGTCTACATTCACCTCTCAATATTTTCTCAGATTTATTTGGTTTTCTTTGTTTGCTGTAATGCACTAATTGAGCTGAATTACCATAGTGGCTTTCTAGACTAATTACCATTTTTTAAATGATCATAAAATCAGGCTGAGGTGCCCTCATGTGGCTGAAACAAGTGTTTGAGCAATGATGTGGATGTATTAATTAGGTATAATGGCTTAACTGAATGTGAATGACTGATTTCTGTTTGTTTTGTTTGTTTGTTTTTTGGCTATTTAAGGGTACGGACTGAAGAGTCACTCGCGCACACACACTGGGGAGAAGCCATATAGATGTCAGGAGTTGAACTGCTGCAAGTCCTTCAAAACCTCCGGAGACCTTCAAAAGCACACGCGGACTCATACAGGTATACAACCACACCCAGAAACTCTCTGACCAGTCATAATTACATTGCGTCATGAGGTTTAAATGTCTCACAGTGTGTCATAGGTCTGTCTTGGCAAAAAGGGTTTAACTGCTGTTTACTGCCGCCGCTGCCGGGAGCTTGAAATCGTGACTGCTAGTTGGCCTCGAGGTCTCTTTTGTTTGATAAAGAAGTTACTGAGAATGTGCAGCTGAAATTATGTTATTTTGGTCGAAGCTCAGCGTCATGCCCCGCCGGTTTTTGAAACAACACAGATTGCGGTGCAGTGCCGGGATTGGCTGAACAAATTGCAAGGTTTTGTTTGGTTGGATGTCGGGAGAGCTGAATGTTTCCACAGAGACAACGAAGAGACGGAGGAGTTTTCAGGCATGCGGTCAACACGGGAAATATGACACCATGATAGTGCAGCTCGTTTTAGAAACATGATGATTTCTGTAGTTTTAATCTTGTCTTTTACTTCTTCATAAAACTTTTTTTGTGTGTGTGTGTGTGATTCAGTTTTTGTTCTCATCAGGTTCATACAAGAAGTTTTGAAATAGTGTGGCAATTTGAACCTTGACATTGATGAGTAAACCCCCTTAAAGCAGCGATAATCAATATTTATTATAATAACAATCAGTCAAGTGACGGTGTGTAATGCAATAGGTGTGGCTCGTAGTGATGCAACCACAGAGATTCATCACTAGACCCCGCAGCTCCTCTCAGCTTTACTCTTAGTTTTTCAGTTTCAGCTCATTGTTTAGCTGCAACTGCACTGGTTTCGTTCACTCTCATCACTTTCATAGCTTTGCTTCCAGATGCAGCAGGCAGCTGGTTTCAGATTTAAAAAAAAAAAGCTCTAAAAAGCCTCTGTGCACTACCTGCTCAGCACCAAATGGCAAACACACACAGTTAGCGACTAGCTGGTGAAACATAGCGGAGCATTTAGCAGCTAAAGAGCCAGATATTTCCCTCAGAAGTTTGGTAGAGAGCAAAAACAGAGCTGAAGGACAGTGAATGATAATGTTGCTCTCTAACTGCTAACAAATGCAACACATCAACTTAAAAACTGATGATATGTCAATGTTATGTTCACCACTTGTTCAGTCAATGCACATTTAAACCCTGACTCTTCTCCTCTTTGTCTCGTGTTGCAGGAGAGAAGCCTTTCAAATGTCCAATCGAAGGCTGCGGCAGGTCGTTTACCACCTCCAACATCCGCAAAGTTCACATCCGAACACACACCGGAGAGCGACCGTACTACTGCTCTGAGCCCAGCTGTGGACGGTCCTTCGCCAGTGCCACTAACTACAAGAACCATATGAGGATTCACACCGGTGAGCCCTTTTTATTCGGTCTCGTCATGGCTTTAGTGACGTCCTACATTAATCTGCATTGTCTTAACTATCCTTCGCCTCCTTCTCCAGGTGAAAAACCATATGTGTGCACCGTGCCTGGCTGTGAAAAGCGCTTCACAGAATACTCCAGCCTTTACAAACACCACGTGGTTCATACACCATGCAAACCTTACAACTGCAACCACTGTGGGAAAACCTACAAGCAGATCTCCACGCTCGCCATGCACAAACGCACAGCACACAACGACACGGAGCCCATCGAGGAGGAGCAGGAGACCTACTTTGAGCCCCCGACAGGTGAGTGGAGATGAAGATTTATGAGTTAAAGATCCAGTAAGAGTAGATGAAATGGGTCACAGCGACAGGAAATTGAATCCCACAAAGATTTAGTTAAGTGCAGAGCTGGATAATAAAGGTTAAAGGAAAATAAATGAAACGTGAAATTACGTGCGGGACGATCGTCGAGTTAAAGTCTCCTTCTCCTCTTTTAACGCAGACGCCATTGACGACCCCAACGTGAGCTACACAACAGCGGTGGTCGAGGCGGACGACTCCGGCTCGGAGCAGGTTCCCGTGGAGAGCTCAGACATGGTCGGTCAGCAGCATGTTGCCTTGGTAACACAGGAGGACGGTACACAACAGCAGGTAATGCTGACAAATATGTCTGGAATCTAAATGATGTTTACATTGAGTGTTTTTCTCATCAAAATGTATTGTTTGTTTGTATCCTAGAGGTCTAACGAACATGTCGAATGCCGCTTATCATTAAATATTTGCAAAGATAATTTTGTTTAAAAGTATTCTGCCTTGTTTACATCCATGTTTACTGGCTCACCGTCTTCTTCTCTGTCTTTGCTGCGTCTCTTGGGGCATTAAAGCCATCTGTAGGTCATTTAAATAACGTTAAGCCATCTGTTGTATGTGCAATATATCTTTTGTTTTATTTATGTTTACACGCTTCTTTGTTTTGGGTTAATTGAGAGTTGTAGGAAGTCGATCAGTTTCAGGTGCTAATTTGTGTGAGAGACTCATATTTTATGTTTAAACCTCTTTAGATGATCCTGACTGTCATGTGAGCTGTGAAGAATTGTATTTTAAAAAAAAAATCTGAACTTTGACCATTTACAACCCTGGATGTTTACTGGAAGCACACGTCATTTCAAATCTCACAACACGTGTGTGTGATGTCACCTGTGTTCATGGGCATCGTCATGCTTGTGCACAAGACAAATAAAACAGTGACTCATTCACAAAATAAAACGGCTTGTGACTGGAGGTCAGAGAGTCCACAGGGGTTTAAAATATTGACAAGCAACATTTAAATATCTCCTTTATCGCACTACAGAACGTGATCTTGACCGCCTCTCTAAACTTAGTCGCCCCTGTTGGCCACATTTCATGTTTTTCTTGACAATAAGCAAAATCACACCCCAGTTAAACAGCAGCTCTGGATCAAACAAACATCTGATTGGCTGACTGGAGTCCTGGAGGCGTTTTTATACTCCGGTCAGGATGGTTAAAGATAAAACGAGCGTCATGTTTTTTCAGTTTTAAACTAAATCTTCCTCTCTCTTGTGTCGTGTGTCTCTCAACATCAGGTCAGTATCTCTGAAGCAGACTTACAAGCTATGGGTGGCACCATCACCATGGTAACCCAAGAAGGCACAACCATAACCATCCCCGCCCACGAACTGGCAACGCAAGGTGCTCACTCGGTTACCATGGTAACGACAGACGGCTCAGATGAACAGGTAAATGATTGTCCAAGTTCTCTGCAGACTAGAAAAATATTGTTAGACTGTTTTTTTTTTTTTTCTGGGGCTCTAGTGGAATATCTTTGGAGGGTTTACACTTCATAAAACTCCTTATTTATCTTCTACTGGCTCTTTGCAGCCCCTCAGTTCAGCCTCTGTCTGAAACAGGCTGATTTAGCTCCTGTCGCTTTAAGTCGAGCTCGTGACTGGAAGCTTGTGGGTTGTCTGCGTTCGCCCCCCCCCCCCCCCCCCCCCCCCTCCCTCCTCATTACGACCACTTAGGTGCCCTTGAGCGAGGCCCTCGACATTAATAACTGCTCAGCAGATCAGGCTGTGGTTGTACTGGGGAGCTTCCAGGTGTGAATGTGACCAGAGAGTTCAAGCAAGTGAAACGCTCCTGAATAAATAAAGAATAAAAAATAAAATCACGAGTGACTGTTTAGCTCCTAGAAGCCCCTCAGCAGACTTCGACTGCCTTCGACCGTCAGATTCTGCTTCTTTCTCCCCACTCTTTACTCAAAATGGAAACTTCTCAATTCATCTGAAATATGTGAGTGGGCAGTGTGAACAACCTTAGAAACAAAGGCCACAGAGCAGAGAGCTGTTTGTGGGCATGCAGCGAACAATCAGACATCAGTTCGATGGGGAAGAAGAGATGACTTTGCAAACAGAGGGTTCAGAGGAGGCTAAAGTTCTGGCTTTTGACTTTCAGGGAGCATTTTCACTTCAAGTTTTGGGACTTTGACTATGTTTTACACAGATATCCGACATTATAACAGTGTATGAATGACAGAAAGTCACCTAAATAATGACCTTAATTACCTAAGATGACTGAGACAAAGTGTTACAATAGGTCACACAGCTACACCACACTGTGTATGGTGTCCATTAGTGCACTTTTCCATCCTCTGCTGTTAACTAATCAATTTGTGACCAAACACCAAACCTGTGACTTGACCACCATGTTTCTGTCTCCCTCAGGTGGCCATCATGGCGCCCGACATGGCCTCGTTCCAAACCGTAGAGGAGGCGGGCTACAACCAAGAACAGGATGACATTCATCCTGTCACGTTACTGGCCACCTCCAATGGCACTCACATTGCTGTGCAGGTTGGTAGACCGACACCATGGGAGTGAATAGACTGGTGGGTGAGTTACAATATCTGTGAATTTGATCTGTTCATGAAGCAGAAGACTCCCGTGTTTGTTTAAATGCAGAAAAATGTGACATTGGTGAAAAACGAGAATATAAAGACAAACAGAAAAGGCCTCTTAAATTCAGAAACATCACTTACAGACTGGATATTAAACCCACAGAATCTCCTTCATCCCTTTTTTGTTTTTGCTTTGTTTTCATGATACTGGCAGGAGTTTCAGCCAGGACTTAACGTTAGTCCCTCCATACATACATAACCCCTCCCCAGATCCCACCCTGTTTAGCTATTTGCTTAAATGCTTTACTGTGAGTCATGAGAAGGTGGGGTTCAGCTAAAGGGGGTGTCGGATGTGCTGCAGCCCTCCTGCTGGTGCATTTCATTAGGGATCAAACTAAACCGAAACTTACAACCACATGATGTGTGAGTTTACATGTAATCCAAATTCACAATGTTCACCGCCGTTTTTTTTTTTTTTTTTTTTGCAAAAGAGGAAATTGATGTTGTAATAATAGTTTACAGTTGTGGTTTTATGTGGGGTTTTTTTGTTTTGTTTTTTTCTTGCCTTGACACCAGAACAAAAGCTTATCACTAAAACCAGAAGGAAATGTTTGTAATTTCCCATCAATTAATAGAAATTATATATTGTCAAACATTTGTTGTCTCTGTTTCAAATAAATTCAAAACACAAGAATGATGATAATCACCTTTATTTTCACAGATAGTGTGTTCTAACTATATATTATACTGTTATATAAAATGTAAGTATTATATTAACTATTCAGGCCTAAAACCCCTGAGGGGGTCCACGGTCACATCAAAAGGAGGTCTGATGACCAACCTTTATTTATCCTAAAAAACACTGTTTCTATTTACCCCCCTCCGCTCGCTCTATCATGGTAATTACAACACAAACACTCTTTTAGCACCTTTTCCACCGTGTGACAGTCATGAATGAAATTCAGCAGCCTGTAAAGCAGTCAGAGGTGGTATTGTCTTTTTTTTAAAGGGGTGGCAGAATACAGAGATTTAATCAGTACTAGTGATCGATTAACAGCGGTTAACAGTATGTCAGTCAATGTTTGTATTATTCTCTCTTTCCTTTGTAGCTCAGTGATCAGCCTTCGCTGGAGGAAGCCATCAGAATAGCATCAAGAATACAGCAAGGGGAGTCGCCCGGCCTGGATGATTGATGGACACATTATGGACTATGATTTAGGTTCAAAACCATCTAAATTGGACTATACCTACAAGAGAAATCACGAGTCTTCCTCCGAGGCTTTCTTTTTTTCCACAAAAGAACTTAGCTTTTATCTGTACATAGGATTTTGATAACTGGAGTTTCCGCTATGCTATTTTGTCCTTCGACCGAACAGACGGGAGGAGAGAAAAAAATGCTTTCTAATGTTTATGATGCACAGTGCACAGTGCAATGTACAGCTAATGCTATTTCTAATAAAAAAAACAATGATTGTGTGACTATCTGGCTGTATTTTGATTTTGAACACCGTGTTAAACTTCACATTCACATTTACTGTTGTTCAGCAGCACATAGTAAAGATTACAATTAAAAAAAATGTAAAATATAAGATATATTTAATTGAGGGCTACATAACACAACAAGTAATGTGTAAATATTAACTGATAGAATTAATTAATGAGCACTACCATAAGTATTTTGCAAAATGTGTATAACTTGAGACAAAATAACTACACTATACAAGTTATGAAGCACTATTACTAACAAGGAATATGAACAACACCTTTACAGACGTTGATGTCATGGGTTTGATGTGTGTTATCAGGTGTCTGCTTTATCAAAAACTCCTGATAAGAGACGGCGTAGGCTACAAGGCACATACACGTTGATGTCTGCAGTGCATGTGAAGCAATTTATTGTTTTAGTGAGGTAATTTTCTACTATGAATGAAAGGGAGTGTTTGTATTTACAACTATTTTTAGGCTGCGGTTGAAACTGATTAAGAAAATTTACTAAATTACTGTATTTCAGTATAATTTTGAGTAATTTCTACTTTTTTGCTACTTTATGCTTCCAGTGCACTGCATTTCTGAGGCAAAAATTGTATAATTACTCCATATTTATTTTACACCTATAGTTCCTACAAACAAATAATTTACAAATAGAAAACATATAATTTTATAAAATTATGATGGCAGCTATGGATGTAAGTCACCAATATGTAAAGTGTTTAAATTTGCTCAATATCAACCAGCTATAAAACTTCAATTATGTTGATGGATAAGTAATAAAAATTAATAATACAGTAATTAAGATGAAAGGGGCGTTTCTTCCTAATGAGTAAAATACACTGTTATTACATAACTATGTTTTTCTGACAACACTTAGTCTTGAATTGTAGAATTTCATATATTTCCATGGTTATATGGTCGTGTTAGTACTTTTAAAAGATCAGAATATTTTTTTTCATGTTAAATTATTTTTTTTACATTTTCTGATTTCCACAAAAGACAAACAGTGACAACATGTATTTTACATGCACAATTACCTTTAAAAAAAAAAAAACCCTCACAAATCACCTTAAATGATTAAATTAAGAGGATTAATCTTATTTAAATTAACTTGATAAGATGCCTTTGATAAAGACGAGGGTTTTCAAGGTTAAAAAAGAAAAATAAATACAGGTTTTTACATACTATTTTTGACAACTGGAAGCAGTTTTTATTACTGTAAAATTGGTAAATAAGTATTTGGTTTGGGTATAGTTCTGTAAACTACAAATCGAGATAAATTGTTTATATACGGGTTTTTTAGCTTTATCTTTTTATGTACCGCGGCTTCTTTGATCGAGCCGTCTAAATAATGCGTGTATTGTCTCGGAGTTGATGTAATTGAGCGACTCCGGCGACATGAAAGAGACGCTGTTCGCGCCAGATCGTTCCTCTGCCACCGGTGACGTAACGCCTCCCGAAACCCTTCTGGAACGCCCATCTTTCAAAATCTGGACTTTTGCTCTGATTGGCCGCTCGGGGACATGTGACCAACGGTCGCGGGAAGTCCTTTGCCACGCGCGTGATAGGAAGAGGCTAGTTCTTGACTCATTCAAACTTTTCTTGTAAACATTGGTGTGCGTTTATTGCGGTTAGACGTGTTTCTCTGTCGGTGAGCAGTCAATTAGTCACTACCGGCTAGTTTCGGTATTTGTTTTTACTTTTGGACCGACTTCAGACGTTGTTTTTACGGTGAAATTAAGCTACTCCGGGGCCGTTTTCTTCAGCGTTGGATGGGCGTGTAGCAGTTAGCAACAACACGTTAACTTTTTCTGGCATGCTAGCGGAGCTTTAAACGCTTCGCAGCGGATTTTTGGACACTTTGGAAAAACAATACCTTTTATTTCAAGGTATTTAGAAGCTGACTAGCTTTGTGAGAAACGCCACCGTAGCCGTAGTCGGGCTCCAACCGCGTGATTTCACCCGTCGACGACGCCGGGGTTTAAATCCTGAAAATGTCGAGCTACAGCCGCCACCGACACGGATCACCCTCTCCGAAATCTCGACCGATTCGTCAAAAATTACAGTTCACATCAAGCGACGGAGAGGACGAGCCGATTGAGGACGTTAACAACAGCACCGGAGGCGAGTCTGGCTTCACGGAGCTAGACTCCCCGGTGCCAGTGCGACGAGACGCCGCCGATAAACGCCTGGAGGGGAGCAGTAGCCCCATGAACCACGACGAGCTGTGGGACGAGGAGGGTTTCGGATCCCCGTCTCATCTGCGGTCACCGAGCAGCAGCTTCTTCGCCAACTGCTCGCCTTCACCGAGGAAAGCTTCACGGTTGTACGGAGGGTCACCGGACCGATCCTACGTCCAGGACGACGGGGAAGGATCCAGCTCACCGATCCCAGACTGTCCCGACACACCTCCGCACAAAACCTTCAGAAAACTCAGACTTTTTGACACACCGCACACACCAAAGGTTGGTATTTGTCTATAAAATAAGCTAAAATGATGTTAAAGCTGTGCAAGAACCACATTAAATGAAAAAGTGGATGTATTTAATATGTATAATTTGCAATAACCACATATTTTAAACTTTAGGGATCATTCATTCAACTTTTTAATAATATATTCTAACACTAAAAGCAGCCTTGACATGAGCTTTGACACATTCACACAACAGATTATACTGAAATTTCTCCACTAAAAGTGTCTTTAGCATGTTTACATTCCTTAAACATTGACTTTTGGTGGTGGTGGGGGGGGGTTCCTTAAAAAAAAGGCAATCAGGTGTTTTTTTTAGGGTTGTTTGGGAAAGAAAAGCTTCAAAATACCACCAAGCTTATGCAAACAAATCAGTTACATTTTTTGAATTTCAGAGGATAACAACCCAGTGACCCACTTAATGTACAACTGTACTGTTGCATAATGCTCTCACTGTAGAGCCGGCCAGCTCCTTTTGGTGATGTGGAGTTTTATGTCTGGGCATGTCTTTATCACAGATTACTCAGCAAAATATCTAGATTCTTCACAAAGCCCTTTTCTCATCTCAGAACTACCAATCATTACTTTTTAACTTTTTTTTTAGCAAGTTCTTGGCTGCTCCTGGTGTTGTAAATCTTTGTGTTTTTCATTTGCTGCTGCTGCTGCTCCTCTCAGAGAATAACAAGACACTAAATCTGTCTCCTTTTTTTTCTTCTCTTTTCTTTTATTTGCAGAGTTTGTTGTCCAGAGCCAGGGGCTCCGGTCCGGGATCCTCCAGCAGGAGAGTTGCCCTGTTCAAGAATGTGGAGCCTTCAGCAAAGTCAATCACAGACAGCGGCAGGAGACAGCAGACTCCTCTGGTCAACTTTAACCCATTTACCCCCGACTCCCTCCTCATCCAGTCGGCCACACAGCAGAGAAACAACAGGAAGAGGGCACACTGGAATGAGTAAGTTGCTCAGATGTTGGTGTGTTGTTTTTTTTTCTCTCAGTCTGACAGTTTTGTTGTATTTAAGTTTGTCTTTAGAGAGCGATTTGATCCCAAACGTCTCCTGCTGCGTGTTGTACTGAAACAGATCTGCAGATTGTCGTACTTTTCCCAAAGAAGAGCTGCAGTCAGTATTTTGATTAGGACTCTGGTCAGTTGGTGAACTTTTCATCACTGACAAAAATAATCATGTGAAAGCAGTTAATGACACAGAAGACCAGTGTTGGACACCCACACCTGCTATCTTGAACACAGATCAAACCCATTGTTATAATAACTAGATTCGTTAAAGCCGTTGACTAAGGCCAGAGGGTTTGGCCGAGAACCAAGACCTCATGGTTACTGGTGAACTCCGCCGTGTGCTTGTGAACCTCCCAGTGCTGCCCCCTGCTGTACAGAATGCTGACCAACAACCCTCTATTGTCTCTGATCTTTCAGCTCATGTGGAGAAGACATGGAGGCGAGTGACGGCGAGGGAGAGGAGGAAATCCTGCCGCCATCCAAGGTAGTAAAGAGTTTCTGTGCTGTTTGTATCACTAACGAACTTTTTCATCTAAGAGCTTAGTTTGTTTTTTATTAGAAAGCAGTCTGGGTCATCTGAAATTATTGCTTTTTCTTTTGCAAATGCTTTTCCTGAAGATAGTTTATAAAGTAAACATCTCATAAAAGCACAAGCAGTAAACTTCACAACAGATAGTTCAGTCAACATATTGCACAATAGTAGTTGAGTCATAAGCATCCGGATCCAAAGGTGAAATGACCACATGACGTCATTTAAATTGTAAACTCGTCACTCTGGAGTGTAAATAAATCAACAAATTAAAAACACTGTAATTCACTTACAACTTTCTGCTTTTCTTTTCCAGTTTCTCTGTGATGGTTTATTAGCATTTCTCACTGAAACCGACTGACAAACTGGTTTTGCTGGGTTTCAGTAATTATGTTAATTATCCATTGTAGAGAAAACAGTGCAGAAAACAATCAATATGATGTGAAAAGGTTTTCAGGCAGGGTGCAAAGTGGCTTTGAAGGTTCAAATTTTACCGGCTGCTCAATAGATTAACATTGTTTTGTTTTTTTGGCTGATGAGTGAAACAAATCTTCCTACTTTCACTCATTTGCATATTTTATCAGCATGTTGGTTGGTGCTGGAAATCAGATTAAACTCAATATGCAAAGTCATCCTATGAACTTGTTGTAAAACTTCTCTCTCCCTGTTTTTTTTTTTCCTCAGAGGATCACCATGATGGAAAGCAACATGATGTCCCGGTACACCTCAGAGTTCCTCGAGCTGGAGAAGATCGGCTGCGGGGAGTTCGGCGCTGTGTTCAAGTGTGTGAAAAGACTCGACGGCTGCATCTACGCCATCAAGAGATCAAAGAAACCTCTGGCGGGATCAGTAGACGAGTAAGTTGACTTTGTGTAAATGATTACCTCTCCAGACTCTTTCTTGCTCTTCGTTTGGAGAGATTGCTACCAGATGTTCGCCTTCAGATATGTTTGAAACTTTGAGATAATCGGTGTAAAGGTGACATACTTTAGTTCATCAACTCTTTAGATGACTTGTGATTCTTTAAACTTTTCATTTAAACTTTAAACTCATGATTTTTATAATAAAGATCACACTATTCAAGTCTTGTACACACTGCTTTTGACCAGATCTCATAACAATACGCACCTAAAGGGATTCATGCGCTCTCCTGCATAAAGAGTTGATAAAAATTGTTTACTGGAAAGTCTCGAGGCGCCACTTCATCCTTTTTTTTTTTCATTTTAACTACAAAACTTGCCTCAGACACGTCTTAATTAAAACGGTCTGTTCCCTTCCTCCACAGGCAGAACGCCTTACGGGAGGTGTATGCCCACGCTGTTCTGGGCCAACATCCGCACGTGGTGCGTTACTACTCGGCCTGGGCCGAGGACGACCACATGCTCATCCAGAACGAGTACTGCAACGGCGGCACGCTATCCGACGTCATCGCCGAGAACTACAGACGCCTCAGTTACCTGTCAGAGCTGGAGCTGAAGGATCTGCTGCTGCAAGTCACACGAGGCCTCAAGTACATCCACTCTACCTCCCTGGTGCACATGGACATCAAGCCAAGTGAGTGTTTCATGGTGTTAAATGATAAATAATAGTAACTGTGTTTATATCTACCTGCTCAGGGGCTGTAGGTGGAAATTAACTAGTAGCTAAATCATCTGTTCTCCTTGTACAAGAAGGCTTTTTGTACCCGTTTCTGACAAATAAATGTAATAAACTAAACCAATTATGGCAGTAATAATTGTCAGTAGCAGGGCAACTAACAAGTATCTTCATTATTGATAGTAATGCTGATATAAAGGGCTCATTTTAAGTTATTTTCAGATGATTATAAACTAATTAAAACAGACTTTTTGTCATATTCAGTTTCTGATAAGTCTGTTCTGCTTGATGCCTTTAAATTCTACGCGTTGCATCTTTTTTAATGTGAATGTTTTATGATCAGAAACTAACAGAAATGTCGACGTCTTTCTTCCAGGCAACATCTTTATTTCACGGAAATCCGTAGCCAGCTGTGACGAATGTGATGACGACGACGGGTTGACCACCAGCGTCGTCTATAAAATAGGTAAAAGATGCTTCTACAGTCATTTCTGCATTTTAGTTTTGTTTTTTATTTTCCATCTTTGTTGCTCACTGAAAGATCGTCCTCTTCAGATGTTAAGTATTTATGTTCTCCTCCTTCTTCCAGGTGATCTCGGTCATGTGACGAGAGTGAACAATCCACAGGTGGAGGAAGGTGACAGCAGATATCTCGCCAATGAAGTTTTACAAGAGGTTTGTCGAATTGTTAGAAAAACGTCTTCCACTTGAGTGGAAAATGAGTCGAGTGTCAACAAATCTCATTAACTTTCCTCTTTCTTTTGTTTTGTTCGTAGGACTACAGTAACTTGATGAAGGCGGACATCTTTGCTCTTGCTCTGACTGTGGTCAGCGCCTCGGGGGCGGAGCCTCTGCCCACCAACGGAGACAAGTGGCACGAGATCCGGCAGGGAAAACTCCCCGCCATCCCCCAAGTGCTTTCTCCAGAGTTTATCAGTCTTTTCAAGGTAACTGCCAACAATATCTTGAATAATTACAGCAGTGTGAGACTTGAAGACCTTGAAGGAAATATTTTAAATGTTTTTCATTTCACTCCTTTTCCAGGGGTGAAATAATCTAGTTTGATGTTTATTATTGCTGATTTAGTAGCACTGAAACAATTAGTTGGTTGACAGAAAACTAATTGGCTGCAAAGAAAAAAGCCAATTCAGTGAATATCTTCTGCTTTTTATTAGTTTTGTATGATAGTTAACTGAAAATATTTTGGATTTGAAGTGTTGGTCAGATGAAAAAGGGACTTTGAGTCAGTTGAGGCTTTAGGAGATTGTGATGAGCTTTTTAAAATAAGATTTCTTTGAGCCCATGAGACGATTCTTTCTTAAGATGTCTTTTTTTGTGGTGTGTTTTCCGTTCCTTCCCAACTTAAAACTTAACTTTTCCCCTCCTCCAATGTTTTCCAGCTGATGATTCATCCTGACCCAACTAGGCGGCCATCAACCTCTGACCTCATCAAACACCCGGTACTCCTGACGGCAGCCAGAATGAGCGCCGACCAGCTTAGAGTCGAGCTCAACGCTGAGAAGTTCAAGAACGCTCTGCTCCAGAAGTAAGACTCTCTTCTTGCAAACTTTGATTTTTTTTACAGATCCAAAGCAGTCGGGCGGCTTGTGATGCCAAAAATAGACCGCACAGTTTGTCCTGTGATGAAATGTCAAATATAGTCGGTATATATCTTCCGTATGAGCGCTCTGTTCTTTCACTGTGTCATTATAAACAGTATAAATCTGTCAGACTGACGTTAATGTTTAACTCTGCTGCGTTGTTTCCTGCAGGGAGCTGAAGAAAGCCCAGATGGCCAGAGCCGCAGCAGAAGAGAAGGTTTTATCCACCGACAGGATCCTGACCCGCTCCACGGTACAGTCCAACCCCAGAACCTCCAGACTCATCGGCAAGAAGATGAACCGGTCGGTCAGCCTCACCATCTACTGAGACTCTAATCCACCCTGACAGGAAGTTAAAAAAAAAACACACGTGGGCTTATGGACCTTTTTTCAAAAAAATAAAAAAATCCGACCTGTTGAATTCAAACGGTCTTTTTTTTGTTTTTGTTTTCGAGGAGAACCCTCCTGTCGGTTGTGGCGTGGGCGTTTTTGCTGCCCAGTTAAAGCTGTAGACTGTTGCCACACTGAACATGGACTCATCTCGATAGACTCTCATTGCCAACGTAGTTCAGCCCTGTTGCCAATGGACTTTTTTTTCTTTTTGGGGAGGAGGGCAGGGGGGAAAAAAACACAAAAGAACTCATTCATCGAAGGTAGTTACGATACCTTTTTCACACTCTCTCATTCCTCTACGTTTGCATAGACGGCGGCAGACACTCTCTCTCTCTCTCTTCGTTTCTGTCCTTGCACTTCCTTCGACAAAGCCGAAGCCTGTTGGCAAGCGGATGAAAGCCGCAGCGAAGCTCTCTTCAGTGTGAATGTACTTGCCGTAGCCGTGCGCGCACCTTACTGCCTGTCAAATGCCTGATGCTGGGTACCAGAAGATCCTGAGGACTGACGATTTCTGTGTGTTGTAATGGAGCACTTTGGAGGCATCAAGTGGAACTTTCCACGTTTTTTTTGTTTTTGTTTTTTTTTTTTTTTTTAAAGAAGAAGAAGAAGAAAAAGAAAAAAAACCTGCTGCTATTGATGTTTTGTGTGTATCAGGGTTTGGCCAATTTCAGGTTGGATCGTTCCAGATAGATGCCATTGGCTCTTATTTTCAAGGTAGCAGGAGTCCATTTCCCCTTCATTTAACGTCCGCTTTTTGTTCCGGTCAGATGGAAAATGGATCATGCCATTTCGTGGGAAAATAATCCAGTTTGTTTTTGAAGTACCAAAACCAGTGAGCTACTCGTTATCTGTGATGATTTCACAATTGATCCATTAAATGTTTTGATTTTCCTGTTATTGGTGCTGCCAGCCCTGTCTGTAGCATTAGAACAATCATCGTCCTGTTCTTTGGATTCTCATGTTCTCTGTTATGTTGTTTTTTGTTTTTTTTTTTTGTTTGTTTGTTTTATTTTCTCCTGCTGTCATTTCTATGAGGCTCGTCTTCAATTATTGTTTAGGAACGTATTCTTCATCTTGTTCTTGTAAACTCCTAACACACAAAAACCCTTTTTTTTTTTTCTTTTTTCTTTTTTTTTCTGTCGTTGTAACCTGTACATATGTTCTTTTTAAATAAATTTTCACCATCTCTACACTTTCTATTCTGTTCAGCGTCACGTTTTGTGTTTAGTGATTTGATAAAGGTTTACATTATGGTGTAGGAGGCTTTTTATAAAAACTAGACTTGGTCTTCATGACATGGAAAAACTGCTTAAACTTAACTTATGAAATCTATTAACTTGAACTAGAAATAAGTCAATTTTCAGATATGGAAGATATTCCTCAGGTTTTGACTTAGTCCATGAATAAATTATATTTTACACAACATCAAAAAACAATGTTAGTGTTTGTAGATTAGTGCTGTAGCTGATCGGATTTTGAGGGAGTTAAATGACATCTGAGGACAAAAGATGACTGAATCAATGTGACGGTAAATTAAACTTAAAATAACGGGTTCACGGTCAATGACTGTGTGGACACGCTGTGGGTTTTGGCCTCCAACATTCACACTGAAAGCACATTTGATGATCTTTTAACAGTCAGTATGAACAGGAGGAAGATTACAGCGTGCTCATATGGACACCCGACTGTTGGAAAAGTTGTGAACGCTTTATATTTCAGTTCCATCTGTCCAGAAAGAACTTAATATGTGTGTAATTTGGTCCTAATTATAGTGGAATTAAAGACAAAGTCCTGAGACAGGAGTTAAGTGAGTTATGTTGAGTTTTGGCAGCAGCTGTTTCTAAACCGCTGCTTCATTTAAGTAAGTAAATAATCAGATATTCATCAACTGAAACAATAAATGTGTGCTGACATGTATTTGTTGCTCAGCTGACTTACTTTGCTCTCGCTAAAAGATTTAATTGTAATTATTAGTTTGGCAGTGTGCCAACTGCACCTTTCCTTACAATTAAAACCAAATTTCATGTCTCTTTTTAGGAATATTGTTACGAATCAGCAGTTTTGTATCGTGTCTTTCTTAGAAATTAAGCAACTATGCAAGAATAAATCAGACAGCTGTGTTCAAAACTCCTTGACCTGTGAAGATATGTTTATTCTTTAGTTTTCTTTCTAGTGTAATGAGGGACATAATATTTCTTTAATTTCCTCTGTATTTTAAGTGTTTTTACAAATAGGAAATTATTTGGCCTTCAGTTAGAGCTCAGTAATACGGGGACTAAAAGTGTTAAAATACATTATGGAACACAAACAAACAAAATACGTAATATGTAACCATTAAATTATGAATGATCCAATATTTTTTTAAAACTAATTTTCATTAAATGTTATTTAATTCTAATCATTTTCACAGTAAAATTTTAAAAAAGTTAATTGCAGAACATTTTTATTTAACATTTTTATTTTTCATTTTGACCTTTATTCAAAAAGTCTGTTTTAATGTCACAACAGCATCTTTAATTTAAAATTCAATCCAGCCTTTTGAACAAAGCCAACTGTGAAAAAAAATAAAAAATTGCTCCATGTTTTACAATTTTACTTATTTTATTCCTTCTCTCAAGTGCAGTCATACAGTCCAACCAGCTTTTCAAATATTTACATTAATACAGATATAAATGAAGCAATGTTAAGGGTCCGTTCATGGTTTTTGACCTTCCATCATGTGTCCATCATCCATACAGCCATTATCAGTGCATGGGAACCATTATTAGTGCATAAGTAAATAAAATAAATAAACAAATGAATAAAAATAATAACAATAATATTAATACATATATATGAAAAATAAGAAATATATTAAAAAATAAAAAAATATTAAAAAACAAAAAATAATTAAATAAGTAAATAAACAAACAAAAAAACAAAAACAAGCAAAACAGAAAAAGTTACAAATACATACATACGTACATATACACCAAAAAAACAAAAAAAACAACTTGCATTTAAATAAGAAGACGAATGGGATCATTATTTAGTTTTTAAATGTATTTTGTATTTTTGTATTTATATTTATTAATTCTACTATTTACTTCATTATGTTTTAATTTATTTAATTTTGTACATTTGGGGACTCCATACAGGCTGGAGCTCTCCGGGCAGATTTATCAAACTAATAAATCATTAAACGACTGAAATCTGAGGTTTTACTTGACATTGACCTCACAGAAACACAAAACACGCTCATCATGTTTTTTACACACAGATTTGATGTATAATTTTCTCTCGCTGAGCGGTGCTGCAGCTCTTAAATCATCATCATCACCATCATCATTACGCTGAACACGCACCGCCGGAGTCTGACAGCGCGTCATGTGACTTCGCCTCATTGTGTCCAACAACAGAAACAGTTCAGACAGTTACAGAGAGAGAGCCAGAGAGGAAGACACACACACACACACACACACACACACATATATACAGCAGGACAGAGAAGACGAGAGGACGAGTTTTATCTGAGCACCATGACCCTCCGGGACGAACTTTTAAAGTCCATATGGCACGCCTTCACAGCTCTGGATGTGGACAAAAGCGGGAAAGTCTCCAAATCTCAGCTGAAGGTAAACTTTACTCTTCTTTTCTGGCAGTCTGAGCCGCACTTTTTTTGACAAGCAGGAAACTCTCCAACCTGCCACAACTGTGTTTTTTTTTGCCTTGTATCTTTTGGCAAATGTTCAAAACTTCTGAGAGCTTTTCTTCCTCTTCTAAAATTAATAATAAAACACGAAGTGCGCTTCTGTTTGTGAGCCGCCAGCAGCAGCAGAGACGCACCTGTCTGAAGCCCCAATGATTACAGACTGTTAACTTCAGCAGGTTTCCTCTGAGGAACTACAAAACTACAACTCACTGCATGTACAGGAGATGAAAAGGATAAATTACACTACATTTAAAGTCGTGAGGACATTATTGTGACTTTATTTGGCGTTAAAACAACCTGCATCACTACATGAGGCACCAAAATCTACAGAGGAACTAAAGTGCTTTTAACAGATGTAGACGATAATGATCGTAAAGGTTAGATCCTCCAAGTTCACAGTTTTTTTTCTTGCTGTAATCATTCCTCTTGTTCATGTTGACCATTAGAAGATCCCTTCATAATGCACTAATGTGATGGGAGACAAAATCCACAGTCCTCTCTCTGTGCAAAAAATGTATTTTAAGAGTTTATCTGAAGCTGATATGAAGCTTCAGCGTCCAAATGAGTCAAATCATGTAGATATCTTTCAACATTACAGTCTTTTTTATTGCCAAAGTCCTTCTGTTTGTTACTTAAATGTGTCAATATCCACTTGATAGACTGCTGAAGCCTCACATTGGCTTTTTTTTTTAACACCCAGTGTGAATAGGAGGAATGATTGCAGCAAGGAAAACGTCTTTCGGTGCTCATATGAATGCCTGACTGTTGTTTTTAAAACAGACTAGATTAAGTAGATTGAGGTAATAAGCCTACAAAGTTAATTTAGTGCTCAAACTTAAACAGAATACTGTATTTTCATGAACGATTCTGTGATTATTATTATTCTGCTGAGCCTCCATGTCAACAACTATAGTCAGCTTGTAAACTTGTTAAACTAAACCTCCATGTCAGATATCTGAGCTTTAGTAAGCTTAAGAAAGGAAGATAGTGAACTGTTGTCCTGTTAGGGGTGAAATGGATTTGACCTTCATGAAAAAATCCAAATGTAAAACAAAAGTAAACTTCTTTTATAAATTTACATGGTTATCGCTCAGTGTGTATACAGCGTTTTGACACACCCACATACTTCCAGTAAAGCTACAAAGGAGCCAAACATTGTTTAGCAATGTGGGAAGAAAAAAAAATCATCCATTAAGGTCATGTTTTGAGGTCAGCTGTCTCAGAGCCAGAAAAGAAACGTCTCATTTGTGTAGTTCCTTTATTTTGCACTTAAAAGCATTTAATTATCAGATAAAGAGACGACGGGCCAGCAGCCCAGACAGCACAGACGTGTTACAGCTTTTGAAAGCAGTAAAAACTCCTTTATCTAATTGGAAAACTTCTCGTTCTCCTCATGCTTCTTCTTTGCCGTCTACATCATTCCCATCTCTGTTTACTTGTATTATTCTACTCTATGTCATATTGCAGTTGTAACTGCACTGAGAAGCTTTTCTGAAAGCTCTGATGTCCAACTTGGAACTTCATAAAAGTGCCTGAAAATATAATAACGTTCAGGAACATCTATACTACAGAAAGATGGGATGCTACCAGACCTCGGTAGCTTCGCTCCACATCTCTGCTTGAGGCTACGTTAGCCATTACTAGCATAACACACCTGAATCTCTGACTGTACTGTTGACAATTAAGTTGCATTGTGGGTAATGTAGGCACTTAGCTCTCCTCCAGTGTGCAATCCCTCAGGGTTCTGTCCTTGGGCCAATCCTGTTTTCATTGTACGTGCTCCCTCTGGGTCAGTTGTTCAGCCACTTTCATGAAATGTCATATCACTGTTATGCCGATGACACTCTGATCTATTTCTCTGCCAAACCCAATAACTGGAACCAACTGTCTTCCCTCCATGAGTGTTTAGCTGCTACCAAACAGCAGAGGACTTGAAATTTCCTTCATCTAAACTCTGAAGTTCTTGTAATTGGTCCTGAAATCTCCACTGCTAAGAATCTGGGTATCATCTTTGACCAGTATACAACATTTGACCATCGTGTTAATAAGCTCGTCCAGTCCTGTTTTTATCAGTTAAGACATATTGCAAAAACAAGACCTATATTGTCCCCTACTGTCCTTGAACAATTAATCTACTGGTTCGACTGCTGTAACTCCCTCTACACCTGTTAATCCAAAATCCAGCAGCTAGACTTCTAACCAGAACTAGCTGTAGGTCCCACGTTACCCCTGTTCTTGCGTCCCTCCATTGGCTTTTGGTAAAATTCAGAATATAAAGCACTCCATGACCTCGCCCCCAGCTACATTTCTCATTTCTGAGCTCCTTGTTCCCCATTCCCCACCTCTCCGATCCTTCTATCTATTAAACCGCAAATCAAAAAGGTGATCGCGCACATTTGCATTCTTAGAGGAATCATCTTCTCTCTGTGTTGTGTTTGTCTGTTTCATTAATCTATTTGTTTCAATTTTGCATGTGTATGTATCTGTAAAGCGCTTTGTAACTGTGCTATGGAAATAAATAAAGCTTACTTACTTACTAGTTTTACAAGGAACATTGCATCGGATAAAAAGACGATATCTCTGGTTCTGCTGATCCTTTTTAATAACTGTCCACCATGAATCTGACAGTTACAGCAGTGCTCTTTTAATCCAATAACCTGCTGACAGATGAGCTGATAATGACAATAACTGTGAGTTGCAGCATTAAAATAAACTATATTATTTCTCCCCATCTTTCCAGGTGCTGTCGCACAACTTATGCACAGTGATGAGGATCCCACACGACCCTGTCGCCCTGGAAGAACACTTTAAAGATGACGACGAGGGTCCCGTCTCCAACCAGGGATACATGCCGTACCTGAACAAATTCATCCTGGACAAGGTCAGTCAACTGCAGCGAGTCCCGATCAAGTGACGGTGTGGCAACTCTTGACGCAGTCGGATGATACTTTATGTCGAGTTTAAGACATTCAGCTGCTGTTTGTATGCGACTTGAGCTGAGCCCTGCTCCAACTTCGTATTCACGTTCACTTAGTAGTTTCTGGAAAGGTTTATCCTCCTTCAGTTGACGTTTAGATAAGAGTTTGGTCTTCCTGTGGGCTGTTTGCTTGATTGAACCCCAAAAACATGTACAGGAGTGTTCCTGTCAATACACCCTCCCATCTGAAAGAGTTGTGATGGGTCAGAAAGCTTAAAAGTAAATCTCATGTTCAAGTCTGGCGTCTTTTAGCGTAAACTTTGATTTGTAGTTTTTGAGTTGAGGGGTTATTTAACTACACGCTGGAGCTACGGAGGCTACAGAGATAACAGACGGGGTCATTTCCGACGCCGGTGGAGATAGTCGATAGTGAAGACAACATTTAGGAAGTTTAAGGATTTTCAGTAACACGCATCACTGCTGCAACGCTTTTTATCACCATGACTACCGCTCTCTATCTCGGTTAAATGAAAGAACGTATTGCACAGCAGTCGTCTCCTATCAGTGATCAGACAAGGCCAAATAGAAGTTTCCTGGATGTAGCTACAAGTGATTGAAACAGTTACTGTGGGCTCTAATTATAGTACAATACATCCGTTTGGTGTTGTATGGGTGCTGTCACTATAAATAAAGCTACCGAACCGTGACAACAATTGACAAACAGTGATTTCTCCGTTTTTACAGCGGAAACAATGAGGGTCATTGGGTTCCACATCTGAGGTTCCTTTGTGCTGGAAGTGACTCATCTCTTTATGGAAAACGATGAGTAAAAAAAACCCAAAGTTTACAGCAAGACTGCAAATAGATGTAACCCTATATCCACATAATTTCCACTGCACATACATAAAAAATCCTTCCCTATCCGTCCACTTAGATTTCTCTACACATCGTCCTCTTATTGTCCAGATGTCAAAATTCATTCATCCGGATCACTCGCAGTTACCATGTGCTCTCAGCAGGAAGCTTTAAGGGTCCAGTCTACTCCATCAGAAGTGTTTCTGTCCAAATTCACCTGCAAGTTGTAAATGTTTCAACTCGAGTGAAAAAAATCTGCACATGTGAATCTGCTTCATAAAGCGAAAAAAGAAGAGAGACTGGAGGGGAAATAACAGAGAGGACCTCTGAGTCTCTGGGGAATTCAGAGTCAGAGGATGAATGAACACAAACGCCCAGAAACGCCTCCACAGACACATTCAGTGTGTCCGTTGTTTGCCAAAATACCAGCTGCACCTTCGCTGCAATCTGGCTGTTTGGGGTGAATAAATTCAGCGCGCTCTGTCTTGAACGCACCTTAAGACGCCTCCCGGGAGAGAAAGCATTTACACCGTTATGCCCACTTTTAAACGAGGTGACATAAGTGAAGTGTTGCTGTTCAAATAAACGACAGATTTGGTTCCTGCTGAGGTCAGACAACATGTCACGTGAACTAGTTCTGATGGAGCGTAAACCGACCCCAATGAGCAGCTGCAAATGTTTTCTGTCCTCTTGTTTCCTTCCTTCTGATTGTTGGAGCTTGTTGGATGTATACAGCCTGTTTTCAGAAATAATGCCATTTAATCTAAGATGCTAGATGTTAAATATAAAATTTTGTTGGGTTAAGTCGTCAGAATTTCAGATTACAGCTATTATAGAAAGTGTAATAACTTGGTTTCAAATAATATGTTTGCTAGTTTGATGTAGATGTATAATTTAGGGATATAAATCCATCATCTGACTTGCATGTTGAATGAAGATGGGTGGCAGTGTTAGTAAGTAATTCAGCTTAAGAAAAACTTTAGGAAACCAACACATCACCTGACTGTCAGTTTGGGGGTTTAATTGGTCTAAAACCACTTGACCACCAAACCAGACTCATGCGTTTGGTTGTCCATTTAATTTAAACCTGTTTAACCTTAAAAATTGAAGTCTGATGATCCAGCAGATCTTTTTCCTCGAGACACTGGCGTCCATAGAGCTCCACTGATTGACACGTGGTATTATTATATTGAGCTGGTGTCACACTCTATTGTGTCCTTTAGTCATTGTACTGGTTTGCACTCACACCGCAACACAAACCCAGTCACTGAACACTGAGGCCATTCATTCAGCTGTCTCTCTCTCTCTCTCTCTCTCTCTCTCTGTGATTATGTCATAACAGGGTCACGACATGAATGGAGCGCTGGTGATTTAGCCCTTTTTTTCCCCTTTTTTGTGATGTCACAAAAAGCCACAAGCTCCCATGGAATTCCATTTGGCTGTTTGGAATTCTTGCTGTGTGATGTCACAGTTATAGTTGTTGCCATGGCGAAAGCTTCGGAATTCTGTTGTGTCATAAGAAGAAGAAAAAACCCCCAAAACAAATCAACCTATCAACAAACTGAAAGTCAAAAACTGAGACAGAGTAAATAAATACAAAAAGGGGGAAGTGCACATTATAAAAGTAAAAATACAATAAATAAAACAGACTTGATGAGATGTTTGGCAACACTTTTCCCAAACACTCTTTATGAAGTCAAGATGAAGCGGCATTTCAAAAGTATCTAACTTCCGTATCGTGACGTATTTCCAAGTGAAGCAAGACAGACAGGCGGGAGGAATTTGATTTGAATGTTGAGAAGTGGACGTGTCGTAATAAATCTTTTGCTTTGTCCCGTTAAAAGTTGAAGACTGATTGATGGCTGGATGCAATGATGTTATTGGTTGAAATTGGTTGGTTCAAGCCTACAAAGCATGTGTCATATTTTGTTTTGAAAGAAAACATGGATATACATATAAGAATACAAAGAAACTGATTTGTTTTGTTTGGCATATATTGTTAAATTGGTGAACACATGACCAAGGATTTGATCCAAAAGAGTTAAAAAGCCATTTTTCATTTAATTCATTTATGTAAGACAAAGTTGCCCAACAATATAATCAGATTAATGTTGTTGATTAATGCAGTTTGATCTGCAATGTTTTTATTGTCTTTTCATGTTCTCAGGAGTATTTGAAGCTTATTTTGCTATTATATTCATTTGATATCTTCATTATTTTATTAGTTGAAAATAGTTTGAAAAGTGCAACCAGAATAATTGTGGATTATTTTCAGTGTTTTATTATAATCTGTCAATAAATGTGTCAAATTAAGATAGCTAATGTACGCAGACTAATTAAATTAGAATTTTAGATTTTTGGTTATTATTGATTACTTTCCCCTTGTCTTTAAATGATGAATTGATAGTTTAATGGCCAAAAAATAATTCAATCTGATTGGCTAAACTCCTGCCAACATGTGACACCACCCAGCCTATCAGAGCTTCTATTTCTGCTATCCTTGTTGGATTTAAACCCTTAGGTGGACATGGCTTTAAATTAAAAGAGAAGATTTTAAAATAATCAAAAAATGTGATGGAATATCAACAGACACATTATTAAAAAGTAAAATAATATTAAAAACCTTTTTTTTTTTTTTTTACTTAAGAGTACTAGTGAATAGTTTAGTTTTATATTTAAATGCAAATTCATAGTTTATAAAACTTCTTAAAATTGTATTAATTTAATTACTGATTACAGTTAAACACTGTAAAAAGTCTGTGATTGCTCTAAATAGTTGAATGTATCTTTTTTCTTTCGTGCTTATTGATTAATTAATTTCTCAATTAATCGATTCTATTGTAGCAGACCAGGAAAACAACACCATAATAGCAGAAGCAGTGATTTTTTTTTTTTTTTTTTGGCATTTTATCTCACAAAATGATTAATTTCCTATTTATCGACTCATTGATCGGATCCGCTGCCGTTACAGATTAAAAGGTCTGTACTGGGATAAAAAAAAGTTTTTCTGTTTACCAGCTGTGCTTCAACATTTCTATTTAGAGTCTTTTGTGATGTCTGAGGGGATTTTGACACTTGTCATGTGAGGGCTGCGTTTGTATCTCACCTTTCCATCTGACGGATCTTCACAGTTTATTTGTGAAATTCCCTTGTGGACTAAGACGACAGTTCTCACAGTCAATGGTAAGACGGTTTTTTTTTCATGACGTTTGTGTTCGTCATGAATACCACTAGACTCAGCAACTTCGGGGTAACTTTGGGTTTTGTTTTTGTTTAAAAGTTGTCTCATTAGTTCCTTGTTTTGGCTTTTTAAGAAAGTGGATAGATACCAGGAAAGTTGTACCAATTTATTTAACAACCAACATTGCATAAGACCTCGTGAGTGTGACACACACTTCAAACTTTTAAGTTTCCCTTTTTTTTCCCTTTCAAATGTCTTCTCCACACTGTGACACTATCATATGACACTATCATATGTATTCTGTATCATCTTGTACCAACTATGAAATCAAAACTCTGTATTTATTGAGTGAAATATTTAGATTCTAGTTCCATCAAAGGGATATAATCGAGATGCCTTGTGCATCATTTTATACAAATTTCCCCCAAATGGATCCTGAAACACTTGATATTGTTGGAAACTTTTCTTATCTCCGCTACCATTTTAAAACAAGTTTTGGTGTTTTTTGAGCTAAATTTGGCTTCAAAGCTTGACTTTGAAATGACTGACCCACTTTCCTCCAGGAAACCAAAATTCAGGATTTAAGTTCAGGAAGAGAGACTTGGCAGACTCGAATAACCTCTCTACACACATACACTTTTTTTGTACTTTTCCACACACACACACACACACATTCACACAGAGATCTACGACCACCCCACCTCGCTCACCCATTGAAGTGGAGGTGACCAGGCGACAGAGAGCGTGGGCGTCGGTCAGTGCATTCAACTGCCCTCACTCCTGAGGAAACTCCACCCGGTCGCACAGGGAAACTGTGACCGGGTGGACCCCCCCACCCCCGCCCCCCATCACCACCACCACTACCTCCCCCTCCCCTCACACACACACACTAAAATACTCTTTAAACTGCACTATGTGTGTATGTGTGTGTGTTATAGATAGGAAATAAAGCTTCATGATACATAGCGTTTGTCATCCTCATCCTCACTGACTCACTCCACTTGTTGGGAACAATGCAGCAGAAAATAAAAAGCACAACGCCGACAGTTCATCTCGTTCCTGAAGCACACAGACGGACGCAGATGTGCCAGTGCGGTCTGATTGTTGAGTCCCGTAACCTGAAACCAAAACTCTGAAGACTGTTGATCTGGCAGACGCGGGCTCAGCACTTTGTGGTTAGATGGAGCGTAGCATTCCACAGAAACAAGAAGATCCTTTGTGACCCTGAAATACCCCGTGTCTGTGTGTGTGTGTGTGTCAGTGTGTGTGTATTTGTGTGTTTCAGAGAAAGAGAGAGACCATCACAATGACCTGACCTGCTTTAGTTAAATGTCAGACTGTTGTTGTCACATAATTTCCTTTTTGTTTTCTTTTTTCTTTTGATGCATCTGTTTGACAGTAGTTCTGATATTTTTGTCACTGTGGCTTCATATTTAAATTTCTATCCACGTTTTCCGACGTTAAATGTTTTTTTTTAGGGGGGTAAATTCACACAAATTATAAAACAATTCACTCAACTCAGTTTATGAGGTACATCTAGTTTAAACCAATGCAGCCTCAAGTAGTAAAACCTATCTGCCTTTATAGAGATTATAATGTGCAGTTTCTGTTGGAACTTATTTTAGAGAAGTGTTGATTCAACTTTATGGTCGTTTTATAATTCTGTTGCAAAGTGAGAAGCGTTTCTAATGTTTACCTTCATTAATATAAATATAAATGAGCTGGATTAAGTATTAACACACCTCTCAGAAACACAGTACAAACCAACTACAAATGACAAAATGACAGTAAAGTTAAAACTTCTCTACAACAGTTTAAAAAAACATTATAACCTAAGTTATAAGTCGGGTGTTTTGCTGGGTTGCTGCATTAGACTGTGTTCATAAGGATTTAGACCGAAAACAACGATCCAAGAAGTCCCGTTTGAGTTGCATATTTGTGATTTTGAAGGTTTATCAGACACTAAAACATCAAACAGAAGAAGATTTTACAGCTAAACGACTTAATCGCAGCGCCAACTGTGGTGACCGTCGAGAGGTAAACGGCAGCATGTATGTGATTGGCTAACGCGGCACCTTGCTGATGATGCAGAAGAGTCTATCTGCGGTGTTGCAGAAACGACACTTCGCCACACGACATCCCAACACCCCCCCCAATATTCACACTGCTCATGCCTAAACCTAACCAAGTGGGTGTGTAGTGTAGAGTACTGTGAGTCCGCAGATAGACCCACTTGTGATGATGTTGAAACAAGTTAAACTTTTTTATTGTTGGAGCCTCTGTGTCGATGGACTGCCCCCTGTTCAAATGACAGCGAGGGCTGATGTGTGGTCTGAACATGGCCTCAGTGTCAGCTTGTTGTGCCTAATCAACTGACAGCTGAATGTATTTTTTGACTTGGTTCTTGTGGTCTGGAGCCATGAAGATAGTTTTGGTTTTGATTGGCCGCATTTTGAGATCTCTATCTCTTTCTGCCTGTAAATCGGCATTGAAACATTATTTAAACAGAAACACGTCTTCACAGAAACGTTGGATAATCTACACAACACACTGAACTGTTTTTTTGGGGTTTTTTTTAAGGACTGTTTCTTCAGCAGAAAGCAGCTGCGGTGAAACCTGTTGAGTGTGTTGTTAGAGTAAGGCAAGGCACGTTTATTTGTATAGCACATTTCATACACAAGCAATTCAAAGTGCTTTACATAGCACATTAAAAGATAACAAACAAATATCAGTTAAGAGAATGGAAATGTTTTAACACTGAAATTAAAAAGTTAGGAACATAAATACAGGATAAGTAACAAATAAACACAGTTTATAGTGCAGAGTATATTAGAGTGTATTAGAGTTTCCTCTAAAACAAGAAAGGAAGCACGAGTAGAGAAATGAATCAATCTTTTAAATTTAGATTTTAAAGTAATCAGAGTTTGGCCACATTTACGATAATCAGGAAGTTTATACTATCTGTGTGCAGCATCGTAGCTAAAAGCCGCTTCACACAGTGTGGTTCTGACTCAAAGTTCAAAAAGAAGACGACAGAAATCTCAAAGACAGACGCCTTTTTAAACATGGACAAATAAAACCAAAACTAACTGTTGGGCACCACTAGAGTGATGTCCTGCTACCTCCAGAACTTTTCATGAGCTAAGTGATGAGAGTTTTTGAGTGATCGGAGCCTTTGAAACCCAGAAGCAGCAGCTGCATTCATTGAAGAACCAACCCTGAAGCACCTGCGGATAATTATGATAATTTTGTGCTTTGGAGCATTAAAAAAAAACTCTTCATTTCCCCTTTAAAATGATTTTCATCTTCATTTTCTGTTCTGTCACACGTGACGAACATTTAATCTCTAACAAACCCTTTGATACGAAGCAGACATCTTGTTCAACTTGTAACGAGCCTTTCTCACAACGTGTTATTCTAATCTGACACCATTTGTTTCACTTCTCTTCTGTCTGCGGAGCTCCTGGGCAGATTTGAAAATGCTACTTGCAGGTTTGGGATTCAGGAGATAAGGCTGTTGTGGATCCTGAATCCTAATGAACATGTGGCACCGGAGAGGAGGGGAGGCAGCGCTGACAAGGCGCTCATTGTTGATGAGTAGAGACTGTTAGAGAGGCAGAGAGGGAGAGAGAGAGGGATTGATGGATAGAGTGTGAGGAAGAAAAAGAAAGGAACAGAGAAAGCCAGCGAGCCAAGAAGACAAAGACAAACAGGACGAGCATGACACAACAATGTTAGACAAAGAGCTGCTCTTTCATAACAAACCCCACTTTCACAACTTCACTACTGTCCCCTCCCTGTCTGTCATCCTGCCAGTGCCTCACTCTGCAGTCAGTCTCTCTCTCTCTCTCTCTCTCTCTCTCCGCTGACTCATTCAAAGACACCCGTCTAAAACCGGCAGGATGATACAGTCGGGTCCAGCCATTGTTTCTCATCCTCACATGATGAGACGCATTCGTGCTGCTGAGTACCGATAAGAAGACCGGTGGGAGGGAGATGTTTTATTTGAGTCAGTGCTGTGTCTCGTAACATTTATGATGGGAGGAGCCTTTGTTTTTTTTCTTTTTTTTACAGCTGCACGCCGACACTTTTAAAAACAATACTGCACCCATAATCTATTTTTAGAGTTTCAAACACCTGTCAACCTGAAGTGTTGAAAGGTGGCTGTAAAGAGTGTCAGGTTAGATGAAGTTCACGTTTAATACAGTTTAAATTACATCAGGGTAGAAAACTACAAAAACAACATGAAAAGCAAGTTAAACGTCTTCACATGTCAATCACAAGAAGTCAAAATTCAAGTTTTACAGATTTTTGAATGATTCATCATTTGGATATTTTCCTTTTTTAAAGCTGTTTGAACAGTAGTTGACAAGTTAATCTTACAGGTTCAGTCAGTCGTTGGAGCGTCTGGAGCTTTCAACTGTATCATACTATCCTCCTCAGCAGATGGAGTTTACCTAGTTGTCATGGACATTGACATTTTCACAAAAATGTCACAAAATACCCAAAAACTTCTAGTGAAGCTTTGAGGAAGCGAGTAGCTTGACAAAGACGCAGTGTTTTCACTCATATTTTGGTAAACAATGATTGATTGTAACACACTGAGCATATGGTGAGACATAGGAGAAGTGCATTATTCAGCAATTATTTGAGAAGTTCTTATTTCTCTTTTTTTTTGTTGCTGTGAATATTTGTGATCACTGGGAACTATTGTATCTGACTGGATACAACGGACAATGATCTTATAGTGAACACACAAACAAAGTTCTTACAGCTACCTTCCAAACCTTCAGGGGACGAGAGTTGCAGGGATTTTGGGTGGAGTATCACTTTAACATCCCGCGCAGGTTTCCACACAGGCTCTCAACCTAAATTAGCACAATAGAGAGTTGCGTCAGATCCTGTGTGTGTGGTCAAAAGCCTTAGAAAAGTCCAGAGTACTTCACTGCACTCATTCACTTTGATTGAATGTTGCACACACACACAGAAAACTAACCAATTGAGCAATGAGAAGACTGTATTGCTCCACTGTAACATAAATATCTCCACATTTTCCACATTTCTCATTTGTCAGGTTACTCTTTTCATTACATCATCTTTTATTGGCACTGGACTGCCAACTGTAGCTACAACAGTGTATAGAAATGTGTATTAATTAGCATTTCTATATTCTTTTTGATGATTTTCTGGAAATCTTGTTAAAATTTCCCTACATTTGGATGGACATTCAGCTTCTGACAGTTTCATGTGTTGTCATCTTACGTGTTCATGCATGTGTGGAGGAGAACATCTCGGGTTGTGAAACCAGGTTCTGCATCACTGGTAGCTCAAACCACAACTGTAACGACCACATCACGTTTCTCATCGTTTTCTCATCTTAAAATAGCCAAACTTAAACATGTAGATGTGATGATGGGTGGTGAGAACAGTTTCAGGGTTCGCTTCATGTTCGGATCTGTTTTTAGTTAGAGTGAGTGCTGGGGTTGTTTTCTGGGGGGGTTTATTGGTGGCTTGTTTGATGGGACGACCGCCAGCAGGACGAGATGTGCTTCTAATAGTCAGCCTGCCAGGTGTTTCCATGGAGATGCTACTGTTCACCGGCTCGAGGAAAACATTTCCCCTCCGCAGCTCCGATTCAACCTTTTCAAGAGCTTTCCTCCCATTTTGCACTGGAATTTGAACACTAGAGACGTTTCTTCTTCTTTGAAAACAGACCACCTTTCCGTTTGGCGTCAAAACAGGATTCATGAAATCTCTCTGGGAGGCAGAAACATATACTTTCAATGCACATAGATGTACACGAGATGAGGGTGCTTTAATCTTGAGAAGTGTTTGCCATCATCCCTTCTTTTCCTCATGTCATTTTTATATTATATATTTAATATTTGGAGTGTCAGGATGTGAAACTTTGGCTGTTCAGTAATAATGCAGTTATAAATGTCGGTAATCTTTTTAGTAAATTGTATTGATGGAGTCGGAGGGATTTTTCACAGCCTTGCAATCTAAAAGTTCTCATCAATGGCTTATAACTGAAGTATAAAGCATTATTTAATATACTAATGTTAATAAAGCAATTAGTTACAACTTAAACCACTAAGAAAACTTTCCAAAAAGTGATTTAACTTTTTAATAACTTCTTTATTTTTACATATGAACAGATTATATGACAGTATGCAAGATGATCAGCAATGATTAACATTCATTCTCATTTGTCTCTTAACTGTTTGAGAAATACTCATATTGTTTCCTCTTCGGGTCTCTAGAAACTATTCAAATAAAACAAGGAAACATCACTCTTTCACTCTGCTCACAACTTGTAGAAATATGACACTAATTCACCTCGGAGGACAGGACCAGCAGCAGAGTAGCGGCCTTGAGTCTGTTTTCCTGTTCCATGAGATAATCAGCAGGGTGAATGTTTGCCAGTTCACTTTTTATCTGTGTCCTCCGCTAGATAGACCGTCTCCCTACAAACTGTTGTTGTTAAAACATGACTCACCAACACAGCTGCTGCTCTGCTCTGCCACAGGTGACGGATAACTTTGACCGTCAGGACTTCAACAGAATGTGCTGGACTTTGTGCTCCCGGAAGAACCTGGATCAAAACCAGCTGTTCATCTCCAACGACGACGCCTTCAAGATCTGGTGCATCTTCAACTTCCTGTCAGAGGATAGATATCCGCTGATCATCGTCACCGAGGAGGTGAGTGTGAACCACAGCATCACTCCTGAAAGGCAACTGTTTGTCTAATAAACCTTTTTTTTTTCTCCACAAA
Source organism: Euthynnus affinis (assembly GCA_029490765.1). Lineage (NCBI taxonomy): Eukaryota > Metazoa > Chordata > Actinopteri > Scombriformes > Scombridae > Euthynnus > Euthynnus affinis. The sequence goes on along the minus strand of CM055844.1, from coordinate 8,510,987 downwards.
ACATAATTTAGTTTCCAGAACACCACATCCACCTTTACTGAAAAAGACAACTATGCTTATTAGCCACAATATGCCTCAATACTCAATGCATCAGTGTTAAATAAAGAACTCTGTTGAAGTAAAACGTAGTCAAGGAAGTTTCCTGATTTAGATCAGGAACTGTCTGATCAAAGAATCCGACCGAACATCTGGTGTTGTTTTCTATTACACTCTCTCAGTGAAAGCCAGTTTGTTCTCTTCTCTAAACTCTTAAAACATTTTCTTCAAAACTACAGAATCGTATAATTTTCATAATTCTGATCTTCAATCATTTTTTCAGAAATGCTGAGTTGATTTAAGAAGGTACGAACCTGTACAGTAAACATCTACTAGCTAATAAATCCATAACTTTAAAATCTATTTTCCATAAACAGTCGATCTAAACTGGAGAAGCACTTTCTCTAAACATGCCAGAATGGAGGAAGACATTAACTAGTGAACAGTATAAACTTCCTACTCATTAGTCATTCAAAGTGGATACTGCTGATTTTAAAGATGTCATAGATCATAAGCGGCAGGGAAGTTTTTTTTTTTGTTTTTTTTTAAATGACAGACATGCATTCAGACCTGGACTGCATCTGCAGTGCTGTGTTGCATGTGGGGCTCGGCTGGTACGGTAACTGGCCAGTTGGAAATGTCTGTTGCTCAAGAGCAGAAAAGGAAGTTTCCAGCTTCCTGTTCTTTAACAAACACTGGGAGATTTATTGTTGGGTATAACAAACATCAGAGCTGAATCACAGGAAGATTGTTTGCAAAAGAAATGTAAATTTATATGCCACAATCAGCCACATCAGATATAAATAGCAGGAAAAATAAAAGACAGGGACTGTTGTTATCTTTGACTGTAAATTAACAGCAGTATGTTTTAATAAAAAAAAATAGAAAAAATCACCTTTTTTTTGCCTGTATGTTTGCTGTGTGTACTTTGCTATATGCTCATGCATTTGTGTGTCTTCATACACAGATTGAGTACTTCCTGAGAAAGCTGACGGAGGCGATGGGGGGCAGCTGGGTGGAGGAACGCTTCGAGGACTACAAGCTGCAGCTGACCTGCAAGCAGCAGTGCCTGAACGCCTGGGAGCTCATCGTCCTGATTGGGTCGGGTCACTTCAGTAAAGGCATGGACCACCAGACGCTGTCCATGGGCATCAGCGAGGTCTACCAGGAGCTCATCCTGGACGTGCTCAAACAGGTCCGCAGCACAAAACATGATTGGGGGGGGTGTGTGGTTATATGCCAGACTGTTTCTTGATTGGGAGCAGTTGCCAGGCAACCATTGGGGAGTCCAGGAAGTCCCTAAGAGTATGTCCAAACTGAGCTGGTTAAATTTGTAAATGCCTCTTTTTCTCTTTGCTTCAGCCATCCGTTAAGACTGAAACAGCTTTTTCTTGCCCAAAAACCGAGGGCATCCCAAAACAACCTCCGGAGTTTGTAAATCTTAAAATGCTGGCTCGGTGTCTCGGTGTTCCGGGTAAACTGAGCTTTTACAAAACATTGACGTAAGCTGCTCAGTGAAGGTCGGGCCTATGTGCCAGAAAAGCTACAAAGACGACCTTCAGTTGCCTTTTTAACTTTGGTTGTTCATTTTAAATATAGCTGAATATACGGCAGAGTTGTTGTTATACATCTGGATTTATGTTGATTTTAGCTGCAATATGATCAGAGAGAGAGAAAACTCGTCAAAAAACAGTCCAACACATAACCCACATAAAACTGTGAACTGTTTTTATATTTCAGATCTTGTAAGGATTAAACAAACAAGTGAGCTGAAGAGATGTTGATAGGAAGGTTGTGTTACTTCTGGACAAATCCAGGCTCGCTGTTTCAGGTCTTTATGCTAAGCTAAGCTAAGCAGCTGCTGGCTCCAGCCACATACTGTATAACTAGATATATGAAAGTGATTTTGCTAAAAGCATCGAACAATTCCTTTAATTTCCTAAAAGAAGAAGTAGAGAACTTTGCTCTGAATTGTGAGTCTTGTTTTCAAAGTGTCCGGCAAAATGTGCAACTGTAGGATTTAAAACTATAGAAATATCAAAATCTAAATCAGTGTCAAACCAGAAAAAGATGCAAAAACAGAAATATCACAGATGCATCATCTTTACAATGGGGTGTAAAATGTGGCACCACCAAAGAATAACACTGCAACATAGACATGGGTGACTTAATGGGAGGAAAAAAAAGAGCCTCGCAATTATTAAAAATGGGAAGTGAGAGTTCGTTGTCATGTGAGGCAGGGTTTTCTATCTTGGTGTGAACGAGAATGTGAATGTATTACTGTCATTTAAAAAGAGACAAAACCTGAAAATGTAGAAAACAATCATTAAAGCAAAGTAAAGAACACAAACACCTATCTTGTCACTTACTGTAGTAATTATTTCAGTTCAAAATGGCTCCCTGAGGTTCATCTTTTTACTACCGTACAGTGAATCCAGTCTGTAAACTATAATTTCACCATAAAACTCAATCATATTCGAGTAGTTGTTGGTTTAATTCATGTCCCCGTTTCTCTCTGCAGGGCTACATGATGAAGAAAGGTCACAAGAGGAAGAACTGGACGGAGCGCTGGTTCATGCTGAAGCCCAACTCCATCTCCTACTACGTCGGAGAGGACCTGGCAGAAAAGAAAGGAGACATCATTTTAGATGGAAACTGCACCGTGGAGGCAAGAACCAACTGTCTCAACTCAGCTGCCTGATATTCAGTTTGATGTCTGAAGCCACCTGATTAACACACAGAGACAAAATAATAGAAATATCACCTCCATCGAATACATAAATCTAACCTCAAAGGCAAATCAAATCATATCCGTCTATAACAGCACAGATGATTATGATTAGCAGGCTTATAATAACTTTATATTATTATAATTTTGATGTAATTATCTTATTTAGTCTTGAGTAGCTCAATATTATGATTTAACTTTTGTTCATACATCATTTTTCTCATCAATTGTTTCTGGCCACAGCCTTTACCAGATAAAGAGGGAAAGAAGTGCCTCTTCTTCATCAAGTCGTCACAAAAAAGCTTTGAAATCAGCGTGTCGGACAAGAAGAAGAAGCAGGAGTGGATCCAGGGTGAGTCGTGAGATGACTTCATTTTAAATCTAAACATCACACACATCATTTCTCCTGTTACTCATCTGACCATCATTGTTTAATTCTGCTGCCTCGATGATGTGACTCAGTGTGCTGTATCCCGTTCACGTAATGATTCACTCATTCACTTCCTTCTTATTTTTAAACTGTTAATATGTAATGTTAAGTGATATAATAAGTCATTAAGTAATATGTAATCTTACGTGATCTAATCATTTGAACTGTGTGACTCGGTTTCTAAAACTCTGCTTCCACAAATTGGACAATATTCTGATATTTAAGATTAAGATTTAGAACGAGAGGAAATAATTAGATGAATTTAAGATTAAATTGTTTTTTCCACCTTTATTTCAGGATTTCTGTCATTTTTGCCTTTTTTTTTATTGCTCAGTATCAGCTTAAGTGTTTTCCTACAGTTGTGCCAGGTAATTGTTTTAAGGCTGAAACTTTATTTTTATTGAGTAATATGTCGATTATTTTCCAGATAAATCAATGAGTTATTTGGTCTTTAAAATGTTGATCAGTAACAAGGTCCAAGATGCAACTTAAAATGTTATTTATATTGTAATGTATATTTAGTTTAATGTGATAGATGACTAAAGAAACCAGAAAATATTCACATTTAAAAAGCTGCAATCAGAGAATTTTAGAATTAGTTTTCTTAAAAAAATGACTCAGAATGATTGATTTATTATCAGAATAGTAGGTGATTGTTTTTCTAAATTGTTTTTAAGTTATTAATCGTACTTAATCCAAAGCTTCACAGCTCTTTACTTAATCCAAAATACAAAAATCAAAAGATCAAACCTCACAGCTCACATTCAAGATGTAAAAGTTTCCCGTCTCACCAACATTTCCCCGCAGCCATCCAGACCTGCGTGAACCTTCTGCGTCAGGACCGGCCGGCGCCGCACCGCGAGTCCCGACAGAAGCGCCGCGATCTTCGTCTGAAGCAGCAGGCCGACCAAGAGGAGCTGGAGCTGAGGATGAAGGAGCTGCAGACGGCCAACGAGGTCAAGCAGCTCGAGCTGGAGAACATGAGGAAGGTGAGAAGAACACACACGCACACACTTAAAAACGTTTCCCCGTGGGCTCGGTGTGTCCAGGAAACGTCTGGTACGTCATTTCCTACTGAAACTTTATTATTTAAAACAGCTCAGTGACGGAGGAGGACAGGAGTGATCCACGAAGACACAATAAAGAACAGAGATTGTGTGCATATTTATACAGATTATCTTCAGTCTAGTCTGTTTTTCAGAGTTTATTATATATATAGTAAAGGTCACTTCTGCCTCCACTGACTCTGACAGTGATATTACACCCATAAAGTCTGCTAGCTGACAAAATCTGGATTTACAGCTGTGTGTTAGGAAGCAACTACAAAGCCTAAGCACATCATCACCATGTGAAGAAACTGCTGCAACCCAGACTGTAGCTGCAACCACTCTACACCTGATATGACTGCACGTTTCTCTGTTTTAAATATGTGACCAAAGAAATAGAAACACGCTACCAGGAAGTGATTTGCAAGAATTTGTAAGCAAATGAATGAACTCCGAGGGATTTCCCCAGAGGGAATTTCTAAAGGTGCCGACCTAGAAAATACTGAAGAATGAGAGTGAGTGTAAGACATTCCTTCTCCAGAATCAATCATGATATGAACAGGAGGAAGAGGACATGTTGTTCCCAAACTGTTTTTAGAGCAGCACAGCAGTTTGATAAGGATTTTATGTCTCAATGCTGTGTTGGTATTTAAGACGCGTGTTTTCATCTTCATAGCTGACTCAGCTTCACTGTTTGGATGTGAAGGGTCTGGAAAGCAGACTTCCGGGATCTGTACTCATCGAGCGTACTCTTTGTTCTCAACTTGAATCGTGCTGCGTCGTCGGTCACATCTTGACACAAGCAGACAAGCTTCTGTGTCTCCTCTTTGTTGTCGAGGTGTTTGTCTGCTCCAAGAAGAACCATCTTCACATGAATTCAAGTCTCAACTTTGGTTTGACTATCAGACATTATCATAATAACTAAGCAAAGTGTTCAGAGCAAAGACGGCTTCCGCGTTGAAACGATGCAAGCGACTGTGTTGATAGGGGCTTGTTGCCTCAGGCGACATATGAAATATGATCCAAGAAGTCAAGTTTAAGTATCAGATCCATGAGTTTGAAGGCGTATCAGATGTCAAACACTGCACAGCGATTCAATAAAAATAATTGTGATGTAAACAGTAGAAATACTGTTTGTGTTACAGCTAAGTTAAGTAATCTATTGGGAACGTGTGCTTGCATATATTTGATTGGCCTCTGCAGCATTTTGCGGAACAACTCTGCATATTGTTCCAAGAGCTCTGCGTTGGCACCCCCAGCGTCGACTCACTGGCTCATCCCTCACTGTTATCTCACTTCTGGTGCCGTCCCGAGTCGCTCTTAGTCATTTAGTCTTTTTCACTCTTTTCTATATATTAACTTTCTATTATAGTCCACTTATTTTACTTCTATTGCTTAGTAAACTCTGGTGTTAGCATTTACTCCTTTACTACTATATTAATATTATTTACTCTATTGTTCTTATTCTTATGTTTTGAGCGATTTCTGGTACTATAATTTCCTACGGGATTAATAAAATTCTATCCTCTTTTATTCAGAGGAATTAAATCAAGGAAGGCTTGTTTTTTCATGCAGTGCTTAAGTAGCTGGATGGAAAAACATAGCGGATTTGTCACTCTGAGGACAAAAGTTCAGCAAAAGAGTCGCTGACATGACTGTCGTGAGAAATGATCTAATAATTTCCACTGTGATAACCTTCCTGAGAACTGAAATTGTACCTCAAAATACTAGAAACTGCTGTGCGGTATTATGGTAATTACAACTGAAACAGAACTTCCTGTATCATAATTCATTTTCTCAACAGTACCTGAATAAACATCCTCCCCCCCCCGCCCCCCCTCTAATATTTTTCAGTGCAAAGCCACTAAAGTTCACACACATCAGATGAACTTTTAACAGTATGACATATTCCTTGACGAGTGCAAAGTGCTCAGTCACTGTTGAACAGCTGAAGCTGAGTCACGAGTCCCGCAGAGCATCATGATATCATGCGTTTGAAATCCGTTGCTTGTACTGAGCTAATTCTGGTTATCAGGAGGAAAATTACTTGAGGAAATACTCATTTCCCCCAATCAGATGCATCATCACCGTATCTACAGCTACTTCTGCTAATGACATCAGAACTGCAGCTCAAAGCTGATTCGACAACATTCCTCACAGATAACGTCACACCTCAAAGTAACCGACGGACTGACTGAGAGCGGCGTTCATTGTCATTCTAACGGACACCATTGTTATACTTTTTATAACACACCAGTGGTTTCAGTCACACATTTACATTCATTGCCGCGTTTGAAACAAACACACAGGTAGGTCTGAAACCGACTTGCTGCCGCCAGCTCATGAATACCAATAATAGATCGTCTCCACCCTCCATCTATTGAATAGTCTGTCACTCGCTGCAAACAGAGGAATGTGGATTGGAGCATAAAGGGAGAAGAGGTCACCATTAGTCTCCATTAATCATGTTTTTCCAGTCAATCTTCCTAAACCTGACTAACACTCCAACCTGTTGAAACTGCTGACTGACCAGTTGTGTCAAAATTCAGCGATAATGTGGATTCCCCCCCAAAGGCTGATGATGATTGGCTGCTTCCTGCAGATAACTGACTCTGATGTGAACAGGAAGTTTCAGCTTTACAAAGAACAGAGAGCTGATGTCATACAGTAAACCGAGACGTACTGTAGCTTGACATTTTCAGCCGTTCGGTTTGGTTTATTGACGGCATCCTAATATATTTACAACACATCGGTCTTTGTGAGGGATAGAATAATTGAGTCCTGGATTAATTTCCAGGTTTGTTCGTAGTGGTTTCACATCCAACAACCTTTATCAAGATGGAGATAAGCATCCCATGTTTGGGCGAAGAAATAAATAGAAAACTACAAAATAAATCAGAGCTAAAGCTATTATTATCTAAATTTTGTCTATAAAATGTCAGAACAGAGTGAAAAATGCCCTTTATAATGTCTTACAGCATCATAAAATGCCTCATTTTGACTGATCAATAACCCAAAGATGTTCATTACTGTCAGATATGACACATCAATGTTTCAAATCCTCACATTTGAGAAGCTGCAACCAACAAATGTTTTGCATTTTTCCTTAAAAAAATGGCTAAAATGATTATTCAACTATAAAAAAAAAACCATTGCAGATTAACAAAGTTTAACAGCAAAAACACACAAACACTTGTCTCAAGAACAAAATCTTTAAAACAGCTATAAAACACTAGAATAGGCTTGATGTTATCTTAATGATAGTTGATTTTTCCAGCATTTCAGCTCAGAAGACATCATCCTTTGATTCAACCGAAATCACAATTACAACAATTCGGTTTCCAGTTCCAGTTCCCAGCTCAGTGTAATACTGGGTATGTTGCAGCCACTACTAGCGTTGTGCTAAACGGTGAGATGCAGCAACATTCAGCTGAGCTTGTTCTCATCATAGTTGTGTAACACATTCAGTGAAGCAGAGAGCAACAGTTTGTCTTTGTCTGGGACGCTGTGTTCTCCTCTGAATGCGCAACAATCTGCCATTGAGGTGCAAGTCTCCGTCACATAGTTGGTTGCATGAATGCACAATGAACACACATACAGTATATATATATCCACACACACACACACATGTTGACTTAGGTCACCTTTGGGGTCATCACATAGACTTGCATTGTTGCACTGTTTCACTAATTGGGGACACGGCTTTTGTCCCCAAGTGGACAAACCGCCACCAATTAACTGGTCTTTAGTCTGAAATTTGTCCCCAAAAGTAGCTCATGACTGACACACACACACACACACTGTGTGTACACACACAATGGGCACTCCAGGTCTCACACTGTGTTGCTACATGCAGTGGACTGTCACACTCTACAGACATCTCACAGCTGGGTGACAGAAGTCAAAAAAGGGTTTCTGCTTAATCACTGAATATACGTCACTATTTCTCCCATTATTTCTAATTTAATGTATAAAGAGGGTTTGACATGCAACAACACAGGAGTCTACACACACACTACACTGGCTTTTTTATCTTTATGAAACTAGAAATAGAAAATGTGACCCATATACATGCTCAACTCAGAGACCACAAACAAAAGTCACATTACAGAACAAACACAGACACACACAAACTAACAAACAACAGAAGAAGACAGGAGACAAAAAACCCCCACAGAGACCTGAGAAATATATGGTTACAGTGGATTCTTTAGTAGTAAGTAAGGTAACATTACAACACTGTGTGTTTCACAAAGATTTACAGTTAAAGTGTGTCACAGGGCTGACAGTGTACCGGAAGAAACAATGAGGAAAGGAACTAGCTCATACCGACCATTAGAAGATCCCCTCCAAATGTGCTTTCAATGTAAATGATGGGGCACAAAATCTACAGTCCTCGTTTATCTGAAGATCATATGAGGCTTCAGATGTAATAAAGTGGATGTCTTCCATAGTCACAGTCTTCTTAGTAAAACATTCTCTCTTTGTGTCTTGATGGACGGCGTTTTCCTGTTCAGCTGCAGTGGAAAGATCGTAACAAAAAGAGGGAATTCCTCTTCATAGCATAGTTACACATCTGCCTCTGTATATATAGGCTGCTGCTTGTTGTTGGGCCTTTAAAATTAAATAACTACACTGAAATTCCCCGATAGGGAGAGGTGTTAAACTTCCTCTAACATCGGTTTAGGTGTTTCTTCCTTTTTTTAAATTGCTGCTGCATCTGAAATTAGGTTTGAAAACTTTCACATCTAGAGAAGATGCTTTTATTTACTGGAAATGTCACTTTTTTTTTTTTTTGGCCAGGCTCTGGATGAGGCAGCAGCAAACGCAGCAGAAGAAGAACGAAGGCGCCTCCAGACCCAAACTGAACTCCAGGACCGTTACAGGACGGATCTGGAGAGAGAGAAAATGGTACGTTCCCCGTTTGTCATCTATTACTGAATAATTACATTAGAAGCAGCGGTGGAGCAAAAACGACTTTAATACAACTTCCTCTTTTTGGTGTCAAGTGTACTGAGAGGTCAACAAACCATTGGAGGTGTGAAAGATAAGAAAATAAAAGTCAGGAGAGTCACCTGGAATCGAGTTACACTGCAGAACCACTGCAGTTCCCAGTGAAGCTGAAACTGAAACCATTTGACAGCAGATGAGTCATTTTGTGTCATTCATGTCCTCGATACATATTTAATATGTATGAGGTAAATAGGTCTCTGTAGAGCTCCATTAGTACTAACAGGGTAAATTTGGTGAATCTAACCACCAAAAGACATCCATACTACTGCTTCACTGCCTCTATTGATAACATCTTGACATGCTGAGTGCACAGCATGTTTGTGGTGCACCAGTAGATGATCTTTATCATCCATTACCGACATCTCCCTCAGTTGTTTCACAGATGACATTTTATTCATTTAAATGCTACAGCCAAGATTTAACATGTGAATTTAACACATAAACTCCAAAACGTTGACAGGCTTGAAGCTAAAAACATGCTGAGTGCAGAATGTATCTTATCTCATCAACTCCTAATCTTAAAAAAAAAATATATACCTAGAAACAACTTACTAGTTTTAAGTGATTCACAAGAGGGCTGCATGTAATGAGTGTGTTCTGCGTACATTGTGTGAGCTTTTCTACTGCGGTCACAGCGTATGCTAAAGAGTTAGCATGGTACACCACGACAAACAATGTACCAAACATAGACTGTTAGCTTTTAGGATTAGCTGACTGACAGTACAGTCTTTGGAAAATCCTAAGTATTCATTTAAAGGATGAGGCTCTTTTGTTGCTGTTTCTAAACAAACTATGGTATCTGTTGCCTTCAGGGGTAAAAAGGAACATGTCATCCACTGTTCTTAATAGTTTTTGGACAATGGAGGTCTACATCACAGAGCAATAAGTTATCAGGCTTTGGACAAGATTTGTTGACAATGAGGAAAACATTTAAAGATAATTTTTAAGACGGAAAGGAAACGGCTCAATAAGAATGCTCATCTTGATTTCCAGATTAAGCAGTGCTGTGTGTTTCCTGGTTCAACAGGTACGGCAGCAGATGGAGGAGCAGGTGGCCCAGAAGTCCACAGAGCTGGAGCAGTACCTGCAGCGAGTCCGGGAGCTGGAGGACATGTACCGACGACTGGAGGACGCTCTGGAGGACGAGAGGCGCGCCAGACAGGACGAGGAGGCGGTCCGCAGGCTGCAGGCACGGTCAGTCAGCAACGAGTGGAGGAGGAAGAAATGCCTCATATTTCTAATGTTTTTATATATTTATACTACTCAAGTGTGGCTGTGCAGATGTTTTAAAAATACATATTATGAGTAAACTATGAACATGAAACCTATTTTAAAATTCCTCCAGCAGGCTAATATAACAAAGCAACATATAAAAGTTTTCTTAGCCTGCTCCTGACAATTTTTGTAACTTTTTGAAGCAAACAATCACATCCACGGTGCGCAGTGATTGGTCAGGTGTACAGAGGTGTGAAAGAATGAAGGGTATGAACGTCTCATTCAACGTCTGTGTAGGTTTCAGTCTTCGGTCACTTTCCTTGTGTTCAACTGAGCACAACATCATGAGCGTCTTTTAGCAGAGAGCGATGTGTTTGTTTGATTCATCGTGTCGTGAGAACAAAGACGCTCACAAAGACAGTTCTGTGAGGGAACTAACACTTTTTACCTTTTTAGACGTGTTTGGATGACGCATCATTTGAAAGAGACTGAAAAACTATCATGACATCATTGAGCAGGGTGAGGCTTGACGAACCCACAGCGAGCAGTGCAGCATCAGTTCTCTGTTCTGTCACAGTGTGGATTCAACACTTTACTAGCCGACGCATCAGTGTTGTTGAATTTTTTGTTGTAACAAGATCATTTCAATCAAAAATGAATCACATCTGTTATGTTGAGAGACCTGAATTGAACGCTGAAGAAACAAAACCTAGTTGCTCGTAGACGGCTTTAATACTCCAATATGGCTTCAAGAGTTTACAGCATTACATGCTATGATTAAATATCATCCAACAGCCGTCTTAAAGGTTGCTCTTTCACAAACATGACATGTAGTGTATCTACTTTTGCGGATGTATAAAGCTGCTGCTTGTGTTCTGTTATCTATTTGTCGCCTTCTGTTATCAGCTAAATAATGTTGTCCACCTCAGGTAAAATAACTAAATACATTTTTTTTTTTTTTTTTTTGGAGTCTCACACGCAGCCTGACACTGAACTTCTAGTTCCTTCTCTCCACCACATTTCCTCCCTTGTCCTTCCTTCCTCTATGCTGACATTTACTTTCCACCTCACGTTCGACTAACCAGTAGTGAGCATGTCGGCACCATTATACTCACCACAGTGCTTAAATTATACCAATGTGTTGAAAGACTTAATATTTAATAATGTGTGCTATCTGGTTGATGCTGTCTTCTTCCAAACAGCCGAACGTACATGAATAATTCAGTTTTTGACCACACTGAGTTTCATGTGAAGCTCGAAATAGCATCATAAGCAGTTTGTGGTGAGGTTAAGGTTAAGGACAACGTTTGAGTTACTAGTCTGCAGAGATGTAGCGAACAATTAGCCTCTGAGAGTTCAATGATCGTACTGAGCTACTGAAGTGGAAGTATGATAGTTTCTTACAGATATGATCAGAGGTGGTTTGCAGTAGCCAAGCAGGCGGTCTATAAAGTGTGTAGAAACTATTTTCTGTAGCATGTGTGCAAGGACACTTTGTGCTCGTTCTACTTCTTTCAGTGTGTAAGCAGGTAGGTCAAATTACTGTAAATTGAGCTTGGAAACAAATGTCAAGCATAATGTAACTGTAGATGAGTATTTGGTGGTTTGTTCAACTGATAATGTGAAAGGCTGGAGCACAAACTCAACTGCTGCCTTTTATAAAATGATTGTATGATAAAGAAGAAGGTTTCCTTGAGCCAAATTGTTGAAACTACAACTACAGCACCACCTGCTGACACACTACTGCCATGACACACTTTTTTTTTTTTTCATTGCTTCATGTTATTTTTTGGACTGAGGAAACACTTTTATACTCTTTTATACCATAAATGCAGGAAGTAAGAATGCATGAGTTGCACAGAAGCTAATAGTTTCCCTAAAATCAATCAGAAATGTTTGTTTGCTGCAGTAGAAAAAGCACAAACATTGTATGTATGAATGTTCGGTGCTCCTTTACCTTCTCTATATCCCTCAGTATGGACATTAACACGTTACTGGTGCTTCAGTGAAGAAGCAGAGACCATCTCTCATTCAAAGATGGATAGGACCGGTCAGCTTATAGTTAATATTACATACAGTGTCATATTCTATAACTCACCCATGTTAACGTCTGTGCGGAGCAGGTTACTGGAGGAAGAGTCCATGAAGAGAGCCGAGCTGGAGCAGATCCACCTGCGGCAGCAGCGAGCCATCTCGGAGACGGAGGCTGAGAAGCAGGAGCTGGAGAAGGAGCGTCTGGCCAAGGAGAACGCTCTGCAGGCTGCGATGCAACAGCTGGAGCAGCTGGAGCAAGACAGGCAGGGGGCGCTGGAGCAATACCAGGTCAGCTGAGAGCAGCCACAGTGGTGGTGTTGTAGGGATTAGCAGTAGCAAATGGTCATATGAAGAGTTATATGATTGTTTTCTAAAAGACTACACAGTGTATAATATCATAATGTGGCTCATGTAGAAGCTGCAGACTCCTCAGTAGAGCAATGGATGAGAATAAAAGCAGCATATTTATTTTCACTATCCATCAATCTACCATTTATTTATTTGGTGTATAAATGATGAGGAAAGGCCCATTGTGAGTTAAAGGAACACTCCCACATTATCACCATCAAATCTTAAGATTTCCTCCCGGTTCATTGTGGAACAGTTAGTTTCACAACGGTTTCGAAACTCAACAGTGAGTTTGGAGGAATTTGTGTTGTAACATAATGTGACAGTAATCAGAGCACATCGTACCACACAGTACCACACAGAGCGAAGAAAAGCAAAACATTTATTTAAAAAAAAAAAGAAAAAAAAAAAAGCTTTTTCCTTCCACGCTACTTTGGACAATCCTGTATTTGGTTGCAAGTAATTTGACTAAATATTAAAGACACAATTCGTAAGCTGTAAGTTACATTTTTTAAACATTAAAAATAAACTCTTTTCTTTAGGTTTTGCTGTTCTTATGGATAAAATACCTGTAATTAACAATCATAACAAGTATCAACAGAAACTTTCTGTCATTGCTGTTATTTAGGAAGGTTTTCATTGTGAAGTATTGTATTACAGACATATATTGACTCTATAATTATATGAATAAGTCTAGATTTATTAAGAAAGCTTTTAAAATAAAGTAGTACCTTCCTTGGCCACATGGTGTCCCCATGACAGCTTGAAGGGAGGTGGCCAGTTATACATAACAGAAACCCATGCAAGGAAGTTAATAAACGTTATTTGGTGATAAAATATAACAGAAGTGCAGCCTTAAATCTTTTATAAGGTTCCCAAAGTTCTCATAAGAGAGAACCCTCTCCTTGTATTTTATTACCCTGATGATAACTGTGCTGTGTGTGTGTGTGTGTGTGTGTGTGTGTGTGTGTGAACCAGACGGTGGTGAGGAAGCTGGAAGATGCAACCAACAACACAAAGTCCTGGAAGCACAAGGTGGCTGAACATGAAGGCTTGTTACGGCTCATTCAACCAGGTAATAACAGCACAGTAAACACTGTCTGGAGTCTACGGCTGCAATTAATAATTATTTTCATTATTGATTAATCGTTTTAGGTCTATAAAACATCAAAACTGACCGTCATAATTCCCTTGAGTCTATACTGATGCCATCAAATATCTTGTCTGAAACCCAACAACCAAAGATAGATTTTTTTCGGTAATGTAAGATGAGGAAAAACAGATTAGAGAACCTGAAACTATTAAAAAAGCTGTAGAACAGGACCTAAACAATGAATTGACTGTCAAAATAGTTGCTGATTAATTTTCTGACGATCGACTAATCGTTGTCGCTCTACCAGAGTCTAAAAGATCTGCGTCAGTTTGAGTTTTAGACGTTGAAATACAGTAATTTGTCCGGTCCTTTGTTCCTCAAATGGCTGTTTGAGAGTTAAGTTTAGATTTAGGTTCAGGGTTTAAAGTTATGATTCTTAAGCGGGCCGAGCTCTGGCAGTAGACCACAGTAGAGCGGACACACCTTTTGCAGTACCTGTCTGCAGGATGGAAACTGGTTGTAACTGTGATTACGACTGGCTGCCTAACATACTTTTTAAACGGGACCTAAAATGGTAACACCGGCCAAAAGAAGCGTTCCAATTGGACAGATGTGTTAGGTACACCACAGGAGTTCAAGAGTAGCTTCACCACAAAGCTCGACCACGTTAAAAATGTCGATGCACGTGTAAAACCTCTAACCTTTTGACACTTTTTGCAGAGCAGCAACACTTGTAGCTTCACAGCCAGCCTCCTCTTTTCACTTTTCTTTTAGTGTTAGCCATAGACGTGTGACTGAGTCATTAACACCATATCAAAACAACAAATATAACCCTACCATACCAGTAAACGGGCTCTAGTTGATCCTATCCCTTCAAATAAACTTCAAAATAAGTTGACTCCTACCTTAAATAAATTTAACAGCACCTTCTTCCTGCATATCAACCAATAAAGTCTTTCATTGTAATTTCTCAGTCAAGTATTTAGAATTTACTCCCTCAAATGAGGTTACAGCGAAACACAAATGCAAACGGCTGGAAAGAGAAAACCAGACAATAAAATCCTCTACAGACTCGAGGCTGAAGGCTTCAATCTACAGTATTTTTAATAGACGCAATATTTGACTCGACAGTTTCATCTGATATGAATGAAATCACCTGAGAGGCTAAAATGCAGTTATGGATTATCTTAAATATAAAGTCATTAAACTACTAAAAACTTGTCATCACATCACATATTTGGTGCACATCACATCAGTGTGACTGCAGCGTCACACAGCTGTGGTCGTGCTACAGTAAACTCAGCACATCAGTAACCATAATACCACTTCTGTTTCTACATGTCGAGGATGTTTTAAACTTCTCGTTTATGAGGACGAACACCTTGTTACTGATGTGTGTCCTGAGTGTGCTGTCTTTTCAGTGACATGGTTTCACTTTGTGGTTTGTAGAAAACAATAGAAAACCGAGGCAGAGTCGACAACCTTTGCCCTGCAGGTACTCAAAGTTTTCAGTTTCTAAGAAGCTCCAGGTTACGGTTGTTAATTCCTGGTAATGGAGAAACATTCTTTATTTGAAGAGATTGGATCAACTAGAGCCGATTCACGGTTTAAACGAATATTAACGGAAATGATACCCTGTTAAAAAAAGGAGTAGAAAATATGCACAGTAGTGAAAATCACATGAATCATAAATTTCTATGTGCAGACATTCAGACAAGTCAAAGCCTTTAACAGTCGCTGAATTTCAAAAACACACATTTTGTTTGATGGTGGCTGTGCAGCTAGTCAACTGCTGTGATGCAACAACACACAAAAAAAACATGACGTTGTATTTTCCAGCCATGACAGCAAAGCTAAATAACACGCCAGTCAAGTTGCAGTTTACGTCCATGTCTGTCCACACTCGTATAATATTTGTAGTGAAGACAATGAAGGAATTTAATAAAATCATTGTCACCAGTTCAGTATCAAACCAAATATGGTCACCATCTCTCCTTCTGTTCCTGAGTCATGCTGTTCAATAATTATGACCAGAAAAGTGTTTTTACAGAACATTATGATGTCACAGTGAAGATGACCTTTGGGGTAGAAAATGTCGCCACTTCATTTTATCCTATTAGACATTTATGTGATACTTTGTTATAATGGGGTCAAGCTTGGCTTTGAGGTCACACTGTAATTCTTAATCAGAGATTAAGATATCTTCTCCTCGAGACTTCAGCTGTCTGTGATGTTTGGGGAAGGCCGAAACCTCTCTGATAGAGCGTATATCAGTATTGCCATGGTTACCAAGGTCAGAGGAGGCTTTCCCTAAACAACACAGATGGGTGAAGACACAGACACTCAGACCAAAACTGCTGAAATTACAAGCAATGTGATTTAAACTGTGATGGGTAAAGTGCAGTACCAAAACAGAAAACGTCAGAGTTTTCTGTTTTGGTACTGCACTTGGCCGACGTGATTCAATAAATATTTTCAGCATTAAGACATCAAAAGTCTCGTGTGCGCCTTTCTCCACTGTTGACCATCGCTCAAAATATCCACAACAGTTATATAATCAGGAAGTCTAATATAGACATGTGCTCCACGTATCCCTACAATGTAACATCACTGTTGGGCTGTTTACAGGTACAGGTTCAGTGAGGTCACTGACTTGGCTTATTGGCTTTTCTCCCTGGTGTTAAGTTACTCTTTAAATTTCAAACGGGACTCGATAATGGTTGACGCTTTGACTCGTGACCAGTTTTGTGTTTCAGCAGCAGATAAGGTGAATTATTGAAGGTTGTAGTCAAGTTAAGTGACATATTCCTACCTCTACGCTGAACAGTCTCTTGAATTTTTCTTCTCCAGGTTCCAAGGGGACGCAGATGATCACAAACTGGGGCCCGGCAGCGTTTTCTGACGCAGAGCTCAGTCTAAGGCAGAAGAAATGGCAGGAAAGTAAGAACCAGGCGACTCAGGCTCAGTAGAGCCACTGTAACCTCTGAGCCTTAGAGAAGAGAGGGCTGCTGGGATATTTGGTCTCTGATAAAAAAAAAAAACAAAACATATCCAAGTTTTGGCTGGAAGCAGTTCTCTGGTAACTGGATTTACAGTTTACTATGATAATATCAGACGTGCTGCAGAAACATGTTAAGGGGCATTAAGTAATCTATTACTTTTACCTTTTAGCAATCTTTAGGGTTACCATGTACTGGAGGAAACTCTCCTCTGGTGCCCCCTTTAATTTGAGTTAGCCTGCAATGACAGAGACTTAATCCACATTTTTACATTTTGAGGATTAAACTCACCAATTACAGAAAGACAGAGATCCAACAAAAATACTAAATAAAAATGTGAGAACACCATGAAAATGCTGGAATAATAATAATAGCTTTTTTTGTTTCCATTTCTAATTTGTTTCTAAAATGTCACTCGCTGGTTGGATGTTTTTGTTCCAAAATGAGGTTCGGGAAGTAAAATGTGTTGTGAAGGGAAAATTGAGTCATTAATATTTATATTTAATCCTAAAAACTACCACAGATGCATTTTGGGCTACAGAGCAGAAAAATCACTTTAAATAATGCCTTTGACCTTCTTGATTTTTCAATGGTTTTAAACACTGATCCAATATTTATCAAATGTTAGCTGATCTACTGACACACCAGTCCTAGCAAACAGTGTGACAGAGTTTATCTATTATAGATTTTACACAGCGTTAATAGTATTTTACAGTCTATTAACTGCGGAGACTAAAATCCAACCAGGCTAACAATGTAGAATATTTTAATCTGGTGATTTTTTTTTTAAAAATGTGCAGCTTATCTTTATGTCACGAGTGGAAACGTCACCACTACCTTTTATGATTTGTTCCATTTAGTCCTGACTGTGTTGGTATCTGTGAAATGCACTACTTATTAAACCATAAACAAAAGGCTTCAGCATGTTTCAGGTTGTAGAAGTAAAAGGACGAGTAAAGCTGTAGCCATCCTCCTCTAAAAGATCTGTTTAGAAAGCATGAGCTACTGAAACTGTTACAAACTACTATCTTTGTTTCCTGTGATTATCTTCTTCTTAACTCCTTTTGGATCATTTTAGATGAAAATGAGGGATTTTTTTTGTAAATATTTTAAGAGTGGTTACCGTTATTGGAGCCGTTTGTTTTCCTTACTAAATAGGCCGAATGAAGGCGGCATCTTTAGCACCTGAGGATGACCTGTCTAATGTAAAAATCAATGTTTAACAAAAGCTGTCTTCAAAAACACGTCCTCTAATTAAGATACGATGTGTGACTCACTCAAGTCTCTTATGTCATCATCATCATCATCATCATCAAGTGCTTCTTTTTCTCCTGCAGTTTGTCTGACCTCGGTTCGTCCGTTTAAATACCGAGTTTAAACATTTCCTGCTTGTAAACACTGTGCCAGGAATAGGGGCATTTTGTCAAAGTGTCACTCCAAACATGAAATGCTAACTGCTGAACATTTGTACCGTGTTGTTGTACTGTAACCATCGGTGCCTTTATACTGTCATGAGTGAACGTTGTGATTTCTATTTTGTTTTTATATATATATATATAAATATACGTGTAAAAAGTTGAAGACTGAACTATGTAATAAAAACATATCTTGAATAACTGGCTTATTTGTATTGTCTGCATTTTGTCTTTGCATGGATACAACACTTTTATAACCAGCATTATCTAAAAAAACAAACAAACCCTGACAACCATATAGAGTACGTACACCAGAGGGCGCTACGGTGCCATAAACGCCGCATCTCACCACAGATATCAGAACTACAGTAATCCTGACAGCACAATACTTCCAACAGAGCCACACTTACTGTCAAACTGTAGTAAATGTGTAAACTGAAGATCATCTGGGGACAGAATAGTAATAGAAGAAATGGTGACTTCATTTCCATTACTTCACTGTCTAGACCCTCTGTTTTCCAAAATAAAGCTGATCACTGTCAGCAGCACTTTATCTCCTGCCTGGCTATGCACAATACAGACAAATATCATCAGTATTATGTGCTGTTCTATAATTGTGTAACTCTAACGAAGTGTAATTAAATTGTCAGACTCTTTATTTGTTTGGTCGATAAGAGGCTCGACGGTCATTTTTAGTTTTTTTTGGAAGTGTGAAGGAGACGGAGTGAATGAAATTTACCTGCCAAACAATTAATAATTAAAACTATGAATATTTTGGATGATTTCTATTATATGTAATGTATCTTATGCGATTGTTGTTTTCACTGGGCTGTGCAGTAATTCAGTATTATTGTATTTCTGCTTTATGTAGAATCATATTGTGATGATAACTACTAGGAATCACTTGAAATTTCTTTATGATGGTGCATTTTTTTTTTAAACACCTTGTCAAGAAATATAAACATGTTTTTCCTCTTTTGTTTTACAAAAAACACCCCAAAGTTTTCAAATGTTAACGATGTCCAAACACAAGCTGCCATACAACGAAGCTACAACTTTTTAATTGGAAAAAAATAGATTTCAATCAAGAACTATTTGATTAAAAAACAAGACGAGGGCCAAAACAATCAGTCAATTAATCAAACGTTGTCTTTGCTTTGATGCCTTTCTCTGCTTTATATCCTTTTAACTTAAGTTTTAAACTGTTGGTCGGACAAAACAAGTGATGTTGAGTTACGTCAACTTTGGCTCTAGGAAACTGTTATGACCATTTATCAATGTTTTATGACATTTTACAAACTTGATGATTAAACAAAAAATAAGTATCAGATTAAGCAACAGTGAAGCAAAAAAAAAAATAGTTGCAGCCCTGAACAAGATGATGAATCTGACCAGACATTCGATGTTGGCTTTTGGTACTTGGTACTGTTTTCGATACTTCACGCGAGTAAGCATAACACATGGATCAAAGCAAGAAAAGATTTGTGAGCCTGAAAAGTTGTCCAGGAGGAAATCTGTACAATGTACTGAATGTATTATATATTTATTTATTGTTTTATATGAATTTAGAGCTGCTCTGTGCCTGAAATCAAACATGGCGCCTGAGGACTTGATGACCTGATAACGGTCTAAATTTAGCATGCATTTGCTGTATCATGTGTATCATCATCATTGGATCATTATCTCAAACATGCTGACCGTAGTCTGGATTCAGTTAAATATAACTCGACTGGTTTGTCCATTGCTCATGCGGAGCAACAGCTGGAGGGTGATGACTGCTTCAGGGCATCTTAAGACTGTAAAATAACAGGAAACAGATAAAGCTGCCACTCAAACACATGAACTGAGCTGGTTATATACTGGACTACTATACGGTGGTGGTTCAAGCTGAAGCAAGAGGTCGTGTTGACCAGGACCGGGGCAGCGCTTTACTGTCCCCCTCCACCCCTCCTCCTTAAAGCAACCTTACAATGAGCGTCTAATTCTGACAAGCTTCAATGTGTATAAATGACACCGCGAGAATAGAACAACTGTATCCCCAACTTCATGCAAAACAGACCACCTCGTAAAATCTCCACTTCCAGATCAGCACCCCCCCCTCCATTACCCCCCCTTCTCCTCCGATAGATCCCCAACTAAGTTAATTCACTCCATTCTCCCCTCGCCGTATCGTGCAACAGTCGTTAATTTGAGTGAGACGGGACAGACCAAACAAACACACACAAAAATACGTTCCCAAAAATCTGTAGTCCAGATGCGCTCGGCACATACCACAGCTGCACTAACATTGCTTTATGCAACAAGATGGCCTGTCATTAACGCCAAGTGCCGCACCGGATGCGCTCTGTCAAACCCCCCCTTCTCCCCCCCCCCCCCCCCCCCCCCCCCCGCCCTCACCGCCCCCCATAACCCCCAGCAACGTCTGTATCCCATCATCCCTCTCTCTTTTAAACATCCTCACACTCATCAGCCTGAGGTTATGAGGCTTGTGGCACGCGTGCCGCATTCCTGGGAGATGATGCGAAACAGAAATGCATTAAATTCCCGATCTGGAATCCATCGCAGGGGGTGTATGTGTATGTGTGTAAGTATGCGTGTGTGTGTTTGAGGGGCAGTTGGGGAGTAGAGGGGGGGGGGATTAAGTTGGAAAATAGGGATAAGGCGGGGTTATGGGGTCTCACTGCCCCCTTGAGCACCAGAGCATCTGAGATACAAAGTGTCTGAAGGCGTCGGAGGAATTCAAAATATATAGGGTTCGAAAGTTTTAGGAATTCTGGGTATTTACAGCGAAATGGGGTTCTCGGGAGCCCCGGGGCCTGTGGAGGTTTACGGAGCAGAGGGGTACTCTTGGGACAGTAAAATAAAACGCCTGCAGTACATTTACCTTCCTTCGCAGTATCACATTTGACAATTCATGGACCCCAGGGGTGTGATATGGGCGTATTAAGAGTTCAGGGAAGCATCTGGCGAGAGAGTCGACAAAAATAGCATATCACTGCATCTTCACATTATAGATCTCCGCAGAAGATTAAAAGGTCCCCGGAGAATTCCTGTAAGGGTCAACGACGCAAACAGATGTCCTCCTCCGGCTCATAAAAATGAAAAACACCAAAAGTGGGTCCAGAGAGTGAAGAATTAACAGCGGCATTCCACTTCACACTAACTACAGTGACTATTACTGTAAATAGCGGCTCTGCGTCGCTGGTGGAATTTCACCTTCAACCTTATTTCACCTGCGTGTCATCCCCACCCACCCCCACCCCCACACCTCCAGCTCGTCCACCAGCACATGTTTCTCCGCATTTGCCCTCCTGACATTTCACAACATCACATTAGAGCTGGATTTGTGTAATGTGGGACTTACACCAATGACTGAAGGTTTTAGTTTAGAGATTTCGTGAGGTTCAAGGGTGCAAGGAGACGGAATTTGGGACAAAAGGATCTGGCTCCAATCAGCGCATCTGAGTGAGGTTGACTCCGCACCAACAGGAAGGCAGAGCCCGAGGCAACAGCGGGGAAATCAAACCCATCTTTCTCAATTGTTCATTCCAGATATAAATATCTTTTGACAACGCAAAGAGCCAAGTTAAAGGTGAGCCGTGTGCCACTGTGACCCCCCCCTCCTCCCCGTTTGTATTTTTGCCCTCATAGGTCAGAGGTTAGTGTGGATACATGTAAAAGCACACACACACACACACACACACACACGCAACTTCTACAAAATCATATGCACGAAGCACAAATACACACACTCACCTGCATGCATCCACACCTGGATGCACACACACACACACAAATTCATACATGCATACACACTGAAAAAACACCTACAAGTGAATGCACACAACTAAAAGAAAGTGCACATAGACACACACATGCAACACACACACACACACACACGTTAACCTAAATGTGACCAGTTTTTTTTTTTTTTTTTTTTTACATATTCATCCTGATATGACCTGAATAAGGCAGTTAGTGAGAGGTGACTGGTCGTCTACTCTGTCTGCGTGGAATGCTTTACGTGACAAGACAGAAAGACTTCAAAGTCAGTGTCTCATCCTCTTCCTCCCCCATGAACACCAAAGAATGTGTGGCAAGGCGCAAATATAAAACACAAGTGTTTCTGTGGAAGAGAGAAAAAAAAAAAAAAAAAAAAACTTCAACCCCCATGGACTGTGCTGCACTCCTGTCAGCGCATGAAGTTATTCCTTTTTTTCAGTTGAAACCGTCTGACTTTTGACTGAGCCAAGTTTAGAGCTGGCCTCCTACCAGAGCATTGTTTACCAGCATCCTACTTAATTGCACGGAGTATATGAAATCATGCTAAAAATACCCGAGCGCAGCCGGCTGTACGGAAGACACGAATAAGCCACCGAGTCAGCAAAGTTCTTCTTTTTTTACCGGGTGAAAGGCCAAGCGCTTGATGAGGCGATGCTGAGCGTTGAATTACCTGCACACGCTGCTGTATCACCATCCTCCTTTCCCTAAAAAAAAAAGAAAAAAAGAAAAGAAAAAAAAAACACACACACACTCTCATTCTCTTTATCTGGGATCAGTGTATCATCAAGGTGAAACTGCAGCTGCTATTTATGACCACAGAGCAACACAAACTGCTTTATTCTCCTGTCAAAAAGAAGAGATATGACTCAAAGGAGGGAATGGCACCTAATCTTAACTGTCAAGACACAAGCCTGGAGCTCTGCCATCCCTCCGCCTCCGCACTACCTCCCTTATTGGCCGTGTCAAATTATCACAATTTATTCTCGAACATCCTTCTGAGTCAACGCGGCTTTTCCAGATAATGATGTGTCAAGTTTTGTGGACTGCACGAGTGTGTATACTTTAGTAATGAGACCTATCCGCCTGACGATATACAGCTCTTTACGTGACGTATCTGAATACTGAAGCCACGCTGGGCCGCTGCTTTCACATGAACCAGAGAGCGATCTTATGTCGGTATCTGGTAGCGCTTCCATATTACTGTACTTCCATGCGCAGCACAAACTACTGTAACTATCGCCTTCAGGGAGGAAGAACATGCCATATCCTTTAAAGTCTGGACTAAATGTCATGGCAGTCCATCTGTAGCCGTTGAGATATTTTAAGCCTGGAAGTAGTGGACTTTGCCATCCATCCACTTATGCTGCTAACATGTTTTCATTCATTGCCAGCTGCACGGATGAATGAATACCAGCAATGCTTTACATACAGCGTGCGAGTAAATAGGAATTAATTGTTTAAGCTTAAAGTCTTTCCATAAATGTCCCGTTACTGTGAGGGAACATTTACATAATGGACAAACCATGTCTGGATGACAAAAAGGCATCACTTTAACAAATAGATGAAGCCACTGATGTTACGTATTTTTTTGATCTGAAAAGAGCTCAGAACCACCAAAACAAGAAAGGGTGAGATATTATTTGAAAGAACATGTCTAAAAAAAGTAACATAAATTCTTGTTACCCAATCCATCCTTCACTTAATTCGAAAGTGATGAAGCATGTCTTAAACTATAAAATCCTAATGAAGACAATGTGACAGTAATCCTTTGGCTCCGACGACTGGAGATAAACTCTAATGAAGTGTTATACAATCATTTAGCTCACAAGAGTGCCAGGGTCACATTTCAAAAGGTTCTGAATCACTCAGTGGGGAGACCGGGGTGAGTGATGGCCAGTGATGCTAGCCATATTTTTTATTTTTTTGGTACGCTATCAACAGAGCATCGGGTGCAGACAGACTGTGGCCTTTCAGAATGCAATACCTCCGTGACAGCGGATGACTCATGACAGCAGAATGTGATGGAGCAGGAAACATCGTTGGCAATTACACTGTTAACTTCACAGGGATAACTATAGTAAACATGCTATTTTCGAAACACGTTTATGGGCCACTTGAGGGACATCCATCTGCAGGAATTGGAGAAGACAATGTGGAATAAAGCCCCAAACATCTTGGAAATGTGATCTATGTTTGCTCTGCTTGTTGCCTTAGTACAAAAATAAAAAGGATAATCAATTGTTGACAGTGACCAATACATCACTGGAATTATACTGAGCATATTTACGTGTGTGTGTATGTGAGTGGTACTTGCTTTATTGGCAAAGGACGAGGAAATTATTAGGCTACTTGTAGATGCATATACACACATGAATATACAGCAAGAGGACGCTGGTATTAAGAGATAGCCATAAAGTGTGGTATGAAAAGATATAAAACGCTCAATATAACTAGGGATGGGAATCAAGAACTAGTTCCAGTTGAGAACCGGTTCCAAATCCGTCGGGATCGTATGCCTCCGAGCTTATCAGTTCCTCTTAGCGATGCCCAGACGTGACGTTGACGGAGCGAAAAATGCAGAACTCAACTGTGAGGGAAGTGCAGCCTTCAGACCATCCGTAACACACACACGCTGGAGTAGTTTCACTGTTTCTATCTCGTAATTCATCTTCAAAACGTGAAATTTACCACTACCTTTCTACGCTGTCGCTCAGAGACTAACGTTAGCAGAGCGGAGCGGCGACCAGCGGGAGCAGCTGCAGCATTAAAACGACTTACAAACTCTGGAGGTGAGGAAGAGAATAGAAAAGTAGAAGAAAATAACTTGGTGCTCAGTCTGTTTCACCTCAAAAACCCTCCACCCACTCAGCGTCTCGGACAGGGAGATGTCTCTCCCCGGAGCCCTCAACCCCTCAAATATGAAGTTGCTCCGTGACCATCATTTGAGAACAGGTGTGAGTTTATGAAACCGCGAATGTGAAAGCAGGGCGTTGCTGGAAAACAGCAAAACGCATTTAACTTCCCCCTCGAATAAAATGTCAAGACTGTTTTCACATAATTAGAGTTTTAAAGCCAATTTGTTACGTAAGAATCTTTCGCATGTCAGCGTGACTAACAGAGAGGTGTTTTTAAAGCCGAGTAGAAAGCACTAACACCCACGCTGAGAACAGAGTGGTGGGAGATTTCTATAAATATTTAAAGGACTAAGTAGTAAGATACTTCCTGGCAAATAGCACAAGATGAACAATCTATCCGTGGGTAGTTGACAGTCTAGCTGATCAATATCAATTGACTGCTCTGCCAGGTGCTTAGACTTCTGGCTTTCAAAATCCACTTTCCATCCCACACCCCACCCACTGGAATTCCAAGACTCTCCAAATCGATCCCCGACGTATTTTCACATCTTAAATGAAATAATGAAAGACAGTGCGAGTGAGAGAAACCTATATTACCGGGCACGCCAGCTCCAAAACACAAATATGTGTCAGTCTGAGGTCAAAAAAATAAATATTACGGGGTGATTTATTACCCTGGTCACCCTCTTGTTAAATTTCTGCGCTAATTTGTGAGATGAATTTCCCTCCTTTGTGAAAATCGGACTGCGTGTGTCATATGATCAGGGAAGTTAAGTCTAATGACCTCTCACAGGGTGTGATATCTGCCTCATGTCACCTGCATCAGGGGACGTTATTCTCTACCTTTCTGAAGATGATTGTGTTGTTATTCTGTGTACGTAAATGTAGAGCCACTAAACCAGAGTCAGATTACTTACACTTGTAAACACACTTGGCCAATAAAAGATGATTCAGATACAAATAACAGTAGCAGAGACACATTCACTCCTGCACGCTACACTACCTCCTTTCAGTGTCAAACGCTACACTTTATTTATTTTACACTTTATCAACACACAGTTTTTTATATTTTTTTAATAATCAATTAAATCTTTAAGTAAAAGTGACAAAAAAATCACTAGTTTGAGCTTCTAAAATGAGAATATTTGCAGTTTTTCCTGGTTTTTCTTTGTCTTCTATGCTGTTAAACTGAACATTTGGGGGTTTTACACTGTTTAAATAGGTCAAGTGGGAGTCTGGGAAATTGATGACGGGCATTTTTCTCTATTTTCTGAAATTATAGATGATTCATCTATTAACAGAGAAAATAATTGTCAGATGAATCAACAATGAAAATCTTTAGCTAGAGCCCTAGATACACGAGAGGATAGATTAAAACATTCATGCAAAGGACAACTCAGATTTATAACACTGGGTAATTTAGTTAACTCTTAGTTAACAATAACAATAAAGTTAAAAATAAAAAAAGACATAAACAACAGCTGATTCTCAGATGCTTAAGTATTTTACCAAATTGTGAAATTTCCTCAGCTATCTGGACATCTGGTGCATGATGAAGTCAAAAGGTATGAAGCTGAAGGTACAAACCACTGAAATCATGAAAACACTATTTGCAATCTGTGTTGATATCTATGTTGCAATGTTGCCGTTCCCCCGTTTCATAAAATAACAGAGAAAGGCCACTATTTCTGGAAGTATTGACAATGCTTTAAAGTGGAACATAAAAGCCTGTTCTGATCCAAAACTACAAAACGGCCAGAATAAATCTGATTAACTAACAGCTGTGGCTTAACAATGTGTTGAGATTTCTGGCCTTCATAACTTTTTTCTCTTCTTTTCTCTATTTTTTAGTATTTAATTTCACTTTTTACCTACTTGTATTTTATATATTTGAAATATTCATGCATACTTTAATTATTAGTAGTACTGTTATTGTCTATACAGAGACAATGACTTGATGTTTTTTGTTGTTGAGGCCCTCTTTGAGGCCCCTGTGGATATTCTTGTCATGACAAAAATGGGAAATACTTGTAATTTTACACTTCTGTCCCCGTTTTTTGTATCCCTAATAAAAACATTTAAAAAAAAAAAACATTTTCTGGCCTGCAGTGTCTGTTTTGGAACAAAATCCTTCCTCCACCCACCGATATTCTCGACACGCTACTCAGCCACTTTTTTTTTTTTTTTTTGAATGTCTAATAATAGAAAAGGGTACTCAAAAGCAGTTACTGGCAAACATTTCACCTTAAATGATCTTAATGTTAGGAAAATTATACACCATCAGCTCTCATGCAGCACTGAGATTAAAATGTGAACATTGCATTTCATACGTGTGGAGATCCACCTCAGACAGTTTAATGACTACAGGCTCAACGGGGTCTTTAGTGCTACAGGATGTGTATATTTAGCAGTGAGACACCTAAAGATAACAGCAAAAAGTATGAACACCCCAGAATGATTCAACATGAAGTCATATCTAGTCATAGATAGAGTCGAGTGGGGTAGAAGACATTGGCAAAAGTCCAGCGTTCTTATCTCAGAGTGCTTACTCTGCTTTTTTTTTAAACAAAAGTTTGGATTGCAAGTTTAAAAGTTTGGCACCCTCAATCATCATCTCTATTGTAAACTAGTTTGTGATGAAGGATGATAAGACAGATTTATTTTAGATAAAAAGCAGAACAGCTCTAAAGTAACACAGTCGAATCCTAATTCGATTCAGAAATTGTTTTTCATGAAACAGAGCAAAAAAAGAGGTTGTTGTTTCCTGTTCGCTTTTATTTGAGTAGAATTTAGTAAACTTGTTCACCTGCAGACAGATGTGGATCATATCACTGAATGACAAAACTAGGTCAAAACCCAGCATATGGCTGCTGTGTCTATAATGTGAATTCCTGCATATTAAATGTTCATCTGCAATTTTCTGTAGTGGTCCCAGTAATATTTGCTGGTTAAGTGTAGTGAGGTACATATCACATGGCATGGTTAAGCTATGTTTGAGTCAAAAAAAAAGGTTATAAATGCAGCTGCAAAAACAATAATCCACTCGTACCTTGAGATGTTTGATTTGAAAGAGAACTTATTTTAATTTCAATCATAACTATTCTAATTATCTGTTAACTCTCCCTGTTCTTTCATCTGTAAACAAATGGTCTCATCCATATGTTTAGGTAGGATTAGCATGCTAGGCTAACAGTCCATCAGCTGTGTGACTTTATATCTGCACCATAACGTCTTTCAGAGCGCACAAACACACCTATCACCTGCTGCTGTTTAACCAGAAACACCATGACTACAACTTATTTTTATGCAGTCTATAGGCTACACACGGCACAGCAGAGCTACGCTAATGGTGCTAGCCATGCCAACTAGCTGCAAGCCGCTGTGCAGGCTGGTAAAATGGATCCATCACGTGTTTTTGTATCCGCTGGTTGGTGCTCCTGTCAGTGTCGGAGCCTCCGTGTGAGACGTTTATTTCAGGACTGCGCTGCACCCCCCGTGAGTGTAACAGAAACTATTCACGTTGATTCATTTTGAAAGAGTAATGGCCATTGGGGAATTTCGCACACTGGGCTGGCTGACCAATGGTATAACTTCATCACTCAGTGAGTCAGCGATGGACAGACATTCGGAGTTATAGGGCTGGTCTGTGGTCAGTGCAGCCAAAAACAAGCTTCAGCAGCTTTTTATAGCTTTTTCCTTGTATCCCCATGTGCTTTTATTCTCCATCAGCCACCACATTGCTGCAGTGATGGGGAAAAAGGATACAGTTCAACATCTCAACCAGTTGGCTAAAAGCTGTTGGGCCGCTTGGCGCAAGATAGGAAGAAGAAAATTTACTGGCCCCGAGGGAAAAGTTTTAAGATTTTGCTTCCCATTTATTTCACAGTGAATAAATGGGCAAG
Source organism: Euthynnus affinis (assembly GCA_029490765.1). Classification (NCBI taxonomy): domain Eukaryota; kingdom Metazoa; phylum Chordata; class Actinopteri; order Scombriformes; family Scombridae; genus Euthynnus; species Euthynnus affinis. Next base: position 8,482,090 of record CM055844.1, on the reverse strand, counting down.
ATGAATTTCTGTTGCAAAATGATCACACCTTACTCTTTTTGCACTCTTTTTACCCAAATGACCTGTAAACTAGAGAGACTAATCAATCCAGCCATCCATTCTCTGCCACTTCTGCAGGTTTGGGACCATGTTGCTGCAGCCCAATCATCAATTTCCCATTAACGTCCTCAAGGTGAGAAACTAAATCTCTCCATTGTGTACTGGGTCTGCCTAGGAGGACTCCTAACTGCAGACCCCACAACTTTACATCATCCAGTTGGAAGAGGGACCAAACCTCAACTTTTACTTACACACTTTTTAAAACTATATTTTTCTCTCTCAGAATTGGTTCTTACAATCTTCTGTCTTACCACAACAGAAATCAAATATGTTTATCATTGTTCTGAACAGTCTCACTCAAAGACGACCGTCACAGAGAGGGAGGGAGGGGGGACGGGAAGATAGATAACAGAGAATATTTTAATAATACTCGCACTCAGTCAGTGTTATGGGTCTATTTTGTCAGCTAGCATACACCTATGAGCGTACTACAGCTAAGAAACTCGCTCTGGAATTACGATGTTGGAGTAAGTGGATTATTAAACTACTCTGACAGTAATTGTTTGGGTCATACTGAACCAAGGACATCACGTACCACACGGTTCAGGACAGATACACACACACACACACACCATTACACACCTACCAGCTGACTCAGCGTACCGGATGCCATGCCTGTGTCATCTAATCTCAAACTACAATTTAAACTGGGATCAGTCAACACAGTGTTATGAGTCAGATTAGGTAATCATGCAGTCATTCCTGTTAACTCGTTGACCTCAACCAATCATAGCTTGCTGTCTGTCGTGACTTGCATGACTTCTGGGTTATCAAGAAAGAAGGTCTTTAATGAAGCTTAGCAGAAGTTCAATCAGGAAGAATATCTTTATGCTTTCTCTTTCTCTGAATCGGCTGTCGGAGGCGAACACTCCTTCAGTTAAACCAAACAAGATTATGCCGTGACCTCTGCGAGTCAATCATCTTGTTGCTGTCAAACTTCTAAACCTGTTCCTCTCTCCGCTGCTGTCAGCTGTCATTTCAGTATCAGATTGATAACCCTCCTCCTCCTCCCCCCGTTCACCTCCAGTTTTCATCAGTTCCGGTGCCCTTCCACTGAGCTCACCACAGTCCTGCTCCACATTATACCCATCCAGATCTCCAGCCTTACCCCTTCACCACCACCACCAGTCTATTCCCATACAACTCATAGCATGACCTCCCCCTTAAAAGGATTACAGCATGATGGAGTCTTATTGCCAAAGACTCCTCAAATATTTCCTCAACTTTCCCTTTTCGTTTCAGCATGTTTACAGTTGTGCGTGAAAGAGCACTCTGTGTACTTCTGCATCATAGAAGTTGCCAAAATAGGCGGGAGAAGGGGGGAGAAAAAATCCTGACATGCTACTCTTTTTCTAGAAAGACGAGATCTGGAGCACATGGTAATAATAAGGGGTTTTAATAATTTGCAGCAACTAACGTTTCAATGTTAAAATTAACCTTATTAAAAGCTCTTATTATTACCGTGTGCTCCAGACGTCATCTTTCCAGATCATGCCTCAGTTGTCCTGCCTGTTAAAGCACCGGCACTGAGACTCCTACACCTTTATGCTCTCTCTTTTTGCTGGGATGTTATGAGGAGTCCCACAAGCTGCATCTGTTGTCTTCCAGTATGACATGCTAAAAAGGAATAATAATAATAATAATAAAAAGGATAAAAACTCATTAATTTTTCTTCCCAATGACCCTATCTGTCAGGACAAACTATTGATACTCTGTAGTCTGATCACAGCGTTACTGATTACAGATTTACTGATGAACAAGCTCCCAGGATACGAGTTAACATCACCTGTGGGGAAGTTTGAAAGCCCAAAAAGGTAGAAGAAGCCAGCAATGTTTCCATGTCTGATGGATTTATTCTCACCCAAGGCAAACTTATCATAAACAAACCAAGATATAGTGCGTGAGGACATTATAGCAGGACTCAAGAGCATATTTCTATCCAGTTGGTTACCTTGCTACTTTGTGCACTGGAAACATTGAATAATATAATGAACAAGATTCAAGATTCCCATTAGAGAACTAGAAATACTGCCTCACGGTTGTCAAGTTGCGGTTTACATCCATGTCTGTCTAGACTTTGAAGGAATTTAATAAAATGTATTAAGTGTTATTTCCTTGTGTGTGTGTTCACATGCTTGGCTAACTTATTCTGACAGAACACAAAGTTGTAGCCATGACAGTCAACTAAGCTTCAGATATGGACGTTGCTGCAAAGAATCTACCAAATCCTAAAACATGGATGCTTCACACACACACAAACACACACACACACACGTCTTCGACACGGCAGCACATAAGATCGATGCAATCACCACGGTTTCAAGATTGGGAACAAGATTAGTGTCAACAATTCAGTATCCGAACAAATGTGAAATATGGGTATCTCCCCTTCTGTTCCTGAGTAATGGTGTTTCAATAATTATGGCCAGAAAAGTGTTTCTGCAGAACATTTTGATGTCACAATGAAGTTGACCTTTGACCTTTTGGATATGAAGTGGATATAAAATCTCCTTTATATCCACAAGTAGGCCAAAAAACATATTTTATCATGTCACAATGACCTTGACCTTTGACCACCAAAATTCTAATCAGTTCCTCCTTGAGTCCAAGCGGACGTTTTTGCCAAATCTGAAGAAATTTCCTCAAGGCATTCCTGGGATATCATGTTCATGAGAAATGGGACAGATGGACAGACAGACGGAAGGACAGACTTAACGGATGGACAGATGGACAACCCGGAAACATAATGCCTCCAGCCACAGCTGTCGCCGGCACGGAGGCATAAAAACAAAAATACACATGTTCTACTGGATCATGGATGGAATCATCAAGACCTTGATATCCGTGCCAAAGTGAAATCTTTCTCTGACCTCTCACTCACAACACTGCTGGCAGAAAAACTGGAATCTCCACACATCCATCACTTGACACAACATGTAGTTTATACTCTGACTAAAGGTTCTGCCCTGCCTCATCCAGCTCTGATGGACTAGTCTCTCAGGGCAGCTGTTGAGACATTGCATTCTAAGTTTATGTGCTATAATTCCCATGGCAAAGTTCTCAGGACTCACAGGTGTAAATCTGAAACTCACAGTCATGAGCCAGTCTCTGTCTGGGCAGGAACAGCAATATTTAGATGAGTTCTTGAGAAAATCTGAGGATTAAATGTCAACTCTGAACCTCAAGAGTGAAAAAGACCCCTCAATATATCACTGAGTAAATCTACATGTAGCGTCCATAATGTAGCCTGTGCCAGTAGCCGTAATGGAAACATCTTTGGCATTTTGTTGTCCCATATTTCCCAAAATACCAGTCAAAAGTTCCTTCCAGTTCACTTGAATGAGAAACTGTGTCAAAACTTTTAGCTGGTACTGTACTTCATGAAGAAGCTCCAGACTTTATACCTGATGACATCACAAGCTAGTGTTTTAGTTTTATGAAATATTTTTTTAAAAATCACAATACGTAACAAAAAGACAATACAAAACATCACCTTAAAAGTGGTGATTTGTATATTTTATTGGCTATTTTTGCTCAATTTATTTATTTATTTATACAGTTGTGGGGCAAAAGTCCAAACTTCATAAAGATATGTTGCATTTTGAGCTACAATATAAAAACAGCGTCAGCTCTGCTACCTCCAATGTATTTTCTTTATGTCAGTACCTTTGAACATCTGGCAGAAGGCTCTTCCAGCACCAGCTGTCAATTAGCTCTTAATGTGAAGTCACATTTTTGGAAAGAGGGTGGCTTACTAAGCTGAAAAAAGATCAACATGACGTCAATCAGCACAACACTCTCTCTCTCTCTCTCTCTCCTCAATTAATGCCAGCACATGTGCTATACGTGCTATATGCAATCTGACACTAACAGAAACCGCAGCTTGATGTGTGAAGTAACGTTGTGGAAATGTTTAATTTCATATAATAAAAACACTAAACATCTACATTATGTAAACTAACCCTGAGCGGTTCATGATGTTGTGCTGCTGGCTTTGAGTTGAGCTTATGCAGGACTGACGTGTCATGTTTATTACACCGCTTGTTTCTCTCCCATTGAGAAGTTCATGTCCGGTTTTTGTATTAAATTGCAGTCTTCGGTTTAATCCAACTGAGACTATGTTGTCATCTACAGGCTCGGTTCTGGTCAGTCTCCATTGCTCTTACCGTGTCTCGTCCATACATGTGATTCATATATAGGCTACCGTCCAATCATACGGGTGTGCTGATGATGAAGATTAAGACAAACAGACAAAGTTGAACCTAGTAAACAGTTCAGGTTGTTCTGTTATTTCTCTCAAACTATTAACTGTCAGGAATACATGGATCCTCATCCTTCCCCCGGGCACATTTCCCCCTGTAAATGGTAAATATCTGATCCTGTATTTTTCCACTCAAAAAAAAAAAAAAAAAAAAACGCACTCTGGGATTTTCCGTTGTTTGGAAAGGAACTAGGACGAATGTTTGCACCTCACGTTTAGACGAGAGCAAATCACTTCGTTTCCAGAGAGTATTCACTCTCAGACCCGTGAGGAGCGTCATGGTATTACATACCAGAGGATCACAGTTAATAAAATCGCTGTAATTCCTGCCTCTTCTATCTCAGTAGTAATAAAAACACAGAATGAAATGCGGTACTATAAATAGACACGAGTATCTAATAATATCCTATAATGGGTGCCGGCCAATGTTGAGCTCACATTGTGCTCTACTGACCCCTGACTGTGGAAATCAATCACAGCTTCATCCGTACCCTAACCAACACCATATTGTTTTGATTTCTTGTATGTGTAATATAAAAACTATTCTTGCAGCAACGATTTGAGACCACAAAAAAAAAAAAAAAGAAGATCTTGGCTAAACGTCTTTCAAACCCATAGGTGCTCGGATAGATTTTGATCACGAGTGCCTCCGTGTTTTGGATTAATGAAGTTCTGAAGCACGAGAGGCGCCATCACGTTACAGGACAACTACTTTGAGAGCTGGAAAGGATCGTGTTTAAACACAGATCACTGAATCATCTTTTTGGCCTATGAAAAGTACTGTGTTGTTGCCACGACAACATTGTGTGCATCTATTCATAGCTACCCATCCGTGAAATCCCTTGAGTAATGCGCTCATCAGATCTTTATGTACCACTTGGTTTTTTTTTTGTGTTTTTTTTTTTTTTTTTGTGAAGACACATCAAAACAAACCTGACATTGGCGCAACTGCTACAGAAATGATGATGATGATGATGATGATGATACCGGTGGCCGCTGTGGTTGTGACATCCAGAAATTGCATCAGCTGTATCACAAGTTGGAAGAAAAAAAGACTCTGAACAAAAGGTGAAAGGACTAACAAGGACAACATGGTTTGTTCGGATCATGAATTGTAAATGAATCCGAACTTAAGATGCAAATCAGGAATGCAGAAATAAATATTTTCTTTTTTTTTTTACAAAAACTTGATTAAAAGCTGATTAAAATCTACCCCATCTGAAACCAGATAGTAAGAGCTAAGATCAAAGAAAACAGCTTTACAAAAAAACTATTATTTGATGTGAATTTTTACATCTTCTTCAATTAAATTAAAAAATGGCACTGAAGAGAGCAGTTGAGGTTGAGCGTTGAGTTGAAATTCATTCATTCAAAGCAACAGTAGAGTTCCTTCCATTACATTGAGTTTGAGTCTCGAAGTATTGACGATAACATGTTCATCAATAACATGTATATGAAAGCATAAAAAAACAGAATGTAATCTATGTATCGCAGTATCTCTATGAAATGCTGCATGAGCCAAAACACAGGTCAGGACTCGCCCTGTTAAGTCACGCTCACCTTTGCCAGAGTTAACAAGATTCTGCTGAAAGCTGCCAGTATGATCGCTGGGTGACTTTTAGCGCTGACGGTCCGAGGGAAGCTTTTCCTGTACAGTAAAAACTCTCACGGGACGATGCAGAAAGTGGTGTAGTCTGTTTGACTTTCCCAAATTAGTCTCCGGTCTAACACAAACAGTGCACAGACATGAACAGCTACAGTGGACGTTATCTTTTTAAGAAAAACAAAAGTTGCTTTTTAGGTTTAGTGCAGCAGTTGGTGAAAAGTAAACAAATCAAAATTGAACTTCCTTATATTCATTACATTTCCTGGTTAAGCCAACAAACGCAATGACTCCCTACTGTATGTTACAAACACTTATGATGGCTACGTGACACAGGAGCGCATGTGCTGTGTCCAAAAATCACTCACTACTTATAGTACTTACTTATAGTGCTCTATATTTATCGTCAGCTATTTTATTTGGGCTTCTGAATCCTGAGTTCGTCCACTATACAATGCCCTCAAAGCTTCTACAATGAAACACAAACGCAGCGTCCATGGCTCGTACACTTCATTCTGCTAACAATCTCTCAAAGTTGTGCACTGCTTTTTTTAACAGATGCGAGATAGACTGCCGTTGTACGACTCCACAGCTGTTAGTGATGTCATTAAGTGTCTGAAATCTCTCTTTACTACTCTCTTGCTTAGTAAAGTATTGAATAGGCATAGGTGGTTTCAAGGTATTGCGGTATAACAGAGTATTTATCTTTGGTTTTCAATACCGTCAAAAACCGATACAGAGATGCTGTATGGAGGCGATGCGTTGTAGTGCACAGCACGCTCCACTAGAGGTCAGTCTCTGCTGGTGGAACAGGCAGCCGAGCTGAGAAAGATGGCGACTGCGAGTAGTGGGGATAACGTTACAGGACGACCAGTAAAAAAAAAAAAAAAAGAAAGATGGCTATGTCCTTGTTTGGTAGTGTGTCGGGTTCAGTCGAACTCCACATATAACTTTATCTTGAGATGACTTCCTCTTCTTAGCATCTATGGAAGAATCACTTATTTCTTATCTGTTCATTATTCTATGAGCCATAAGTATATAAACCCAGCAAGACTCGTCTAAGTCTACGATGTCGTAGATGCTACAATGACAGCTCAGCTTTTACGTTTGTTTTTTTTTTTTTTAAAAAATACAAATGATGTCATATAAAAAAATACGCCAGTGAAATATCAGGAAGTTATGAAGGTATGAACAAACAGATTTCGTCCAGGCCAAGTACTGAACGTCTATTATATAGGGAGAAGTGAATGAGTAAGTGAAGGAGTGATTTTGGATACAGGTGTGGTGATTTTAAAGAAATATTTCAGTCAAATTTCAAGTTCAAGTTCCAAAAAAAAAAATCTCCAAAGAGCTCATGCAGCATCATGTTGTTTAAAAATTCCTCACTGAAACAGAGTGAAAGGTCTAACCTTCAGAAAAATATAATTAAAATGGAAAGCGAGTCAAACTACAACCCAGAAATTAGTTTCTGGCATGAGGAAACATTCTGTACAAGATTAGGTTTGTTTTGTTTTTTATATGATGCAAGACTTCTAATTTAATGTCAGGAAGCATAATACAGTCAAAATTTTATGAACAGTCACAAAACACATAATTCAATTAGGTATCATCCCATAACACATCATAAAGCATTTTTAAAAAGACATAAAAGGTCAGCTGACACCACGCCTCGCTACAGACGTTTTCACTTTACTTCCCTGACCACGCACGCTCGCTTTCTGCAAAAGCCCTGCTTCACATTCCTACAGTCAATTTTATGCATTCACACCTTGAAGTGGCTAACTTTGATTATCAATATATTTCCAAAAACAACTTTGCCTTTTGAACCATCTTCGTCTGTAGCTAATGTGGAAAGCTTTAATGCTTGTTCACCTTCACACATGCAGAACACACTGCCCTTTATTCGGGATTCTTGGAAGTAACTACTGGAGTGTGTAAGTGCTTCTCAGTGATTAAACTGGTCATCTGGAGGTGCACCAGTTCAGTATTAAGCACATGTTCCTTCCTTAAATTTCCACTGTGCATGCAGTTGCTATAACAACACAGCACTGATTTAAATATACTTAGCATTTTATAGCGATTTAGGATCAAAGATGGCCAATTCAAACTGAAACAGAGAGGTCCAAAAACTCACCTACTCAAGAATTAATGTAGCTATTAACGACTTTTACAACCAACTTAACTGCCTTAAAGCTTGAATGGCCAATGAACTTAGCCTTATAATCCCCATCCCCCAACTTCCCCCCAAAAGCAGACTAGAAAAATGCTCAAAATTATTTTTAAAAAAAGTACATAAAGGGACTTGGTGCACATAGGAGTCCCATTTGCACAGCCAGAAATAAAGAATAAAAGAACAAAAACACAATTTAGGTCAATTTACAAAACTCTGAAATGCACAAAACCCATTTGCAACTTTCTCAAAAGGGAAAAAAAAAGTTGCATTAAATCAGAATTAAGATTTACACAAACATTAGTCAGAGAGTTTGAGGGGGGGTTGCTGCATCTTTTAAAAAAAATCTCTATCTGCATGTTTTTGGTTTGACTGTCTACATGTGGGGTGGACGGGGTTGACATGAACTGTCCCACAGTCCCTCCCACTGGGTCTGGTATTCAGGTACAGCTCCCTCCCTCTTTCTATAAAGCCTCTCATGTTTGCAGTGTAAACTTCAGACTTCAACTCATGGTAAACTCTTTACAACATTTGGAAAAAAACAAACAAAAAAACAAAACAAACAAAAATAAAAAAAAAACTGCTGCTAAACTGTAAACAACACACTTGGATGTGCATCATAAATTCTCCTCATCAAGTTGTAAGTTAGAGGTAAGTGACTATTTCCATCATTTTAATTTAAGTTCAGACATTTTTTTTTGAAAAGGTTGCTAAACAAATTTCTCAAGGATGAAAAAAAAATGCAAATTGATGTCTTGTTAAAATTGGAGTTTGCAGGAATGAGGGTTGAGTTTGTGGGGGGTTTAATAATCTGTGATGTATGGATGTTTATGATTATTACAAATCCATCAATACTGATTTCTATTTGTATCTAATAATCAACAGATGCCACTCTGTTAGGAAGCTAAAAAAAGAAAGAAAAAAAAAAGGCTATAAATATGTTCAACACCAACTCAATGCAAACTATTCAAACCATCAGTCATGTCATGGCAGACGTCCAGACTTAACTTCCTCAATACAAATGACTGTTTCTTTAACACTAACAGCTCCAAAGCCAAAATGAGATTAGCCCTGCACACTGTCATCTGCTGCTGCGTTTTCACCACGGTGCTGCCACTGGTTAAAGGTGCCACAGGGGACATCAACAGCAGCCTGAAAAAAAGGTGAGCTGCCTGATAAACAAGCACACGAGAACATTGTGTTCATTCTTCATAAAAACAAAAAAAAAAAGCCTATTTTTATCTCCTCTGTTGAAAGATATTTATATCAACTCATGTCTGTTATCAAATGTGTAAATTGATAAATGAAGTGATCTGTTAGTTTCATTGAGTGAAGAAAGTGTCCTAGAGAGTTTTACTAGAGGTCGACAGATACTGGATTCTTGGGGCCGATACTGAAAGCGATACTTGAAATCTAGTTACTATATATATCGGCCGATATTGGTTTTTGTTGTTGTTGATAAGAATCCCATAAATTTGGTTAGATAAGCACTTAGTGGAACATTTTACAGTTGAAAAATGAAATTTTTAGTGTTCTCTGGTGCACAAACTGTCATCGAGACACTTTGGCTTTTCTCTACTGCAATAAGTCATTTCTTGCTTCTTACTGGTGGATATTTATATTTGTGATCAGCTTTTATCACCTAAAGTATCAGCTTGGCAGATTTTATCGGTTATCAAATGTTATTTTCTTGAGACAACTGAAGATCTGCAGCCTTTTCATGATAATGCCCACTGAGCTAAACTGGCATCAAATGAAACCACGTCCCATAAAAGTACAAGACAATTTTGTCTTTTTGAATGAGTCAGTTCCTTCCCATCATGATTTCTGTGCTCTGTGGCAGGTTCAGAGTATGGATGCAGAGCCGTATGAGGAGAGACCTGCGCAGCAGCGTCGAGACAGTCAGTGAGGAGTACTCTGACATCCACATGGGACCACAGCAGGACGGAAATGCAAAGACTGTCTCACACTCATCAAGGTAAAAAAAAAAAAAAAAAAAGGGAGGCTGCATTCATTATGTATATGAATGTGTCAGAGATGCTGCTGCAAAAAGGTTTTATATTAAAAGAGGTTTTAGTTTGAATATTCAAATCCAACATTTTAAAAAAGATTTTGGATGAAACTTTTACATGAATGCAGCTTCGTCTTGATGATGATTTGGATTTAAACGCTGTCGACATAATGAGTGAACAGATCACATTTAATAACATCAACAATCTAAAAATACAGCATCTTCTTCTTCCAGCTTCGGCTTAAATATCAGACCCAGGAGATCGACGTCAACCAAATCATCCGGCTGCGTCCTGTTCACATGCTCGTACAACGACCTGCTCCACCGACTGCACCAGATCAACCAGGCAAAAGACAACAATGCTCCCGAGAACAAGATCAGCCCGAAAGGCTACGGGCGCCGCAGACGCCGCTCGCTCCAGGATGTCGTTCAGCTCGCCCTCCTGACAGGAAGACAAAGACGGAGCGCCAAGGCTGCTCAGCGAGTCTACGTTCACGGACGCGCAGGCACAGTGGCCTAAGGCTGGGCACGGAAAGGCAAGAGGAGAATCCTTGTTGGGGTTGTTTGCTCACAGCAGATGAAGATAAGTCCCCTCAAGAGGTTTTTTTCCAGAGACTTACTACTAGATATGCAGAAAGAACAGCTGCTCTATCTGTACAGCCCATCAGAGGAAACTTTGCTCAGGTCACTCTGGGAGATTCCACTAATAGATACTGTGTGTGCATGCTTAGGTGCAGGTTTCAGTGTGTCTGAACAAGTGTGTGATTTATGGTTGAATTCAAGTCAGACCTGTGGGACTTCACAGGAATGTCTGTCTCTTCTTTAGCTTCCAAAGTGAACTTGGCTGCTGAGACTGAAGACAATTCCTGAAGATCTTCTCTCCGAAACACTCATGAACTGAGGAGGAACCGAGGCTGAGACAGGGGAGTCTTTTTTTTTTTTTTTTTTTTCCTCCTTCTTCTTCTTCTTCTTCTACTTCTTCTTCTCCTTCTTCTTCTTCTTCTCATGAAACTGACATAACTGGACCCCAAACTGTCACACGCAGGACTCTCCCCCCCAAAAAAGGAGCTGAATAGGATGAACTGCTTGTAAAGTGCAATTTATAAAATACGTATTAAGCATATTCATAGTTAAAAAATGTAATTACCAGCTTGTATATAAGGAAATATAAAGCTACCTTATATTTAATCATATAATACAACTATATTTTTATACAGCCAATACACATATTAAACATGTCTTTTTATTATTTTTAACTTCAATGAAGTATCTGGTGTATCGTAACTGTGTAAATAGTTATTTTGTCCTGTATTCTTCATGTGCATTAAGTATCTTATCACTGAGTTATGCGTTATATAAACTATTGTGATGATTATACCTTTACTGGAAATGAATCATATTAAGAGATGTTTTAAAAAGGTCATTTGTTTGGATGGTGAAAGTAAAACATGTAAACATTGTAAAAAGAAAAAAAACAAAACAAAAAAAAAACAAACAACTCGAGCAAAAGGGATTAATTAGTTTTTGGCTGGACTTTGGATGTCATGGAAAATGACTGAGAGTCTCTTCTTTGCTATGAACTAGAAGAATTGAAGATCGGATCAAAGTGTTGTGCTGCCATCTAGCTTTAAAGGAGGCTACATGTTACCAAATCGAGGCCAAGCTATGTTGAAATCAATGTGGCCTCAACAAAGCACTTAGTATGTTAAATGTTTCATCTTAAAAGACTTAGTTTTGACATTTATCTGCTTCTTTATTTGAATGTAATAAATCCTAATTTAGCCATAATTCAGCTGAAATTACTTGAAAATGGTATTATGTAACATGATTTGTGTCCTCTTGTGGTAAACACAGCAGGAATTGTAATAGTTTTCAGCTGGCAGTGAAGTCCTTGTTTCAGAAATAAATGAATGAACTTAAAGCAACTTTGATGTCATTTGGTGACCTAATACTGGTGATATTCTGCTTGAGCGTGAGTGTGTGTGTGTGTGTGTGTGTGTGTGTGTGCGTGCGCCAGTGTTACAGGGCTCACAGGCAACACAGTGTCCTGTGTAATTTTATGATGTACGTGTAGTAAAAACAGGATCAAACTCTGAGTTTTTAAAAGTCCAAAACCAAACTGTGCATACCGTTCTAAAAATAAGAACTTCATCAGCAGAAATGTCTCAAAACAACACACGAAATTAAATTAATTTGAACTTGAGGCCGACATGTTCTTACAATTGTGTAATCACGACATATCAGCGATATTAATTACACTTTGGCAAAGACGAAATCTAAGTTTTGATGAATGGACAGCAGCGTGTTCCTCGAGCAAACCATGAACACTGAGGAGGACCAGACAGAAAAATGAAATCGCTGTGGAATTTGACCTCCACTGATAGCGCAGAGTCGCCGCTCTCTTCGGAAATTACACACAATTTCATCATAAATCTGGTTATTTTCATTTAAAACATCATCTGGAGTAAGCAAATCAAATTAATGACTCTGTAAATGTTTGTTTGCAAAAAAATAAAAAAAAAAAAAAAAAAAATCTGCTACTTCAAAATCGGGGAAAATCTTATTTTAATTTCCTCCTTCAATAATATTTTTTGACGACTGCTGTTTTGCTGTTTTTCCACGCTACGCGCTGTGCAGCAGGAGCAAATAAAATATAGTCTTCTATGCTACTTAAACGTCCCTTTATTACCCACTTACACCCCTAAAGCCCATTACTTTGCATTGACGGTCTGTCCACCACTTTGACCCAGACTGAAATATCTCAATAGCTACTTAATCACTTACCATGAAATTTGGTGCAGACCTTCTTGGTCCCAAGACCGAGAACCATCACAAGTATCTGGGTCAACTTAAACAATTCATCATACATGTACTGTACACATGCAATCTACAAGGCTTTACTTTAAATAGTGCAAGTCCATAGAAATTCCTGATATTTCCTACTCAAAATTACAACTACAACAGTGATATACGTGTTTTTCTCACTTGTCTGGTCATATGTAAAGTCTGCATGACATGTAAAGAGCTCCCAGAGGAATCTCTGCTGTGGTTTTAAGTGGTGCTCCATTACTTCGAAAACTACTTCTCTGAAAATCGACCCTTTGAGGGCGGAGGGACCACGTGTAATGTAATAACTTCTTATGGCTTTATTGGACAGCGAGTGGAAAGCAGCAGCAGAAGATTTTTGTTTACGTTTGTTTTCACTTGATAACGAGGGCGACGATGCTTTCTGCAGATGCGATCATTTTAAAAAAGGAGCACTGTGTAGGATTTAGGGGGGATTTATTTGTAGAAATGAAATATAATATTCTTGAGTATGTTTTAATTAGTGTATAATCACTTAAAAATAAGACCCTTTATATCTATCTACATAGGGAGCGGGTCTTCTTCCACGGAGCCCGCCGTGTTGCGCCGCCGTGTTCCTACAGTAGCACAGAATGGACAAACCTAACACCGGCTCTAGAGAGGAACGTTTGTGGTTTTTTGTGATTTTCACGGCCACTGTAGTTTCGCCTACGCTTGGAAGTGGAGGGGGGGGGCATACAGTTGGTTGAAATATGAAACCGAACCGCTAGATTCCACTGAATCCACCACACTGGTCTTTTAAATCTTGTCTCTTGAATTCATTTAGATCTACTGGTATTGTTATGAAAATACTCTATGATATAAATACTATATTACATATTCTTAATCAAGAACTACCTAAACTATGGAAAGGCTGAGGGCTAAGTATCGGAGAATACAAACACTCATCAGGGGCCATGTGAGGGTCTACACTGCTGTTGGCAGATGTTCCTTCACTGTCCAGATGGTGGCGTCATCAGCCTTATTCCACAACTCTGAAACCACACAGGATTAAAAAAGGTAGTGCACAGATATATCCGTACCACTGATGTTCATTAGCATAGATCATATCAACCATAACTTTCCCAAAACATGTTCTTCAGGAAAAGGTATTCTTCTTCTTTTAATAGTGATTATTTCCTCTCTAAATAAGAACTGTGCTAGTAGAATTTGTCCTGCAAGTAAATAGGAATTCAAAATGTAAAAGGGCTGAAATTAATTATTTTCATTATATTAACCTGCAGATTATTTACTCAATGAATCATTTGGCCGATAAAATATCAGATTACAGTGAAAAACACTCCAAATGCAAAATGTCTTGTTCTGTCTGACCGACTCAAAATCCCAAAGATGTTCAGTTTACTATCATTTAAATGTTAAACATTATCAAAATAGTTACTGATTCATTTTCAGTAGCTGTCAGTCAATTGACTAATTGATTAATCTTCTAATGATTGTAGCTCCATTGTTTAATGTTGATAAGGTAACTAAATAAAAGTAGCTCTGGAAAAAATATTATTCACAAGTCGTTCATCACAAAAGGAGATGATTCAAAGAAACACACCCTGTGGTCAGAGACGACCTCAACACCCAGCTGGGGTCACTCAGACCCTGAAACATGTCACAGCAGCACAGGTCAAGACAAACTTTAATGATTTTTTTTCCCCCATTAATGTAAGAACTTCCCCCTATTCATATTTTCTTGCTTAGAAAACTCTACCAATATATATAATTTTAAAAAGGCTAGCCTACCCTAAAGCTAGATAAAACATAATAATTATCTATAAATACTATTCAACACTGGTCTTTATGTATATTTTTCTGTATAATCTGTTTATATCCCCTGTAAAGTGACAGCGAGATGCTGCCAACACAATGAACCGCACATACATCTTACACAAACAAAGTGGGTGTGGTCTATAAATAGTTCTCCAGCTCTTCAAAATTCTTGCCCCAAAGTACTTTTGCCAACACAGGCTTCCTCCAGTACTTCCTCTAAAAACACACTGAGCTACGGTGAACGAGATCACTTCCTGAAACTCCTTTTGGGCGCTGTAACTTCATGTATTTAAACTGTGCAGCCTTTACACTTGTTTCAAACTGGGCTGTGCGTCTGCACGTTGAAGAGGCTGCTCTGACAAGACTTGTTTTTTGTTGTGTGACACCTAGCGAGGGTGGGTGTGTGTGTGAGTGTGTGTTTAGGGTCGTGGACAGTTTAACACTTCTTGGTACTGCAAACAGTAAGTAGATTGTTGTTTTTTTTTAAAACATTTTTCTTTGGCTTTTCTATATCTGTAAATCGCTTCTTATTGTTTATATCACTTTGCATTCTTTCCAGTAGTTGCCCTACTTTGTATGGTAGTATCTGACTGGCAGAAATATCATGGCTTTATTTGGCCTTAGTTGTCATAACAGATAAAATATTCGGAGGTTAAGATGAACATTTCTGATTTACAGCTCTATATTCATGTTTTCAACACGAGCAAATATGTTGTCATATAGAAGACAAACATATAAAGTTGTGACTCGCGTCTGGTGCTTTTTACCACCTCTGTAGGTGTATTGTCGCGCTTGTTTACACACACAGTTCAAAGACGAGCCAGGTCACGTACTCTAGAGACTATAAATATCCCACAGGTATGAATGTGAGCCACTGTCTATCTCAGTATTGTGTATTACAGGTAATGTTAAAAGTTGTTTATTACAGGTAATGTTCAAAGTTGTCCAAGCAAAAAAAAAAAAAAGAAAGGCAAAAAGTAGGAATGTGGGACAACAAGACAACTTTGACAAGTCACATTTACTTGTTCATGTCATGACATCAAAGGAGAATTCAACATTTGTACACATTAATGTGCATTAACACGTCTGCATATGTGAAAAGTTGCATAAAGCCTTTCGTGGCTCCAGAGGGAGCAGCGCGGAATCTGATAAACTGCCTCAAGTGATGTCATTTGTTGTGACCTTTTGTTGTAGTTTCGCAAGGAGATAATCTTCATCTTGTCAGAAATGGCGGGCTTGACATGCCCCGGCACTTCTGCATGTCTGAACATTCTGTGCACTTCAGTAAAGTAAATGAGCCACTGACACCCACAAAAGTCTGCAAAACCTCCCTCAACTGCCAAAGTGTGACAACATCCTTATAGCATAAAGGAAGACTCAACTTCAGTCTGTTGCGGTTTTGTTTGTTTAAGGTCATTCTGCAGAAAGCCAGCAAGAACTTACGTCAATCAGATAATAATAATAATAAAAATAATGATAATAATGACCATCTAACTGATAGGGTAAGCAGCAGAGTCTGAGCACAGATGCTGAGATTTGAAGATTCAATCCAGTTCTGTTTACAAACCATTTCCACGTTGGTTTGGGAATAAAATTCAGTATTTTTATTGTCTCAATGGCTAAAATTTGCACATCCATGATCACTTTTAAGATATTTTGTGCCAGAAGCAAAGCAAGATGTTGAACAATGAAAATCAATATAACAATTATAATAAATGCATTTTTAATGAAGATTTCTTGGGGGGAATGACACGCTTTTGTGTATCGTAATAATAAAACCAAGAATCTTGCTTTATGTATAGTATCTTTGTTATCACATTTTTTCAACACTTCCACACGCTCTGCAAATGCACAGTCATCGTTAGTAGAGGAAGAAAACAAAACAAAACATATCTTGCAACAGCCACACCACTTCCCTCAGTGAAACATGATGAAAACAAACGACTATATACACTCTACAATTCACATCAGATTATACTATAGAGTACAATTTGTCCACTCAGCCATTATGTAGATAGTCATAATGTTTGTAGTGTTATGTCATTACATTCCTCTGTCTGACCCGGACTCTCTGTGCAGAGCATTTCCTCAGAGATGTAACCCGCCCAGACTTGCCTTTTAAAAAGAAAAGACCATCAAAACAATGGTCTGAGATTGGCTGTGTACTTATCTGTAAATGATGATTAGAATCATTACTGTCACAGTGGCTGGAGAAATATTCACAGAAACTAGTCTGAAGCATTTCCTGTGTTCAAATTGTATTCACGTTTGCTGCACGCTGGATGTGGGGAGAATTTGAATATCTAAATACGGACAAACCTGTTGCAGTGATCTTAGTACACAGCCTCCTAAGACTCAACAGAGCAGTGCAAGTCAATGTTGCACTCAATGTTGCAATGTTCGGCTGTGTGTGTGTGTGTGTGTGTATATTAGCCTACCGGAAAGCACAAACAGGAAATTCCAAAACCAAAATGTCAACTTATATGAACCTTTCTCAGCCAACTGCCAGCTACCCACCACCACAAGCCCTGAGCAGTGCAGCCAGCGTAGCTTAACAGATTTTGGCTGCCAACGCCACCCCCTCCCCTCCTCACTCCTGAGTAAAGATACACAGGGAACAGGACGCCACTTTGTGAAATCAAACTGTTATGTGGGCGGGTACATTTCTGCAAGGATTATATTTCATATGTACAGCCTAACAAACAAAGCATAACCGTACCGTCATGTTTTCCCGACTACAGTAGTTGTCAAGTAATTTGGGCTTTTCTGCCTCAATGTCTGTTTTGAAATTGAAAAGGTCTAAGAGGACAACAGAGGACGCACTGGACAACTCAACTCAAACGTTGCATTTGTCCACAGAAGTTGGTTTTCCATACAAAGACAGTTCATTTAGCTGGAGTTTTAAGGAGTTTGTCAGGTTAATAACCTTCTCTTTCTTGGTTTTGTTTGGCATTTTGACTGTTGCATGGTTCGTTTTTTTTGTTCAGAGGTTCGTATATAATTCTTAAACATTCCATAATTAGCGTGTCTATCAACAGAGGAAAACAAATAAGACTACGTGAAAACCTAGTACATGGCTGGACTGTGTGTGGTCAAAGTGTGAAATGTTATTTGGGTTGTTTTAACTTTGGGCTCTCCTTCATGCCTCTATGAGCTTTTTTCCTGCCTCTTTCCCAGTCGATTGTCAAGGAGGCTGCAGTGGAAACTGTAAATGAAAGCTCTGACAGCATTTTGGGTGCAAAGTCAGGAGGCTTATCTCCACCCAGTTACAGCGGTTAGTCAAATCAAGCGCACCGGCAGAGCAGTAAACCGATATAGTAGCTTACAAGAGTCGCATTATTCCATTATCTCACACCAAATCTTTTTCAAAGAGCAGCGGCCAATGGGAAAACCCCAAAACCCGACCAGCTGAGTAATGGTGAAACTTCATCACTAAGACACTTACTCACTCACGGACAACTGTGGTTTTACAGCTGGTCTGTGGCCGGTCCAGCCACATGAACACATACACTCAAACTAAAGAAATCATTCATACACCAACAGTGTCCCTGAGGTCATCTACACATTGACACGCACCCGACTGCAGTTTTAGGTTTTTTTCTTCCCTGCAGAAATATCTTCTCTGTCTCACACTGGACGTTTGCCAACTTGAATATAATCAGCAAAGTCAGCGTTTTTTTCCCCCCCATCTGGTATGATCCGGAAGTGTGAGTCATTTTAATTCACGTGAACCCCTCAGCTCAGCGCTACCCTGCTGTGCAACATTTCATAGATCAAGCCATTATTAGGCTACTCAAACACAAAGCAATAGATGACTGACTACCATTGATATTGATAAAGCAACTTAAGTTTGGAAAAGGACAATAAATAATCCCATTGACACTTTTGACATCTATTTCTAGACTCTTATCTCTATGACTTCTCCATCTTCTCTATAGATGGAGAACATAAGCAGAGGTCACACTACAGAGTGGCATTTACTCGTCTACACGTCTGGAAGCTTTGTGACGTGGTGACTAATTGCAAGGTAGCCAGTGAGCAAACCGCTAACTCATTAGCAAGCCCATCGACTCCTGTCTCATAATAACTGCTCGCAAACAACAACTGATCTTTTGTGGAACGGTTTTGACTCTGATAAAGGAGATTAAATAAAAGCGAATGATGCAGCACAGCTAATAAGCTATGATAGCCTCCGACATCTTGGACTCTCAAAGGTCAGCACTGTCAGCGACTATTTTGATAATCAATGAATCGTTCAAGCCATTTTGTGAGCAAAGGCATCAAAAACTCTCTAGTTACAGCTTCTCCAACGTGAGGATTTGCTGTTTTCACCATTGTAAACTCATAACCTTGGGTTTTGGAGTGCTTTTTGGAGATGATATTAACAAGGACTCTGGGAGAATGTTGTGGGCATTTTTTGACTATTTTCAGACGTTTTATAGAACAAGCGTTTAATCGCTTAATTGAGAAAATGGTCGGCAGATTAATTGACCGTGAAAATGGTTAGCTACAGCTCTAATCTTCAGTCTTACAAAACTTTTTTTTTTTTGAAAGACATGAAAAGATTTGGCCAACTTTCAGGGAATTTTTGGATAAAAGGGATAAATAACTTGGTAACACGGACACTTTCTGAATTTGTGAATACTCAATTCAGTGCAAAAAAATGCACTTCTGTTGTTGATTTTGATTTACTGAGAACAGTGTGTGTGTGTGTGTGTGTGTGTGTGTGTGCGTGTGTGTTGTGAGGAGACCTGTAGTGAATGTCGATCATTACAAACACATGTTGCGTGGGGAAGCACTCTGAAAAAGGCTCAGAATCATACCAGTTAGCATTTTGGCAATTTAACACTGCTGCAACACCAAATATTTCTCATTTCCCACCTGCAAGGCATAAATATCTGTTATTTTAAGAATGCTTGGCTTCATCCTGCTCCTGGTTTACATTGTCATTCCATCTTTATCTGAATCTTCTCACAACCTCATTATAAACCAAACAAGGAGATGACGATTCACCCCCTCTCGGACATACAATGTCTTTTCCTATAGATGGTTTCTTCCTGAGAAACAAAGATATGAGGTTTGGGGTTTTCTGTCAATTTTCTGTGTTCTGAATTCAACACTTAGCTCATAATTTTAGCATGTTTTAGCTTTTCAGAGTTATGTCATAAACCTTCTATGGCAAACTAAACAGGCAAACAACAGCAGATAAGTTAATCCTGAAGTGGTGCAGGACTTTTATACGTATACACATTCTTTTGAACAACATAGTACTTTACAACTTTGGGAGGGGGTCACTTATTTAGCCATTTAACTTTACTTGTGTGGACTCAAATACAATTAATCAAGTTTTAATCTAATCTTTGTTTCTTCCAGGTAATTAGAGACCAAAATGAAGAGAAGGGACACACCTCTTCATAAGCAGCAGTCTACTCCCTGCCTTGGGAAAGGTGAGTGAATACCCGAGTGTGGTATGAACTTAACAAACACGTGTTCTTACCGAACAACAAACTGTGGTCTCACTAAAGAAACACGTGCAACATCTCCAACTTCTACTCAGTAAAGATCTATTTATGGTGTTCATCCTGATATACTGCATTTAATGAATTACGCCACAGCTCACCAGGCACCTGTCGAGAGTGTGAACAAATCAATCATTATGTCCACTTAACATTCTTGTTCCACTGAAAAAAAAAAACATGTTATGAAGAGCTAGCAGGTTTTGAATATGTATGTATATTCAATAAAATGATGCTCAAAACAGTCAGTATGCAAACTAAAAGAAAACTAAGTATTGAATATTTAGAAAAATACTTTGCTTTCACTTGTTAGGTTTAACTGGCAGTGACATGCTAAAGTCACAGTTTGGTTGTCTTTGTGCAGAAGACGTCAGACATCACAAGCTGTTAGCATACAACTGTCAAGTACGTTGATTTATTGTACACTAACTGCACAAAACTATGTTATCAAGTGCACTGTTTACATTATGAAATTAGTATGTAGTATGGAATGAGGACACAGCACAAGTGAGCTCAAAATCAGTGAAACAAGTTCAACAGCACTGCAACGAAAGGCTTTTAAAAGCTTGTATCTATTAGTTCTGTGAGCAGATGACCGAGTGAACCATCCAAACAAACAGGTTCCACTAGTTTTCTTCAGAAATGTATTTTCAGCATCAAGTGATGAAACAGCCCATCTTTCTTCCCTTTTCTCAGCCAGATGACAGCCTCCACTAATGAGAACATGCATTTTTTGCTCTGAATTTCTACAAATACTCTTCTCTTTTTGTGTGAAAACAGACATATTTAGACTTATTTGGCTTTCTCTCATCCATCCCTCTGCACTCCAGTCAGAGTCATACTTTCCTTAACCAAGATGTTTGCCGTGTACCACGCAAGCATAAACTAACATCATAAGAATTAAGGAATTTAAAGTTTGCTTGTTGAAGTTATTAGTTCAGTGCAGAAAGCAAACAGTAAGTCATGTAAACACACCAACTGTGTGCTGTATGAACTCTTACATATTAGCTTAACCATGAGTGAGATTGATGTATTTTGAGAGTAATCTTAAAAAGAGAACGATTGTTTGCTTTTTCGTATAATGGAAAAAATTACAAACCCAAACTAAGACCTCAAGTAAAAGCTGTTTACATTCAGTAAAAGGCTTTGAATGCATGGCCAGTGATTGAAGCTAAACTTATCTCTGTCAACTGGGGACAAAAAAAAAAATAGTTTTTCTAACGTACTTTCCCAGGGTTTTAATATTATCTAGAGAATCACAGTATTTCATTCCCTCCTTCTTGCCCCATTTCACAGAAAGCCGCTCACATGTTAACAGCCAGTTGTGACATACCGGCTTGGATTAGCAGCCCCTGTTGCCATGACGCTCTCAACACCCTAAAATAGAGGTAGAGAGGAGACACTCTAGACAGCAACAACCAGCAGCTGCATTATACATACAGGCACCAGACGACGTAAACAGAGGAGCGAAGCCTGACACGCGCAGTCGGGAGTGAAAACCCCAGAGAGCATCACAGATACGACAAAGACACACACACATCAGACCCGAGGACAGTCTTGACACTGTCGAGAGGTTTCAGCTACACATAAAAAGCGTTCTGTGAGACCCGACATCCATCGAGTGGCCGACAATAAAATAGTGGAGCTAAAGCTAAGAGCTTATAGGGAGTCTAGAAGAGACAGAAGTAAACATATGAAAGCTGAGATACTTGACTCAACAGGCAGAGACTGAGAGAGCCAAACATGGCACAAATCACTACAGAAGGTAAGAGACAGACAGAGTTACGTCTATTAAGCATGAATCTGACATGCAGTGTGATAATGATTACAGCTTATTATGAAGTTCATTCATTGTTTACGGTCTGAGGAGTTAAAGTGGTGAGATTTGATTGGAAATTCACATCCTGATATAAAGATTAAGTCTGGCATGCGTACACCAGTTTGTAGATTGTAGAGTGAAATCTACTTCTATAAAGTGATGATTGTGACATTTTGATGATGTTGGCCTTTGTGTGAAATGTTGGACTACATATTCATTGAAAGTTTACTGCATGTCTTTAAAGATACTTCCTGACATACCCGGACTACTTTTGTGTAGCTTTCTGGGGGGGTGGGGGGGGGGGGGTGAAGGGATGTAGGTCAAGGTCATCGAAGGCGCCGCTCAGCTGTTGCAGTCGAGAGAGCGTACACGTGTGGAGAGGCTCTTCAGGAATGACAGCTTCCGAAATGTGCTAGCCAAGGAGCAGGCTGAAAGCGGTGCCAGTGATGTGCGGGGAGGGTAGGCGGGGGGGTAGTGAGGGGGGGGGTTACTGGTGTCATCTGTGAAGGCAGCAAGAAGTTCTCAGATGGATAGAGTTGCATGTAAGCGTTTGGTAGGGTGGCGAGTCAGCAGCGGAGCAGTTTGCTATTTGATACGGCTGTACTGCATATCCAGTTTTATGCGTGTTGATTCAAATACCTACACAGAGATTGATTCGAGAGATGGCCGAGTGACCTACACTGGCCGCGACGTTATTATTAGTAACGGCGATGACACGGTGATGGGAACAGCCACACATCTCGTCCACTTCTGCTGAGATGTCAGATAGCAACAGTAGTTGTCACACCAAAAGAGGAGGGGGGGTTAGCACGCAGGCAAAAACTATTTAAAAACAACTCTGCTGTCTTTCATCTAGACATATCAAAATATCAATTCAGAGTCTCTTTAAAAATAGAATCACAGTTACTACAACAAGCATGTAAAATGACCTTTTTCCTTTTAAAAGGTCTTGAGAACCAAAATTATGGTATGCTAATAGCTAACAAAGGTCAGACATTCCCTTTCCAATTAGAGAAATATCTGGGAATCAGAGTCCTTTGACTTATCTGGATACTTATCAGTAGATCCTTATTTTACTGTTTAACATATCCTCAGTTGCTCTATTTACAGTTTCTACTAAAATGTTAAGTTCTGAATTGTATTGTAGAGATATAATTTTGCAAAACTGTAGCAAAAAATTAAAAAGCAACTCAACAAAATCCATTAATCACCTGGCAATCAGTCGTCAACTGAACCTTGAAAAATTATCCCCTCCTCAATAAGTTGTCATATAGTAGAATAATACAGATAAATGACAATGTTGATGTCAAACCATTGGATATAAAGCAACTACACTGATTTAACTATTGCTGCAAGGTTTCAACAGACTGAATGCTGAAATGCACCAACGGACAAATAACACACTTCCTTTCATGTTTTCAGTCTTTTCTACACTTTTCCCCGAGGTATGAGGTCCAAGAAAGGGCAATCCTTATCCCCCCCCCTCCTCCTCCACCCAAGGGTTGAAAGGTCACATCGGCAGTCTAGGACACCCAACGCTGTGATAAACTGTGTTTACTGTATCTTGCCTGACACGTTGGCAAAACATGTAGCCAGCAGTGAAACATAAGCCAGCCACTCAAGACATGTTTACTGGTTTGAGTTAAGATGAGGAGTTGCAAAGTGTGCCAAGCTCATCTCTTCCCCCCTCCTCACACTCGAGGTCACAGGTCCCATGTTGATCTCACTGCTATTTATATTTATTACCACAATGATAATGTTATTTCTACTTTGAGCTCTGCCATTACTTCATTACATTTCTGAGATGAAATATGACATTTTAGCAAGTTGCTAAAGATGATAAATCGGCATTATTACATCCAAGCTATCATCTCGCTTTCTAGTAACTTTCTAGGAAACGCTCTTCAGTAACAACTGCTGACAGCTGTGAGAAATTAACTTCTCAGTAATCTGCAATATACTGCCATAATATCACAGTGCTGCAAGCATGTTGTATTTAGTGAACTGTAATGTGACTTTTTTTTGTTTTTTCTGGTTATCAATGAATTATTATCCAGTAAACAACAAACTATGTTATGAGAACAAACAGGAAAATAAAGCTATATATAAAAAAAAAGACACAGGAAAGAAAAAAGCATAATAAAGCACTTACCATAGCCCTACAGCTATTCCCCTAAACCAACTTATGAATAAATGAAACAGAAACCTTCTTCTGAGACACTTTAAAATGTACCCTTCCTTGGCAAAACAAAAAAGAAATATATGCACTTGTACTCACTTTGGGGTTTTTTTCTAACTCCCTTAGAGCCTCGGCTTTTCCCAAAAATGTCGTTAACTGATGTGGATGAGAAGGTACGGCTGCTAGCAGAAAAAGTTTACGCCTCCGCCCTGAAGGAGGAAGACAACAAAGATGCTCTGGCGCTGTTCACCGTGCCGGAGGACTGTCCCATCGGTCTGCATGAGGACAGGGAGCGGGCACTGAAAAAGGAGCTGGCTGAGCAGCAGTCTCAGGAGACCGCTAAACGGTATCATGTTAAGATTTATTTGATCAAATGTGTTTATTTTTCCTACAAAGCATTGGCATCTTAAATCTCCAGGCTACACTAACTCACAGCTGGTTTCAGTGCACCTTTGTGCTTTTAGTTTCTAAGCAGAGCAGTGCTCGTCTCCCTGCTGTGTGTCAACCAGGAAGAAGAATTTCAAGTTGAAGCGTTCGCAGTCGGTGTCTTTGCAGCTACCCATCAGTGGTGACTGGAGCCTGTCTCCACTGTCCCCGCTGTTCTCCCCAACCGCACCTGAGCCTCCACTTCCAGAGTGTCTTCCAGAGTACCAGAGAGTTACCATCAGTGGAGACTACTGTGCAGGGGTAAACAGGATTAACGCTATAGCAATAACAGCAGTAAAAATCTGTGCCATCATTGAAACTGACTGATGAAACAACCAGACATGAGGCAGCAAAGATTAGAATCTGCTTGTGTCTCAGTGAGGCTTTAATAGCAAACGCACTTCTTTTTTAACTGTTGTAGAACAATAATGTTTTGGAGAGGTCTTGTTGTTGCACAAATGTTGGCAGTTTATCCTGGACGTTTTAGGACAATACGTAAATACATATAACATTGTCAATTAACTACATTAAAGCTTTTCTCTCAGTGGCAGAAATTAATGTCAATAGTGCTGAGACTTACATTTGTTTATTTGCTGATATGCAATCTGCCATTAGAGCCAGTGTTGCCCAAGAGCTGAGGACTGTAACTATGTCCGCCACACCAAGCAGACCAGTCATTTAGCTGTCGCTCAGTTTCAATTAGTTACAAATTTAACCATGATTTCTTAATGAAGAAAACCAAAACACAACTTAAGTGTCAAAAAAATGCTTTTTAAGTGTAAATATCTGTTCATGACATTTCCAGATTACAGTGGAGGATTATGAGCTGGCAGCCCAGAGTCTCCTGAAAGCTCTGTTCATCAGAGAGAAATACTCCAGACTGGCCTACCACCGTTTCCCCAGGACCCTCGCCCGCTTCCTCCGCAATGCCGAAAATGAGAAGTGGCAAGAGGAGGATGAGGTCTTGCCAGGTAGGGACGTTCAAACAACTTTTTTGTTTAGCCTTTACACTCACACATTTACATTAACCGTTTCTTCAGCTCAGCAAACCAGCGCTGCACCCTTAAGCCCAATTTGTACTTTCCATCCATCTGCATGTCTGCAAAGGTCACATGATATAAATTTAATTAGTTGGCCACATCTACAAAAGTCCACATGAAGCCCAGTGTGGACGGCCGGACTACAACTACACCAACTGGACATGCACGAGCAAAGAAAAACTGACGCTTGTTTCAAAAAAGGAGGCTGTGCGAGGAGATACTGTGCGTCACCACCTACATGTTTATAATTCATCTTTACAGTAATACAAAGAAATAAAATGATGTTAATTCCCCCGTTAAACTCAGCTAAACACAACAGAAAAAGGAGGTCTTCTTGTTTTACAGTTTCTCAGATTCGCTCCTTTGCTCTCGCCAGCGCCGCTCTCTCTCTTTGTTCACTCTTTAGCTCGCTCGACCACCACTTCTCTCTCTCTCCGTTTTCACGGATGGTCTGGTTTGTTTATTTGGGTCATACAGAGGCATCAGAGGCATCACGAGACTGTTTCTTAACCAGTTAAATGTTTGTAGTAACTTACTGTAAGGAACAAAAACACGAGGGACTGATAGAATCTGCGTCGAGTGATGACGAAGCCATTTCCTTCCTGTTTCAAAGTTGCACATGGCTGTGGTCAATTCAGACAAAGCAGAAGCAAGCAGAGCCAATTTGCAAGACTGATAAAACACCTGCTATGTCACAGTGAGACACTAACAAGAAAAGCATTTGACTAACTAGCATTTGAACAACTAAAACAAGTACTGTCGTTTGAAATATATAGTAGGACACATTTTATCAGAATCATGAAAACATGTATTGATCCCTGCAGAGAAACTGCTTTGTTACAATTGCTCAACTGCTTCACACGCGGTTAGGAAAGAAGAAGGAAATAAGTAAAACTGCACATATAGTTCTACTGATGGGTACAATAAAATAGTTATAATAATAAATACACAGAGTAAACTGAAAAATGTACAAATGCAAAAGTGCAAAAAAGTAATTTGTAAGGTAGAATCATAGTAATTTAACAGTGATTTAGCAGTAAATTAACTGTAATGTGCAAAGATAAACTGAATGAAAAGTGTAAAAAAAGTAATTTAACAGCAGAGTAATGATGGAGATGTGCAGAAGTAATAAGATTTACACTAATTTAAATGTACATCAGCTTATATGCTGATGATGAAACTAAATATGTCTGAACCATTTCTATAGAGCTATTTGAAAGACCTGGCCATAAATGTATCAGAACTGGTGTGAATAGTCTGTGCAAGCCAAGGTCAGTCAGACGATTCGTAACGTGCTTCCAGAGGCTTCTGACGATACAACCAAGCAACAAGAAGCAGACAGAGAGAGAAAATGTGTAATTGATTCCTGATTATTTTTTTTAATTCATACATATGTCTTATCTTATCTGTGTGTGTTCTAGGAAGTTAAGATACCATATCTGATATTGTATGTGTGTTGTATGAGGAAATGGGTGAGCTATATCCTGGAAAGAATTGTTTGGATTAAATTTTGGTTGGATTACAGTATACACTGTGATGTCTAAAACTGATGGAATTAAATATAATGAATAAATATAATTTATGAGCTTGTAGGGTTTAAAGGAATACTAGTAGTTTACTGTACAAAGAACATAATATTTAGAGTTGTGGTGCTACTAGATACTCGCTGCACTGCTGGCACTGCTAAAGATGGAAATAAAAGCTTTATTCTTTGTGATTAACCATGACTCACAATGTTTAACCAAATCAAACATGGTTTGTTTAAACAGATACAGATAACTGGATAGTTAGCATATACAACAGGATAGCCATTCAAAAACCACACGAGGAACGCCTTCATGAACACAAACTTCAGCAACAGAAGAGTAACAGTAACAATGACATCATATTATGAAAGGGTTACAGATGCAACAAAGACCAGTATGACTACACGCGACACATCAGTGATGCTGGTGGAGGTCAGAAGAGAAACGGAGGCTATTAAGTCTGGTGACAAGTCGCTCTTTAAATTGTTTCCTATGATTGTCATGATGCCGTTTTAGTCCATATAACTTTTTAACCATCTACAGTATCTAAATGGCTGTTTTGTCCATCATCTGCAGACATCTGGCCTTTCCCTCATGAAGGCCAGGACCCGTACTCCATGGAGGGCATTCCTGACGACTTGAACTACGAGTTGCGGATGAAAGACGGCATAATCCATGTTTACGACAACGCGGAGGATCTGAAACAAGAGCACCCCCACAGCCTCCCTTACCCGGACCTCGAGACCTTTGCCATAGACCTGAGCCATGTCCTCGCTATGATAGCTGATGGCCCAACGTAAGTACGGGGACAGTACGCCTTGAGGAAAAGAAAAGTCAGCGAGGTGGTTCAGAAAATGACATATTCTTATATGATTTGATAATCTTGTGTTGTGTTGCTTCACAGGAAAACCTACTGTCACAGGCGGCTGAACTTCTTGGCCTCTAAATTCTACCTTCATGAAATGATGAATGAAATGGCGGAGCTGAAGGAGCTGAAGAGCGTTCCACACAGAGACTTCTACAACGTCAGAAAGGTTAGCTTTGTCACCTGAAGCCGACACCGCTTCAACCTGACCTTATTGACAACGATTTATGTACTGCAACTCGTCCAATAAAGTCACGTATGTTGTTTTGCTTTGTGTCAAAACATAGGTGGACACACATATACATGCTGCTGCTTGCATGAACCAGAAGCATCTGCTGAAATTTATTAAGACCACATACCAGACAGAGGAAGAACGTGTGGTGCTGGAGAGGGGCTGCCAGAAGATTACACTCAAGCAAGTCTTCAACAACCTCAGCATGGACCCTTACGACCTCACGGTGGACTCGCTGGACGTGCATGCTGTAAGAACATTTTTTGAAAAGTGTTTGTCACAATTGAATCCATATTTTTTTTTTGCCACACTGTTGAGTCTCACGTCAGGGTTTAACCTACTATATAACGTTATCTAAAACGACTTTGTCCTCGAGGCAAAGAAATGTCAGGTAATCACACGATGACTGTGTGCCTGCAAAGGTTTAATTTGTCATTTTCAAATATCTAAAGCACATTTCACCAACCTGTATTTGTTGACATAAGGATGCAATTATGGGTGTTCATGCATTTCATATGGTGTTGCGCAATAATTTCCATGCAAAGTCCTGTTAATGCGTGATCTGAAAATAATCAATACAGTCACTTTGTTGGAATGAGAATGTGATCATCAGTACATAAGATTCACCCTCTCTCACGAATGATTCTTTTTAGGGAAGACAAACATTTCATCGGTTTGACAAGTTCAACTCCAAGTACAACCCTGTGGGAGCCAGCGAGCTGCGGGAGATTTACTTGAAATCGGACAACCACATCAAAGGAGAGTACTTCGCACGTATCATCAAGGTGATAAAATACTAATATCACTTACAGACGCAGGTGTTCTTCATTTATCGGCTCTAATTAGACCTCTGCTCTATGCTGAAATTGTGCGGAGCTATGCTAAAATTACATAGGGGCACCAAAACTCCATGAACCAAATCGACCAAACGATGATGACGTTAACTTCTTGGCTCAAAACTTTACCCCAATAAAACACTAATGGGAACGTCTGTACACACCCATGAAGTCCTCAGGAGATGTCTAATTAGGCCAAATAAGTGAAAAACAAATGTTTGAAATGCAAATTGGCATTTCAAACATTTAAAAAATGAAATATTAATTTAAAAAAAAAAATTACATGGCATCAAATGTGCATCTAAGAAAGACTTTTTGCACATCATGTATTTAAAGTAAAATCTATCTTTCTATATGAAACATGTAATAATGTTGTGGAGAAGCATCAAAGAATCATAATAATAATTAGCGTGTTTTAGCTGCTATATTATACAATATTAATGATATAACTAGAGTGCATCAAGTTTCTTTTATATGACTAAATGTTTCTCGCACTTGCTTTGTTGGTCTCTAAACAGATATGAGAGAGTTAAATGTTATCTGTTGAGCGAGCGAGCTATTGTGCACTTCTGCTTTATCAATAATCATCAACGGCTTCCTGTGGTTTCGGCGTCTGTTTCAGGAAGTGGCAAAGGATCTGGAGGAGAGTAAATACCAGCACGCTGAGCCCCGTCTGTCGATTTATGGCCGCTCTGCCAGCGAGTGGGAGGGCTTAGCGTCCTGGTTCATCCAGCATAAGGTCCACTCACCCAACATGAGATGGATGATCCAAGTTCCCAGAATCTAGTAAGTGCTAAATGAAAGCAGAGGACAACAATGAGACAACAGGAACATTCATCACTGTAAGAGAAGCGTGGTTATATTAAAACAAGAGGAGCGGATTGATTGTTTTATTGTTTCCTATTTTAAATACTAAGAAGAAGAAGAAGAAATTCGAGTATTTCTTTCGTATGTTTTAATTTTTTTAAAGACACGACACTGTTTAATTAAAACGGTAATTACAACCATATCTGTAGTTTAAGAAATCCTGAGCAGATTTATTCTCTCTCTAAAATAGTAAACTCAGACTATTTATGTTTTTTGGCCGGACCGCAGCGGGCCAGTCCTATAAACACGAAAGTCTGTCCCTGACTGACTGACTGACTGACTGACTGACTGAATGAGTGATGAAGTTACACCGCTGAGGCCAACCAATGGTATAAACTCGAGTCAGCCCAATGTCACCACTTCCTGTGTCTGTCATTTCAAGTTAAAATCCCTCCATTGATTCATACGCAGTCCAGTCATATACTAGGTTTTGACCTAGTCTTGTTTATGGATATCCATAAAACTCATAATCAAGTCAGGCTGTTCTGAATAAGCAAATGAATGCTAAAAATGTGTTTTTGTGTTGTTTGCATGAGAAGATAATTGATTTGAGTCCCTTTTTGTCTTGCAGTGACATTTTCAGGTCAAAGAAACTAGTACCAAACTTTGCCAAGATGCTGGAGAACATTTTCCTCCCTCTCTTTGAGGCTACAGTCAATCCACAAAAGCACAAAGTGATTCATGTATTCTTAAAATACGTAAGTACTTCTGTGAAGGGTGGACCCTGTAACAAATGAGAAGATAGCAGCCATGTCCAGGGATATTTAGTGACACTTTTCAGGCAAAATTAAACTACATCTTGTACACTAATAACTAGACATTCATGGTTATTTAAATATTTGTTTTCTAATTGGACTGAGCTTATCTTTGCTGTTCTTTAGGTGACAGGATTCGACAGCGTGGATGACGAGTCCAAACACAGCAACCACATGTTCTCGTACAAGAGCCCCAAGCCGGAGGAGTGGACCACAGACGAGAATCCTCCCTACACCTACTACCTGTTCTACATGTACGCCAACATCATGGTGCTCAACAACCTACGCAAGTAAGTCTGTGTGTGTGACAACCTTGTAAAAAACTAGACACAGTTTTATCCATCTTCAGTTTATTCTTGTTCAGACACACAAGAGTGAAAAGGGAGTTAATCTCAGGCTTTTCAAAAATGTAAACATGTTAACACAGATTCCTTAGGGAGAATTCAGAGCTTCCAAAAATGGAAAACAGAAATGTACCTCATTAAATGCTACATTTTTCCCTGTTTGTAGTATTATTCTTTGTCCCTCCTCAGGGAGCGAGGACTGAACACTTTCCAGTTTCGTCCCCACTGTGGCGAGGCCGGCTCCATCACCCACCTGGTCTCTGCCTTCCTGACGGCAGACAACATCTCCCACGGACTCAACCTCAAGAAGGTGGAGTGATATCAGGGTTTTGATGAGCACTTTTTTTTTTTAAAGTGCAAATAGTTGGTATTTTGTTCCAACATCAGAACCCATTATCATGTCATCACCGTGTTTTACAAACCAACAACAGAGATAGTGTGATGTTGCACTTCAGCTGAGAAAACAAGCATTGCTTTGGTATTTTAACCTTGAACACCACCTCGCTGTCTGAAAATAATAATAGAGCCTCTCATAGTGAAAGACAGAGTCAAGACAAGGACGTCATCTTTTAAGTGCTTTTCATACAGCAAAAGCCACATTTATTCGATTCGGAGCTTGAGAATAGGCACAATGACTTACTTTTTTTTTTTTTTTTTTTTAAAACAACTTCCCCTTCTGTCTTGATCTGGATTTCTGCAGATCTCATTCTTGTGTCAACATTCTTGTTTCTGGTGATAGAAAGAATTTAATGCATCGCTTTCTGTGTGCTTTTAATGAAAAATGTTAATATTGTTCCTTTAAACTCAGGTAATAAATCTCCTCTAGATTCCCTTTAAACTGATTTATTCACTAATATTACTCCTCCTCCCCAGAGTCCAGTGTTGCAGTACCTGTACTACCTGGCCCAGGTCCCGATCGCCATGTCCCCGCTGAGCAACAACAGCCTGTTCCTGCAGTACTCCAAGAACCCCCTACGAGAGTTTCTTCAGAAAGGCCTGTGTGTGTCGCTGTCCACTGACGACCCCATGCAGTTCCACTACACCAAGGTCAGGACCACGGGAACCAGAACGGATCAAATACTTTATATTCTTCACAATCAGAATCACTTCAATCCCCAGTTTAGAGCAGCAAGGAAAACTAATCAGCAATGACTTTGATAATTGGGTAATTTATTAATTTTCAAGCAAACAAGCCAAACGGTTTCCAGTTCCAGCTTCTCATATGTGGAAATTTGTTTTCTTTTGGCATATATGGCAGTGATTTGAATATTTGAAGCTTTTGGACTGTTAGTCTGACAAAACAAGCAAATTGAAGACATCACTGTGGCCTCTAAGTAATTGTGAACGCACATTTTTCACTATTTTTTAAACATTTTATAATAGACTAAACGATTAAGCAAACAAGAACTTGGAGACAGATGTTTTGGGGACATTAGAGAAATTTGAACAACTTTTCAAGTAATCAATATCAGTGTGATGCACAATGATGTACAAGTACAACCAATTCCCCATTCTTTAAAATATGCATTATCTCTAATATAACGTTAACATAACAATCACTCACAGGTGTTCTGCTTCCTTTTCAGGAAGCTTTGATGGAGGAGTACGCCATCGCAGCCCAGCTGTGGAAGCTGAGCACCTGCGATCTGTGTGAGATCGCCAGAAACAGCGTGCTGCAGAGCGGCCTCTCACATCAGGTAAAGTCAAACTTTTTTTTTTTGCTCTATTATTAAGATTTTAAGACTCCAAAAGGGTGAAGAAAGGAGAAGAAAATGGCAACAAAAAAAAACTGCATTGTTACAATCCGTCCTCCATATTTCTCCTTTCGCCCTTCTCGCTATTTCCATTGCAGTCGGACTGACAGGTGTGCAATTTTTTCAAACACGAGGCTAGCTTTGGAAACATTTGAAGCCTGCAAATAAAAATAATGCCTCATTTGACAGCGTATGATTGATGATGTGAATTGGCAACCGGCCCTAGACTTCACACGCCCTAAACTGTGTCCCTGAATGATCCAGTGAGTGATTCACACTGGCAATCGTCCAACCACAAACAGCCATTCTCACGCTGCAGTAGAAATGGACAATACGGAGGAAATCCTCCAGTTTGGCATAATGTATGTCAATTTATATTGTGATATCAATATGTGCTGTGATGTTGATACCAAAATCCTAAAAGAAAAATCCAATATTTCCAATTTCCAACGACATCATCTCATGGTGTATATCAACCCTACAATGTGGCAAATTAAACCTTAAGCTCATATTACTTTTTCAAGTGTCTTACTATGGAGAACAACTATTCAGTCTGGCAATAAGCTGATAACTGATACCTCTAAGTGGAAGGCCAACAATTCAAACCCATTATAATATCAGTCATGCCTGACATTGAGGTCACTGCAACACTACCTGTTCTGGACAAAAAGTGCCCGCCGCATTCTGATATTTATGCCAACAACGTGCAATACCTATATCTAAATGTGTTTTACTCTCCTGTCCACAGGAGAAGAAACACTTCATTGGCGCCAACTACCTGCAGGACGGACCCGAGGGCAACGACATCCGGCGGACGAACGTGGCACAAATCCGCATGGCCTACCGCTACGAGACGTTGTGCAATGAGCTCAGTTTTCTAGTGGACGCCGTTAAAACCGAAGCCGACTCTACCATACCCGAGTGATTCACCACACGAGGAGGAACTGCGCATGTCCTTAGGAGAAAAGTGGAATAGGTTAAATGGCACATGTTGTTTTTGTTTGTTTTTTTTTTTTTTTTTACATGTTCTTGACGCACATCTGAAAAAAGTGGGTAGTTACCATTTGATTTAAACCTTGGTGCACGTTAGCATAGGATCCTTTACTTGACTTGTAAAGTTTTTTTTTTCTAATGCTGTATTGATTACCTTTGCTTACCTTTATTGGGACAGCGGTAAGAGGTTTTCCATTGAGAATGTGACGTGTACTTGGGGATTCAGACACAATTATGAGGACATTAGCCACAAATCCTGATTTAGAAAGGACACATTCAAAAGCAGAATACAGAAAACTATTTACACTGAAAATGTGTTTCTTATCATTATAAAATTAGCACTGCTTGTTTTTTTTTTTTTTGATGTCACTTGCATATATGCATGTTTCAAATAACTTTGTACTGAATTAGTGAACTGAATGAGAGGCCACGCAAACATTCACAGAGACAGGTGCAAGCGTGACCCAGCCTTCAAGCTTGTTTTGTGAGATCTGAAACCAGTTTTTAAAACCTCATGTGGTAACTCCCAACTATGACTAACTGATGATTGTCTTTTTTTTTTTTAAATGTTGGTTATATCTTCATAGTTTTTCATATGTAAATAAAGACTGCAGACCAGTCAAGAATGTTTTTGCATAGAGTTTCCTTCCTGGATTACAGACTGTACAACCAGTTTAGGTTGTATTTGCTGTTTGTGATATTGTGCGTGTTAAATAAAATTGACACCAGTTCAATAAGGTTTTTGAGCTAACAGCTAACATTACCACAGTGAACGGATAGCTTGATAGCTTAAAAGCTTTTAAGTAAACTGTATATTTGGTTCTACTACAAAATAAAAAATAAAAAAATAGACTTACCAGATATATCCAGACATTAGGTAGCCAGCTGTCCAACCATATTCTCTTCGGTAATGTTTTGATAAAGGGATATGAGATGACCTAGTTAACATTAACTTGTGACTAAAGTTAAAGGGGCAAAAAAAAACAAAAAAAAACGTTAGAACCGTTGATAGTCTAAATAGTTTGGTCAGCCACTGGTTTAACAGGTAAACTCTTGTTTCTGTTATTCACTTAAGCTGTTAAGCTGTACACGTTCGTTGGCCAAATAATTAGCTGCCATTATCTTGTTAGTACTAAATAATCCTGAAACCTGTCCAGCTGCATCGCCGGGGAGACTCCTATCCCGCCACAGGTGCTCGCAGTTAGTGACAACGGTCTTAAAACCGTTAGCTTAGCTTCATTTAGCCGCATAACTTATCGGTCTCGTAGAACTATATAGGCGAACTCATCCATCTCCTATATTTACTGACCATAAACTTACTTTAAGAAAAAAAGGTTTCAATATGAACTCACCAGAATAAAGATGACATTTCCAGCGACCCATCAGGATAAAGGAAAAAGTCTAAGTGAGGTGAAATTTAATTAAAAATGACTTGACTTGGAGGTGCAGCGCGGCAGGTTCACATTGAAGAAAATCCAACCGTTGTAAAATCAAAGATGGCGGATCATTTCTTCCTCGTCAACCAAACAGAGCTGCCTGCTCTGGAAAGCTGTATCTCAACAAGCTTTACTATTAGTATCGTACTATTATTAAAGGATAGGTTCATAAATGTTCAAGTGTGTTTTAAAATATCAGTCAGGTGTAAAGATAAACACTGAAAGAGGTTTTCCTCGCTGTAATCATTCCTCCTGTTCATACTGGCTGTTAAGAATCCCCTTCAAATGTGCTTTCAATGTAAGTGATGGAGGCCAAAATCCACAAGGTCATTTCGTGCAAAAATGCATTTAAAGGTTTATCTGAAGCTTATGTTAGGCTTCAGCAGTCTGAGTTACTCACATCAAGTGGATATCTTCCATATTGAGTCTTTTTGGCATCAAATTCCCTCTTTCTGTGTCCCTGTTGTGCTGCGGTAAGGCAAGTTTATTTGTACAGCACATTTCACCAAGAAGGAAATTCAAAGTGCTTTACATAAAACATAAAAGGCATCAAGACAGAATGTAAAAGCAAAACAAGGCAATATAAAAAGACATTTAAAAAGTGTTAAATAGGAATTTTTTTTTAAAAAAAAGTGCAGCATAAGATATTAACCAGAAGCCTCAAATTTGATTTAATGAAAGGCAACAGCAAACAGAGAAGTCTTCAGCCTTCATTTAAAACTGAACTTAGAGTTGCAGCAGACCTGCAGTTCTCTGGAAGTTTATTCCAGATATGTGGAGCATAAAAACTGAACACTGCTTCTCCATGTTTAGTTTGGACTCTGGGAACAGAAAACAGACCTGAGAGGTCTGAATGGTTCATAACGTAGCGGCAAAAAAAAAAAAAAAAAGTATTTTGGCTCGAAGCCATTCAGTGCTTTATAAACCAACATTAGTATTTTAAAATCAATTCTGTGATAGACACGATAGTAACAAAAAAGACTGTAACATTGAAATATATCTATTTAATTTGACTCATTCATTCATGAAGAGCTTCATTTTATGTCTAAAGTGAATTTAACAGAGCTGTGTACCCTTGAGAAATATTATGGCTTACACATTATTTCATGTGAGAGTTATCACACTGCTGTTGATGTGCTGTAAAATTACAGCACATCAACAGTACTGGGCTGAAATGATGTATGAAATAAAGATGTAAAAATAACAATAAAAAGACACACACAGATACATAGCTTTAATGCTCCATCACTGATGTATGACAGCATTCAAACTTTCATGCTTTAAGATTTTAATTTGCACATTTAAATAAGATGGATAACTGCTTTTTATATAATCAATTATGCATTTTTTCCTTTTAAATAAATTCAAGAGATGAAGACACTCTGAGGTAACCACAATTTCTTTCAATACAACAAAACACAAAGTCATAAAGTGCAAAAAGTGAGTATCTCTTTATTAAGGATAATACAGTAACAATGCTTCAATTTTAATTCACCTCCTTTCATTCAATATTACAAATGAAATACCTTCAAAGATGCTGTAAAATCCATGTCAGCAGATTTTAAGGGTAATGCTACCACCTTAAGGCAGCAACATCTCGTTACACATCAGTTATGTTTGTGTGCTTTATCCGGGCATGTTTAAAATGTACATACAATGTGTCCATGGAGGATCAGAAGCTTAATATTAATCTATTATGGAAAAATAAGTTTTTTTTCTCATTTTTTAGTCATCAGATTTTACAACATTTTAATTGTTTTTGAATGGACTCATGCTGCTAAGAGATCAAACTGTGTCCAATTGAATTCCTGTTTAATTTGATGAAGAAAGTCTCCCGCTGCTGCACATATTTTGGTGTGCGTGAGCTCAACTGCATGAGAAGGATTACAGTGTCAGATAATAAACAGA
Organism: Euthynnus affinis; assembly: GCA_029490765.1. Lineage (NCBI taxonomy): Eukaryota > Metazoa > Chordata > Actinopteri > Scombriformes > Scombridae > Euthynnus > Euthynnus affinis. Next base: position 8,444,827 of record CM055844.1, on the reverse strand, counting down.
GATAAAAAATCATCTGCAGTTGTAGTGCACAAAACACCAATAAAGCTACAGTGATGTTTCAAAGTGCAATTTGTCAGCATTGACAACCAAAAAATCTCTTTTGGTCAAATAAAATGATATTTTATGGTGTATTAAATTAACAGAAATCACACAGCTATTTAGTTAATGACTCCTGTGTACAATGAAATATGTTGATTTAATGTCTCAAACTTAGAAAAATAGGTTAAATCTAAATTGAATCAACTGCAAAACTGATACACTCACTGAATGTCACAAAAAAAAAAGCTGAATCTGCATCCCATGTCATCACCACAACTTTAAATAATGAATTAGATTTCAGTAAAATACAAATGTATCTCTCTATTGAAAATTAAGGGTAATACATTTTCACATTTCATGTGGATCCAGTCCCCATAAATCACAAACACATCCACTTAAACTAAAAGTGCAGCCTGTGATTTGTAGCATCTGGAAACCAGGCCAGAAATAAAGAGTTACTTCTTCTTTTTTTTTTTTTTCTTGTGGGATTATATTATACACAGTTTAATCCTTCAAGGATTGTTGTAACTTGCAAGCTGCCTATTTTAAAGAAATCGTTAATTCCAGGCATGACAGAGCAGAGCAAAGACAAGACCGGCTGTTTTGGGAGCGTAAACTACAGTACTTCTAATAGCAGATCTTAATAATCTTAATAAAATTATGGAGTAAAAAAAAAAAAAAATACATGAGTAAAAAGATGAGAACAGCATAGATGTAAAATAGTGGTTACTTAAGACAGTGGAGAAGACATCACAGCAAGCCAAGTCGTTTAAATTATGTAAAATTAGTTAGTCCAGTACACCCAAAAAGACTATTAGTCACTATGTCAGTTAATGAACCGGATCAGTACATCGGTTTATAACAGCCTCACATAACACAGCTCATACAGCATGTCATGTGGGATATAAACATGCAGGGTTACATTAAGATTGACCACAGAACAGCTTTACAGGTGGAAAATATTTTGGCTTCACAGTTTCAGTAGAAACTACAACAAAGAGGGGTCTGTTTGGTTTGCACTTCTATTTTAAGAACAGGGTGAGTCATACGTATCAACCCTCTCTTCGCCTCCTTTGTTGCAGCATCTGCCCCATTCATATTAACATGAAAGGCAGCTTCAGCCTTGGATCAGGATTCCTATTACGAATCCTATACCTGCTTAATCCCAACCCAGGTCTTCCTTCTCCTCCCGTGTTGGTTAAATAAACCCAAAGATTACAGTGGCAATTGTACTTTTGGTTATTTTGTGTGTAAAATTAATAGTTTGTGTAGCATAACATATTACAAAATACTGAATTTCCACTTAGACGAGATATTATAACACACAGTTCCCATAAAGCACCACATCTACAATACATGGGTTTCAGAGAGAGAGAGAGAGAGGGAGAGAGAGAGAGAGGGCAAAGAGACGGAGGAAGGGGAGGGGAGGTTGTTTTCTGATTCTGCACATTTGTATCCTACATGAACATAAGAAACAGGAAACCACTCTGGTTTCTTCCTCTTTGTTAGCTTAAAAACAAAAACAAAACAAAAAATTCTCCTCAGTGAAAAGTGACATTTTGTGTTGCGACACTTAAAGTCTACTTGATTTCTCTTGCTGTTCTGTGTGTGTGTGTGTGTGTGTGTGTGTTAAGGCCTGTGTGGGTGGCCCGCCTCGTCAGCCAGGTTGAGGATGTAGCCGGCTATGTCGTCCTCTGTGGGGAAATCAGACATTACCCACGATTCGTTGGCGGCAGTCACTTGCAGGCGACATATCGGACAATTACGGCTCTGCCCGCTCCTGCAGGGACAGATGACGGCGTGTTTATGGTTGTTCATATCATGGATGATGAAACTTAAAGATCCCCTCCAGACAAGTTGTAAGATATATAAAAGAAATGCTCTGCTTGGAATAATAATATGTGTCCAATATGTTTTTTTCCCCCGCCACAAGAAAATCCAATTACATCATTAAAATCCTTAAAAATCTCATCTATTCTTCCCTCGTTGAAAAATCCAGAATCTATGAATATGCAGATACTGCTCATTTCAAAAGTTTAACTGCTGATCACACTTGTTTAAGTTGCATGCTGGACCATGATTAGCCTCCAAACTATTTGTGATGTCACAAATCCTGCTCACAAGCCCACCGGACTTTCAAAACATTATTTATAAATGAAGGGGAACGTTAAACTTTTTACGCAAACACTAGATGAGTTTTTGATCTCACCATTTATCGATACACTTCTGACAGAAACTGTGCGCGCAGGGCAGTATCAGGTCGGCCTTTCCGTCCATGCAGATGCAGCACTCCTCCTCATCTGTCAGCTGCTTCACCCTGCATGGAAACACAAACAGGAGAAGGGTTAAAGATTAACTGACTCCATAAAAAAGGGGGAAACGACCACGTTGCTTTCGTGTCCTGAGATGCTTGATGTTGCAGGAATCTTGCTGCTGGCTGAGGATTTGCCTGAGAAAAATGTATATTTGAATGTTATAAAGATGCATGAACTCTTCCTCTTGATTGGATATCCATTTGGGGGATAAACAAAAGTCATTCTACTGCAAAATAAGTTGCAAAATCCATCATTTAAGCAGCCTGTGAGACATTTCACAGCCCCCCCTCTTTTCTGTCTCCCAGCAGTACAGCCACCTGGGCTGAGGAGAAAAAAAAACCTAACAACTTAACACCGCATTAATTGCTTATTAGTTGCTTATTTACTATTCAAGCAGACTCTGAGCAACATTAGCATTCATTTGGAGTTATGTTTGTATCCCCCTTGATCAATTTAAGTCCAATATTCACTCTTTCTTTCATCTCAATTCTGGTCTCCCTCCCAATTTGGGAAATATCCAACTCCTTAGCTGATAAATAATCCACCAACTTTATCTGTCTAACAGCAGGTTTATCAGACTTTTTTTTTTTTTTTTGCTGAAACGTCCACAGCTGGCAGAAAAGCAAACGAACGAGCTAAGAGAGACAAAATAAAAGCTCATGTTTGGTGATAATTATTTGCGATGGAATCATTTAATGTCATGTTTGAACAGTCTGGTCATGATATTTGTCTACAGGAAGTTTAACCTCAACAATAAGATAGTTAAACCCACAAGTCAATGTTTGAAATACAGGCTTTTTTTTATGTTTTAATGTAGTAAAAAAAACTCTACATATTACGTGCACACAATGAAAACCCTCCTTTCATGAACTGAGCTGAATACTCTACTAGGGGGGCTACTCCGTACCTGCCCATCCACATGCTGGCCTGACAGGAGTCGGTGGCGGGGAGCTGGGCAGACGGGCCTTCGGTGGCGCCCTCCGCGGACAACACCTCGGCGGCCTGGCTGGTGATGTCACGATACAGCTGGATGAACTGGTACAGGTTCATGATACGAGACGCCTCCACCATACCGTTCTCCTTGTTGATCTGTTATAGGAGGGAAGAATAGTGCATGTGACACACTGATATGGTTTACTAAAAATGTAAACGGCGGTGATGGAGGTCGTGTGGTTCGGCAGCACCTGGAATTCAGATTCTTCATATATGCTATCAATCCGTCTATTATTTTGTCATCCTGCTTTTCTGTAATTTTGCAATCTGGTCTTTTCTGTACACACGGCATCTGTTGCACGTCTGTCCGTCCTGAGAGAGAGAGAGATCACTCACCCATTTTTTTTTTCCACTGTTAAAGAGTTTTTTGGGGAGTTTTTCCTTATCCGAATCAAGGGTTTGAGGATAGAGGGTGTTTTATTGCTGTACAGATTGTAAAGAGACAAATTTATGATGTGTGATATTGGGCTATACAAATAAAAGTGACCTGACTATGTATACATGCAGTCACAATCCTACGCTACAGTGCTAGAGTTGTTCAACCAATGCGAGCTGCTGATGTGGCTCTTTCTTCAAGCCTTTCATCATGTTTTACTTGTCTGTAAAAAAAAAGAAAAAGAAAATGACCATCGCGGGACAGTAAAACATGGTCGGGGTCTCCGGGGGAACCTAATAAGGATTCAAATAAAGAATAAATAAAAAGGTCTCTCCATGAACAATCAATGCATTTTAAAATAGGGATGGAACATTTAACAAAAGTCGCCGTGCAGTTCATGTCTCGGTTTCGGTTCTGTTTTTTTCATTTACAGCTGGAATGCACATTATGTGTCCAAAGTTAAAGTCCTGTTTTGTTATTTTCTAATAAAAAATGTCATAAATACACGTTGTCAACATGAAACGAAATGCCAAACAATCTCAACAATATGTTCCAGTTGAAATTAAAGTACAGAACGACTCGACCACAATGGACTATGGCTGGAATATTGAGGGGATAGCATGCAATGTTTCTACCAATAACTCCTGAAGAAAAATACTGACTCACAATTCCCACATGCAGATGAGAGCATGAATTTTGGCAGCCACGTACACCCACGTTTTCCTAACGGCAAAATCTAACAAGTTTCTTACTGAGTTTTTCTTGCATACAAAATGTATTGTTATGGAAGTGTAGTGGTGGTCTGACAAAAGGCAAAAAAATAGACAAGAAATGGACCATTCCATGCAATATAGGGCAGAAATTACAGAAAAAAGAAAATGTCTTCACTGAAACTCGGATGTGACAAACAAAATCGGAAGTGAAACGACTTTTTCTTTGTTAGTTTGCTTCAACCAGCTGATAAACTTCTCTGTCAGTGATGGGGTTAGAGACAGAGTAAAGACAGAAAGAAGATAAACAAGAAAACAGGAACAAGCTGTCGCTGCAGACATTGGAAACAGAAATTATATTAAAAAAAAAAACAAGTTATAAACTCATTAAAAATCAGGGATGAGTCTTTTAAATAACCTGTGCTTATAATGTTTCCCAAATGTCTGAACCACAAAATCATCAGTCCTGTATTCTTGCAGAGAGGTTTATGTGTGCCGTTAAACAAAACAAAAACAAACATCCAACATCATATGAGCTTATCTCCAAACTGATTCACTATAATAAACCATAACAAATGCATGCATGTATACATGTAGGACGTCCTTTGCATGCTTTCTACTACACATAAAACACTAAAACCGTGTGCAGAAACATGCTGTAAGCCCACATCTGTCTCTCTCTCTCTCTCTATCCTTGACAGAAAATCAAAGGTGTGGGCAGATGCTCTCGTTGGCATGCGTCTCTTTGCGTGTGTGTGTGTGTGTGTGTGTAAAAGTGTCTCCAGTCTCACCTTGGTACAGACGATCCTGACAGCCACCTTCCACAAGGCCGTGGCATCGGATCCTGGCTGCACCTCAAACAGCAGGTGCTTCTGCTGTCCAGCAGCTAGCTTGGCCGTCCTGAAACAGACAGTATGTTCAAGTCACCAAATCATTCAGCATCGTTTTTTGTTTGTTTTTTTTACTGCTGTTTTGTTGACGTGGTAAACAGAACGGCTTATGCACACAGAAACAAATGCACATACACAGATCTACACATTTAGCTTAAAGTTCTTGTTTAAAGGATATTTCTAGCCATGTTGAATTATAATATGTGTACTATTCTAATGATTTTGGGAAGTTGCACTGTCATATCTGAAACAGCTCTGTGTTGTTTATTTCGTAAACTCTGCAGTTTAAGTGCTGTTCACTCTCTCTGAGTGTCGTGTTGTGCACTGAGCTCTATGGAGTCATTACAGAGACAAAAACCACTGGGTCCAGATTGATGATATCTACATACATTACACTCTATCATCTACTTTTCTCGTTTCTAAACAATTTCTCTCTATTTTTAGATAAATAACTGATCTGATCGCTTACAGAGTTTAATATTGAAACTCGTTCACTTCCACCACGTTATCCTGCCTCCCAGTTACTTTTGTCTAAGAGCCGGTATGCAAGTTAAAATGAAATGAGCAGAAGCAGAGGCCCGATGCCTGGGGAGTAAGACGGGCCAAATCCCAGGCAGTGAATAATGCAGCTCTGCAGAGTTTAGCTCTCAGTCGGATAAATCACTGACGTCCACTTTTTAATTCCTCACAGTTATTTACTTAAAACTGTTTTGTTCCAAATCAAACCTTTTTCGCTCCGTTGTCCTTTCCCCCCTCCCTACGTTAAAACAACTGTAAACCAGCTGTAGGTGCGCGTGATTGAACATCTGTTATCCCTCATGGACAGTTGTTTGTCCCCGCATCGCTCAGCGCCCGACTTACACGTCGTTGAGTTCGGCCACTCTCGCCAGAAACTCCTCGTAGGTCAGGTAGCCGCTGTCCCGCACCAGTCCGGCGTGTTTCACCAACTTCTCAGGCAGACGGGTCATCACCGCCTGACCTGAGAGCTGCTGGCCCATCGCGGCGGCAGCAGCAGCGCTTACAAAACAGCACAGGCAGAAGACCGCACCTCATTCAGTTCCACGGAGCCTGGTGGAAAATAAACAGGTACGAGTCATTTTTCACAATTTAGATTGGATTGTTTATTTCTGACAATGATCTATGCAACGCTGCTACACACATCAAATGTATCACATCAGCCTTCATTTATTTTTTAAAGCCTAAGAGAAGGTTGTTGATTAAACAGATGTTGTTTTAAAAGTATTTGATAAACTAAGACCAGTCGTTTATTATTACATTTTCTGCAGCACGCAAAAAAGTTGCTTTGCATCATACATACTAATTATGTTGCCTAGAAACTTGATTATACACTACTAAACTATGTGGACTGTTGAACATGTAATTTCAAATGAATGTGCAGCTACAACAGCCTCCACTCTTCTGACTGAAGAGATTTGAGGTCAGTGCACTGTGCAGGCCAACAAACTGGCCAAAACACTAAACTGGGAAAACTATTTCTTTTATGAAAATATGTCACTGTATCGTATCAAAGTATAGGTTCATTAATAATTTCTCAAGACTGTCTTAAAACAGTCAGGTGAAAGAGATTTTCCTCCTGTTCATACTGGCTGTTAAAATCTCCTTTAAATGTGCTTTCAATATAAGTGATGGGGGACAAAATCCACAGTGTGTCCACACAGTCATCGTTTGTGTAAAAATGTATTTAAAAGTTGATGTGAAGCTCATGAGTTACTGCTATCAAGAGGATATCTGCCATATTTACAGTCTTTTTTTAGCATCAAATTCCTTCTTTGTGTTTCCCTGCTGGAGTACAGAAAAGGCAGGTTTTATCTGTACAGCACATTTCAACACCGAGGAAAATAAAAGTGCTTTACATAAAACATGAAAGGCATCAAGGCAGAATGTAAAAAGATGTTCAAATACAATTGAAAAGTATTAAAACTGGAAAAAAAAGCTAAAATAGAACAAGAAATAAAACAGGGGAGTATAACTTACAGTGCAGCATAAGATATTAACCAGAAGCCTCAAATTTGATTTAATAAAAGGCAGCGCAGCAAACAGAAAAGTCTTCAGTTGTGCAGACCCGCAGTTCTCTGGAAGTTTATACCGAACGCTGCATTTCGTGGGAAAGTATATTCACAAGTTTATCCGAAGCTTATGAGCCTTCAGCAGTCCGAGGTTGTCATATCAAGTGAATATTTGACACATTTAGCCTCGAAGTCCTTCTTTGTGTTTCCTTGTTGAGCTGCAGCGGAAGTATAATAACAAAAAGAAGGAACTTCAGCACTAAAAACACTGTGATATTGATAGATATCTACTTCATTTGACCCATTTGGACGCTGAAGCTTCATGTTAGCTTCAGATAAACTTATAAATACATTTTAGCACAGAAGGGGGACTGCGGATTTTGTCCCCTCATCACTTTATGAAGGTATAAACAGTATAAACAATACGATTGATGATGACAATAAAAACATACTTCAATGTTCATTCGGGCTCCTGACTGTTTAAGACAGACAAATTGTGAACCTGTCCTTTAAGATCAGATTAAAAACCTAAACCTTGAGAACAAGCCCTAGACCAGGAGTTTGTGAAAAGGAGTGGGAGGATCCTGAGTTAACGGATCCAGTTCATCTGGACCTGCTTGTTTTGAAAGAGCTATCACACTGAATTTAACACAAGCATTAGTTTAATTGAGCCTGTGCTAAAGTGAGCTAGTCAAGTCCTAATTAAAGTGAAGGAAAGACTCTGTGTGAACTACTGTTAACTTACATAAATACTATGAGCTTGATGTAGTTAAAGTATTGCAGTAAAAGTCGTGGTTTGGTTCCTCTGACTGATATATTATTATATATGACATCATTAGATTATTAATACTGACACATCAGTGTTAGAGCAGCATGTTACTGTTGTAGCTGCTGGAGGTGGAGCTAATTTCAACTACTTTATATACAATTAGCTAGTTTAGTCCACTGGCTACCAACCTAGGGGTCGGGCCCCTTCAAAGGGTGAGCAGATAAATCTGAGGGGTCTTGAGATGATTAATGGGAGAGGAAAGAAGAAACAACAAAGTTCTGATACACAAATCTGTTTTCAGTTTTCCTCTTATCTTTGATTTTTGGATCATTTGAACATTTATTGAAACGAAAGCCTGTGAGAAGTTTAAAGGGAAAAATCACTATTTGTTGGAGCTGTTAACAACTCATAGACATGTGAAATGTGACCCCGACTACACACTGCTTTTTGTTAAGACGTCAAAAGCCAAAAAGGCCGGAAACCACTGGTTTCATCTTTAACAATGTGTTGTATTTTAAAAGCTTGTTATATTATCCATTGTGTCAAATATTCATATGAAAAGTAACTAAAGCTGTCAAATAAATGTAGTGGAGAAGAAAGTACAATAAAGTAGCATCATATGGAAATACTCACGTGAAATACAAATACCTTAATATTGTAGTTTAGTACAATTGAATTAGTTATCTTCCACCACTGTTGTGCACACACATCCTGCCACATCAACTAATCACACTGTCACTTCCTGTGGCTGCTTACATAACATCTGAAGCAGTATCTAATTATAATATGACTAATATGTTGATTTGATAAACGCAGAAACTGGACCTCAGCTGTAACTTATTAGTTAGCTTAGCATGAAGCGACGGTAACAACGTCCAGTTATCTAACAGTGCGGACATTGCGCTGTCACTGCAGTGAATTCAACCATCGTTCTTGCTGTACAAAAAACACAGTGACTCATTTAAAATATAACGATTTTAGACACGATACGGCAATAAACCTCAATGTCAACTTGCTCATATTAGCAACAGTGTTTACTTCTTAACAGCAATTTGCTAACGAGTAACGTTAGTTTCACTTTGCACGTAGCTAACTGAGCTAACCATTAACAAATAAAAATTAAAAAGCCGAAAACTCTGTAAAGATAATAAAGATAAAGATGAGTTTTTGGTCTTTGGTGACAGTGAGAGAGACAGAGAAATGTCTTTACCCAGCTACCAGCATACTGTACGAGGCACAAACTGGAGTCCAAACTTCACCACTGCTTCGCCGTTAGCTTCTGTTTGTGTTGACACAACACGGTCGCCGGCTGATGACGTATGAGAGACGCCTGCCCAGTATCACGCAAACGTCACTCCAATTCTTAATAACTGAGTGCTAATTGGAAAAAATAGTAAAAATAAATAATTAAGAAGACAAAACTAAACATCTTTTTTATGGATGAAGTCATGTGCTTTATGTTGTTGTTATTTCATGAAGATGCCTAATTGTTTTCTGTTATTGTATTATTGTCACACATGTTTTAAGGGAGACTTTCTATAAATAAAGTGAAAGTGGGAAACAATATATATACAATGTATAATTACAAGAAAAGGTCTCATAATAATGAAATACTAAGTAATAATTATGAGATAAGGCCTCCATTTATTTTTTCATTGGTGAATACGATGCACTTCCATATGATCCAGTAATCTTTGGTTAAAACTGTGATGTCTGATTATTGTACTTTTTTTTTTTTTATTAATAAAGATGTTAAAAAATACTGAATTTACAACAAGTATAGCAAGTATTATCCTCTTTTTAAATATATCAAATTCTTATTGAAAGAGATGCTTGAAAGAGTCGAAGTAGGAAGTAAATCAATGAACTTTAAAACACTGGGCTGCAGCAAACATGACAGGATGGATGTGACTAAGTATCATTGAAATGATTGTAGAGTATCTTCTGTTGTTCAGACAAGACAGTCAAGACTTTCACAGTATGTAAGTTAATGATTATTCTAATTTGGTACTCAGCCATTTAACAATCACTTAAAATACACACTGAGCAATGTTTTATCAAAGTCTTATCAACATACTGTGTGATAACACCAACTTAATCTGCAATACATGCACACAATTGCATAAATTCAATATCTTTTTATTACTAAGACTAATAAAAACCGTCTGGATGATACTTATCAATCCTAAAGCAGCCTTACATAAGATCAAATATATCATAGATATGAGTGTACCACACAGACTCTTTAAATCATTGCTGTTCTTAGATCTTGTTTTGTGTTTTATTGCATTTCTTTCCAATTTTTTAGTCTCACTGCCACCATGATATCAGCACTTTTTCCCAGGCACTTGCAATATTGCTCTGTTGCTAGTCTTGTATTTTATTTATTTGTTTTGTACATCTTTTATGTCGTTATTGGTTTGTTCTCTAGGTGTTTGTCTGATGGCTGTTGTTTAGATGTTGTGCGGTGGTGTCGTAAAGGTTATCTTATCAAAAAATTGATATCACACCATGTTGCATCAAATAGACTCACATTATATAAGGATATGAACATAAATAAATGCAAAAATAACGGCTTTGCTGTGTGTTTTTTTCCCCCCTCTATGCCATGCCCCCTCGCTGACTGCAGAACATATAGTTTACTATCCTTTTCTTAAACTGCAGGGAAAGAATGATGGGAGATTGATTCAGATTACGCTTGGCTGCGGGAGGCTGGGGAGACAGTGGGAGGTAGAGACAAAAGGAGGTAGAGAATATAATGAGTAGAGAAATAGGAAGAGGGAAATTGCTTTGGACTGGAAGGCAGGAGAGCAGAACAGGCCACCTGGGGACGGCTATAAGGAGGGTGATATAAGATTCAGGAGGACAATATCAGAGTGTAAAAGGAGAGGAAATGTGTGTGAACTGAAATGTGCAAGACGTGACTGCAGAAAATAAGATTTAGACTGTTTGTTTTTGGTTTTTTTTTAATATAAAATCAGAAAAAAGCACCAGATCAACAGCTCCAATCCTCAGTTCATAATGAAGTGTCACTGTAACTGAGTTAGAGAAGTTGAATGATGGAGGAAAAGTGTATTTGTCACAGAGGAGAAAACTCATTTTGGGGTTTGGCTCTTTCTGTAGCCAAGCCATCTGTTATATACTGGCAACCACAGCACCTGCAGGGGGGCTCAAACAAAGAGGAGGCTGCTCACACAGCTGACACCTGTAACACTCTCAGACCTGAAAAGCAGAGAGACACAATGAGTGTGATCCAAGAGAGCAGGAGGACTTACTCATCCTGCAAATGTCACTGTTTGCTCTTACCAGTTTAGAGAGAGATATAGAGGAAGTGTTTTCATTAAAAGAGAATTAAGTGAATTTCAGAGTTAATTAAAGTTAAACAGCTTTGACTAAGCTATGAGCTGCTGCCATAAAATGTAATAACCAGTCACAATGATAACACTTGTCTCTTATTGGATTCAAAAATGGTAAATGTAAGTTAATGTAATCAGATTTAAAGTATATTAAGTTGAATTGAGCGACTAATTTGTGTAATCAGATGCAATTAGCTGTGGAAATATAGCAGTATGTCTCTCCTAATGGATTAAAATATAAACACTTAATTTAATAAACAAGTTAATAAGTAGGAACACCAAATTACATCTGCTAGTGATTCATAAAGGATGTCAAATATGTCAAATTGATGGCGTAAAGAGATTTTTTCATATTATGTATAATCTATAGTCATAGATAACAAAACTTGATTTACAATTATATCACTATTATATACAGTTGTGAAAGTTTTGGAAAGATTTGGAGAATTATTTAGGGGCTAATATATATACATAGGTTACAGTATACAGCTAAGACATAGTAGCTTACTGTGATTGTAACTCCTTCCTCCCAAAAGATATGATTCATTTAGTTATATTACACAAATTTCATATACATCAAATCAGATCTGGCTCATTTACAAAGATACATTGAAATCAATTTAATTAAACAAAAGAAGGTATATATATGTATTGTTTTGTACTTATTTATTATGATTTTTTAAACTTTTATTCATAAACAATAAATTTAACGATGGCTGAATTCCATTTTTCTTCGGTTTCAGGGTCGTTGTGCTCGCTGGCTCACTGTCACACTGTCATGTGTTCGAGCCGTCATTATTGTTATTAGTGACATGTGTGTTTTTTTTCTGCTATGACAAGTCAAAATGTCTGCTGTGAAAAGGGCCTCATGGTCACATTTATAAGTGCTTTGCAAACCTCATATGAAATAATATTTGACAGGTGTTGTTATCGAGTTATTTTATAAATTATAATAATTTATGCGAGGTTTTGTCACACTTTCAGCCCAATAACTGGGACTTTTAACAAGTAATTGTTACGGAGAACTCCCTCAGTTCAATCATTGTGAAACACAAGACTCCCTCTGTGTCAGCTTTAGTGATTACCATCAGAGGGCAGCAAAGGACATCAAACAAAATCTGTTAGTTGAACTCAGAGCCCACAGAATATTAATACTGTATTTAAAACAACAACAAACAAACAAAACAACTCATTGTTTTGTGCACATGTATTCTAATATATATAAAAAATGAGCTCCATCTGCTTTATGTTTGTAAAAAGGATGTTAATGATGTTGACAAGATGTGTCATTACATTAAAGCAGCCAGCTGTTTGTCCATGTGCTAAAAGTTTCCTTAATAGAGTAAAGATTTGAGTAGGAAGCTGATTTCTGATGCAGGTTCATTAACCTCCGTAACTCTTGAAGGAATCAAATAATAACTGCAAAGCTATTGGCATTAGATTGTGGATTTGCAGCAGAAATAAGTCTCATTACACAGTTAGATGATGTTTTTAAAAAAAATTGATTTGAGAAATGAATGACTCATTAGCATAGGATATTAATGGACCTGATTTTCTCTCTTTTTTTAGTAATTTTTCACCCTTTCTGATGGTAGATGGAACTTTTATGTCCTTGAACTCATTATTAGGTTTTCTCTGATAGCTCCACTTCTGCTTCTTACAAGTTCCTGACAACACCACAGTCCAAGTTACTTTAATAATCTATTAAATCCTTTCCATCCTTGATTTTTTACCTTTATAGTTCTGTAGAGAATCCGTCCTCCTTCATTTTCAGGCTTAAAAAACACTCTTATAAAAGGCAGTTATCCATTAATTGACCAGGGTGCATGACTTCCTAGAAAAGTTTGCCTGATAATCAGATTTTAGCCGTTTTGTTTTAATTACATTTCTTCCATTTTGATCACTGCACAAAAAAAAAAAAAAAAATGTGGGCAGTGATTCAAGAGGTCCTGAACCAGACTATAAAAATGTCTGTCTGAACTAATAAAACGGCACATTTACAAGATTCAAGCTCATTCTGTTGAAGCTTCGACTTTTGTGGTATTACACTTTTGGAGAGATGACAAAAAGAAAACAAGAAACCAGACAAGTAGGAAGAAATTTTATATACACAGATTTTCAGTTTAGGAAAATGAACATAAGTATAAAGGCTCCTTTACTGTACAGATCGATCAATTTTAATACATCACATTGAAAACATACAATAAATCTCTGAAACCCAAGAAAATATGGATTGTTTTTAATCGCCAGCAGTAGTCCAAAATGAGCTCATATAGCAAACGCATCCAAAATTAATGCCGTACATACAGATGATACATTTAAAAAGATCCTCTGTTACTTCTTTAACTGACTCATCGGCTGAGTGGTCCATAAACTAATAGTTCTTATGATGAGCCATTCTTTCTGGCTGGCAGTGATGACAATTCGTACACACTCGATGTCAAAGCCGATCTTGTGGTCCACGCTGGTAACCTCGATGTTTCCGCCTTTGAACTCTCCCAGCGTGATGTAGGATGTGCACTGCCTTCCCTGCTTGGTTTCCACAGACTTCTGTCCGACTTCCAGAGCTCCGTGGTGAAGAATGTCATTCTGGCGATCATCAGTACCCGTCACGATTTTAATTTTGCTGATTTTAGTGGATTTGTTAAAGATAATGACAAAGAAGTCTCCGGTGCACGGAGGCTTCCCCCAGAAGTATTCATCAACAATGCTACTATAAGCCTTGGTGGCGTCATAGTTTTCAAAGACGTTGATGTTTGTGTAAAGGCTGGCAGGAGGGTTGTCAGGAATGTCTATGGAGTCCTCCTCGAAGTCGTCGTCCTTCAGCTTGTTCTCTGCTCCTTTGTAAGAGGAATAGTAGCCCATGTGCTGGAACAGCGAGGGCTTGAAGCGGATCACGTCCTTCTGGGCCAGCAGACCCCTGAAGTGGATGAGGAGCCAGTCGCAGGGCATTTCCTGGTAGAACATGAGGAGGAAATGAGCCAGACGTGGCAGGTCTCTGGAGTGGTACAGCTTCCCGATGTAGCCCAGCTTGGAGAACTCCAGCATCACCCAGTAGGAACCTTCTCGGGAGGTGATCACCTTCTTCAGCGCGGTCAGGAAGTTCCTGGAGCAGCGGACGTCGTCTTCTAGCATCATGTAGAAGTGAGAGAGGTTTGTGCAGAAGTTGAGGAGGAAAGCGTAGTCGACGTTCTGCTTGGAGCGGAAACGGACTCTGTCGTCTGGATCGTTGTAGTTCCTTTTCAACCCATCCAGAGATGGATAGTATTCCTCTGGAGCCTGGATCACCAGGAGGCGTCCGGCTATGATGTGGTGGGCAAACTTCCTGGTGATTTCTTGCACCAGGTTCTCACACCAGACCAGGTCAAAGTCTGCCAGATGGACCACAACCACAATCTCTTTCAGTTCGTCGTAACTGGACTGATCAAAGATGGATTTGATCGTCTCCAGAAGGTAGGTCCCCTTTTTCCTCTTGACAGATGAAAGCCCAATGGTGAGATACTCTGTGAAAACAAATCACAACTTCAGTGTGGAACGATCTTAAAATATTTCCTGATGCAAGCAGTAAAATATATTCAGACCTGAAAAACATCAAACTAGAATCGTCCCGGTTGAAATACCTACTTTTGCGTGGTAAAGGAAGACCCGCAAGGTAGCGATATGTCACATTAATAGCCCCGGAGAAGTTGGACAGATCTCTGAAGGTATGGATATATCTCTCAGAGTTTGCAGGATGCATCAATGTCTCTCCCAGCTGTCTTTTTTCAGCCTCCTAAAATAACAAAAACAAAAACACCTGAAGAACACATTCAGCAATATTTCAAAGTAAGACTGAAGTGCAGGATGTTCTGATACCAAAATATCGACTTCTTTAAGGCGAGAAACTCACCAGCACATATCCATCATCCATGTAGAGGTTGAAAAACAACAGAAAGGTGATGAGGAAGCCGAGGAATGGAAACATGGATCGTTTCCTGAAACACCTCATCTTGTCCATGGACTTCCACATTAGCCTCATGATCACGTCTCTCACTGCAGGAAATCACAGATAAAACAGAGAGTTGGTCATTAAATGCAAATAAAAATGAGTTTGCCCATATGGCTAACTTTTTAAAATTCCAATCCTTGTAGACTTTTGGGTTATGACACTGATAATAAGGATTAGAGGTAGACGTCTGTGAATAGAATAACAAAGACCTCATCACCTGATCTAATCAGAAGACATGAATCAATTCTTCAAGTGACAGGACTGTCTCACTTATCGGCTGTGCTGATGTTTAACTGAAACAAAAGTCCTACAAGATGCTGCAGCAATTTATCAATTAATGGATGTATTTGGTTAATTTGATAATCTATTAATCATTTAAGCCAATGATCAAGAAAAAGTCCTGAAGATTCAAATGTGAGAATTTGCTTCTTTTCTCTTATTTATGTGTTGTTTTTGAATATCTTTTTGGTTTTAGTGTGTTGATCTGACAAAACAAGTTTAAACAAGCTTTTTAAAGACTAAATAATTCATTCCAAAGAGAAACAGAAATTAATCATTAAAGAAGCAATAGTTAGCAAAATGTTTTGGCGACTTGGGGGCAGCAAACTGTACATTGACATATTATTACCTTATAAAGATGCTATAGCTATTGTGCTAGCATACAATTTCCTATTTTTACAATTAGTAGTCATGGAGAAACATTATCATTCATTTGGAGTCGTGTTTCCAGCCATCTGACAAATGTAAGTCCACCATAAACTGCTTTTAGCTCCGTTTTGGTCTCCACCGACTCCTGAGGGACAAATCTGTCTTAATTTAATTTATTTAATTAATTACTTTAATTAATTTTAATTGCTACATCCGCCGCTATCCTCACCAGTAAGTTTCTAAAAAAATTTTAATGTCTGCCATTTGGTGCTGAGAACAGCTGCCTGCTACGCCTGAAAACAACGCTAATGTGAAGAGTGAGTGTGAACCAAAACATCAAAGTCGTGGGCCGTAAAAAAACCAAACAAACAACGAGCTGAAAGATGCCAAAATGCCTGAAAGCGCTGCAGTCAGTTGATAACTCTCTGTGGGTTCATCACAACAAGCGACTCCTTTTACAGTACACAGAGTCATTTCATCCACTGTTAATATAAAACATTAATTAGTGCAGCTTTAATTGAAATAATTGTTAGTTAAAGCCATGATGTATCAGCCACAATGTGATGCATGGATATTTATCTTTCATTGGATAATGATGATGAGGTACTGAGTATGACAGATGTGGCCAACGGCACTGACATACAGATACAGAAGGCTGCTCGTTTTTAGGTTTATCATTGGATTAAGGAAAATGATTGCCTATAATGGATCATTTATTTTGTTAATCTAACCGCTCACGGGGGGAAAAGTCAGTCATCTGTTCACATTGTGCACAGTAGTCGAAGGCTTGACACACGAGGCAGATGATGTTTAAAACCTCAATAAACACCAGTGACATCTTTTGATAGGAAACAAAAGCTCTCAGCCTTGTTCACTGTGATATTTACTCTCCTGGTGTTGACAGTGTTTTTTAAATTAAAAGAATTACCCTGCTCTCTATCTGTCCTATTTGGCACCTCATCTAAAAAAAAAAAAAAAAAACACTGATCCCATGACACCCTCCCTAATTCTGATGTTGCGTAACACAAAAAACGCAGCCTTCGATGTGAGAAACCGTGAGCTCCCCGGTGACGGGGACAATTTCGGCATAGGCCTGTGCGCCGCCGGGCCCAATAACTCAATAAACAACTTATTATTCATTGTGTTATTCATTGCTCGAGTTCCATTTTAGGAAAAAACCATCTGCCATCTGCCAGAGAAGTAAGCCATTTTGTGTCTGTGTCACGAAAAAGCTCCACGGTGGCACCTGAGAGACACAGCGGCAAGAGTAAGTGGAAGCACAATGACAGCTGTGAATCAATATTGTGAAAGTCCTCACAAAAAAAAAGGAAAAAAAAAAAAGCCCCTCCACACACATGCACACACATGTACACACACACACGCACCACCATCACCACACCAATATTTGATAAAGCAGCCTGCAAAATCAGATATTGAGACGATGAAAGAATATCTAACAAGGAGAAATAATGGCCACATGCTTGCTCTGTGAGAGAAAATACTGCTAAGAAATTAGATTTTTGTTTGCTTTCTCTGTCTGAATCTAAACAACAAACAAGCCACCCATAGGTCACGTACATTTATATGGAAATGAAGTTACGTCTATGAATAAATAAGCACCATTTGTGGGGGACTGTTTGCTTTAGTTGAAAATGTGTCTCTGTCAGGTTGTTTTTTCTCTTTTTTTTTTCCCCAGCAAATTATCATCGTGTATGCCCTGCAAGCTCATTTCTACCACTGAAGTAATTTCAGATTAGAGCCAGTAAAATAGTAACAGGTAGAGGTGAATACCGATGAGTTTCAGCATTAAATTAAAATTGTTATGTGTTCTATAGGAGGGGTTTTTATCTTTTGCTGGTGCACATTAATAACAGTCTCTCCACAACAGAAACGAGAGGACATTTGTCTTGTCCGCTAATCTTTTGTTTTTTTTTTATAAATGTAAACTCCACATAAAAAGAGAATTACAACAGCCCTCGATATTAGTACAAGTGTGGCTCTTGTGGCTTACAGGTAAATCTTTTGGATGAAAAGTAAAGTAAAATGAAGCAGGAATGGATGATTCAAACAAGCAATTTCTCCTTCCATTAATATTTCCAGGATCTACAATAGCTTGCGGACAAGGTACGGGCTAAATTGTCCTAAGGGGGACGTGGGAGTGATGCTGCAAATTTACTCTCTTAAATTGCACATTAATGCTGCCGGCAGTCAAGATTCTGCTCCTACCGCGGCTTACGTGTGACTTTAATTTGATGTTTTCTGGTCAGTGTGAAGAGCAGAACTGTCACATTTCTCTTAATTGTGATCTGGAGACACTGGACATAAACATTCAAATTGGAATAAGTTCGTTTCCTAACTCTATACATACATTAATCATATGTTATTTATAACCACTACAATCTTTTCCTAATCTTAACACTTGGAAAATAGTAGAAGGCTTTTTCAGTGATAACACAGACTGTAGAAAAAAAAAGTACAGAAGCTGATGAGAGCAGAAAAAGAGAGATGAGAACATTTTATATAGTAAATGTGCACACACACACACATGCATGTGTACAAGCCACTGATGGCCTGAAGAACATAAAAGAGGTTCGGATAAACAGCTATTCTGGATTGCAATGTGCTTTCCGTTCTTCAGCAGGCAACATTAGGAGGTTTACGCCTGCGTGTCTCTGAAAGTAGAGGAAAAAAAAAAACCCAGGAAAGTGACAATAATGCGATGCATAGTGTAAACATCCCATTATCATTTCAAGGGGCAGAGCTGTGGAATTTGGGAGAGACGCATACAGTACAATACGACATAATTGCAACATCCGTGGTTTGATTCTGGCGGTGGATCTTTATTTCATATCATACCACTGTCTCTGTCCCTGTTTCATGTCTCCCGGCATCTTCCACTATCAAATAAAGACACACACACAAAAAAAAGAAAAAAAAATACATGAAAAAATCATTGCAGCCTCGGCTGAGAAATCCTGACATTTAAACACCACGCAGACTCAAACTGCGGAGATGCGACAGGATGCCGTTCGTTGTGAATTGAACCTGAAAAAACATGCCAGCAGTGCCCACCAAGGTGCAACTTCACGACTTCCTGCAGATGCCCTTTCATGCGTGGGACCGACAACCTGACATCCGCCAATCACGCTCATTTGGATCCACATAGTTATTTTCTGCCTCTCTCCACTACATAAAGGTACAATATGAGCAGTTTCCTGGTCTTCTATTATGTAACTTTAACAAGCCATTGGAAATCTATTGAGAAAAACAGCACATTGCTCTGGAAATGAGCTACCTTGTCATGTGTTGGTATCAAACGGCAACTACCACGGCTTGAGGCTGAAGCCACTTGACTCCCATTCAAGAAAAAGCATCAACATCTCTCTAGAAATAAAAAGTCAATCATTTTTTTCAACAGGTCTCAATCACTTAACTCAGACTATGCTAAGTGTGCTGAGGTCATTTAGGAAATTATTGCTCTTTTAATAAGATTTGAAGACTTATATTAAGAAGAAATATATTAACTTATACTTTGATGTCTATGTGAGATTGATTGATTGACAGCTGGCTAGTATTGTCACAATATTTCAGTAAGTTTAATATCACTTGATTATGTCCTGTTAGCATAATTTAGCTAACGTAGCTAACATTAGCCCAACTGACTTCCCTTGTTTGCTTCCAGAGCATGAAAGGCAACACCCCAAACTCCTGGTCCTGCCTGGGCTTCAAACCAGCTCTCAAGCAAACCACTAGATGATGTCACATCTCGCTATGTCCGTCTTTTAATGGCTGGTGTACTGGAACCATAAAAAAAAAAGTTGTAATGATGTTAGTTTGATGGCAGCTTGGTTGGTATCAGCCTGGAGGATAATAAGATGCCACAAAGACAGACATCACAGTTGAAATGTGGTCAAAACAAAGAGGACAGGCTCAGGTCCATTACAAATGTCTTTGGCCGGTGTGATTCTTGTCCCTGTCACTTTGTATTGGTAATGGATCCTAAAATGAAGATTAACAGCCCTCTGAAAAAAGCAAGATTCGGGCAGTAATTTGGAAAATGGAGGGCCTGCAGCCAGAACGCAAGTTTAAAGAGACAAGCTTGTGACCGGAGGGTTACACAGTCAATAAGTAGACCCACTGTGAAAGTCTGATTGCGGAAAATGAACGAGTAATGCTTTAAATTCAACAACTTCCATCAAGGTGCCCTTCAGCAAGGCACTTAATCCTCATTTGCGTCAGTAGCGTCAGCGGCAAAGTCACCACCAGTAGAAGATTGTGGTTGTACTGGGAGGGTCCCTGGTGGGAATGTGTGTGACTGTATGAAATGCTGAAACAGAGTCTGCCTGCTCAGCAAAAAAAAAACCCTTCCCTGAATAAATTAAGAAGTAAAAAAGATAGATGGGATATTTGTTGCTGCAGAGAGAAAGCGCCGAGACTCCGCTGTGATGTATCTGCACGACAGCTCGCTCGCATTATCGAACACAGATAATTTGAGGCAGTGAATGCGTTTGCTTTACGTTGACAATGTGTTTGAGTGTATTTTATTTATGTGCCACTTCTGCTGTCGGCGTTGTAAAGAAATCCATCACAAACAGCATTTAGCTACCGCTTGAACACACTGTAAGTACGTTTTAGTGCTGTACAAACTGTAATCTGATTATAAGAGGATGCCTTTAAATACCAATAGAGGAGGGAAAGCCCCACTGAGGACGCACCACGCCCTTTTGGGAAGTAGTTGTGAACACATGTATCCACATCCAGCATGTATTTCAGTGTGAAGAGCTTCCCTAACTGCATTAAAGTGTGGCCTTTTCAGCTTTGTGGTACTCAGATACAACACTGTCTCCTAGAAATTAAGTTTATACGCTACTAATTTGCAACAACAAATTAATTTAGGAGGAAATATAATTCTGTCCGGATTATGTCTTTTAAATCAATTTCATGGGGAAACATTGTTAGTTAGCATATCTGGCAAGCTGCAAATTGTTGATGCTGAATGTGTTTGCAAAATATTAACTGACAATTCACTATTTCACTTGTTTTCCTCTTTTGCAGTATAATCTCCCAGCGAATACAGTGAGATAAAACTCACAGCGCTTGGTTGAAAGTTGAGTGTTTTTGGTTTAATACAGAAAAGAATCCAAAGTAACTTGAGACATGTTTACTTTATCAGCATTGAAGCAAGAAACTACAACTACTTTTGCTTTTAAACTTAATCATATGCAAAAGTCCTGCTCTTTGTACACAAATCAGCTACTACTGTTAAACTTCCGACTATCGAAATAAACGCTGCAAGTGAAGGAAGGTGAGAGGACAGTTGTGGGCTGGAAAACCAAAACAATGAGTTGAAGGAAGCAAAAAGGGAAAGTAGAACTTAGTAGAGTGATAAATCTCTTTGGATTTCATTACCATGAATCATTTAATCCATTGTAAACATAAATACACTGATTAGCACCGAAGTTTGAACTTGATTTGATAAAGACATGAACAATGCTGCTGCATGCTGGACTCTCTTCATGCACCGAATAATGAAACCTCCCAGACGTCAGAACACTTTAAGCTGGTCTGTTGATGTTGAATCACATCATTTATATTGTATGGACAGCTTTAACATGTTTATAACATATCAGATGATTGACTCGTTGGACTCACAAGTGCAAGAGGAAATTAAATGGCAAAAAATGATAGAAGTTTATCAAACTATGTGTGTTCTAATTAAATAATTATATCTTTAACAAAACAACTTTAAAGCAGCTATAATCAATATCTTTTTATAATGATAATGTATCAAATGACGATGTGTAATATGAGAGGTGATGCACCTCCAGAGAATTATCAGGGACTCTATAGTTAATTCGGTTTTAGAGCTTTGTAGCAAGTTACAGCTCATTGTTTTACTGTTTTGGTTGATTCTCACCGCTCTCGTTTTCTGCTGCGACTGTTTTCAGATAAAAGGCTCTAAAAAGCCCCATTGCACACTACCTGCTCAGCACTAAACAGCAATCTAGCTGGTGAACATAGTGGAGCATTTAGAGCTGGATATTTCAGGAGTTGGTACAGACCAAGAACAGAGCTAAAGGAGGAGGAATATTAGAATTAAATTTACCAGGAGGACAGAAACACGACTCAAAATGAATGATTATGTTGCTCAGTAACTGCTGGATGTGTAAAAAATAAGGAGGTGTTTGCTTAGAAGTCCAAAATATCAAGTTAAAAGTGTTGTGTTTCCTTTCCACTGCTCTCATGTGGCCAACAACAACAACAACAAAAAAATCTGTTAATGCTGCTTTAAAAGCATTATTGATTTCCACTCCTCAAAATTGTTTTTTTCCCCCTTCTGTTTTATCTTCATATCCTTTGTAAGCATCCTTGAATCGAAGGTCTTCTCGAGGAGTGTCACCTTGTGCAAATAAAGCAGACTGAGAGAGTGATGTTGCTTCGAATTTCTTCAGAGTTCAAAGTCCACTGCAACCTGAGCAATAATAAAGGTAATGGCTCTGCAGTAAGATACTTCCAGCTCTGTTTTTAGAGTAGATCAGCATCGTAGTGCTTAGATGTGCTTGGGAATCTGTGCCAAGGGCTGTTAACAGCTTTTTTTTTTTTTTTTTTTACAAATCCCCTCTAGTTTATGAACTTCACACAGTCTTGTGGAACTCTGTGAATATCATTTAATATACAATGTGCGTCTCAGACACTATATCCAGCTATTATTCTCCATCTCCATCCTGCCTCAGCAGGCCTCGGGCAAAGAGCTAATGTGGGTCAAAGCGCTGACTGCTGAGGAGAGCCCATCCTCATTACAGTCGCCACCACTGGGACTGCAAAAGCCTTTCATGTTCGTCTTTGACCTGAAAGGTAAATACACTCCAGATGCAATTTACATGTGCTGCAGTCCTGCTGCACAGAACTGTTTAGGCTTTAGAAGTAGAGCATTATGCCTGCTTAAGGCAAAAGGGTCGCTTTAATTGCAACTGTGATCATTAAAGAGATTTGATCATTTTAAACTATGGTAATGATAATCTGTAAAAGGTTTACAGTCACTATGTTGTCACAGCTGGATGGAAGCTTTCTAGCCATAAAAGTTTACAGAAAGCTTCTTTGATCACTTTTTTAAATATATATTAAAAAATGGGTCAGTTGATTTTGTGTGGTGTGATTTTTTTTTTTCTCTCGCAGTTACAAAGCCACAAATAATTATCACCTGTCTGCAGTTCTTCTCACCTCTAAGGAGTGCTTCATTTTCTTTCAGCTCATTGTGCTGGTTACTGTTTATGTGTCTGATTCACTCTCCCCGCCGTACACTTCCTGCCAGCATCAAACAACAGACAGACACAGTTAACAACTAGCTGATGAACACAGCGGAGCATTTCGCTGCTGGAGAGAGCCAGATATTTCAGGAGTTGGTAGAGACTAAAAAACTGATGTTGTGTAAATAAGCGACTGTTTGCCAACAAGTTTGCCAATTAACTTATGTGATGTGATAATGTATTTGTCATGT
This sequence comes from Euthynnus affinis, assembly GCA_029490765.1. NCBI lineage: Eukaryota > Metazoa > Chordata > Actinopteri > Scombriformes > Scombridae > Euthynnus > Euthynnus affinis. The sequence goes on along the minus strand of CM055844.1, from coordinate 8,421,218 downwards.
TTACAGATTGTTTCTGCTGTAATGAGTGCAGGTAATTGTTTTTTTTTTCACATTTCTGATTCTATTTGTTTTGTTTTGTGTTTTCCTACAAATATAATTCTGACACATGATCCATTATTATGTATATTATCCATTATTATGATGGAATTATGACCAGATATGGATGAAGGAGGTTTAAAGCTGTTTCCAAAGCAAAGTTTCATATGTTAACTATATGAATTAGCTAAAAATAATAATATAATAATGATTCTAACCACAACACGCTTTGACATTAGATTTCGAATATTTGGATTTATTTCACTAGTTGTATATGTTTTAATTCATAATATATGTTTTATTTTTGATTTTATTACATATATAGTAATATTTTTTTATCTTATTTTATCATTTCTGTTTGTGTATTTTATATGAATGTTATCCAACATCCTAAAAAGGATGTTTTTCAAATCCCTAGAATAGTGCTGCATGATGATACCAGTATGTTAAAAATGATAAAATATTATGTAAGACTTGAATTAATGATTAATAAATGTTAAGAGCATCATTTGAAGAAGCCAAACAGTACTCTAGTGGCATCTTCTCTCTTTTTCAGATATCAGATCTCTAACAAGTGTGATGTCTGTTCTTTACACTTTCTTCCATCCTGTGAAATGGTTTTTGAAAGTTCTTTTTGCTGCCAGAAAAAGGAAATGATGATGATAATAATGTCTGTCTATTTCTTCCCTGCCATGAAATTGAGGTGAACACACAGCCAGGGGAGTAATACGGTACTTTCTGAAGGACAAAATATTGGCTCAACAGCTGTGAAACTCTGAAAAGTGACAGTGAAGAAATGCTCCAAACTCAATCAATAACTGCCCTTGAGGCACTTGTGAGCAAGACACTAAACCCCTAAAACTGCTTCTGTGCTGGAGAAATACTGGCATTAAAGTGAAGTTAGGCATTATACTGGGAAAGAGCATGAGCCGTTTACACTTTATACATTTTGTCCATATGTCAATTTATATCTTGGTCTCTTTTTTTTAAGCAGTTTTGCAGATGTTCTGGTAAATTTGTATGTTTTTTCTTGACTCATTGTTTGTATTTGAAGTAACTAAACAAAACTACCACAATGCAAATATGAGCATAAGAACAACAAAATACCGAAACACATCTAGGGACGTGTTTTATAAGCACTACAGAATTTCTTAAGCACTCTCTAGCCGAGTAGAATAATGATGTCTGTCTGGAAAAAAAAAGATAGGTCATTATAAAGTATTTCTGGGGTTTTAGTTATGATGATATTTTTAATAAAGCACACTAGAGAATAATGCAACCTGCTTTTTTTACACTTAACAAAGCCAAATAATTATTCATGGTTATTACTCTTGTTCGATATGGGCAGTGAAGAGCAATTTGTGCCGCTTTATTCTGAGCAACCTTTAACCTTTTCAAATTACTTTTTGTGTTGGACCAAATCCCTGAACAATAATCTGACTGTGATAACACTCGTCCTCATACTAATCGTTTGCTTAAATAGTTAGGCATGAATTTTCTACAGTGTTTTATAGCAGCCATGTCTCTCTCTATTTTTACCGCCATTTGATCAATTTGGCTGTTCAGAGACATTTTACATTTTACCGCCCTCTGGAAACGCCTTCGTTTAGTAATAAAAAAATGCAGAGTCAGTCAACAGTTTTAAAAAGCTCTTAAAAACTCACCTTTTTCATAAGCACTTTATTGCATTTTATTGCACTTTATTGCCTGTTTTTATTGTTGTATCTGAATATCAGTACATTTATTATGCTTTTATTGTTTTATATTGATGTTATGTGTTGTTACACTTTTATTTATTTTTATTTTATTCTATTTTATTACTCTCACTCGTTTTATTTGCATTGTAAAGCACCTTGTAACTCTGGTTTTGAAAGGCACTTTATAAATAAAGTTTACTTACTTATTTTACTATCAACAGTGATCCCTTGTTCAATATCTATATTTCCTATGGTTATATATAATATTGATGCTACTTTTGAATAATGAATATTTTGAACCAGATACGGTACATTTTGTCTTTTCTATATTAAGAACCAATTTATTTATCGTTAACCATTTGTCTACTAACTTTATTATTATTAAATAATTTATTATTGTTCTATTTAAAACCCCACTAAGTTCTCCAGGTGTGTGTGATGATGTATGTATATTGTGGCATCATCTGCATACATCACAATGACGGCATAATTCAAAATTAGAGGTCGGTCATTTGTGAAAATGGAAAAATAAGTAGCCCTAAACAACTTCCTTGAGGCACTCCGCAACTTGCTGCTCTTACCTCAGAATAACTACCAATAAAATGTACAGTATATTTCCTGTTGCTGAGATAACTATTGATCCACACAGCAGCAGATGCTTCAAAACCACAACAGCTCAACTTATTCACTGACAACTTATGATCAATTACATCAAATGCTGCTCTCCATACAGCACCAACGACTTTCTTCTAATCAATTTCTCTTATCCGGTCATCAGTCATCTGAGTTAATGCTGTAGTTGCAGAATTCCCCTTCTTATATGCATTGCTGATACACCGTATTTAAATCATTTTCAAATAAATACTTGGATTTACTCATATATTATTTTCTCCATAGATCTACTCAAAGTGGGTATTAGGCTTATTAGTTGAGATTAGTTCCTTTCACAATATATCAACTGAAAACATTGTTGAATCCTTGTTTTTAGTCACATTTCAGACACGTCTGTTGGAGCTTGGCTTGTGTGCTCAGCTTTGGCGCATGCTTAAAAGGTTTAGGAGAAGCATTGTTTTATTTCATAAACAATATTGAATTGAATCTTATTTAGACACAACACAGACCTTCAGTGCTTTTTTAGCCACCACTTTGGTCCAGACTGGAATAGCTCAACAATTAAGCAGATGGATTGCCATTAAATTTTGGTCCAATCACGTCCATGTTGATTTTAGCATTTAGCTTAAAAGTAGCAGTAGAGTAGCGGTAGACGCTTGGATTCTTGAAGAAGGAAATTGGTTTGATGTGACGCTGAATGCAGATGCATGTTTGTTATATATTACATATTCATATGAAGCTAAAAAGGGTCCTTTGGTGAGATGTTTCCAAAGTCAACAATGAACTTTTCAGCTTTTCAGCCAACATCAGAGCTGCTATGATTAAATGATTAATTGATCAGTAAATCAACAGAAAATTAATTGCCAACTATTTCGATAATCAATTAAATGAACATTGAAGTTCTTTGGTTCCAACTTCTTAAAAATGAGTATTTTCTGTTTTTGAAGTGTTTTGAAGAAATGTGAACGCCTACAATTCAATGAAAAGTCCATCAGCAGGTGAGATTTGTTGTTTTTTTTTCTCAACTATTGTTTCCAAGGTCAAGAATAAACTTTGAACCTGAGCACATACACTCAACAAAGAGTGTGTGTGTGTGGACAGTGGGTGAAATCCATCGATGGACATTTCATTAATTCATCAGGAAACACACTGGGCCTATTTTCACATCCAGAGAAGAAAAGCTTGTGTTTGAAATTCAGTGCTGGTGTGCACACCAACACTGCTCCGCCTTTGGCTTATTTCCCAACCGAAGCTTCCTGTATTATGAATATGTAGGGCTGTTACGGTCTCAGCAAATCCATATGCAACGCAGAATAATAATGAAGAGAAAGTGCTTTCAAAAAATGCAATTAATCTCTTATAAAATGGCTACTCAGTGCCCATAATGAGATGCCATTTTAATAAGCCTGTGTGTTGAACAACAAAGCCATTTGGTAAACACTATTGTTAATTTGCCTGTTGACATCCAGGCAGCGTATGAACCCACATGGACTCTGCAGAGCAGGTGTGTGTGCATGTGTGTGTGTGTGTGTTCATGAGTGTGCAGCAGGAAAACAGGCAGCAGGAAAGCTACTGACGGGGTGTCACTGTTGAGAAGGTTTCGGTGTTTTTCGTTCAGACAATTTTTCAGTGATTTAATTTGATGAGCTCTTAAAATTCATTTATTTTTATTTATTGTGCTGAACTGATGAACGTGATGAATATTCACACCAAAAGACTCATACAGCCCATCTTTAACCTTGAGTCTATTATCAGCGGAGTCTGTTTACACGGTCGTCACCACGACTCGATTAATCTCTGAATAAATGAGAAGGTGATGAAACTAAACAGACACTGATTTATGGTATGGTTTATCAAACACTGTGAAAATGATAAGAGTTAATTCGATTAAATTTAACTTTATTTCAAGCACTTTGGTCCATATTAGTATAAAAATAATAAAATACAATACAAGGACAAGAACACAGAGGTCTAATCACTGCAGTTCACAAGTCCACGGTAATTAAAACGCATACAGACATTTGCCCTAGTGTTTCCAAAAAACAAGAGGGTCAGTTAAGGCCATTATAATTACACTTTCTGAATCAATTAATCAACACATTCCTTAACACAGTGGAAACATCGCCAGTCACAAAAATATGGCTTACACTTGTCTATCTTGGGAGCTTCAGCAAGACTCTGAATGCATCATTAAAAGCCACCTGAAGCTTTTATTTTTGCTTTACTATAACTAAAAAAAAGGCTGTTTTAACATCATCCGTACATATATATATAATTCGTGTGCCGGCATATTGGCTTGTTAACACTGACGCCGCACATCGTCGTCATCACACAGATCATTCCTGATGATGTGACCCAAATATTTTACTTTGTTCACCACATTTAGCGCTTGGTCTGCCATAAAGAATGAGGGAGGATTTTTTTTTTTTTTTTTTGTGCTTCTGATCTTCCTGGGTTTTTAGCAATCATGACAACACTCTTTTTTAGAGTTCAATTTAATGTCATACTGCACACCATAACTTGAGCAGACTCTGAGCAGCAGCAGCTGTAAGCCATATATCCAGCCTAACTTTTTTTTTCTTTTTTTTTTTAGAAAGCTCATCCATATACAGATTGAAGAGAGCAAGATGACGATATTCCACGTTGTTGGACCCCATTGGTCACTAGGAAAGATGCAGATATCCTGTTACTAGCTTGCATAGTTTGATACAAATGACTGAAAGTGCAAGAACCTTATCTAATATAAGGATCCCTCTCGCTCTTGTAGTTGAACAAACAATTTACAATGATTAATTTGGTCAAAAGCTTTGGACACATCAAGGAAACACATATGTATTGTAGCGTTATGTCTTTTATACTTACTTACTTTTAAAACCCAATTCATTGTAAGTGGTTATTATGTATTCTTGAAGTTTATTCAAGAGAATTTGTTCTAATATTTTGGAAAGTATGCTGGCCGGGGAAATTGTTCTGTAATTTTCTCACCAGTTTTGTCTTTGACTACCGGCACTAATAAGACAGATAACACAGGGTCAGATAGTACGCCATACATTATTTGGTCAAGGTCACATGCTTTGTTCACTGCCAATTTCTCAATGTCAAAGCACACTTCATCAGGTCTAATAACCACACCACCACCGTTAAATTCATCACTCTTTACACTGTTAAAAATATCCCAATAATGTTTTCTCCACGGTTCAGCAATATTTTCAAACCCAGTAACCCAATCAATACTGGTTGGCAGGGGGATCTGACTGTTATTGATAACCTTAACTTCTTTCCAGAATTCATAAACATTATTCTGCTGAAGCTTTTTGGCCGTGGAGTTTGCCTTCATGGTTTGCTCATTTCTTTTAATAAAGCGTAAAGCATATTTAAATCTAACATTTGTGTGTTTCTTGTGTTCACGCTCTGGGTCACGCTTAGCTTTTCCTCATAAAAGACAATTTTTAAAAAGTTTTCTTTGGCCTCTACATAGAGTTCAGACACATATTCCATCCTCTCCTAAAATTATGTCTTTGGCAGGATGGTATAATAGATAATTCACAATTTGATCGTACAGGAGACATAGATCACTATTTTGGTTTTGGTTCCTACAGTTAATGTTGCAATAGAAATCGCTTAGGCTCTTGTCAGCCAGTGAATTGTAATGCCAGAAGTCATCTTCTGTCAGCCTTGACCAATCCAATTTCCCACTTTAGTCATGGTTATCATAACTGGTTGACTCAGGTAGACTCTCAACATTTAATATCAGAGAGACAATGTGATGTGTCATGGCCAGACTATACAAAATCTCAACTTTCTCTAGATAATCATGAGCTGTATAATCCAGCCAAGATCCAGAATGCCGTGTTTCACTGGTATATGTGTAACTGTCTAATGACAACAGCACTTAAACACCGAATAGGGAGTTATTATCTAACAAATATACATGGGTATGTACATGCAAGCCTTTCGGATATTCATCCTTGTTTCAGTCACATTCATAAGGAGTGTAAACATTTAAAATAAAAAAAAAAAACATTCTTATTATGGACAACTTCAACTGCAATGCACCAGCCCTCCTCTAACCTAATCACACTGATCAGTGCTGATCCCCCAGGTATTCTGACACACACTATTCCTGTGCTTAGACCTGATGTGGAAAAACAACAGAATTAAGTTGATCTAGGTCATGTTATACCAACAAAGTCTCTTGTATACACAAGATATCAGTGTTCTCCAAGAGCTTGTCAATAACAATACGTTGCGCTCTGTCGTACGTGCAAACCATGCAAGTTATACGACACAACTCTAATAGTCATGAATCATGATCATATCTACATTGCAGCAGATGCCGCAGCCTCGGGCACAAACACATTCCTTGCAGCATTAAGTGTTTTTACATGTAGGGTTTGTACGCCTCTGGTCAAAGCTCATTGCACTTAGCGGTTATGTTGAAGGAGGTGAACTGACTTTGAGCAGTCTTTATCTTTTGACACTTTACATCACGGCGGAGTTTGTCTTTCAGCTAATTAGCCAGCGTCTCAGGGTCAAAGTCAGGATTTGGGTTAAGTTACACCAATGCTGCTTGTCTTCTTCTCTCTGGGAGGACTCAGATGGGGTTTGGACTGTATAGTAGCATTTCCAGTGACATGTTTTAGACAGTGGCCCTTCTTTACTACATGACTCCACACAGGCGACACCGTCATGCTGTCACTCTGCTGGTTTCCATGACCGAGGCTCCAAGCGCCTGTGTAACACTCTTCACACCCTGGCTCAGGGCCTCTCGCTGACCTCAGGAATGGACAATCAAGCACAAGTGTTGGTTTATATTCGCTGTTACCATATGGAGCTCAAACAGCCAGTTTCGTGTCTATGTCGGTGAGAAATGTTGAAAATCACAAGCAAAGTTCATCTAAATAATGAGACACAAAGTGAAGGATGTTTTCACCAGCCCTGTTAAGTAATTAAAAAAACCTCTTAATGTTAATTAACACCAACATTTTGTGGCCCATTTCGTGCTACGAAGCAATGAGCTGAGTTTCTTCCTTGGAACTTTCAATCCACTCTGACCTGAAGTGGTTTACAGCCAGTAAAATAATGTCGTCCTGGCTCAGAGTTTAAAAGTTCATCTTCCACAGTTAAGAAAAATAAACCACAATCTTTGCAAAAATGGCTCTAATGATTTGACTAATTGTAACAGTTTTCTGAGATATTATTAAAGTTGCTCAGACCTCAGAGTCACTGTCCACATCTGCGATTTTCTCAGTGAAATTTTCTCAACATTAAAGCTGCATTAATTGATTTTCTGGCCACTTGGAAACAAGCTGCAAACACGACATTGACATATTATCACCTTTTTAAAGTTGGTGTGGCAAACAAGTTTGTCATCAGTTGCATATTTACACACTCAGCACACACAGAGTAACACTGTCATTAATTTGGAGTCGTATTTCGTCAAGTCTTCTTGCTCTTTTTTTAATTTATTTTACTCTTTAACAACTATTATCTGAGTCTTTCGCTGTTAAATGCTCCTTTCTGTTCACCAGCTAGACGCGAACCTTTTCTATTTTTCACTTGGTGCTGACGACGAGCTAGTGAAGCTCTGTAAACTGAACCACGTTCCCGCACATGTGGAGTGGTGTCTGCCATACAAGGAACTATCTTATACCTATTTTTACTCTTAGGAGCCGTTTCTAAACAAAGCACAGTAGCCACTTCGTCTTCAGGGAGGAAGTCACCCAGTGCAGCGGTGTTGCTCATTGACATGTTTTTAATAGTTTTTGGACAACAACGGAGGTCTACAGCACAAAGAATATGATATATCAGGTTTTGGATAAACACAAAATACTTGTAAGTACGATGAGTTCATTGCTGGTTTGAGTCTGAACATGAGATTTGTTGACAAATAGAAAAATGTGGACAATCGCCAGTCTTATCCTTTAAAGTTCATCTTTCATTGATTTTTTTAAGGGTATTTTTTTCTTAATTTGATAGCATAATCATTGCGGTTACGTGGTGTCTTAACCGCCAGACTACCAGGACGCCCCAATAAATTATTCATTGAAAGAAAATAAAGACACTTAAAACCTTAAAAACCACAACTTTTAACGGCCAAACATCAGTGCTGAGCCAACATTTGTGCTCGCCTTACTGAAGGGTTGCTGGAGGTTTGAATGAGGCACTGAAATGCAATCTCCTGACCAAAATTATAGTTGATGCATGGATCCAGACTCAGAGGAAAATGTTAATGGAGTTCAGAGGGAGCAAGCTGTGGAATCATCAGCGAGTAAACAGCATTTCTTCCAGAAGAAAGCAAATCTTCTTGCTTCCAGCTGGGAGTTTTACTGACTGCATCTCTGCCTGGTTCAATGTGTTTACTTATTCATCAAGGTAGAGGGGGCCAGCTAGTTTCTCAGACTCCAGGCTCCGGCAGTTACCCTCTCCTTGCTGTTGGACAAGAGGGGCAGACATGATTAAAAATTCATGGGAACAGCATCTGTTCTGCAGCTGCAACACCTGTGCCATATATTCATGCACCTATACTGCATGGTTGGTTGTCAGCATGCAGAGCTGAAGCATTTCTCTCAGCAGAGATGGGGAGGGATTGAAGTCTGTGATGCAGACTTTCCTTTTCTCATTTAAATAATTTTGCACAGGCATTATAAGGCAGGTTCAAAGGGACAAAAGAAAATGCACCTGTACTACATTTTTCAAAAGTAATGAGGAGCAAAGAGTGTCTTTCTGAGAAATTGAAGTTCAAAGAGCAATAATGTAGTCTCACAAAAGGAACCAATGCCCCCTAAACCAGATTAAGGTGGTTTAAAAAAGGCAACTATGCCTTGTCAAAAGCAGTGTGTGAGTCTCTGAGGGAGAATGTAATCTTTTCCAATTGAATATAGTAAAAAAATGTCTTTAAGCCTGGTATAATATAAGAGTGGAGTGTTTTCATTTAAATAAAATAAGATGCCTCGCCAGCAGATCCCCTGTGACTGTGTTTCTCTCCAACCACATTTCAAATCTTGGTGGTGTTAAAAATATCAGAGTGTAGTTTTCCTCCTGTTTGAGGCATCCGTTGGGTTTCATTAATTTCAGTGAAATAACAAACAATTTACAGACTTGACTTGAAACCTACTTGAGTTGTGTAAATTATCACAATGGACGTCCAGTCTGCATTGACTGAACATTATTGTTGACACACTGAAAACTTTAAAACTCAATCTGCTTTATCACACAATGATAATATAACTCACTCAAACACATTTTAAGAGTCTGCTAACTGATTTTAGCACTGCATTGAAGTGAATGGAAATCAATGGTTGCCTGGAACAGAAAGAATACATTAAAAAAGCATAAAAGAGACAAAACGTCTAGCCTGCGATCAACAAGACTAATGGTGTTTTCAAACCTATAGTTCATTTGCTGTGGTCTGAATCAGTGGATAGAGTTGGTTTGGGACCAGAACAAAACCACTTCCTCAAAGGGTGACAGTATGGTTATTTTGGTCCACAGCTGATAATGACTGCCGTGTTCAGACCTTCCCAAATGAAATGCACCAAGGGGGACAGCGCAAATCTGAAACAACCCTGAGAGTCTACAACCATGCTAGCACCTCTGTTACGCTGTACTTAGACACAGCTTTGCTCTGGGCTAAATGCTAACGCCAGTATGCTAACCGGTTCATAATTAAAATGCTTTCAGGCTGATATTTACCAGATAAAACATGTAAACTTGTAAACATGTTCACCATCTCATTATCATCTCTGTTCAGATGTTAACATTTGTTAATTAACACTAAACACAAAGTACAGCTGAGGCTGATGGGACTGTTATTAGTTTTGCAGGTATTTGGTCATAAACCAAAGTGTTTGTATTTGAAATTTTGACGCTAAATGAAAAGCTGAAGGATCATCAAAATTATTACAATTCACCCTGAGGGGGACATGAATGTCTGAGCCAAAAGTTTATGGCAATTCATAAACTATTATTAAATCATATCACTCAAAACCACCTCATTGTGGCACTAGATGACAAGTCAGGGGATCATTTTTATTTCGGAGACGTTGTCTGGGAACCATGACTGTCTCTACTAAATTTCATAGTTATCCATCAGTTAGTTATTGAGATATGTCAGTCTGGACCAAAGTGGTGGATCGACCAATTGGGAACATTACCATCCAAAGCTACTCTGCTAGCATAGCAAAAAAAAAAAGGTCAGCAAAAATATCCATACTTTTTAGTGTAGTTGATAAAAATTGCAAACACACACTGGTATGGTATTTTAAAGGATGATGAAAGGAGTATTTTCTCTCTCATTAACACTCCTGCTAACACATAAAAGGCAGTATAAACCAACCGGTTGAATAACGAGAGGGTAAGACAGTTAATTGAAGTCATGAGCTTTTTCCTGTGACAGCAGTTATTTCTTCTGTAGCTGAGTGAAGACGAGGAATCACAGCGGGGAGGCAGTGATGCAAGCTTCATGTTTGGTATCAGTGAAAAACAGCGATCAAAACAAGACTTGACAACCCAGACCTGATTTGCATAAGTAAGTAAAAGATGACATCATACTGGACGGAGACCACATCAGATTTTTACCTTCATGAAATTTTCAACACTGATGCCTTTTTTGCAGCTTAATTCACAGCAACACCTCATAAGAATTGGCCACATCTATAACTATATCCCTCTGTTGGCCACTGAGCTTCTCCACCAAAGCTGCTATGTGCTCTGTGTTGGAAGTGAGATGTAGGTGTTAAGGGGAAGGAAAATAAAATGTACTTACAGCTAGTAGATTTTGTCTCCAGGTCTATGAGTTCTCACAGTAATAATCTTGAACATTTTCCTGTCTGTTTCGCAGCTCCCATCAGTGATTTATGTAACGCAGCATTGATTCAACTTGTAACTTATGAAAGCTTTTTCCATTTTTGTTAAAAAACACCAAATAAGGGCCAAAATGGGGAAGTGTAAAAGATGCTTTAGGAATCGAAGACTCCCAAACAGGTTTGATTTATGATTTCATTCAGCTTGTTGTCAGTAACTCCAGTACATACTCAACATTATTGATCAGATCGTCATAGAGATTAAATATTCATGCTGTTGTTTGTCTAAAAAGAGTTTACACCAGTGATGTGAAGTTACTGAAAGCAGAGGTTGTTAGCGCCGAGGGCTTGAACATATCTCCCTACAATAACACGCTCATTATTTTCAAATCATTATACAATTTTTACAGAAAAGAAATCATTTGAAGAAACTTTGACATGTGTTACTTTTTCTAACAAAGTGTTCAAAGATCTGCTTCCAAACTTGCGGCAAAACAGCCGATACAAGAGGATTTTATAGGTAATCAGTCAGGCTTCTTATACTATGCTTCAAAAACACTTTTTAATATATTTGCTTTGATCGTTTGTCAGTTGGCACAACAAACTTGACAACTTCTTTAAATGTTAAGTGATGATGTGGAGTTTCAGTTGAGCAGCGGAGAGAAAGAAAGCTGTCCACTTTAATATGGGACATGGTTTAAAATAGTTAAAAATAAATAGTCGGGTTTTTAAACTGCTTTTTTTTATTCATGGTCCTCGCAATCTTAAAAATGCTCTTTTTTGAATGATGCAGAAAGGGGTTTGATTTTCAGTGAACAGCCCCAGTGTTTCGTCTTCATGTGTCACTCTGTCTATTCGTGGCAGGATCCGAGCAGCTTGTCTGATTATTATGTAGCGTTCGGGATGACTGCTGTGGTTTTTGCAGGTCTTTCTGTGACGTCAAAGGCGAGCTGAATGGTGGAAAAATTACTGATTTGGGAGAGAAGTGGTGGAGGTGGGTGGTGGAGGAGGAGGGTGGGGGCAGAGGGGCATTTAGAGAAACTTGGTAGCCTTGGAAACGTCAATAGACTTTGAGAACTTTGATAATATTTTCTTCTTGTGTGGACTTGTGCAGGGAAAATTGGCTGGCGTTCTGTTTACAGCAAGACTTCAGGCATTTTGTCCAGGATGGAAAGCAACACGGGTCAGGAGCCTTGCTCAAAGGCATATCAGAACATTTCAAAGCTGACATTACATGTTTTTTTTGTGTGATTTAATTGTTATAATGTTGGATGTCTATGTTAAACATGGTCAAAAGCTTCAGTCTGCTCTGAAAGCTTCATTTGCAAATGTACTGATTTTCCTGATGATGTCAGATTGTTTGCAGATGCCCACGAACAGCCTTCCTCACTGTAGCCGTTGTTGCTAAGGTCGTTGCTAAGGTGTTAACGTTGTCCACTCGCATATTTCGGATTGGATTCAGGCTCAAACGTGTACTGATGTGTTCGAGAATATGACATTTTGAGTCAAGAACGAGAAAAAGAAGTGAAATCGGACTACCATTGTTTGTTTACGTAGCCTCCCGAGTTGCCGAAGGTCTGTTGACCAATCAGAACCGAGTGGGCTCATCGGGAGGGGGGGGGCCTTAAAGAGACGGGAGCTAAAACGGCCTGTTTCAGACAGAAGCTAAAGGGCCAGAATAAGTTAAATAGGAAGTGTTTTGAACTGTAAATCATGCAAAGACATTCCAGTAGAGCTCCAGATTATAAATATAGACCTGCAAATGTGCTTGATACGTCTTCTGTAAGTAGGAGTTTGAGACAGAAAGAGAGGGAAAGCGAAATAAATTACATGTTTTTATGTTTCATTTTTTTCCAGATCTCACTCCGCTACTTCACATAACGGTTTCAGCTCCATTTAGTTTTACTGGTCCTGGTTGCTTGACGTGCTCTGACAGACAATAAAATGTTGATATGTTTAGAGACACACGCCATATGAATGTTAGTCAGTGTGGACTCTGAGCCGAGTGTTGAAAGAAGTACTCGAATCAATTTACTTAAAAAGGTCCCGCATTTGAAGTGATTTTGCGTATGTGTTTGTGTGTGTGTGTGTGTGTGTTTGTGTGAAATTCATTATCAAGTATAAAGTACTGAAGAATCCTGTCAGCGTGTTAAATTATTGACGGTGCCATGAAAAAAAAAAAAAACCCACCCAAAACTGGAGATATGAAATGAAAATAAAATCCCTGATATTGGAGGCAAGAGGGTGAAAACACGTCTACAATTTTAACTCGTTCGTAAAAAGTTGAGGAAGAAGACAAAGAAAAACTACTTAAAAGAAAAAAGAAACCAGTTAAAAATACTAGTATATTAGATATTTTGTGAATCTATCTCATATCAAATCAGGATAACTATTAACCACAGCGATCAGATAAAGTAGTGAAGCTAAAATGCACATTTCACTCTGAAATGTAACAAAGTAAAAGTAATGAGTCTCTTTAAATACTTGAGCAAGAATTTCAAAACTGCCCTTAAATCTAATATTCCAGTAAATGTCTCAGAGGAGTTTGTGCAGGTACGTGGTCGAGTTTCTCATCACTTTCAAATCTTACACCACAGTCCACTGAGTTCGGGCAGATTTGTGGTCTTCGTGGCAGCTTCAGTAGTAATTAGTGTCCTAATTCAATGTTTTTTTTTGTTTGTGTCGAGGAAACAGGAACAAAAACCTAACAGATCTGATCTTTTGGCTCACACCTAGCAGATGGAGCACTGTGTGGTTTTTTTTTTATGTTTCTCTCCAATGAGAAAGATCACTGCATGCATTCAAGGACGGACGACATTTATTTAGCCAAGAGAAACACGGAGCTTAATGTCTCGAGTAGCCGGTGGTGAAGTCACAAATTTAAAGGAGAATTCAATCACATACACAAAGATGCACATGCATGCCTCGAGCACAGGTTTGAGATAATACATATTTCATCCTTGGTCTCTGACCGAAGCCTTGAGATGTAGATGAATACAGAATTAGGAGGATTTACAAAATGATGACTTTGTATTCTGTAATGAAGGGATGTGATGAGAATTTAAATAGCAATAGCAAACATCCCAGTATGCAACCGATGGCCCCTTTTACACTGCATCATTTCGGGCTCTCTGACATGAAAGATGACAATTGAGAGAGAATTGTAGTGAACTCTTTGGCTGTCGATGGTAGATTACACTGTGAGACACTGACTGAAGAGTTTTGGTGACTAAAGACAGCCTGCAGCAAAAATCAGTTAGAATTATAACGATGTGACGGCTGCTACGACTCACGTCTACAAAACAACCGAGATGACATGACTCAGATGTACTGTCCGGCCTGACATTTCATAAGTGCAGTTTTTTTTGAGTTTATGTAAAAAAACAAAATTGTTCTCCTTAATGTGTCCATGGCACGTTTGCGTGACTTGGCTGCATTTTCAAAAGCCAATGATGTGCCTCTGCTCTCATATGCTCTTGTCTATTTATATCATAGCATTATGATTCACTGAGTATTCAGTGCATGATCTGACATCCTGACTCAGATTGTGACCAAGATTTTAATATAGCTATAAACTTACACAGTCATTGATGTTGCACAGTCTAAAGGCGTCTTTAGTCTGTCATCAAGTTTTCAGAGATTTTTTTTTTCCCACACTTTTTCCACATTTTGATGCTAAACATGAATCAGTTAAGCTAACACAGGTAATTTCCATGTACACTGAGTGAGCACTGAGCTACCGAAAAACACATCGGTTGATATGACATTCTTACCTCAGAGGTCGAGGTTGCATCTAGCATGATCTAAACTAAATATGCAAATAGACTTCAACATACTAACTATCGGTGCACCAACAATGAGTTTTTACAAGAGGAGAAGAAGACTGTAAGCCAATAAAAACAGTGCAGGTTTCAAAACAGTAAAAGAAAAAAGCTTTGCAATCATTTTATGAGGTAGGAAATGTATTAAACATGTTACACCTTGAATATATTTTAGTAAAAAAAACAAACATCAGAAGTAAACAAAACCATGTCTGTTTGAAATGAAAAATTCACAGGGTGCCTTTAATCTAATGACTGGTGGAATTAAATGCATGGTCAATCATCCTGACGGCCTGTCAAAATCAGACTTCATCTAAGTATTGTGTTGTTTATCAGGAAAGGCGTCTTCTCTATTAAACCTGAATTATTTTGGGCTCGACTTAAAAGAAACCAAAAACATTTTATTGGGAATGTTAAGAAGGGTCAACTAAGTCTTCTTCTAACACCTAAAACAAATTATTTAAAAGATATTGTTCCATGCAGAGTTTCCTCAAACTGGAACCTTTTACCAAAGAACATCAAACACATTTATAATCCAAAAAGTTTCAATTATTGGATTATTTTACAGAAAAGTTTAATTTAATTATTTTACATTGACTATGTTATTCATTCTTTTAATTTAATTTTATTTATATTCTTCCATCTGTTCTTTAATATAATGTTGATGTACAGTATACATGTTTATATGTACCACTAACAGGCCCGAGGAAGATGAGCATAAGCGAAATCTAATCGGGATCCTCGCTCGTCTGACTTGAGTTTAAACTGTATGAACGCAACTTCCTCCATATTTCCCCCCCTGGCTGGATCAAGGATTGAAACCAGCAACGTTTCACTTGAGTGTCCAATTCTGAAACCATAAGCTGCTGCATCTCCCCTTTCGCTGCCAGAGGACTGACACACTGCTGATTTACCTGGGTGGAAATTTGTTTGTGTGGCCAGTTATGGAAGCACTCTGACTCATTAATCATTCATCGGGCAGAGGGGCGTCTGTGGAGAGCTGATTCTTGGCATTTAGACGAGAGGGAGACTACAGTAAACACATTTTCTGAGTGCTGCTCTGTGGTCCACATATAATCAATTCTCCTGTTATTGCGTTTCACTCGCTGTGGGGCGATAGGGCGAAAGGATATGATAGGACTTGCCAATAATAAATTTCTATCAGCGAGAAAGCACCAGGGGGGTACTGGAAAGTGTCAAGCTAGTCTGAGCCACGTTTCCAATAACAAACAGCCCTCTTGTGAGAAGTCAACAATGCCCCAAGGTGAGACGCGTGCTATTTGTCACTCCGGATGCATGACAATTGCGTTTCATCAATGCAAAATATGTGCTATCCACCCACAGGGGGAACATCTGAAATGAAAGTGCCTGAGAGGGAAATACAGAAGTCATTAAGTATTCTCAAAGCCCATTGCGTTCTCTCAGCTCTGCAGGAACTGGGGATATCCGTGTCGAAGCAGACGGCAGTAAAAAAAAAAAAAAAAAAGGGTGCAGTCACATTGCTACTAGTTTGGGAGGTTTATAAGGGAAAGACACAGATTTAGAGATGCACTGGAATATAGGGGGGGAGAAGATGTGTTGGTCTCCATGGCGACGAGTGTAATGGAAACATCAGTGCGAGCTCAGTGGCAGAGTGGCAAAGAGTGGTGAGACGCCCAGAATCTTTGTGACTCTGGAGCAATACCGCTCGCTGTAAAAACATCCCACAGCTCAGTTCCACAAAGAGAGAGAGAGAGAGAGAGAGAGACAGGAAAAGGTGTCGGAGCACACAAAGCTCTCCTCTAAAGCTTTCTTTTTCCAAGAGATGATGATTCCTTCCATTAGAGCAGTCATCCACCCAAAACCCCACAGAAACTATGTCTGCTCCCCGACCACTTAAATCACTAAAATCATAAAAATTAACACCACCGCTGCGATAGCACGACAACATAAGAGACACTGTGGATTTCTGTCATTGGAAGCTGTATTAATAAATGATCTAATATCAGATTATCATATTTATTTATTTTTTGTCTTACTTGAAACTTTACTGTGTCATGAAGAACATTTTAGCTCAAATGAATCCTCTCCCCTCACGTCATATTAATACTCACATTCCTCGAGACACCGTCTGAGGAGGCGGAGTTGCAGCCATTTTCAACTCAAGCTAATAATCAACCCTAGACCTGAAACTTAATTATAACTCATTTGAAAGCTTTGTTCTTGTTCACTCAACCTGGAGAACATTACAGCTAGTTCTATTTGTCATAGTGTACCGTCCTCCTGGCCCGTTTTTCATCAAAATGAGCCCTTAATACAGATGGAGTAATTATAGTAGGTGACTTTAATATTCATGTGTACGTTGATAATGATTGGCTTCCCTCAGAGTGCAAATAAACCCCCTCTCTGTTTCAACTACACCCTTGACCTGGTTCTGACTCATGGCATTGAAATTGAACATTTAATAGTTTTTTTCCACAAAATCCCATTTTATCAGACCATTACTTAATAACCTTTGAATTCCTATTACTAGACTACACACCATTAGACAAAAATATCTTCACCAGATGTTTGTCTGATAGTGTTGTGGCTAAATTTAAGGAAGCGATTCTGTCAGCTTTGAATTCAATGTCATGTCTCAATACAACAGAGAGGACTCTTATGCTAACTTTAGTCCCTCTGAAACAGATCATCTTGTTGATAGTGCCACAGGCTCACTGTAAACGACACTCGATTTCATTGCCCCCTTTTAAAAAGAAGATAATAAAATATAAATAAAATGGTTGATAATAATAATAATAAAACAGTTAGCTCCATGGTATAACTCCCAGCAAACACTGCAAAAATTCTCTAATTCTCTATAAACCTCTTTGACCCAATCCCAACTGGGCTGCTTAAGGAAGTCTTACCCTTCGTAAGTGCTTCTGGACTGTCGGACTTCCCATGATGCACTGAGCTCCTCTCTCCTTCCTCCCCCTCTCCATCTGCACACATTTATACACCATTAATTTAATGCATGTTACTAACTTGGCCTCCTCCCCATGCAGTTCTCATCTCAAAGGTTTCTATGGATCATAGTCATCAACCACCTGGTTATGGATTGCGGGTTTCTGTGGATCGTGGTTGTGGACCGCTTGTTGCTGTTGTCCTGCTTGACACACATGCTTGCTATTAATATTATTATTATTATCATTAGTCATATTTCTATTATTATTATTGTTGTTGCTGTGCTTCTTTGTGCCTCTTCTCCCCTCTCCTACTCCTCCCTCTTTCTCTCTCAACCCAAACGGTCGAGGCAGATGGCCGCCAACCTAGAGCCTGTTTCTGTTCAAGGTTTCTTCCAGTTAAAGGGGAGATTTTACTTGTCACTGTTTCCAAGTGCTTGGTCATGGGGGGGCATGCTGGGTCTAGACCTACTCTGTGTGAAAAGTGCCATGAGATAACTTTTTATTGATTTGACTAGATGTGATAATTAATGAAAGCAGAGCTCGGTTCACACTCGCACACACGCAGCTGAACATGTCACATTTCGGATTGTCTGCTTCCTTGGAAGTGTGAGAGAAAGTGAGGACTCGTAATTATTGTGAACAGCATGACAAGTCAAGTGAGCAAAAGTAGAAATATATATTCAATATGTGAAAAACTAAGCTAAATACACTTAGTTATGTCAAAAGCTTCTTATGGAGAAGACAGTAATTTGACATGAATTGGATGATTTGAGTTTTGCAGAGAATTTTCGTCACCTAAATTCCAACTTGGGTGCTTTTTCAGTAGCTCTGACCATTGCTTTCATCAGATAACATTGTACTTCACCAAGTAATTTCTGTGATCTGGAAACACGGCGACATCATTATACAAGACAGTCCAGCAGGGCAAAGAACAGGCCAGAAAAGCTGCAAACTAGCAGTTTATCCAGATTATCCAAAACACCTAATTTGAAGGTAAAACTAAAAGTGATTATTACACTACACTACAGAAACTACTACAGCTGGTCTGTTAAGCGATAGATGTTTGGATGATAATTTTAATGTTCGTTTTTAGAAAATGAGGCTAGTTTGTTTCTTTAGAGTCTGTCTGACTTTCTTGCCCTGTCAGATTTGTGTTTAGTGACGTCTCAAATGTTCCTAGATCTCATAAATATACTTGTTGAGTTATTATCACCAATATGAATGATCTGCAAAACTATAAAATTAAGATGTAAATTGTAAAAAATCTTAATTATCCTTTAAATCTGTGATGGCCACTGGTCTCATCTGTGTTTAGCCTTAGGATTTATCTGTCTGCCCTGTTTCTGCAGGTGTTCGTTAGGGCGACTGGCGACCCCTGAGGACCTGACGCTGTGTCCGGGTTATTAACACTGGGCTGCAGCTGAGGCAGTGCACTTTCACTCTCCTCTGACTGCTTGTTGCTGCTGACTGCAGCTCTCTGCTCTCCTCTACAGTTACCCATTTTGGTTTGGTTTAGTGATGTTGCCTTAGTTTGATTATACTTATTATTATACACTCATACACACACACACTATCCATTCATGCATCACGCACCTCACATGGATTTCACTTATGTCCACATCTCATATTGTAAATATTTAGTTTTCTATTTAATTTGACTTATCAAACTTATCTTTTGTTAACCCTTAAACATGATGCGTCTCCTCTTTGTTGCGGCCATTTGAACCAGATCATAATAATTGGGGGCTCGTCCATTAAGGTTATTTTGGTGAAAAAGTTTGTTTTGTGCCTTGCCAGTTGGGAGCGTGGTGTGATTGTGCAGCTGATGAGGTGATTTGGTCCAGCTGTGTGCTTTGTTGCCAGAGCTACTCTGGTCTTTGGTTTTGATTTGGTTTAGCTATGGTTTTCTGGTTTTTGGGAGATATATTGTGTTTTTCTGCATGAAGCGTTTGGTTCCGACCCGATGTGTGCTGTTCAGAGGGTGTGTGTTACTGTCCTGATACAAGGTATACAGAGTTTTCCTCGTTAGGCTGCAGTGGCGTTTCCATTTTGGGTTGTATCGGTTTGTTTTGAGGGTTTTTTTTTTGTAGTGTTGTGGGGACGTGGATAGTATCGGCTGTTTTCGGACAGCTGTCTTGGGGGCCCATCTGCGTGATCTTGTGGGGTTGAGTGCTTGCAGGTCCCTTTACGAATCTGCTGGTTTTTATTGTGTAAATACCTGCCGCAAACCACATGAAGACTAGGTTGAGTTGTTGGTAAAATGGTTAGGTAGTTAGGGGGTAATTCTTTGCTTGGGGGTTGTCATTTGCCCAAGTGCATGTCTGGTAGTGAATACCTTACTGTCTGTATCTGTTTTTGTGGTTAAGACTTCCTTGACAGGGTTTTTTTGAGGCACATATGTTGCTGTTTGTGAATGTCTGTAAAAAGGAACAGCTAACCATTATGGCATTATTGTAAGGACGAGATTAGAAATGAGGTTTTGTCGTCTGTGTTTGAATGAGAGATATTACATAACAGTGAATTTTGTCCAGCTGCAGTAGAGCCAGCATCTGTGCCGGTGTTAGAGACAGTTACAGTTAGTTACAGAGACATATGGACAGTTGTTGGAGATCCTGAGGTTCCTGCTGTGTGTTTGGACGGCGAGAGGGAACTAAAATCTCCTGATCCTGATGTTAGTGTCACATACGGTAGGATAACAAAGTCTCACTTAACGCCGCTGCTGGCCAGGATATGTCTGCCACCTGTTGTTAAAGCCTCAGGTCCTCCAGTTGTTGGCCAAACTTTTGTTCCAGCTGAGGTTGATGACCTCTGGTGTCATCTGTGTTTGGCCTGGGGATTTACCTGTCTTTCTGTTCCTGCAGATGCTTGTTAGGGCGGCTGGCGACCCCTGAGGGCCCGACACTGTGTCCAGGTTATTAACACTGAGCTGCAGCTGAGGCAGTGCTCTCTCACTCTCCTCTGGCTGCTTGTTGCTGCTGCTGATGACTGCAGCTCTCTGCTCTCCTCTACAGTTACCCATTTAGTTTGGTTTAGTGATGTTGCCTTAGTTTGATTATACTTATTATTATACACCCACGCACACACACACACACACTATCCATTCATGCATCACACATCCCACACTGATTTCACTGATCTTCACACTCCATACTGTAAATATTTAGTTCGCTATTTAATTTGTTTAATAAAATCATCTCTTGTTAACCATTAAACATGCTCCTTTTTGTTGTGGCCACCTGAACCAGGTCATAACAAATCTAATGTTCACCAAAGTCGCTTTGTTTGTGTAACCTTAGCTACTGTACTCATTACATTTTAGTTGATATTTATTAAGGTTAACTTACTAATTCATGTTTTGTTAATGGGCTGTATAATATATATTATGCTAAATAATATATTTTTAGTAGAAATAATTCCACTGTAATCCAGTAGCTATTATTTCATTATCTCTTAAAGCACTTTAACTAATATTATTTGTGTGTAAACAGGAAGTAGATTAGCTCTTTTGAAAACATCTCAACACCTGAGCTCCTTTACCTTCTTAGCACTTTGTTGATTGTTGCGCTACTTTTTTGTTGTTTGTGGTATTTTTTTATGCACTTGTTTACTTCCAGTTGTTTCTTACTTTAATTAAAAACAACAAGTCTAGTGTCTTTTCTCATTGCACTTGTTCCAGAGGGCTGTACTGTGAAGCAGGATTCGGGGTTAATGAGGTAACTGGTTTAACTGGGGTTTTCAGGGTTCACTTCTTAACAGGGTTCATCACCATAGTAACTGATGAACAGCTAACCTGCTCCGGAGCAGTTTAACTTCAGAGGATCGGATCATAACCTGTCAACTCTCTGACCACTGACCAATCAGATCACTGGAAAAAAAGAGCACTATATATTTTTACAGTTCAGTAGAAATATTTTATCGTTCAAGGCTTTTTTATTTCCACTGTGGTTTTAAAAAACAGAGCTTCTAACTAACGGACAGATTGTTTACGACACTAAACACATAATGATGATTTTAGCTGCATTTTAATTGTACAAAGTCGATTTTTATCCCCGGAGTGACAGCTGACAGTGTGGATGATTTTACACTCTGAATCCATCACTGCAGCTCAGAATAACATGAGACAACTGTGTGATGATAATTGGAAATAAACACGAAAAATAACCCACACACTGTTAATTGGCTCCCATGATTATAAATGCAATATTTCTGTCAGATAGACCTCGTCAGTCATTAACTGCTTTTCCACTCTTTGCTTCAGCAGCAGAAACAGTCTGGCATTACTTTTAGGTGTTTTTTTTATGCGACATGTTCAGAATGGTTTCTTCATCATCCAAGTACATAGCAGAAAACACTCACTCTATACTTAATTATAAAAATACCTACATGTATTTTAAGCCTTAGTATTTTTTAATATGCAGAAATTATTTCTTGTGTTTCTGCATCTTCTGATTACAGGCTTGTTTACGTTTCACTTTGTTGAATAAGTTTCCTGCAGGTACTTTGTATCACCATTTCATATCATATCATATGAAATACTATTCATAATACCACTCATATAATAATTTTTAGGGAATTTTCCTCTTTTGAGGTTATAAATTGGGTTACATGGGGTCAAGCTTGCCTTTGAGGTCACACTGTAATTCTTAATCAGAGATTAAGATATCTTCTCCTTGAGACTTCAGCTGTCTGTGATGTTTGGGGAAGGCTGAAACCTCTCTGATAGAGCGTATATCAGCATTGCCATGGTTACCAAGGTCAGAGGAGGCTTTCCCTAAACAACACAGATGGGTGGATGACACAGTCAGACACTCAAAACAAAACTGCTGAAATTACAAGCAACGTGATTTAAACTGTGATGGGTAAAGTGCAGTTCTTTGTTTAGAAACTAGTAAAGCAATCAGACCAATTTTTCATATTTTAAGCCAATAAAGACTCGGACTCGGACCCTCAGAGGACAGAACGGAAAGAGTCAGCATCGGAGCAGAAAACTCTGGCGTTTACTGTTTTTTGGTTCTCCTCTTGGCCGACGTGATTCAATAAACACTTACAGTATTAAGACATCAAAAGTCTTGTTCATGGTTCTGATAGTGCTGCACTCGTAGCTGGATAGGAAACCCTGGAGTTCACTGAGCTAGTTGATAACTGGCATTGTAGTACTGGTTATCTGGACAGCCTATGTTAAGCTCAGTGAAGCCAGATAAGGAAAAGATATCCTGGTTATGTTGAAATAACTTTGTAGTGCAGGCCTCAGGTCAGCTACTTGAGAATTTGTACCAGGGCACTTTTGAGTCACTGATCCTCTGATGCTTGATTGTCTCGCCTCGCTTTTGTAAGTCGCGCCGGATAAAAACATCTGCCAAATGATAAAATGTTACCGTGAAATGTTCTTCATGTCCCCTAACCTCAGAGTAATTCAAGAGCCGTTCCTGTTTTGAGTGTACGGTGCAAAAGGAGTCAGACTTTCCATGTTGTTGTTGATTAATGAAGACTTTCAAAGATAAATTTGCTCGCTTAGTACCCACAACCCAGAGTGACTGGAGAATACTATCAAGAAATAAGGGATACACTTGTCTAAACTTAACAGGTAGTAAAACAAACTTTACATGAGACCATCCAAAAAAAGGAAAAATTGGATGAAGTGATTGCTGAAGTGATAACTTTACTGGATTGTAAGATCCTGTGTCATAGTCTTAATAAACTACTGTGCAGTATCGTACTCTGGTATCTGATAAAACTTAAAATCTGATAAAAACGTAAAACATATTTGTACTGTAAATCGTATTTCATCTTCTCCGCGCGACCTGTAGCAACACACCCGTATCAACGGAGCTCCTTGCTTTTCCAATCCAGTGCTAATCACTGTCTCATTTTACAATACCGTCTTTGTTAGTTTCATATCAATATGTAGCCTGCGTTTCAGAGTTCATGTTCATTTCACTGTGCTGTTCATCCATCTTTCATTTGACACACGGTCATAATTTTGGTTATGAGAAACACGGGTGTAAATTTGGCAGCAGCGAGGCTTTTCTTACTCTCTGAATGTTTCCTGTCATCGCTGTCAGCTCATACTGATATCAGATATTTATTACATCCACGCAGAGATGTGAACAGTGATCCAAAAAATCAGATAGGAGCAGTAATTTGGAACCGAGCCCGAGAGCCTTGTGTTGTGAATGTAGCCGGAGAGTGCGGAGCAACAAAACCATCATTACTCAGCTGCCTGCCAACAGCGTACAAGGGAAGCTGCTACTATAAGATGAACATAATAGGATGCTAATAAATCCTCATTGGGATCACTGGGAGTTCAAAATGATGTTTCCCAGAATGCTCATCAATCAGACAAGCAGGAGGCTGACTTGCTTTTGGAAGGCGTCCTGTTTCGGCACGGTTTTTGCTTCGTCTAGCGAACAACCGACCATCATGTTATTCTCTAATATCTCCGTTTGATGTAAATAATCCTCATTTGATGACTACTGCTATACAATCTTTTACCGTTTGAGTTACTGACAGTGCTTCTTGCTTTTCTCCTGTTTGTTGTGCTGAGACACTTACACGTTTACTTAAAAACATATAAAACATATAAATCAGTTTAAACCCTGGAACAAATGGGATTAAAGATGGATGGAGGGCTGAAAGCTTGTAAGTCTGGAACTGAATGATCAAACTTGTGTGTTTACAGGAAGAAACCTGAACGTTCAAACTTAAAGATACCCTCTGGATATGTTTTAGATGTGTATAAAATACCCTACTTTGTGTTTTTCCCACAAAATATGACTCAGTTATCTTGTTAAAATCCTTAAAATTACACCTTCTACTTCTCCATCATTAAAAATTCCATAATCTTTAAATATGTTTTTATTTCAGATGTTGAACTGTTGGACATAAGATGTCTCCGACTTCACTGTAAAGTTTATTCTCATTGTTTGTGCACTGGAGGCTTCAGGTTTCCACATCACACTTGCATAAGATGAATACTGGACCAGGATTGACTTGCAAATTAGTTGTGATGTCATAAATCATGCTCATAGACCCGCTCCTTAAAACTGGATTTTCAACGAGCGCAGAGAAAAATTTCCACTTTCAGCAGCTGAATGTGAAAACAGACTTCAAGTGTCAAACACAGTGAAGCTCAAACATCCAACTGTAGCACCAAGAAGAAAAACATATATTTTTTAGTGGAGGGGGACTTCAAACAATATTAAGACTACAGCTAAGCTAGCAGGTCTGTGAAGCTGTACTTTGAGCTGAATGCTAATGTCACCATGCTAACATGAAAAAGCTAAAAAAAAAAAAATCAGTGGCATATCCAGGACATTTTGACAGGGGAAGCCAAGATGGGACACAGAGCTAGTGTGGGGTGAACCTTTATGAATGGCAGGTGATCGAAATGTGTAAATACAGATGTTCATTGCGTTGCTTAGGCACAGACATGTAAGCATCCACTATAATATTTGTGCTCAAGGCCAGTTTGATAAATTAAAGATGCCATGCTGACCTCCCACAACAATTACATTTAATATTACAACCTAGAACACCACTAACATGCAGCTGCCTTCTTCTATTAAGTTTTCTATTCCAGGCACTTTACATTTTCCATTTCCACCTATCACAGTCTACGGGAAGCCGTGGTTATTTCAACATGTCTATTTTCAGTCAGTAATTCTGTTCAGGATAGGCTACACATTTTCTAAGAGCCATTTCCGTGTAGTGGAGTAAATATATGTCACATTTTACAGGTTCAGAATGAAACTCTGGGTCCAAACTATTTATTCACGTATTTTTTAAACAACATATTTAAAACAGTTGTCAGCAATGTTATTCATATAATTTTGGCGTTAGTTCATCTTGCATCAGCGCTAATATCTCATAAACATGCCATACACACTGCTACACACATCTACATGTATAAACTACATATTTTCTACACAATACAAAAAAAATATGGATCACACACAATCATAAACATATTTTGTCATCTGTCATTATGTTCCATAGAAGTCACTTACTCAGTTTAACTAATTGAAAACATCACATTAAGCCTT
This sequence comes from Euthynnus affinis, assembly GCA_029490765.1. Classification (NCBI taxonomy): domain Eukaryota; kingdom Metazoa; phylum Chordata; class Actinopteri; order Scombriformes; family Scombridae; genus Euthynnus; species Euthynnus affinis. Next base: position 8,395,279 of record CM055844.1, on the reverse strand, counting down.
TAACTGTGTTTACTGAATGACCTTGACAGTCTCCGGCAATGTCTGGGAAGTACAATAAACCTTTCCAGCCTACATCTCTACAGGCCCGCAGGTTTAACTACCTGTATCCTAGCAATGATCTCTTAAACACTCTGAACACAAATCATCACCAAAGTGGCCGATAATGCCGTCTATTAACACACATTAGACTGTGAATTACATATGCTAATTGCTAATCGCTAATGCTTCCAGCACATACACACGTCCGGGCCCCACTTGTACATTCAAATTCACATTGTATGTGACTTCAAATCAATGTCCACAACACTTACGGGAGTTTACTCTATTTTGTCACCATAACAGTTGCGTTATACTTTTCTTACCGGTGCAAAATCTATTTAAAACCGTTAGCAATGTTATTCATATCATTGTGGTGTTAGCTCAGCTTGTGACTGGAGTCCTGAGTCCTGATGGCCATCACATACTTTAGTCAGCTGACTACAGATCAGCTCTCATGGTTTCAGTCTAAACATTACTATCGTAGAAAGAAATGGGGAAACTGGCCCTATATCAGCTAATCAGCTGTCACCATTGATTAACCAGCGTTTGTTCGTTCCACCTAATTGTATTGATGAACTTCATCAATGACCTATCAGATCTGGGGTGGCCACAGGGACCACTAACATCACCACTGGCTAAAACAGTTTATGTTTAGCGGGTATAATGTTAACCGTATTGGTTTGGCGAGTTAGCATGCTAGCATTTGCTAATTAAGCACAAATTACAGTTGATTCTGACAAGAGTGTCATTAGTTTTGTAGGTATTTGGGCGTAAAACAAAAATGTTGGACAAGCTGAACTACGTGATGGTGGACATAAAGAACAAGTCAAAGAATCACCAGGATTCATTGATTAGGCACCATCAATATTTGCTCCAAGTCTCATGAACCTCCATTTGATAGTTGCTGAGATATTTCAGTCTGGATCAGAGTGGTGGAAAACCTACTGATGGACATTTCCATCCATGAAGCCATTATCACTAGCATGGTTAAAGTGTGTACAGGTACACACTTAAATATACAAATTAACAAAACTAGGATCTACAAAACTATTTTCAACTTTTTCCATATTCCATATTAATGCGATTCATTTTTTTGTAATTCTTCCCTGTTTTATCCTTTCAATCTCATCGTGCTGACATGAAAATCACCCAAAAACTCAGATAATATATCGGATATGTGCGTAAGACGCCACAAATTTGACAACATGAGCCTCTCACATGTGTGAAAATGCCATGTAGACTTTTGATCTTTTTTTTTTTTTGACAGAAATGGACTGAGTTGAATTGGATTAGGCTGGATTGAATTGGATTAGACAAAATTAGATTGAATAGGATTTGAAGAATTATGACTTAAGCCCAAAGAAAAAAAAATTAGATTTTATCTCAGAGGATAAAATGAAAAAACCCTCCATTGTTTCTACTTTGGTCCTCAAAGACAAAAATAACTTGACACGCTACACTAAACACAACACCATGAAAAGATCACACAAGGCAGCAGCTAAATTATCTTTTTTTTTTTTTTTTTCACTGCTCTGTTTTTAAATGGATAGCTGCATAATGAAATATACCAAAGATTAAATGATACAGCGCCAGTATAGAGGTGGTATTTTAATATCTGGTGTGTAATATATTATTGTACATTAACATTGCACCAACCTTTTTAGTGGCACATTTTAATTTGTGCAGCTTATTGCATTATCTGTCAGTTAATGCATTAGTAGCTGCTTTAAGCCTTCCTGTTACAAAAACAAAATGTAAGTTATTCCATTACAGGATTTCATCTACATTAAAAAGGCATTTTTTTTCTGGATGGGATTTTGTTGTGGTGTTCTTAAAAGGATTAGCTGAGGACAGCGCTCCGTCTCATAGTTCATCTTTTAGCCTTTTAAAGTGGAGCTACAGAAGTGCTGGGAGAACGCATTTTTCATTTTGTTTGTCAAGTTTCTCTCTTGGCTGAGAGCAGCAGTAGCAGCAGCGGCAGCTCGCTCCGTGACTGTTTTTCTTTACAGAGAAGCTGTTTTGATGAGAAGAGAATGTGACACTACTGAAGGACCTCCACAGCAACCCTCGCTTTATCAATTAAGATTTTTAAGCTATCTGAAGTCGCTCTCATTTCCAATCTGAAGCCTCCATGCCTGCCTGGAAGAATAATGAGAGGGCCGGCTCTGCCAGAGGTTTACTCTGACTACTACCATAACAATTCACTGCAGGAAGTGTAAACCATCTTCCCTCTGCTCACTGGATCAATTCTAATTTTGTTCCTGAAGTCAATACTCCGCTCATATCCCTCTTTTTCTTCAGCTGCCTTATTTATCGGACCTTTGCGTGCATGTAGAAGGTTAAATCAAATCTCATTTTCAGACTGAGATCATAATGTATGATGTACACGGTCTCGTAAAAGCAGTTTTGCACTTCCGCTCTAGGATTTAAGATGACACCTTTCTTGGTCGGAGACACTGTTGTGATGAACTCGTCTATTCCACTGTGATACTATTTCTTTCATATTTATTGGTCCATTAACAGACACTCAGATTGGCCTCCTTTTAAGAGTACTTTGACAAACCCTGCAGTAAATATACACAGAGGGACTGTGGAAGAAGGGAACCTGAAGTCTCAAGTCTATATTTGCAAAGCCCAGTCAAACACGCCCAGTGAATATTTCTGCTGCACCTAAACAAACCCTTTTTTTTTTTTTTTTTTGAAAACGTTAGTCAGCAATCTACTAACAAGTGATCGTCATGTCTCTAAAATTCTGGACGTGATCTGGAACAAACCTGTGGAAAACACATTGAGAAACTGTTGTGCATAAATTAATAATAATAATTTAGAAAAAGAGAGCAACTCTATCAGAAGTGGAGTTGAGAACCGGTCCAAAATAAACCCGAGGATAATCAAACCAAATGTGAAATGCGGTTGACCCCAACAGGTGCAGACGGAGAGACGGAACAGCAACACTGGCAGCAGCACGATGCTCCAACAATTAACAAGGAGCCACGATCGAACAGGCGATCCAGCTCAATCCAGCTTCCAAAAACACATTATGAGTCACATTTCCTGAGAGGGGTGAAGCACGTGCAGAGGTTCGTGCTATCAGAGAGATCTAACTCTCTGCAAGAAAGTTGATTTCACAGAATGTCAAACTAGTCCTTTAAATTTTGTGATTTCACTCCGTTTACTGGAAATGTCAACATAAAATACTTATTTCTGATTACTGGTGACCACTGAGAAAGGCAGCGCTATTTAAACTACCCCAGTGACAGCAGGTTAACATTTTAAACACAGTGGTGAGCCAATTGTAGGACAGATCTAATTGGGAATGTAGCAACTAGTGACACGATTATAGCAAAATAATGTAATAACTGGTCTCTAAATGTGCAGGAAACAGGCAAAAAAAACCTCACTGATGAATCATTTACATTCATACTGTTAGTATGATGAGGCTTTTTATTGTTATACACTTATTTCTTTATGAGACAATAATAAAGAGATAAATGTATTATCACACCACATTATATATTATTGTCAGGTTGTTTTACATTTTCTGATTGATATTACGTTCAAAATAGTTGCTATAAAGTACCAACGATGGACAGTAAGCTGTTTATACAGTCACGTGTGACACTTCAACATTTTCAAGGTTTTCTTTTTACATCTTGGCTTAAAGACAACTGGATCCGCACCAATGCATCTGGCACAAGATGAATATTTTTTTTTTTAAAACAATTCCCATCATAATCACTTTAAAGTCTACAGAGAGTTTCAAGTTGTTCCAAGAATAAGTCGAGCCTCAGACTCTCTGTGCCGGTAGAATATAACTCTCGGACGGTTTTTGTCGCATGTAGCCGCCATCTGCAATAATCAAAAGGTTTTTGTCAGGAAACTATAAAACCGGGTCCCTCCAAAGGCGGAGAACGTCTGGCGTGCCTGCCACCTTCAGGCGAGACAGGCTCAGCTTATTAAGACTTGAGGAGTTGTGTATTGTATGTAGCTGCCTTTTGGGACATTTTAAGCAGCGCGGCGCCTCAATTCGCATCATCATACACACCGTAACTCAAAGAGATGTTGAACAAAGCATAAAAAGAAAAGAAAAAAAAACAGTTACGGATCCTACAGTCCCTGTCAGTTTAAGAGGAATCTGCTTTATGTTATGTATGGCTGCTAAAGCTGACAGAAGAAAACTGTCTGCAGCTGTAAGTGTTTTTGAAACTACTGTGCTGTGCTTGTCCTATTCGCTTTTATGTTTTGCCTTTTTTTTGTACAGTTTTGTTGAGTGCTTGGTATGCTAGCAATGGGGTAATAGGAGATCTGTGCTTATTCTGTCCACTTTCAAATGCTGCTGGAAGAGATGTCACCACAATAAGACTCTCAAGGGCAAAATATAAAAGAAAAACAGCCGCCTAGATTACAAAGTGGGGTCTGGAATAAAGCAAATCGTTTCACGTCTTTACTATACACCGACTGAGAAAGAATTCAATTTGTCCAAATGATGCCTCACGCAAGAACATTTTCTTACTCTTCTCCTAAGAATACATATTGTGCATCACTCACTTCAGTATGATATTTAAACTCCAAATTCGTTCAGATTAAGACAGAACTCCAAATCAAACAAGTGTTTCACCCTTTGCGAATATCCGCTCACGACTTGTAGGACGGGTCTGGACCTCTACGCTCTCACCTCTCATTTGTAATAAAGAGAAAATTTTAAGTACGAGAAAAATTGCTGAAAGCCACAAAGTTTCTTAAACCACTCGTATGTGCCTCTTGAGAATGAATCTATTGGTATGAGTGGTTCCTGCATGAGACCAATTGGGTCCTAAAGTTGCTTGAAACTTTATAATGAAATCCAAACTGTCTCCGGAGAGCAATAACTTCACTTTCGACCTTTTCTCACCCTCATCTCTTTAGGTATAAAGCATCACACACTGTCTGGGAAGGTAAACATGAGTGATGCTGTGTGCAGTTTACTGACAGCTATATCTGTGCACTAAACAGCTAAATCCTCAGAACAACACAGCCCTTGAAAGCTGTGTGTTCTTTGTTAGACCTGAAGGCCAGATGAAGTGGTCTAGTCTCAGAGACAGCTAAACTAAAGGTGCATTCAGGCGCTCTTTATAGGCTTGTAACGTCATACATCTACAGATTTATTACCAGGAGATGTCAATCAAGAAACTGAAGTAATAAATTAATGCCTCCCACTGTTAGACAGTGTGCCAGGTTAGCAAGTGTAAATATAACCATATAACTTATATCTTTTCTGCAACTTCCTGTCATGAACAACATATTGAAGCTGCAGTTAACGGTTTCTTTTCACTCTGCAGTGGCTCTTTTAATGATATGATTCATTTACTGGAGATTCTTATCTGAATAACATTTAAACATCACATGTTTCCCGACAAGTTGATGAGGACCACGTGAATCCAGCAGCTGACCAGTGCGCAATAGATTGTGAGATACTGAGGGACGGTTGTGCTTTGGATGCAGCTCCTGATTTGGGTTTTTTTTTTTGCTGCTATTTAGGGGAGCAGAAATACATTTTGACACCGTGGGACGCACTGCTACCCGTTGCCTGTAGTGTCATGTGATCAAAGGAAGCACTGCACTCTCAAATGCAGCCCTCACTCAGCTGTGCTCGCTTTTTTCCCTCCTATTCCACAAGTGAAAACAAACTACACACTAAAATAGTTTATCGTGGAGTCCCCGAGGGGCCACGGAGAAAAAAAATAAACTAATTTGTGTTCTCGATTTAACTATTTCGCCCGTTCCCCTCTTGCAGAAGGCCCCCGACACATTAAGTCAGTCGGTAGTTTGAAGAAAGCGACGACGAAGACGCTTCTCCTCAGTTACTGATCCAAACTGGATCCGAGGCCGCCAGGAAGTGATTCCCAACCGTTGATGAATTAAGAGAATATAGGAAACATATTCTACGGGATATTATTAAGGATAACACAGTCTTGTGCTTATAGCCACATATCTTGGTCCAAAATTACAGTAAGACCATATTAAATCCCAGCGATCAATCATGAGGGTGAACGCCAGACACAGAAAGAAGGGCATGAGGGTGAATTGTTCAATCAAGAGCACAAATTACTAAATTGAGAGTGTTTAATTACTTAATTGAGAGCACATATGACTTGTTTTCTTTCTCCATGAGGCTTGTAGAACTAATATTAATACATTAAACTAATATAACTGATATTTCCGCTTGTTTACGGTTTAACTGCCACTTTTTTCAATGATGCTCTCTTTTAATTTGTTTTTATAGATCATTCAACTTTTTTGTCTCATTACTACAACTACCGGTATGCGCTAAACTCCGCCTACACTAGAAATGAACAGTAAGCAGGGAAATCACACCCATGGTGTACTGCTCAGTATTCCTTTTGGAAAACATAAGGGTGATGACACTGTACCATAACCGCAGAAGGACCAACATTGCTGCGGCAGAGTACAACTGCAGGGTAGAACTAGAAAAGAAGAAAATAGAATTTGAGAGCTCACTAGCAGGCAGGCAGAAGTATGTGATGAAATCCACTGTGGGATTTGCAAAACGAGGAGTAAAAAGCGAGCTCTGAATGTCAAATCACTGACGAGGTGCAGTTTGTGTCAAAGGAGACGAGCATATCTCTGCTAATTAGTGAAATAATCCTCCGATCTGAATCACCGTCGTAAGCGCAGCGCAGAGCATGTGTTGGGAATTTGACTCATGTGCTCTTCACAGTTCACCAGGTTGCCGGTGTAAATGGAGGATTGATAAGCTCCCATCTGATTGTCCTTCTGCCTCCAAATTGATGGCACACTTAGAGTCTACTGAACTGTTAAGTGGCTGATATGTTTATTGCTCATTATGTACAAAATTATCACATCTTAATCTTTGATTATTAGTGGTAGTTGCTGTAATAACATTATTATTGTCAGCCAGTAACAGTGGTGGAAAGTACTTTTACTCAAGTACAGTGCAGAGGTACTTTGAGGTACATTTTCTGTTTAATTTCAGAGGAAAATATTGAACTTTTTACTCCTCTACATTTATTTGACAGCTATAGTTACTAATAACTTTACAGTTTAAGATTTTACAAACACAACACATGATCAGTTTATAAAATATGATGCATTATTAGTGATTAAACAAACCAAATTGCTCCACCACTACCAGCTACAACATGAAAATGCTGTTTACACTGTAATAATAATACATTATTACAACTTACCGAGTCATTCTGGATTATGTACATGACGCTGATTATACTCTTGTACTTTTACTTAAGCAGCATATTGAAAGCAGGGCTATTATTTATAATGGGATTTTTTTACATTGTAATATTGCTACGTTTACGTCATTTAAGGCCTTGAACTCAGTGGTGATAATGAGCGAGAGCGAGTGGTGCTGCACTTACACTTTCCACACCCAGTTTAATTAAAATTTAAATAAACTGGTCATTTTTGGTGGCCTTTGCAATAAATTCGAACATATACTTTTCAATGATTTATTACAAGGTTGGGCTGCCAAACATTTGAATTTTCAAGGTTTTTGTCTCACACTGCACCTGCATTGCACCTGGATTATTTTTATGACAGGACGCTCTCTCTGAAAACGACCACAATCTGTCAAAACATACGTTACATGTTCATGTTTATGAAACCTCTCATTGTACTACATGATTGTACTACATTTGCTAGAGTCTATGAAGGAAACAGTAGGTGATAAAAACTACGTAAAAGACTGAATACACCTGTTAGAAAATGACAAAAAGGACAAATGTGTGTAATTTAAGGCTATATCAGGGACTTGGCTGTTTTCTGTGATGATATTAAACATAACTAACTAACTCATTGAACAATACTTTACGCTCCTTTCCTCAAATAAAACAGATTTTCCCTCCTTAAGCTACATCTCATTAGTACATCTCTCATTAAATTATCTCTCCTTATGCTGTTTTGGAGTGAGCGTAACAGTCACTTGAGTTTGAGGAGCACTGTGAGAGGAAATGCCGAGCTTCCTCGCCTCTTAAACGGCTGATTATCTCCTCTTCGGTCAGATGGATGATGTGTTTCTGTGGTGTTGGTACTCGTCCACTCACCCTCTTCCAGCCCCGCATGACTTTGTCATAATTACTTTTGCCAACAGAGGTGAAAGCGGATATTTGAATCATTAGACACGGACACTCGGCTCACCTCTCCTCATATCTGATATCATCATATATCATCATTTGATATCATCTCTAAAAGGTTAACCCTCAGTGAGGAGAAGGGTCACACTGAGGAAATGACTGTTTCCCGAGATATGAACCCTTTCAACAATAGACACTTATCCAAACAGCCGAGATATCAATTATGTCAATATTTTTGACAAAGTTATCACCGGGAAGATTATTTAGGATGAGATTAATGCTCTAAAATGCCAACACAAATCGGCTTTTGCCGCTTTTTTTTATGTTTTAAGCAGATTACATCATGACATCTAACTTCAGGGATGAGTTTGCTATTTTTCAATCCACACTTTAAGTGATGATTCCCCTGATTCAAAATGCGTGTTTTATTTAAATAGTTTTTTATTCTGAGAAATCGGCCAATGCTGTACCTCTTCACTAGGTTTTAAAGAGAATCATTAATCCTTTACAGTAATCTTTAAGTCATTTAAAAAACAAGGATACATCTTGTTTTGCAGGAAGCTGAAAGCACACTCGGATTTCAAAAATGTCTATATATTTTACCCATAAAAAAAAGGTTGCAAACCACTTTCCATCAGATTTTGACGTCATTATTCTTGGCTATATCTGTGCCAGCAGCAGACAATTCTGCAAAAAAAAAAAAAAAAAAGCGTTCAATACGATCTAATAGCGAGCATAGTTGGTGATATTTTTCTCAATAGAAGATATAAAGACGTGTCTGATTGCACAGAGAGCTTCCACTTTTTAAGAACAGGATTTACTGTGTTCTTGAAGGCCATATGATTGGCGCTATTGGAAAGTCTTTCTTCAGAGTGAGAAGCTGCAGCAGATTGATTCTAGTTTCTCTCTTTAAAAAGGTTTAAGTGTCCTCTATCAGTGTGAATTAAGGTAAAAGGAAAAAACCATCAGCCCAGACAGACACATTCAGGACAGGCATTAGTGTGAGATAGGTTGTCAGTCGGGCAGCAGGCATGGGTGGAGACCTAAGAGACCAGGCTGACCCATGGCACTGTAAACTGGTTGGTGGGGAAGGAACCGGAGATTGTGCAGAAAGTGGAGCAGATATTAACTAGATATAGTTGAGTTCACCTCTGCACACAGCAGCAGGTCCAGAAATGGGAGCAATGTACCGACAAGGACAGTGTAGTTCTGCTGGGGGTCTTCAACACTCACTGTGGGAAAAAATGGAGGAACCTGGAGGGGGTTGATTGGGAGTAATGGACCGGCTGATCTGGACTGGAGTGGTGCTGTTATTGGACTTAAAAAGACAGCAACAAACATCATGATTGAGCACAAAGTGACTCATAATTGTACCTGGTACCAGAACACCTTAGGTCAAAGATTGATGATCAACTTTGTAGTCGTATCATTAGATCTGCGGCCAAATGTCCTCTGTGAATAGAGGAGCAGAGCTGTCAGCTGATCACCACCTGGTGGTGAGTTGGATCAGGTGGTGGGGGAGTCTGCCAGACAGACCTATTAACCCAAACGTGTAGTGTTGGTGAACCGAGACCATCTGGAGGAGGTCCCTGTGTGCAAGGTCTTTAACGTCCCACTTCCCGTCCTGTGCAGGGTGCTGCAGGAGTATGAGGTACCAAAGGTGTTGCCACAAGCCATTCATTTTATATTCAGTTCAGTTTAATGAAGGATTGCTCCTTCCAGGTTGGGAGCGAGTTGTTTCCCCAAGTGAAGGAGTTCAAGTATCTTGGGGTCTTGTACACGAATGACTGAAAGAATGACATCATGGATACAAGGGGCCTAAATTGTTTTCCCCCTGTGGGTTGGCTGGGCTCACCCTTAGAGACACGGTGAGGAGCTCAGATATAGATAGATAGATAGAAAAGCGCCAGCATCTGATAAAGATGTTCCAACTGGTAGGAGACCCCCAGGGGGATTATATGTCCCATCTTGCTTGGGAACACCTAAAAGATCCAAGAAGTTACTGGGAAGACTCATATCTGGACTACCCTGCTCGACCTGCTGCCTCCGCCACTAGGTCCCAGATAAATGGCAGAAAATGGGTGCTTGTCTTTTCAGTACTTCTCTCTTTAAAGCATTGCTGGTCTTTTTTGCTTTAATACAAATTTTAAAATGTCCACGAAGAAAAAAATCTTAGATAACATTTCTGAGAATTCCTCACAAGGTTCGCTGTGGCAGGGATGCTCTTCAGAAGAGAGAAAGATGATGGTGAAATAAGACATTTTGTCCAGAATGGCTATCCTTGAATAAAATTGGGCAAAATGAAATAATGGTCTGGGTTATTAAATTGCAACAAAAAGCTCTGAAAATGTTGTCAACATTAAGAAATATCAAAGTAATACTGCTGCAAAATTTCACCTTGTTCCAGACCTGTGAGGTTGGTGCTCTGACCTGTGCTGATTGATGAAAGCTTTAATACGATTCAAGCCTTCAGATTCGTATTTACAGTAGTATGAATGTTCCCAGTGGGAGCAGCCCGGTCAGTGATGTCTTGCTCTGCCCATTGAGATACAAAGCACCAGCAGTTTTTGGCACTGACACGAGAGTTTGAGAGGCTTATGTGCTCCACCTGCCAACACAGTCTTTTGATCAGATGCCAGGTAATATCAGACAGTCTACATTAATCCTACCATCTCTATCTCCCCTTGGTTCCTTTTATCTTCCCAGCCTCCCCTCTTACCAGGTTGTTATCAGTCTGAGGGATAATTAAGCCTTGTGGGACTGCTGTAGGCCTTCCTCTTCTAAGTTGTCAAAAGTTAGAGAGAGGCAGATCAAACGCCTTTGAAACACAAGTGAAAATAAAAAGCTAATCTGCCAGAGACAACAGACATGTTGTTGAAGAGACTTCACTTTCCTTTGACCCTCAGCCTGCACTTCAAGATCAAAGTTCACTCAGAATCTGGACAGAATTAGAAACCATAGCAATCTAAACAAATGTACAAGTAGCTGGCAGGAAGCATTTGATATTGAAGTATTAGACCAAAAGAAAAAAAAAAAGAAGAAAGAAAAATTAAACTTGAGTTTAGTGTTGAATGATTCAGCCAATTAACCAATTAGAGAATATCAGCAAATATTTTTTGATAAATGTCGATTTTTTGTATTTATTTCCTGTTGATTAACTATTTCATATCATTTTAACTGAATAACTTTCAGATTTTTGGACTTTTTGTCAGATAAAACATGCAATGTGAAGATATCTCCTTGGGCTCTGGGAACTTCTGATGGGCATTTTTCACTATTTTCTAATAGTTTATATATAATAAACAGAATAATAATAAACAATAATAAACAAAAGAATATTGTTAATGAAAATAATCATTGTTGCAGCCTTACTTAAAGCTAGAATGTGGGACTAATTACAAAAACACTGTAGACACGTTTTTACATCAGATGCTCCACTGTAGTAGCCTACTGCTGTCACTACTGTTGCAGCTGTAAAACAGTAGATTAATTGTTTTGAGCGTCACACGACCCCTGCAAAATTACTCGTTTCACTATCAGAATTCAGTCTAACAACATTTGGAAAGTCTAGAAGAGCCAAATGATTAAATTATTTTATCTCAATTCAAGTTAGCAGCGAGCTAACCGGAAGTTAGCTGCTCGCCAGCGGGACTCTCCGGGGAACATGCTTTTAAACAAGCAGGCAAAGTCTACAGGAAACATAAAGTATGTATTCATCGGGTGAGTGCAGGGATATCAAACCTGACACCAGACTTTAAAACTGTGGTATCCTGTGAAACACAGAGAGATTTACCTCGCACTGACAGGCTTAATCAGCATTGTGTAGACTCGTTTGGCAAGGGCTTGAATGTAATGGACCTTCATTTAGAGGTATCTCTAACATATAGTTGATCCATGAGTCTGGAATTATAAGCCAAGAATTTAACGGACAGGAATCCACATATTTAAGCACCTGGCAAAGTTACCTCCGGGTAATATTATACAACCCTATAAAAACCCCATAAATATACAGAAGACTTATACTGTCTTTAAAGAATCAGACTGAGAATATAACAGCTGTGGGGTTGTGATCACACCCACAATTTTGATGAAACAGATGAGTTTTTGAGCATTAAACTCTTATTATTTGCGTAGGATTTTCTTTGATTTAGCCATATTGGAGAAATACTTGAAGAATAAAGCTGGTTTCATATCTTTCTGCTCTCTACAAACTTTGCTGCAGAGCTCTGAATCACCATCAATATCTCTTATTTATTCAGTCATTCATATACTGTAGGTTTGGCATCTGGCTGACAGTTGTTTTCGCCATGCTGAAGGAACAATCGACCAATCAGGGCTTTGTGTGAAAGATTGAGAATGGAGAGGTCGTCTTCCTGCTACATCCATGTGAAGTAATGACAAAGAAATGCTGAGGAGGATGGGTGTGATCCATTACTGCAGAATCAGTTGACAGAAATCCAACAACAACAAAAAAAATCAGATAACAAAAACACAAAGTCAGCAGTAGTGTGCAAACTATACCATGGATTTCAGGGGAGCTCACTTTTTTTTGGGACTATTTTCAGCTGCGTATTAATATACATATGGCGTTCTAGTGAGTATTTCTGGCAGCAGGACTGTGTATGTCAGATTGAATCAAAATAAACTGCAGTGTGTGTGTTCACTGTAATGAAGGAACATGTCATCCAGTGCAACGGTGAAGATCACTGATGTATTTTCAATCTATGATCTAAGAAATATCAGGCTTCAGGATCAAGTCATTGCTGGTTTTGACCTTTATTTTATGAGATTTGCGGACAATAAATCCTATCCTTTCAAACTTTCTATAGAGCCAGAATATGTTTTTGTGTTATCGGTCATTTTCTTAACAACTTTCACTGACTCATCATCTCCTATTAAAGTCTATGTAAAGGTTGTTTTGCAGAGGAAGTTCTCACTGGAGTCAAGGGTATGACAATAGAAGAATAAAAGACGACAAGATGCTTTACTTTATACTGATCTTAGGAAAACAACCTTTTTTTGTTCCTTTGGCTACCTTGTACATTTATTTATTTGATCAATAATGCTTAATTTTAAGACTGATATCTTCAAGTGTAGCTGAATAATGAACAGGGAGAGGTAGCTTGTGATGAGATTTCTCCATCAAAAAAAAAAGAAAAGAAAGAAGAAGCTGTTATTTCCTTTGAGGATTCAAGTGCTTATTACCGTTATCTTCATCAGGAATAGCTCAGAAAAAGGTCGCAAACAACATGTCTCAACTTATCAGCTGTGAGGAGACTGAAATGAGGACTCGATCTGCCTGTAAATCCTCGATATGAGGACGAAATTCACTTCTGCAGTAATGGAGCAACATTTTATCAAAATAAAAATATGCTAGGGATAAGAATATGGGTAATGTGTTGTTTGATAGTGTAGTTTTGCTAATCCCGCATACAACTGGCTAATTTGGAACAGTGATACATGTTTTCAGCAATATAACACTGAGAGAAAATGTCATGTCATGTCTGCTACTGCTTTCCTACTCTTAGGGAGGTCAGAGGTCAGGATCAAGCCCTGCAGCTATCTTGTAGGGATTCAGAGTTTTACACATCAGCACAGCAGATGCCTGCCAATACAGATTTTGCTCTCTAAACAAACACGACAGCCTGTGCACCAATTAAGTTTCCCGGCTCAGTATCAATATAAATTTAAAAACTGCCTTTTTTTTTTTCAAAAGGTACCTGTGATTTCTCCTGCTCTGAAACAGGAACACATGCTGTCCTGAGCCAGGAGCAGCTGTTTAAATTAATCTTTAATGCACACGTCCATCACGGTCTCTCCTCAGCAGAGCGGTGTACCAAACCACAGGAAACTTTTTAACTGTTTGAAGCTATCGTCATTTAGAAAGACTGAGCTCCTCTGAATAATTAATTTCATGAAGTGATTTATCAATTTTTTTTTGAAGTGTCAACTTTTGCTTAAACTAGAGCACTTTGTAACCTTGTATTTTAAAAGGTACTGCATGAGCAAAAGCAAAAAACAGTCCAGTTTCTATAAATTAAATGAAAATCCATCTCTCCACAAAGGCTTTCCATCGATTTAGTGTACAATTAAAGCTGCAAACTGTCACATTGGGATGAAATCACACACAGACTGATAACTGGCGCTGCTGTTGTTCTGGTGTCACATTTGTGTCAACAATTAAAATGTGTGAACACAGCCAGTTTTACAACAATGTGAGAAAACCTTTCACTCCCTGAACTCTGTTACAATTTTAAAAATAGTCGTTGAAAACAAAGCGTGACAGTTTTGAACTCTTACCTGCCAGCTGATGTTGTTGGGTTGTATGTTGTTTGTGGGAGTGTTTCTTCTGTTTGGCATGGATCCTTAATCATACAATGAGACAGTCTGAAAAGAAAAAGCAAAAGCAGAGAAAGAAAAACAATATACGCTGATGCAATTTGTCTTTATAATTCAAAAGACCGTGATGCATATTCACCCACGCACCCCTCTAATGAACTGTCTGGCCATTTGAGACAGAGAACTGCATATTCAGTCAGACTAAAGCGTCAGACTCTCACAAACAGAGCATCCTCCAGTGGAAATGTTGTTTTCTAAAATACCACATCTGTGTTTAAGAGGAGGAAGAAAAAACAAACAGGTTCATTTTCCACCATCTGTAAAACAGAGCTGTCTTCTCAGTAGAGTTTTCAGTAAATCTGAGCTACTTTCTACAATCTGAAACATGATTTGACTTTGAATGGTGCTTTCAATCAACTGTATTTTATTAAAGTACGCACAAAAAATGTCATTTGAACCCTTTATGATTAAAAACTACTTCATTAAACTGCACATAGTATTCATTTAGTATCATTTTTACATAATGTACCTAAATTGGGTGTTAACTGTACTAAGGAACTGACATCATATAATTCAACAAGACCACTGTTCGGTGTTTTTCTAAAGCTTGTTTTTGTAAGAAAGTTAGAAAATGTCTAAAAATAAAACAGGAATTAACAAGTCGTTCAGGAAGTGTCGACACTCGGCAACCTACGGTAAATCTTGGACTAATTTGTCAAATGCAGCATCTGTTTATGGCACCGGAGCCACGCTTGGATTTTGAACATGGGTTTGATGTAGCTAACATGTTATGCTGTGTGTTCTGTTCCCTCTTAAGACAAGATGCTAAATTGCACGAGTGAGAGAGAGAGTCTGGTTTCTGCGAGGCTGCAGCCTTGATTCAAAGAAAAATTCTGGTGTGAGCAGATGGCCGTGTAGACTTTGCTCGCTTGTTTAAAAGTAGGCAGTCCACCCACCTCCCATATTTCTCACACTTAATTTTGTTGAAAGGGAAAGCTGCAAGTGGACACACAAGAAAAAAAAAGAAAGGGAACACACCCATTGTTCAAATGTAGACAAATAATTATGGAGTAATGTGGTTCTTTTTGACCATTTTATGAGTCAAAATTGAGTTTCCCAAACACTTGTGACCTTTGAATGTTGCTTGAGTGGTATTTTGTTAGTGATATATATTGAAATTGATTATTTTAACGATATGAACTGCAGATAGGGAGTACATAATAGTTTTGCCAGCTGGAAGATGACTCAGACCTGTCTTATAAATCCAAGATGATCAACAACAAATTTAAGCAGTAATCAGTCTGCAACCCTGTCTCCTAAAAAAACTACTTGTCTATGCTAAATGGGTTTTAAAGGAAATGTATTTGCTGGCTGGATTACAATCACTGGCATCATTTTTTCTAGTCCAGCTATATTCTTGTTGTGTACAGTAGGGTGATGCTGGACATATTAGGTGCAGGACTTTGACACCTGGAGACACCTGGAGGCATCCTGAGTTACATATATGATGAGGTTTTGTCTTTAAATTAAACATTCAGGTTAGGATTGTGAAAGATTTTAGTTAAATTGAGAATAAGTAAATAGTCCTGTCTCACACTTGTCAAGTGTCTGTGTTTTTGTTTTTGCTGTTTTCCAGTGGTTTAACTCCTCACCTTGATGAAGTGATGTAGAAATGTACTCTGGGGGTGTGTCAGTACACCGTGACATCACTGTTGGGTGTGGTCAGAGGTGAAACCGGCTTGAAACACTCAGGATAGTAAAACACTGCTTTTATTCTTTTTTTTATTGTGTTATTTACTCTTTTAACCTAAACCAAGTGCTTTCAGCTCCTAAACATAACCATGAAAATGTTAATGATGGATGAGCGGTGCATACCGTGAACCGCAACATCTTGAGTTTGAGTCCAGCTGGAGACCCGAAAAATACCAACAAAACCAAAGATTAATCGTGCTTTAGTTAAGTTTGTTGTAAGTAAACGATTTGGAGATATTTTTTTACAACCTTGCACATTGTGTACATTCATTAAAAATGATTTTTATAATGTTGATAAAGAAACACAATTCAGTAGCTTATATAGGGAGGCTCCGATGCTGATTCAGATACCAATGCTCGTATCCAAAATTTAAAATCTGTATACTTCGCTGTGTGGAAGTCATTGGAATACTTTTTATTGTAGATAGATAGATAGATAGATAGATAGATAGATAGATAGATAGATAGAGGATTGGTTATGTCATGGCCGATATTCAACCCACTTATTAAGATCAGAATCCGACGTATCAGATTCGTGCTTCCCTAGTATTAACATAATTTCTAGGACACTGGGCTGCAATCTGTCAGCAATTTTTTAAAATACAGAGTAACAAATTCAGTCACACACACACAAAAAAAAACCTTGACAGCATGTAAACCCAGAATCTGGACCCACAAGATCAGCACTACAAGATTTGAAAGAGCGAAAAAAATTGAAGCTTCTTTTGCTTGCAATCGTTAAATTTTGGATGCTGTCTGGAGAAATCAGTGGGAACGGATTTTGAGGTGAGCGCACATGAAAGAGAGAAACTGTCTCCGCACACTCTGAAATCTTTATTTGTCCAATTTTTTTTTGTACTCCTTCAATATTTTTGACATTAGCAAAATCACACAGATTTGTATGTTCACCTTTTATTAGCACAAGTTGTTAAATCTGTTTACTAGCTGTACGACTCCCCCAACCTTAACACTGTTTCTGCCTGTTCATCGATCCTTGAGCGTGAACTATTTCACCCACAGCTGTGTTCCTGAAACTTTAATATGTTGTCTTGAAAAAGAAAGATAATTAAGGTTTTGAAAAGTCCAAGGTGGCTCACACAGAGAAAAAGAAAAACATCACTACACTGATCCTAAAAAAAAAAAAAAAAAATAGCAGGGACAGTTTCTCCTTTCATGAAGCACACCGATGAGGTCAATCCAGGTAAAATCCATTTTCCTCTATTGATTCTCCGTATTAAATCTATACCAATCACAACAGAAAGGTAAAGAGAAGCAGACAAATCAATGAAAAGGATTTTTAAACTGAGAGACAACAGGAATGTGGAGAAGGACTAGATCAATATCACAGAGACGACCCTTATATTTTGTACATTTAATCAAGGCCTATGTTGAGGGCTATTTTGCAGGCCAGCCAACAAAGATAAAAATATTCTTTGGAGTTGTCCTTTACGGAGAGAGAGTGATGGAAGTCCTTGCTGACAGTAAATCCAGTCCGCAATAAATGTAATTTCTAATTTTAAGGGGTCCATTAATTCTTGTCCAGCACTTCTGCCAGTAGTAGTTTTGATGGGGGTCATGAGGAGAGCTAACATTAATAACAACTGCCATATTACAACTGGATGTGGCTGGCGAGAGGGTCCTGTTTGACAGTGTCCTCTTGGAAATAACATATGATGCCATTAGGTGCCATTATAGGTCAAACCCCACACAAACACACCCTGGCTGACAAGGAGCAACAGTAAATCACTCTAATCCAGCCCGTGAGATGAAGGCAGGTTATTCCCACATCGCTGAGGGGATGGGAATTTGTGTCACAGGCTGAGCTGCAGTTTACCAGCTTGAGTCATGATGAAAGCTGTGATAGAGCTCAGCTGTCACTCAGGAGGGCTGAGCCACAAATCTCCACAAACCTGCCTTCTATACTTCCGAAAACCCACGGACCGCGAGCCTCAGTTAGCGTGGACGGTGAAGGGATGCCCAAAGAAAGATCCAGCTCTTGAGCCAATTTGTTTTTTGTTTTTTTTTTTTTCAGTCACACGCAGAATCCCGATGCGGATGGAGAAAAAACACTTTACCTCGACTGTGTTACGAAACCGAAAAAAACACACAAAAAAACCCCCGCAGCGTAACATCTAACAAGCAGCCAGAGCTTTTTTTTTTTTTTGCAGGATTATCTCTTTTCTTTCTCTGCTCTCATACAGATTGGGATCATCATCGCTGATGCTCTAACCCTCCTGGTCCCTCAAGCAGAGATTTGACTCATCTCCCTCTCATCCTCTTCCAACCCTCAGCCCCGCTGAACCCGCCTGTCAATACAGAGACACTAAATGTTGCTCAGAATGTCAGAGAGAAACTGCAGCGTGCCTCTTTACACTTTACACTGTACAGCCTGCACGAGCACAAACTATCCTGTGACTGAGAGGAGAAATATGAGGGGGGGGGGGGGATAAAAATAAGTGTATTAGGAGGGTTGGGATTGGGGAAAGGAGAAGGACGAGCAAACTGAACAAGAACCAAACTCTGCAGAAGTTGTTCGCACATCTTCACGGGAGACAAAAAAAGGAGGAAAAAGATAAAAAAAATTACACCCAGAGAGATGCAGAGTGAGCTTACCTGCCCACGGTGCAGACACAAACAGATCTGTGGCTTTCTGCTGCCGCTCCGTGCTGCTCCACTCACCTAAATCACTTCCATGACTCACGCAGAGGGAAGATAACCGGCTCTCAGGAAATGTGAAGTAAACACTCGTTGCAAAGGCAGGCAGGGCTCTCGCTGCAGCGCTGCTATCTCTCATCCTCGTTTCTCCTCCTCTGTCTCTTCCTTTGCTTTGATCTCTCTCTCTCTCTCCCTCTCTCTTTCCAGTGGTGCCCCCCTCTCCTCTCTCTCCATCTCTGCCACCCCCTCACTCTCCACCACAAGGTGTCACAAACAGAGTGTGCCTGCACCCACTGCCTTATTGGCTCTCACTTCTCTCTCTCTCTCTCTCTCTCTCTCTCTCTGTCTTTACCACCCATCCCTCCCCCCCACCCTCCCCCCCAACCCTCTCCCTCTCTCTCTCTCTCTCTCTGTCTCTGTCTCTCCCTGGTTCTCACTTTCTGTTTGGATTGTCTGCCTTAAAGAGGCAATACATCACACCACAGCTGCACAACTCAGAATATGTCCACAAGCAGGCTAAATTTGAAGGCGCTGTATATGTGTAAAAAAAAAACACACCCGTAAACAGCATTTTCAGGCATTTCCACATCCTTTTTGTAGAGATTTCTGTCCACACTGAAACCTATAAATAATTGGAAACCGTTTCTTCTTCTTCCTGTCTCAGTTGACAAACAACAAAACTGTTTGTCTCAGCAATTTAGTTGCTTTGATACATTATTTTCTGTTTCATTGTTGTCAGCGTATAAAACACTGATGTGATCGTGACCCAGATGCTAACTGTTAACCAGGAACTGCCGCTCTCATGCACGGTGGCACCGATCTAATGTATGACCTCAAAGTCGTCTGATAAACATAATCGAGGGTTAAAGATGACACCTGTTTCATGTGATTGGCTACACTGAGATTTAAAATGATCCGGCGATACCTTTGGTTACTGGCGGTAACAGCGAGTACTGTTTAATACCACAGAACGAACTCGTTGAGCTGCTACTTTGTCAAAAACAACAACAGAGGAACAGTCGGTGAATCTGTTTACAGTGCAGCTAAACAAACTTCACTTGTTTTAAAAAGAAAAAATTACGAGCCGCCGCAACCTGATGTCATGCTGCACATGCTGTAGTTTTCCTACACAACAGCAGGACTCTGAATTTAAAACTGATCTGTTGTCCCCCCCCCCAAAAAAAAATGCAGAAAATGCCCATGGCTTGTTTTGTAGACACATTTTTGAATGACTGCTGTCAGCACTGACATCTATGAAAAATAACTGTGTGTTTCCTGTGACTACTTCACAGTTGAATGCTTTTGATGTGCACTAGCAGCAGCAGGAAATGTTCAGGAGAGCGAACAGTAAATGGTGTGGCTGTTAAAATGACTGTATTAACAGTATTGTAACAGATTACACGCTGCATCATTTCCTTGAATCCTTGACTTGATGAAAACCCCTTTCTGGAGTAGGCTTTGTTTTTTTTGTTTTTTTCAAAAGCTCAGTTTTTCTTGTCCACTCTAAAAAGGAGAGAAAAACTATGGGGACATCTTAGCGTAGATGCACTCCGAAGCAGGAGTTACGCCTCGGTGAAGATACATCTAAACATCTTTGTGGATCCACGCAAAGGAGAGTGGTGCATTTACGGGTAATCATAGAAGAGCTGGCATGCAAGCCTCTCGGCTCTCTACAGCACGTCACGCAGACCCGACGCGTTGATACGACTCCTGACGGGAGACGAGTTCAAAACAGAAAAAGAAAAAAACAAAAACAAACATGTACAGTATATACAAGGTCGGCATAAAAGAAACAGCCATGACAGTGTCTCAGAATGACCCCTGTGCATGTTCGCCTACGTGCAGCGAGGAGAAGCAGGTTCCACAAGGACTAAACTTACACAGCAGGAGTCATTTCAGAAAGCTCTTTGTTTAACAATCCTGCTTGTGGCAGCCATTAATAATACATACGGATTCAAAAAATAGTGGAACAAACAATACATGCCATACTAAGGCTCCAAAAGACTAAATTTATAAATAAGTGAAGTCTTGTGATGGGTCCTGTTAATGTAATGTGTATTTTAGGGTTTATCAGATATTTCCTAATAACAAAAAACTCCCCCCTCCTTTTGTTTTTTGTCTTTTATATCTGTGCTACTCAGTATAACTGGTTCCTTTGCATATTTTTAATATTTATAGTTTCAAAATCGACATGTGAACTTGTACTGAGACACTGGAAAAAAAAACAACCCAATCTGCCCTCACTGAGAGAATCTGAGGATGGTGAATTTTGAGCGGATGTAGCCTTTAATGATCAGTTCAAACCGGGTCTGCACCATACGAAGAATGAAAGAGGGCCAGGAGTCAAGTTAAGCAATTTGCAATTATAATTAGCCTTCAAGCTCCTTAAAATGTAGATTGCATATATTCTCCATGCTACCATGTCCTCATGTGATTTTTAGTTGTAATTCGGCATGAGAAACTGATTAATGGCAGAATCAGAGATGTGCTCGTGCTGAAGGCGTGAAGTGCTCTCCATGTTGTCGTGTTTGGGTATCCGAGAAAATGTGCTGCAGCTGTTTTAAAATGTAAGCGTCCTAAATCATTCAGATCACACCGTGTAACACCACGCGCCAACACAGAGTCCCTGCTGTTAAAATACTCCTGTAAGCATTAGCCTAATTCAAATGCAGCAGCTGTGATATGAGCAGGACAAGACAATTAAAGAGGAAACGCTGGAACATCTGTCTTGTTCTAATTGGGAACTGGAGTGTCATCGTCGTCATCTTATTGTCCTTCGTTTTCACTTTTATTTGTAGGTTCATATTAGCCACGAGGACATACACTTGAACTTGAAATTTGGTGGACATGCTCGAGTGGAAGAGTGCAGAAGTTTAGGGTCAACTACTCAGCCTTCAGCCATGTGCTTTTTTTTTTTTCTCCATCTGAAAATAAAAACCGGGAGGAATTTGGCACTCTAATGAGTCCCTTTGTACATGCTGTAATAAAATTATTATTTTAGAATGATTTTTTGACTTCTAGCAGCTGTCTGGTATTTGAGACTTATGGTTTTAATTTTTCGTGTTCTCAAAAATATGTTTAGCTTCAGTGTTTGCAGGGAGGTTTTTGGGGGACTTGAAGACCAAATATTTAAACTGCAAATCACATATACTTCATTATATTGCATGTTCACATTTAAATTGTTATTCCAAAGAGTATTTTAAGGTTTTTTGGATTGATTTCCTAACATCTAGACGGCTACTTCTTCCTTTTGTATTTAAAATGGACCTGCAGACACTTAAAAACGTCCTGATATTATAGGTAATTATTGGACTGAGCAATCATGTTATTTTCCTCTCGCTTGCTTAGACCAATTTGAAAACTCTCCCTAGTGATGCACTGAAGGACAAACAGCCATCTGATGTTTGAGTCAGCTGCAGGAAAGCATCATATTCATGCGCTGTTATATAAGAAAATCAAACCTAGAGGAGAAATTATAAGAAATGTGGATGCTGAGTAAAACACAATGTGTATTTAGTTTTCCTTGCATTATGCTGTTTGGCAGCTAACTGTAGAGTTAAATATTAGGATGTCAGAGCGTCCTTGAATGCAGCAACAAGAAGAGTTTTCTGTCATGAAATGAGCTGAAACCAATGTCTGCCTGGAAGTGATAAAAATTAATGTACATGCGGGAAAATGGTCACCAGTAATGTTACGTATTTGTAATTTGTACTTAATGGGCTACAATTTTCCAAACCAATTTTATGGCTCTTTAACACATTATAGTTTTTAAATGTGATCTGATATTAGCCAGAGCCTGACAAGTTATTATGTTTGAAAATTTTGACATCATTTTAAAGATAGAGCAATAGTCCTGTATAACATTTTTAATTAAACAAGACTAAGAGTCCGCAGCCTACAGCGGCTCTGTGACTGTATTTGCACAGCCGTGACTTTAGCTGAATGCTAACGTCAGTTTGCTAACATGCTGCCGAGACATTTCCCAAAAAAAACAAACACGTCAACCTGACAGAAAAGTCTGGATCAGTAGGATTTATCCTCTGGAGACAATGAATATCTGAACATGCCAATCTACTCAATATTTGTTGAGATATTTCAGTCTGGATCAAAGGCCAACATTGCCGTCCCTGCACCAAAAACATCACACATACCTTCATTCTGAAGTTTGCCTTAAATGAAATTAAAAATGTAATATGAGTAACTTTAATGCAGCATTTATGTCAGTTATATTTAGGTTAAGTAACAGAGTAAATAATTACTTTTCTTCAGCACTAAGAATCGCTATAACATAAATTATGCAGTGAGAGTTAATATGCTGATTATATCAGGAGCCGGAAGCGACTGTCAAAGCTTAGTCCACTCAAACAGAAAACACATTCAGTACCCAGCAGACCCGTCAATGCCCCGATATTCTCCACTCGCCTGATTAAAACCATTACTTACTGTATTTTGTCTCAGGAATTTAGATGTTGATTCTAATTTCAACTATCTTCTCTCGGGAGGAAATTCATTAAGGGCAAAAGTTCCCCCCGTCAGCTTCCCCGTGCAGCAAACAACCTGGAACCATTAGCAGCCATGATGATGAGTGACAGTCAGCTGACTATTGATACAACAAGGGAATGCAATTATACATCAGGGGCCTGGTGTATACTTTAGATATTCATGTGTGCTTTGGAGACAAGCTAAGCTAATTCGTGAATAGATGAATAAATCAATTAAAAATTGATGAGGCGATACAAAGTCCTGCTCAAAGACATCCACGGGTGACTGGTCTCTTGGCATTGCGCTGCATGACCTTCTTCTTTCCTGAAATATGAATATGGATTTCCTGCCTGAGAAATCAGCGTCGAATGTGTCAGAACAAGTCTTAATTAACTGTTTTAAAAGTTCAAGTTGCTCTGAGAGCATCTCGAGAGGTCGACGTGTGACAGTTGTGACTATTGCAGATATAGAAGTTAGAGAGAGGAGGGTGAGGAGAGAGAAAGACGCTGAGTGGGTTTTTTTTTTTGTTCTTCAAGCAGTTTGACACAGCCTCGTCTTGTCTCGCTGATAACGGATGCAAATGACTATTTCCTCCATCTGGGATGCATTAGAAAGAAGATCCCATCATATTTAGCTGCCAAACAAAGTTAGAAGTATGACAACTTGGTGTATGGCGACACTTAGCCAAGATACGAGGATGAGTAACAGCCACACAGTTACATACTGTACACACAAGTCTAATGTTAGTGTCTGATTCATCATCACTGAGCGACTTTTAAAAGCTATTTTTTTCCTCCCAAAGCACTGTGCTCTCAGTTTACTCTCCTTCTTTCACATATAAAAATAGCATTATTTCAAAACCTGATGAAAATGAATGATGAATACCGGACCATGAGAGCGATGATTGTGCGAGGTACAAAAGTCAATACTTTCCCTCATCTCCTCCATACATCATGAGATTTCCAATCACCACTACAACCCAAACTGAGCTCCATCCATTAGCTTGTCAGAAACTTTGAATTGGAATTGATTCCCCTTCCTGTAATTATTCATCTGTCTCTGTTATTTATTGTTGTGACAATAGTGTTGGCGCTTTTGTGTTGGGTGTTTGGTTTTTGATTTTGGGTGCAGAATTAGAATTCAGACAAAGGCCCCCCGAAAAACACCAGATACACATCTGTCTACTGGCGACGTCTACGATTAGAAGCTGGGGCAAAGTCAGGTGGCTACGATGCATTTACTTCAGTGATTTACTATGTCTATGTCTGGTTTGCATTTCCCCCCAAAGTGATTCACTATATACTCTTTGGGTTTTCAGTCATTTGTCATAGTTGTAGCTGTTCCAGCTAACAAGCCGAGCCTGAATAAAACGACAAGAAAGTCAACAGAGTTTGTAAAGTGACGTGTTTTTCCTGCATTATTTCCTCGAGGAGACTTCTGTTTATTTATGTAAGTGACACGTGATGGACAGGAGATATAACGCAGCCCTGATTACCCAAAACTCGATGAAAACACAAAGCAAACCGAACCAAAACAGCCATTTCTTTGGTTTACTCTGACGAATTATGTCACTCTGGGGGAAGTTGCAGAGAATGGCTGCTTGTGAATGGAGGACAATGAGCCTTAATCTCATGCAAAGAATCGCAAACAGCGCAGTAATCTAAATGACTGGGACGTAACATAAACAAGGACACGGTGTCATGGAGGTGAAGCAGGCGACACAGTTCAACAGCACTGCAGAGAGGCGGAGGTGCAGTGAAATCATCCTGGATGAATGATGTCTGCAGACAAAGCCACAGCAGGTATCCTAACCTAACTATCTGCCCTCTAACAGACTAACTGTGAGTCCCCGAATGATGAATGAATGGATCAATTAATGAATGAGTTACTTTTTTTGGATCTGTGAGGTGCTTTGGCATCTTAATAACACACAGGGATGTTATGTGACATGCTGAAAACCTCACGACTTGCTTCCTGCGGGTAAAAAAGTGGAGGCTAATGTTGCGGTAGGTGAATGTCAGCAATATTTAGGCTTTTGGAAGCCATTAAAAACACGCTAAACACATCTTTTTCTCTCCTTTTTGGATTCTGACCACAGAAAGCAGATGATTTTACACCCAAAAAAGGGACTGAACTGGATGTTCTCATTGGATGTTGCTGGACACGAGCACTACGACTTCTAGTACTGTGAAAAGTTACATAAATATGAACTTGTAGTATATGTATTGATCAATCATCAGTATTATCGTTTTGGCTTGAAAAAAGTGGGTTAAAGGGTTAATCTGTAAAGACGAACTGATTAGATGATGAAAAGAAAATTTATCAGCAACTATTTTGATAATCGAAATAATCTTTAAGTCATTTCTCTTTATCAAAATACCAAAAATGTAATGGTGCCAGGTTCTTAAATATGATCATTTGCTGCTTTTTTTGGTCTTACACTATTATTTCTGGGTTCTGTAGGACAGCATACAACATTTGAAGTCGTCATCTCGTGCACTAGGATATTGTGATGAACATTTTTCACTGTTTTCTGTTGCTTTAGAGACATAATCGAGAAAATAATCATCAGATTAAACAATTATGAAAATAACTTTGTTGCAGCCCTGTTAGTCTGTATTGAATGTGAAGTTAAACTGACATTTATGAGCTGCTATCAAATCATTATATTCTGCTCGTTTACTGGTCGAACAAACAGAAACAAAAAACAAACCCAAAACATGATTGTCAGATGAGCCGTACTGAAACATGGTTCACTTATTTAGTCTTCTCAACAAAAACAGTATGAGTCAGAAAAACACTGTGGCAAGATCGTGTGTGTTTTCCCAACTCTGCAACACCTCGAAGTCCAAGAAATACAACCTTAAGACAAAGATGCGTCTATGTTACAGCTACAGAAAGTCCATTCCAACGTGAAAAGGACTGAAGCGTCCCACAAAAAAAAAAGCCAAAGGTAAGGACATCGTCACTGAGATAAGGTAGAGGCGGCCATGTGCTTTGAATGAAGGCAGATTGTGATGGGATGGACTCCTCCAGGCAGAAGAAAAGCTGGAATGAAGCTGGACTGGGTTGTTCCAGCTGTTCATAAATCCTTCACTAAACTTGTGTGTAAAGTCCTTCCAAAGTTCTTACGAGCTAGTTTCAAACCACTGATTTACTAAATCAGGCTGCACCATTAAGACTTCTGTCTGACTAGAAATGTCGCTTCACTTATCTTGCACTAAATAAAAATAACTAAATAAAAACTATGAAAACATTGTATCTGGTTGAAAAAAAGGCTGGTGAAATGTCTTAGCAAGTAAACACTTTAGTAATCACTTTGAACATCTGTAGCTGTCAAATAGGATGTAAACAGGAAGTCCCTGTAGCATCACAAGCTCTAACACATACTCTAACACACACTTATAAAAGTTAAAGTTTTAGGGTCCAAAAGATAAAATAAACTTATCTGCCAATCACTTTGTCAATGACTTTGTTTTATTTATCTCTGCATATGGAGAAAATGTGTTTTAGAATCAGTAGTATTCATGCAGTTAGCAGGGAAATATCCGATTATGCTGACTCGAAGTGTTATTTGCTCATTCAGTTTATTGTTATTGGCATAAAGTTTTGTAATTTGAGGTTGTGTTTTTTTCTATAATATATAAAGCGTCATGTCAACCATTTTCCATATTAGCTCTTTTATTCTTTAGTCTAAATGGTTCAGATATTAGGAAGCTTACATTTGCTCTGTGAGTTGGTTAATTCAACACAAGAGTCCCACGTGGCAGTAAGTAGTTTAGTAACAACTAATCTCTACGTAACGACTAGTTTGTGTGTTGCAGCAACTTTTAATTTAGTGATTAGTAAACACTGACGTTATAACGAGGCTAAATCTGAACTTACAAACAGCTGGTGGAATAGTCTCCGGTTGCAGAACTGTGACGGTCTAACTGGTCAAGATGAATCCAGACTGGGGGTTTTGGCTCAGCATGTTACCGAGGACAGGAACCCATGGAGGAAGCTCACTGTATGTTGGTCTGTCTCACAGGGAACAAGAGGATTAAGTAAGTTAGTATTTATGAATTGCACTCAAATCACTATTTTATGCTTGTTCAGAGTATTTAAATGTGAACAACTGAAGTGAATTCAGCTTTAAAACACACTATAAGTGATAATATAAAGCAGGACAGGACAGAACGGAGGTTTGACCAGCTGAGTGACCGGACCGCCAAACAAAAGACGACAAAGAAGAAGAGAATTAGCTGTTAGTTGTTTTGTTTTGTTGTTTCAGTGTGGATGGAAATGTTTTATGAATATGAGCTGAAAATGTTAAAGTGGACGCATGCAGTTTCTGTGATTGGGTTAAAAAAAAAAGAAAAAAGGCTTCACCCAGCCGTTAGTTTTCTTCACACTGTGATTATTTTGGAATAGACAGGGTGTTTTTTTTCACTCTCAAATGTGTGATCTGACCTTTTTGTAAAGAGTCTGACTGAATTTCCAGCAGGAGTTTCAACATAGACTTTTAGATGTTGATTTTGAAGTAAAATACTAACATTTCAAACAACTTACTTTGTATTTACACGTCTAACTCTTCTCAGATTGTGGTCAATTAAACTGCTGTTTGTACGTTTAAATAATTGATCATTGTCAGCAGTTTCTAATCTTGGAGTGAAGTTTTTTTTTTTTCTGCATAGGCTGCAGAACCAGCTTGCAAACCTGATACTCTGCGTGCTTTATTTATAACATTCAAACATAATTAATATTTAAATTTTGATTAAAAAGGTCAGACTAAACCTTATAATTTAAAGCTCACCTTTGTTTCACAGTTATTTTTATCACAGGTAATGCGTAACAGTTCACTCAGTTACAATGCTCCCCTCTCTCTAAACTGCCAATTACTGTATTTTCTAACTGCCTGCACCATAATTACATGCTTGACAGGCATGAAGGGTATCCATTAACGTCAGCCTTGTCAGTGTAAAATGCGAACGCGGAGCTACAACGTGAGCTACAGGGAACTCTATCACCCAATCAGTTGTCGAAGCTCCTGCTGTGCTCCGTCTCCGCAGAGGCAGGGTCTGAATATTTCATAACCATTAATGTGAAGGGTTGTATGAGCTCCCAGTGTGACTAAACATTCAGTGAATCACCACTCACATCCTAACCTGGTGGAACGGGATGAAAGGCTCCCTGTTCACCTGGAGGACCGGTCGGAGTTGCCTCTCTCGCTGATACTCAGGGTTGGATTTTCTGAAATGGGATGAATTATTCAGTATTGAATTTAAAATATCACTACAAACAGATACATAATAGAGGTGGCAAACATTTAATCAGAGTTAAACCGCCAGGGAGTGACCGCAGGGTGCACTCGATATGCAGAAGGAGTTAAAGAAGAATATTCCAGACTGATATAAGAGTGGTTTTAGTGCTAAAAAACCTCAACATTTTGATTTATCAGTCAGTCAACAAACAGTTTTGATCATTTATTAATCATTCAAGTCATTTATCAAGAAAAAAGTGCCAAACAGTACCTTGTTCCAGCTTGTTAAATGGGAAGATTTTGCTGCTTTCCTGTTTCTAATCATTGTAAAACTACATTTCTTTGTGGTTTGGACAGATGGCCTGACAAAACAAGCAATTTTAAAACTTCACATGGGGTAAGATGGAGAAATGTTCTATTTTCTGACATTTTACAGGCGAAATGATGAATCAATTAATTAAAACATTGTCAAAAGAATCATGAAATAATCACTATTTGCAGTCACAATCCGTATTTAATTGCTATATTTTTTAATGTATTACTTCTTATTTGTATATAATCAATTTGGAGCTCCCACTGTGCTTTTGAAAACAAATCACAACAGCATGTCATATTCAAATTATAACCAACCCGTTTAACACACTATGTTTTATTTATTTTTTTAAAAATCACAACTCATGTGTGAAAGCCAAAACTATATAAAAAAGGTGAAAAAGTCACAATAACACATAAAAATCCTGTAAGACTTATATTGTGGTCCCCGGCTGCCGGGATTATAACCGTTTTTAGGACATAAGAATTGAATCACAGGCCAGAGAAAATGGAATATGTGTAACAAAAATGGTCGACACTCAGTTAAGAGTCTGTCTGGCTTCAAGCAGCAGCTCTTTTAATGTTTCCTTGAAGAAGACACTGATACGCTTTGAAGCACTGGAGGCACTATTCTGTTTCTCAACCTTTACTTATGACATTCTTGGAGGCGGGCGAGCAGATATCAATAAAGTCTCACACTATTATAATAGTGGAACAGAGGCTCGGTGGTTTTGTACTGCACAGCAACACGGACCTACAGTGTGAATCCAAAGATATGCGGACCACGTGTTTGGATGTATTGTAAGACTCTGCTCTGGAATGAACTCAGGCATCTGGCTTAATGGATGCATTAAAAGGCTCCAGCAAACCTGTAATGGAAGAGCCGATTTACATACATTCACTGAGTGATGAGACTCACATGACCGACAAATAATGTTCAAGGTTCATCTCCTTCAGGTTTTTAACACAACAAATCCACATCTAACCTGTCAACAATACGATCTTTAATCTCATTTGTAACTGAAACCATTTTTTAGCAGTAGCCTCTTAACATCCACCCATTTTAAAATTGTCGTCCATTTGCTCAAATAAAAGTATTAGGCTTCATTTGAAAGGTGAAATCTTGTAGTTTCTTGAACTGTTTGTGTCTAGTTTCTGTTTAGCATGTGGCTAAAACACAACCGACACTACATCGGTTCAAATATGACTCAAAAAAGTGCTTTTGACCCTCGTCTACATTGAGTCATATGCGAATATTGTAGCGGTTTGAGCAAATTTAATTTACCTTCAACCCCACAAAGGATACATGTTTGAACCATGACCCCAGAAAAATGTTCCAAAACACATTTTGTATGGCTAATAAACACAAAATGAACACTTAAATAAACTTGAATAATGCCAACAACACCACCATTTGAATTCCAACAAAATTATATTAGAGCGCAAACAAGCAAAACAAAACTCTGTGATCACCACAATATCAGTAACTAGGACACACTTTATGCCAGAACTATGCAGACATATCACCACATACCTATAAAATTCCAGACCTCTAGACCTAAACCTTATCAGATCAGAGTGGGGTGTCACTGGTGTCCCCAAACCTCTCCAAAAACGTCTCCAAGTGGCCAAATTGTGCCAACTGCTTTTATTCATTACTGTATAATGCTAAGCTGCTTACAACTGGCTTAAGCGGATCACCGGCGACCTTTTGGATGTTAAAAGGTTAAATCTGACTGCATCAAACATAAAACCTCCACACAGACGCAACTACTCTAAAACTAGCGTCCCCAACAGTGTAACCTGACAGTTTAACCTATTTAAAGTCAGAAAACCAAACATACAGGCTTCTTTCTAACAAAAAAATGTCTTTTGCTGGGTTATTTTTATCCCCATGTGACTGATAAAGACAGATTTTCATTGGCCTGCTGGTTTTCCATCATATTTGCTCCTGCAGAGTCTGTGACCCTGAATAAGAAAAGTAAACAAACAACGTTGCACTTTAGCTTTGCAGATAGTTCAAAAATACGTGAGGAGCATCGAGCCTGTTTTCACTTTTAAAAGCGTCTGACATTCTAGACATACTTGACTCCGAAGTGTAATAACCTTAATCAAATAGAAAAACATCACCACCATCATCATGTCGTCTTTCTCCTTGTGGAGTGAATCATTTATTTGAGGTTGTGCTCATAAAGTGAAAACATGACAAACTCAAATATTTTCTCACTGCTGAAGATTTTAGGTTCAACCTGCCAAATGCTGGCAGAGTATTACATTATACATTGTTCCATTCATAGCTTAGTAAGTAGCTAAGTAGATAAGGGTTTTTTTTTCTTACTACAAATCACCTTTTATATCACTACTTACCATTTTCTAAGGCGGACCTGTTTTAAACTTCTATATTTATTTTTTTCTGCCTTTCAGAAGCTTTTCAGTTTAGTACAGTATTAAAATCAGTAATCACTGTGAACATCTCACCTTCTACTGTTTCTACTTTCAAGTCCGCCTACACTTTCATGTCATTACTGTCACCATGCATGATGTTAACTGCGATAGCTTACTTGGCTCAAAAGTTTCAAACCCTTTGGCAATACAGTAAATAGAAACCAGTGGCTGTTTGAAAGGCTGGAAAAATATATATATTTGAAATGCCAAATACATATAAAGATCTTCATTTTTTAAAGTATTTTCACACATACACACAAAAAAACCCTGGATGTTTCATGTAAAACTATTTTTTACCTTGATTTTATTACTCACACTTAAACAGATGAGAGAAAATGCAAATGAGCTGTTGGTTACGCAACGATTTTCACCTGTTTGTTGATCATCAAAATGAATTCTAACAAAATGATGATTTAAAAAAAAAAGAAATAAAGAACAATTATTATAATGCTTTAAAGACATACTTTGCAGTAAACAGGCTACAATGTCAATAAATGGTGGTTTAAAGGTTTAAATTCACTCTGATCTACTTTCAGATGGAAGCAGCAGAAATCACATTACTGTCCAGTGTTGTCTGGTATAAACAGATAATGCTGTGTTGGTGAAAGGTGTTTTTTTTTTTTTTTATTGGTTTTGTTTTAAATCGTTTGGATATTTATTCATGTTTACAAAACGGCTAAACACAGGACATTTTACTTCAGGCTCGTCCAGCTCTCAGTCCAGGCCAAAACATTCAAACCTCGAGGGTCCTCCATCGCCTTTTCACCGACACACACAAACCCATCTATCCACTGTATCCGCGTCTCTCTCTGCAACAAAGCATTTGGCTCAACCTCTTATCTGGTAATCAATGTGAAGAGACCACTCAACATAATTGATATAAGATGTGCTGATGTTTTTTTTTTTTTTAGACTCAAGCACACACGCAGATACACAAAGCTGGAGCACCCGGCTAAGAGGAAACTGAAGAGGAGGGCGTCATTGTACAGGATAAGTTGGCATTTGCATATGACTGAGAGCGAGTAATGAATTTCTCCTACTTGTTATTGTTTGAAGCGAAGCAGCACACGTGTTCCCTCTTGTATGAAAAACAGTGTGGAGCATTGTTTGAGATGCATCGCCATTGTACAACATACGTATGATGTAACATTTCATACTTTAGTGACAGTGTCATATTCACGACAAGCTACAAAATTACAGGGTTTTCTATTTGTGTATGACACTGACGATACTAAATATTTCATGTATTCTTCTTTTTTTTTTTCTCGGTTTGAAGCACCCATTAAGATGAAGAAAAGAGAAGAAACATGCTGTAAACAAAAAAGGCAGATTTGTAACCGACAGTTATACACTGAAAAACAAAGTCCTACAATAAGTAACACTAAGCTTTTGCGCTGAGAGAGAGCAGAACTCCCAGCGGCTTGTTTGACTCACTCATCTGAGCGAGTCAAACACAACAGAGCAGTGATGGACGTAGCTCCTGTCTCACAGGGTTTCCTCCGCTCCGACTATGAATTATGGATGAAATATTTAGTCTTCTCAAAAACGGCTGTTTGGTAAAGTACTTTCACAGCGCACACAACAAGCGCCATGTCTGTGTAACACATTTAAAGCTTTAAGGCTTCAGCGTGCTTCAAATGAAGGACTTGTTTACCCTTTTCCCGTGGCGAAATCAGGGGGACGCTGCTTCCCCAAAAAAAAAAAAAAAAAAAAAGTGTTGTAACTTTTGGTGATTGGTGAAGTTTGCAGAGGTGACAAAGTAGAGCAGAGACTGACCTCCTTTCTCAAACTCTTTGTTTTTAGTTAGTTAGTCATACAAAAACACTTTTGACACTATTTGTGTGCACAACAGAGGTCAACACCGTGAATGCCCTCAAGCTGAAACTATCCAAAAGGGTGCAGCATTTTCCCTGTTTGAATGATTCATCGTCCCTAACTAACTAACTACCTAACAACAAACTTTTTCAGTGAAGGCTGCTCCAGGGGAAGGATTTTAAGCAAAGCCTTTAATCTTTACTGTTCATCATGTGTGGCATTATTAACTGCAAACATGAAGAATAGCTGTACCAAGATTTTTGAAACAGAATGGTTGAAGCAGCGGGATCAGAAAACAGAGCCTCTCCTGTCACTGGTATATGGAGCAGCAGCACACAGGAGTCTCCAGTGACCAGCTTTCTAGCTCCTGAGTGGCTAAAAGCTGCTAACTTAACTATAGCGCTACAGCTGACATTGAATTCTGTGTGCGCGCTCTCGTATCGTGCTGCTAGGTGCCGGTAGGAGATATATGTTTACTATATTTATAATATCTCACTGTGGAAAGCCCATAAGGGACTTTATTAAAATGTTAATGCAAACTTGAAAATGAAAATGTAATTCCACAATTGAATCATAATTTTTCACATATGTATGTGTTATTTGAGCAAAAAATGAAAATGCAATAATCCAATTTGCATTTTCATTTCCACGTACTCGTATTGGTGTTCTATGACCATATTAAAATGAAAATGGAAAAGCTGTTTAACATTTAATTTTCAAAGTTGTACTTCGCTGCACAGTGGACAATATTCAAATACCCAGCGCCCCCGGTCTATTACATTTACATTTATTTTGGTGTCAAAATGAACTATATGCGCAGATATCACCACATTTCAATAAATATAAATGTATTAAAATGAACTGATCAGTCTGTATTACATTTCTTTTTATTTTATTAAGCGTCCTCCCGTCCTCGGAAGTTTGTACCCCCAAGTCGAACTTGCCAAGTCCTCACAACACCTACCTACCTGACTGTGACAAAATAAACTCAACTCAAGGCTCCAATAACACTTTATTCCTCACAAAAAAAAATAACCTCTTTGACAGACAGATGCATTCAATTATGTTATTCAGTTTGTAATGCAGCTGTAACAAAAGTCCAAACTGTTTTGCAGCTTAATAAAATAAAAAAAGAGATTTAGTATAGACGGATCTGTTCACCTGTTGGCCTCCAACTTCAAACAAGGTCAATTATGACTCTTTCTATTATGATTTTTTGATCCAAAGAGGTTTTATATTTGTAAAACTTTCCTCGCACCAAAAAAAGGGATTCAAAAATCTGTAACGTCATCACAATGTAACGTTTACGGGCCGAGTGGGAACTCATGTGCAGGCCGGCGGGAGAAACACTACTTCGCATACTCAGTGGGCCGCACAACGAGGAGGCGTATGCGCCAGACGGGCAATTCTTATTGGACTGAATGGGTGCCATTTTTAGTCCGATATGCAGCTCTTATAATACATCCATGCATTGAAGGCGCCATTACAGTAAACAGCGTTGCTATAGCTCTTCATTGCACCGAACTACGGCGTCACCGTATACGACAAATGGCGGCACTGGTGCTGGAATAATAACAGATTCTGCAGCTGCGTCCCAGAGACACAGCAAACATTAACAACTACTGTCGCCGTTTCTTCACACTATTCGGATATCAAGAGATAAGGCTGAAAATCGGCAAAGTGGTCCTTTAAGAAAATGTTGGTGAAACATCGGTTATATAATAAAATCATCGAGTCATTGACATTAAAATACATCCTGAGAGCCTGATGACGTAACAGTTGCTAGCTTGGACACTCAGTACCATCTGTAACGTCTGTACACTCAGTACACTGGCTGTTTGGGGCGACTAAACTGCACAAGTGGTCCTGCGGTCGAATTCAAACAAAATAACGCTGGTTCACTTGTTGTCTGAACACACGTTAAGGGCATGAGTCTTTAGAACTGTTCCAAAAGGCAACAATTGAAAAAGCAGAAATTATCATTATTATTATCATGTCCCCTCCCCCCCTCAAACTTCTGACCTAGATTGTTTGAAGCATACCAAAACTGAGTGAACAGTGCAGCTTTTGCATGTGTGGATCACATCAGTTACCAAACGGAGACTTGGCTGCAGCTCCTGATGAGCTTCTTTTCCTTCGACACTCAAAAGCCGGTGCATCCAAAGTTCAAGAACCTTTGGTTAGCCATTATGATCGTTGAGACGTAAAGAAACATTAAACAATTTATGGCCACACGCTGCCCCCCCCCCCACCTCTCCCTACATATACTCCCCCCTGAACACTGTGAGCCAATGTCACCTCTCCCCCATTCAGAGATCCAAACTGATGCTGTAATGAGCTGCTGTTTGTTTGGCTACAGGCTGTCTCAGATGAGACATGATGCTGTCACTCATGGCAGCAGGCCCAGTGGCACTGAATCACCATCTGAGCCTCTCACCATTCACGTGTAATCAAAGGAAAGTTCTCAAACAATTTAAATGTTATCTCCGGTGTAAAATGTCATTATCCTGGGTGTTTTATTTCTTCTTTTGTTAAGCCTTTATTTCTTCCAAACGAGGCCAGAACACGTCCTTACTGACACCACCCTCAGGAAGTCAACTGTAGGAGAGGATGCGTTACACATCACACATTTGTCAATACCCACATTGTTGATGGTTTTGTACTTCTGGCTGCTTTGTGAGCTCTGCTGGAGCAGTTGGGGGGCAGAGCCGTGCTCAAGGGCACATAAATCATAGTTTTTGACATTCAGCCACACTGACTGGAGCTGTACAGTGGCCACAGAGCTCAATGTGTTCAATTTAAAGTTAAAAGTTAGACATTTAGGCTTGCAACAGGGAAAAATGCTGTCAAATAAAGCAAAATGGGCTGCCACGTCAAACAAAGAAACTCATATTTCTTTCAATAAAAAAATACTTTTCTCTCTCTCTTTTTCCTCTTTTTTTTGTAGGTGTAAACATATTTGTGATTTTTCTATTTAATAAAAGTGTTTATCTGTGTTATTAGTTGAACATTTCTCAAAAAAAATGATCAGGCAAAAAGCCTCATCGTAATAGCATCTCATGTTTGAGATTTCCACTCTGCTGCCCACACGGGTTCACTCTAATTCATGATGTCAGTGCCTCTGTGAAGGTACTTAACAATACCTGTCATATCATTACATAAACTGCTGTGTGGTAAATAGTTAAAACTATGAATCTGAAAGGTAACGTTACACTCAGTTGTTAAAGCTTTTATTCATTTAAAGAAATGATTGAGTAAATTCACTTTTTCTGTTTCATATGGTTTTGATAATCTAAGCTCAAAGGTACACTTGCTAGATTTGTGAACCTTCAGTCGCATCTTAGTCTTCACTCAGTGAATGGGGGATAAAAAAAAAATGCTGTTTCATCTGAGAGGGAGCAGTGGAAGAAGTCTGAGATCAAAAATATCAACTGGCAACGTCACGTCTGACTCATTGCGTAGGACTGACATCAGTTACAGGAGCCCTATTACAATAGTTCAGATGTGTATTTATACTGTATCGATGGTATGTTGTGCGAACATAATCATAATCACACCTGTTTCTGGTGAAGTGAACAGATTCTAAAGTTACTGCAATTTCAAAAGTGTGTCCATTTAAAGGGGACATATTATGTTTTCCCTCATTTTCAGTCCTTTATATAAGATTACGATGTCAGATGTTTGTAATAAATGTGGCAAAAGTGTCAAATAATGAGGTAAATGTATGTAGAAGTAATTCCTGCGAGCAAAAAGCACCAGCGTCACACTGATCTGAAGCTCAAGCCCACATGAGTTTGTGATGGATTTCTTTATATTGTCATCTGCTCCACTAACATTAAAGCGTTTTTCCATTGTTGCGGGGGGGTAGTCATGGTAGTGAGGAGCTAAGACTGCCTGTTAAGACACAGAGGCTGAACTGAGGCGCTGCATAAAGGGCTGGTATAAGATAAATACTGTGAATCATGCAAAGCTACTCTAGTGGAGTCCCAGAATAAAAATATTGAGCTGGAAAATGAGCATAATAGGTCCCCTTTATTCAGCTGCCTCAGACGGGCTTCAGTAAATGCATCACAACAGGGTGCTGATAATATCTTTTGTTGTTTCAAATGTCTGTTTTAAAGAGGATGCATCATGCACATTTCCAGGTCTATATTTATATTCTGGGGCTCTGCTGGAATATTTTTGCATGATTTACAGCTCCAAACTCCTTATTTATCTTATATTGGTTGTTATATTTATGTTTTGGCCCATGGTTCTGACCCTCGGGCAGACTTCCACCGGTTCCAGAGGCTACACAAACAAACAGTAGTGGTCAGATTTCACTTATATTTCTTGTTCTTTATTCTATTTGGCAACTTCTCAAATACATCAGCAAAGGTTTAATGCTGTATCTCATCCAAACTACGAGAGTGGACAACACAAACAACCCCTGGAACAAGCTTAGCAACAAAGGCTTTGAAACTGATGGCCGTTTGTGGGCATGCTCGAACAATCTGATGTCATCAGAAGGAGGAAGTAGAGTTAAAATTGCTAATGAAGCATTCAGGGCAGTGTTTTCCACATACGATCACCTCATGTTCCATAACTCTGACCATGTTTAACAGACATCTGACATCATAAAAGTATATAAACAACAGAAAATTATAAAAGCATGTTATGTCCCCTTTAAAACAAGGTTTATAAATCACTCTATGAATACCCTTGTAGGTACATATCTCTGCAAAAGATCATAAGGAACATTAGTCTTTCTCTGCCGAAGAGAGGATTTAAAAAATTGTGAAACTGAATTATAAGAGACATTTCAATCCCACTGCAGCCAAGGTGTTGAAATGTCTTCAGGCAAGAAAAGAACCGATCTAACCAGCTGAGTGCGGCCACAGCTGGTCCTCCTGATGAAAGCAGTCATCTTCTCATATGGGACGAGAAAAATCCCCCCAATACGCTGCACATATGTAACGTAGAGACCAAAGAGCATCGCCGGCTTCTTTCAACCAAATTTTTCGCAGCATGCAAGCTTCAACTCGCAATGTGAGATCATTTCCAATCTTGTTAACTTCGACATGTTTAACTAATCAAAAGAAACACCATACTCGCGACTCATGCATAAGCATGCGCGAGGACCTAAATTTATCTGCAATTTGCACTGGCAGCGTTCTGCGACTGTG
The DNA here is from genome assembly GCA_029490765.1 of Euthynnus affinis. NCBI lineage: Eukaryota > Metazoa > Chordata > Actinopteri > Scombriformes > Scombridae > Euthynnus > Euthynnus affinis. Next base: position 8,356,925 of record CM055844.1, on the reverse strand, counting down.
CTCCGCAGTGCTCTGAAAACGCTTTTGTGAAACGGGCTCCTGAGTATGAATCCCTGGATACATTCCAGATGTTCTAAAGGGTTTGTATGTTGATATACTGTTGCCCTCCTAAACACTGCTGGATCAGTGGCATTTCAATGGAAGGACACGTCTCTCCTGGTCTGCTGTAGCGGCTCGATGTCCTTGAGAACACAACTGTGCAATGAAGCAACAAAGTGCTTTATTAGATGTCCCCTGATAGATCTGGTCTGAGGTGGAATTCATGTCTCCAGTAAGAGGGATAATGTTTGGCTGCAACTCAAGAGGGAGGTCCACCGGTTATCCATCACCGGAGGTGACTGGGTGTCAAATAAAAAAGCAGTGCTGGGTAATTTTACAGGATGAAAGTCAATACAGTCAATACAGGCAATCATCTAAGGGACGCCTCCTTTCCTCAAGCTGTTCACTGGAACAGTATTTACAACGGTTCTGGGCAAAAATGGTTTTAACCTGCTCAGAAAGATTTGGCACCATGTACTAAGGAATGTAGTGATGTGAAAAATCTCTATATAAAACATGTTTTTATAAATGCCACCTAATAATGTGGGGAATTATTCTAATCAGGTCAATTCTGACTGAAAAAGGGGCTGCAACAAACAGTTGTGATGAATTAAACTGAAAATGATTTTCTTGAATATTCGATTAATTGATTGGTCTTTAAATTGTCAGAGAATACTGAAATATTATTATATTACTAAAACTCAAAATATATTCAGTGTACTACCCTATATAAGACTGCTACTAACAATTATTTTCCTATTTTCCTTTTCTTTATTAATAATAATTTGTTTGGTCAATAAAACATAAGTAGTTTCCCAGAACTCAAGTTTTCATATTTTAATTTCTTGTTTTGTCCGGCCAACACTCCAAAACCCAAAATATTCCTGAATATTCAGTTAACCAAAGGAACAAATCCTTACCCGAGAGAAGCTGGAATCCTTATTTTCTTCAGTCAGCTGAAATATTACTGACTACCCATTAATTTTCTGCTGATCAACGGATCACTCAATCGACTAATCGTTTCAGCTCTACAAAGCAAATCATCAAATTAAGAAACTGCAACAAGATATTTGATATTTTTGCTTAAAAAATGTCGAACAACTATCAAAATAGTTGCAGATTAATACTCCATCAACGGACTAATCAACTGTTTCCATCCAACTTTACCCTGTAAACTTTTTTTTGTATTACATAATCTCACACAGACTTAAAAGCCTTTGAATTATGTAACTAAACTTTCTGTCTGGAAACTTAAATTCTTCTGTTATCACAGGAAGAACAACCAATGTTGGTTTGTGTTTTTTTCCCCCTAAAAGATGACAGGGATAAGAAGGCCAGACTTATTTTCATGTTGCAATTTTGAGCAGGCAAAATAGGAAGGAAAAGAAGAGCAAACCAGCCTTTGATTTATATTCAAATGAGAAGTATACAGGGGAAATTGGATTTCTATTTCACTTCGGTGAATGAATTTCCTGGTGGCAGATCATATTGTATCATCTTGTGGCGTTAATACCCAGCTCTGAGCGTCAGGAGCTATTCTTCATTACAAAGACTGAGGAACTTTTACCCCTCCTCGCCACAGAAAGCAGTGACAATTCCCATTTCTGTTCCAATGTTCAAACAATACCCCCAAGGCCATTTAAGACATTTTTCACCCATTTTAATTTACACATGAAAGGCGATAACATATCAAAGGAGTTTCTGCTTTAAATTCAAAAGAAAACTTGTCTCTGCCTTATGTCCCTTATGTCAACCAACTAGGCTAATTCTGTACCTCAAAGCAAGCCAGCCGGAGGAGGATCCTTTTGTAGGTGTAATTGAGTTCAGCATGTTTATACACTGCTGAAAAACTGCACAATGTACACAACCGTTCTAATCAGACTACACTGGCTCACGGGGGAAAACAAAAAAAAAAACAAAACACACCATTCACAGACGAATCCAGAGAGGAACCACTCAACATTAGCTGTAAACTTCTTCCAAACAAAATCTTCCTTTTGTCGTCACGACTTTCGACTGTGCAGCTTTCGTTCTCCCGGGTCAAAACTGACCCGGTCTGGTTTGACTGTTTATGAAGCGTATTGTATAAATTATCTCCCAGTTCTGTGTTAGACTTTCTTAACCAACTTCATTTCAACCCATTACCCCAAGTTTTACACTACTTTTTTTGGGGGGGAATTTATGGTCAACAGACCTCATTTACATGAAATTATACCTGGAAATCAGGTTCAAACACAGAGCTGTAGCCTTGAAGTTGCATGTGTAAGAGGTATGTCATATCACATCACTATACTTTCTAATATGATAAAAAATATATATATATCATGATGACAACTAGGTGAAAGAATTCCATATTTCTGAGAAACCTCAAAAACACACCTTGAAATCGGGTCAAATTTGACCCAAGTACAACAGGAGGGTAAATGTCTCATTCATATTTTAGTTTTGAGGTTGATAAAAATTGTATACGTGTAGTATTAGTTGTGTAACGCCTCTGTTGACTTTGTTGATCTAAGTACAAACAAAAGAAATAGGGATTGGATAAAAGGAAATTATTACGAAATGTGTTTGGTGAAGCTCTCTTTTAAGTGGTAGAAGGTGGCGTTTGTAATATAATGAAATGCTCACAAGGCTTTCTGAAGCTCTGGTAGAAGTAACGGTAATGAAAACAGGTTGGCCTGGTGGTTTCTGGTGCTGTTTCTTTAAGGCTACAGGTTTGATTCCTGAAGCAGTCCGTGTGTTAGAGGTAACAGCTCTTCTGCTTGAGTGTCCTCAACCAACACACTCAAGCTCTGACTTTTTTTTGAGAGCAGTTGCTTTTGGACTTTTAACCTTCAACTGTGTGTGTGTGTGTGTGTGTGTGACCAGTAGCCACACTGTGTTATCTCTGGCTCCACCTTGTGGAGCGGCACAACCCCCGTACAGACACACTGCTGCTGTAATAATACAATTTCAGTCTTTTTTTTTTTTTAAATAATTTTTTTATTGCCACACTGCAAACTGACCTGTTATTAGTTAAAGGGTCTCGTCACTTCCAAATTACAGAACATAATTTCTCATTTACATCTGGTGGCGTCAAGTCATGCAGAAAGGCAGCTTTAAAAAGGTCAGCTTCAGACAATTTCTGCAACAGAGGTGATTTCATTTGTAATGTTCACGACATTAAGGAATTATATTTTAAATTAAATACATTATGAAAAATGTTCACAAACTAAGCAACATGTCTTTCCAGAATCAATATCTCGGTAACTTCAACACAAAATAAATTATCCAACTATTGATATTGACAGAATGTTTTGTGTATTATCCAGAGTGACAAGATAATGATGATACAGTTTAATTTATTCAATGCAACTTTTCAATGCTGTGAGCACCACAAATTAAATTCATTCATCTCCATTATATTGTGGTGGAGACAAATAAAACCAAAAGTATCTGCATGAATAGACAGCACTAAAGGTAGGAGAGAAAAGATGTTTTCTTGTAATTTGATGGAACCAACCCTTTAATCAAACAATGCATGACTTTAAAACACATTTCAAACAAATATTCAATAGACGAAGCAATGAAGTGAACTTGACCACGTTCCTCAAACAGCCTGCCCAACCTTCCCTTTTCTAAAGTGCCACGTAATATTAAACAGCTTTGAGGACTTGTGAATCTTTGGTATGCATGATGTTTAACTTTCATTGTGACAAGCAAACAAACATACAAATTTAATGCTGAAATGTGGTGCAGTCATGTAAAAGCATTGTTCGGACGGAGATCTCTCTCTCTCTCTTTCTCTGACTGAGCGGGGGTGACTTTGATGAGATGTTTTCTGTCCTCGTGTGCGTCCTTCTTCTGTAGCTATCCGCTGAAAAGCTCTCAAGTGTCAGGGTCCCCGTTAGGTCCTGTTTTTCCCCACTTTCTTCTCTATTTTGCATGCAAACAGGCTTGGCACTGCTGGGCAAAATAATCCAAATAAATTAAAGTCAAGTTCTCTCAACAGAAAACTGAAGTTCAAAAGTTCATAGAGAATATTTCAGACTTTACTCTGTCCATGAGGTGCTGTAGCTGAACATCCTCGCTCCTTCGGTAATCCAATGTAAACGATCCTTCTCGGTTCTCCCTGCGAGTCTCTTCTTCATTATATCCCAAAATACACCGATATTATACAGAAAAAGCAGTCAATCTGCATGCGAGCAGTTCATGTGAGTGATCTTCACACAGTGGCATATGGCATGGGAGCGAGATGAATATGTGGATCACAAACAACAAATGTCTGTATTGTTCAGATCCAAAAATCAATCCACTTGAAGTTCTCGAGTGGTTCTGATATTTTTGGCAGGTGTGAGCTAATTTCTAGAGCAGGAGGAAAAAAAATGCTGAGATACTTTAATGTCGCTCACATTCGTTTTTGAGTCTCTAAAAACCTTCAAACACGTGCGAACGACATGTTTTTGGAGCATTTGGAGTTCATTCTCAATCAAAATTTGTCTGTTCCTCTCTTATTAGATTAGCAAAGATGGCCTGTGCCTGGAAGATTGCCAGTTTATTTCCTGCAGGGAAAGGATTAGTAATAATCTCCATACTTGCTGTTTGTACAGCCAGGGTTCATTTGAATGCAGCATTTCTTAAATTAGCAACTGCTCCAGTAGAGCTGGTCAGCGGCCGGTAGCAGGAAGTTGCGGATGAACTCAGGTATGAACGTGTGAGTGTCGAGTAGAAGTGCTGTAGTAAGTAGGATGTGTTCAGCAAACCTTCCTGCGCTAAGTAAAATAATGAAAAGAAGTGATTGTGAGCGGGAGAGCTGACGCAGACATTTACAGCTGAGCTCCTCTACTATGAAAATGAAACGGGTAAAATTCTTCCACCCATTTAAAAGCTTAGCAGTCCTACAGCTGGACAGACCTGCACTTCCTCCTGGACTGAGGACGGATGGAGACTCGGGTAGCAAGTAGCAACGTTGGCTTTAAGGAGGCTACTTGGTGGCAGAATCCCCGTCGGGCCTCATGCTGAAGGGTTCCAGGCGCTCGCTCTCAGGCAGCATGTTGTTGAGTCGCTCCATCAGTGGCACCGTCTGGTCGATACCCATCTGGATGCGTCTCAGGATCATGGACATCTCATTGACCTTCTGGATCTGCTCCGCGTACTTGGCATAGCGTTTCTGCCGCTCCTGCATTATGCTGAACAAGGTTTCCACTGACAAGTCCATCTGGAAAGAAACAGACGGCAGAGGAAACAAGATGGTCTTAGACTTTTGATGAAACTTTGAAGCATCTCAAAACAAAACAGAGGAAAATAGCTATGTGTATAAAACTCATAAAATTCTAAACTTACCACTCACATGAACATCATTAACAATATTACATATGCAGAACTGTACAACACAAGCAAACCTGACAAATTGAAAGGAAATGCAAACATAAAGGATAAGTGATGTTTTTATACAGACACCGGACACTTTATTAGGAACACCTGTGCAGTCTAATGCAATCCAACACAACAGCTCTATCCATAAATTCTACTTTTTACGAAGCTTATACATTTTCAGTTTTTGTTGACGTTGTCAGAAAGGTGATAATTTTACATTATGTTTGTTATGGTGGTGGTGTACTGGGGGAGGATTATACTGAAAGGTGTTCATAATATTTTGTCCACTCCATTAACATACATGAGGGGGACAAAACATTACAAACACTTTTCAAAATAATGCACTCCACCAGTCGACCACCACCTCAATAATAAACATGAAGTAGAATTATCACCTTTCTGACAATGTCAACAAAAACAGTAAATGTATAAGCTTCATAAAAGTAGAATTTATGGCAGAGCTGTTGTGTTGGATTGCACAGGTGTTCCTAATGAAGTGGCTGCTGAGTGTGTATGTGTGAAGTTTCAACATAACTTCTCCTAGATGATTTATTACTGAACAGACAAACAAAAATGTTAATTATTTTCACATGCAATCAGTTCAGTCACTACAACTCAGACTTGATGAGGTCTTACACACTTGTCAGTTTTGTTGTCTTTGGAATTGGTTTTGCAACTAGTTATTATTTTAATTACTGATCATTCTAATGATTTTCACTATTATTTCAAATAATCAATTGTTGGGAATTTAAAGTGGCAAAATAATAGTGAAAAGGCCCATTACAATTCATTTAAACCGCAGTAACAGTTCAAAAAGATATTTAAAAAAACAGCAAATCTGCACACATGAGAAACTGGAATAAGTAAATTAGATTTATGGTTAACTGATGATTAAAAAAAAAACTATTGTCAATTATCTGATGACTGACTTCTTTGGAAAAATAATATAAAATTTCCCAATATCTTGGAGTAAATGTTTTATTATTGTTGTTTTGAGCAATGAGAAATCCAATAAACTAGCTGACTCATGCTGTACTTCCATGTCCTTACTTCTTTGATTCTCTTGACTAGGGCGTTCTGGTCGAAGGCTACGGCCTCGGCACACTGGTGTAGATGGTCCTGGTATCGGACGCAGAGCTGCAGAACCTGGGCAGCATCCAGTCTTTCCAGACACACACTGCTAGGTGACGTCTGGCCACTCAGGACTCCTGTGGAGAGTGAAGGCCAAAGGACTTAAAAGGGGCTCGCTGGAACAGAGTAACACTTGACAACAGCCTAACACTTTGTAATTACTGTAATTAGCAATGCACAGAGTGTGATAGAACTATCCCCGTGCTATTTCAGGAGTGCGCCTACACAGGAAACTTGGCTCATTATCCTCCTCCTAACACAGTCCTAACGGGCTGCGGTGACAATTAGCTTCACTACACAGAATTAGAAAATGAACTGTTGGGGACTGCTAGGAAAAAAAAGATGAAACTCTTAATGACGTTCATATGAAAACTGAAATGATAGAAGCCAGACAAAAGATCGAGACACTGTACTAATAGCTACCAATGTATTCAATTCAGTAGAGCAACATTTTCTCTCTTACCACAGAGACCAAAACATTGTTACGTATGTATATATAGATATATTTGGCAGCTATCGGTTTTCTGTATCAGTATTTTCTCTCACCTCACACTCACAGTGTACCTATTCTGTTTAGTGCCTCATATAAATGTTGGCAGATTTATAAATATACGTTTCTGGACAGTCATAAATGCAAAAAAATATTATGTTAAAGCACACCATATCTGCCAGAGAATATGGGATTTCTGCTGTGGGTGAGTCCGCATTAGTTTTAACAAGGTGTACCTAATGAAGTCTGTCTTTGCCAAGGGTCTCGTAAAAAATGCTGCCAAAAATCCAGCTGGGAGCCTATAAAGTTACCTTTCAAAAGAGGCTGAAAGGTTGGTATCTCTTGAAGCTTTATGACATCTGGGTCGTTGTGGATGTTTCGCATTGACTGGGTCCCCTGGGCCACAACCACAATATCGTCCATCTTTGCCTTCTGCTTTGCCGGAGAGGGAACGACTGCAACAACAATATTTCTGTTCATTAACATCAACAGCCAACTCTTACTTAACACCACATCACCTTGATTCAGTCAAATGATAGGATTTTATTTGAAACCTTAGTTTCATTATAAATTAACCAATTGTTTTTTTTTTGTTATTTCATTTGAGCTTTCTTCAACAGAATACTTGTTTTGTCATCTGGACAGAGACAGAGGAACTCAGATCCTTTACTTGAAGGACAAGTTTATAATTAAATCTGTCTTAAAACAACAGTCAGGAGCCCAAATGAACATTAAAATAGATTTTTCTTGCTGTGATCAATCATCCTGTTCATACTGGCCATTAGAAGATCCAGTCATAATACACTTATAATGATTGGGGGACAAAATACACAGTCCCCCATCTGTGCAAAAATGAAAGCTTCAGCCATTCAAATTAGCCATTTTTTTTATTTCTCTTTTTGTTATTAGACTTCCACCTGCAGCTCAACAGGGAAACACTAAGAGGGAATATAATGCTAAAAAGACTGTAAATGTGTCAGATATCCACTTAATGTGACTAACTCAGACCGCTGAAGCCTCATATAAGCCTCACATCAACCTTTCAATGCATCTTTGCACAAAGTGACTGTGTGGGCACTGAAACTGAAAGCACATTTGAAGAGGATCTTTTAATAACCAGTATGAACAGGAGGATTGATTTTTACAGAGCAGAAAACCTCTTTCAGTGTTCGTGTGGACACCTGACTGTTGTTTTAAAGACAGACTTGAAAAACTGTGAACCTGTCCTTCAAATAACAGTAATAAAACCACAATGTAAAGACGCTTGAATACACTGAAAAGTAGCTGGTTAAAAGTACTGGTTATTCAGGATGACCCCTATCAGAGTGTAACATTATCGTTATTCACAAATTAACATGCAAACAACATTTTGATACTGTAGTTTATCAAGATGAAGGCAAACTGTTATATTAGGTGGACTACTTTAATCTATATTACTTTTTATGTTGAAAAAAAAAAAGAAACTAGTGACTATAAACACATGATTAACAATGTACAAATGTAAAAGAGTAAAAGAAACACAATATATAACTGAATTATGATGGACTAGAAGCATGAAAAAGTAACCACATATTTGGACACACAGTGCCACCCATGATATAGTTGACAGTACCCCTCTATTTTGACTACTGCTGTAGAAACTAGTGAAAATTATTAATTGATAAATCCTCCTCAGTTTAAAGGGAAAAGGTAGTCTCACCTGACGAGCTGTAATCGGAGTTTTTGTGCTCCGCATCTCCACTCTGCTCGGCTCCCATGGTTGCTAACGGTTCGGCTAACTAGCGGTTAGCTGCCGTTAACGTTTCCAGACAACGCAGCGAAATAATAATAAAAAAAAAGAGACTGACAAAACACCGTCTACAAAAGCTTCATACGACCTCCAGACACACATGAAGTGACAACATGACTACAATTATCGCAGGAAGGGGAGTGAATGTCGTCTCAGCAATCCCACTGAGCTAGCTATGTTATGTGTCAAACGTCCCTGCTAATGTTTACTAGCTAAACAGGCTACAATACATGCCCTGTATAAGAAAAGCCGTTAGTAGACGTTGGTCCTGTATTCATGTGATAAACCGCGTTGTTTGAAGAATAAGCCTTATCTTAATGAGACCATGAGACAAAGAGAAGTAATGACTGTGCGCTTATTCCAGTTCACAGTGAGGCTACACTTCCGTAAATATTGATCACGGGGTTCTTCTTAATAATCCGGACCAGTTTATTACTGCCCTCAACTGCTGCTGCGGGTCAAACGAGGAATTACATCAGTAAACCATTAAATCTACCGGTCTCCCTGTCACTGTTGTATCCTTCAAATGACAAATAATGACACTAACAGCTAATATCGGTATTCATGCTTAATAACATGGACATTCACACTATAAAATGGACTGAAGATGAAGGATTTATGGTCTTCAAATGCAGTGGTGGAAAGTAAATAGGTATATTTACTCAAGTACTGTACAGATTCACTTGAGTATTTCTATTTGATGCTACTTTATACTTTCACTTCTCTACATTTCAGAGGGAAATATTGTACTTTCTACTCCACTTTATTTATTTGACAGCTTTAATTACTTTTCAGATGAAGATTTGACAAAATGGATTATACATTTTTTAAAAAGCATGCTTTCATTTCAATAAATGTTCAAATGATCCAATATTATAGCAAAAATCAAAGAAGAACAGATTTGTGTATCAGAACTTTGTTTTTTCTTCTTTCCTCTGCCATTAATCATCTCATGACCCCTCAGATTTATCTGGTGACCCTTTATAGGGGCCTGACCCCTAGGTTGGGAACCACTGGACTAAACTAGTTAACTAACTGTATATAAAGTAGTTGAAACCAGCTCCACCTCCAGCAGCTACAACAGTAACATGCTGCTCTAATACTGATGCTTCAGTATTAATAATCTGATGTCACATTTAATAATATATCAGTCAGAGGGACCAAACCACTATTTTTACTGCTCATAATATCATCATGCTTTTACTTGAGTAGGATTTTTCATGCTGGATTTTTACTTGTAAAGGAACATTTTTATATTGCTGTATTAGTATTTGATCTTAAGGATCTGAGTATTTCTTCCTCCACTGTTCAATTGTTAAACCTGGAACTTTGTAGAGTAATTGTGCCCCTGTGTGGCCAACTGTGGCCCTCAGAAAATAAAACTAGTGATGAGACTAATGATTACTTATATTGTCAATTAATCTGCTGATTATTTTCTTGATTGATCAATATTTTTTTAGTCTATACAGTGTTCAAAATAACGAAAAAATGCCATCCACGATTGTCAGAGCTCACAGTGATGTCTTCAATTTGTTTTTCCACACAACATCCTAAAATCAAACTCCTCAATTTACTCTCATATATGACAAAGTAAAGTAGCAAATCCTCACATTTAAGGTGGAATTAGAGCCTGTTTGACATTTTAGCTTGAAAAATGACACAAAATGAAACAATGACTCAATAATCAAAGAAGCTGATGACTGATGTTCAATCAATCATCTTAATCAGTGCAGCTCTAAATAAAACACACGTCATCTTTAACTCTTAAGATTTAATGAACAAAACAGTCACACTTAAAAGTATATTGTAAATACAAAAATAATGAAATACAAAATATACAAAATAAGCTAGTTACATAGCAACATTTTATCACCTCTGAATAACATCCTGGAGGATGAACAAGAGCCACAACTTTTACAAACATGAACAGAATTCTCCTTTAATGTTGTATTTGCCATCTCACCATTTAAATTTCAGACTGGATTTATTTTTTCACCCTTCAGTCTTGTTATTGAACCAATCGGCAAGAATTTAGACATGTTGGTAAATTCAAACACTCTACCTGCTCATAAAGAGGCTCATGAATCAAATCAGGCCGGCTTAATACCTTGAAGGTTTGAACTTTAACCCCAGGAAAAGTACAACACACTAAAACTGAACGCAGAAGCCATTATTTGTCGTTAAAGAATACTACTTGTACAATTATAATGTAGTTTTGCAATAACTCTGAACATGCGGAAGACTACTAATAGGACCAGTGAGCAGAAAGACCACAGAAACAGGGGGTTCATGCTGGTGATTCCAGGCTAGATGAGTCCTGTGTTCTGGCGGCTCTGGGCTCCTTGTCCGTCTGTTTCCCGTTGTCGTCTTCAACCAGAGGGTAGGGACGCAGGTCTAGGGTCAGAATGCGGCTGAACATGCATTCATCCATCTGTGAAGGAGAGAGAAAAAACGTAGAGCTGCGTTATCATGACATATATAAAGACTTCTACTCTAACTTTTAATATTTTTTCGCAGTTTTTACATCTGAGTAAACTCCCAGCAGAGCGTCGGCCTTGGAGAAGAACTCCTCCTTCAGGGAGATGACGATGATCTGCATGTTCTCTCGGGACTCCTCCCTGATGAAGCTGGTCACCTGGATGTAAAACAAGACACCGAAACAAGGAATGCACTAATATGACACACAAAATCACGAGTAAAAGTGCACAGGTGAGTAAACAGAAACAAACTTTATGAATTACATGAATGACGTCACACTCTGACTATGTGAGATATTTCATATGAGTGCAATTTCCCAGTAAGCAATATCTAACATGGAAAGACTCTTAAAACAGTCTTTTATATGTACACTAAGTAATGAAGTGTCATTTTATTCAAATTATGTTGCTAGAAATCCAGAAAGTGCAAGCAGCCCTTGTGGAAAATGAACCATTTAGCAGCATTTAATTAAAGGACGGGATCTTAAAACAATAGTTAAACAGGTTTTTCTTGCTGTAATTATTCCTCCTGTTCATACTTGCTATTAGAAGATAATTCATAATACTCTCACGGTGTAAATGATGTTGGACAAAATCCACCTTTTGTGCAAAAATGCATTTAAAAGTTTTATCTTCAGTCATCCAAATCAGTCAAATCAAATAGATATCTTTCAACAGTAATACTTCCACTGCAGCTCAACAGGGAAAGACAAAGATCTGACACTAAAAAGACTGTAAATGTGTCAGAGATCCACTTGATATGACTAACTCAGACTGCTGAAGCCTCATAGAAGCTTCATATGAACTTTTAAATGCATTTTTGTGACTGTTTTAAGACAGACGTACCCTTTAAGTGTGAGATAAGTAGGGGATAATGCCCACAGAGGTGTCCATAATCAGAAATTAAGGGATAATACAGAGGCGACTGCGGCCTTGTGGCCCGAGGTCTCCCCGTCATCCATTAATTCCTGATAATGGACACCTCCTCCTTCCATATTAAATGTGCACCCTGGATACAGCTTTCGACAAAGAGAGGGACCGTCGTTGTGCTGAATCTCACCTTGCCGATGTTGGAGTTGTCCAGGGCTGCGTCCACCTCGTCCAAAATGAAGAAAGGAGCGGGGCGGAAGCTGAGAGGAACGACACAAAACACCGGAGTGCCAAACAGCTCAGTAAACCAGCGATGTGGGTGAAATGTCAAGAGCCTTCGCCGTGATAATTAACGTGACAAATAATAAGTTCATGTGTGACAAGAGCTACAAAAAGTAAGAAGCGTCAGTCGTAAGAAGTGATAAAGTATTTAATTTCAGAAGGAACAAGAGTTCCAGTGCAAAATAAAAATAAAAAAGAAGCAGCGTTGATGAATGGGGTTCAGGGAGAGTCTCTCTCTTTCTCTCTCTCTCTCTCAAGAGTCTCTTTAGATGAGTTATATCAAGTCAAGTTGATGTGAAAGCGATGATCGAAAGGCTTTTCATATTTCAAAGCCTTTACTTCATTAAACCATTCATCATTTTAGAAACTCGCGATCATTACGAGCTAAGAGCCCCCAAGACTTTTCAAGAGGAAATTGTAGTTTGTGAGAGATATTTCATGCGTCAACAGCTGTGCAGCAATGCCGTTTGTTTTGTTTGTAGAAGCTGTGGGGGGTAATTATCCAGCTGTCCAGTTCAATTCACTCAGTGATTTGGGGAAATGAAAATAGGAAATGGTGGTTTGTTTATTTGTCAGTAAAATACTTTATTATATTTATTCTACTTATCATTTGCTTATTATTGCAGTTTTTATTACCCTCAGTGATTATTTTACTGATTGTCATAAACTTTCTCTACTTCATATTGTAATGTAATGGTATCTAGTCTGTTTTGGAGTGTGTGTGTGTGTGTGTGTGTGTGATGTCACCTGTGGATGGCGAACACCAGGGCCAGAGCGGCGATGGCCTTTTCTCCACCAGAGAGATTGTCCATGGACATGAAGCGTTTCCCCGGAGCCACACAGTTGTAGTTGATGCCGCCCAAGTACGGCTCGTCTGGGTTCTCTGCACTCAGGATGGCCTGAAGCACATGCAGCAGTCTGTTCTAATCTATTTTACTGGATCTTATCGGTCGTGTTCGTGACACCTTCTGCATCGTCCAGTGCTTATGAGAACTGTGTGTAGTTTAAACTTTTTATGCTTAGCTGAACTCAAAGTGCCTTTCATGGAGGAACCACAGCTGTAGATGTATTGATACGCCTACTATTAACAGCTCAATGTGCTGTAAATCATCCCTGAAGTGCACAGAAACCCTAATGGTTGGTTAAAATGTCGAAGTCTTAAATTAAAAACCCTTTTTTACAAACATGACTGTAGGGGATTAAAGAAAAATGACTTAAAGCAGCGATAATCTATATTTTGACAACATATCAAATGACAGTGTGTGATGTCAAAGGCATCGCTTGTAGTGATGAACCTACAGAAAATGACTCTGCAGCTCCCCTCAGCTTTAGAGCTTTATAGCAAGTTAGAGGGGAAACTTTGATATTTTTCAACCTGGACGCTATTTTCCCATCATTTTGTGTGTCTAAGTGACTAATGGAGACAAAATGTTTTGAAACTGGTCCAATATGGAGCAAGAGAGCTTTCAGCTGGCAGCCAGGAAACAGGCTGCAATATAATCCTTGGGGGCAACTGTGCCTGTCAAAGTACGTCCACTAAAAGTGCTTGTTTTTGCCACTGACAGGCTCAGATTGTTATTATGAGTGTCTGACAACAAAAGTCAAAACAGGAACTAGCCACATGTGTTAGCATTATGGCTAACTGCATAGGGATCAATAATAGGACCACACAGATATTCATCCGCACGGTTTGTTTACATGTGTGAGGCTGATTTTCACCACAGTTGGACTGTAAAGAAACTTAAAAAAAAAACGAAGGATGATGGATTATCATGTGGACTATTATAAGGACGATCGTGAGTCATTTCACTTTGACAGGCCAACTATATTTATTTGAGCTTTACTTGAGTGGAGAGTGGAGCTAAAACATGGAGGCAAAAAGGCAGCAGGACCTCTGAGAAACTGTGGGTGTTCCTGGAGTCACAGATCTCCTGACAAGTGAAGAGGAAAACCTCCAGAGTGGGACCTGTTGCTGCCAGACTTGGAGAATCTCGAAGTGTCCATGATGGGATGAGAGTAATCCCAGCTGTGTAAATACTGCAAACCAATTAACACTGTTGTCCTGGAAACTGTTTCACCTTCATAGAATCAATTGGAAGAAAAGAGTGAGGCTGGCTAGACCAAACGTTCAGCTCCACGCAGTAAGAAAAATGTGATTTCAACACATAACTGTGTGGAATTACATTATGTAAGTCACCCACGTATTCATCCGCGCACACCAGTTTGTTTATATGTAAAGAAACTACAAAGTTAGCCATTATGCTGCTACATGCAGCTAGTTCCTGTGTTTACTTTTGTTGTCAGACACATAAAACAACGATCTGAGCCTGTCAGTGGCAAAAACAAGCACTTTAAGCTGATGTACTTTGACGGGCGCATTGCCTCCAAGGATTACATTGCATCCTGTTTCATAGCTGCTGGCTGAAGCACTCTTGCTCAGTATTGGACCAATTTCAAATATTTTTGTCCCCATTAGTCAATTAGACCCAAAATGATGGGAAAAAAGGATTTTCCAGGTACGAAAATACCAAAGTTTCCCTTTAAGCTCACTGTTTATCTGTCCGCTTGCAATTTTACTGTTTTGGTTCAGCGCTCTCATTAACGTTGTTTTCGCCGGCAGCAGGCACCTGTTTTCAGAGATAAAGCTCTAAAAATCCACTGTACACTACCTGCTCAGCACCAAACTGCAAACAGACACAGTCAGAGACTAGCTGGTGAACATAGTGGAGCGTTTTGAGAGCCAGATATTTCCCTCAAGAGCTGATAGAAGTCAAAAACAGAGCTAAAGGAGAGTGAATACTGGACTTTCATTCACCAGGTGGACAGAAACACGACTTCAAATGAATGATAATGTTGCTGCGTAACTGCTGGATGTGTAAGTAAGCAACTGTTTGCTAATAAAGTCAACATATAAACTTAAAAGGTGATGATATGTCAACATCAAAACATGTTTCCGCTGCTCATGGGTGGCCAAAAAAATAGAGCCATGTGTTTTTTCTGTGTATATGTTTATGTTGCTTCACCTGAGCGCTGCTGTTCCTGCATATTCTTTTATAGATCTGGTCAATCACGACAGACACATGCTCAAAGCACTGGCTGAAGAGGTGGAAGCGCTGGGCTTTGACTTGTTCAAACTCTTGACTGCACTTCCTGGCTGCTCTGGTACTGGCATCAAAGGCTGAGTGAAGGGGAAGGGGAAACATCACAAAACAGCCTCAAAAAATCCCCATGTGAGAATAAAACTCTTAAAAGATTTTGAACATGAATAGCTGACCTCATAGGAAGAAGTAACCCCTTACTGTTACACACTTACTGATAACAGAAAATAACTAATGACAGAAAATGTGGGGGAAAAAATAGCAAATAAGGTGTAAATTATGTAATGTACTGTACTGCAGAACACCATAATAGGGTGAAATATTAAATCCAAAATCTTTAGATAGAGATAAAACACATAACTAAAACAACAAAGTACCTTCCGTCACTCCCTGTAACTTGTCCTTCACCTCCCTCATCTTTTCCAGAGCTTTCAGGTTGGGTGTGGTGGTGCGATGCAGCACTCCCTCTATGGAGGAAACGGACTCCTTCTGTCTCTCTATGCAGGCCTCCACCTCCTGCTCTGACTGCACGTTCTGGACGCACACACACGTACACATAAATTCAAGACGTGAGGTATCGTGCAAATGTTTTATAGTACATGCTGGTCAAATGAATAAAGGGCGATGAGTCTCTGGGCTTGACGTCTCACCCTGAGCTCTGCTTTCAGGTCGGAGTAGTCGATCACGAGTCGAGCCTCTCTGTCGTAGATGTCCATGGTGGCTGACGTGCTTTCAGATTCTGTGTCGAGCTGCAAAGAACCAGAGGAATCGGTAGCGTTTCTCAGTGTTCATTACTCTAATGTGAGGATTCCTACACTTTCTTTTATTAAATTCCTAGCTCTTTACCAAAAAATGTGATGTTTTCAGCTCTAATTATGACATTAGTATCTAACACTTGTCCAGGATTGGACAGGACTAACACAAAGACTGCAGATCTCTGCACTATGTCTTACCTGCACCTCACTAATGTCATTGAGGTTCCCTGACAGCAGAGTGATGGGCAGGCCCTGGATCTTGCAGGCCAGCAGCAAGTTGTGTCTGGCCAAGCGTTTGTGCTCCAAGGCCGTCTCCGCAGACATCACCTCCCGCTGGAGCTTCACCAACTCTCTGAGAGAAAAATAGAGAAGATTTCTTTCAGCATTTTATAGGTTTTGGTCTTTCTTACATGGATGGATAAGTAGTCTGGACATTTCTTTAATAAAATATGATGATGCTTAGCTCATGTCAAATTATCCATACACTTTTTCAACAGTATTTGACTGTTCTTGATCCACATCAATTAAACACAAACCCTCTGCAACAGCAGCAGTTGCTATATTAGTGGTAGTGACGGTAGTAGCAGTGGTGGATTAAGTAGTAGCACAACACCACAGTAGAAGTAGCAGTAGTTCTAGTATTATTAGTGGTAGTGTTACTTGTTGGTTTCTTGGAGACGCTGAGTTTTCTGGTCTAGCTCAGATTTGGCAGCGGCCAATTGGTTCTTCTTAGACAGCAGCTGGTTCTTCAGCTCCAGCAGTTTGTTCTCACCGTCGTCGACCGCCACCAGCAGCGTCTCCTCATCCTGAAAACGGGGAATGAAAACATCAGGCTGAAGAAAGTCTCTGATTGCAGAGTAAGCTGTTATTAGCGTTAACACAGAATGACTGCCTGCGATGATCACCTTCCTCTGCTCGGCCATCGTTCTCTCCTCCTTGTCGATGGTCTCCATCATTTTGTGTTGCTTCTTCCTCTGCTGCTCCAGTTGTTCGTGTTTATATTCCAGTTGTGCATTCAAGCGAGCGCACTGGCTCTCAAACTCCAGCCTGAAGGGACAAACGCATCAAGGCGCTTTTATAAATACCAATAACTTTCATACACACCATAATTATAATACAGTTACAAATAATGTGATTACAAATGTTTGTACGATATTCTCAAATTGATGTTACATAAAAAGCAACTGATTATGTAAATCTGTCAGACAAAATGTAAATCATGTTTACTGTAATTATATTATAGCTAACTGAAATTAATTACATTAAAACACAGTAAAATAATAAAGATTCCCTAAAAAATTAAACCTAAAACACACTAAACATACATAATTCTTTTAGCAACTCTGTACTACAAACATTTGGTGATTGGAGTCCTACTGTGATTTTATTAGAATATGCATTTATGTATATTTGCTTATAAAATCACAATAATATAAAGACATTCTCTACTTTATTCCGAGCAAACGTTTATCTCTTCATGTGTTTATAAAGTCGTACCGCTTCTTGTCAAGCTCTGCCTGATGTTTCAGGTGCTCCTGTTCGTACTCTCTGATGCTGTCCACACCGATCTCAGCACAGAAGTCATGAAACACCAAATCCTCAATCTGCATACACACAACATCTACACTGTCACACAGCCAGCAGTTAGACAATGCCTGGTAAAAGATCAGAGCAATTAGAGCAAGTTTGTGTACGAGACACTTTTGACGTTTTCCAGTAAAGTAGTTTATTTGGTCATTTATCTCAGAGTGTGTTTTGTTTACACCTACAGTACTATATGCAAGTGTTTCTGGCCAATAACCTCTAAAAATGTGATGGAACTCCTGATTGAGATAAGTTTCACTGAGATGCAGCCTCTCTTTTGGCAGTTACACACAGTTTATACCCGGAAGCTGCCCAGTAAAACCACAGTCTGATCTGCTGCTCCACTAGAGCAGTTGGGGTTAAGGGCCTTGCTCAAAGGCGTCTCAGTGTTGGTAACGAGGGAGGGGAAAGTGCTGCGTTTTTCACTTTCTCCACCTCAGCATTAGCATCAGAGTTGCAGCATGAGTCAGCGCGCTCACACAGGCGGAGGAAGGCGTGCTGATGACAGTACCTTGTCGATCTGGTCTCTGATCTTCTTCATCTCTGCATCCTTCACCTCCACGCTTTCCTGCTGCATCTGGATTTGAGATTCCAGGTTTGCCATTTCACTCTCCATACGAGAAATCTCCTGAAAACAATCGACAGGAAACGACGGGACAGAATGAGTCTACTTATATGTCTGATGTTCCTCAGGGATTCAAGTGGAAGTCATAGTGATACACCACATACATTAAAGCCAAGTGAATAAACATCTTTCTTGTTTATATTATATCAAATATAACTGAAGTTTTTTGGTCCTACTGCTTGGCATTTGAGGATGTTTTTCTTCCGAATGTTATCCAGCTCAGTTTTAGAGTATTTGAGGCGGGTCTGAGCACCCTGAGCCTGAGCAACGATCTGTTTCAGGTCCGACTCCTTCCGCTTCAGCTTCAGCAGATCCTGTCACAGGACCAAAACACAGCGGGACTGTTTATTGTGAATAAACTATGCACTCCTTAAAATATATCTGACAGAACGTATTCTTGTTAAAACAATGGACGAGAGTTATCTGTTGACTTAGGACGCATGTTGACTCACGCGGATCTCAGCCGTCAGCTGTTCCTTGCGTTCCTTCAGACTCGTCATGGCCTTGTCGTCCCAGCAGCGCGCTTTGGTCCGCAGGTCACTGGAGCCTCCAGAGATCGTACCTGACTTTGAAAACAGCGTCCCGTCCAGAGCTACTGTCTACAGGAAACACATTTCATTAACAAGTCTGTCGACAGCAGAGCCCACAAACATGTCAATTTGCTCCGAACAAGCAGGGCTGTAGTCTCCTGCTCGATTGGTTGATCAATATGTTTTGTCCGACTAAACTGTCATTGGTCGGGCAATCGCTGGCGTTTCACCTGAAAGATTAGCGAGAAGATAGCGCTGTTTGTTTGTGGGTTTAGATAACTCTGGTGTGTCGACACTGGATATCACTAGCATAGTTAGCACACACTTGGCTTCTTTATTATATTACATGGAGAGTAGGTACGATTTCAGTTGACCAAGATTTTCTTTTGTTGATTACAGCTCTGTGAACAAGACAACCTGTAAAGAAAACTGTCTGCAACAATGACTCTTCTCTTAATAATTTATTTATAATCAATATTGTAATTTAAATGTTCATTCTTATTTGTTGTTGTGTGGAATAACTAAACATTTTTATAGACTTGAATTCTTGTCTGACGACTAGACACATCTTGTTACATAATACAGCTGTTGTGTAACCACTAGATTTATGTTTATTTTCACAGTTTAACCTGATGGATGATTTTATTTGCAACTGTCTTCTGTGCTGTTGTTTTTTTTATTTGTGTGATTGCATTTTTCTGTTAGTTTTATATCTGTTATTGTCTTTTATGCCGTCTCTTTGAACTGGAAAAACTGCTACAGATATGAAATGACTGAAGCAAATATAATTTCTTGTGCACATGTTTAAGTGACATACCTTAATGCGTTCCTTCCCGTCAAAGGCGACACTCCTGGCCTCTTTGATGGTGTCACACACCAGGGCGTTACCGCAGACAAACTGCACCACCTTCCTCAGCTGGGTGACACCTGAGGGGGCGTTAACCTGCACAACATCCACCACCATCTTGGCACCTGGTACCTCCCTCAGTCGCTCATTCAGAGGGCTCACCTGTAGCAGTGTTGGTTATCACTGACACTGAGTATGCAAACATCGTGTTCAGTTGATCACAACAGTAATTCACAACATGGTTTAGAAACGGTTTCAACTTACATCCAAGTAGTCGATGGGCAGGAAGGTCTCGCGTTCGGCTCGCTCCTCCTTGAGGAAAGAGATACAGTCACGGGCCACTTTCTCTGAGGACACAACAATGGCGTTCATGTTGTGGCCAAGCACCTTGGTGACAGCCAGCTGGTACTTCTTATGGACGGGGCTGCACAAGTCAAACAGACGGCCATACTGGGACAAGAAATTTAAAAAAAAGAAAAAAAGTTTAAGAACAGTTTTCACAGATTAAATGAAAAGCTATTATGAACTTTAAAAGATGACTAACAAGAGACTTTTAATCACTGAAAACGTCTGAATATTTGGTGACTACTTCCTAAAGTGGATGGTGGCGCTAGATGAGGAGTTAAGGGATCACGTAGATGCAGAGTAAAGATTTCTGGCAAAACTTCATCTACATCCAAAGAAGTCCGAAGAGATCAGAACTCCAGCAACACTTGATCAACAAATAACTTGGTCAACTAATAAAGTTGTTCTTAATACTATGAAGTGTTGCTTGAGTTCTGATCTCTTTAGAGTTTAAGGGATCATCAAAGAAATAATAATTCATCCTAATATTTATGCCACATTCCATGGTAATTCATACCCGTCAAACCAAAGAGTGTCGACCTCATGGTGACGCTAAAGGAGAAGCATTAGGGGATCTCCGAAGTCATCAGGATACATTAAAGGAAAAACTAAAACGTCGACCTCATTGTGGTCACTGTTGCATGAAAGGCGAGGACCATGAAAGAAAATCTGGCAATCTTTCAGTGCAAACAAAGTGATGGATCGACCGTTCGACAGACGAATCAATGTTGCTATCCCTACAGCCACGCTACTTTTTTTTCAGCTTCCAGGAAACATAATGTAACGGGGAGGTGTTTGCCAACAAAGCTGCCTTAACGTTAGGACTGTATCGATACTCATTGTGCTTGTTTGCCTCTCACCACAGAATCAGGAAAAAGTCTGCGAAGCTTCTCTAGCAGCTCTTTGCGCTGCACTTGGCGTCTGCTCTCTTGGCTGTCCAGACAGGCGTTCCCCAGCTCCTCCATCACCTGGCCCAGCTCCTGGTTCACCTCCACGCTGCGCCGGCGGCCCCGCTGCAGCTCCGCACTCAGGCGCTCCTCCTGCTGACGGTACTCCTCGAGGGACGACCTGACACATACGGCGACTCCGTGAGTGTCCTTCTGTGACGCTAGTAAGTTCGACACCTCCCTTGGACAAACTTTGAATCGTTACATGGTCGTGACATACTTGCAGGTCTTGGTGTACTCCTCTAGCTTCTCTGCTCTGCGTGTCAAATCTTCCAGCTGAGTCTGGTTGTTCCTGATCCCGACCTACAGGAGGTGATGTTCCGAGAGCCAGACAATTAGGGACGCATTCATCACAGATGACAGCAGTGCAGCAACACAGGCAATTAGACACACATACCTTTCAGCAGCTGTTTAAACATCTATGTATATTAAACTTGGATGTGTAGCGTCGGCGAAAGCGTGTCAGTGACGATACCTCCACTTCCTTCTTTCTGCGCTGGTCGAAAGCCATCTTCTCGTTGTCCGCTCTGATCTCCCAGTGCAGCTTATCTGCCTGCTGGCTGAGGACAGCGCCCTGCTTTCTGGCGAGCTCCTTCAGCTCTTTGTATCGCTCGAGCTGTGAGAGAAATTAAACAGTTTTGTAATATTTTGTACATCTCTCTCTCTCATCTTTTCACTGTTTTGTAAATCTTCTCACTGTTTGCTCCTCGGGGAAGCCGGCATAATAAATCACACCATCCTAATATTTTCCGACTACGCCTGTGTTTTTCCAGTTTTTGAGGAGTTTGAACCCTGCAACATATTTAATTATGATATGTGGTTATTAAGGCTGCAACTAACTGATATTTTTATTATTGATTAATACGCTGATTATTTTCTTGATTAATCATTTGCTCTATAAATCACAATTTCCTAAAGCCAAATGTGACATCTCAAAATGTCTTGTTTTGTCTGACCAACAGTCAAAAACCCAAAAATATTCAATTTATAATAATAGAAAACCCAGAAATGCAGCAAATTGTGGCCTTTAAGAACCTGAAAGCTTTAACTATTTAACAATGTATTGATTATCAAAATAGTCGTCAATTATTTTCTGTTAATTGACAGATTGATCTACTAATGGTTGCAGCTCTATATGTGATGCCCTGACCTCCACCCTGCCAGTCGCTCCCTTTCACTTCATGTTTCTTGACTTTTGTTTTGACCAGAAGGGAAAACAGGCGCCGTCGTTTGACACACACTCACCTGATCCTCATCCAGCTCGATGTCTCTTCCGGAGAAACTCTCCTTGCGGAGCTGCTTCTCGTAGCTCCTCCAGGTCTTCTCGAGTTCGGCGATTTCCTGCCGATCCTCCGCCAGCTCCTGCTCTTTAAGAGCCGTCAGTTTCTGACTCTTCTTCAGGGCGTCACGGATCCCCTCTGCCTTCTTCTTGTGATGGGAGGTGTTTACCTTGGCTTTGATGTACTGGGACCGAGACTGGGACAGGACATGCTCCTGGGCGCTAGGCGACAGGTGACTCAGTTTAATTCTAGTTAATTACAGACTACCTGGCACACAGCACCCGTATATTATTATAATTAGCTGGTTCTATTAGAGCTAAATAGATGCAATCATCTCAGGCTTGCTTTTAGAGGCTGGTGAGGGACAAATGAAATACATTTTCTGCTCCATTAGCTTCACTGTAATGTACTTTCTTATATACTGGTTTCATTTCTAACTTTCAAATCGTGCGGATATGTTTTCCAAGATGTGAAAAGCGAATATAAAGTTTCACAGTAACACAAAACTGCCCTTAAAAATAAACTCAAAGGACAAGAAGCCTTCTGAAAAAAGACACTTCTGTTTATGCGTAACGTATATGTACCGGATCTCCTTCTCGATGTGTTGGTGCTCTCTGTTCAGGCGCCCGTGTTCCTTCTTGTGGGTTTTGACTGTCTGCTCCCAGTTCACCAGTTTAATGTTCTGAGCAGCTGCAGCCTGCTGTTTCTCGCTCAGGTTGCTGCTGAGGACGCCGATGGCCTTCTCGTTGTGATACAGCTCAGCCAGACTCAGCTGCAGGCGGTTTCGGTGAAGGTCGTCCACCAGAGTCTGGTACCGCTGGGCCTGGAAAAGAGGCAGGGGCGGTCAATCGATGGGACAGCAGAGCTCGAAGAAGAAACTAAACTACAGTCCAGTTGATGTGAAACAATGCATGACACCACTCCTGTGAGCTCACACACATCAGTATTTTAGGAGCATAATCTTACTCCTGCCTCTCTCTCCTTCATCTGAATCTACAGAGACAGCCGGGCCGCACCCCAGCACGGAGGTGTGGAGCCCCATTACAGGAAGAAAAATTCAAAGGAATCAAAAGAGCTAAATTTCAAAAATTTATCAGGTTGGATTTCCAGCTGCAGCGCTAGATAAGCTATGATTTTATGGTTTGAGCCGTTCTCTGTTATGATATGAGGCTACATGCATCTGCCAAGAAATTTTGTACAACTTATGACTATTATAGCTGTATATTACAATACTAGCCTGAGAAATTGAGTCCTTAGTTCATTATTTTACAGTCAGTCCACATCATTTGCCTAGGTTGCTGTCCAAACTTCACTATGTTTGTGTCTGTTTTTTTTTATTTTCAGGGTGCAAGTTCAAGCCGCAGCAAGAGAAACATCAGCCAGACACTTGATTAATCTGTGGGTGGTTATGAATATAGCTGGCAGGTATAATTGGTGTAAGTGTTTAGTGAGTTTAAGGGTATTAGGATGCACAGGTTGTTACAGCAAGGCAGAAAAAAAATAATGCAATCCCTCTGTTTGTGTTACCTTACCTCTATTTTTTCCTGGGACATCTGCTTCCTCTCGGCAGTGGCGGATTTCTTTTTGTTGAACTGAAACTGTGTGTCTTCTTTGGCCCTCTGCAGGGCTTCCTTCTTCTTTTCGTATTCGGCAGCATACTCCCTGGACTGACTGATGAGCTCAAACATCTTGGTCCTCTCCTTTGGGTCCTTTAAAGCTATAGACTCCACTGCCCCCTGGTGAGGAGAATAAAGAGTGTCTGACTTGTTTGTAGGACATTATTACTAGCAGCTTAGAGGGTATTTGATGTCATCTGCTCATCTGATCTCAATTCATCCCACATCTATAAATATTCTGACATTTGACACAAACTGCTTTCAAGTTTTCATCTTCAATTGCACCAATTTCATCAAACTCCTGAATTTATGAATACAACAACTGTGATTCTGAAACACATATCAGTCCCTCAGCATTTTACCTGGAACACCAGACAGTTTCGAGCTTTGGTCACAATGCCAATCTTCTCCAGCTCCTCCACGTATTTAGCCAGAGTAACCTGTACGTCATTGATCCGATACGCAGAAGAGTCACCTGAAAAATACAATGAATGAGAGTGAAGACAAGATTTGACCAAAAACTGGCAATCAAAAATGTATTTATTCTAAAAAAAGACTTGAATGTCATAACCAATACATAAGTTTGGACAGATTTGTGTCAAGACAGAGTTGATTAGCTTGTATTTTATTAGTAGTAGTTAGTAATAGTTCCAAACAAAACTGTATCCAGCTCTGACTGGGACACTCTTTATGGATAACGCTGTGTAGTCGAAGAGTTTTTCATATGACGTTTTGCCAGCCTTGATGGAAATATAAGCCTCAGCATATATCTCATATCTCAAAAACTCCACACACGTATCACTAGCCATACACTGCTGGTTTCTTATAAAGCCAAGCAGAATGAAAACAAGTTAAAAAAAAAAAAGGGCAATTCTCAAGATAGTTTGATTGACAAGCAACTTACATGTAATTACAACCATATTATGAACACAGTTAGGTATTTTTCAACTATGGCCAGCAGTTTTTTTTCAGTATTGCAAAGCCTGATATTTTTTTTAATATGTTCTGTTTATTTTTTGTTATTAATTCAAGAATACATTGATTTATATAAGAGTTTTAGGGTTGTGTCTGAGGGCAGGTTTCATAATTCCCATCAGTAAGTGATATTTGACTTCCACTGATGTATAGTGAAGCCTGCATAGAGTTAAAATAGGCTGGGGATTTGCTGTCTTTGTAGTCAGATTAGCTTGACTTCCGCTATTCAGCTCATCTTATATTGAGAAAAGCCTCTTTCCTGCGGCTTTTATGTAAGGCTTTGCAGAGGGATCCTCATACTGCACTGACCAGAGATGCTCCGACAGAAGACCGTCTCCTGGTCCTCATCGTCGCGGTACCGCATGGCGACGCTGCAGCTGGTGGACACCGGCCGCCCGATGTGGGCTCCGTGTATCAGGTCTCTGAGGTGCTTCACTCTGAGGGAGACAGCCCGCTCCCCCATGACGAAGCTCAGAGCGTCCATCACATTGGACTTACCTAGTTCAATGTCAAACAGAAACTTCAGACTGACATTATACTGTATATGGTTTTACATTTTCTTCAAACTTTTATTTAGTTGTTTATATGAAACGAATTTTGCTGAAAAGAGGAATATGCCAACATCAATCAAGCTATAGCTAAACGTTGTCCGAGTAACGGTTACTTAGCTAACACATAGCTAACTGTTAGCTAGCATTAACAGCTAGCTTTAGGCGCCAGAGTCTGTTAATGCAACTATTAAAAGTTCACTTACCAGAGCCATTGGTGCCAATTATGCAGTTAAATCGCATAAAAGGACCGATAACCTGCTTCCCTCGCCATGACTTGAAGTTTTCAATATCAAGTTGTCTTAAATAACCCATTTTTATCTCACTTTTGCTGAGGTGTGTCAAGAAGTTGCGTCCAGTGTCGGAAACAGAAAATCCTTTGAAGTAGTGATAGGCGGGAAACAGGAAAAAAAAGTATCTGAAAGCACAGGATACAATTTAAGGATATTTCACCATGTTCATGAATATGTGCTGAACTGTATTACTTAAAATTAAAACATTAAAACTGGGAAATGATATTTCTGATATTGCATGTACATAATTTTCTGAGATAATTTCTCCTTCGTTTTTTTTTTTTTTTTACTAGGATGGCGACGTCATGATCCGCGATACTCTGCCTCTTATTGGCTAAACCTGATATTCTTAGCTAATTCTAACCAATCGTAATCCTCATAACTTAACCTAACCAACGAAGGCAACGAGTACTAGCCAATCAGAGGCTAGGGCGGGTCGTGACTTAGCCATCCTGGTACATAAAAAAATGGCTATTAGTGTGTAGTATTTAGTGGAATTTAGCAATGTTGTACAATAAATTAAATTCTGAATGGATGTTTCATAAATTTCTGCTTTGATACTTTCATTTAATAAATATATAGTTACAATGGTATGCATATTAATAATATTTTTTTCATTGTTCACTACAGGCTCATTTTAAAGTAACAAAAACAAAACAATTCTTATTTTCAAGTGATAATACACTGATTAAAACAGACTTGTGAATATTATGTTCTGTTTCTGCCAAGTCCACTCCTCTAGAGGCACCTAAATCCTACGCACTGGTCCTGGTCAAGTCTTGTTTTGGGGGTAAAATAAAAGTAAGTAATTTCAAACTTTGTTTATACACCAGAAGTTAAAAATAATTAGAGAAAAAAAGGTAACAACCCAGTGCTAATTTGCTATCTGGAATAAAATAATGAAATATAATATAAAATCATAAAACAGCATGGGATATTGGAATGGATACACACAGCACAACAAACCTTATATATGTGTGGAAAGAATAAAATACTCAAAGACAAAAAGTTTGCTCAAACACAGACAAAGATTGTATTCATTTGTATTTATTAGTCGGTGTTGAAGTCAAATGATATACATCGGCGTTGAATGATAAAGACGAGTACATCAATAAGGATGGTCACGGACGTACTCCATGATGTGCTTCAGGGCCAGCCAGGTCTCGGAGGCTGTGGGGATGATCTGATTGGCTGGCAGAATGAAACCATAGCGTCCAGTGTCCCTCAGCTCGAAGGCATAGGAGTACTTGATGCCCATGTTGTAGGACCAGTCAATGCTGCCACCACTGGCTGGATCTAAAAGGAGAGGAGGAGACATTATAGTGCTAGTAGTAGTGTTAGTAGCAACACTACTAACAGTGGTATTAATAATAATAGTATTGGTAATAATAACTATATTGCTATTTGTTTTAGTGCAGCTACTTTTTTGTAATTGTTTACATTTATTGGCTTATGTGAGTAATTAGTAGTGTCCGTTTTTTATTATTAATCTTAATTACGGCTACCTATTTTAGCGGTTTGTCATGTTTTTATCAATAATATTTAAAGTATTGAGAAGTGTCATGGAAAAAGAGGAAAAAAAGATACTTACAGATGATTTTGCAGATGCTTCCAACCTTGTATCTGGTGCCATGGAGGGAAGTGAGTTTCTGCACTGCAGCTCTGCCAACAGAGTCCTATAGGGAACCAAAGAAGGACAAGATACAGTCTTTAGGTACATTTCTATACTCACTGGTGCAGTAGGGGACATAATGAGAATGTGGGCAGTAAGTTTTCTACAAGAAATACGAAGGAAGGTGAATAAGACAACCAAAACAACTTTTTTTTAAGGCTCATCACCTTCTCTTGGTACAGGAAAAGTTAAAAAGTCCAAAATTCAAAACTACAAATTTGTCCCAGAGGACATAGTCACATATGAGAAACTACATGACTATGTGCTTTTGGCAGTTTCTCAACAGCATATTGCTGAAAAAGAGCAAACCTGGCTTCGTTAAGGGGGGTAATTTTGTTATAAATAGTAGTATGGAATTTATAATTGGTCAGTTCATTAACCCTGAAGCAAATTATCAGAATTTCCAACTATAAAACTTTAATTAGGTGAGAAATTATTAATGTGGTATGCAGTCAGAAGGCAAGACATTTCTTTTTTAATCATCAAAGTTATTCAAGGAAAACAGAGATAGACATTTCCTATCAGTTCATTATACAAGAATATTTTGTCTTCCTGAGAATTCGCACATTTCAAAGTGAAAATTTATCAGCCTCTCGGATTTGCTCTCCTGCAGAAGAACTCCCTCGCATTAATAGATTCATAAGACAGAATTTACAGTGGGAAAGGTGTCAGATTTAATTTGTTATAAGCATCCTCACAGTCTACTCAATTTTCTGCTTCCTTACCAGCTCAGGCTGATCGGGCACGTCGTTGCAGGTGTAGCCGTAGGGATACATGAGCAGCTGGGAGTAGGCGTGGACAGAGATGAAGGACTTGAAGTTGCCATGGTTTTGGATCAGGTTCACCATATTCTTGACCTCGATCTCAGAGTGAGCTGAGGGGCCGTGGTAGGCTTCAGAGCAAGGGTTCTTACTGGCACCAGGGCCTGGAGGGAAGAATTTAAATCAATATACATTGTGCAGAGACAATAGATATGACACGTAATACATATTGACAACAACAACTCAGTGGAAGGCGCCCGCATACAGTGCAGTGCAAAGGGACTCAGAGTATCACACAACATGACATACATATATATTATCTCATTCGTACTTGCACATATTTCATATCCTGTGTGCAAAACTGACATTTTGTTTCGCCTGCCAAGGTCTGGCAAATAAAAAAAACTTTCTTTTCCTAGAAATACTTCATCATATTAACTTTCAGTGTATTTTCATTCATATAAACATTAATTTAAGACTTCTACACACATTGAAGTTTTGAAGACATTCTAACTTCAAAACTTTCCCATTTAAATATAATTGCTGAAACAGAAAAGTTATTGTTAAGTGTTTGAAAGGATATCTGTATCCATGAAATATATATTTTTACAGGAAGTCCTCTCAATCTGCTCAAATACAAAAACAAACTTTATAATGTTAATGAGAAGCGTTTACTGTCTTTGCAATACTGACCACCAAAACCGGCATCCCAGTTCCTGTTGGGGTCGACTCCACGGCAAATGGAGCCTGGGTTCCTGGAGCGAGTCTTACGCCACATACGATCCTGTGCGTCAGACAGCCTCAGTTAGACGAGAACTGTGTTTCAGGCAAATATCGCGAAACTACAAATATTACCATTTTATCCTTTTTCCTACTAATGAAAAAATGTTTTACATGGTGGAAGAGTTCAGTGACCTTTCAGGGAACCTTTTAATCTTTAAACTAATGATAAAATATATGTAACAAATGAATCAGCGAGTGGCAGTGACATACATTGGTGTGGGTGTAAGCATAGCCGTCAGGGTTGGCCAGGACCAGCAGGTAAATGTCCATGGTGTTCAGAAGAGCGGTCAGGGAAGCATCGGTACCATAATCAGTGGCGATCTGAACAAGAACACAAGACACTGATTTTGTAGAAATCCTCAAAAATGAAAGCAGCATGTTGTATTTTACACATTTTAGGTGACAGTCTCCATACATTTCAACACAATCAGTGTAATACAGATGTATTATTAATGTGCCTTTTTTGGGGAAAAAGTAGATTTCTTGCCAACTTACATGCTGTTACAGAGTGCATTCATGATTTCCTCTTAGACGGTTGACAGTATTTTTTTATAACTTCTGGAGGAGATCTAACACATTTCAGTTCAACACATAACTTTATGTTGTTGATATGCTTTACCTTGTTGGCAGTCCAGACGCCAGTAGCCTGAGACACCCATTCCCTGGCGTGGATACCAGTGTCGATCCAGATAGCGGGACGCTTGTTGCCTCCAGTGCTGAACTAAACACAAAGTCAACAGAGTGAAAACTCATGTGGTTGTAAACAAGCTTTGTTCAATCCCACAGAACCGCCGTTAAAAATTCACATTAAGATTCCAAAGTTTTTTAAAAAAAAACATCAGATACTGTTTGTCAGACTGAATTAGCATTTTTATGCAGCCATAAAAATTTTATTAAATTCAATTAAAAGTAATTTATTCATCCCTCAAGGGGAAGCAAGCCAGTTTGCAAACAGAAGTACACGGACAGACAAAATTTATTTACACACATAAAAATCATCTAAAATAATACAAATATGACAATGTTAGAGCTGAAATACACAAGGATGAAAATGGAGGTCTGTAGCTGACCAACGATATCCAACACTGCAAAAGCACTTAATGTCAGGAGGTGTCAAAAGTGCAAACGGATTTAAAAAGTAAAGCATATGTTTGACAATGAAACTATTAATAAAATCAAATTCATACCTCTACTGTGTTGGCAGTGGGCAACACTGAATTTTCATTATTGGATTTTTCTCCACATACAAGAGTCAGTTCATTGCTATAGCAAATAACGCCAACACACGTCTTACAGCGCTGAGGCACACTCATGCACGTACATGCGTGTGGTATTGCCGCATGTCCGTGTATCACTGTTGTCATAGCACTGCAGTGAAAGACGCCTTCGCTTTTCAGCTCACAAAGTTCAAGTGTCATCTTACCTTGAGCACATACATGGGCCTGTTTTCATAGGTTCTTCCGATTTCCTGTTTTGTGACCAGTGCAGGGTACTGAGCCACCAGGGTGTCCATCCAGGCGTAGATCTGAGTGGGAGTGGACAACAAACAAATGTGGAATGACTGATACTGAACAGAAGCACATTATGTACAATATATTTTAATAGTGCAGTCAGTTGACTGGTCATTCATCTCAAGAAAGACTTTTATTTACATTAGCCTGTACTACGGATTGTGTAGGTAGTGTAATTACTATTACTGCTATTTTTTAAAACTAATGTTTTGCTGATTCAGAGGAGAAAAATCCTCTTTATCATGAAAAAAGTGATGAAATTTAACTGGTTAATCTACACTGTATGTAGGTCTTTTCTCACAGATTTCCTTCTATGTTTAATGTGTTATTGATGATGAATGATGAAAAGTCACACTATTAGATTTCTGCTGGTAAGTGTGAAAAGTCAACAATGTCAGATTGTGTGTTCGTAGCCTACTGTCTCCAGACGATGATAAGCTCCAAAGTTGAAGCTCCTGGTGCCGCGCTCCCTTATCCTGTTCTTCTCCATCTCAGCTTTCTCCTCATCGAGACGCTCCTGAATGTGACATACAAGAGATTTTCAACTCAGCAGAATGCAATTTCATTCTGAGAATCAAATTTAAACCCAGGATATTGTAATCAGAGGAGGAGCACACTCTCACAACCACTGCCCGCTTCTATTTATGGAGCATATTGTCTAGTGATATCAGAGAATTTATGTTAATACAATACATTTGCGTTCAGGGCTTTACAAACCTGAAGGTTGCTAATCATGACAGAGAAGGGGATGTTGTGGCCATGGAGGTAGTCCCTCACAGCGCTCAAACTGGAGCTGGGCACTCTGATGTCGATAGGAAGATCAGTGGAGACGGGGTGGAGCCAGAAGTCCAGCTGGGATTAGATGAAAGAAAATGCAATGTGAGAAATCACCAATTTGAGCGGAAAAAACATTCATAACGCTCAAAGGTAACCTGCCATCCCTGTTTCATGCTAGTGACTGTGTCAAGAGTAAACCCACATTTCACAGGGACTCTGTAGAAGGAACAAGGTGTGTGATGATCAGAAAAGTAATTTCTTTTACATCCTCTTTCACTCAAAAATGCGCTTTGCTTATTTTCACTTTAGTTGGATGTTTGAGCTTCACTGTGCAGAATGATGCGCGTGCAGAGTTTGACACTAGAAGGCTGTTTTCACGTTTCATCGTGCTCACCTTAAATTTGAGTTTAAGACATGTACCTACGAGTGTGATTTATGGCATCACAGCTACTTTTAATGAACTTTTTTTTGTGGAAAAAACACGTAAAGCATGTCTTTTAAACTTGTCTGCTTTAATAATTTATCAGCGTTGTAACCTCAAACAGATCTAGTATGCATGAACATATCCATCTGGTTTAAGCTTCCCTCCACTTACTCCCAGGATTGATTTTAGGAGTATTTGTGGTATTTTAACAGCCTTCTATTTCTGCTGCGGTCAGGAAGAAGGTACCGGATACACCAGGCTAGCACTGAGAGGCCCTGCAAGGCTCTATCAAAGACTTTTATACATAGATATATTTATTATACTTGCTTGCTTCTGCATTTGCATTAATGTACATCTTAGTGAAGCTGCAGAACATTTGTTAAAAAGACCTAAGTAAGAGGTTAATGTCTGCATTGGAGGATAAAGCATGAAACACTAACTAGCCCTCTGAGAGTTTTTGACTTTCTGACACGTGGAGATAACTACGTTAACCTTGCAGCCCACGTCAAGTCTGGCGGATTATTTCAAGTTGAACTCGATGTGCCTTTTGTACTTGTTGGAAGTTCATGAGAAAATGTTTGGCACAAGCAGCTGAGAAAACTAGAATATACTATGTGTAGTGTATACCCAATGCAGTGTGTGTGTATGTGTGTGTGTGTTGTGTGTGTGTGTGTGTGTGTGTACCTCCCACTCCTCTTTAGTCTCCAGAGCCTGCAGGAGTTGGATCTGTTCCTCAGACTGCACATTGACCCTGATAACTTGATCTCTGGAAGAAAATCACTTCAGTTTTTAAAACATTCATATTTATACTTCAGGTTTTGAGTTGATGCTGTTATTCACAGCAAACTACAGCGATTTTAGTGGCAGAAGAAGATTTAATTCGTTGTTTACCAATGTTACAAGTGATTAATTGTACAGAACGCTAGAACAGCTGGTGCCCAGACCTATGACTCCCACTCCATATGTTTTAATAACACTGTAATCATGATTTCATCTTCCTCTAAAACTCATCTATAAATGTCTAAATAATCAGATTCCTAAGGTGCTCAGTGACCTGGTGGTACCTCTCAAGGGTTTTGGCCTGAGGTGCCCTTTTGTAAGTCCTCATTTGGACAGACGGCTTTGTCTGTTGATTGGGATCCTTTTAATTGAAATTGAAACGTTTTTTTTAAAGAAAGATCAGCTGTGTAGTCTTGAGTAATCTACTGCTTGTTGTTTTATACTTTTATTGTATCTTATATGTTTGTGTCTTGTGCTGTTTGTATGTATTTCCTGTTGACTTTTGATTTATGTGCTTTAATGTATTTTTTGTTAAGTTTAATGTATTTTAAAGCCCCATCTAGGGCTGGTTTGCATTGCAATCTAGCTTAAGCTATAAATGCTGTGGTATGTGGCATTAGTTTATGCTACATACTCATCCCTACTCCAATAAACATTAAATAAATATCATGTTCTATACCTGTAGAATAACAATGTGCTTTTTCAACGTCTGCATATATTTGAAATGATGACTAGAAGGCATCTAATGGAGGGAGAGCCACCTTACAAAACCTTTCATAATAATGACAATAATTACTAAATAACACTGCATCAGCTCTGTCTAAATAGAAGTGGATAGTGAGTTAATGGCCTATAAAAGTACCTGCTTGAAATTTTAAAGCACAAATGAGAATTATTCTCATATAGTTGTTCTTTTTTTGTGAGAGAATTTACTTTCTAATACCAGAAACACCCACCATGTTTCCCATTATCCCCCTAACCACAATAGTTAACATTCTGTAGAGGTTATACCTGGCATCATAATACGTTTAAATATAGTTTTAGACCATTGGAGATGGTTTTTTATGCACCACAGTCCTTTATTATAACAATATTATATTATGCTTGAAATGAGTATTGTTCCTCTCATGGAAAAGTTTCATAATTAGACAGAAAAAAGTCTCCTGCTGAGGAGAGTAATGAAACCCCTGACTGGGCTTTAAAGGTCACTGTTCATATCAAATAATACATTTGAAATCACATCAAACTGACAATTTCAGAATTTCAATATGAAAATCCAAAAACAGTATAATAAAACCAAAAACCACAGGGAGCGCCTCCTCCTGCAGTGTGCACAGATGAACTCACCCGAGGAAGACCCTCTCAGCTTTGGCCGCAGCCACGAGCACCAAAAGCAGCCAGAGACCTCTCATCTCGTCTGTATGTCTGGAGAGTTACTGTGTCAGGCAACAGTTTGTCCAGTCTTTTAATATGAGACAGGTGACAGGTGGACTGTTCCCATGCAGGAGAGTTAGGCTTCGTCACCGTTCTGATAATCACACAGCTCTCCTGTCTGGAAAGTTATTTTGAGTGATGAACATGCTGATAAAGCTTTGTGTAACCTTTCCACTTCTCAGCTGCAGATAGTGGTATTTTCCCAGATATTTCCCTGCCCTTAATGAACTAGTGACTCTCATATAATACATTTGATCCAACTACACACAGTACAGACACACATAGTACGGGGCTGAAGTGGTAATGGACCTTTTGGCTTCACCAGGGGTTTGCAAAGTCTGAACCTGTGGACTCCACCTTTGACAAAGCCAAGACAAATGTTGCTATATGTCTGCTTAGTTCAAATATAAAATTGTCCAGGATTTAAAAGTGGAAAAGTCAGGAGATGGAAACTTCATTTTGTGAATCAGTAATATGTTTTTCCTTCTTTCTGAACATATTTATCATCTTGCAACCCCTCAAATTGATCTTGTAGTCCCTTAAAGAGTCTCGACCCCTCAGTGGAATCACTGGAATAGACTTTACACAATTTAGCCACCAGGACATCCAAGGAATACTTACTTGGATTAAACAAGTGGAATTTCCTGTAAACTTAAGGAACAGCAACTCTTCTCAAGTCCTTTTAACCACTTACATCAGACTCATATACTGTATCTAAATAAAGAACAAGACTAAGAAGGAGTAGCACACAAGATTCAAGATTTAGTTTATTGTCATTTTCTTGTGTATTTGCATATACAAAAAAAAAAAAACCCCAAAATGCTGTTCCTTCTGGCCCACAGCAGTGCAGCAACAACAGAAAGACTAAAGATACACTGTGTGTCTAAATAATTCCCTTTAAAAAATGATAAAGACATATAAATCCCAAGAGAAACAAGACAAAACAAACAAAATAAAAGAACAAGTAGTTGGCACCACAGCGCATTAAAGTGCATTTAGAGAGAAAAGTACACGTCTCAGTTGGATACAAACAACTCTTGCATATCAACGAGCGACCAGCTCTGATGAGGGAGTTATATAATCCACTTTGCTGTCCAGAGAACATTAGGCAACATGGCCTAGCCTAGCTCGCACTCCTCTGTGCTTTCCACGCTTCCACGTCCTGTCGCATCGCTTCCGATGTTTCCTCGCCAGCGCAGCTTCAGGCAAGGCTGTGGTCTCCTTTGGGTCCACTGGGTGTAGCAGACCAAGCGCTGATTAAGCTCTCCCGGCCGGTCTTTCTCGTAACAAAAGTCTTTGTTATGAATGTCCAAAAGAGACTGCTAAAGTTGCTAAAGTTTTAAACTGTAAATCTGATTAGCAGGCTTATATGATTAAGATCTGATGGGTTTCTTTGCTCAGCCAGTGATGAAAACTCTTGTCCCCATACTTTAGTGTACTTTTGGTCAAGACCCCTTAGGGAAATCTCAATGCCACAGCATAAAGTTATATTTTAGACAGTAGTGTGCTTCCAAACTTCCTGGCAACACTTTCTTGTATCAACTTTACAGTGTCCCTGTGCACAAAGCCAAGTCCATAAAAAATAGGGTTTCCCAGTTAGGTGTGGAAGAACTGGCCTGTATTAGGGTTTGGTGATAATGCTTTGCTCTCAGTCAATATTCCAGTTCATCCCAAAAGGTGTTGGATAGTGTTGAGTTCATGGTTCTGTGCTCTTGTGGCTGAATGGGAGCGAATCCCCGCAGCCAGGCTTCGAAATCTTGAAGAAAGTCTTCCCACATAAGGCCAAATCAATTTGTGTTCCCACAAATTGTTGTTGCTGTTTCCATAAGGACAGATGTGCAATAGATGTTGCATGTAAAGAGTAGACCAGATTAAAAAAAAATACAGAATGGAAAAAAAAGGATTAAAAAACTATAGATGAATTGATAACATATATGAAGAATTTGGTTTAGTTTTGTAATGAGATGTTCAATAATCACATCTGGGTGTCCACATACAGCATTTTTGTAGTATGTGGACACTGTATAGAGTAAACCATCCAAAGAGATTTACAAATACTTGCATATGTGCGCAGTGACCAGTAGATGGCAGGGCACTACAAATTACTTTAACGATGGAATAGCATACAATAATCATGCACCCCATTTATGGCTACTGTGAGTGACATCAAATTAAAGAGGCTGGAATTACCCTGAATCTTAAATTTTTGATCACCCAGGGAGTTTTTTTTTTTTTTTGTCTTGATCAGTGTCATAAATCAAGTTTGCTGAGTACGAGCTCAAATTTTTTATTTAATAAAAGTTCAAAACTACATGTTCCTTATGTTACATCTGAGCATTTAAACCCCCAAACATGGTGCACTTCTTCTGGTATAAATATGTAATTATGGATCCTAACTACAGAACTGGCCACATACTTCCATAGTCTTTTGAACTCATTGTAATATCATGTAGTTCTTGTAACAGAAGTTATCATTACATCGACTCCCGGTATGGTTATAATATAATAAAAGGGACCCTCAGGTCTACACTCCTCTCCTGGCCCTCCCCTGTGGTTTGAACACAATAATATTTTATTACTGTTAGCAGAGGATTTGTGGTTTAAGTTATTCATCCTTATATCCGCTGGCTGGATATCAGAATGTGTATCACACAGTCTCCCTGCTTCCTCCAGTGGCTGTGACACCCTGTCAAACCTCCCTTTCTCTCAGAATTAATAAAAAGAGGTTTTAACATGTCACTTCCCTCGCTTTTCACTCCAAAACAATCCCATGAGACAAAGCAGGGGGGGTGTGGGGGGGCGGCAGTTAATAGGCGTGGGAGGCTACAGGAGACGTGGGAGTTGAGCCGGGGCCTTTCCATCTTTCTCAATGTGGAAATTATTTATTGCTATTCCTGCTGTGCACGTCTAAAAGTTTAATGTTGTCATGAAAAGTGGCTTTACATGCAAATGTGGGTGTAGTGTGTGTGTTTTCCCCCTCTTTTCTCCCCTGTCATTTGCCTCTAAAAGCTATATGAACAAGGAACCCCCGACTAGCTTGTTCCACATGACTTCCTCTGCTACACTATAAATAGATCCATTTACATTGCATTTCATGGCTGAGCTCCCTCTCAATATTTCAGAGGCCCACCAGTAAATTGACCATTAATCATTTATTACTCACTTGTTCATCTCATTTTGCACATAGCTTATGCTTAGATATTACAGAGGACTTTTTCTATCTGTGTTTTGATTTTTTTTTTTTTGTCTATAAAACCTGCAGTAGGAGTGAGAAATGATGACTTTGTGTCCAATAACATTTAATTTCTGTGTGTGTCATGGGAGCCTGTGAGCCACCTCGCTTGTATTGGTCACCTGAGCACATCTCACTCATGCGATTCCTTCCTTCTGTCCGGTCTAGCAGTCACATGACAGAGGCGAGGAGAAGTCGGTCTCCTGTGACTTCTCTCTGTAATGAAAAATCTTTCCTCTGATTGTGTTACACTGT
The DNA here is from genome assembly GCA_029490765.1 of Euthynnus affinis. Classification (NCBI taxonomy): domain Eukaryota; kingdom Metazoa; phylum Chordata; class Actinopteri; order Scombriformes; family Scombridae; genus Euthynnus; species Euthynnus affinis. The sequence continues at coordinate 8,319,420 of CM055844.1, read as the reverse complement.
CAGATATCAGCCAACATGTCCGATGTGTTCCCTTTATGACCGACTGAGTGATTTCCTTCTATGGTATACCAACTTTCCCTCATCCTGCCGCCTCTACAACACACTAACTTTCAACAGCGAGTGTGAAAAAGACATAATGAGAGCAGAGTGAGAGCAAGGAAGTGACAGTATTTCTGCTGATGAAAAAGTCACAAGTCTGATTAAAAATGCATCGTAATGTGCAGCTGAATTTTCTCATCTGTTTATCCCATAAAAGGTATCCCTCTGGGCTGCAGAACCAAACACTGAGGTAAGAGACGCTAAAAGCTATGTAAAGCTGAAAAGTTGGGTGTTGATTCTCAGCTGGTGCTGCAGTACTAAGATCCTTTCATGTTAAATGAGTCATTGGATTCAGTGTTAATATCAAGATAAACACTTAGAGGGGCATTACACTTGCAAACTCGATAACGACCTGAGAATCACATGTTATACTTTGGATATCTCCTAATAAAGTTGTTTTAACTGCTATTCAACAACCGCCTGTTCATTACCCACATAAGCATTGATTTTGAATTGTGTTTCTGTCCATCAGATGAACCTAAGTCCAATATTCAGTCTCTCTTTTTGTTTTGGTTCTCACCAACATCTGAAAAAATAATTTATCTTTAGCTTTAGCTTTTTATGTAGGTGTTTTGCTTTCTTCACCAGCTAGTTGCTGCCATTGACTGTGTATAAAGATGGACGTCATGACAGCTCCCTAAAAGTGAAGCCAAAACATCTCAATCACCCCCCTGGTGGCTGGCTGCAGTATAGGTCATAAGTCCCGCCCCCTTCATGTTAGCGGACGGAATATGAGCCAAAAGTACAAGTCAAATACATTTTTTTCAAAGATGGTATCTGTCACTTAAGGTAGTTGTTTGTGAAGTTTGTTTTAAATGAGTTATTTGATGATATAAATCGACATCATCCCACCATCCGACTCTACTGTGCAGACTCTGGCTCCAAATGACATCACACAAGCAAGATGGCAGCTTCCGGAAAGGAGATATTTTGGCTTCACTTTTGCATAGTGACAGCAAGTGGAGACGGTTCGTTCATATTTATATACAGTCAATGGTCGCTATTGATATCAACTTTTTCTTCTGTTTGATGCTTTGCAGGTGGTGCACAGTAGATTGAACAGCTAACAGCTAGAATCAGGAAAAATGTGTGGATTGCACAACCAAAACAGTGATTTAAAAGAGACTACACAGCGAGGTGATAATTCTCTGTGGGGTATTCACAATGAACAACTGCTTACACAAACCCATTGGAGCCATTCTTCATATTGAAAAATTTGTGAAACCTGAAATAATTAACCCTTTAACGTGTGCTGAATCATTGTTGTGATTCTGCTTCAAAAGCGTCTAATTAAAGAGAATCATTTCCATTCATGCAGTTAAAAGACATTTCTGGGGCTTATAAAGCAAGTCCAGTGTTTGTAAACATCAGCAAAATTCTGTCATATATGTAAAATAGAGAATCAAAACTCAAAATGACACTTTTCATCATGCTTTTTTGTTGACAGTATAAAGCAGCATTTGTTACACAGATCTGTATAAAGATTATATAAGCTCTGAAACGGAGCCACATCTCTAGAAAATCCTTCATGGCACTGTCACATTTACATTCACCATTTTTTCCAATTGAGTCTTTGTTGAGCTGTACGTCTGGACAGGCTCTGCTGGCTTGTTTTTCACGATGAAAGGACAAGCAGTGAATGTTAACTGTCCCAAGGCACGTATTATAACGCTGAAAATCAGCCGTTTTTGCTCTTTAGTGTTGTTACTTCTGCATACTCAAGATGACATGTCTCCCCGAAGACTAACTCATTACCTTTCTTTCCCTGTCAACCATCCGAGCTGACAAACTGTCCTTTGGGCTGTTAAACCCTGTCAAGAATCCAACACACATTAGTCTGGTTTTGCACGAAAACAACCACGATGCTTCACGGAGATCCAATACAACACATCCTGCATCAAAACCTTTCAAATCTGTCTCTTATCCTTTTTATCGTAACGCTGAATGCTCGGTCTTGACTCGATGATGGAATATTTCATCCTGGATCTGACTGTGCATCATTGCCTCATGCCTTAAGATTTGATTATTATGTAACAGTCTAAGAAAAGACAACCACAGCCCAGGAAGGCCTAAGCTTGTGTAAAAATAGAACGGCTGGCACAAAACGCTCTGGTTATATTTAGCAACATGCCCCCCCCCTCCTCCTCCCTGCTTCAAAGAATAGCAGGGGAGATGTTTCATATTCATCCTAACTATGCCTTGTACTTGCCAGGTCGCGTCTATCCCTGTACCTTCTGAGTCGAGTGGACAGACGCTGCCTTCTGCAGCGGTTGGTGTACATTTGTGTGCTGGCTGCAGGGTTTTTGAGGTGCACGTCATCAAAATTTTACACACTATTCCTTATTCCATTACTCATCACCACCTATTTCAGCATGCAGGCAGCTCACAGTTGATGAGCTGATAAGGGGGAGCAAGGGAAATAAAACTGGCAGAAATGGCAGCACAGAGACTCGAGCACCTCCCCATATCAGCTCAAGTGATATTAGATTCATGCTGAGCTTGTTCAAGTCTGCTTTATTGCTTCAGAGTCTCAGCGCTCCACGCAGGTGGTCCCTGTAGTGTGAAAGCTAGGATGTGTGATTCCCTGAGAGGTGCATATTAAAAAGTTAATTTTTTGTGTCAAATAAGATGAAGCAGGGTCTGATGGAGCCATGTCGAATGCTAAATTAGTCTATTTTATGGGAAATTACTTTTCTGAAAGACACTTTCTATCTTTATTTAGGTCAAACGTTGTAAAATGAAATTATATTAAATCAGTTTCTCTCATAGACTGTATAAAAATATGGACGTAGTTACCGTGACGTCACCCATTCGTTTCTGAAGAGAGTTTTTTAAGCTCAAAATTAGCCGCTCCAGCTGTCACCATCTTGGCAGTGCATGACACTACCTAACTCCCAGCCAACCAAAAACGGGCAAAGAGACGGGCCAAATGGCTGAAACAAAGCAGCCTTATGCAGAACTTTACTGCGTAATAAAATTTAAACATTGAATTCTATATTGCAAACATGTTAGCAAAACGTTGGCTAGTTACATATTCAGCAGACACAACATTATCATTCATCTGAAGTCACGTTTCTGGTGACATGATGAATGTAATTCCAATATTCACTTTCTTTTAGCTCTGTTTTTGGTCTCCACCAACCCCTGAGGGAACTATCTGGCTCTTTAGCAGCTAAATGCTCCGCTGTGTTCACTGGCTAGTCGCTAACTATGTTTGTCTGTTATTTGGTGCTGGGAAGGCGTCGTACATTTGGATTATAAAGCTTTTTTCTTGACAACAGCTTCCTGCTGCTGCTAAAAATGATACTTTGAGAGCAGTAAGACTGAAACAAAACAGGGAAGTCGTGGCTAGAAAACCAACACAATGAGCTGAAACACTCTAAAATGCAGCATAGATGTCTCTGTAGAGAGTCACATGACCACATAGTCACATGATACTGTTAATTATAAAAATATTCATTAAAGCCGCTTTAAAGAAAACGATTATGATGCGAATCGATTAATTGCTGTCTTTATGTGTTTTTTTTGTGCAGATATCTGTTTAACTTGCTGGTTTCACATATATTTTAATATTACACAAAATATATATGAACTGTATATATTTTTATTGTTACTCATCTTTTTCATTGTTATATTTATGTCATATGTTATTTATTTTTCTGAAAGGTATTAGAAGAATTTATTTATTTATTTTATAAATATCAGTAGCCTCAGTGCATTTCCAGCATTCCTACTAGTAAATCCTACAGATGTCTCTCTGCTGTACTTTTTTCCTGTAATTTTGTTTTTGCTACATAACATTAGCCTACCATGCTTTTGGTGTGTGTGTGTGTGTACGTGGTGCTGAGAGTACCAATTAAAGTTTCTGATTATAGCTTTGAGAAGGAGGCGACCGTAATAATATAATAACTCAACATGAAGTTAAGAGTCATATGCTGATAAACACAGAGAAGACAGCAATGGGCGCTCATTAAAATCTTGGACAGGACTGAAACGAGGAAAGGGGAAAAAAAAAAAAAAAAAGTCTACTGGCTGTAATTAGCACACTGTCACTTGTTACAAAGCAACCCACGCTCTTAGCATGTCAGATCACTTCCCAACAGCATCAAGCGATTGTTTTGTTGCTATTCTGAAGAGCAGGAGGCAAACAATTCATATCCATCAAGGCCTGCGGTCTCTAATCATCGGACGTTTTCAGTGCATCCGTCATGTGACATTTGAATGAAAGCGTGTAACAACTGTGCCAGATAATAAGGCAGAAATGCCTCTGATTTAATAGAGAAACATTAAACTGTGTATTTATAGTCAGGAGGCCGCTACACTCACACACACATCGTCTTTGTTTTGCATCTCTGTATGTAACTGGGTGGTCAGTTCAATAAACAAAATGTTGCACACAAAACATGATGCTTGTGTGCACAAACTTTGTTTTTTTTTTATAATGTGGATTATACAATTGGAGGTCTGATTTCCTGCACCATGAAGCAGATGGTATCATGATCTACTGTTATCTCTCTACCGGAAAAACCACATGCTTTTTTGTCTCTCTTGACACTTCAAACAGCACTAAATAATGAAACAGAGGTTCCATAAAATGTGATCGTACAAAGAATGTCAGCGTCATATAATGTAAAAAGTAAAAGGGCTTTGAGAAACCCTCCAACCGTAAACTCCAGATGGTTCTGTGAGAAAACCCTTCAAGTATTTGCCAGTACACTTCCACCAGCGTCTGGCTGCTGTTGTCATGTGAAAACTTCTTACACGCAAAACCCTTTAGATAAACTAGAGTAGAGTCTTTGAGTCTACATGTAGGCTCCTTTTTTATTAGTTCCTGAAACAATGAGAATTTGAAGATATAAAGTTTTCAACAGTCAAGACGTACTTTACACTGGAACTTTCCAGCAGTCAAGGGAAATTAAATGATGCCTGAGCTACAGTAAAGATAACAGAATTAGATTGTGTGAAAGCCTGCCAGTTTTTCAAATCAGCCTAAATGCTCTTACTAATAGTGTCGGACTACTTGGCTCATACAGTCGCTTTTGATGCATGAAAATAAAAAGATGAGTGCCATTCCTATTCAGGATCCTAAGAAGAAGCTAAGTAATGAAGGTATTTTCTTTGGAGGACCAGATATGTTCAAATATTGTATCTTGAACTTTGACCTGACTCATCTTTGTAAGTGCATCCCTGTAGCTGAAGGCTACTACTGATACTGTTACTTAAGACGGAGGGCAAAGTAATGATTGTTTCTTAATGTGACAATACAGTAATCAATCATGATCATATTGAAAATGTTCATAATGTAGCCCATGATGGTCTTTGAGAAAGTAATTTGACTTGGAATCAGACCAGATCAGGAGAGATTATAAAACGTGCAAATAGTTAAAGGCTTTGTTTCAGACAACTCCAAAGTATAAAATTTATGACCTCTGACTTGAAGAAGTGTGATGAAACTATCTCAAAGCCAGAGCTCCGACTGGAGGCTGATTTTATATTCCCTGACTTCACTGAGAAGCAGATGTGCTGACGTCACTCAATATGGCAGCGTCCTCAGAAATGAACATGGAGGTCAACATCGTGAATAGTAAATAATCAACCTAAGGTCATTTCCTGTACCTGAAAACACTGTAAATAAAATAAACTCTGCGTGCCATGTTGATTGTTTACATGTGACGTCATGAGTTGTGGAGCGCTTTAAGCTTATAATTGGGAATTTTCCAACCTCTGACTTGAATGGAGCGCACCATAATGTTATGTTTTTGCAGATTTCTGTTTGACAATTAGTTAGCTCCAACAGACTCCCTACAATAATCCTGTGTGAAGCCTAATTTTTCTGCTATAATGTGAAAACAGCTTAATGGCGCACTGAGGGAGTCTTTGTCAGTTCAATTCAAATGTTTCCAAGCTCATCATCACAAAGTTACTCTGAACCAGTAAAGTAGCACACCAGTAGTAAACTGGCGCAAATGGACATTTAAGCTTCAACACATGATGAAAACGTGTAATGCTCCGAGATGAATCCCACATACAGGCTGCTAACATGCGCAAACGATGGCTGGCTTCAGTTATTTATGTCCTGCAGTGGCTTTTTGATTGGTCCCGATAATTACATTTACAATCACCGAGCACTTTGCTAGGAACACCTGTGCAATCTAATGCAATCCAATACAACAGCCCTGGAGTGCCATTATATTGAGTATTCCTAATGTGTTTAATAAGGTGGACAAAATATTAGGAACACTTTTCAATATAATACACTCCAGTACACCTAAACCCCCTCCCCACTACAACCTCAACAATAAACATGAAGTAGAATTATCACCTTTCTGTCAACAATAACTGAAAATGTATAAGGATTCATGGCAGAGCTGTTGTACTGGATTGCGTCAGATTGCACAGGTGTTCTTAATAAAGTGCTCGTGAGTGTTTATTTATTAGTGACTGCTGATGGTCATGTGATATTTCACGACTTTACCTGTTGACGAGCATCCACCTGAACGCACCATTAAACAACCGACGGGGCCCGCTATTGATTTCAGGACAGTGTAGGCCGTATATGATGACAATGATTCAAGCAAAAAACAAGGACACGTTCCTGAGCCACATTTGGACGAGTCTTTGGAACCCGGACAGCTTGTTACCCCGTTGTAACGTATTAGATCTTGAAATGCACGCTTTAAAAGGTGTAATGGTGTGAAACACATCTATCACTGTGTGCTGGCTCTGTTTTGAACGGATTATACTGGCATCGTCAAATCAGGACAGGTGCCTATCAACACGGAGAACATCAAAAACAAGAAGAGAAACTGTCTTTTTTTTTTTTTTTTACAACAGCTCACCATGCAGATAAACATGTTAATGATGTATTAATTAACACTTTGGATGATTTCATGGAAACGCTTTAGTGATACTTTTTCTTTGCAAGGTACTCACCGGCTCCCTGTGGAGACTGAAGAAACCCCCTAATTAGTTGTTATTGAGTTTCTTTTTAGAGCACAGAAGCAACAACAAAAAGGGTTTGATATGAATATTTATTTAAAGAGTTCAATTCTTACAGAAATAGTCATTTTTAAATCGATCTTTAGTGGCTTCAATATTTCATATAGGAACAGTAAAACCTGTGCTGTCTTGTTATATTACTAACCAAGATCTAATTAAAGATGTAAATATAACTGCATGTATCAATGGATAAATAATTTTTCGATCAGTCTTATAGTGTAGTTACGAGCATCATGCAAAAGCCATGAATCACCCTTATCCAAAAGTAACAGTAGATATCATTTCCCAGTAAAAATGAAGATCTATTGTAGGTTTAAACATGGCTGTATGAGGCTGGACATTATTCCCAGCTGAATGATTCTGTGCCTTTGCTGAGAGCGAGACAGCCCAGTTTTTTCTTTTTCTTTTTTTTTTGTTGTTTTTTTTCTCTTCATATCATTCTCCCTCTTATTCACATCACTTCAACCACTGGATCTGAGAGAACAATGCTGATGAGTCTGACAGAGGAGTGGCTGTGCATGAGCGTACCAAAAAAAAAAAAAGGAAAGAAAAGAAAAGCAAAACAGAGAACAAGAAATCAGTCTTTAAAAGAAACATCTGAAGGCATTGCACAATTCCGAGATTGATCAGTGAGATTTTTAAGGCAAAACGTTCTCTAAAAGTACTCATAAAGAACACACAAAGATGTCATATTACAATTGTTCTCTCTCTTTTTTCTTTTTTTTTAAACCCATCAGTTCATCTCTGTTAGAAAAAAAAACTCTACCCATGCAAACATAATGCATGCTATAAAAATACATCAGGATAAAACAGGATATTCATCACGAGCATTCGATTAAACCACTTTGTTTATATTATATCGCACAGTAAACAACTTTCATGTTATATGTGTGAAGATTACATGAGTGTTCATATGGCCTGGCATGCTGACATGGTACCGCCTTGGCAGATTGACATGGATGCAGCGATGGGTGGTGGGAGGCAGCGAGGTGTAAGCCTACTTCATTAAATCTGTTTGTCCACCGGTAGCAGAGGGCTTTTTTCTCGCCTTGTAGTCTCCTGCACAATAAATGCTTTTGATTGTTACTCCTACACTGACACAGCCTCAGAGGAACAGTGATTTCACACATTGCAGTGGCATGTGACAAACCCAGAGCTATACGTTAAAGATTTCAACTCCACTGTGTTGCTATGCAAACGGTATTCAATTTCCTCATCCTGAGGGCAAATTCATGCATGTCAAAACAAAGAGCTGTAAGCTTTAATACCTATAATGTACATTACAGAATAATAGTCATGTAGTTATATGATGGAGCTGTGCATTCATTGAGTTTTTCAACCTCACGATGATAAAGATGGGAGGTGATGTATTTCTAAAACATTTTGTCAAATCAAAAAACCAATCCACCTGAACACTGCATGTTGTAGTGTATCCATAATCAAAACCACAAGAGCAAAAGTGCAAGGGAAGAATAAACTGGATGCTTAACTGAGCTGCAGCCATTAGCGTTTTCGGCTAACTGGTTTACAATCCACAGCGGTAACCAGTTATTACTTCGGTGGCCAAGGAGCACATCATTAATTAACTACAATAGTAACCAAGTTCAAGACCAGCACATCCACCGTGTAGCTGAACCTGTAATAGAAATCAAGAACCTCTTATTTTAAAACTTGGCATGGCACATAAACTTCATTATGTGCCATGTGAGAGTAGAAAAGTATAGGAAGCAACAGTAAGTAAGGTGGTGGGCTTTATCAAACTATCACTTGGTTTCAGTCTTTACTGTATCTCAGCTAGGACTCTCATGTTTCTGGTCTGAACTGTTTGACTGCAAGATCAGATCAATCTGTTGAACAGATTTAAATTCAATTTGGTTGGATCCTGATCCAGGACTTTAGGAATCCATTTTTAAATGATTTGTACAAAAGGTTCTGATGTACAAACTGTGATATGAACATCCAGATGCAAATTAAAGTTTAGAGGATTGCACAGTCCTGATGGAGATATATGAATCACTGAGTGGTTCTAGTTTATATATAATCTATTTAAGTTTCCTCCAAGCTCTTGAAAACAGACTACATGTCAAACTAAAATTCCCATTACAACTTGACATCTTGAAAATGCGGCAGAAAAGAGTGAGGAACCCTGCTTTTAAAGGCTCTGATGCTACGATAAATACCCAGTGACATTATTCCCGAAACCACTGTTTCTCTGAGAAAACAAGCAAGAAACTCTTAATCTTCACTCAACCCTCGCCTTGTTATGTAAGTGTCATGCATGTTTCATATACAAATACATGTACTGGATGTACAGTATATATGAGAGTGTGGGTGTGAGATGAAGTTGACATGTTGTCGTGATAAATAAATGAAAGGCCCTGCCTTGTGTTTCAGGAGGAGAGTCGCAGAGTCGCAGCAGTTCGCTGCAAGACAACTCTCCCGAAAAAACCGAATACAGTATATACAGAATATATATATACACATACACATATAAAAAAGACTGTTCCTGCCTGATCTGGTTCAGTCTGGTGGTGCTTTAGTCCAATACCAGTCATGAGACCAGTGCTACATTGTGCAATTCGACATCCCCGCTGTCACACGGGGTCCCCGCAATGAAACAACAATACATAAGAGTATAAAACCTCATCAGACCACCTCTCCAAAACACTGGGGGACCCTATTCAGTCAAACTGGATGACCAGCTTTTCTGGGATGAGTCTCAGCCAACAATGAGACGCTACACTTGACAATATGTCGAATTTTGGGAGAGAAATGTTGCTACCAAGTGTACTTTGTCACTAGGTCTACTTTTAAACATCTTGTACACATGAAACATACATGATTATCTAACCATTTGCTTATAAAAAAAATACAGGCCTGTCGTTCATGATTTAAATATGAATAACTTATGTATAAACATGAATAAGGCCTGTTAGTCATGATTTAAATATGATTACAGGCCTCGGTATAAAATGTAATACTTAATATCAGCCGTAAAGAAGCAGCATTACACATACAGTATATTGACCGATACACAAAAAAGGCAAAAAATTTGTACAGTGTATAAATGTTTAAGAAAAATGTTTCACAAGCAGTTTATAAGTAGACTTTTAAATGAAGCATCATCAGCGAAAGATGTATATGATGATCTTGAGGCGTGCGTTTAGAAAAATGTTGTAAACCTTCTCTTACATTGATGACTTGACTGAATAGGGCCCTAAATAGTACTGATAAGATCTACAGTTTGTAGTACAGAGATACACAGTAAAATGTAAAACGCTGTTCTTCACACATTTACATGAGGCTGAGTTACAAAGGGACCTCTGGCTGTACAGTGGCTGTAGCCTCTCTGATAGGAAATGGTTTGTGCTTCGCTTAAAGTCGCATTTGGGCAAAACAGCAGGGCTGCGTCAAGAGTTTCACCCTGAAACTTGGCTAAAAGTGACAGTGCAGTTACCTGTTTTGGGTTGGAGTATCCCCCCTCTTTCTTTTTTTTTTTTTTTAAAGGAATACTGCACTGAAAAACTAGGTTTTCAATATCAAATACTCACCAACTGCGGACTTGAAAGGTGACTCTGAGAAAGCTGGCGGCTTGCTCCGTCATGAAGGTCGGCAGCTACTGTCAGCAGCGCCGACCGACGTAAGCGAGTGTAGGTGTGAGTAACTGATGTAACTGAGGTAACAAAGCTAGTGAATAATGGAAGAGGAATGACTTATGCTGCGGGATGAATTGAATCATTTCTATGGATGTTTTCATTATTTTTTCACCTTGAACTCAGGTTGCTATGAGCCTGATAATCAGACTGAATCATTCAATCGACGTAGAAGCTAAGGTTTTGGTTGGTTAATGTAAAGTGCATGAAAACTTGATTTCAAATCGAAAATATTTCTCTATTAGATCAAATATATTTGTAGCTAAATAATAAGAAATCAAAGTTTAGTTTGGATATTTTACCATATTACCATTTCTATATCCTTAGTCTTACTTCACAGAAACATGGGACAAGATAATATAATGATCATATGTGTGTATGTTATGGCCATGTATAATTATATAATTATTTATTATGTAAAGTATTTTAAAAACAATTATTCTAAACTCAATGTTGTCTCTGAGATATCATGTTTTGTTTGTCATATTGGGTTGTCGATGAATTTCAGAATAAAACATGACATTAACATTTGGCCAGGAGCAGTAACTTTCTAGAGTCTTGTTGCCGTTGTGAGGTTTCCGGGGCAACCAGCGGAGCCTCATTAAGCCCTACTGTGTAATCTTTACACTTTATCTTTGTATAAATAAAAATAAAAAAAAGATATGTTAATTGGTGAGCTTTAATGGTGCTGGTGAGCGGATTTTTATTTTGAAATAGCAGTATGGACATGAGAGCGGTATCAATTTGCTCATCAAACTCTTAGCAAGAAGGCAAATAAGCGTATTCCTTCAATCCTGCCTGCAAGGCTCCGACTGGCATAATTCATTTTCCTACCATAGAAACAAATGAGCACAACACCAGACCTATTTGAATCACAGAAAAAAAAGCGCAGGAAGTGATTCAGAGGAGAACAGTCCACAAGGAGCAAGCTACAAACTTTTCAGAGGAACCTTTCAAGCTTTTATAAGGAGAGTTTGATACTAAAAACCGGTTTCCTGGAGAGTATTCCTCTAAGAAACGAATGGCTAAATGCTACTAAACATTAGGGATTAGTGGTTGTTACTGGCTTCAGCTTTTAGTTACAATGTCGGACAACATCGAACTAAAAACTGTGCTGATAGTCACTACTTTGATCCATATGGGTAGTTCTTCAAAAGAAAAGCATCTTTGCATTTCGGTCTGTTGGTGAACTGTTTTTCTGTGCACATATTCACAGTGTGTTGCTATCACAAAGGTGTGAGTCACCCGATCTGATAGCAACCAACGTGCTATAATTCTCCAACCTACAGTTTGGCAAATATTTTGTGAATACTTAGTGAGAAAAGTAAAACTGTGAACTTTACAGACCTACCAAAAAAAAAAAAAAAAATCACAGACACACTGACGCTTTCTTATTTAAACAACATTTTTTTTTTTTTTGGCAATAGTAAACAAAGTGAGAGGTAGAGAGACGTAAAACCAAACAAACAAACAAACAAAAAAAATGCTTCTGAAGTACAATGTCATTCCGTAGAAATAAAGAGACTCTTAAAACTTAACACACAGTCAGGTTCGGTAGTGTAATGTGTGTTTTTGACTTCTGGGCTTGGAGATCCACATTTCCAGAACCCATGGTGAACACGGTGCCTGTGAATGTTATCTGACAAAAGAGTAAGGCTGGTTCGAGTCCCTGCTGCATTTGATTCGACCAGACTCCAGGGGAGCGCAGCTTCCCTTTGGAGTCAAGGCAGGCGGACGGAGCAGAAGGTAGGAGTGTGGGAAGATTTCAGGTGGGTGACGGGTTTGGTCTTAATGGAACATGGCAGTGGCGGTGGTTGTGGTTGTGAGGTGGTAGAGGGAGGGGGGGGGGCAGGGGGAGGAGGAGGAGGAGGAAGGGGGGGTTTGTGTGGGAGGGACAGAGCCCTGAGTGCAGGACAACAGTGCATGCTTCTCTTAAACTAGCACATGCTCCATTTATTGATATAAAAAAATCATACACACTCCGTAACAAAGAATGCGACTTCTGGGCCTGAACGTTTTTTTTTTTTTGTACAAAGTCACAAACTCCAGTTTCCGCAGCCGAAAAATAGTAATCTGAAAGGTTTTCACATTGATCGGTATAAATTATGTTTCCTCCTGCGGAAAAAAATTCTCCACTGCAGTCCTCGGTTTTGTAAACATTTATATATATAGAGAAACATGACTTTGTGAAAGATAGAGGAAGTGGAAATAGAAATAGCAAATAGATGAACGGTGTTTCAAAAAAAAAAAAAAAAAAAAAGGGCCTCCACAGTTTGGACCCTTTCAGGCTGACAGCTACGAGTAGTCAGTTTTATGTTCTGTTCACTCTTCCTGGTGCGGTTAGGTGATCTCAGACCCCCACCGCGACCCTTCGAAACCCCACCTTTGTCCACTGAGGGAATTTCCCTTCCTTTAAAAATGGAGGCGTCCACTCTGGGTTTACCTGCATTACCGCTCATGGCCAAACGTACCCGAGTGCGACATGATAGAGCTGGCGAGGTTCGCTGTGTGCTCAAAAGCTTCCAGTGAAGAGTAGGAAGAAGAAGAAGCAAGGGAGAGGAGAGTAGAGTTGTCTGGCCGGCGTTGAGGGCGAGGCTTCGGCCCTTAGATTCGGCTTACCCGTCTGGTGAGGAGGGGGTGTACAGCTGGTGGTGGGCAGGGGGTGTAAGGAGGCGGAAGAGGTCCAGGTTTGATCCCTCGGGTCCTCATGTAGGACAGGAACTGGTCAGGGATTTCGGCAAGTACTTCCTTAGCCAGTCGAGCCATGCTGAGGATGTGGTTTCCTCGCCGGTCGATGTAGTCTCTGAAAGGAACGAACTGAGGAAGAGAGGAGAGGAGATGATTGTCTAAAAAATCAGTCAAGAGCAAGTGACAAAGAGCAGAATGAAAAGGACGCAGAGGAAAAGGTGGATATATATTAAAAGAGCGAGACAGCGGGAAGGAGATAGAAAAATGGCAGACTGAGAACAAGAGCACAGCAGAGGGTCAAGCACCATGACCTTTCTCGTTAATCACAAATCCCTCATTTCTCCGGAGACATTCTGCTGAGCGAACAGTCTCACAGCCAGTCAGCCGTGTCATTGGGAATATTTTGTACCTGAACAATGTCCCTCTCGGCATATCGTCCTTGGGATGAGATCCTCTCCTCGTCCCCGTCCAGCTCGATCATTTCTGAAGAGGGAAGCACATCAGTCACGCTCTGTCAGGAGGCTCGAACCGCCATGTCAAAGCTACCGAGAGCAAACATGACATGCAGTTTGTGTGTTCCGTATTAATCTGCAGAAGCCATTATCGTACCGCAGGGTTACATTCCCTCGGAGTGTTGACAATGCCGAACGTGGCAAGAGTACACAGAATTTGCGTTGTTGAGCGTAAAGCTGTCGGGCTGTAAGTTGCACACAACTGTGCACATGAGGAAGGGGAGGGGGGAGAGCATGCTAAGATATGTGTAAGCAGAGCCAGCGATGTGCACCACGGGGACATCATGCAACCGTACACACACTGACTTCATGAGCGTGATAATCGCTGAATCCTGTTGACTTTGCAGGCTAATTGCTCATTGTGAGTGAGCTTGTTTTACAGAGGACTGCTCCTTGAATTGTAAACATGAATGTTTTTGCAACAACGCATGAAAGAGGTGAGGAATGTGGCCATCATCCATTAAAAAAAAAAAAAAAAAAAAAAAAATTCCCCTCCTCCACTGGGTGGGGGGGAAATTAAGGGGATGTGAATGGAGGAGAGAAGAAAAGAAGGGCTGCAAGATGAAGGGTTGAACCATGTGGGTGGTGAGATAGAAAGTAGAGTGAAGGCACATAAAGACATGCAAACACCTACACACACACACACAAGCATACACACACATGCACGTGATTCACCCTGCTTACCATCAAATTCCGCTGGACCAACCCCAACTATTATAATTGACATGGGCAGAGACGCAGCCTGTAAGGGGTGGAAGAAGGCAAAATAAGCGCATCAAAGAAGGGGGAGGAAGCAAGGTTCCTTCTTTTCACCACTTGCTATCTTAAACGCTGCAGGCTGTCGGTGAAATACCCCAGCGAATTACTAACAGTACACTAACAGTCCATAGAAAAGGAAGCTCAATAGCAAAAATTCAATGCCCATTGTTGAGACAGACGGGCTTCGTCCAACTCCATCTGCCCTCTGCAGCCGCTCTCATAAAACGTCTCGTCTGACCACTTCTGGAGTTTTTCTAATTTCATGCATCTACAACTTTGTCTAAATCTCCCAAAGCTTGACAGCTTAAAAATGACTCCCATTTACATCTTCCTCTGCCCTGAGCCGCGGCCGAACTGCCGCCTGCGTCGCAATATTGTTTATTAAATACAGTTCAAGTGATGAATGATGAATGAAGGTTTTTCAGTGTTTCATAACTTCCCGTGGTTATTAGACGGATGCCCAAATTGCTTTAGATATGAGGGGTATGGATCCTCTGCGGGCTACTAAATAATTACTCTCGAATCGTACTTCACAATAACATTACATCACATGGGGGCGTCGGGGAGGAAGGGGATGGTGGATGGGCCACTGAGGCTCCAGATATATGAGCTCACCCACAATTGTTACACACACATTAGCTATACATAATAAAGGCAGTTATTAGAGCAGCAGTATCGGGGGGTGCAAAGGGGAGGGTGACCAGGCAAACTCACCCTCTTCCCTCACTCCCCTTATTAGTGAGAAGGAGAGAAAGGGAGAGAGAGGAAAGCACTAAACAATTAAGAGAACAGCTGGACTGCTTTTATATTCTCCTTTTCATATTGTTTGTTGGTTCATTATGATCGCCATTATCGGCTTAATAACGGAGTTGCTGCAGTCTATGATACTGTACGTTCCTATTGTTAGATGGCGATTGTATGTTTATCAGTTAGGATGTTCGTGGAAACGCCATGGCAACACAAAGTCTCTCGTCTTAACAATGAAGCTTGAACATTAAAAAAAAAAAAAAAAAAAAACGTAGATAAGAATTTAAATGTGATGTGGTACCGTACATTGACTATGGACTCCTTGGTCTGTGCCATGTCCGTGATCACACCGTCAGAGATGATGAGCAGGATGAAATACTGCGAGCCGTCTGTCACTGCTGACGCATACCTGGCACGGAGAGAGAGACAAGAGGTCACATGAGTAGAACTAAAAGGCAGTAGCAGGCAGACAGAAAGGCTGCACTTCTTCTAATGCAAAGACATGAGATTCTGTTAGCAGCTTTATTTTCTGATCAGATCTACCTTTTACTTAATGTACTCCTAATTCAAGCTGTACACATTGCTACCTTACTATCTGAATTTAAGGGATTGCCTCTCAGAGATTGATAAAAAGAAGTTATTTTATCAAGAGACAAACACAATTAATGATTAAGGCTCATCTGTAAGTACACACTGATGTAATGCCATGTAAATGTGAAAAATTTTATTTTCCGTGTTCAAAAATTATGTTTAAAGTATTTTGGTTTACAACACAAATTACACTGATGTGACGTTTTGCATTGTGGATTTAATCTTTCCAAATAAGTTATTCAAAAGTTACGTTTATGTAACATGAAAGTTTGTTTTTTTTAAATCCTAGACCTTTTAAAATAGGAAGTTTTTTCTATATGTAACGTGGGAATACCTTCACAGTCAGTCTATAACATCACATAGCTTTCAGAGAAAGCTCCCCCTCCTTCCTCCACCACTCTCTCTCTCTCTCTCTCCTCAGCTGCTGTGCTTGAAACACAGCATTCACACATGAGGAAAAACCAACACCGATTGGTCCTGTTGTTCTTTGTATTTACCGCTTCATTTATTGGATGTAACGAATGAATTTAAAGGGGAAATGCAGAGGAGGAAAGTTAAACAGAAAGTTAGAGTATCTCCAAAGTTAATCATCTGCTGAGTGTTTGATGGTTGTTTATTTTTGCTTTAGAACGTAACCGCCATGAAACAATCGGAAAATAATGTATTTCTGTCATTCAGAGAAAGCTTCCACCGCTGTCTCTTGCTTGTCCTCTCTCTCTCTGAGTTGGGAAGCCGGCAACAAAGCCTAACTTCTAATGTTATCAAATGAAGAGAGATATCCTCCCCTTGTCTCTCTCATGGCAGGGTTGTACAGCTCATGACATGTAGTCGCCCAGAAGCTCCGCCCCGCTGCTCTTTAGTTTATTAAGTTTATTAATACTGATCATGTCTCATGTCTCCAAAATGCACCAAATTTGACACTGCACTTCTTTGGGTCCTCAGCCACACACCCGCCAAGCCTGAAGTTGATGGGATGAACGGTTGTTGAGATATGTGGAGGACACACATACACTGTACAATATACAGACAGAAAAACATACAGACACGGATTCCTTCCTTTATGCTTAGATCCTCCACAGAAGTGAGCGCTGAACAATGCAGCTATTCTCAGGCTGAGTGGGCGGATGGCGCTCGGAGAGAGATGGGATTTGAAAGCCGATGATGAAAGGTGAGAAAAGTGCTTGTTACAGTCAGTCTTGAGGATCATGAGACAAAATCTGGCGATAGGGAACGTCAGGTGGGAGCTGAAAAAAAGTGCTGTACTACAAAACAGTATAATACTTTTTTTTTTACCAGTGGTTATTTGTGTAAATTGGGCTGCTGGCAGCTGCTGGTAGTATCTAATAGAGGTATATATTATTTGTTCTAATAGTTTAAACAGTGCTTTTAAAAGTTTAAAATTTGTAATTATTATTATGTATCAATCTAATCAGGTTTAGGTCAAATTATTTTTAATGTTACATGTTTTCTCTTTGTCTCTATAGGGATCCATTCACTGTTTATTTGTGAACTGGTGGGGAGTATGACAGTTATTGTAATTCACAGCAATGTTTCTTCAAGGATTCTCTGTTTTTTTCCTTCCTCGGTGCCTCATCTTGCACTTCAAGGCAGCCCATCAATCACCACGCAGGCTGGTCACCTTCCAAAGGACTGTCACGTCCAAACCACCAGAGTAAGTATTGATTCCTCCTTAGGGTGACGGAGCTATTAGCACATTTATTTTAATCTTCTCCCTTTGCTTCACATATCGCTGTACAGCAGCCCACACACACACGTAGGGAACTTCACCAAATGATCTGATAGGATACAGTGTTGAACTTCTGCTGCTGCACCCTAACTTTCACGACGGCATTGTACTCGATGTGCATGTGTGTCAGCCTACAATTTCCACATCCGTGTCTGTGATTATAGTGGACCTACCTGGCCACATGGTTAATAACAGGGGAGAAGTGGGTGGGTCCGTAGAGACGCACAGATTTGAGACTCTGGTAATAGGCTTCCATCACCCCCTCGATACCGTTGCAGTACGGGTTCTGTGGGTTACCATTCTGCAAACGAAAAGGGAAAGAAAAAAGCCGTTAACGGGTAAGGAATTGCAAGTTTTGTAACTGCAACTGCTCATTCAGTGTTTAAATATTTAGGGGAATGTACATATTTCAAATGCACAGAGGTCCTTTAGTGCTTTAAATTCATCCTGGCCCATTTTTGAACTACATTATGACTATGCGGGGGAAGTTTAAGCTCGGAGAAGAAGTTTATTTTATCACCGCACTAAAAAAATGAAAATACTCTCCATGTCTACTAATCCCCATGTCAGTAGAAGCTCAATTGAATCTGGGATAAAATCTGCATTAATGTCTCTTGACAGCTTTAGCAAAACAATTCAAGTATTTTGTTGAGAATCAAGAAAGAGAGCGTTATTTCAAGAGCTGACAAGTCAAAAATGATCTGGATATAACCTCTCCAATGTGGGTATTTGTTGTGACATTCATTTTCCACTATTATTTGACATATTACAAGTGAATTATTAATGTTATTCTTTTCACATTCTGGCACATGCTGTTGGTCTGCAGTATCCTCAACCACTTTATTGCTTTAGGTGTTCACTACCCCACAGTTACAACCTTCATTGATTTGATGTCATCCAGCTAATATTTTGAAAAATGTGTTAAATATATTCAGTTACATTACATCTCTGTGGTACACAACACATATTAAACACTATGCATCTACCAGAATATATCTTGATATTAAGAGGCAGTGTAGCTAAAAGAAATAATAACAGTGCCACCCTGAAGGAGGATATACACAGCATTTGTAGATTTTATATCCCTTTATGGAAAAAAAGAGTGGAATGGAATTACATTTTTATTTTCGAAACGGACATGTTTTGGCTGTAAAGTGGGGGATAACACGATTACATGCATACTCGGAGATATCAAAAATCGCAACCCGAGGGCCAGAACATCAATAATACTCCAATATTGCACCAGAGGGTTACAATCCCTTAAGGATGTAGAATCCAATATAACGATATTACAGATATTTTAGGGAAATGTCGACAGTTTAATTCTTCTGTTGCAGCATTTCAGTAAAAGAATATCCCGAGGCAAGCCATCTCACATTTTTAACTTTGCATGAGGAATGGATACCTGGAAAAATCATTTCGGAGGAATTCATTGTGGCGAGACAAAGCGTGTTTGTACCAGAGGTTACAAGAGGATGAAACATGATAATAAGAGGAGGAGGATAAGAAGAAGAAGAAGAGCTCATCTACCTGGCCTCTACAGTTTCATATTCTTGTATTAGTATAAATTTGACAAAAGTTGTTTTATGGAGTTTTTGTAACTCTGCAGCCTCCACATCCTTTTGAATTTTTTTTTTTTAATATTGATGTCTGGTTGACTGGGTTTAAGACACCAAAAAGAAACTCAGAAAGAAGAAAACAATACATTATTTAAGCCACCCATATGTTTTGGGCTTTCTAATTATCTCGGTGAGAAACCATCTTGGAAAAAAAAGCGCTTGGTCGCACATGAGCCTCCTTTGTTTTGCAAATGGAGCTCGTATAATTACGTCGGATTCAGTGGTGGCCTCCTCCCACTGCGGCAACACAGCTGTAGCCTCCCCTCTTTAAGCGCTGACTAAGTTAAATCCTTAATGGTTAGATTAATGCATATGTGCCTTGTCTCAAGGTTTGGTGCCTCAGGGGGGGGAGGCTGTTACCCAACGTTGAGCAGCTGTAAATGCCTCTGGAGCAACATCTGGAAGTGACAGTAGACCAGGGAGAGGATTATGGGTGGCTGAGAAGTGGTCAGGATGTCTAGAGTGCTTGACATTGGCAGAGCGGTAAGAGTGGATGGATAGTAAATAGTGTTACGTGGAAGACGGAGATAATCCAGATTATTTATCCTTAAAGGGTGCCACGTGATTTCCATGTATATCAGTGTGATCCAATGATTGACATACCTTGATATGATTACCATAAAGAAGTAAGAACCATGGTTGAAATGACTGACACCATCTTTCTCACTCTAGTGTGACTGTTTGGCAGAATATACTAAAGAAAAACAAATCTCACAGCCAAAAACTAACCAGCTCATTTGGCTTCCATCACCACAGTGTGCCTTGGCTTTATTGTTGTTGTTTTTATTTTTTACACATCCTCGTTTACCACACACCAATAGTTGCCTGAAATTGAGTCATAAGTGTATAAAAGTGTTTGGTTGCATGCTATGTGCTTTCAGAAGTAAGATATGGAGGATTTGTGCATGCATATGTATGTGTGCTGTATATAAACAGGTGGGCGGCTGGATGTTTAGATGACGCAACGATGGGATGAAGCCCGTCTCCTCACCAGGGCAAACTCGTGCGAGACCCGTCCGTCTGGGGGAAGCTTAGCACCGAAGCCCAACGCAGGAAACATCTTGTCGCTGTCGTAGTCCTGGATGATCTCTCCGACTGCCCGCAGCGCCATGGCGTAGTCATTCAGCTGGTACGGGCTCATGTAATGGAGCGAGGTGGGCTGGGACGGGTTGCCTGGGACCCGGATGGTTGAACACAATAAAACACACATCAGCGTCAAACTGTAATTATGCCTGCTTCTACCCCCCCACCCTCCTTACCCCCCCTCCCCTCGGGCTGTGAGTCATATTAAAATAAAAAGGAGGAAAAAGGAGGTGTGTGGGCGGAGGGAGGTTAACGCGTAGATCAGAGTTTTAGTTACACAAACATTTCTCCGAGGCACAGCTGCACTGGAGGCAGAATAATCTCACTGGTTGCCTCAAACCTCAGAGGGAAACGTGAGGAACTGCAGCATATTTTCTAACTAAGTAACGTGCAGTGCTGCAATTTAATTGCTACACTAATAAGGTGGTGAGCTACAGTGACCTGCCGACCCCTCACATCTTGACTGCCATGGTCATGACTAAATATGCCATTATTCAGAAATTATGCAGGGTTGTCTACTCTAACTCAAATTTCTGATTTTGAAAACAACTCTTGTCATAAAAGCAGCTCTTGAAAATTAAAAATATGATCAAGGAATGATAATAATAGTTTTTTTTTTTTAAATGATCGTGTCTTGTCATTTATTTTTGGCATCAACAAAGAAACAAGAACAGATAAAAATAAATACATCAAAGTAAATCCAAAAAACTGTAACCACAGTGGTGACATTAAAGGATAAAGCTGCTGTTATTCTATATTCTATATCTTTTTGTCAGCAAACGCCACGAAAAGACCAAAACCAATAAATATCTTTCTGACTTCCCTGCCATGTGCGTGGCACTCAGCCCAAAGCCCATTTGTTTCTACTGACGGCATAAATATTTAAGAGTGGGTTACAAATATTGTTTCATTTTTAAAAAGTGCTCAGTTATTCTCTAAAACAGTTGGGCTTTGTCGTTCTTAGAAAAGGTAACAGGAGTAAATTTGTTGGGAACTATTTTCACCTGTGGATTAATACTCATTCTAGTGAGTATTTACAGCACATGATGGTGTTTTGTTTATTTGTTGACGATGATAAAAACATAGAATATCTCCAGCCTTATCCTTTAATATGCAATTATATATATATATGTGTATGGATTACACAAGAAGTTAGACAGTTGTCCTATTTTGACACAAGTTTCTCAAAGTAGTTTTGCAAATATGAGCAACTAGTGCTCAAACAAAATGTCATTATGGTCCCTATCACCATAGAAATAATGTAATTATGTGCATAATATGACTATAATTCAAGCCATTTCACACAGATGTAAACATGGGAAACTGATTTGATGACAGTAGAGAAAGCCACCCATAGTGATGTCTCCAAAACTGAGTTGCATATTTGAACTTACTGAATAGTTTCTCACTAAAATGAGAAAGTCTACTGTGCAGAAATGTTCATTTTGTTTGTATGTTGTTAAAATGTTGTGACTGAGAAACGTACAGGAGTTTCTCTGTG
Organism: Euthynnus affinis; assembly: GCA_029490765.1. Classification (NCBI taxonomy): domain Eukaryota; kingdom Metazoa; phylum Chordata; class Actinopteri; order Scombriformes; family Scombridae; genus Euthynnus; species Euthynnus affinis. The sequence continues at coordinate 8,297,422 of CM055844.1, read as the reverse complement.
GGGCTTCATAAACCTTGACTACAAGGAGACAACAATTTGAAATTGGAAATATGATTTGGAAAAAGTGGGTGTAATGATCTTCTCTGTCTACCCTGAGGTACAATCTGTACAATTTGTTGCTAATATAGAAGATCAAACTGAGTTATGGAGTTTAAAGCGATGGAAGTTCTTCATATAATTATCCAAATTTCAGCTGCTCTACTTTTTTTTTGGCTCTAGATTAGCAAAAAAGGGATGAAGTGTCATTAGATTAAGTACATTTCAAAAATGGCCGATAAGGAATCACTTAAGAGTTCGCATCAGATAACGATCTGAGTGTTAACCACTGCAGTTTTATCTGTCCGATGCACTTAAGGGCTTTCACTGATAAGAGCGAAGCTTTAAAACACTTACCATTTGATGCTGTGAAATCAATTGCCACTGTGAAATTAATCTGAGTCCTGCAAGAGAAAATAAATCATGTAAGGAGTAACGTGGAATCGTCAATCATGCTAGATTATACCACAGCATGTTTCAAAGCTTTCAGCGGTGAGCAATTAAGCAGCAGGTTATCGACAGCTGTCTGTCCTAATATTGGAGCCGGGAGATAAACATAGTGCTCCAGTAATCCTCTCGGCTGAGTCTCTGCACCTCTACACGCCACATGATAACCGCAAGTGACTGGATTTAACAATGAGAGCGATGTTTGCTGTGTTAATCTCAGCAGATTCATATGTTGCCATTTATTGTGAACTTACCCGCCTCTGATGTAGTCCAGGAAGGAGAGCTCAGTGTCCACCAGGCAGGACAGGAGGGTGACCTGCCAGTCGGAAAACATCAGGGATTAGACAAGAATCACTTCATGCAGCACCTGATCATACTGTATGTATCTAATTTGGTATTTAGTGATGCTAAAAACACTGGTCAGGCTGGTTAGGATGGCTCGTTGTGTCTCTCCAACATGCTTGTGTGTATTTCATGTTGTTTCATTTCTGTGTTGCATTACTTTGACTGGACTAATTGTTCATTAGTGAGATCGTAAATTGTTTTCTTCCCTCTATAAAGGTAATTTGCTACATGCTTAAAATAATGAGCTACATGAATAAATGAACTTGCAATTGAATTAAGTTCCTGTGAACCAGTTCCTCTAACTGCTGAACACCAATTACAAAGTCTTTATTCTGTAAATTACATTTACCAATATTAACATGTGTCCAAATTAAGGCACATGTAGGTGGCTGGATGACTGGTTGGATGGATGGATATAATTAGATGTTTTCTACTTTTTCAGTTGCGATCCGGGCTGCAAAGAGGTGTGGGAAAAAAACAGATCCCCAGGTACAGCACAGGGATGGTGAAAACTCAAAATTGTCTGTGTAAAATATGCAGTGTAAAATGTGCCACCCATCTTCTTAGGTAGTCGTCATGGAGTCTTAATCTTGGTATGGAAGACAAGACCAGCAGCTGGTGTGGTAAGTATTTATCAAGGGATCACCTGGTGATATTTTACAGGTACATATTGTATACAAAACTGTGAAAAATGTACTGTCAAGTTGTTGAATATATTATCATCTATCTGTCTTTTGACACCACAGTCACTTCACACTGGTGCAAATGACATTACCTGAGGTTTAGAATAGATATTCAATGTCCTACAAAGGGTTTCTATTATAAGTGCAGCCATGGTGTCACAATGGGAAAAGCATCAGTGAGCAGCAAGGACTGAACAAACTATTGACTTACTGTTCCTGAGTTTTGGTACTTTTTCTTCTTCTTTCCTTTCTTCTTTGGATTTAGCACCTGTGGAGAAAATTACAAGCTTGAATCCACGTTGCTGTGTCACCGTTATCAGTAACTACAGATCTGATTTAAAGTCTTTTATTTGGTTCAATTAAACCTCATGAGAATTAAAATAAATGACCTTTTTTAATAAATATGCAATACAGAATTTCAGTCACTACATGACGCCCAGTTTATTTGGGATATAGCTTTTTACTCTGCTCTGTTATTGTACACTACGCTCAAAAAATGCCCGAGTCAGCACATTTTTGAATTCATATAATATAAATGTTATTTAAGGGGGTTTAAGCTTTAATCAGTTTCATCTGGCTCTAATAAATAATAACTGATAAAGAAACCCACACTATCTTTCAAACGTCCCAACAGAGAACTCTTTCCATATTTGCCTCAGATGTGTTAAGTTCAGCACTTTTGCCCAAGAATGACTAAAATTATGGTTTGAGGGTTTAAACGAAGTCACGGAAATCTGGAGAACATCCAGGACAAAGCTCATTCAAAAAAAAAAAAAAGGTGGAGACAGCTCGGATCTGACGCGTTGAGCTCAAACGTTACGTCACATGTACGGGGAGAGAACACCCTGCTCTTCTAAGTGATTCAGGTTGTGCTTCATAAGCATCTTTACTGACTCTTGACCTTCTGTGATTTATGGTTGGCTCCCCATACAGCTGGTGAGGAAGTTAATGGACCGGTCGGTGAGCTGCACTGAGCATTAAAGGAAGGTCTGTCTTTTGAGGAACTGGTGCTGACTTAATAGCATATATACTGTACATTATTGTGTATTTCATCTGGGGCAAAGCAGCTTGTTAATTCATCATCAGAGTTCATGTAAAATGCTGATGTATTCCTCCATGTCAGTGTGTTGTGGTGCAAGTGTAATGACCTGAATCGAAATATAGACCAGAAAGACCAGAGGTTTTTTTTTTTTTTACATTTTAAATTATTACGCAAGCCCTCTAAATCAATAAAAAACCAGCTGGATGAGGTGGTGATGCATTCCCAATAGGAAGGAACAGCACTCAAATGGGATAAGACCAGCTCACCTTGAGGAAGGTTCTGGGAAATATTGGCTGTTGCTCAGACTATAAATACATTTTAAATCAAGCGGTGCATCATTTTTGTGTGTCTACATTTCAAATTAAGAGATCAAGGTCATGTTAATCTGAAACAGGATCAATAAAAGCAATGGATTCAAAACCGTTTTTTTAATCTCTCATGTATGCACTCATGAATACAAACAGCGGGTCCGTATATTGAGGGTCGCCAGAGAATTACATTTACAAGGTTGCGTCTGTCATCGCGCATTTCGTATTAAACTAAGAAGATGGAGTCGTACACCGACTGAAGAAGATCTGTGCACATGTGGCACCGGCTTACAGGATGAGAGACATGCACTTTTACATCCTCGGATTCATGAGATGCGATTAAAAATGGGTTATAACTCAAATGATCTTTGTTCATCACTAAAAGGCACAGACAAGAAGGTTTTAGTTACGTTACATGAAAACATTAGAACCTAACTATGTTGTTCGGTTATGTTATTTTATTAACCTGTTGACAGATTTGTATTGTATATAGTAAAATGTTTAGACCTAATATTTGAGAGTGTAAGGTTGTTTTAACATAATTATATTGTGATATTTATGTATTAGTCCAGTTTAAGTCTTTCATCTCTAAGGCCCAGAGATGGTAAAACACGAGGTGCACTAGAGACACCAGGCACATCGTAAGAGGAGGAGACATAGATGTTCACGTTGTTGTAAATGATCTGTTTGGAATAGTCTCCTCCATTACAATGACGATCTTGTGCTAATGTATTCGATGCACTGTGTTCAAATTTGACTAAACTTTGAACACAAGCTGCTCTGACCTTTGTTCACAGCCAGTAGCTGTAGGCTAGCTCTTGTGCTGCAATTAAAGACGGAAGAGAATTTAATAATGTGTGTTTCTGAATTACCCGAATTACACAAGAACAAATTATCATATATTGAGACAAAATTAAAAGAAAAAAAAAAACATTTGTTTGCTTTTTTCAGCAGATACAGCAACCAAGTCTGCAACAAGAACACGATCTAAATGAAGCATTGACGTACAGTAAGTTCAGTATCTTTTGTCTTACATTTTACCTTCAATCCTCAACTGGTGAATTATTTCGGCTACTTCTTCCCGCTCTGATCTTCTCTGTCACTTATGATTCCCCAGGCTGTCATTCATTTCATTCACTGTTCTTCCATCACTGTACTGTAAGTTCCTTCAGCTAATTGACCTCACCAAACACAACTTCTCTGTTGCTAAACTCAATCAACATTGTTATTCACTTCAGATGTATCTCTTCCAATTGATTGAACTCCTCTCCTCTAAAGATATCTGTTGTTGTAAATACTGCGCCCAAGAAAAGTACTGTTTTGTCTTATGATAATATTTTTACATATTGAATTCTGCGACCACCGCAAGGTTTGAATACAGTTTGTGTGTGTGGACACTGGGTTGTGACACTTATTTGTTGCCCTTTGTGGTCTTAGAGGTCTTCCTGATTTTGTTCCTTAAAAAATGTTCTTGCACTCTGCATCAAAAAAGCTCCTGAGTGGACTGATTTGAAGACAGTGGACCTCATTTCAAGTTTGATAGCACACAGTTTAATATGTAGTTTAGGTTTGGTTTCAGATTACAGTTACAATGTTTAATGTTAGGGCATGGGCAACACTTTATGTCAAAGTGTAGAAGTAAAACTGTGTGTATTTGTGTGTGTGTGTGTGTGTGAAGAATATCACCTCATAGATGTGGAACTGTGACTGGCTTCTGGACATTTCTCTGTAGCTGGTGCTGAACTCCCCGATAAAGTCGTGACTGTAAAAACAAACACACAAAGTCACATTCCTCCTCGCCGGAAAAATCCTATGTCAATGTTTTTTTTTATTACTATAAGTAGCACTTTAGCGAGGCAGTATCACAGAGGGAGAATTACACATTTCATCCATTTTTATTCATGGGGAATTCACATCGACTTCTTCAAAGTACAGGAAAATGCAAGGAGTATCGCTAACAAGCTCCTTGGTTACCAGAGGAGTGGGCGTAGCAACCAATTTCATAATTTCATGGGGATAATCAATGCAGTTGGAAACAGGGTCAGAAATTAATGGGAGCTCGGGGCAAAATGCCCTTGAAATGTCAAAAACTGCCTGTGAAATTAACAACGAAGGGGCAAACTGCTCCCGCGTACACTGAAGTCACTCGCTTCAAAAGATAAACACCATATTTTTATTCCCCCGACTGACTCTGTGAAGTTATCTGTCAAGAGACCGTTCAAGCGGCATTAATAGTTAATGTATATTTAAAGCAGGAGGGGTTGTTGTCAACTGAGGGGATGCATAGTGATATATTTTTCCCCCACTTTAACTACACCAACAGTGAACAACAGGAGGGTACATGAGGATAGACATTTTTGGAGTGTGATCTGTGACCATAATCCCAAACGCCCTAGCCTATTTTGCACATATGCTCTTATATTTTCAGGGCAGTTTTTTTTATTTTTTTTTAGGAGGATGTCGATAAAAACAAGTATCTTCAAGTCTTAACTCTATCAGGAGCAAAGAAAAGAGAGCTTATTTTGTCGGTGTAGATTCTTGAATTCATATAAAAGTCTTATAACCTAAACTTCCTACGCAGAACATATGGCTTAATTAATAGAGTTAATATATAGCTCATAGGTAATTACTATATTTACTCTGCTCAAGGGCCTTGTTGCAAATATATGGGGTTATTTTCACAGCGGTGTGTCAATAAAACTATAATACGGAATAGGTGGATGGAGCAGCAACAATGTACTACAGATATTATTGTTTTAGTCCTTTAGCACAATAGTTCCTTTACCCTCCGTCTCTATCCCAGTCGTACACTTCCACTTTAATGCTCCTGTAGGGAGAGAGAAGAGGAAGGAGGGAGGGAAAGAGGGAAGGAGGGAGAGAGACAGAAATTCCATTAAAAAACCAATTAGCACCACTGATTTACAGTGTTTCTGCTTAAAAGGCTGGCAACTCGTCTGTGGAAGACCGGAGTCCTAAGTAGACCAGATGATGAACAGTAACACAGAGAGGGGAGTCAAAGGAAGGTAATGTGTTTTTTTTAAGGGTTGATATCAGTACGCCATGTGGAACTCAAGGAAATAAGGATTAGAATTTAAAAAAGATTAAAAAAAAAGAAAGAGTAAGAACTAGGAAGCGCTCAGATAATTTGGCGAGGAAGGTGAGGAATCCCCTGCTTGTTTGGTTTTTCAGCACTCAGTGGCCTATATCAGTCATCCAGCCCTAATTATGACTGGAAGATCACATGAACAGTATTAACAAGGCGAAAACATCCTCACTCTGTAAACTCGGATTAACCTCCTTTGGGGCTCCCAGTGCAAAACTTTGTTGTTTGGCTCCTATTGACCCCCATTATACACTGTAGTACTCTAGAGCTGAAACGATTAGTTGATTAATTGAGTAGTCAACCTTTACCTTGAGTCATTTTTTAAAGCAAAATGCCTTCAAAAATGCCAAAATTTCACTTGTACCAGCTGCTCAAATGTGAATATTTGCTAGTTTTCCCTGATAGTAAACTCAACATCTTTGGTTTTTTGATTGTTGGTCAGATAAAAGGAGCCATCTGAATGTCGCTTTGGGCATCAGGGAATAAACATTTTCACTGAAATGTTATATACTGAATTCTCAATCGATTCTTAAAGAAAATAATTGTCAGATCCTGGACCGGATATTCCATATATGGTATAATTTGTTTCTGAAAACAACAGAACAACAAAACAACCATCATTTCTAATAGCAATGATTGCATTGCAATATATTATCTCAATGTGCTATTCCTTACACCTTCATATCACCTCACCCGGAGCTCTGTGATCATCCAGCTGTTGAAATGTTTTCCTTTTATTGCTTGTCTTTTGTCAGTGTGAATGTGACGCAGCAAAGCTAACTTTAGGTTTTTATTGCCAGCTTGTGGCACTTAACTTGAATCAGTTTGAACATTTCATAAGTGTAGATATATGTTAAATTCAGACATACATACCACACTAAATACTGTCACAATAATACAGCTTAAGGTCTTATTCTTCCAGTACTACACTCACCGAGCACTTTATTAGGAACACTTTTCAATATAATGCACTCCAGTAACTTTTATGTCAATGTCAACAAAAGCTGAAAACGTATAAACTTCGTAAAAGTAGAATTTATACATCTGAGCTGTTGAATTGGATGCATTAGATTGGACAGGTGTTCCTAATAAAGTGCTCTGTTGGTGTACAGCAGCAGGTGAACAGGTGGTACGCTTGGCATTTGCAAGCAAAGCTGCCATAAAATATTATTAAAGAGTCAAATCTTACTGAAACTGTACCTTCAAAGACACAAATGCATCTTTTAAGTTTTTACCTTGCGTCCCTGTTTTCATTGTTCTGCTTTCTCTAATTATACATATCCGAATCCATCTTTTTTTTCTCCTCCCGTAAAACCAAATCAAATGTGATTTGGGGTCAACGCCTATTCCCTCCTGTTATAAATACATACAAAACCACACTGGAACTCATTAGAGCGTGGGTCGTGGACGCAAGTGGAGCAATATTATGGATCGGAGGTGTGTGCCAGTTAACAAAAACACTGGTTGAGGCCTAATGTATTGATTTCTCATGGGTGAAGAAAGTGCAAACAATATTTGTATATTTATATATCAAGTCAGACACCCTTTTAAAATGATTTTACTGAGAAATTTGTCACATTACAGAAGCTAAAGATGGTCTAACTACTGTTTGCCTGAGGCTATTAAAGCACTTGTTGATACTATTCATTCTTACCCTTATTTCTATTCTGTATCAGTATCATTTTATCAGTTCAACTGTAAACATTGCCAGTAAAAATGTTTATGTTTGTGGGATTCCTCCCGTCTCCTACTGTACCTGTCAAAGTCTCCGTTGCAAAGCGCCCTGACAGGAATTTTAAAGGCCTGCCACACTGGATCCAGAGTATTTTTCACCACTTCTGTTTTGTGGCAGATGGTATACCTACGAGACATACAGTACAAAACTGTTAACAGATGACAAATTTGCCTAAAAGGTAAAAAAAAACAAAAACCCTGAGAGTACCTCCTGTCTTTGTTATTAAGGAGAGTGTAAGTATTTTATAAAGCCGGCTCTTTGGCTTAAATAACCACTTCCTGTTCTTTTTTTTTCTTTCTTCTTCATGTGGCACCAAGTCTGGCTCTTTGTAGCTGCAGCATGCTGCCGTTATACCCTGCAGCGGAACATTTAGGCTGCAGCAGTAAATACCCAGCTGCACAAAAAGAGAATGTGTTAAGTGCGAGATGCTAAAGTCGACTTGAATAAAAGCATCTGCGGGGCAAAGAGACTGCGATCTCTCCGCACACGGTTTTCACTTAACTCCATCTCATCCATCCTTTCTCTCTTTATTTTCCTCTTGTCAACTCCGTCCTATTATCTCTGCTCATCCCTTCGTCTGCTGCTTTCTCCTGTTGACGGCTGGACAGCATAAGTCACATATACAGCGCCGAGTATTATGTAACATCACATTACAGTTTAGTCCTTATAGCCTCTGTATGGGAGGTTTTTGGAGCATGAACAATCATGTTCAGCGTCTATATGTATTTCAGGCATATTTCCACGGTATATATATGTGTGTGTATCTGTGTGTGTACGTGACACATGAATATGCAGATAGCGGCAATGACTTGACATCCACAAATACCACAAGGAAATTGCGTGTCAACTTACGATCCATCTTCGTTACTGCGGAAAAAGACAAGGAAAGGATCTGATTTTCCAAAGAAGTCCTTCTTATCCAGTTTGTTACCACAAAACTGCAGCATCACCGACTCCTAAAAGGAGAAAAGGGACCAAATTACAGATGTTACACATGCTCAGGTCTGCTATAATGACACAGAATATGACCAGCTGCTATTAAAGTATTAGCATTATGAAATGTAAAGCATTGTGAACAATCCAAACCACTTTTCTGTGGCATTTTTTCTGTCTGTGTTTGTTTATTAGCTGTAAATAAAGCATTAAATCAACATACATTGTGATGAAAAAGGTGATCTTGATTAAAAAGGTGATGACTTTGGTGCATTTGCATAATTTCTACTGGTCACAGAGAGGATATATCCCCCCCTCGCTGTTCCTATTCAACTCATCTGGGTTGCCTTGAATTATTACTGTGCACTCACAGCAATATTCAGCTTTGTAAGCAGTGGCCTAATTTTCTGAATGGTGGAGCCGTACGCAGCCTGAAAGGAATTGCCTGAAACTCAACTCAAAAACTACTCACTCTCACACTCTGTGTATTCTTGGAAAAAAAAAAATCAAACTGATAATTCTGAGTATTTATTGATTTTTAGTATTGTACGACTACATTTTATCTAGGTGTTTAAGATATAGATGATGTGTATTACTGTTGGATTATTCGGCCTTCTGTATCTAAGGTAAGTTTTCCTCTGGGACAATAAAATCTTATCTTATATCTTGATTTGAAATGTGTAATTTTTAATCAGTCAAGTTTAACACATTATTGGACAGTGTTTTTCAGACACTCACTTTCTGTGAGTGAAACTAAACATAATTTTCAGGTATAATAAAACCAAAAATTAGGCCACAATTCAAATTATTTGGGTGTACACAAAGATCAGTTTTATTACAATGTACTATTTGCTAGGTTTGATATAATGGATGTAAATTAATTGACAAGATTTTCATAATCTTGTAGAAATCATCGTTCTTTTCTCCTACATTCCTGAAACTGAACCTTCGCTTTTGCCTTTGAGTCTTGAAATTGTATATAATTATTTTAATTCAATACAAAAAGATGAAACAATTTGTGTTTGTTGGTACTTTGGTATCCACAGAGTAGAAATGAGCTGAAATGAAACATTCATCATCACCTGTCCCTAAACAGTTCATGATTCCACCCTTGGTAATTCTGACACTAGCATATTATTAATATGATATCATCTAAAATGTCAAGTTTAAGAGTGAACATGAGTTATTTTTTTAATAAAGTGGAAGTGTAATTAACTTTTTTTTGATGCTCTGTGTTCCCCTTAATTAAGCAATTTCCAGTGTCTCCCTGGATGTGTGTGGATTTGAAATAACAGTACAGAGACATGAACACAATAGGAACAAAAGTTATCTAGTCATCTACTCTAGTGGCTGTAATACATTCTGGTATATTGTCTACTGCCAGAGGACAAATGGTTCTTTCTGCCTCTACAATGGTTTTCTTCCGTCATGCAAAAAAGGCAGCTCAGAGCCTCTTTGATTATGAAGAAATGACAACCACGTGAGACATTTAATTTTTTTTAATATATTTTGACCTCTAAGAAAAAAAAAAATCTGCTCTGAGACTCAACTGAAGCTTCACTAGAAACATATTGTTGTGTATCTACAGGCTTAAAAGACACCATCAAACACCAAAATGGGTTCAGAGTGGGGAAAAAACCTCCCAAATAGCTGCTGTGTTTTGAACAGTCTGAAAATATTAAAGGTATTCTTTCACATTTAAAAGAAAGAGGGATTTGAATAGACAGAGTCAGAGTCTGGCTCTTTACAATAGACTGCAGCAGTCAGCAAAAAATCCCACTGAAGACAGAACAGACAGAGCAGTCTCAAAATGAAAACCAGTTCTCTCCAACTGGTTGACAACAAGCGCCACAAACAAAAAGTGGAGTTATTTTGCCTCCAGAACCGACAGAAATAAACAACTAACTCATCCAAATGAAAAAAAAAAAAGTTACAACATAAAAGTGGTAACACAACTTGTTCAAATAAAACACAACACATATCCTGTGACAGCGCTTGACGCTTCTCCTGGATTGCAGCAGTCTGCTGGTATTTTTAGAAAACACACTTTTAGATAATGCACTTCTCTAATTGAAGTCAAATTTATGGTATCATAGCAACACTTGTGTCTAACGGAGAATATCTGTGGTGCATCCATGAAGTAATATCAGTAAAATGCACTAAAAAAGTGTTACTGTAAGAGAACATACAGTATATATAGTGCATGTATGTATACACTCAATAAAAACCAACCATGCAATAAATCCGACATTCATGAAAATTATAATGTTTCAATCTTGTTCAGAAAGTTTTTATATGATGTTTAATTCTATTGAGTTTTACTTCAGACACTCTTAATATTTATTCCACCCTTGTTGCTATAAATGGGGCTAAGTTAAGATTTATTGCATGGCTGTTGTGTACGACTGAGTTTATGGACTTTATTTGCGTGCACCTGTTTGTTTGTAGGAGGGTGTTTGAGTAAATTTGTAACCTGATGCACCAGATGGTTTGTTACACAGAAACTTCTGAGAAGTCGTCCTTGATCACTGTTTGGAAAAGGGCAGGCACTTACAAAAAAATAAAATAAAATAAAATACTCGGCAGGTGATTGGATGAACCATCTGTCTGTCACCGTCTTACCTTGTGAGGCAGCTTGGATTCATGAGACCGGGCGAGAATCCTCACAGGACGCCGATTGGTCCGAACCACCGGTGGTTCAGACGCAAGTGCGTAACTTGAAGCCTGACAAGACGGATTCTCGCATGAATCCATTCCAATCCAGCTAGCTGCCTCCCAAGGTAAGCAAATCTGAGCCTTTTGGCAAAATTTCAGACAACCAAACTTGCGTCAGACAGTTTTTATTTGAAACCGCGTGGAGTACCAGATGGGTCAGTGGGACTAATTAAAGGAAAGTGTCAAGATAAGTTCGGGTTGTTAAACACTGGAACCAAACAGTGTTGCACTTACCCTGCAGTTGCTCAGCTCCTCTGCTCTAACAATGATGGTGCCACATTTCTTCCCCGGGATCCCTCTGGAAGAGACAAGAATATTTCCATTAGCGGCTATGAGCTTCAAGCGATGTGTTTGTGACAGGCAGGACAATGGTTTCAATACCCAGAGCTGGAGGGAAAATCTGTCTGAGGGTGTAAGAGAGTAATGTTCTAAGACAACTAATTAAAAACTATACTGCATTATAGTTTAACTTTGTCCTGATGGCTATTCCACACTGACTTGTACTTAAGTGTACGTAATTAGTTTGAATGCATCCCATGAAGCCCGTCCGAAAATATGGCTGTTGCTGCAGTCACGCCTGCAGTTTATGAGCGATTTTGGCAAATTGTATTCACTGCAGGTTGAAAAGTGACCTCGCCTCTTCACGCTTCACACAGAGTTTAATCAGATTGAACTCTGACGCACGAAATCGTGAGGCCCTCCATCACCCGACCAGATTGAGAGAAAAGGGTGGAAACTGACCTCTGATTCAGGAAATACTGATTGTTTATATCCTTGTAATCATATAACCGCATGTGAAAATGATACAAGCAGCAGACAAGGAGGGACGCTGCTTTGCTGAAGTGAGCACAAGGACTGAAGATAAAGTGTTTACGTATTATTTTCAACTTGTGGAATGATGTCTATTCATTCCTGGTGCCTCTGCTGCCTCAAATGCACATCATTCATTCATCTTTACATATATATTTATATTAGTCCTTGCAAGTAAAGGCATAACCTTACACCCTGCGCTTACACACCGAGAATTTTCAATTTGAAGAGATGACTACAGATCAAAATGTTCACTGACAGTAATTTAAATTTCAGATGAACAACTCTCATCTATGTGCACTCTGCTACTGTTTGCAAGTACTTTTCCATATTCTGCACAATGACAATAAAGCTGAGTTTAATCTAAACTGATAGAGTATTCTCGTTTCTTTTTCTTCATGTAGCAATTATCCAACACACACAATAGTTTCAGGCAAACTGAAGTATTTAATGACAGTGATAATAATCATGCTGCTGTGGTTCTGACCCTTCCTCTCTTCACTACAGGTAGCTTGTTATGTTTATGATCTGAGGCTGTAGCTGTCAGATTTTTCTCCTGAGGTGATTCCCCCACAATGAAAAATACAAAGCATATAAAATCCCAACACTCGTGACCCTCGCAGATCTGGATTCAAAGTTCTCTTCTTCTTCTCTCTCTTTCTCACGTCCGTTGCCTGACTGTTTAAAAGAGTAGTAATTAATTAATGGCCAAAGAAAGCCTACAACAAATAACCTCAATATAATGTAACCATATCCAGTGACATTTCAGCTACAGTGTTTGTTTACATCCTGAGCTGGTGAAGCGTAATATCCAGCCAATAAAGCCAAGGGAGAACGACTACTAAAAATAGACAAAATGAATGCCACAGACCTCGGGCCTGATTCAGAATGAGGAAGGGCAGAGATAATTTCATTTGGCTAAGTACTGTCCAGTAATGGCAGAGGGAGCCTACAATAACACATGTGGAGAGAAACCGACGGCAAATTGAAGCAAGGCTTTGAAACTCCGCCTGTCACCTGAGACACACCGCCGTCCTTTGATGCACAGGGAAGCATTCAGTGAAATTAATTCACTGTACGAGCAGAGAGATCGCTCAGTAAGGGGGCAGATGGAAAAAACGGCAGAGGGAGAGAGACTGAGGGGACAGGGAAGAGAGATGGATAGAGTCACAGTGGCAAAGAGAGGAACGGTAGAGTCACAAGAAGGACGGAGAAGTAGATGAGAGGTTACTTGAATGGAGGGAGAGTGAGCGAGACAATATCAGGACATCGTTTCCATGAAAATGTCCTCTAGCCTCTTCTGCTCCGTCCTTATTTTGGAGCAAAATCTAAAATGACATACCAAAATTAAAATGTCTGTAGCTCCTGAACCACAGTGACTATATGTATAAATAAAGTCTTTCCAGAAAGCAAACCTCCAAAAGTTTCTTGTGAAAATGTCAGAAACAGTCTAGGTGATACAAAAACAGAGCAAAAGGTCTTAAAAGTCAAAAAGTCAATAAAAATGGAAGCATATTGTCCACCTGAAATAAAAATGCTGTTTTCAGTCAGTCTGCAATATAGAGCTGTAAATGAAGAACATCGTACACAGCACAACAACTCAACAGTGTTTTTTTCAATAAAAAGGTCCAGGCAGATTTCCAAAAAAGGACATTTGGAGTCTCTATTTTTGTAAACATGAGGTCTTTCTGACTGGAAGACTGATTGAATGGCAAACACTGGTGTCCCAGCAGAGTTAATGAGGTTAGAGGTGTTTTTGGACTGTGATAGCTTGTGCTAATAATCAATGTCTTGTGTATTTGTAAAAACAAAACGACAAAAAAAAACCCAGAAAGCATTCAGAGAGTGGACACCTTCAACAAGGCTTCACCATATTCAAAATTGGTTATTTTAACATAAGAGCTATTTTAAAGTACATATTTTTCCTTTTGTCAACAAATCTCATGTGCAGAGCCAAACCAACAATCTACTTACAAGTATTCACAATCGCTTGACTTTGTACTGAAGTTCTTTACATTGTAAAATGTGGTACAAAGTCAAGAGCTTGTGATATGTAGCACAACAAACTAGCAAATGACACTGCATTTTCTGACATGCGCAGTGTTGTCTGCTGTACACAGAACTGCTCTCTGGAGACTGTAAAAGTGATCGCTGCTATTAGTCTTTGCAGCCATTTCTAAACAAACTAACTAACTAACTAACTAAACTTTTTGGGGAAAAAGAACATGTCATCCAGTGCAACAGCGTGGTTCATTGATGTGTTTTTAATAGTTTTGGACAACAAAGGAGTTCTACGATACAGAAGAATAAGATACACCCACAATACTTGTAAGGAGGATCGGTTCATTGTTGGTTTGGCTCTCATGAGGTTTGTTGGCAGTAAGAAAAATATAGAAAATTGCCAGCCTTATCTTTAACAACATATTAAACATACTGTGGTTGCCAAATATATTTGAATAAGACCAAGAGTGTACAGCCATGCTAGCAGCTCTGTGAGGCTGTACTTAGCCACAGTGATACTTTGAACCAAATGCTAACATCAGTATGTTATCATGCTAGCAATGACAATGCTAACATGCTGATCTTTAGCAGGTATAACGTTAATCATCGTCATAATCTTAGTTTTTAAATTTCATGAAAATAAATCTGATATTTGTTGAGATATTTTAGTGTAGATCAAACTGGAAAACCAACCAAGTGACATCTCTAGAGCCAGGCTGCCAGCATGGCTAGAAAGATATGTAGTTTTTAATCTGTGGTTTAGCAGGATCGTCCAGAATGTAGCTTTAGTCAGGTAAGTGCAGTAGTTCATGAGAAAACAGCACCAGCTTTATATCACAAAGGAAAGAGCGCAGTTTAAAAACCACTAAATTTCCACCTGGACACAAATCTGCCAAAAACAACTTAAAAGCAGCAACAAAAACAAAGTTGGTGGCAAATCACTGTGACACAAACTGTGCGGTGGAATACTCATTTCTATCACACGCAGCATGCCACATAATCGCCCAATTAAGCTGTAGTGTGTTTTTGAAGCAGATTGTTATCTCAATTGTCTTTCTTGCTCTTTATTTGTCAGATCCGCCTCCGCTCTACTTAGCAGAAGTGATGCTTTTGACTTAAGATATTTTGGGGTTTTCTTTGGTTTTTTTTTTTTTGGTTGTTGTTTTTTTTTCGTGCCTCACTTGGAGGCAGCGGAGTGAGCGGAGCAACACACACACACACGTACAGTCATACAATACTATTATACTACTATTACTGAATAAAAAATAGTGTTAACATATCTAAAAAAAGGAAAAAATTTAACTTGTAGGTATGCACACACACACATACAAACACAGATCTGGAACACAGTGAATGACTGCAGGCAGAGGTGATTACATAACTTGGCAACAGCAACGCATTCTTACATCATATTCCTTGTGTGTCATTCTTCAACGGACTCATTCAGCAGCAACCGTTCATTGATTTTGGCACACAAACAGCCACTAACACACACACACATACACACACACATTGACTGAAACAGACAGACAGTCATGGATGAAGACGCCACAGCACAGTCACTTACTTCGCTCTCACTCGATTTCTCTATCTTTCTATCACACACACTGGACACCACTGGAGGACAGGGGATGAGGTGAGGGTCAGACTACTGATGGCTTGCTGCCTCAGGAGAAAAACAAAAGCAACAACAAGTTGTTCTCTTCAGTAAAGCCCAGGAAGATGCTGCAGTGCTGCTCTGTGCGTTAAGAGGACAGCTACAGTACAGCTGAAATAATATGAGACACTACAACCTACTTCATCATTATTTGGTTAGTCGTGCTTGTCATTTTCATTTATAACCTTTATTTTTATCAGGTTATCTCTTTAAGATCAAGATCTGTTTTACAGGGAGAGACCGGAGTACAGCAGAAAGAATTAGACCAGAGATGAGACGCACGACAAAACACAACCAGGCAGCATCAGAAACGATGACTGACGTCTTTTAAAAGGCTTCAAATTAAAGGTTTCCAGTGGGGTGAGACTTTCAAGTCCTTTATAATTTATTACATTTATATGGTGCAAAATACTGAAAGTCAGTCTTCAAGTGAGTTAATTCACTTGCATTTAGCTACATATATGCACATCCATTAGCCTCACTACAAATTTCATCGGGTCTGTCTTGGTTTTCCCGGGCTACATGGAAATCAGGGTCGGCCCTATTCTAGTCTGGAGGGTGCTGGTAACGCTTTTTGAAGCTCTCTGGTAACCGCTGAGAGAAGAAATGACTTGTTATTTTGAATTTTCCAGACAAAACTTCTTGCTCATCTTCACAGGTTTATCATCCACGCAGATGATGTCATGGTTGAACTAGTCGGGAATCAGATAAACGCTACGGCAGGAGCCGTAAAGATCGCCGTGAAGAAACAAATGTGTTTACGCCTTTTTCAACATCTGGCTATAATGAGTAGGGGCCTGCAGAGGTGGTGAAACAACTGGATTTCAATGCATCTCTAATGGTTGCATTTGATTTAGCACAGATTTGCAGTTCGTCCAAGACACATGCAGTGGCTATGTGTAAAAAGTTATGATATTTATATGTGTTTGTCTTTTCTGGATGGACTGATTACAGTAAATTAGCTTTAAAAATCAATAAATAAATACTTTCAGTCGGGGATGCTGGTGCTGATTCAGTACCTGAGTTTCTCTACAAAGACCAAATAATGCTTTTTTTTTTTTTTTTGATACCTGACTCTGTTGACAAAAAGCCTTTCATAGATATTTCAAAAGAACTTTGCTCCAGGTAGTTGTCAGGTTCGCTCCTCAAGGGAAATCATCAGAAGTCAAAACTTTAGAAAAATGAAAGTATCAGCGTAAGAACTTTGTCGAAATAAACACAGTTTCTGATCAGTAATTGGTAAACACAACGGAGAATATGAGAATATGGCCCTTGAGGAATAAGTTGTGAAGACGTCTGTGGTGGTAGCTCTTGATGCCAACTTTCTGTAACTTCACATTTTTCAGTCAGTCGCGGGAAAACTGCTATTTAATACCCAACCCGACTCCGAACAAGAGAGATGAGAGGTGTCAACTTTAATCTGCGGCTGTGTAAAATCAAACCTTTTGTTGAGAACGTTTCCATGATGCTTTTCTTTCTCTCTCTTCAGCCATGTTATGCTATCGCGCCAGCAGCTCAGTTCTTCTTCTGTTTATGCTAAATAAATTGCAGCCAACATCAACCACACACAGAGCAGCACATGTAAAATCTCTCATAAACTGGCTATAGGTTTAATCACTACTTTGTTACCCCTAATCAGCGATAGAGAGCAAAAATCAGACATTTATTCATATGAAAATGTCCCTGATTATTTCTCGGGGGCTTCAGATGAGGCTTCAGTTCGGTTTAGGCTTCTTCAGAAACCGAGCTGGGAGCTCAACCGCTGACATTTTTCCCTTCTGGGTGAACGGTCCCTTTTCACGACTTGCTGATAACCATCTGAACATGTTTACAGTCGCCCGCTGCTGTTTAACTATTCATCTCATTTGGCTGATGGAGACAGCGTGCGCTTTCATCAACATCTTGGCTCATTTTTATGCCCCTGATTCGCTCCACTTCAAAGACAAACCAGAGCAAGTGATCTTAAAAATGTTTCAATTCATTCGACTGAATGGGACAGAATCTAAAATCTAAAACATCAGACCCCCTTTTTTTCTTTGTGACTCCCTGATTAAATCAATGCAATACGAGCCTTTCGCCCTCCTCCGCTTTAAATTATAAGTGTCAAATTAAAATAGCAGAAGACATATTGTGCGAGCATGTTTGTTTATTTGTTTGCTGTGTGCATGTGTGTGCATGGTAACATGTGCTACTTACATCAAAGGTTTTTCCAAGCGGCTTCCCAGGGAGCCGACGATCTCGCCCAGTGTGCAGAACGCCTGGCCCAGGAAGTCCTACATATGTGGAAAACATACGAGTAAACACATGAAATAGGTTCAGGGAGTTGAAAATAAAAGATATTAATTAGGGCAATCCTCATATTTCTGCATCTGGAAATTAAAGTTCACTGTTCGAAACGCATCACACTGCGCCCTGCTAGAGCTGTGTGTATATTTAGCAGTTTCCATTAATCAGATTACATGAAAATAACAGTGTTAAGAGAGTTTCCCAATATAAAGATCAAAAGTGCTCAACACTGCATAGACATTTGAAACAGGGCTGCAACTAACCATTATTTTCCATTATCGATTTATCTGTTGAGTAGTTTGTTGTTTTGTCCCAACCAACAGTCCACAATCCAAAAATAGTCAGTTTACTGTCATAGAGGACTAAAGAAATCAGGAAATATTCATATTTAAGAACCTGGAACCAGACAATGTTGGCAATTTTTTCTAAAAAAACTGACTCAAAACAATTATTAGATTATCAAAATAGTTTGCAATTAATTTTCTGGAGATCCACTAATCAATTATGATTAAATAGGCATATGAATCACTACAGACTAAATATTAATATAAAGATGAAATAGGAAAATAACCCGCTACATTTTTAAAACTGAGCTCATTATTATAAAATGTTATTTCATCCTGTTTTGCTTCACAATAACAAGGTTTATTGCAAGTCCTTTTCATTTAATTCAGCAGTTTTTATCGCTAAAAAACAAAGTCCACGTCCATCAATCAAGACTACAAAGGCAGAGACAGTGAAGTGATTGGGTTGTTTTTCAGGTCAGTGGAGAGACCCATGAAAAAAAGATGAAAGCTGGTCAATTTTTTAAAAAGTAAAAGTTTCTTTTGCTCGGAATTGCACATACTCAGACTGAAAGGTGTTTCATTCTCCAGGAAGCATTCAATGGATGTGTTTTACAAATTAAACCTATCAAATTACACATTTTTGGCATTGAATGGCTTCTCTTCTGTTTTCCATGTATGTTTTGCACATTGACACCCAAACCCAGCATGTACAGGAACCCGTGTCCTTGTTGATTACTGTAGGGTGACCATAAGAAAAAAGTCAGTTTGGGGGGGGGGGGGGGCCTTTAGGCAGCAACAAGAGCATGCAGTGATACTGTGGCCTCCCCTACCAGATTGTGTATGCATGTGTTCATGAGTAAGCGCACGTGTGTGTGTGTGTGTGTGTGTGCATGTGTGTAAAAGTGCTTGACAGATGAGCCATGTTGAGTCCGCCGGGCAGAAAGCTGCTCCTAAGATCTTTGCCGGTACTGGGCAAATTTCTCCTCTAGCCGAGATCTCGAAACAAAAAGAGACGACAAAAATGCTCTGGCCTTTTTAAGTGTGCTGCTAGCTAGCAGCCCCGGCCCAGTGCCTGCTACGCCTCAGAAATCTAAAGCTAGAGGCTGAGGAACCCAGATTAACAGGCTCAGTGGTGGCACGGAAAAAAAAAAGGTTAGAAGGGTATCTTCAAGTAAAAAGATCACAGCTGTGACAACAGAGTGAGAGTTAAAGAACTGCACTTCCTCTTTAAGTCCAGTTCTCCTTATCAGGACTTTAATACATAACATCCAGAGATCATGTCTTTGTGCATAAACTGCCACTGTTCAACTCAATCACTGGATAAGAACATCAAGATTCTGCAAGTTATGATCAATGAGTAACTTCTTTAAAAATTCAAATTTTCCTCAATACATCATGGTTAGCAAATCAACTATGGTTAAGGTACGGTTAGGAAATGGCAACTGTGCACAACACATGGTTAAATTTAGGGAAAAATTATGGTGACAGTCAATAAAAAGGAAAACTTTAACTGTAGTTCTGTAATTGGATGCTGACTTTGCATGAAAGTCGTCCAGCAGCCCCTCACTTTTCAACTTGCAACATAAAGACACACAACTTCTTGCAATGGCACTGAATGTTGGGACTGGATGTAAATCATGGGGTGCAGGACTGTCCGATGTGGACGTGATACTGTTCTGCCCTCTCCATGCGAGTTGCATGAAAAATCCAGTAGTTGTTATCTTGGGTCTGATATTAAAATGGTTTGCTTTGAAAAAGTGTACAAAGCCTTAGGAGATAAAACTATTCTGCATTTTACAAGAAAAAAAAAGCAAAAGATTAGAGATAAGCTGGGGGAAAAAAAATGAATCTAAATTTGTGTAGCTTCATCTCAAGATAAGATTAAGATTTATCTTCAGTTCCCCTTGGAGGAGGTCCTGACCCCCAAGTTGGGAATCACCATTTTAGTCCATGTGCAGTAACGGCTGGGTGCACTGTCACCGTCCTCTTTTTTTTTAACAGAACCACAACTTTTAACATAAAAATGTTATATTTAAAAAGGCTGCTCGTATCAGAGGTCTTCAAAGAATGAGTAAAAAAAAAAGTCTGTGTGTCTCCATTAATAGTATGTGTAATAGAAGAAGAAGAATAAAAGTTTGCAGTAAAATCCTGAACGCTTTCAAATCGTGATGGGAGAACACAGCCACTTAATTACTGCCTGCAAACAAAGACGCCATTTTCCCGTCTGGATCCACTTGCTAATCATCAAATTTATAATGACGAACAATGACTTGAAAATGATATGACTGTTTGAGCAGGATACGAAAATAAACTGAAGTAAAATTGAAAGAAAAGAGTTGTGCACATGTCCGTGACAAGCGTCTGTCAGGATGAAAAAGCAGCATCCACTTCATCTAATAGAAAACAGGATACCCAGCCCTTAATTGGATTTAACTGTATGCTCTGTCTCTGCATATCTTCCCCTGCAGCCATATCTGCACAAGGTATGCGCACCATATGGCACAGGGAAACATCTGCTATGATGGGAAGGAAGCATCCTCAAACGCTGGCATTGAAGCTGCCAAGAGAGATACTGTAACTTGTGCGCATTTTTCCCCCCCCCCCCCCTCCCTGATTTTCTGTTATTTATAGCCACGCGACTGGAGATGGACTGTACTCGGACAATGGAGCCATCACTGCGTGCCAGATCACCAATCCCACACATCCACAGCGACGACAGGACGCATCCAAGCGTCCTCAGCCTTCATGCTGAGAGTGAGTCGCTGCGCTCACATTGCACAGCGCTCTCAGTAGAAGCCCGAGGGCACGCTGGGGTTGGAACTGAGGAAAAGAACTCTTGCCTGCAGTTGGCAATGAAGATTAGGTAGAGTAACGGGAAAGGGCATGGAGATGGAGATGGAGGTGGAGATGGAGATGGGGAGCCTGGGTTATGGACAGAAATGGAGCAGGAGGCTGCTGGAGCTTCTGTTGGAAGTGGATATGAAGGATGGAGCTCTAGGGCAGAAAAATCTGAAATTCCAGGTTGTAAATCAAGATGGAAGTAGAGCTTGACCATGAAAGGCAAGGCACAGAGCTCGCCTACATTTCCTCTAGGGGCACGCAGGATGTTTAAAATTTATTACCTGTGGTTTTATGAGGAAGAGGCAGAGGTCGACTCTACAAAACGTCTGATAAGGAATGACAAACCTGATATAATGCTTGAGTATTATAAACCAACTGTTTTATATAATACAATAAATATATTTGGGTTCTGAACTGTTGGTGAGACAAAAGAAGCAATTTGAAGACGTGACTCTGGGAAACTGTGATGGTCATTCCTCACTATCTTCTGACATTCATTGTCATATATTACTTGATTAATAGAAGTAAATAATAATCAACAGAATAATCGATTATCATGATAGTTAGTTGCAGCCCCACTGTACACATATAGGAATCTGTGAATGTTAAGTTCACAACACATGGTCCATAAACTCAAAAATGTTCAACTAGTGGCCTCCCTTACCTTAGCAGACAGACTTGCTCAGTTGCCACGGAGATGGTTTAGTTATTATCACCTGACCTACATATGAAATTTTGGTCATGTGATAATGTCATTATTTGTTTTGTAACCCAAAGAAAAATCAATTTCCATGAAAACTGAGCAACTCTATCTGCTGAGGAAGGCCACAAGCTGTGGTGGAAAGCTTTGGCAACAATAAGTTGGACCTTTAGTGGTGAGATTTGTCAATCTGTCACATACAGTAGATTTCCTTCAGACCTCACACAAATAAATAAAAACCCCACGTGCATCAAAATCTGAAAAGTTAAACAATAGTCAAAATATTTCATTTAAAAAAGGCCAATAAACTTTAACAAATATTCTTAGAAGTGCTGCTAAATAATGACGTATATGATGTATATGATATAATGATAAATTTGCATAGTTGTGTCTTATTTCTGCAAAGGGTTCTTCTGGCGTTGTTAGCATTTGTTTCCATTTCTTTTGCAAGCAAACCTCCACACCTGTATGTAAGGTTACTGAGCTGTAGTGTGATTGTGTGTGATTCTGAGCCTCAAGTTTCATACCTGATTGTCATGCAATACCATTGCTAACAAATCCAAAAAGAAAGGGTGTCAGAAACATTTCCCAGAGAGAGAAGCTGTGGTGTAAAACTCCTCTTAATGTGTTTGGAACTAGTCAGAAAAATCCTGAGTCTTTTCTTTACAAGAGCTTAAATGCCAACAAGATTGCTTTGTTCCCGTTCCGCCACTCTTACCTCTGACATTCAGATTCAAATCAAGCTGCTATTGTACTGGAAGGGTAAACGTTCGCTATAATATTGCATGAATGCACGACTGATTGTTGAACAGCTGAGGTGAAGGAGACACTCACATGTTTAGAGAGGTTGTCGCTCTTGCAGTCTAAATCATACCTGCGGAGAGGAGAAGAGATGAAACATCAGAACAGGAAAGCTGAAAGGTTTGAGCAGCAAGGTTTGTGACTGAAGGACTGCCAAAACACAAATTAGTAGTCTATGACACAAGCTTCTCTCCCTCATCACCTACCATTAATGCGAGGCACTTCTTCGCTAATCACTGCAAAGAAGCTGTTCAGCTTTAAAGTAGGCTTGTGATTACACCACCGAAAGCTTTGCTGAGCTGATTTCATGCATGAAGGTACAACAATATCAGTGGCTTCACTATCAGAAGTGGCGAAAATCTTTCACTTTACTCAGCAAGTTTCCCCACTTTCCCAATTTTAAGAAAAGACGGAAAGTTTGCTCTCGTTTTATTTGAGTTGGCGAGTTTTTATTTTTTCACAGATCTGATACAGTATGTCTTTTTATTGAAAGTACATAGCCCCTTTTTTTTTTACAATGACAAGTCAAAGTGGTTTACAAGTTGAATTAAAGATGTGAAAAAGGAATAATACAGATAAAATAATAATTGAGTAGTGGAGTTATAATAATTAAACTAAAGCGGAGATAAAAGTTGACTTATGGCAATACTGTAAAAGTAAGTTTGAGGTTTGGATTAAACATGGTCTGAGTTTGCTGCAAAGGATAAACATGTATGGAAAATGATTGGATGGTCAGAGGTGTGCAATGTCTACAATCATTCAAGAGGTAATTCCAGCAATACAGTGTGTGTGGTTTTAGTAGTAAAATGTGTGTGTTAGCAAGTGTTTATAACTATGTGAAACTATGTGAAGAAGACTCAAACATACATTTATGTTCTAGATATCAAATCATCATCAACGGCTTCGCTGTGCTCTTCAGGTAATTTTTCTGTTTTGCTGTATTTATGCCACAAGGTCAGCTGGCAGACAGTCCGAAGCAAGACTGTAAGATGAGTAATAAGATATCTTGGATGCTACTTTTGATTTAAAAAAACATCTCAGTGCTCCACTCTAGTATCGCAGAGTTATAACCTACAGCTATGTTTGTTTACATTATGATTTTGCCTAAATATAGAGATATCTCATATTTTCAAAACTAAAATAATCACTCAAAAAGAGCTTTGGCACCGAATGCACAGGTTTGACATTACATTGAGCAAGGCCATGATTTCCAAAGGTGAGAATGACTGGGCTTCACCGGGTAAGCTGTGCGAGCATGGCAAGGAAATATAATACAATATAATTGTTTATGTTTATGATGTAGCATGTTGCATCCTAGTTAGCTGCTTTGCAGGACTGTGTTTGATCCTCATCCCAGGCGCTACATCACCTAGAGCATAACCCTCTTGCACATTTGGTGTGAAACTGGTATAAGGAGGATGCACAGTATATACTTGGTCATCCATCTATGACAAGTAGTATCAGACAATGATACTCTATTAGCAAAACATCTGCATCTCGCCAGTGCATTAAAGCATACATTCAAGTTTTCTCACCACCATGTTTACAGTTTTTTGAAACTCCCATAACTGACATACTCGTCCATTGTCCGACACCATTCATCCAAAACCAGAAGTAACAGTTGCATCATGCGGACCGTGCAATCCGCTCGCCTCTCCGGAGAGCAATTTATCCAGCTTTTATTTACTGCCCGTAACCCGTCAACCTTCCTACGTGTCTCAGGTGTGTGTGCGGCATCGTGCAGCCGAGTGTGTAAATGGGAGAGTCTGGGCGTTTCTTTCTACAGACAGCATGCCATGTACGATAAGGTGCCTGCTGACAAAACTGGGAGACGCTGTGTGTAACTACTGGAAGAGAGGGGAGGAGGGGAGGGAGGAGGGGGAGGGGGGGGATACAGTGCTGTTAGTAATGTAATTCCATAAGAGCAAGGAAACACACTGCTGTTACGCAACACGCCGCCAGCAAAATGCACAGGTGTGCTTCATGTTCTATTCGCCCCTTGCCTCTGTCGCTCCCAAATGTTCATAAATGATTCATTTAATCTTATTTAATAATAAGAGAGAGAGAGAAAGAGAGAGAGAGAGAGAGAAACATACTACTGATGTATGATGATTTGGCTGCACATGTCACACACACACACACACACACACACACACATAAGAGTGTTTGCAGGAGTAGATGTCCCACGGCGCCTCGTGAGTGCACATTTGCTGTGTGTGTGTGACTGATTGTGTGTGTGTGTGTGTGTGTGTGTGTGTTTATGTGGATGACATCACTCCGCATCGGCACTGGGCCAGACAGGATTTCTTTTGGTCCTGTGCTGTCTGTCTTGCGGGGGGGAGCGGCCGCTCAGAGCTCCGTTTGAACTGAGCGATGATGACTAACGATGGCACACAAACAAACGAGGCCGAAGAGGCAGGCGTAGAGCAGACGACAGCGCACTGACACTTCAGCTCCATTTCCTAACAGCTTTATAAAACCTTCATAGCGTCTTCATACCAACTGACACAAGATGTTACACAAATGTTTTACAAGCGAATATTCGTCGCTGTAATTGGTCCTGACATGTTATTCTGAACGGGGGAATTTTAAGCGAAATGTTGCTTTAAAAACAGGAAAGGAATTGGAAGAAAGAGAATGTGCACATCCGACTTTTGATCATATTTCTATACTTCTTCACATTTTTCTAACTAGATAACCAAATAGGTTGATTGTACTTTGTGCTCCTGAGCAACAATAGATACAAACCACTGTTAAAAATGAATGATGTTTTACGGTTTGCCAACCACTTGGTTAGAGTTAGAGAAAGATCAGATGGTTTTGGTTAAAATGATCACTTGAAATGTTGTCATGGTAACAGTAAACACCACAACAAATCCACTTTTTGCCATCTATCTACCTACCTACCTACCTATCTATCTATCTGTCTATCTATCTATCTATCTATCTATCTATCTATCTATCTATCTATCTATCTATCTATCTACCTATCTATCTATCTATCTATCTATCCAACCTTCGCTAGATGGCGTCTGTCAATCCGACGTAACTATAAGGTCGTTTTTGTCTTCTGAATTTATAACCTATACTATCATTTTTCTTGGGTAAGGGGGCTGTTTATTCCTTTTGGGCTGGTATTTCACTTCATTTTTTTTTTTTTTTTTTTTTTTTGGAGGTCTGATCCAGTTTGCCACACTTGATTAGACAACCATCCACCCGGGGGAGCGGCCACTGGCTCCAGTGAGCATCCTAAGATTCATCCCCTCAACCCATCCTTTAAAAAAAAAAAAAAAAAAAAAGCAATGAGGAACAGTGAACATGGCCACCAGTGAGATGAGGGTTAACAGGATTTCCAGGCACGGATAGCAGCAGAGGAAGCATAGTGTGTCGTGGCTTTGGGGGTCTTTGGGTAAAGAGAGTGTGGGATGGCTCAGCAAGCAGCCATACTGGCAGCTCGGTGTTGTCTGGCTGTATGGATTTCCTGAAGGGATGTGAAGCGCTGAGTGGAAGTGAGAGAAGTGGAGGTAATGAAGAGCTGCAGGAGTAAAAAAAAAAAGACTTCCAGACCTCAGGACAGAAGCTGAGCATAACCTCTAGATCTGCAATGAGAAATCTGAGGAGTGTGTGTTACAGCTCAACATGAGTGCACAAGAATGTATTTAAGTGTACGTGTGTGTGTGTGTGTGCTTTTTGTGGTATTTTACTTGTTCTGAGGACAGGCGTGTGTGTGTGTGTGTGTGTATTTGGAGGTGGGGGCAGCCATGTCTTTGCTGCAAGTGACTGTAAGGCCATCAGCCCAGAGGATAGTAACTGGGCCTGATGCTCACCCACTCACAACAAGCCCTGCAGAAAGTCACACACACACACACACACGCACACACGCACACACTCCTCTCACCATTGCTTGACAGCTTTTAACATCTCGCATGATACTCTCGCAAAGTCTGCATTACATTCCTCTAGTGCATGCAGATGGTAAAACACACACACACACACACACACACACACACACACACACACACACACACACACACACACACACCAAGAAAACACATGCATATACAAAATATCACACAATTATTCATACTTG
Organism: Euthynnus affinis; assembly: GCA_029490765.1. Lineage (NCBI taxonomy): Eukaryota > Metazoa > Chordata > Actinopteri > Scombriformes > Scombridae > Euthynnus > Euthynnus affinis. The sequence goes on along the minus strand of CM055844.1, from coordinate 8,270,602 downwards.
TCTTGGCAAATACACAAAAAGCTAAACAGACATGCTCACATACACACACAGAAATGACACTACACACACACACACACACACACACACACACACCAACACACCCTTAACAAAACACACATATGCTCAGATTCACACACCCACACACTCTGAAATATCAGTCTATATACTGTACGTCACTAATAGTACAGATACAAACGCACTGAATGTATACAACTACAATACAAATCACTGCCTACACACACACACACACACACACACACACACAACCTCACTCAATCAAACAGACTCAAAACAGCTAGCTTCTCTCCTTGACCTTCACTATAACCTCCCACAGCTTGTAAGCAGCATGTGGCCCTGCTGACAGGCCAACAAGTAAACAAACAAAAGAGCCTTTCCATATTTCATGAGCTATCATGGGAAAATACAGCGAACACGCGCGAGGCTGAAACACAATAGAGAAAAATCCAGATTACCATAATGACTTGGACAGCTCAGACTTTTAAGGCTACATGAGGACTTTTTTTTTTTTAGAGAGAACATATATTATATATATATTTTACAGTGCTAATAAATACTTATTTGTCGGCCTCGGCACACCTGAACCGATCCAACCAATCAGGACAGTTCTGCTCTGCTCGTTCACTTTTCAACCAAAAAGTTGCCAACTCAGCAATCAGCTGGATCACACAACTACAGTGACTTGTCAAAAAAGAGCTTGGCAGCAAATTCACATTATTATGATAAAATATATTTGAAAGATTTAGATGAAATTGTCAATATGTTACGTTTGCTGTCTAATTGTTGTTTATCCATTTTCATACCAGCTTGCTTTATAAACCAGCTATACATTTACGTTTTTATCTGTTTAGCTTCGTTGTTGTTCTTTAGTTGTAGATCTTAATGTAGATTTGTTCTCAGCGCTGTCAATAAGATGTTGTGAAGCCAGATTTGGTTACTAGATAGAGATGGAACAGGATTCTCTCTTGTAGGTCATGTTGTAACATGAGCGTACACGTCCAGAATTATGTAGATATGTAGGCTTATTAGTATGTAGCTGTACATTAGCATATATGCAAACAGGATGTTCAGAAGGTCTTGTCTGTCATAGTGATGATTGCTGTAAACATCCTAACAGTCTTACTAGTCAGTTGTTATACCGGTCAAATGGTTCAGGAGCGGTGGGTGGGAAGGGTAGAGGGGGTTTTATCGTGGTCTCAACATGTGTAGTCTTTTGAGGTGTGATTTCTTTCTATATATTTCTTTTAAATTATTATTATTTCATGTGGGTTTGTAAATGGATTTCTGTTCATGAGTAGATTGGGAGTCATGGTCAATTATCTCATAGTATTATCATGAGTGTGTATGTATGTTTATTATGTTTATGAGCATGTTATTGTATGTATGTATGTACATTTGTTTGGTTATAAGTATATATGTGGATAGATATATTGCATATATCAATAAAAAAGCTTTTTGACTTTAGTTTGTTAACAGTTTGCAGTTGCGTGACCAATGATTCACATTTGATACAATAAATATAAAGTACATTATTAGAAAATGAATTAAAGTCAAACAATTAAATGAGTTGTTTTTAATTGTATATTCTAACATTTAACCTTTTCTCCCAGAAAATATCTCTCCTTTATGTTATCATGTTTTTTGATACAAATAAACGGAGCATATTTATAGCTTCAGTTCAGGCAGAGCATTAAAGTCACTCTTGCATTAGCTGATCAGCATCAGCTGCTTCAGTCATGTTTTACCATAGTTGTTAAGTTTTTAGTTTCTGGCCCAAACATCTGGCCCATCCCACATGGGATTACAGGACACGCTATTTTTACAAAGCATGCATCTTTCAGTAAAACATATACAAAAGCATGTGGAGGGGAAAAAAAAGAAAAAAAAAATCCAAATGAACTGATACATATCTACAGCTCATCCTGACGAAGGGCTTTTTATTCTCTTTATTTTCTCCAAGTAACAGGCTAATGTATACGTTTCACCAGTCTTCATGCAATTCATCAGCTGCTTCCCTACCAGCTGACTAGTAACGTCCAATCAAAATATGCAAGCGTTGCAAGGCTGTTATAACCTTTTCACCATTATTCTCTGCTAATGTACTCAATGCTGTTTGCTGATGCAGTTTTTTGTTCTGTTACTCAGATGTATTGAGGGCTTCCTCAAAGAGCAGAGTCTTTTTTCATCAAGTCCAACTGCATAACCTTTAGTTGTGGTTAATTCCTTGACGTGCATGTCTCTGACTGAATAATGATCTTGAAAAGTCACAAAAATACAATATGACCTTCAAAAGCCAAACTTTTAAAACATTGTATCACAGATTTCTAGTTAATGGCCCTGAAATGGAAGCTGGAAGAGTGCCAAGATCTTCTGGGTAAAAAAAAAATTCTGTAGTTTGTGGATTAGAAAGTTCAAGAACATCCAACTCTTGATATCTGCGATATTTCTAAAAAGAGTGCTGAGCCTGTGTTGCCGCATTTTAATGAGGGATCTGAATATTACTGCATATTATATTTGTGAATGATACTACAGAATAAAATACATGAGAGGGGAGGACATGACGGGGCCTAAAATGAGCTCAGAGGAACCTCAGAGATGCTTATTGTCTGCTGGTAGCTGATGAATCATTTGTTTTAACAAAGCAGGTTCTATTTCAGCGGTAAGATCCGAGCAAACTCTGTACTGACCCGAAGATACCCACTCAGCGCTTAAGGCAGTTAATTAAAATTGTATGATCAACTGTGTAAAATGCCGCACTTAGGTCTAAAAGGATTAAGACCGAGCAATCACCCGCATCTGCTGTTGAAAGGAGGTCGTTTGTTTCTTTCATGAGGGCTTCCTCTATACTGCATGACACCCTAAACCATGATATAAATGTCTAAAAAATAATGTTGAAAAACAAGTAAATTATCTTTTTTTTTTGCAAACATGTAATAAAATTGACTGAGATAAGAGTTCAGGGTCTTGATCTCTTGAAATGCATGACATGTTGCAGGTCTATTTTCATATTGTTAGCTTGATGATTCAATTATACTGCTGCTTTTCAGTGGATGTCATGGTGAAATGGTCCTATACTGAAAATATTTTGTCTCAAAGCATTGTATGAATGTGATGAATTCAAATGGGAGGGCTGGTGGAAAAAGTGGCATGGAAAGTTGTCTTTTATTTAAAAGGGAGAAGACCTACAGCTCCCTCTGCGCAGGCCATGAATATTTCAGTCTTAACTCAACTTTGCTCCACACAGAGCAGCAGCACTCTCACCCCCGCCTGCACAACACAGACAGACAAACACAAACCAACACGCATAAACCGATTATTAACTCACAGGTCAAAGCGTAAATTCTGCCTCTCCTCAAAGAAATAGTCCAGGATGAACTTGCGGACAAAGTCAGGGTTGAGGGTGTTGTCTATGACTTCTGTCCTGCCAAACTGGAAGAAAGGTCAAGACAAGTGATAATTAGTGGCTGCCATCAACATTCACCTAATTACACACTGAGTGACACAAAAATTATAGAAACAAATGTACAAAACTACTAAAAATAAGGTTGGAAATTTGATCAGATTTAAACTGTGACAAAGTATTTAGTTAAAAACACGACTTAGCAGCTGAAGTATGCTAACGTTATAATTTGCAAAACAGTAAATGCTAAATATGAACATCTGATAGTAGGTTATGATGCTAATTACTGGCATGTTGGCACGCTAACAGTAGGACCTTAGCATTCAGCTCAAAGCAGAGCTGATCCTAAGTGCACCTGACAGGTTTGACTAATGTAACTTTAGTCAACTAACTTTAGACTGACGATGAAGAGCTGAGTCTGAAATGTCCTAAAACAGACACCGTACAGAGGTTAAACCTTTTTGATGTAGGTAACAGCGTTACATTTTATAAGACCAATCTCTACACTTTTCTGTCCCACTATAAAGCAAACTTTTCTCTCCATTCTTCATCCATCCAACAATATTTTACCTATAAACGGACATTACAGTGTCATTGGGCTGGTATGGTTTGCAATCGTAAAGTGATCAATTGACAATTTACCCATGGTGAACCTACCCAAACGCAACGTGTATTAAAATCTATCTGTAATTTGCAAGTGAAAATCATTTGTCAAAAGTGACCATGCCACTATTTACATTTTCTGCATGTCAGCAGTGCTGACAAATCCCTTTTGTGAAATGGGCCCCTGATCCAAAAGAAACCTGAGGATTATCCCGAGGATAATTAGACTTGCTCCAAAATGTAATCAGCCTGAGCAGACTAACACAAAGACAGAACACCAACACTACAAAATATACGACAAATGCAAGACAATGAATACCATTTGAATGAATGGAGTCCAAGGTTTGCTCTCTGAGAGGCCCCATAAAGACCTCTAGTCTACATGGTATACACTTAAACTACATTATAATTAACTAGGACATTATATATATTTCTAAACTTCATATTACTATAAAGATACTGTAAATTGGCTCATGGTCAAGCCCCGTGTCCATCACAATGAAATGCTGCATTGCAAGATCCTTGGAAACATTGACTGGTTATAAATACATAATTTCCTCACCAGCCCACCCCCCCGCACTCACCTCTCTCCATTCCCTGTTGGCTATTCCTTGGGTGTACAGCACACAAACTGTTGAATTAAAAACAGGGGAGGGGAGAAAAACAAGAGAAGGTTAGATTGGAGAGTATTTAACAGTGAACAAACAACGCAGAGAGTTTCTGTTCTTTCCTTGGACCCCAACATGGGAGGAAAACTCTCTAATTAAATGTCACTAGAACTTTGCCTTGCAGCATGATGATATTTCAGAAAGAGGGAGAGGAGGGAGGGAGTGGGAGGATGGTGATGGGGCTTAATGAATGTCTGTGTGGGTGGAGGAGCGAGTGAGGGGTGGGGTGCATCGGAAAGTCCTCCTTATTGACATTCATGCATCTCCGTCCGAGGGAGTCTTGGAGTGTTTTTGAATGACAGACTACTAGTGAGAACATCAGGCAGTCAGCTGGCACTAAAATGACATTTCATTTACATTCTAGCAGCCTTTACTGTACTCACACACATCTCTCACATGGCAGCGACTCACAACTCTAAAAACCCCTCGGGACCAGACACTTAGAAATCTGTTTTCACTGATAAAATGTGATCACAATGAAAGGGCGAATGGTGGAACGGTGGAAACACTAATGTAAAACAAGAACAGTGCATTATCATGACTAATTTATAGTTAAAATGATTTAAAATTGCATGATTAAAACAACAGATTGTTTCTGTTTGGGGTATTTTTAGTTGGCCCTATTTGGTAAACCAGTTGCACCACTTGTTTTTAAAGTGGCTGTAATAATTATTTTGATATCATTAATGGATAAAAATGACTGTTTGTAGTGTGAAAGGGATAGCTCGTAACAATGAGCCCACAGAGAAGAAAAACCTTTCAGCTCATTGTCTTTGTTTTACGGCTTGTAACTCTCACTGCTCTAATTGCATTTTTCAGCCACAGCAGGCAGCTGTTTTTAGTAATAAAGCTCTAAAAAGCCACTGTACTGCCTAGCAGACAAAGTTAGCAACTAGCTGGTGAAAACACAGTGGAGCATTTATCAGCTTAAGAGTCACATATTTCTCTCAAGAGCTGGTTGAAACTAAAAACAGAGCTGTAGGGAGAGTGAAGGTTGGTCTTACATTCATCAGTTGGCCAGAAACACGACTTAAAATCAATGCTAATGTTGGTCTATCTGCTGGGCTCATAAATAAGTAACTGTTTTTTCTAATGCTGTACTTTTGCTGTAAAATAAAATCAGCGCAGGTTAAAGTTTCAACTTGGCCTAGTTAAGTGGAGATTTACGCATCCCTAAATTTGAACAGAATACATGTTTTTTTTTGTGAATAAAAGGATAAAATACTACATACATACATACATATAGCTATTTCTGTTGAAGGGATTAGTTAGTTACTAAATACTTACATCCATTAACTGCTGATGTAACAGTTAACTAAGCGCTACGTAGCTAACCGAACCAACTGACAAGGGTAGCATTGTTAGCTTTCTAAGTTATAGTTCAGCTAGTTAACTAATTTAGACAATTAAAAAAGTAATGTAATATGGTCAAAATGCTGTTTAATAGAGATTTAAACTGAGTGGATTTCCATTACATACACTTAAATTAAACGTACCTTAAAATACATCAATAACAACTGAATGACCAAATCATGTTGGTTGCGTTAGCTTAATCTCATATTCCTCTCTCTTTCCAATTAAATACTCACTCTGAAACACATATCCTCGATGTACAAAGGAAGCTTGCACCTTACAAAGTTCTTATGCAGAGATTAGTGACTATTAAATATTTACACCTGGTAACTTCTACTAACTGTTAATGCTACATAGCCAACCAACTGGCAAAGTGTTAGCTTGCTAACATACAGTAATGCTATAGCAGTTAAACCATTTAGATTGAATAGTAAAATAAGTAAATATGGTATATATATATATATAAAATGGTGTTGAATAATTAAGTATACTGGGTAGACTTTAAATTAAATTTTGAATTTCAAAATGTTATAAGAACTAAAATGACCAAAAAAATGTTGGCTAGGTTAGCGTAATCGCATAGTTTCACCTTAATGTGACTGATCCGCATTTTATCTATTTAATAATTCTCTTTTCTTTCTATCTTATCTTAAAAACTCTATATTCTTGGTGTTTCATTGTGAAAGAGACGTCTGCAAATCAGCAGATAAATGTTTTGGGGCATCACAACCACAGCAAAATGAGTCCTTTCACTTCAGAAGTTGATCCAGTCAGTCTGATAATATCCGGTTCTCTTTATACATCCATGGTTTGAGTACCATCCTTTGGGAGCCATCTTTAAAAAACACCTCATGAGGAAGGCAGATGAACTTCTTTCCAACCCATTCCACCTGAGCAACAATGATCTCTAACTCTAAAAGAGCCACAACAACAACAACCTCTATCTGTCCTTGTCCTATCTGGTCGCACGAAAGCACTAAAAAAAGGGGGGAACAAATATGACAGACATGAGCCTGTGAGCTTGTGTTGAGTGCTAAGATGTAAGAGTAACCACTAAGATGGTCTGCCTGGCTTGTCGACCACCTGTGGGGATCCACAGTGTGGATGAAGAGTTAGTTGTGTAGCTCAGTGGTTTCAGAGACTGCTCTATAAGCAGATGATTAGAGGTTTGATTCCTGCAAAAACCAGTGTGTGTCCATCTTTATCCATGTGTCATTTAACAAGCGACTAAACACATGCTTGCACACCATTGCAGTTAATGTATTCAGAGGCAAATGAGAGGAGGAATGAAAACAAGCACAAGAAAGAAGTTGGTGTGCTGCAAAGTAACAGACAACTTGTTTTGTTACAGTGTTGGGCCTCTATATTTGCTCTCATCCCTGACACAATGTTGTTTAGTTTCTGTCAGCAAAGGAATAGTTTTGGGAAAGTTGCTTATTAATGTCGAGAGCTAGATGAGAAGATTGATACCACTTCCACCTGTACGCTAAATATGAGGCTGGAGTCAACACTGAATGAGTTTAGCTTAGCTTAAAGACAGGAAACAGGTAGCCTGGCTCTCTATAAAGACAACAAAATCCACCTCGGACCCCTTAAGGTCACTAATTAGCATGTTATCTCTTGTTTGTGTCATCAGTACAAAAACCAAAGTGTGCTTTTATGTGCGACACTACTAATTGGCCGGATGCAGTGACTACCTGGGGCCAGAGGCATAAACGATGCCTATACACAAAAATCATGTAAACGCCATTTTTCTGCATATCAGCTGGTATTTATAAACACAGAGTAGGCGGAGAACCCAGGCTCACATATATTTCTCTAAAACGATCTGAGGGTGATGAGGTGGAGATGAAATATGTGGTGAGATACAGAATCTTTTAGTAAAACATTTGTTTCGTTCGTTTGTTTAGCTTGACGACCGACTGGAGTGATTGTGTGATTTGTAAAATGCAGATCAAAGGTGTATTTACAAATGTAACATTAATTAATAATTTGTGTGTGATTAATTTTTATCATTCTTTTAATTTACATAGGGGTCAACATTTTTGCTGTTAATATTCTTTTTTATTCTATCCTCAGTTGTGACACACCTTGTGAAGTCGGTTTAGATACGAAAGCTACAAACTAATCATTGATTACATTTCTGAGATGTCCCTGCTGATGATGATTAACAGGTCTGTGATGAATTAATGATATCGGCGCTCCAAAGAGCCGCAGAGGCGCGTGTAATGACAGCTGTTCTGGTTGTTTAAATCCTCGCTGTTGCAACACAATCTGTGAAACTGCTCTGACCCGTTTGTTTCACTGACAGCTCTGGAGACTGGTGGAGCAGGCGGCATATTGATATGAAAACAGCTGGTTAAGACGAGATTTAAAAAACAGAACTGTAAAAATCTCTAAATAAAGGAATGTTTGCATATTTCTGGCTTTGTGCATACACTCAGTTTTAGTCATGCATCTACACAGAGCTTTATGCATCTGGCCCCTGGAGTTTGGTTTTCACTGTAGCCAGGCAAAGCAGCTGATTCCAGGAAGTAGAAATAGTAGTAATAGTTGTTCTATGAACTGAAAACACCCAGTTCGAGTAAAGCTACGCCACTGGAGTCGCACTCACCGGGACTCAGGAATGAACTTTGGCATCAACAAAGGGTGTATCAGCAATGGTAGCCTTTAAGTTGCTGGTATAGTGATCAACCTTATTTTTCTAGACGTAAACAACAAATTATATCACCAGTACTACCCCTGTCATAACAGTAGTAGTTGCTATGTAACATTTATGTTTAATACTGTACATGGTCCCAATAAATACATAAATAAATAAGCATAGAAAATTCCTCCATGTTAACATTCAAGCATCTTTGTAGGAAGGAGTTTCGGAGTGTATTTTAATGTCGAGGCAGTGATAAGAATTGATGAGGCACTAAAATGATGTTTGCATTCTGGCATCATTTAATGTTTTCATGTCCTCTGTTCAGTAGCACTTCATTAGGAGGTTTATGTGGAAATCTATATAGACTGGTTGTTAGTGGGAAAAAAAAAAAGATGAACTTTCAAGCTTTAGTGATGAAGAAAGCAATTTACATCTTATCTGCAGACTCATTGAGGAGCCAAAAGGTGAAACTATTTAAATGTAGCATAAAAACTCTAAAATAAAAGGTCCTGTCAGCAGGGACACCCATACAAAACACCCACATGGGCAATCAGACACAGCAGATATTTTAAAAGCTGCATGAAAATTTAAAAAAAAAAAAAAAGTGTTCATCTTATGACATCTGATTACGAAGGCAACACCTTCCACTGAAGCAACATGCATTATCATTAATTAAAGCATTAATTAATTGTAAATTTATGCCTGAGTTAATGTATGAGCTACCACCAACTGATGAAACGACATGGCTGACTTAATCATGGATTCATTAAAAGTTGTGACTGTGAGTTAAAAAAAACAAAAAAACAAAAAAAACATAAGCGGTTTGAAAACCAGCAGGTATATTTGACGAATTACATGTTTTCCCCCCCAAAAACTGACATCTTTTTCGAATGAAGCTCATGTTGAGACCAGATATGATGCCTTATTGTTAACATTTTGTAGAAATCTGATGACTTTTCAGACAGGCGTGTTTAAAATGTCACACTGTTCTTGAGTGCAAACACAAAGAACAGACGTCCTAATTATCCGTGCGTCCGCTGTGGCGGTAGAAGCGCCTAAACTTCGTTGTTGTTTTGGGCAAACTGTCAGCGTGGATGTTGTTTACAGTATGTTACACTGTGGATGATGTGCAATAAGCTGGGGCTCAGCTGTCTGAATATACAGTCATCCTTTAATCTTGTCGTGAGGCATCGCATGACACATGGTCTCCGCTTTATTATGCGGGGGGGGGGGGGGGGGGGATATATATCAATCGCACGCCTGTAAATAGTGATGCATCCTACCCATCTGTACCTGCACACTTTCAACTCTTCCTATTCATCATGCTGATGATGGCGGCCAGGACAAAAGCGCCATCTCTGTTTTGAATGTAGGAGATACCGGCGGTGCATACTTTGTTAATGTTCCTGTCTGTCTAATGGCCTTTTCCAATCTGCTGGAGCACACTGATCAAAGCACATCCACATTCAAGCACCACAGGAGCCACAGCTGGAACACACACACACACACACACACACACACACACACACACACACACACTCATACTGTATAAGCTCACGCAAACATGTAGAAAACAGAAATACTGGATTGTTGTCCAGCTTGATAAGCTAATATGAATATGGTACGTAAGTCTGCCTGAGGCCCTGAATGTATGCGCTTTTTTTTTTTTTTTTTTTTTTGAGTGTATGTGTGTGTGTGTGTGTGTGTGTGGCTCTGCTGAGGCGGTCTAATGCTGTGTGACTGGGGCCAGTGCTGTCAGCAGAGAAGAGACATGGACGCAGCACAAGTGCCTCCTTGCATAAACGTTGGGGCTGGCATGGATGCTCACCTCCTCTCCCAGCATCTGACACTTAAAGGTCCAATCCGCGATTCTGGGAGCAATTATAGGTTCACACACACATACACACACACACACACCAATCAACGCTAAAAACACCACCGGGTGCACCAGGCAGCTCCCAAGTGGCAACGTGAGAAGGGATTCGGAAATGAAGACAGGCGATGCTAAAAAGAAAAGTGTGTGCATGATAGCTGAACCTCCTCTGGTTGAATAAAGGGTAAAAAAAAAAAAAAGGAACATAGATTTCAACTTCATCATTTCAACATATCTGAGAGCAAGTATTTTCCTCGCTTCGTGTTTATTTTTAGAGGGCTTTTATCCGACAGGACTGTCACAGTCTGTTACAGAAAACAAAGCAGGCACGACAGACGAAAACACCAAGGAGCTACTTTACAAGCTCGTCCGTGTGCACGTGAGCCTCTGTGCTTGAGTATGAGTGGATATATTTTAAGTATTTACTAGGGCTGGGTTACGTTTCAAATGTTTCCATATCAGTGCTTGCCAATTCAATATTTGAGAAAGAGAATTAATCACCAACAATTTTGATAATCTGTTAATTATTTAACTCATGTTTCAGACAAAAAATGACAAAAAATCATAGGTTTTAGCTTCTCATATGTGAATAAGTTCTGTTTTTCTCAGTCTTATATGATAGTAAACCGAATAGTTTGGACTGTTGGTTGGACAGAACAAAATCTTGGACTGTTGGAACTTTTGATGGACATTTTTTAAAGTTTTCTGGTAGTTGCAGTCCTAACCGATACCAAAACTTACTCACTCAAGATGAAAGTTCACACTTGACTTTGGAAATAGTAGTTTGGCAACACAATCCAGACTCCACATCCACTTACTAGCTTTTTTTTTCCAGGGCTTTTTAGCCCAAGCACACAGTCTTTATCAGCGGATGGAGATAGCTCAGTAGTCATGGCGATGGATTTGTTGACCAGTTATGAATTTATCCATGAAACTTAAAGGATTTGTCTGTGTTGGCTTAAACAATACCATCTGTTGAGGAAATTTGATTTGATTTGATTAAAACAACAATTAGTAAATGAATCAATAAGTCAATCAACAGAAGATTAGAGAACTGTTTGATCATTTTAATTAACCATCATAGTTATTTTCAAGAAAAAACACCGACTATTTGCTGCTTCAAACGTCTTAAATGTGAGGATTTTATGCTTTTGTCTGTCATATATGATAGTAAACTCAATATTGTGGGGTTTTGGACTGTTGGTTGAATATTTTTACTATTTTATGACATTTTAAAGACAAAAACATTAGTCAATTAATCAATACAGTAATTGGCAGGTTAACTGATAATGAAAATAACTATTAGATGTAGCCCTAGATGAAAAGCTCTTGAAAAAGCTCGTAGGTGGACTTTGAGTTGGGAATGTTTTGTCAAAATAAAAACCTGCTAAAACGTCTCATATGCTAAATGTTTAAAAAGTCACTCAATTTTCATTTAAATCACAAACTAACTGATCAAAACCTGAGTCAACAAGATTACCAACCTGACTGGACATTCATTCATTGTCAACATTAAGTACTTGACATTGGTCCAATACCCTGTAACACATTTCAGTCTGTACCAAAAGAGGTTTTTGTGCTCGGCCCCGGTGTTTACAGGCTTAGCTGAGCACAAAACCACTGAACTGAGAACTCAGTTTGCAGGTTTAAAAAAGGAGAAATATCTGCAATAGATACTTCAATTACCTTTTTTTCTATCGTGGCAAATTAAAGTTGGATTGCAGACTGGACCTTTAAAAACCACTGGACCAGTTGCCAAATTGAACCCCTGCTGTCAAGGGAGCGAGGAGCGTGTATGTGTGAATGTGTGCCTCTCTCTGTGTGTGTGTGTGTGTGTGTGTGTCCCTGAATCTGTAAGAGGGAAGTGACTAGTTCGTGTGCGAGGATGATCTGGTTCCCCTCACTCACGTTGGGAGCAGAGAACAGTGACGAATACAACCCCTGACATATGCAAATGTCTACTGATTCACACAGCCGAAGCAGAGAATGCGTGTGCGTGTGTGTGTAAGTGTCCGTGTGTGTAGCGCGTGTGCACGTGTGTGTTTGCACAGTGTAAAATCTGCCTGTGGTGCATGTTTGTCTGTGGATATATCTGTTTGTGTGCAGAATTTAATGTCCACGTGTATCTGAGTGAGCGCATACAGTATATGTGTGTGTGTGTGTGTGTGTGTGTGTGTGTGTGTGTGTGTGTGTGTGTGTGTGTGTGTGTGTGTGTGATGGGAGACAAGCTTACTAGGATCAGACTTGGAGAACGTGTCTCTGTCCAGCAGGTTTCTGAAAAACAAGGAAAACAAAGTGACATAAAAATTAATTGCACAGCTCTCCCACTTCAACAAAGAAAGTCAAACTATTACATCATTAAACGTCACCCAATTAGCTCCCTCACGGACCACGACAACTGGTTTACCCATAATCCTCCTTTGACTTGATAACCAAAAGTCACTGAGGCAGCGACATTAAACAGACTATAAAATCAAGCTTAAAGTGGAGCCCATTTATATTTCAAACATGGAGAGGAAACAGCAGAGGAGAGGACCTATTTTTCACTTTTTTTTTTTTTTGCGCTCCCTGGGTGCCGGCAACAACGGCGGAGGCTGCCATCAAATTTACATGACACTCCAGTCTTGGCTCTTTGCATGGGTAGGGATAAATGCACCGAAGAGTCCCATCACAGAGCAGATGCTCGGCACTACTCAGGTACTCCACGGTTAAACAGCTCTGACGGGATTAAATATGCACACAGAGACGACGAGTCACGGCTGCCTGAGGCCTAGAGAAGAGAGAAAACGAGGAGCAGCTAAATCTTAAAAAAAAAAAAAGGGGAGACCCGGCATGCTACGTCAGCAGCAGCAGCAGCCGCAGCGGTGGGGTTTTTACTCTCTGCTGGTTACTTACAGTGTCCAGGTCTCAGGAGGAGGTACAGGGACGAGCCCGACTACACCCAAAGGGACTGAAATAAACCCTTCACTCACTCACTCACTCAGCTTGCACTACTGCCAAATCCTATGTTAAAAGCTCGTAAAGGTTTGCTTACCCAAGAAGACTAAATAATATGAGCGAATTGTCCATCAGCAGGATATCCGGCAAGACACTTCACCCCAAAATCTACTCTTTAAGACCCACATGAAAGTAGTTTACACCACATGAAAAGGTAATACAGGATTAAAAAGGATATTTTAAATCAGAGAGCTTATGTAGACTTAAAGCTCATTTACCTCTACAGAGGGTGGATAATGGGAAACACCAAAATCAGAGACTACAGACACAAATCCAATTGACTCCAAACGCCGTGTCAACAAGAGCTGAACACCACTATTGTGTTGGATGGGTGCTCCTGTTACCGTGTATGTCAAATTGACAGTCACTTATAAATAAAAGAATATTCCCACATTTTAAGCCTGCGCATCCTCGACGTTAGGGGACTTGCAATCGGCGACTCCTAAAGACAAATTTCCGATTTCCGTAAAATCGATGCATCAGAACCAGCGATGTTTCCAGAGTCCAGAGTGATACATTATGATTCTGGGTTTGTAGTCTGAACAGAGGCATGCTAAATAAAAAAAAAACACCTTGATGTGTCAATGAATTATGTACAAAGACATGTTAATGATTAGAGAAGAGATTATTTCCATTTCTTCCTGTGATGATCAAGTGGAAGGAAAAAGTGTTGGAAGATATGCCAAAACGCTCGACTTAGCACTTAAAATATACTAAACTCAAAGAACACATGAAGAGTCTTGACAGGACAGGTGCATCAGAAAAGCCGCCATCAGGACAAAAGAAAGGAGCTGAAACATTTCAATAACAGACGACATTTCAATACGACGATCTTCCCATCAGATCTGAGAAATCTCCACGGCCATGACACGATCAGTCAATCAATTAGACGACCGTCTGATAACTATGTGACAACGATTTCTATTAGTGATGAATCATTTGGGTTATGTATCACTCCAAAATGTCCAAATGGTATCTGGTTCCAGCTTCTTAAATGTGAAGATTTGCTGTTTTTTTTTCTGTTTTATATCGTTATTAATTGATGAAACAAGACATTTAAATACATCACACTCTTTGGTTGGTTTGTTAAGTTACATTTTGATGTTTTTTTCTACTGTAAAATGTTTTGTCATTGCTATTAATTTAACTTGAAGTCACCCATCATGCTCTGTGAAGTAAGAAACAAACTTTTTACAGTCTACTCTCCGAGCCTACAGGGTGTCGTTTTTGTGCTGGGTGTCACTTTAAGCTGTAATAATCACAGCAGCAAGACTTTGTGCATATTGTACTCTGCTGACAGAGACAGAGATGAAGGGGGAGAGAGTCTCCTGCTATCATGCTAGCTGCGGGGCGAGCACTCTGTCGCCCGTCCTGTCCTGTATGACAAGCAACGAGTGTCTTCAAGCCGTTGATGGCTAGTGATGTATCTAGATCAGGCACTCGTGTTGTGCTGATCCCAGTGTGGCCCAGATGGTAAAACACCACGCTCCGCTGCCTCGCCGTCAGGGCACACCCACCGGCCTTTCTCCGGCTTCGAGACCTTAAATAAATGATAATAAGCGATGGAATTGGGCCTAGTCATATCGAGGGGGGCTGTGTTTTATGACTGGCGGAAGGTCTGAGAGATTTGTGTAGGAGTGAGAAGTGGGCGACTTCACCTGCCAAATGGGATAAATGTCCAATAAAAAGCAATACTGTACCCTGTTGGCTCCCAGAGGAGTATGAATAGAAGCAGAGAACAAGATGCAGTGAAGGAAAGGAAAAAAAAAAAAAAAAAAGAGTGGTATGAAAGACAGCACGCAACCGTATGTGTGTGTTCACAGGCAGAAGTGCACACATTTCTATGGATATGGTAACCTCCCTCTGATTCATGTGCACCCGAGGGCTTCCACCTGGCTCTTATATAGATGGGCGACTCTTTAAAAAGCCCTTTCCACCGTGGGCAGCCCGGGAAACGTCTGGGCGGTCCAAGGCAGAGTGCCTCATCGTTCATCAAACATTTACGAGAGCGGTCCCTCCCCGACACCAGAATTACATTTGAAATCCCACCAGTTACATCACAGCCACCTAAACATGGCAGCTGGAG
Organism: Euthynnus affinis; assembly: GCA_029490765.1. Classification (NCBI taxonomy): domain Eukaryota; kingdom Metazoa; phylum Chordata; class Actinopteri; order Scombriformes; family Scombridae; genus Euthynnus; species Euthynnus affinis. Next base: position 8,254,954 of record CM055844.1, on the reverse strand, counting down.
CTTTAAGTACCTGTATGTGAGGAAGGAGGGGAAGACGGCGGGGAACTTCCATCTGTGAGAGCGAGTGAGATGAAATTCTCTAAGATGTGTTTTTGAGAAAAAAAAAAGAAAAAAAAGGGAACACTGAATAAACGCCTTTGGAGATTTGCAACCACACATAAGAACAAGATCAAGTGCTGGCTTGAGGAAATCACTTTTTTCTTTTTAATAGTTAAACATATATTGTGCATGTTTTTTTCTTTATACAACACAAATTTTTTTAGATTATTTTGAGTGTTTTTTTTTTGTTTTTACATTGTAGGATACAGAGAGGATGATGTGCAACTTAAGCGGCATAAAAGTCTGCTTCTAGATCACCAAAATAATCAAATGTTAGCTGTGAGGCCAGTTTGGATTTCATTCTTGATTCACTGACATCAGATGAATACCAACATGGCAGAAAGCGCTTCTCAATTTAACCTGGGAACTTAAATTTCTTCCACAAGTCAGCAAAACTTTCGTTTCCTTGAACATTACAGCCTGATTTCAGTAGAATCCACAAACTGTTCAGTCCACTAGTCAGAGATAATATCCTCTTAACAAACACGAACCGGGAACTCGGATCAGTGTGCGGAGTCTTTTTTCAGTCCTCTTGTTGATGCATTTTCTAGATCTGCTACAAGATAGTCAGAGTCAGCTAACCATCCAGCAAAAAACCATAAACTGTAATTATTCACGTCACGTTTACTGTCATGATGAAGATGGCTAATATAGCTAGCTATCATCTGTTACTTTTAACTTAAAATAAGCTCTCTGTGCACACTGTAATAACTTAATCTCCACAAAGCAGACATTTCACACATCATGCAAGCCTCACTGAACTATTTACAACAATTAAACACTGCATACCAATAAAATGAATGCACATGTACACATGTTTACTGAGTAAAGATTGATTGATCTCAAGATTTCAAGAATCGATATTGTATCATTCAAATAAAAAATCCTGATGAATCGAAAAAAAATGGAATCAGCCACCTTCAGCCTCATCAAGAGGTTGAGCTGTCAATCAAGCTCAGTCTGTACACGCCCTCGCAGTCTCGCAGTGTAATCAGGTGACAGCTGTGAAAACACCTGTGTGGATGGACTATGGGTGTTCGGAGGCTTTAAGAAATCTTCTAAATAACATTTTGTGTGATGACACCCACACGGTCACCAGTAAAAGCTCCGAGCGGGGGATTCCACACAGAAACGATCATTTTAGTAACATTTTTAACTCTAACCTTTCCTCAACAATTTTTCAACTGTTCCGCTTCTGCCGAACAAACTTCACACATGCTATGAGATGGATGTGAATGCCCACATTTTTTTTTAGCCTGGGTGGCCTCGGTGGGATTGGAAGCATTAACCCCGGCGGTATTTAGCGCCAGCCTCCGCTCACTGAGCTCCACAGGAGCACAAGTAGCAAGAAAAACCTCCTCAGCAAGTCAGAGAGCTTCAGATTGCAGTGTGGGTGGTCATTCCCGTCCCATAACCTCACAGAAATCCACAAGCTTGACATTTAGCCCTCCAACCAGCATGCACGTTGGCTTTCTGTTAGGACAGTAGCAGCTAATAAAGAGTTTCCACTTGCAGACAAAGGCACAGTAATGAATGCCGCGCCTTTGAGGACAACACCGGATCAATGAGGTCAATCGAGTCTGAGGAAAACTCTGAGCTGTGCTGATCAATCCACCTTAGAAGCACTTAAGACATTCTCTTAACGATTTTGCCCTGGTGTTTGTGTGTGTGGTGGGGAAAGCGATGTGCGTCCGATAATGAACTAAAGGAATCCTGCTTCACAGAGAGAAAGTCACAACATCAGCAGTCCATACGATTTAGAATAATAAGCCGCGACTGCTGGGAAACTCTGAGGCAACACTCTTATTGTACATTTAATTATCAAATTGATGTAGGTACGATTGATGATTAACTGACAAGAGAACAGCTTCATCCGTCTCTATTACTGTATAGATCTTAGGCATGAGCCTCCTCCACTGTGACCATAGTACCACTTCTTTGTTGTTTAGCTATTCTGAACATTGTCCTTACAGTCATCTGAAAAAGCAGTATGCTACTTATTCTTGTCTGAACACTATATGATACACTGCAACAGGTAACTTATACTTTGTCACCAAGAGAGAACCATGTGGATTATATCCTCAATCATATAATAGGTCATTTTATATTGTAATATTGATAACATTGTTTATAGTAAATTATCTGGAAAGTTAACGGAGAAACTGTTTCTGGATAAAATAACAGTTTTAGTACTATAATACTATAATTAATATTTTATCTATATGTTCTGCAACCTTAATTTAAAGACACATGAAACCGTTATTGAGTGCTCAATAACTTCTAGATGTTATGTCCATCATTTTATTCACATTAGCATTTGATTCAGTATTTTACTGAGGCCGCTTGGGGATATTGAGTAGGAATTTTTTTTTGGTTTTGAAGAAAAGAATCGATCAGTCATCAAGTTTTAAATAACTACCGAAGGATCTGAAGGTAAGAAAACAGTCGATTTATCGAGATCTTCACGTCTTCGTTAGATAATATTCAGTCAGAGATATATGAGAGAGATAGATGACAGAGAGAGGACTCATCTCTGCTTCATAACCAAGTTAACAGACAAATGTAAATACAAAAAGGTCTAATGTCAACATCTCTGTTCAATCCATGAGGAGATACAATATTTAGAGTGAATTCTCTCTTTGTAGGTAAAGTGAAACAGTATTATTAAAAGCTGTGATGTGGATCTTTCAGCACGGTCCAGGCAGAACAGCTATCATGAAATTTGCTCAGTTGTTTTACGTCATTGTTGGTTTGCAGTGAAAATATCATCAACCAACCAGAGACTGTGAACGTGAATACATTTTGACCCGAAACATGAGGTGAGCTAGCGCTGGTCTCCTCAGTCACACAACTTCCAACTACTATAAATGCACAAAATGCACCCTGTATATTAACTAAAAAGCATCACAAAATCTCCACTTTAAATATGTTCAAATGCATTTGCTGCTAGAGTTCTGAGGCTTAAAGCACAGACTCCACATTGAAAACATATTGTGCTCAGTAGAAAGACATCAAACACTGGACTCTAATCAACAGGATGTCCTCAAATCTGTCCACGGCAATCACAGAGATGGTGGAAAGCGGCTATGCAAAAGATGAAAGCCGAGGAACGGTGAGGAGGAGGAGGAGGGGGGTGGGGAAAGAGGTGAGGTGGTTAGTAATGTGATGGAACCACGTCGGCTCTCTGAGGTAACCAGGTGAAGCTACGGTGGCTGGCTGGTGCCTTAATTAGACCAAATGACTCCTTCAAAAACTCATTAATGCATCCACTCAGCATGACCCCCACTGGGCCTCCTGTGGTTTGGACCCACCACCTGAGACTGACTTGATATGCCGGTTTTATGCTCTTTGTGCTCTGTTCCACCTAAGTGATGGAGGATGTGTAACATCAAAGACCAATACACTTTAGGTAGCAAAGCTGCAAGATGAAGCAACACGGAGAGGATGGAAGTGGAGGGGAAACAGGGAACTTGTTTAGTAAAGATCGATTTCATTTAGTTTCATTAATGTGGTGTTTGAATTTTAAGCTGTATTAGTTTAGTTTTAGTTATTAACAAACAGATCTAGCAGGTAATCAATGAGAAAAAAATAGCTGAATGAAATTGTATGAGATAAAGGGAAAAATTCTAATAAATATAGTAAACATACGAGAAGCAACGTATTATGAAAAAAGAAAGAAAGATAAAGAACAGATAAAGAAAAAATGGACAAATTACATAAACAAACTGTACAAATCTGGAGGATTTTCTGCATCTCTGAATTGACTCTCCCTCATGACCAGACAGTGTTTTCTGTAATCGTTTTAGCTCCGTGCTCATTTAACTTTGACTCATATACGAACCATGTAGTAGAATTAATAGGACTTGATGTTTCGGTCCCTGTGGTAAGTTGACACTCTTGATGTTGGCAGTGGGATCGGAGTGGTGGAGGGAGGGTACGTACGTTATCAGGGTCATCAGGTGGTGGACTCACTCCTTTGATGTTTCGGTGATAAGCCGACAACATCTCCAGAGGGCTCAACAGTGATACCTGGCATCATAGGTACACCACCCCACCTTATCTCCATCTTGCAGCCTCACTGTTGTCTTTTTTAATCCAAAGCCAATTGTTGCTTTTTTTCTGCTGCATTTGACAAGGACTTGATTGATCACCCCCCCACAGACTGATCGTAGAAGTAGCAATAAAATCCCCTGCATCCCACCATTCTTTGCAACTTCAATTGCCAGTTCAGAGTACTTGGTCTTTTTCCTTTCATAAGCTTATATATATATGTGTGTGTGTGGGTATATATAAGCTAATATAACCTTATGTAACCGATTCCTTATGACCAATTCTTCTATGAGACTTGCAATTGGTAATTCCCATTTGCCATTCCCGTACAGCCCGACAGGACTTAAGCATCATGGAGATCTTTCATCTACGACTTGACCTTTGGCAGTGGAGATACTTCTGTGCTTGCTGGGCTTGATCTTCATCTTCACCCATGTGATGTTTTGATGAAGCTTTTCCAGAAGTCCTTTGGTGCAAAGAACAGTTGTCGTCACTGTTGTTATATCGTCCGTATAGACTCATATTGGCGGTACCGACTGATCAAACTGTAGCCGCTGTAGCCATCTCAACCCATTTTAAGATACTGATAATGAGCTCCATTGCCATTGTGAAGGCCAATGGTGAGATGGTGCACCATTGAGATTGGTGGGATGTCAGCTGGGACAAGTATCAGTTAATCTTTTAGCTTGCCATTGTGGATGTTTCTGAGATGTATTTCAGCCTCCTCTTTTGGTCCGATTTTCTCTTTTGTGAAATTTAAAGGGATCTTTGTAAAAGTCTGTGCTTGCGTTCTCCTTTTAGCTCTCTCTTTCTTCTGCTGTTTTCCCACAACTTCCTGAGGCCTCTTTTTTTCATCAACAAGTCACTGGATTTCCTGGAGATGACAGGATTTGGGGCTAGGACACATATCTTTCCTGCTGACTTGTTCCTCGTACTTGAACTGAGACAAGCAGAACTATGAGGATTTGAAACATTTAATTTACATATCATGACTAACTGTATAATTTTATGCAAATTTACCATTTGGTTACATTTTCAGTCACATCAAGTCGAGATTTATTACTCAATCTCGAAACACACTTTCACAAGAAACATAAAAGGATCTATGACGAGTTTGCAGGCATGCATAACATAGCAGTACATTAAACATCTGCTTCCCCTGCAGCGACTAAAAGAACTGTTGTGTGGATTTAAAGTGAGACTATGTAACATCAACAGAGCTAAGATACATACTAACAGCCACCAGACTGTATTTTTACTGTGGTGTGTGAAGATGATGTGGATCATAATGTCAGTCCGTCAGTATAAGCTAACTAGCTGTTAGCAACTTTTTTTTTGCACACGACTGCTGTGGGTTCAGATGTCTACAATCACGGAAATAAGATCAGCCAGAGGCACAGCGAGGGATGTCACAACAGTAAGTGTTGAAGTCTGTTCCTCTTCAAATAGTGTTCCCTCACGTTACAATAGTGCGGTACCCTCACTGCAAGGTAAAATAAGGTGTTTAGGCTACCTGTTAGAGATGTGCTGTTTGTTGAAAATGCACAAAGAACCTGTTGTCTGCAGCTCTTCATCAAACATTTCACTAGCTGGGCTTCCATTAGCCTATTTTTATGCCCATCTTGTGGTATTGCATTCAAAAATGTCCTCAATTTTGCAAAAAAGTTTTTACACTCACTTGAGGTAAATTTCGGAAATATTGAAAAAGAGTTTATGCACCAAATGGGTAATAAATAATGATGTGGTGAACGTTTAACTCATGATTGTTAAGCCGACTGCTGCTCTCTGCGTCTTCCAGCATCTCCAGATAGCATGAAGCATGGCCAATACCAGCTGACATGAAAGAACAAATACAACTTGCCCAACTGAAACAAAGTCCTGCAGACCTGTCTCCATATTTCTCTCGTCAAGGCAATATAACTATTTGTTTTGTTTCCGGTTGACAACCTTTACTTCTTCAACTCATTGTTTAGCCTCATTTATTCGCTTCAAACCATTGACGGAAACACACATTTTATTTTTGTGACATTTCACAAGTTCATTTAAAATTCTCTTGCAGATCTAATGGAAACTGCTTGTATTCTTCCTCTCTGCGGTATTTCTATCTGATCCACTGAACAAATAGCTCCACATATCTCCAAATCTTGTTGTGTCATCTTGTTTTTATTGAAGACTAGCACCACTAATGAAGCTCAGCTAACTCAGCAATAAACACATTTCATTTCCTAGCTTTTATTTTGAAACAGCAGCAGCAGGAAATGGAGTTACATCCATTTAACTAGTATTTCTCACGGGTGATTGTGCCCACTCAGTTACACAGAGCAAGAACAGGCATTGAGGGTGCAGCGTGGGAATGAAAGAGGGACCGTTCTCCCTTTCACAAGTCGGTGTACCATCAAAATGATTTTGAAGCTTTTATTTTAAGGTAAAATAGTTGCACAATGTTGCTTTAATTTTCTGAGGAAATGCTGCTGCAGAGCACAATGACACTTGGAAGAGCCACAATGGCATACAAAGTGGAGCAGGATGTTCCCCTGAAAGAGCACTGATAGCAGTTTGATGGTGTCTCACTCACACTATTCAACGTTTTATGCTTAAAGCACAATGTTGGGTGGGATTTAACAGTTGAAAAGTTGGTGGGTCGGACCAGAATGAACATAGACTGCAGAAAAATGAGACAATCTTTGTAAAACATGTTGCAGGCAATGCTTTGAGTCCATTTATCTCAGTATCCCCAAGCTCTAACTGCTGTTAGCTGTTCTCCTTTTATTGTAAAGCACTTTGTTGCTTTGTTTTTGTTAAGTACTATATAGATACAGTTATTATTACTATTATTTGATAGATGATATCAGAGACAGGTAAGACAAAGCAACAGAAATCCCCTAGAGGACTCAAACTGGGGACGTTTCGGCTACGTTGTACAATAGATGCCTTAGACCACAAGTACACAGGAAGATCCTCCAAAGCAATGTTTTTGATGTTGGCAATCATTGAACATCTGCAGAGGATTAATATATCTGTTTTTTGGGACTGTTTGGGAAAATTGAATCAACAGCAATACCATTTTTAGACTTTATGACTGCTTGTCTACTTCTTCAAATTGAATGATTAATTAATGAACCCATCAGTCAATCAACAGAATATAAATCATCACATTTTATGAACTGAGTAAATACGGGCTGCAAAGATTAGTCAATTAATCGATTAGCTGATCATTAGAAAAATTCATCAGCAACAATTTTGACAATCAAATTATCATTTTAGTAATTTTTTAATGTAAAAATGCCACACATTTGATGGCGGACAAAACAAGACATTTTGAAGACGATGCCTTGAGCTTTAAGAAATTATAATGGTCATTTTTCAAAAGGGACTAATCTAGAAAAGATCTAATTATTATTAAGATTATTAGATAATGAAAATAACCATCAGTTGCATACCTAGAGGATTCATTTAGGGTTAGGGTTAGGGTTGGCTCTTGCTTTTCAAATGTGAGGACTAGCTGCTTTTCTCTGTTGTATGTCACTATAAATTCAATACTTTTGTTTTGGACATAAATGGACAATGACATTAATCATTAGTTGCAACCCTACTTTATATCATCATCAGAATCCAAACACTGAGTCTAAATCGATCAGCTGTTACCTTGTAAGGCTCTGAATCTGTGTGTCTGCATATTACCGCAGTCATGTTGGCTGTGCATGTACGAGCGCTAACGCAAGAAACATGCGTACAAGGATTCCTTCTCTGCCTCAACAAGTCTTTCTGTCTCTTTCTTCACCTTCCTCGTGGAAAGTGCAACATCGGCTGTGACACATCGACCGGCCTCTCAGCGGGTCAGCGTCCGGCTTCAATACAGCCACATCACAGCACGTCAATTCTTCGATGGAATACACTCCGTACCTTTTGTGCCCAAAGGTCACGGCTGTCTCTCTGCTGTGGACCGCTCGGATCAGATGACAGCCACACCGACGTCTTTGCGCACAAACATTCTCCAAGGACCAAACATCTGCAGGGCTCGTTTTGATTCTGCAGCTCTGAAGGCCTGCCAGCCTTGCTGTATGCTATCTCTGCACAAAACTAAACTCCATCTGTGTGTGTGTGTGTGTGTGTGTGTGTCATCAAGGCCTGGTGATCAGAAGTGATAGGCACTCATCAGTCAAACGGCTGCGTGCGTGCATGCGTGTGTGTGTGCCATCGCGGCAGACTGTGGGATTTTCTTCTCACTGATGCACAATATTGGACTTGAGTTAATCAATCTGTCACTTCTTCTGCTTGAATAAACACGTGACGAGTCCGGCGATGGTTTGGATTTATTGAGTGAAGGAGGGCTTTCACTGAAGGACGGGATCTATCTAGACTGAATGCTTCAGTAGCTTTGCAGACATGCAGAGACACCAAAGTGGGAAAATCACACCACCCACCAGCTCAGGGCTGGTGAATTATGTGTTGTTGAGGCTGCTGATGGTGTCCACTCCACCAGCAGCTAAAATCTGCGTTTCATGGATGTTTCTTTGTTTATAAAAATGATCAAACCGAACAGTTACGCCATGGAAACTACCGATCACTGCAGCGTACGGTTGAAAACATCAGAGCACCGGTGTTCAGGATAGATGTTAAATGAGAGACTCCTATGTGGCGAGGGAAATAAAGAGCTTTAAATATAGGATTTGTTTCTTTCAAGTCTGTCTTAATTCTATACTGACGTGCTCATATGGATGTGGAAATGCGACCTGCTGGCTGCAACAATTCCTACTCTCCATACTGACCCTGAAGCTATTCTCCCAGAGTGTGACTACACTGTTCCCTCCTTTTGTTTCCGTGAAATTAAGTTCCTCGCTGAGCTGCAGTGGAGGGAAACATTCTGGTAGTGAAGTGTAAGTCTGTCGATGTTATCTGGCTTTTACTACTCAAGACGTGCTCAGAGTAAACCTCTAAGTGATTTTTTTTTTCTTTGCAGATTTGATAGCTTGAGTATTTTTGCTCACAAATATTTTGGTGAAAGAAACAAGTGATGCTTTCCTGAGATTTCCTTCCTGATAGGACCGAGCGGGACCACGTTTGCATGGCTCAGTAGAAGAGGGGCCGCGAGAACATGGTCACGTCATCACTGGCTACAGCTGCCAGCCAGCAGTTGACGAGGGGGTTAAGGGTAAATAAATACATGATATACATGTGAGTAAAATCTACACGTGACTACTAGGATAAATCCCTCCAGTGCAGCTTGGCACTTCAGAAACAGCAGCCTCAGAGGGCTTCGATACTCAGTTCCATGTTTCACAAGTGCCACAAGGCTGCAGGTGCAAGTTAAACATAAGTGCACAGCAAATGACTTTTCCGAGAGAGAGAAACGCTCCAAAAAAATCGGAATCCTACATTTCCCATTATGCAAATGTATCACAGTAAACAGCTGTGTTTCGTAATGCAGACTTTCTGTAATAATCGGCAGCACTCAAGCCTAAGATAACATACTTTTACAACTTACAACTGAAGACCTTCTTCATGACTAGTAAACTGATTTTGATGTGAATAAAATCAGTGAAGTTCTTGTTAAAGTTGCTCTTTAAATAATCATTTGGCCAGAGAGTCTTTAAAACTGACTTTCAGGATCATACGATCCCCTTAAAAAAGCAGCCCGTATTTTAAAGGGTCAGTTCACTCAAATCAATGCAAACTTCATTCAGTATTTAACCAAAACCATGATCTTTCCCTAACCATAACCAAAGTCTAAACATAACCATAAAAAGTTGAATATTGCTGTAGTTTCTACTAGCAGACATTGTGCTGCAAAATCAGGTATTTTGGTGGAAGAAATAAAGTACGTTGTCTCCACAGTTCCACTCGTATGTTCGGTATGAACATTTTAGCAACTTGTCAAAAACGTTCATTAACAACGTTTTCTCATTATGTTGAAAGAAATTATGTTTCTAGCCAAACATATATTCTGGCACAGATTAGTTGAGCATAATTTCTAGGAGACAAGGTTGGCGGATGACGGAACGATAACAATGTAAAGCTAGGGGGCGACATCATGAAATCAAAGAATATTAAATATTAATTTCTCTCTTTTGGATTCAGAAAACACAAGACAAGTGATTTACAGCACAGATAGATTTGCTGTAGCAGACCAAAAAAAAAAGGGCAATTTAATTTGAATTGGCCTTTTTTGTCCATCACAGGCCACTATACAACTCGCTAAAGACTTGTCTACATGGGTCCATTTCCTACTGGCAGCTGTCTGAGACTAACAGAAACAATACATTACTTAATGGCCCTATGACTCAAAACTCCTTTCCTGTAAAGCATTCATGAAATGCCGCACTGCAACATCAATCCATCCATCTATTTTCCATAACGACTAACTATTCAGTCACATGAGCGAGAGCTTATACAGTAAGATGCATGTGTAAGAGCAGCATTTTAGAAGAAAACCAGAGATGAGTCATAACTCTTGACAGCAGAAATTTTCTGTCATGATGCTGTCATATCAAAAGAACAATTATTTTGTCCAGATGGTGGCTTCCTCATTTCGGAGGAAACGTCTTCACAGACTCTGATCTCAAACTCATTAAGGTCATTACCAGACTGACTTCTTCTGTCGAGCCATTATCGAGCTTTTATCTTAGACCGACATAAAAAAGCAACAACAGGTCGGGTTTCCTGCAGCAGCTGGGTGACTTTAGGTCAGTGGAAACATAATTTAGTCCAAAGTCCGCTTACAAGTGTCCATTATGTCTCAAACCAGGTTTACGAGACTGTGTTTTCCGGTAAAATAATATTATTATGAAAGCATGAACAAACCCTTAACCTACACGGCTGGACGACAGGGAAAACAAACCATCTGAAGATCTGAAGATTTTATAGACAAAATGAGAAATAGAAAAAAAAGAGGAAATAATCAGTATCATGATATTAAAATTCTACAGACAGGTGACAAATGAAATGAAAAATCTGAACAGAAGAGTCGAGAAACAGGAGATTCTCCCACATCGAATGCTTGGATGATGTAGGATTGCAACTGACTATCTGCCGATCATCTCCTCTAGAGTTGCAACGATTAGTCGGTTAATCATTTAGTCGCACGGCAGAAAATTAATCATTTTTTAAGAAAGATGGCAGCTTCTCAAATGGGAGGATATGACAGATCAGGGTGGCTGTGGCTCAGGAGGTAGAGCGGGTTGTCCGCTAATCGGAAGATCAGCTGTTCAATCCCCTGGACTCCTCTAGTCCACATGTCAAAGTGTCCTTGGGAGAGAAACAGAACCCTAAATTGCTCCCGAAGGCTGTGACATGAGTCAATAAATGTGTGTGTGAATTAATCAATAGACTAATCGAGTCTTATTAGTATAAAGATCTGGGGAACTGACCGTTTTCATTATCGGTGAACGTGCCGGTTGATTAACTGACTGATCGCTCAGTCTATGAAAGGTTTTATCTTCAAGTGTCTTGTTTCGGTCGACCGACCCAAAGATTAGTTCACAGTGATGTAAAACAGAAGCTGTATGACGCCCACCTCTAAGCATGAAGTAGATAGATAGACAGATACTGTAAAAAAGAGCTTTAGCTTACTACTATTTTTGTTACTGATTAATCTGTTAAACCATTTTTAATATAAACAAGTAATCATTTGGTCTGAAAGGGTCAGAAAACAGTGAAAAATCACAAGTTCATGAAGCTCATGTTGACGTCTTCAGATGTTGATGATCTGTGAGACCAACAGTCCAAAACCCAAATATATTCAGTTCACTGGAGAACTGGTTTGTTTGATTAGAAACTAACTGAAACAATGAATCAATTATCAAATTATTGGCAGAATCATTTACTGTGATGACTAATCATTTGATCTACTAATTATCTGAGCTCTAGATAGACAGATAGATAGATAGATAGATAGATAGATAGATAGATAGATAGATAGATAGATAGATGGATAGATTGAGATGCATTGAAATTAAGATGATTAAATACAGACAATATATTCATTTAAACATATAATTAAAGGTGGCTCAATGACTCTCATCAGCCAGTTGCAGTCTCCAGAAATTCCTCCCTCTCCTCCACCTCCCTCCCTTACTCCCTTCCTTCCTTTCTCCATCTACTGTAAACCTCTCTTACTATTTACCGCTACAGTCAAGAGAGGATGCTGCCACGAACATGAACCACGCAGCTCGCGCACGTTTCATCCATCTTTCAGGCACAAAAAAAAATCCTCTGAATTTAAAAAATAATACTCCCCTCATAATCCGACACCGAACGTGACTATTTAAAAGAAGCAACTGTCAACATGTAGTAAAGTCTCACAGCTCTACGTGGAAGCTGTATTAGCAGCCCGGAGATGTGTGACAGTACGTCAAAGACCGGGCACGTCAACTCTGACCTCCGTCTGGCGATTATCTGGCGCCAACATACGCACAAAATCCAGCTGTATTCCCCTTTGACTCCACATGTAAACCACAATATCATCATTCAACTTCTACTACTGTCACACAGAGGGAGAAATGACAGATCAAACTGTGCATTTTAGGCTTAAAATCGATGATAGTAAAACTGTGTTCTGCAAGACTTTTGGGTGCGTTTACTCTCCACTACGCATCCATCCATCCAGCGTGTCGTCAGGTGTCACATATTAGAATAATATTAGCTCGTTTCATACACATAAACATGTCCTGTGCATCTCTAACTGCAGCAGACTGTGTGGTGGACCAGCAGAGGTTCGTACTCACCTACAAGAAACCGTGAGTTCAACTTTGGTGGCAGGTATCGCAGCGGTGAACGGGTCCGCGTCCCCAATACACGCCATATTCATCGAGCTGCTGCCTGGTCGATCACAAATCGCCCCGTATCCAGCGCCTTAACGGCGGCATGAGAGGAACCGAGAGAAAGGAGAAAGGGAGGAATAAAGAGGAAGCTTTGCAACCAAGCGTCAACAAGTCGGGTTTCTTTCTTTCCTTTTCTTTTTTTTGCAGTGTGGAAGCGCAAAGCCTGGAGAGAGAGAGAAACGCGGACGCGGAGCTGCAGCGCGCCGGAGTCGCTTCTCTGTGCGCCTCGGTGCTCCGGAGGAGAGTTGGGCGGTGTGAAGGGGAGGGGACACACACACACACACGCACGCGCACACACATACACACACACACACAAAGACACACATACACACACTCACACCATAGAAATGTATTTATCTACTTATAATGAGCACAAAGTCTCGTAAAAGGATAAATTCTGCATTATCTCTGTTTCAGAGGTGAGTTGAGGGATAAGATAAGACTTTATTGTCCCATGGAAATCTGCCTTGGACACATAATGCTGCTGCTGTACAGTACCAAATAATTCACCACTACTACACATCATACATCTCATAAATACCTTGATAAATTACTCAGATTACAAACTGAAAGTCAATATTATCCCCAAAATAAAAGGTAAAACACTGAAGAATCTCATCTACTCCACTGGTCCCTGACATGATCACCTATCACATATTCACCGTACACAACAGTACACAAATATCATCATCATCATCATCATCATCATCGTCATCCATAAAACAATCAGCCCTTGCTGCTGTCGGCCACTTAGGTGTTTATGTCTTTAATGGACGGAGGGATGAAGGAGTGTTTGTATCTGTTTGGTCTGCCTGAAGGGAGGAGCTGGTTTTCCCTCATATATGATCTGGAGATCTGGGTGTAGTTTGACTCCCACAAAATCTCCATGGTCCTCTGTGTGAGGCAGCTGACTAGTAGCTTTAATTGCATTTTGGTGTTTTGGTATATAAATGTCAGATGATTACATGTAGTTCGAATTAAGAGTAAAATCAGCAGAGAAAAGCTGAAATTTTAAACAGAATTTGGGGATAAAAGTCAGAATAAAAACAGATCTCAGAAAAAATTCTTGAATTTTAACAACAAAACTTCGATAAATAGCAGAACAAAGGGGAAGAAATGTACGTTTTGAAAGAAAATAAAACCCTAATTGTCATAAAAAGTGTGCAAATTCTATGTGTGTGTGAATCCCTGAAATCTGTTTGCTTATTTTGGAGACTCACCTCTCGTATGGAGACAAAAACTTGAGCGTGGCAGATTTTATTCATAGAGAACGTTGCAGGAGACAAAGTGAACTGTTTGCAGTGTATTTTGGTGTCTTGCTGGACACTAACTAACTACAATATACAATATCTGCTGATGATTGATGAAGGTTGTTGATCAATAAACCCACTGATTCATTTGGCTTGGAGCTGAGACTCATGCAAACTTACATTGGAACAACTTTAATTCTCCCTTTAGTGAAAATGTGGCTTAATTTGGTTAATTTTGCTTCTTAATGTAGTTAAATGTGTGGAGTGAAGAGGCCCCGTGGTGACTTATAATTAATTGAGCTGTTTTGTTATTTAATTACTTTACGCACTCATATGAGCTCCTCAAGTCGTCTGAATGGTGGTGAATTATTCACAAACTGATTTTCCCTCGCAACCATTTCTTTTAAATATGAAGGAAACTGAGATGGAAAAAAAAGAAAGTTGGCTTTTTCCTCCTTCGAAATATTAAGAATAGTTCTTGGAGGCTTGTGGCTGGCAGGAAATGCAATTATGAGTGTTTAGAGAAGAACTGGAAAGTAATAAAACTTAACAGTGCGACTTAAATATAGTTACAAGTTAAGGAACAAGAATTATTAAAGGCGTGCAATGTAATATTAAATATTAACTTTTCAAAATCGATCAAAATGCCTGCAGCTGAAAGGTAAAATTATTATGAGTCAATTAGGCTACACATGGATTATTATTATTATTATTATTATCTGTGTACCTGCAACTTGCACAACACACTTTATCCTCCACTCAGCTGCTTCTTTCAACAAGGTACAAATGTGAGTCACATGGTCGCTGCATGTATAACCAACTCTTCATTATAATGCTGTGATGAAGCCGAGGCCAGAGTCAAACCTGAGAGGGTGAGGCGTCTGCTTGATAACGTTGTTATTGGATAGCGGTGGAGAAAAAAAAAAAGAAGTGTCACACCGGAGCCAGATGACAGAGAGCACCTGAGCAAAACAAACTCAATTAACCAGCTCAGCATGAACCCGAGAGCTAAAAATGGAAACATGTCTGTCAGTTCTGATTAAGCTGAAGAAAGAGACGGAAAGTTCATCCTGCAAGTCAAACACCTGTTAGATTTGCCGAATATGGAGTTCTGTGTTTTCTGTGGAGTGATGTGGATCTTACTAAGGGTTTATGTTTCAGCTCTCTGAGTGTTCAAAATGTAAGTCTAATCATTACAACCCAAAATTAAAGTCCCCATTCACTCAAAAATGTGTTTTGCTTGTTGTTGCTTCACTTGGATGTCAGTGGGATTCATCATCTGGGAACATCTGGACCAAAATGGTGGACTATCGACATGGCTAAAAAAACAATTTCACCATTTTTTCCCTTTTTTTTTTTACCCAAGTTAATCATACTGACTCCTCAAATAGTTTGCCCTTCCTCACTTTAACCAGCAGGGTTTGTATTTTGCATATTTCATGATACTATTAGAATCATTTATCATGTTCTTTTAAATTGATATATTGATAAAATGAGTCATTACACGCCTGCTTCCACAGCCTTTTTCATCTCTAAAACTGAAAAATAACAAAAAGTATACCGACACCTGAGAATGACACTCAAATGTCATGTTTTAACATCTCATTCCAAAACTTTTTGTATAAATCTACAACTATAACATCCTCCACTCTTCTTGTTTCAAGCTTTCCACGATATTTTGGACACTGGCTGCAGGGATAGGGTTAGGGTTTCTTTCAGCTATGGGAACATTAGTGAGGTTCAACACTGATGTTGGGCGATAACAGTCGGCGTTCCCAACGTGAACACCAACTGGATCCGGTTTGATGCTCAGGAAAGGAACCACAATAACGTCTAAAATATACAAGCATTAAGACTTCTCTAAATTAGAACCAATGGGCCAAAACCAAGAACAAAAAGAGTTGGGCATATAGTGTATGTTCATAACAAAATAATACGAAATGATGCAGCTTCCACAATTAAATCATGCGATTTTAAAAACAGTATCTAATGCAAATCAGCCCTCACTTTTCATATGCAGTAATACAAGTCTCTCCATGCTGTATTATATGTTTTCTGTTTGTCACTGAGCTCAAAGCGCAATCTTTCTGCTGGTCTCTCACACTTCTCTGAGTCATAGTTTGGCTGGAAACTTGAAAGTGGCCTCATCAATTTTGATCTTCTTGCTAAAAAATGATGCCTACTCACGCCGCAGCTCCATCTCCTGTACCTGAATACAGCACCTGGCAATTTGCACAAAATGACCACAGGGTGATCCGACTCTTGTTTCCTCGAAGGAATTAGCAAAAAGCATGAATTGCAAATGGTTGATTTTGTCTTCCGGTGGTGTTGGCATGCTGGTCATCGCCATCTGCATTACAGACTCTTTTCTGTTTGAGACTCATCCAGGTAAAAACAGACAGAGTGAGTGAGCATCAGAAATGTTGGAAGCACCTTACTTGCAAAAAAAAAAACAAAAAAAAAAAACTGGAAATATCTTCTTCAAGCCAGGAACACAGTAGACAGTTAAAAAAGCCTCATCATGTGCGAAAAGTCTCAGCTTCACACATTTAACTTCACCGCTTCATGAAGAATCACAGTCGTTGACAAGAACACTGTGTTCTGTTGAGATATCAGCATATAGTATAAACACCTTTTTATTTGTGTGTCTCTCAATAACCACTTCAGGTACATCAGTTCTCTATCCAGTGCAAGAAAGGCAACCTTGGTGAGCTCCATGCACTGAGACAGATCCAATCTATCCATTTCATACCTGGTCAGATGAGTTTTGGTTCATAATGATTGAACAACTTTGTGTTTATGATGAAAAAAATGGTGGAAACTGTGAAGAGAGTTGATTCATTTGGGTTCAAATGTGAAGTGTAGAGTGGTTGGCTAATATTTTAAGCGGCCCACCACTTTGGTCCAGGCTGAAACATCTCAACAACTATCAGTTGCCATGAAATTTAGTTCAAACATTCATGGATACTGCATTCAAATGTGGCAGCCATTCCTTCCTACGATGGTTCATGAAGCCAAAAAAGTCTTCCAAATAACATATATGACTCTTTTGTTCACGTGTTTCATACATCTACTGAAATAAAACATCTAAAAAGCAAGAATCATTATCAGATGAGGGTCTGTGGTCTAATTTGAGTCCGTTTAGGGGTCCTTGGTGTGGAAAAAAAAAACTTTGAGAACCACTGATTAACTGAATCTCAAAGCAGCGATGTGCTTCCGTTACAAGCTGCCTCGCAGAGCTGCTGGCTCGACTCTGTAGTCTTGTTTCTGTTGGTTTCGGTTCTGTTGGGAGAGATACGGGGAGATATGATGGGTCTAATTTATCTCACCCCCGCTTTGGCACAAGAGCAATATCAGCTTTACACAGCAGCTAAGGGAGCGATAGACGAAGCGGTTAGTTTGATCATTTGTAATAAGGAAGCAGTGATTTATAGACGGCCTTGTCAAACAAATTAACTTAATTATTGAGAACTTTATTGGGGAACTGTTTTTATCATCTCTCGCACTTCCACCAAGGTAGTTTTTCTCATTCTTCCCTCGACTTTTAAAATGAAATCTTTGGGGATTAATACTGGTCATAAATGTATTCATGAGTGCACTTGCATCAGGAACAATATTTTAATCCTTGAAAACATCATTAAATTGTTCTGAGATGGAAAAAACATCTATCTAAATAGTAATAAAAAAACACATATGAATCTTTAATACTGCACCAGAATCGTGAGTTGAGCAACTTTAATCAAACTTGCGTGACTTGAGTTTGTGTTTAATCGGTCAGACTGAAAAAGAGAGAGAGAGAGAGAACTTTTTGCTTTAAGTTGCCCCAGTTTATCCGGACATAAAGAATAGTATTATATTCATGCCTCGGTGCCACAAATAGATTTCAAATTATCAGAGTGTGAAGCAGCTCTGTCTGCTCCTAATTACTGTCTCTTCAATCTCCCTTTCTCTTAATTTGCCAGAGAAGTGGTCTGGCTGCGACAGATGTAGAGTTCTTCTCGACTGTATTAACCCTCTTCAACCCTGCTGGAACCACCACTGGATGCATCACTGCCAACCAACAACACTTTCTCTTAAATTCTACCCAAGATCCCAGAAACTTTTATAAGATACCAGATATATCAAGGTAAAATTGGATATTTTGATTTGATGCTTGTTCTTAGGTTTGGACATAAACATCGTAAAGCTTCAGTGAAGTGTTGGGACGTACAAATCTATATAATGTCTTGCATTTTTAGAAGTTTGTATGTTTTTGTGATGTCACATATCGTGCTCATAGGCTCACCTCTTTTGCACTTTCAGCAGATGATTGTGCAACAAACTCTGTGCACAAATCATTCTGCACAATGAAGCTTGATCATCTAACTGTATGAACAAGAAGAAAAACATATTTTTGAGTGGAGGGAGACTTAAGGGTTATTACATAACAACAAAATCTACAAGAGCAACAAAAAGACACGACAAGAAAGATCTTCATATCTAAAACTAAAAGAATTATCTTTATTTCAGGTAAACATCTGCAAAACTCATCTACTTTAGTTCTGCATTGTTCAGTAGAAAAAGGGTCTTTGAGATCTACTTTGTGCTTAGGCGGGTCAAAATTTCTCTCTAAGGGTCGGAGATCTGCTCAGCAACAAGCAACAACACAGGAGTAAAATGTGCACATCTCTGCATCTTGTGAAACAGCTGGTTGTGCTGTTTTTTAAATGAGGATTAATAGGCTCACATCAAAGAAAAGGGCTACTGACCTTTAAACACCACATCTGGTGTTTGTGGACAAAGTCAGCAGTGTAATTTGGTAGTGTACAGCTGTAAGCAGGAGCGGTGATGGTGACGGCTTTGTTAAACATTGAAAGAAGTGGATTAAACACTGGCGTCAGTGTCGATGGAGTTATGGGGCGTTCTGGGTCAAATTAAACCCAACATAACCTCAGTGACATGCACACACACGCAAACCCTGTAACATTCACATCAGGTGGCCGGTGATTGGTGCTGCCTGTCAGACAGTCCTGCAGATTCGTGATGGCAGACCCTGTCGGCCTCCCGAGTCGTTCATTAGGCGTCTGAACAGAGTCTCTGAGCGTTCTCATCGGATTTTGTGCAACAAAAGAATCTCCTGTGTGTGTTAGACCATCATGATAGAGTAGAAGTTTGAAGTTGTTAGAGTAGTAAAAATTAAAATCAATACTATCATAGAGTTTTTCAGCGGTAATGTTGCTTTATCATTTTATAAAAGTCTGAACAAATGAATGATTCCAAGCAAAATGATAAAAAACTAAACATCTCCTTCAGATATGTTTCAAGACACATGAAAATGCTTTGAATGATCATTTTGTGTCTGAAAAAGTTCAATTATCCAGCTAAAATTTCTTGAAATTACATCTACTCCTTCTCCTGCATTAAAAAAAAAATCCAGAATCTATGAATAAGCAAATAAGTTGCATACTTGACCATATAGTACACGTGCAGCTGCTGGAGAGTCTCTAGAGACTAGTTAGGGTAATGAGGAACTGCAATAATCCAGCCTAGAAGTAACGTTTTGGTGGTCGTTTGGTGTCATGTGACTTATTAAAACCTGAAAGACGTGTACAAATTTCTTTGACAATCTTAAAACCTTAAACCACTTATCCTACATAATACCATCATTATTAGTATCTGTAATACTGTAAGATAAAACATGTGTAAGTATTGTAACACACACACCTACTGCAGCACTTCATCAGAGGCAGATGTGAATATTTGTTGCATCTTATGTCACTGTTGGTTTCTTGTGCGGTTGTCAACAAACCTGAATTAATAATATGGCAAAAAAACCCACCTCTGGGCTCCAGACCCCGAGGGGCCCCCAAAAGCCCCATATTCACTTTTTGGTTTGTTGTAAAGATTATTGATTTGTTTGAGGACCAAACTGAAATAATGAAGTCTTGAAAATATGTCAAATGTGAGTGAAAGTATTATTAATAGTGACAGTTCTCAGTCCTTATACTGTCCTGGATCAGTCCTGTCACTGCTGCTACTGCCATCTTGTGTCCAAGTTACACCACTTCAGGCACCTGAGAGAGCGTCGCTTCCTAAACCACCATCTGTTTTTACAAAAAAGCTTTATCATCATCATCATCATCATAGCAGGAAAAGGACAGAAATGAAGAGCTGGCTTCACGGGTTTTGGAGAGTACGTGGGCACAAGCAGCAAATGCGAAAACGATTTCCGTGTTCTTCCAGTCTTGTGAACAAGATTTACATATTGTGGGAGGACATATGTTTAACCTTATGACATATTTTACACCATGAGATCCCCAAGAATAGAAACATATTATCTGTATGTATATAAATTCTTACTGGTTGCCTGTAAAAAAGCGACAACTTAATGCTGGTTTACATAAAACAGTACATTTGTTTTTTAAAAGAAAGACTGACTTTCTTCAGCTCAAGATTCATAAAAAAAGAGACATAAATGACCCACATTTACTCCATTTACCTGTAAATATCTGTAGAAGTAACCAACCTGCTGTACATCGACAGCAGAAGACGATTTAGAAATGACAAACAGAACCAAGAAAGCCACACAGAGTTGGTCGTTTTTGACAGATGGCGTTTATTCTCACCAGGCATCTGACATTAGAATCGCTACAGAGTCCGCCATTTGGGAATGGCTACTACAACTCCAGAGGGGAACGCCCAGGATATGTGGGACAGAGACAGCATAACAAACAAAACAAAGAAAAAAAAAAGAAAAAAAACAACTAACCGTAGGCCAATAA
Source organism: Euthynnus affinis (assembly GCA_029490765.1). Classification (NCBI taxonomy): domain Eukaryota; kingdom Metazoa; phylum Chordata; class Actinopteri; order Scombriformes; family Scombridae; genus Euthynnus; species Euthynnus affinis. The sequence continues at coordinate 8,233,975 of CM055844.1, read as the reverse complement.
TAATCAGTCAGCTTACTGGGAGTGGGGGGATAGCTCCACCCGAAGCGTTAACGCTGCTCGTAAAGCTCAGTCTTCCTGCAATTCTGGTCCTCTCGGCTCTCGTGCAAGACTCCGTTCGGATCGGTGGTCCCACGAAACTAACATTCAGTCAGATTTCTTTTTTAAATACATTGTTTACATACATTAGATATGTACTTAAAGGATGCCTACAACTGTTTTTTTTTTTTTGTTTTTTTACTGAACATTCAAATGTGACAGCACACAATCTTGACACATAGATCAGTTACATCAGGGAGACTACGAAGTGTCTCCAGGAAGGCCCCAAAAGGATCAGAATTGGGAGACGGGGGTTAGGCTCACAACATGGGCAGGAGTCTAAAGTCCTCTCCTCTCAAAAAAAAAAAAAAAAGAAGAAGAAAAAAAAGATAGTATTACTTATATATATACATACACAGTACATTGCTACGGTACCGAGCGGACTTCACCCGGAGTCCACAACAAGAAGCCCTCTTATAGGGGGTTGAAGAAGGTGAGCACACGACTTAGCAGCACGGGAGGGGAGGGAGTAGGGGGAAGAGGAAGGGGGTTAGACGACAACTCAGTAGTGGGGCGGGTTTTTCGGTGAGTGCTAACAGCGACATTGTGAGGAGTGTGAACATACACGCGATGAAAAAAAAAAACATGAAGTATGTAGAATAACCTGCTCACATTTAAGAAGGATTAAGTGTCAAGACTAATTGTGTCGATTTTTTTTTCCACAAGTGCTCAAGAGTAAAGTTGGAACCGGTTACAGTAAAAGTGTTTTTTCTTGTTCACAGCAAAGACAAAAAAACGAGTCGCACGATTTTGGTCGCTGATCTGAGGCGGCTGCAGGAACTGAAGGAGGGAGGAGGAAGAGGAGGAGGAGGAGGAGCACGAAAAAAGCAGATAAGAGGAAGTTAAGGGGAACGGTGATTTGTCTTTTTCCATATAAAGCCACTTTTGTTATTTGGGAGAAGAGGGGTAAGGAGGGGCGCGGGGGACATCGGTTCTGCTTTGAGTTGCAGAGAGAACAATCTATGAAACCCAAGAAACTGGAGAACTGGGTTGTGAAGACCAGCTACCAACCCGCTAGCTCTGCCACCTTTTTTTTTCTCTTTCTTTCTCCTCTTAACACTCAACTTCTTCATACGTCTGATTTTCGCCTAATCTAACAAAAACACGCTGCGACCCCCCCTTTTTTTTGTCTGTTTGAAATGTGTGTCTGAGGATGTATCTGTTTGCTGAATCTAAGCTGAGCGGCAGAGATATTTTGTGTTGCTGTGACTGTAATGTTCAGCTCTTAAACAAACATGTTTTTGTGTGAGTAAATGCGACCCTACTGATATTCACTGCCTAATATGATCTACAGTCAAGACTCGTCTACAGCCGTCTGAGTATATAAAGTCTGTATTTATGTGTTTTAACTTTTGAGATGAGCTTACTTTAGTGTTTGATGTGGCTCAGTCAGGAAGGTTACAGCGAAAATTGTGTGTGTGTGTGTGTTTTGGGAGTCAGCGTTGGGCTGGATAAGTTAGGGGTCAAAGTGCAGGGCAGCGGCATCAGGAGACGCTGTTGTTTAGTGTTGTTCCGGAGAGGAAACCGGCAGGAGGCGCCGCCGTGTTCAGTTACTGGCCACCTCGTCCGCATTGTCACCCGCCTCTAAGGTGCTGTCCAGCCCGCCGCGCGCACGCCAGATCTTCACTGTCCGGTCACTGAGAGACAAGAAACATGAAACAGTAAGAAACAGCAAAATTTGGACAAAACTATCGTCACAAATGGTTACAATAGTTTGTTTAGGAAGGGCTCCAAAGAATAAAGACTAATTGCCGCTGAAGAAACATGTCACCCAGTGCAGCGTTGTTGCTCATTAATGTGTTTTTAATAGCTTTTGAACGACAACAGAGGTCTGCAGCACAAAGGAATAAGATCTATCACACATGGGATAAACACATATTAAAACAGGATCAGTTCATTGTTGGTTTGGCTCGACCCATGAGATTTGGTGACAGAAAAAAATAAAGAAAATTTCCAACCTCATCCTATAAGACTCTGATGAGTGTTTGCTGTCCTGGCTCCCAGCAAACATTTTGGGAAATAAGCTGACTGGACTTCTTGCAGATAGTCAGATCAGAGGATCAATACCAATCTCATTTTGTCTCTGTTTAATAGGAAGCCGGAGCCAGCAGCCAGTTAGCTTAGCTTAGCATAAAAGGCTGGAAACAAGGTGAAACAGCCAGCACCTATAAAAACTCACTGATGAACACGTATCTGTCTACGACTATTGGTGCTTTTACAGGGGTTATGTGCAGAACTACATCTTGGCCAGACTCTCCAGAGTCTAGTGAGGTTTTCTCATCAAACTTTTGGCAAGAGCGCGAATACGCTTCAAATTATGGAACTATTCCTAATCTTATCTCACAGCCTGTTTATTCTAAAAGGCTTTTTATTGATGCCCTGATTTGTTCCTCTTATTTTTCTTCTTCTTTTAATATTTCAAGCTTGACTTTGACTCAGAATATCTCTTCAAATGTTTTTCTAATGTATTTTTTTAAGTTTTTGTAACTTTGAAGCACTTAACACCCTGGTTTTGAAATGTGCTATATAAATAAAGATTTATTCTGCCTTCCTGTATGTAAGATTAGTCAGAATACTCTTTATGCTCGCTGTGGGGAGAAAAATATTTGACAGCAATGGAAAGAAGAGATGCTGGAAAAAACAAACAAACTAAAAACCAGCAGAAGTGAAAAACAGGAATCTAAGATGAAGTCAAAAGTGTGTGTTGGTGTGTGTTTGAGACTCACTCGGAGGCAGTGAACAGGTGGCTGCTGTTGCTTGAGATGGCGTTGATCGGGCTGTCGTGACCCTTGAGCTCCCCGAGGGTCCCCAGAGTGTCCGTGTGCCACAGCTTAAGCACCCCGCCTCTGCAGCCGCTCAGCAGGGCCGGAGAGCCGGGGACCACGCCCAACGCGCACACCCAGTCACGGTGGGCGTTCGGGACTTGCTGATGGGGAGAAAGATCGATGGTTTAAAGAAGTTATAAAGAAGATTTGACCAATTTAATCTACATATTTATGTCTTAAATAAAGAACTTTCATGTTCGAGGTTTAAACTTCCAGTACCTGCAGCAGGTCTTTACGGTCCAGGTCCCACTTCTTGATGCCGTTGTCTCGGGAGCCGCTGAAGAGGATGTCACCCTGGACCACCAGTGACTCGATGCCGTCATAGTGGGGCGGTTCAAAGTTGTGTGTGGGGCTGATGCTGCCCAGAGAGCCTTCAGTCACGTCAAACAGCTGCAACACGTATTCATAAGTATGTTAAATGCTTTGTTGCGTTATGAGATTGTAAGATCCAGCATTTCCAGAAGATTAGAATACAACACACACGCCGTGCACATAATAGCAAATGACACTGATCACCCCTTATATCTACACTTCACATTACTGCCATCTGGTCATAGATAACAGACTTAAAAATGGCTCTGGTTGGAGATTTGTCTCTTCTGTTACTGAACATTTGAACAAACCGCCTCATATAGATCCTGACTCATCTGTGCGAGTGCGTATACACGTGTACAAACACATCTCGCCTCCCTTTTTAAGTCGCTCTGGATAAAAGCCAAATGACTAAATGTACAGTGTTTAACTACGAGCATGAACGCAGGCAGGAGAGTGAATGTATACGAGTATGTGTGGATTTCATGTATTGTGTTTATTGGTATGTTTCTGTGTGGAATATGTGCAGTCTGTAAAGTTGTATTCCTGAATGCTTGAATCATATCTTCATGTTAATCTGTTACTTTCTCCTGCTGATCACAGAGCAGGACCATACAGGACATTAAGAAGTGACAGCTCATTGCAAACACACCTTGATATAGTGATCTTTGGACCCAGTGATCACAAGGTCTTGGTTGTTTCCGGACTTATCCACGGTCAAACACATCACTGGTCCGAGGTGACCGGTGAGTTTCCCAGTGGATGCGAATCTGACAAAAAGGAGACAAAATATAAATCAACATGTATAAAATCAATTTTTGGCCCACTGCAGCCGTTTTAAACAGCGGTTGTGAAAAGGTCGCTCCTCTCTCTGCTCACTAAAGCCATGCTTCCAAACATTACTGCTGTTTTTGTGTTAAATCACTAATTTCTGTTCATTTCAGTGCTGTTGCACAAATGTGATGTTCCAGTTGAGTATCTTGTGTTTTCACCAGGTTATATTTTATTGAAGGGGCTTCATTTGTTGTGATGGTAGGGGCAGATTGTGTGCTTAATCAGTGATAGTGGCAACAGGTGTGCATCATTACCTGCACTCAGTAGTGAGTCACACTAGTCGCTGTCAGGGTTGAAGGAGGAAGGATAAAACTGTTTTGCAGTAAACTGGACATTCTGTATATTTGGTGCGCTCATAGCTGTGTGTGTGTGTAAGAAATTGTGATCGTCAACAGTAAAAGAAATTCTACGTCAGTGTTCTTTATGTTTTGAAAGCGTGGCTTCAGTCAGGGGAGGCTGAGAAGAGAGAAAAAAACAGCTTGCTTCAAATTTTATTCGTTTGTTGCTCTGGCTTAAATTATTTTGGTTGGGTTCATTTTTGCCCCTGTTTCGTTAATATCGTTTAATAAATCTCACTTTTTGCACATGCATTCTTGCCTGCGGACCACCATCTTCTGCCCTTTATATGGGGTGGTGGCAGCACACCAGTCTTACCCATCACAGCACATGTTTAAAGGGGACATATCATGCACATTTCCATGTCTATATATATATATATATATATATCTCCACTATATATCCCCCACCCTGCAGGGAACCTTCAACTAGCCGACGACCTGAATGTGTTTTACTGCAGGATAGATAAGCTCACTTTCACACTCCTCACTTGCTCCGATTCAGACTTCACACAACCAACTGCACCCCCTGCTATCACCTCCCCTCCCTCCCCTCCTCCACACCGACTCCCCACCAGCACTGACGGTCTGTGAAGAGAGTGTGTGTGTCAGCTCTTCCAGAGATAGAAGATCAGAAAGGCACCAGGGCCCAGACGGCGTTCCACCCTCCTGTCTGAAAGTCTGCGCTGACCAGCTGGCCGCCATCTTCACACAGACCTTCGACGGATCACTGGAGCTGTGTGAAGTCCCCTCCTGCTTCAAACGCTCCGCTATCATCCCGCTCCCCAAACCCTACATCGCTGGACTGAATGACTTCCGGGCTTGTTGCCCTGACGTCTGCGGTCGTGAAGTCCTTTAAGAGACTGGTGTTGACCCACCTGAAGGACATCACCAGACAGTTCGGTGGTTGATGCAGCCAACATGGGAATACACTGCATCTTGCAACACCTCAACTCTCCAGGGACGTACGCAACAATCACGTTTGTGGACGTTCAACACCATCGTCCCCAGAAGTCCTCCTCGAAAAACTCGACCGTTCAGGCCAGCACCTGAACGGTCAGCATTGGCGTCCCTCAGAATGCGTGCTCTCTACACAAACAACCACACCTCAGGAGATCCGTCTGTTCAACGCCTGAAATTTGCAAACGATGCCACAGACATCGCCCTCATCCCGAGACAAAGAGGAGTCTGCGTACAAATATGAGCTCGAACAGCTGACCCTGTGGTGCAGTCGTAACAACCTGGAGCTGAACACCATCACCATGGAGATGGCAGTGGATTTCAGGAGGAGCCCCCCCCCCCCTCCCATCACTGCCCCTCCTACACAGCCTGTTCGAGGCGGTAATGCTGCGCCTTTATTCTGTCTTGCTGTTCTATATAAAAAGGTACAACTTCTCCCCTCTGGTAGGCGCTACAGAACACCAAACACCAACATCACCAGACACAGGAACAGTTTCTCCCTCTTCACCGTCACACTTTATGAACAGTTAACTCTACTGTATTTCTAACTAAGGAAAATATGAAAGCAATGCTGGCATGGACTTAAACGTTATGTGGGTGAATTAAGTTTCTGAATAAAGTTTGCTGCGAATAATCGTGTGTTCCCGCAGGTCATGTTGTTTCAAAGTTATTTTAAAATCACCCAGACTGCCACTTATCAATTTTTTTATTATCCAAGAGGAGCAAAGAGGCAATTTATCAAAACTGATGGATGACAGCATTGGATACCTTCAGGTGTTTATACTAAAAATGAGTCTTCCAAGTGGGCTGCAAAAAATAAATTGGGCTATGAATAACTAATCTTGTGTGTTAGGCATCTGAAAATAGTAATGTTGGATCAGAAGAAGAGAATCAGGATGGCAGGGGATGAAAGCGTTAGTTCATGTAATATTTATAGATGTTTTGATTGAACAAAAAGAAAAAAAATAATCTTTTTCACAAAGCGAGACAACAGAAAAAGTTATTGCTTTTGTATTTTTACAAATAGCGCTCATTTCAAAATATAATAAATATTAATGATATTGAGTTTTCTCAAAAGATTCCCAATTACATTCTGTTATCATCTCATTTCTGTTATCTCTCTCTGGGATTAGCAATTAGCAACATTAGCAGCTTTGTGAGGCGCTAATGTTTATGAACTGAAATGTTGGACATGTGGAAAGCTTGACTTACTGGTGTCACTGTATGAAGTATCAATCATTTAAATTCATCTTCTAAAGACCATCAATGTCTGGACCAAATTCCAAGATATATTCACCCTGCACCGCTCTGGCTCACATAGCCGCCCCCCAAAGAGCTAACTGTTTGTGACCGCTTCTTCTTTTTAGTTAAACGTAGCCGCTTACCTTCGTAGATCCCAGACTCTGACTGAGTTTCCGGCCGCGGCGTACAGAACCGTCCCGCTGGGGTTGAGAGCGATCTGGTTGATCTGGTTCTCTCCTGCTGGGATGGTGACCGTCCGGCTGGTGGTAGACGCACAGATGTCGCCAACATTGACCTGACCGGAGGACCTGCAGACATATGGAGGCAACATCTAAATAAATCTACAACTGGCATTTTAAAACTTTGAAGGAAAAGACATTTATGTCATTTTGGATGACCTTCAGGGTCTACTAGTTAATAAAGGCCTCTGTGGTTTACTTGGTGTTCTTGTCATGTCAAGGAATTGTGGTAAAACTGATGTATAAACACAATCTCATGACAGGTTTCTTCACATTGATCCATCAGCAGACCCCTTGGCTGCTAAAGATTGGGCAGATCCATCGAGACAGTCGCACTCACGTTAGCGTTCGGATGCACTTGGCCGAGTCCCGGATGTCCCAGACTTTAATGTAGGAGGTGGAGATGGTGAAGACCAAACTGGAGCTGTAGCGGACTGACACCACGTTGTTGGGGTGACCTGCCAGGGACATTATCTCCTGACCCGTCACCAGGTTCCACACCTTACAGGTCCGGTCTACAAGAGGACACACAGCCTGTCAGTCTGTCTGTCTGCACTCTGTCAACATTATCGCAACAGAGTACAGCAACGACAAGGACAAAAATCTAATAAAGTACACAGAAAGAGAAGTTACTTCATAAGTTAAAAATAAGCGGTACAATGGGGATATACGAGAGATTCAATCCACCTGATTGCCTTCATTTTTATCTCAATTTATTATATTTAAAAGCTCCTTCCTCCTTAGAGTTTTAATGCATGTACCCAGTGTCAATTTATTTAATTACCTCATTTATTCTCCTGTTCCACATACTGTGCATGACAGTCTTAATTAATCCCTGTCAGGTTTTATTTGCTGTTATAGAATAGCATATCAAAATGTAATAAATTACCAAGGAGGCATGTGAGGAATATCAATGACGAGAGAGGAAAGAACGAGAGAGAGAGAGAGCCACAGAGGAAGAGTGATGAAGGTGAAGGAATGATGGAGGAAGGGAAGGAGGATTGTAGGTAATGACCTTTGGATCCGGTAAAGAGAAGGTCATCAGTGCAGTCGACACAGAGAACGGCTTTACTGTGTCCCTCGGCCACGTGGACGCACTGTAACGTCGCCGAGCGGCTGCTCTTAGTGGATGGCACCGGGTTAATGACGCCCCTGGAAAACACACACACATATATCACTATCAATAGCTGCAGCGCGGATGTAACACTGTCCAATAATCTGAACAAACAAGAGCAACACAGATATTAATCATACCGACAGAACCAGTGTCATGCACAGCATGCAGCTCTCGTGGCTGATTAGCACGGTGCTGCATATCAGAAATAGAAAGATGATAACAGTCCACAGAGCAGCGATGAGACAGCTGTGAACAGAATCACCCTTACTGTGCTGAAGAAAAGAAAAGCCAAGTATCCAAAAATACCCCCTTGTACCGTGGAGAAGCTTCTCTCTTCTCCAGCCGGTAACAGAAAAAAAAAAAACATCCAAGGAGACAAAGACAGACGATCATTGGATCACCAGCAGTGCCGGATCATCAGGGACCACAAGTTCAATAGCATCACAGGAACCCAGATCGATCACAAATTGGCTGGATGTGTTGACAAATTGGCATCTGATAGTGTAATTGTACAATCGCTACTCTCGAACAGTTGTAGATATCAGTAACAGAGGGGCGAGCAGGGAGAGCCACAGATCCAGACGTCGATACTCAGAGGTTAGACTCAGGTTTAAAAAGGCCTGTAGTGTCAAAAGTAAAAGCCTCACTGAAATGACAAAAAGGCTAATGAATAAAGAGGATCATTGAGTATTCACACTCAATAGCAGTAATGAGCTTAGCACCATTTATCTACTGATCCCAGAGAGGATAGTCATTCATTGTTTTTAACCACATTAACCAGCCATGTCTGATTAATCTAGTGTCTTACACAAGGACACGCTGCAGCATCATGGGACGAAACCTCTGGGACAGTCTGATGAACCGCTCTGCTGTCCAACAATCATGCTCAAAACAGTGTGGGTGGGGTTCATGATGATGAAAGGATGAGATCAACACCATGTGACTAAAGATTCACCTTTGCCCTGCACCCCAACAGGTGAAATTTTAGTGAGCCATGTGACAAATATATATATAAAAAAAAAGAAGTTGTACTTGGGTGGATCGGAGAAAGGAGGGGATACAGAACGGAGGATGTTGGAGGACAGGTGAAGGCATCTATCCATCCTGGAGGGCAAGAGCGTCGATTGTTCCTTAATTTTTAATAATCAAACCATAATATTCAGTAGTAATACTTGATGTAGTCCGACTAAATCTCACTCCTAGTACATAATGAATTTAAAGATGACCATACCACTTATTTTCCCACATTTTAGCTACAGATCATGTACATTTTGCGTCACTGCCAGCCATCTTCCAAAGCATACAGTACCTTACATGTATCTTCTATTATTTCCACAACTAATAGTTTCAGCTTAAATGTTTTCATCACGTTTAGTTAGATGTATCTTTCTCTGTATGTTCTGTTGTTATCACATGGTAATAAATGTGCAAGTTGAGCCCTGTTGTTGTTTTTTTTTTTAATTTTTTTGGGGGAAATGCTCTGCTGGTTTCTGAACATTTCCACACTCAACACGCATTCAAGGGCCGGCTGCCAAAAACGACAGATTTCACAAGCTTGGTTTTCATTTAAGAAATCCAAACCAAGAGAGCAAACAATAAGAAAACACGGAAGTAATGAAAAAGATTATTGGAATTTGATTGTTTCTTGGGTTACAAATGGATGCCCTCTAAGCGGCCTACATTTAAATGATGCACCAATACCGAAACATTCAAAACAAATCCTTCCTCCCAGCTGCGTTAAAGCACGATATTTGAGACCACCAAACAAACAAACAAACAAAAAATTAACAAAATTCTCTTTCTGAAGGATCATCTATTGTTAGCAAGTTGGTTTGCTATTAAATTCATTATATTTGAAATGATTGGAAATACTGTAAATCCTCAGACCGATGGTATGCTTTACAAAATGGAGAGAGTAACGGCCACACATTTACTCTAAAGCCACAGTTTAAACTTTAATTAAAATGGATAATGTTTCAATCTAAATCGGATCTTCATCTGTTCAAAATCAAACCAATTTGGATTGAAACGTCCATTTGAATTAAAATTGTCTCTCATTGGTGCTGTATTTTAATAGCCCTGTACCTACATTATGTGCGTATAATTACACCCCTTCCACTGTATGCTTTATAAAATGGTCAGTTGTAATGTGCGTTTAATGAGCCAAAACATTCAGTACAACTAGTATGGTCCTTTAAAATGGTTTGGTCCACTCTGTACCAACATAATTAAAGACTAGATGATGTAGACTATAAAATATCAATCACATGACAATTTTATTATGACTCTGCTACATTACACAATAACTTTTTAACTTGTTTTGTAAAGTGCTATATAAATAAATGTTAATTATTATTATTATTAGTATACATTAACTGGAAAGATCTAATTCGGGAATGGGCCAGCATGTCAGACTTGATAGATTTTGGAGTGAAACGTGCGGCATTTCTCAGCTTTAGCATCTTTCCCCTGACTCTAATCTGACTCTCCGGTCGGATCGTGTCAATTTTACTTATCTCTGGTCCTTACTTATCCCGCAGGGCGTTTGCAGTACGCCCCTGATACCCTGTCATACGGCTAAACACGCCGATGTGGTTATTGGGACGAACAGTAGGGGAGAGAGGAAATTGCGGGTTGCTCCTCAGGTTCCTGATGACTGGGCTGTGAATGAAGACGGTAGCGCTGCCAGTTAAGCTGCGGCATAATTAAAGTGTGTGCTAAGCTGTTTATACACTACAGGCAGGAGTGTGGGAGGACTGCATGAAGACAGAAGGGAGATGCATATGCTGCATTTACGTCATATAGGATCAACTGTCAGGATGGTTTGACAGGAAAGCGTTCAGACTTCTCTGAAGCCATCAAGATAGCATTTCTCTAGCTTTCTGCACACTGTAGTTTACAGCCAGCTATCTTTAGAACAATGTATCAGTTTGTGGTTGTCAGGCAAATATTAATCCGTCAAGATGGCATTTAGTCATTTCTGCCTCACCAGAGCTTCAAAAATAAATTCCTTTTGTGCATTTTTACAACCGTCAATGTTTTGCTATTTTAAAAGTGGTTTTAATTTAAAAGGCATAATACAGCCTAGAGAGATTTTACTAGCCTGGTTTCAGAGGAGAGTTTCAGTGAACGTCAGCAAAACCGTTAACTTCAGAGTTTGTTTAAGAGGCTTCACTGTGACAATACAAGAAGAAACTATTGAGCAAAAATATTGGCATAATGCACCTTATATCAAACTATCCATTACTGAGGCTGTAATGCTTCAACACATGAGGAAACAACATTTTTGGATGAATGAAAAATGAAGAGATTGCTTGCATATGAGTGATTTATCAGTTTGTAAGTATTTCAGACCAATAATGACTTGTCAAGATCTTTTAGCCAACTCCTATCTCAATAGAACTTCATATGTGTTTGCAAAATTTATTGATTTACAAAATCATTCAATAACATTTTTGATAAACTATTAATTGTGAAGTAAATGATTGTTATGTTTTTTTTTTGCTTTAATGCTCAACATATCCCAGAGATTTAGTGTTTCAGTGGTTCAAGGGAAAGTCTTAATGTCAGCTAATCTGCAAAAGACACAACAAAAACTACCATAATACACTTTATATCAAACTATCTCCTATCAGCAGCTTAAGGCTAACTATAGCTAAGATAGTTTGAGGCTATGATGAGATGAGAAGTTTGATGAGAAGTAAATTCCACGCTGTAGCCTAAAAGCTTTAGTGATTAAAATACAGTTCTGGTCAGGAACCCTTAGCGGATGTAATTTCTTTCTTTCTTCATGATTCCTGTCTGTCTGTCTGGGGCTGTTCTGCAATCATAAAATCCCATCTAATAAAAAGAATTGATTTGGTTTGTTGTGCACAATTAATAATCCCTTTTTTTCCAGTTGATAAACTAACATCTACTGACATTTCTACATGTGACATGAATGCAACAATATTCTCTCGTCATATGCACCCACAGACACTGTCAGTGTGTGTTGTAAGTGCATCATGAGAGCAAGTGTTGTTTCAAATTAGCAGACAAAGTGTGCAGAAAGCATAGAGATAAACATGTGCATAAGATGCCAATAAGATCTAAAAAAACTCAAATATGATTAGACTTCTGGATTAACTGTTGCTCACCATATTATTCATTCAAACTAACATAAGATTCAGTAATCTATTCTAGTATCAATCTGAGACCAGATGAATGAAAGCAGATCTTACAATTCGTCCTTAGAAACTGTTCAGAAAAGGGCAGGCACTTTAAAAAAAAATACTTGGCAGGTGATTGGATGAATAATCTGTCTATCACCGTCTATCACGGGCTATTTGCTTCTCGCTGCCATCACTAAACCACGCCTGTAGCTGCCGGTATTTTCTAGGAAGCCGATTGGTCAAGCGCATAACCTGAAGCCTGACAAGATGGATTGTCACGTGATCTTGTGATCTCGCAAAATCCAGTTGCCTCGCAAGGAAAAGGAATTTACTGAGAAGACAAAACCAGGAAAAGGCCAGTGATTTCCCTAAGTAAACGCTAATCACAGCTAGATCAGCAGCAGAGGGGTTGATAAGCAAGTTGAACACTGAATTTGAGTCAAAAACAGGAGTGGAAAAAAGACAGATATCACTACCATTATGGCTCAAAGAGACATAATTTCCAGGTTAGAAAGGAAAAAAAATCAGACTTTAAATTCAGTGTAGAACTTGGCAGGTCAGAATTATCGCACCAGGCAGAGAGCAGTTTTGATTTGGATGAAACCACATGCTTCTCCAAAAGCAGGAAACCGAGAAAAGGAGTATTAGTAGAAGTAGTTGAAGTGAAGGTTTGTTTTTTTTTTTTTTAGGCTTTGCAGCCACAGTGTTGGCAACGGGCTCTTACTGTTTAATCTCCTTGACCTTTGCCCTTTCGGCTGCTGCCTTGTCATAGGTCTTCCTGCGAGAGAGCGGGGAAGGCTCCGGCGCTCGCTTTTCCACCCCTGACGGAGTTCTGGAGCCAGAACTGATCATTCGGTTTGATACGGTTATCCACAAACAACACAAAAAAAGACAGTATAGGAAAAAAAAAAAAAAAAAATGAAACAACTGAAGGATGTGAAATCAACACGAAATAATGGCAACAATGAGGAGATGAGCATGCAATATACACACAGAAACACAGTTACCTGATATTTTAAGTCCCAAAACAGTGGCGGTTCTTCGTCAAGCCCCATGTTTAATTAATGATGACACTGGAGATTTTGTGCTATACTACAGCACCCCAAAAAAATATAACTCCACTACTCTATTTACTGATTGCCATAAAAGTCACAATGTACTTATGTTTGAAGCTTTCACAAGCCTGTTAAAGCGCTCTGGTTAGTATATTTTGCTTTCAGTGTGTAACTCAGCCGTCATAAGGAATTAGAGTGGCGGTTTCTTGCAGGGCGCAGTAATAAATAAGCCATACACATGTTAATATTTGGCTCCTTTCAACATGCTTTTACCTCGAAGGACTTATCAGTTGGAGGAAGGTATGGCAATTTGATGTCAGGAGGCTAAGGGATAAAATGTCAAATAAACTAAATAAAGCAGAGGGAGGTAGCAGCAACTTCAAACATGCAGGAAAGGGAGGAAGTAGCAATTAATGTGTTAATCAAAGAGTGCCGGGCCTGGACTTACATGCTGCCCATTTTAGAGGAAAAGCCAGGAGAGAGAGCTGCGTAGTCCCTGACTGATGAGCCCGATGAGTCCATGTCTCCTCCGCCGTCTGGTGTTTCAGCTAACGGCAACATCGGGCCGGAGAAGTCTGCGGTGGGCGCGTCAGGGGCGGAGTCGGTGTTGGCGTACAGTAACTCCATCTGAGTGGTGGTCCTCCTACGAGCCTGTAGAGCAGAGACGAGTGGGGAGTTAGACAGGAAAGTGATTGGCTGAATGCTGGAGTTTATGCAGGAAACGCAAACAAAATACCTTATTCCTTGTTTTGGTCTCTCCGCAGAGTTTCATGAGATCTGATGCCAAGGTGCTACATGAGGGAAGACATGAGTTTTATAGAAATGAATATTGATAAAGCTTTCAGTAAAATTAAACATAACAAAACATGAAACATAACTGTATAATATAGGAAAAAATGTAACAATAACATCATAATAATGTAAAAATATACATTAAACACACTTATAAGAACACAACTCTAACATAAAGTTTAACAAAACACAATCACCATAAACATATAAGAGAAACACAACATAAACTAGAGCTGCAACTATTAGTCATTAATCAACTGAAAGAAAATGAATCATCAATTCTACTGTTGATTATCAACTAGTTAGTTGATAACTGACTAATCGTTTTGAGTTAAGGGAAAAGAATACCCAGATTCTCTTGTTTCAGCTTCTCAAATGTGAATGTTTTCTGGTTTATTTAATCCTGTATGACGGTAAACTGAATATCTTTAGGTTGTGGACTGTTGGACGGGACAAAACGAGACATTTTAGTTTGCATCTTTGGTCGAAGGTGATCAACATTTTACTATTTTCTTACATTTTATAGACCAAACGACTAATTAGTTGCAGCCCTAACATCAACATTATGCAACACAACACAACAGAAACTTACTTTCCCTCTGCAGAAGGGCTCTGGGCAGATTCATCACTGCTGCTATCGTCTCCACTTCCTGTCAAATAGGATGAATGAGTAATATGAAATTAGTAAATATCTTTTTGAATGAAAGACATGGCTCTGAAATGTTTTCTAGCACCTTGCCTGGCACTAAATAATCTAGCCTCTTACGTGACTATATTCTCTTTTTTTTAAGTTACTAGTTACTAGCTAGTTGCTCAAAATGGATTTAGGAAGGATGAACAAGGGAAGCAGATGAGGGCGATGTCAGCGCAGCGCCATGCCGTTTTATCGACAGACAGAAACTCGGTCCTCACGGAGCTCAATGGGTTCAGATGGATTGAAAAAGGTGAGAGGTCAGAGGTCAGAGAGAGCGGCCAGGTGGGGAAGGGGTTATAAAAAAAAGAGGTGTGTGTGGGTGGGTTCAGGTGAAGGCAAAAGACCCGACATGAGACGTAAAGGTTGTAAAGTGTAAAGAAACATTAGTCTGTTGCTCCTGTGGGGGTCAGCTGACCTACAGGGACCGTGTGGTGGAAAATTAGGATTATAATAATCAAAATGAAGGTGAAACATTTGTATTTACAATAAGCATTTTTAGAAGTAAACACTGAAGGAATGGTTTAACAGAAGTCTAGGTAATACTAAAAAAGTGACTCAGCTAAAAACTCAAGGCCGTTAGAGTGTGGGAAAGTTAAAGAGTCCAAATTAGAATGGAAAAAAAACTGCGAGCAGTATGACACTAAGGTTGTCTATGTTTGGATTACTTTTGGGTTAATATCAAAAATATGATCATCACAGAAGGTGTGGTGTAATATGAGACACCACATGAGGGGGTATAAAATGCATTGTTTGTGAGAATCTGCAGGTTTTTGCCCTTGGTCAAAGCCTCGGTTTACTCTGTATTTGCACTTTGATACACAGTAAATCTATTCACATTTAAACTCTTTTAGCTTCAGTGTATTCTTTCGAGTCTATTTCTCAATTAGTAATGAAATAAGTCTTTGAGTTATGGGAGAGTTGAAGTTCAAGGCCCAGCTGAAGATTTACCACGACAACCGTCAGAGTCGTCGTATGGTTCCTCTGGAAGGGTCTGGGATTAGCAGCGTGCTAAAGCATGGAGGCTGTAGCACATGGTGAGCTGGGAGGAGGAGGACAAGGAGCAGGAGGAGGAGGAGGAGGAGGAGGAGGAGGAAAAGTGTCTCCAGATGGGGGGGGCAACAGGGGTATCAACAGACAGATGGAGGGAAGCCTGGTTGCATTGCACCTCATGCACCTGCTCATGTTATGTTTAGTTAGTTTCAAAGTGCAAAGGGGAAGGAACCATGCATTCATAACACAGATATGAGTCTAAGATGGTTTCACTTACCAGCCGGGATGTTACCTAGCTCTGTAAAAACATACAAAAAAAAGAAGAAAAAAAAGAAAAGGAAAACGTGGGGGAACAGAAAAAAGGCAATGCACAAATCAAAACCACAGTCCCCCGAAATTCTAAAAAACAAAACAACAAAAGAAAATAAAGTGCAACTACTGTAAACAGAGCGTCCTACTGAACAGAGGCTGGCAACAATACACATGTATCTAATTAGGCTCTGTAACCATTTATAGTGATTTACGTTTTAGGAAATCTGGTCAAATATGATCTTAGAAGCAGATGTTTGAGTTTTTAGGGCCAGCTTATATTCAGCAGCAGGCGACAGGCAAAGAGCCTCTCAACAGGCCCAATCATGCAACCGACCAGTGACCCAGTCCACTTCCTGAAAGGCCAAATATTTTTAGATTTAATCTTTTCGCAGAACGAATTCATGACAACACTGAGAAATCATCATCATCATCATTGTCATCATCATCATCCCTGGATTAAATCAGAGAGTTCAAATTCAAACTTCATGTGATATATTAATGACTCTTTCAGGAAACCGGAGGTCTGGTCCGTGGTTTTGGGTCCTCGTCTCCGCTGCTGTCTCAGCAAAAAACGGACGCCGCCGCCGCCGCCGCCGCCGCCGCCGTTACCTTGCAGAGCGTTTCCCAGCAGGGCGTCCAGCTCCGGGTTGAACTCCGCCTTCTCCTTCAGCATGTGAAAGAGCAGCTGGTTCTGTGTGGCGCTTGTGATCTCCGTCTGCTTCAGCCTGCCCTCCATCACCTTCACCTGAGACTCCTTCTGGGCCGCCTGCAGACCCTGAAGAGATCAGACCGCAGAGTGTTTGTGTTCACTCACAGATTTCAGACAGTTTCATGGGCCCCTTTAAGGATTAATATGAATGTTTGAATGTGCACATGCAGGGAATTTGCATGTTGTGGTGCATAACGATCAAAATATACAAGTGCTTATATATAAAGTAAGAGAAACAATACAAATACCATAAGTTAAGTAATCATAAATAATATAAAGTAGAAATTTACAATAAAAAAGTAAAATATATGAATATATTCTAGACTGAAAAAGACAGTAAAAGTAAAATATATATATAAAAAATCATTAAATATGCTTTTTATTTGTGTTTTTTTATTCTCAGGGCTGGTACCTTGTTTATAGCCATTGACATGAAGTGATCCAGCAGGAAACGAGCCTCTGCCAGAGTACAGGAACTGATCACAGCAGAGACGTCCACTGTGTCGCCATCCTCCTGGAAACAAACATGGTGAAGGATAATTCATATAACTTCCTAAATGCTCTCCAAGAGTTTAAAAGTAGTTGGTGATGAGATAAAAACTGATTCAGAGTCAGAGTCATCCGGCTTTCTCACCTTTGTCTCCTCCATCTGCATGATGTTGGCCTGACAGTCTGCGATGCTGTCGTTGATGTAGTCGATGTTGGCTGTCAACGCATCCACTTCCTCGTTCAGGGGAAGCATCGCCTTCTCCGCTTCTGGTCCTTCTCTGTCCAGCCTTTCCCGCTTCCTGATGACCTTCTCCTTACGCTTAGTCAGCTCCTCTCGTTGCTTTAAAAAGGCAGAGAGGACAGGAGATGATTACGTATTGATTTGTCGGAGCACGGATGTAAGTTTTGACAGATTTTTGACGGGTTCAGGGTTACCACCGAGCCCGGTGGCCCACCGAGCCTGAGGTGACCCCCCCCCCCCCCCCCCCCCCCCCCCACTGGGCCTAAGCATCGTGGATTTTTAAAACAATGTATTTTAAGATTCAAATGTGTTACACAAGTAGCGTCGCTCCTTTATAGAAGAGCTCAGTGCATAGCGAGTGTGCAGTCTAGAGAGAGAGCTGCAGCTACCGGATCAACCCGCCAACCATCCGACATCAGGCTGAGCAGGAGAGTTTCTAGCTGAAAACAAGCACTGAGGCCCGGGGAGACATGAGAGCAGCTGCTCGCTAACAGCTACGTGTGTTTACAGCAGAGAGCAGGAGGGAGGACAGACGTCTCACTCACTCACTCCCCCCCACCCCCTGCCGCCCCCCCGACAGGCATAACAACTTTTGATGATGATGATGATGATGAATCATGCAACAACAAGATGATGCAGCAGTAATTGCGACTTCCTCAAAAGGTCAGGATTTGATAACCTTTAAATTCTTAGTGTCTACACACAGCTTGTGATGAATCTGTCTGGACCCGAAAAGTAGAAACTCAGGTTTCTGTCAGCAGCAGTATCACAGACACTTTTCTTATTCTACACTATTTAGATTCAGCAGAGAATTTAGGGCACAATAACAAATGCTGACTAAGTTTTACTTGTACTTCTATGCATATATGCACTTAGAGCTGGGCATATGACTGAACAGACTCACCAGGAAACTCAACTGTACTGAGAGTTTGTCACTGCAAGTTAAGTTTCATAATAAAGTTACATTCTTTATAATCTCAGAGATGCAAAGTCCAACAAGTCTTTGAGTGATGAGCACTGAAGCTCTTTTAAAATAGGGTGACAGTTATGATTACTTGCTGGAGGACTTTACCTTGAGGAGGCGGTTCATGTCGGCCTCCATGTTGGAGATGGTCATCCTCTGCATGATGACGTCGCTTATCCGTCGCTCAAGAGACTGCCATTTATTACGGGCGATTCTGGTGGAGTAGATTCCTACCGTACGCCTGTAGGAGGTCCTGCACGCACACACACACACACACACACACACACAAACAGAGAGTCAGTCTATTATGGGATATGATTGACTGACTGTATTAAACACTTTTATGGTATATGCACATTCAGGGATGTTGTAAATAAACTCATAAACCTGTTCCAGAGCTGGTGCAGAATTATGTAACACTTGAAGTGATTTAATGGATGTTTCTTCCAGGATCACTTACTATGATGAGCTGTTGCTTACTTCCACATACAGTATTTGTTGGAAGGATAAAACTTGACCTATTTTTCGCTCCAAAAAACATCTATATTTAGTAGCTTTCCTTGTTCTTTCCTCGTCTCTCTGGGAACTGAATTAAATGTGCCCCTAAAACACACCTGCGCGCACACACACACACACACACAAACTCACCGAGTGCCGTTCGGAGCGGCGTTGCCGGAGGAGTACATGCGTCCGGAGGGAGGGCGGTGAGGGGAGTCCTGGCTCAGTTCTGGGAGTTTCCTGATGATCTTTCCCGAGGTGGGCCTGACCTGCCTCCTCAGAGCCGTCACCTGACGCACACACGGCGAACGGAAAAGTTGAACAGGTGAACACTAGAAGCGTACCGCGTGCATTTACATACGTAAAACTAGTGAGTTAGCAGAAAGCGAATGACGCCGCTCACCTCTTCAGTCTTTCTCCTCAGAATAAGCTCCTGCTGCCTTTTCTGAGCCTCCAGTAACTTCAGTTGGTGCTGAAGATGTAAAACACAAATCACAGCATCAACACCACGAGTTAAAAGAAAGAAAGGACTGAAAAACTAGGCTGAGATTGACGGAGATGTAATTATTAGCGGATCAGCGAAGTGGCTGCAGAGCGCGCCGCCTGTCACTCACCTCCTGCTTGCGCTGGTCTTTCTTCAAGGTGGCGATTTCTCGGTTTCGGCGAGACTCGTTCATCCTGTTCTTCTCCTGCTGCTCCTTCATCTGCTTCATGAGACGCACCTGAGATAATCAAGATTAAAAAAAAACAGACAATATGTTCATATCAAATACACATTTATAATAAAGCCATTATTATCTCGTGAATGTTCCAGAAGATTTATGAGATCTACAGCGACACATTTATCATTTCTCTCATCCTCCATATAAGGAAGAAAAGATACTAGAGTGAAACCCCAGAAAAATAAGAGAATCGGCCTACAGAGAGTCACTGCAGTCAAAAGAAGCGGCGTTCAGTATTTCCAAATTATACCTTAGTCTTCTTCATTTCCGCCACGTCCATCTGAAGCTTTTTCAGCTGTCTCTCATACTGCGATTGGTTCTTCAGCAGGCGGGCGTGCTCCCTCTGAGCGGACTGGAGCTTCTGAAGCTCCTTGTTCATGATGCTCAGCTTCTTCTCGTATTCAGTCTTGATCTTGCGAGCCTTGTCCTCGGTGCCACTTTCCACTGAACCTGAACATACATACGCAAAATAATAATTAGGGAGAGATTGTCTTTTTTAAAAATAAGAGCCAGAATTCAAAATTGCAGGAAGAAGCTTCACATAGTAAATAAGTAATGAAGTGTTTTCTCTCAGGGTTAATACAGTCCTTGATCTTCAGTTATCAGAAAGTCTCTTCTGTCTTATTTTCTTTCTTTTTTTTTCTTTATTTGCTTTTAAAAAACCTCTCAGCTTTGATCCATTAGTGCTGATTGGCTTAAATGTAGCTGTCATTATTTGGCTGATTGCAGAGAGAATTCATAAGTGACTTTAAAGGATTTGCTGAAGTACATAAAGTTTGGATTGTTCAGCAGCAGGTTGGTTTTTTTTTAAATTAATAAAGGCCAAAAGCTGAGATCAAACCTGCTGGGTGAAATATAAGTCGGACAAGCAGGAACTCAAATATATGCCTTTTGGTGGATGTATTCATCCAAACTTATTTATCCCACTGAGCGACACATGTCTCCCCCTGCTGGCGAACACCGTCCGTGTCTTACTCATGTTCTGGAGGACGCGGTCCCTCTCCAGCTGGGTGTCCCTGATCTTGCACTGCAACATCATCAGCTTCTGCTCGTACTGCTGTTTGAGCGTGTGCAGACGCCGCTGGCTGTTCTCCAGCTCGTCGATCAGCTTCTGCTTGATGGCGATCTCGCAGGTGATGTTGGCCAGATCCGCCTGGAAGTTCTCTGTCGGACACAGAATCGAATCAGATTGAAGTCATCGCATCCGCAGCGATACAGCGGTCACAAACCTAGAGTGTTTCTTGTTTCTGGCCCTTTGAAATGACTTGATCTTACTTAAAGAATCAAGCACAAACGCTCTATAAACATGAGATGATGGTTGTTTCCCCAAATTGAATGCAAACCATATAAAAATGCAATACAGTCACAGGTTGTCATCTCTAAAAGGCAGGGATGTGCTGTGTACAATCAGGCTGACGGTGACTGAACAGCTCCCTCGTGTGGTGGATCTGCAGACTGCTAAGAGTGAGTCAGAGAGAGGAGAGAGCAGACGCCGTTCCTCGTACCTTTTTCATCCGACTCAGAGTCGGAATCATCTGAGCTCTCCTCTACATCCATCTCCTCTTCCTCCTCCTCCTCGTCCTCTTCTGCCTCCTCGTGGTCGCTGCCTTCTTGGACCTCCTACGAGAAAAAACACAAACAGTTCAGTATATGATGGAGATTTTGCTTTATTATTTTACATGTCTTTGCTTCTCAAGAAGTTCCTGGAATGGAAATATAATTGGGGACTTTACAAATTACATTGTTATTTCCAGGAAACCTCCTCACACGTGCAAAATAACGAGCTTTTAAATGATTTTCAGTGCAGATTCAGTGTCTGTATGAAACACGACGGGGGGTCATTTCTTACCATTTCTGCATCCTCATTGGCTCGCTCGGCCATTTCCTTCTCGGTGCCCTTTTCTTGCTCGTTGTCAGGGACTTCCTCCTTGCTGGCGCTGAAAGATTCAAGAAAACGGACGAGAGTCAAAGACGGAAGTCGACGATCGGTCCGTCGCTTTACCAAAAGTTTAAAAAAGGAACACGTGAACATTTTCCTGAGCAGAAGACATGCACGTGGATCGCATGTGCATCTTCACAGGTACTGTGACACATCAGATTTCTACAGCAAAAAACATCTGTGGGTAATAAGGACATTTTTTTTCCCATTCTTTTAGTTGGATCTGCACATTTTTTTTTAAATAAGACATACATAGCACAATTGTTCATTAAATGATTACACTGTCTTTTAGGCAAAGAAGCTTTTTTTGATGAACTTGATGAAACCGTTTCAGTTTACTGTGATATATATTTGTAGATGATGATGTTTGTGTCTACAGTAAAATATACAGAAGGAGCCTCGAGCTTGTGGAACTATGAAGTTGAACACAAGAGATTGTTGACAAGAGCTTGTTTGTGAAAAAGACAGTGTATTTGTTTGACAAAAGGAGAAGAGGAATCTCATCAGTCTAGCAAAAGCAAGAAAGAAAAAACAAAGCATGGAGGGAATATGCAGAGCAAAAAAAATTAAATATATTATTGAACCAAATCTATGAAGCAAACCTGTTGGATAAATATGTTATCCAATCATAGAGGGTTAGTGATATTTTAGGTTGTGTTTTACACTAAACCATCTGACTAGGCTGACTGAAAAAAAATATAAAGATCAATGAACAGAAAAGAAAAAAGTGTTTTTCATCCGATGCTATATTATATTGTATTAATGCATTTTTTACACAAATGCTGATTAATACAGTCGGTTATAAATGAAAGAGGATCATGTTCTGCCCGTGCCATCAACACTTTCAAAGCATATCAGGGAGTTTCAAACATTCAACAATAAAAAAATCTGAATGTTTTCATAACCTATGCTGGAGTGTTATGAACCATGACCATGTTTGTGTTGAACGTAACCAACGTCTAAGTCCCTGGCTGTCTTGAATATTTAAGTCAGAAAAAAAAAGAAAAAGATGCAGTAGAAAGCAGGAGTGTAGCATGATGAGTCAGTGGATGAGCTAAGGGGAACACACAGCTCTAAAGAAAGATTTAAAGGCATATTATGTTGTACTATAATGATGAAAATTGTATTTTTATGAGAGTTAGGAGCAGCTATATCAGACTGTTTCACTCCAGGTGGGGGGAAACCTGCTGAAAAATAAAAAAAATTAATAAAAAAAAAAACAAAAACAAAAAAAAAACGGTGCATTAGGGGAAGCAAAGGATGGGAATGGCAACAGGAGGGTGGAAGCTCTGACAAACCTGCCGTCCTCAACCTCTTCCACCACCTCCTGCCTTTCCTCCCTCTCTCTCTCCTCCAACAGCTGCTGGAGTCTTCAGGGAGGGGTGAAGGGTCAAACGAGAGAAGGGGAGCAAGAGATGAACGAAGGAAGGGAAGAATGGAGGGAAGAATGGTCAGAGGAAGCTCTGCACTGAAAATCCCAACTTTTTTTTTTTTTTTTTTAAACCCCCCCCCACCCTCCCCTTTAAAAAGTGCCACTCAGCGCAACTCTGACCATTTCCAACCTGTGAGCCTGTGATCAGCTGTTCATGCTGTTGTCGATTTCTCGTCGGGGATTACTCCTTTTCTGGTGTCTATCAGCACCGCGATGCCGTCACAAAAAATAACTTTGATCTCCATTAAACACATTATATTTTAAAATGTTATCGATTGCCTGATTGTTTTACATCTACAAATATAACTCAATAGAAATGTCTGCGCTTTAATTATTTGATCATCTACCTGCTATGTGATGTTTCAGTGTACAGATCGTGACTTTAAATTTGCATGTCGCTATTGTACCAAATGTAAAATTGATTCTAATTAAAGTCAAACAACAAAAAAAAGGCATAAAAAGCTTTGGGATAAAAAGAAGTGCTGATCCAGTCTGAACACTAAAAAAAGCTGCTAAATACGCAACAACACATTAACAGCCAATCCTAGATCAAAAAATGTTTTTTTTTTTGCGCATGACAAATAACTCGGGTCCGTCTGGAAACGCTCTCTCTCGTTACCTTTTCTTTTTCTTTTTTTCTCGTTTCTTCAGTTTCTCCAGGTCTTTCTTGGCGAGCTCGATGATGTCGGAGGTCTCCTTCTCGGGGGCCAGCAGCGGCGCGGAGAAGGAGCCGGGCCCTCCGTAGAACGACTGGCGGTTGGAGGCGCGGGACAGGTTCTTCCTCAGGTTCTCGTTCACGGCCTCGCTCTCCAGGAGTTTGGCTCTGAGGAGGGAAATCCAGGGACACAAGACATCAGACCCGGAGCGAACGGGACGTACTTTGAATGCTTCGAAAGTGTTAAGTGTGGCGAGTCTTAAGGAGATGTCCGAGAGCATATTCCGAAAACTTTATTTTCCATCTTTGTATTATTTACAGGCCTCCTGTTCCTTCCTTCTGCACTCACTAGAGCTGCAATTACAGTTGAAAAATGTTGGTTTTCTTTAAGATTCATAGAATATTGTAATGGTATTTTAACTGAGTGTCCTGGATTCACCTAACTGTATAAACTTAATAAGGAAACATTAATGGAGCGTTCTCAATTTCAACATTGTTATTCATTTAGAACATTTTGTTGTAACAGAATGAAACCGCTCCCTCCCTCTCCCTCCCCTCCCCCAAGCAAGTTGTTAAAAAAAAATTGAATCAGAGATATTATTCATCTTTTATTGTGCCTAACTTTCGTGGATCACAACATGTGAGTTATGGAATTGATCTTCAGATTCTTCAGTTGAAGATGAGCCACAAAAAAAGGTGAAAATGTGGCCTGCAACAGAGTAAGTAAGGCTTTTTTAGCTAGCCTATTGCCAGAAATGCCTGTTGCTATGTCTTAATGCATATTATAAAATGGCACGGACTGATGAAAAGATGAAAGTTTAAGCTTTACTAAAAGGCTCATAAGATTTTGTGTTATAAACCACGAGAGATCATGAATGATGGGTCCAGTAGTATGTGAGATTAGCTGCAGACAGATACACACACGGACCAAACACATGATCTCCTTCCAGGCTTTCACCTGGTGGAGATTAAAATATGTCCTTTTCTAATTTGAATGAACTGACCTTTTCATTTTAAATGATAAGAAATATTTATGATTTCACACCTGTCATACGTTTGGTTTCAAAGTCAGTCAATCAGGCACTTGATTGATCGAGTCAGTGGGTTGAATGACAGACAGAAGAACAAACAAGGAAAATAAATCACAGCATTCGCACCGTTTACGGTCGGAGATATTTACCTGAGGTCTTCGATCTCTTTGATGTAACTCTGAATCATGTTGCCAATTTCCTCTGTGCCTCCTTCACCTGGAAAAGAAACAGAACAGGTTTCAGATGAGAGAGAGAGATAAAGAAGAATCTTCTCAAACCGCGTTATGCATTCACTGTAACCGCAAAAATACCATGATCTTGCTGAAAAAGTCTGAAAGTAAACTAATCTAAGAGTCTGCAGGTTCCTCCCTACCTGCCCTGGCGAGGGCCTGGTTGGCCTGGTCACTGAGCAGCTGGGTGAGCCTCGCCCTCTGCGCGTCGATGGTCTCCTGCATGGCCTTCACCCTCACTCTCAGGTTGCTGTTCTCCGTCTGCAGCATGGAGTTCTCGTGGAACATGTCGCTGAAGCTCTCCACGCCGTCCTCGCCCGCCATGCGTTTACCCTGCGGCGAGGAGAATGAAACATGATTTTCAAATTCATATATTTTCTTCGCCCTCTCCGCCCTTTAAACTCTTCCTCCTCCTCTCCTCACCGTCTTGTACTCCATCAGCTCCATCTGCAGCCGAGCTATCTCCGTCCTCAGGGAGCTGATCTGCTGGCTGGCCTTGTCCTGGTTCACCATCACCTTGTTCTTGATGTTCCTGGCTCGGTTGGCGTACTTCAGCGTGTTCAGCGTCTCCATGAAGTCGCGGTCAGACGGGCTGATGCATGCGATCATCACTGTTTGGCTGAGACAAAGAAGGAGGAGGTGGATGTTTAAGTGTCTGGCGCAGCCGCACACCAGTCTGATAAAGACTCTGACACTGGAATTTATCTTTGCTGATAACTGATATTCTCCAATTCGTTGTGTTTATGTCTGATGTTTCATTTACTGAACATGTGTGCCCACCGACCTGTTTCCTCCCAGTGAGTCCTGTAGAAGTCGGGTGAGTTTGGAGTCTCTGTAAGGCACATGTGAGGACCGTTTGCTCCGGTCGCCCAAAGCACTGATTACATTCCCCAGAGCGAGCTTCAGAGAAGAGACGGGGAGCAGAGAGGAGAGAATATGTCAGTATGAAATATGTCACAACATAAATACAAAGTAGGGAGGAAAATTCACCAGTCCTAGCATGGGTATTTTATTTAATTTATTTCATACATTTTTTTCCCTTTTTGTCTTCAGGTTTTTCAGGCTGGTTAACAGTTATAGTTTGCAGTTAGGGGATTTGTAGGGGATTAGTCTTATTTCAATACATCTTTACATTTTTCTTGTGATCCATTTCTGAAAATTCTGTGATCTTTCCTGCTTTTAGCACCAATTTTAATCAAACACACTAATTTCCTCTGTCTGAAAAAACCCCTCAAAATAATCTGAAAAGCTTTAAATAAGCAGAAAGAATCCACAAAATCCATTAATAACAAATACATTAATTCCTACAAATTAAGGCTTGTAATACCTCTGCGGTCTAAAGCTGTATATCTGTGGATAAAACCACAAAGATGTTTAAGACTTTTTAAGCAGTTAATCCTTCAACTTACAGCTTTAATCATGAAATATTTTTTAATATCTTAATATTTTTCTTGTTGCTTTGACTTCTTTTTCAGTGCAGGACAGACATTTAGCCACTAGATGGCAGTCAACCTCCACAATATCAACGCTGCTTCCTCTGCTTCTCTGTGTGACCTCACAAATCATACGAGGGGAGGGAAGCTCACCAGTCCACAGTTGATGGAGATGCCCTCTTTGGCTCGATCGCCCGTCGCTCCGGTTCTCTTCAGCCTCTCAGAACCGGCCAGGTCGACGAAGTGAAACTTGGCTGTCAGCGTCTCGTACTCGTCCATCTCGGAGTTGCCGTTGGTGACCCTGTTATCGGTCTCATTTTCTTGCTGCGAGTGATGATGAGAAAACACTGTTAGCGACACAGCAGGCAATATGCTAGTGTGCTAGTGCCTCAGAATAATATAATCATTTTCTATATATAATAATAATAATAATAATACCTGCCATCTGAGAAATATGACACTTGCAGTAAATTCCTCTGTAAGAGAATGTACTGTATATTTTTATCTTACTACTTGAAGTGCATATTTATGTAAATGGAACTTAAATGAAGGGAAAACTTGACTCAGATAAGATACTTTAACACACCAATAAGAGTTTATTCTCTTAGCCATGACTGTTGAATACAGTATTAATGGACGAAACCTCAAACTACAGTAACATATATCAAGATTTTGTCTCTTAATGAAGCTGCTTTAATACAAATAATTATGGTTTGCCTTACAATGAGCTGAATCTGGCTGATAAATATCTCCTATATTGTCTATTTTACTTTAAAATGGATATTTACACATTGCTCATTTCTGCTTTTATTTCCATTTTTGTCTTGATAGAAGATTTGTTATTTCAGTCTTTTACAGAATATATTTAATGTGATAATGTGACAAATAAGAGCCTTGAAAGCCTCGGGAACTTGATAGTTTTTCAGATATTGCTCAGTCGGATAATTATACGAACATTGTCGGAGGCACAGACGCGGACTTGGCACAGGTGGATGGTGAAGATGGCGTGGGATCGAGAACTCTGGACGTTCATCTGAGTGCTGGCTGTGGTACGAGACAGAGCCCCGAGCTTCAGGCACTGCATCATCTGAACAGACAGACAGAGAGAGCTTTAAAGATGAACACACTGGTCGAATTCACTTTGATGTAGCTGGATATAAACACAAATATCCATAAAACATTAGTGCAGTAATCAGTTACACATTTATAACAAATTAATTAAAATGTATTCATAAAAAGGTCAAGCAGGTTCACGTTCCATCCATACTTAAAGGTGCAGTGTGGCATCTAGCAGAACAGACTTAGTGTATAATCACCTGTAAATAAGGATAGTTTTGTTGTCATTAGCTTAGCATGAGCCCTTTATATCTACATGAGGAGCGGGTCCTCTTCCATGGAGCCCGCCATGTTTCTACGGTAGCCCAGAATGAACAAACCAAATGCTGTTTCTAGAGAGGGCCTTTCACGGTTTTCATGAGTTTCGTGGTCACTGTAGGTTCTACTACACGCTTGGAAGCGGAGGGGAAATGTTTTCAGTGGCACTCTGAAAACTCACCACTAGATGCTACTAAATCTCACACACTGGTCCTTTAATTTCAGAACATGTCCTTCAAATTCTGCTTTTTTAACATGAGGAAAAAAAATATTGTATACAATATTATTATTAATAAAAACAAAACAAATCTATGTTAACAACTGCTATGTCTCTACCTGAATTTATTTGTAAACTTGATTGAACAAGGCCTGTTTTAAGTTAGTAATCAGGTACATAGATAGCCCCACACACACATACACTCCTTTACCTCTGCCTCAGAGGCCACAGTCCGTGTGGTCACTCCCACTGTGTAGATTCCTCCGGTGGCGTCCTCGTGAATCTTGATGTGAGATTTCTGCTTCATGTCTCTTGCGGAGTCAAACAGGTCCAGAACTTCCTCATTGTAAAGCTGCACAGACACAAAACACAAGAAAAACATAGTTCTGTTTCATTCTTCCTGACCGCCAGAGGCAGTGTTTAACACTGGATGTTATCCATCCCAAAGTCACATGTGACCTGGGATGACGTAGCATAAATAAAGCCCATGTCGTCATGAAAGATGTCCCTCGTATCTTCTTGTGGCAGGACGAGAGGAGCCTGTTTGAAGGTCTCCTTTATAGTTTGTGTCACTGGATTTTTCTGGTATTAGTAGACAAAGTCTCAGTTGCTTCCTGACGAGTGCTTTCACTCGTTGAAGCGTGCGCCTCTTTAGTTTAGATGAAAAGAGCGACTGCTCCCCAGTAAGTGCTTTCACTTGTGGGTACGCTTCTTTTGTTGCGATTGTTATAGAAGCACTTCAGTAGTTTATCTTAAAGGAAAAAGTTATTTTGGTTACTAACAGTTAGGCCCCATCAATACTGGATTTTGGGGGCTGATGCAATACCAATAATAGGGATTTAAAAAATTCTGATATTGGCTGATAATCTTATATATAGAGAATATAGACATAAACACATTTTTTGCAATGATCCTTCAAATGTAGTTATTGCTCATGGCAAAGAAAAGTGATGGAGGAATGATATTTTACAGTTTAACAATAAAATCAGTGCATTAAAACAGTAAACTTCACTGGGAATTTACTAATTATAAATACTTATAAATAAACAAAACAAAAAACCCCCACATGAACATACATATATTAAAGATGAATAATGAAAAAGGATAAAATAAACATAAAATATAACTTTGAAAAAAAAATTATTGGTGCATATCAGACAACATCTATGCCAGTACCGATAAATATGTGTGATAGGCCAATATTGGCTGTAATTCACACACTTAAAAGCATAGAGGTTGTTGATCTATTTACTAGAAAAGTGTTTTTAAAAATAATTATTTAACCATTTGCTGCAGGAGGTGACTGCTAGTGACATTAAAGAAATATCTCAGGGTCAGTTCAGTAATCATGTTTGATAGATAAATGCATGTCAGCTATAATTTTATTAGTGCCAAACTAAAGTTACTGTTTGGTAATGTTTGCTTTTTTTATATACACATGTAGAAGCCAGTTATCATAATCATCTGTAAAACCTGCAGTGACATTTCTTTTTCTGTTAGTATTTTATCCTAAAACAACTGCTACAGTAGTTCGACAGTTTGAGTTTCAGTGTATCAGAGTTAGCTGAATGCAGTTCTGGGGAAATAAAACCAATGCACATGTCAAAAGGTCAAATCTTTAAACAATGGATATCGCCACCAGATAGCAACTCTTGTCTAAAAGCATCAATATCTGCCAGTGATTCCTGCGCATATCCACATATCTTCACCACTTCTCCACTTCCAGGTCTTCTCGAGGAATTTGAACACTGTTGCGGTCTGATAGACCAGCACAACTGCCAACTCACATCATTCCTGTTAACTCTTCCTGTCTGCCCGCCCTTCCCTCCCCCCCCCCCCCCCCCCCAACACCTCCTAACCCCACGATGACAGCTGCTGCAGTTCAATTGTCAGTGTGGATATTTTCAAGTGATGGAGCGCTGGTGTTAAAGCCTGTTAAACGAGCAGTGTCAACAATATAAGCCGGACTCATGACATCTCTGTAAATGCCTGTCCTAATGCTGAAGCGAGAGAGAGAGAGAGAGAGAATATTTTGTTTGTTTAACTTTAATTACTACTTGGTAAAACCAGTGGACGTGTACCTCCAGGAACTGGGCGTTGATCTTAAACTCGGGTACGGGGCGTCCCTGCTCCTGAGCGGCCTGTCGGCGCTCCTCGATGCCCTTGAAGAGGTGGTGGACGGCGCGGGGGATGATACCCAGCTCCTCGTCTACAACGTTGACATCGAAGCCCGTCCCCATGGTGTAGGTCTTCCCTGAACCCGTCTGCATGGTAGAGGAGAAAACAGAGAGACGAGATGGTTTTGCTTTTAATGAAACATCAATGAAATTTAAAAGATGAGAAAAAAAGCTTTAAATCTCAACTTCAGACTCATTTGTAACTTGTCTTTATCTAAATATTCTGTAATTCTGTTTTTTTCTCTATTAATGTTGTTTTTAATGGCATTTTTTTGGCAACTTTAATCTTCTTTGAATGTTTAAATCCGGTAGATTTTACACTACGACTACAAAATTAAACATGATATGATTGTTCAACATCTAATTCAGAAACCACACGCTTCAATATGCTGCTCCACTTTTCGGGGGGAAAGTTTTCCACAACATTTCGGAGCCTGGCTGCAGGGATTTCCTCATTTGCCGTTCGGCCCACATTAGCATCAAGGGAGGTCGGACACTGATGTCGGGAAGGTCAGAGCTCTGTTCTTCCACAACTAATTGGGAAAATAATTTCTTTATGGATTCGGCTTTGTGCACGGAGGCAATGTCATGTCAAAAAACAGGAAAGAAGCCACATAGTTAGGGAGGAGCGGCATCTCAAAAATATCATCCTGCACGCTGTGGCTGTTTTTCTCCTCTAATTGGAGCAAAGGCGCAGGCAGGATGTGACGTGATTATTGTCAATTATCGTCATTATATCCTGTTATGAAGAGTTGTAATTCACTTTTGTTGTTTATTTTTTTTCCCCCTGCCGTCAATTCAGAATTCCCTGGAAACAGGCCATGAAGCGGGAAGTGATGGCGTTAACCTGGAGGCTACATGTGGAGCTAAGGAGCGTATGTTGTGTTGTGGCTGCGTTCAGTCTGTTTAAATGAGGATATTGTCATTGGATATATTAGGACCAGAATATCTGTGGCACCTCTCGCTTAAAATAAAATAAAAGTTCTTTTGATATGACAGAAGATTTACTCTCTGCTCTCCATATCATCATCATCATCATCGTCATCATCATACCGTCTATATCTGCGAGCCAACTGAGAGGAGTTCTTGTGATGGAGCCGAGTGGGTCGGTCTAAATCTAGCTTAGTCCCTGTAAAGCCACAGAGGCAAACAGGTCTGATCTGGGCCAAACCAACCACTGTGTGTGTGTGTGTGTGTGTGTGTGTGTGTGTGTGTGTGTGTGTGTGTGTTTTCAGAAGTAGGCCGGCAGCGGCTGAAGCAGTTACTGGGGAGATGTGGGTTAACGTGGACACGCATTAAACATGTATACTTCAGCTGTCTGAGAGGTGTGTATGCACTTCACTTCACTTCACTTCGTCGTGAGTGCCATACAGCGGGGGCTCGGTCGCCAAGCAACCCGAGCGGTAGGGGAGTCGAGGGAGGTGACGGAGGCCCAGACTTACGTGTCATTTCCATGCGGAGGAAAACAAAGAGGGGGAGGGAAGTGGAAGAGAGGGAGCAGTGACTGAAGGAAAAGAGGAGTAGGCCGTAAATAACAATCATTTTTATTAATTACTCAACTAATTAATTGATTATTTTATCTAATAAATGTAAAAGAGAGTGAAAAATGCTCATCAGGAGTTCCTGCAGCCCATTATGACACATTCAACTTTTTCTTTTTGTCCAACTAACAGTCAAAAATCCATAAATATTCACTTTATTATCATATAGGTGAATCAAAGTCAAGCTGGGATATGAATTTTTTAGGTATTTTTGCTTGAAAAATGATTTAAATTTAAAATTAACTGGTCATCAGACTTTTTGCTGATTCATTTTCTGTTAATAAACTAACAAAAATCCCTTCAAAATATTTGAATTTCTGTATTAATTGTCTCATAATAAAGATTTTTTGAAAGCTATATCTGAAACATGCAAACATAAGTCATTTATTCAAGGTCTCTTCTGTTTTTTTTTTGGTCTAGTATTTAATTTTCTCTCATTCCTGTATTTCATTTTGCATTTATGTTCAAGCTGTGATGATACAACATTGTTTTTCCAAAATAAAGTTGCCAACCTTCCGCTCTGCACGTCTTGCAACAGCAGGCTCACTGCCAGTAATGCCATTAATACCATGAGTAATTCCCTAAAGTGCTCTTCGAGTTATGGTGTGTGCGTGCACAGGAAACGGTTATTTCTCCGGACCCCATAAAGACTTCATAGGATTATAAGACCTGAGCTCCCTCGTGATTTCACGTACAGCTTTACATGACTATAAAAATGTAAATGTAATAAAGTAATTAAGTCAATTAATAAAGAAAACAGGAATCAGCCATAAGAACAAGTGCTTTTCTACATTAACTTTAAACTGAACTCCTATCTTGATGATATCATCATACTGTCCTTTTACATTATTATGTTGTCCAGATGAATAACTCCAACTACACTGCAACTGAAATCAATCAAAATATAGATTTGGATTTATTTAAATATAGAATAGATTTATTTTAAATGTAATTTTGGCTGCCTCTACATCTACTAAACATATAGCACTGTTCACCCTGGAACAGAGCCTCTGCTGCTCCTCCTGAGGTTTCTGCCTTTTGTCTCTTTCGTTTACGTTTTTGTGGCGTTTTTTGTTTTTCCTGATCCAAAGCAGAGCTGCAACTGACAGTAATTTTCATCATTGATCAATCTGATCATCATTTTGTCTATAAAATTTCAGAAAATAGTGAAAAATGCTGTTTATTTTCTTCCATAATTCCATAATCTCTCATAATCCAATGTCTTGTTTTGTCCAATCGATAGTACAAAATTCAAAGATAGCCTGTTTAATATCATATATGTAACAAAAAGCTTCAAATCCTCACAAATGTTCAGTATTTTTCCTTTAAAAATGAGTAAAACGATTATTTGATTTGATCATAATGGTTGCAGATTAATTTTCTGTCCATCAACTTATCGATTAAATCGATTCATTGTTGCAATTCTAATCCAAATTGAGAGTCTAAGGATAGAGAGTGTTGTATGTATGATTATAAACCTCTGGGATTTGGGGCTGGTCATATCGTCCTGCCTTACACGGTTGAACAAGGTCACCTTGGTTCAAGTTCCTCCAACAGAAGTCTCCTCTTGTGTCTTTTTACCCAAACGTCAACACTTTCCACCTCTCAAACAGCCCCCGTCTCTCTTTCTCCTCAAACACACACACACACAGACCAGTTCTCTACGTCCTCTGGGCTATAAAGCGTCGTCCAGAACCAGCAGCTGTGATACTGTGAGCACAAAGACTCGCCTGTCCGTATGCGAAGACGGTGGCGTTGTAGCCCTCGAAGCAGCCCTCGATCAGCTTCTCCGTGCAGGTGGAGTAGATGGTGTCCTGCTGGGAGTCCATGTCGAACATGTAGTCGTAGGTGAAGGACTTGTCTTTCCCCAGGATCACCTGAGGCTCCCCGGGCATCACGTACGTACAGATGTGACATCCTTCTATCTTCTCCCGGGCCAGCTGAGGACGGATCCTGCAGGGAAACAGATGTCAACAAACAGATGAGATTTTGTTGACGTACACAATGTGAAAAGATGTCAGACACGTGCGATATGATTTTTTTTTTATCTTTGTATACACAGCGGTTTGAGAGTAATAAAAGCTTTAACTAAAAACCAACCTTCAAACTTTATGAAAGATCCACAAATTAAAAAATAAAAAAAAGGAAAACAATTCCCCCCCGAATAATCTGAAACACATGTCACGCCATTTGTTACAGGAAAAAACAAAACCGCTTTCTTTTGTAGGCCACCAGAAATGATTCGTGAGAGCTGAATCAGTTTGTTATTCTCTTATTCTGGGAAATAAAAATGAAGAGGTTTTTACTGTAGATTAGAGAAAAATGCAGCCTAAAGCGGTAGAAACTGTTGGCACCACACACTGGAAAGGAAATTTCAACCAGACTTGATCCACTGAGAAAAATAAAAACATAAAAAAAGGATCAATAAAATCAAATCTGAGTGGTATAAATTCAGAAGTTATCTGCAAATAACCTAGAAAAACATAGTTAGTTAGATCCACTAAAAGTGAAGCCAGCAAAACAAAAGCTCATTATTACCATTTTCATTATAGTCAGTCCATCTCTTCAAATATAGAATCAACTGTGCAGCGATTTCACATTATATCTTCTTATTATTTGCACTATTTGAATACAGGAAAAGCTTTTAAAACACAATAAGAGATACATATTATGAAATATTGTTGAGAAAACAGAAAAGGATCATCACTGATAGATTAATTAATATATTTTCACTCCCTACAGATGCAGTTTTTTTTTTTGGTATAACACTAACAAGGTCACCGTTCTACTCTGACCCAATATTTTGTCCCATAAAACCTGCCAGCTGGGTTAATACTGTATATGTGCTGCTGTAGCGTGTCTGTTCTCGTGTGCCTGCCGAAGCTGAAACGCTGAATGTTACAGATGTTCTCTTGAATGCTGGACGAATGAAATCTGACGAGGATTAACCGGTTTTATGTGGATGTGAGAGAGAAAGAAGAGAGAGAGAGAGAGAGAGAGAGAGAAGCTGTGTGTGTTCATTCTGCAGTGAAAGTGAATATTTATGGTGGCGTTTTATTTTTTTGGTGGTGTAACAGACAGAGACATCTGCGTTCAAGGACAAAGACTGCAGGGAAGAAAACACTTCTTGAAGGTCAGCCTGGAGGTCATGCAAATGGGGGGAAAAAAAAAAACTTCGATAAAAGAAGAAAAAAATCCGGGGGGGGGGGGGGAATTCTGGTGGCCTGGAGTTTTCTGTCAAATTTCATTTTGAGACGTCTTACATTCACTGCAGGGTGAAAATAAACGCCATATCAAAGTAATGACATCACCACTTTAGAGTTTGTGATATTATAACAGGTCATAGAAAACAATCAAGGCTGCAAATATTTCAATATTATCATTTATCAAATATTTACAGAATCACATTATGACAATATTGTTTTAGTTTTATGCAAATTTGTTATTTACATTAATAATTTCAAGCAAATTGATTTATTCCAGTTTTAAAAACACCAACGTCTGATGTGAAGAACAGAACTTACTGCACTGATCAGTCAATCAATGTGATTATGATCTATATTAATATTGGAAAATATGTTTTTCCATCTATATTAACATATGAATTTTGCTCTGATGCTCTTACTTTTAGCAGGTTAAGAACAGAGGAGGTTAAGAGACTTCCTGCACATTACTTTTGCATTCAAGTTAGTTAGTATGTCAGTTCATTCATTAGTTTGATGTATACTGATGTCTTCTTCTTCTGTTCTTCTTATGTTGAACATGTTTCAACAGTGGTACTCCATCCTGAACCTCGTGTATCACAACGTTGCTTTACTGAACTCTCACGTCACATAAGGGACTGAAACAAGCTGTAAAAGCAAATTAATGCAATTAATTAAGTATCTGGTAGGACGAGAAACAAGCAGGGCTTTAATGAGCGAGAGCCTGGGTTGCTCTAATGTGAAGTGTTAGCATGTAGCAGCAGCAAATGAATCATTTCAGCATCTACGTGTCTTCCTCCCTCAATGGTTAATTGTGACCAGTCTTGCAGAAAGTATCAGTGCGTGGTTTTAAACTAACTGCTCCTGATGGGTTCGGCTCACAAACAAGCTTGGAAGAAAAACACCTGACAGCGGGCCCGCCAGTCTCTGTGTCCTGTGTGGATAAGGGTCTCATTGTGCCTACAAGTTCAGGCAGAACAATGCTGTGAGGGGGGAAATACAGTGCGACCATTGTGTCCGTCCGGGTGACACTGGATCCCAGCGCTGACACCAACGCCGCGGCTGCGGGATTACACGGCTTGACGGAGGGGTGGGAGGAGAGGTAACGGTCGCGGAATGAAAGATAGCACACATGAAGCTTCTGAATGATTCCTTCACCTGCCTTTTTCCCCGCAATACATGGTCCTTCAAGCTCTCAGAGCGTGACACTTGACTACTTGTTGTCTGTTGTCTAGACAAAGATTTTCCTGTCAAAACTTCAAGGTTTTTCCCAGGCAACCTTATGGCACGACAGGCTTTTTTAGATGTTACTGACAGCCTAAAAAGCTGCCTTAAGAAGGAAGAAATATACGAGCGTACTGCAGCGCGCTGCACTGATAAAGAGCGCTGCAGAAATGACAGCATGAGCAAACTCAGCACATCCTGTAGCTGCTTTAAAAAGGCCACACGCAGTCACCTGGAGAGGTTTTGCTTAGGTCGGCTAGTTTTAACCACATTTAGATGTTAATTCTACAGTCGCCTCTACGGATTGAAGTATTTGATTGTATCCAATTTATTGATAAGCAGCATATATTTGGGATTTTGTGTTGCGAAGTGTACGATGGGGCTCAGGAAGGGGGTTTCCTACTTGGGTTGTCTTTATATTGTATTATTTTATGTAGTTTTGTAATGTCCAAACACTGTAGCTGTACTCCAGTGTGTTTTTTGAGCGTATCTATTCATTGAACAGGTGCCTTTTCTCTTCATATTGTTTTTGTGTTTTTACCAATGCACCTGATATAATTTTGGAATTTGTAAAAACTACTTTATGGCAAAATCTACATTTTTGGTACCAATTTTCCAGCCTAGCTGTAGAGCTGCAGGCCTTTACTGCAGATTTGAGGGAACCTGAACCATTTATAAAATGTTTTTATTCCCCCGCCGCCTGATTCCCCAAAAGCTAATCAAGAAGCTTAATGATCTAAGGAAATTGAGTACACGGCTTAAGTCACGCTGCATGATTTTGGAGAATAAAGTCTTGATTAGCTTTTTCATCTCTGATACCAAACCGGGCTGTTAAATCTTGTGAAATGTAGCATCAACCAACCCAATATTTCTGGGTTTTATTAGAGATGATTTTCTTTATCTTCTCTATTACCTCAAATCACCAATTAGTCAATCAACACCAAATTAATCTGCAACTATTTTGATCTACTACTATTTAACTGAATAATTGTTTTTTAAGCAAAAGTACCATAAATTTTCTTACTTCGGTTTCTAAAATGTAACAATTTAATGCTTCTCTTTGTCATATATGACAGTAGACTGAATATTTGTGGGTTTTGGACTGTTGATCTTTGGCTTTGGGAAATTATAATTTTCAAAACGTATAGTTCATTCAAAATGATTTATTGAAGCAATAATCCACAGATTGATCAATAATGAAAATAAGTTTCAGTTAATCCAGCTCTAAATCTTTCATGTTGTTCATCAGCTGTCCAACGAGCTGAAGGTTTGCAGGTAAAACGACTTCGCTAGATCACAAAATGTATCTATAGTCACTGAGAAGGAGACTTTTTTTTTTTTTTTTTAACTTGCTTGTTGTTTTCTTCAGTATCAACAATGTCTACTGGCATCAGAAAACCCAGAGAGGAAAAGCCAAGCTGACTAACCACAGCTCTTTGTAGCACTCACAAGGTTTTTGAAGGGGTGCAAATCAACGCTGGAGGAGCCGACGTGCTCCGCTGCTATGCACAAACCCTTTTACACACACGGGTATAAATCTTATTCACAATGTTTCCCTTTTGAAGCTGCTGCGGTGGAGCTTCTCAGCGGCAAAAAGCAGGTATCCGCCACAGTACTGAGCAGCTGTCAAACGTACGTGTAGCCGCGTGAACGTGACGCTCAGAAAAAGTCAAACACAATACAAAGCAAAACAAACCTCCCCCTTTCAGCCTCCTTAGCCGGGCTACAGAGGCTGCGTTCTATTGTTTGGGTCTGACGTGGCTGTTTCAAAACACAATAAACGTGATCCCAGTTAGAAAATCAATTAGCTTCCATGTCGAATTCACCGTATTTAACCAATTACATGTTTCCTCGGCCTGTAAGAATGTTCTATAAATCTAATCCTTTCCAGTAACCACAAGGGGGGTCTTTGTTTCAGACGATTTAACTCTCTAATTGGGTGTGTAATCCTGTCTGTTTCAACACTCTCCCACAATACTTTCCCACACAGGAATCTGATGGTTATTCCCAAATTTGCTCTCTTTTCATCTGCATGTGATCAGTGATGTGGAAAATTATCATTATCAAACTGCATTTTCCCCAAAACCCAACATTTCAGCCTCCATCAGGGACAAGAGATGGTTAGAAACCACTTTATAGACACTTTGAACAATCCTGTTTGGATAAAGAAGAAACAGTAATAAGAGTGTCTGTGTGTAGAGAGCACAAAACTGTTGGGTTTGTGTTTCATCATTTGGTGATTGACAGTAAAAAAAAATATTTTTTTGATAGTTAACTGAAAAATTATGATGCAAATAGTAAAATATTAGCTGTTATTTGCAGATCAGTGAAAGTATGTGTAGGGAAAAACTGTAAAAATAGCATCAGAAAATGATATTTAATTCACTTCCTGTAATAATCAGCTGTGATAACGTCTACTGTTTACAAGCCTTTACATTTATTGCACAAAAACAGACGTCACTATCCTCTAAAACCTCATGATATTGATTATACTGTTATATTGTAATATTACGTGAAAATGTAAAACCACTGAAC
Organism: Euthynnus affinis; assembly: GCA_029490765.1. Taxonomy (NCBI): domain Eukaryota; kingdom Metazoa; phylum Chordata; class Actinopteri; order Scombriformes; family Scombridae; genus Euthynnus; species Euthynnus affinis. Next base: position 8,195,407 of record CM055844.1, on the reverse strand, counting down.
AGAATGACAGGAGTTCAGTTGATTTGGATTGAATAATATATATAAATATATATTACTACAGGTGGCAGAGCATGTCTGGCCTCATGTACATTAATTTGAGAAGTTTGACAACAGTTTAGATTAATAGCTTTAATGCTTCATCGATTCAAGTCAAAGTGGTCTTACAGTATTTATAAAATGTAAACCGAGCCTCACTGTATCAATACTGAGGACATAAAAAACAGTTGTGGTCATTTGTCTATTTTAGAGGCTCTGGGTTTGACGTGTTTGGGGAGGAGCCAAGGTGAGAGGTCAGGGTCAAAGGTCATGAGGGCTCAACTGCAAAGACCAGTTGTCTGCTTTATGTCAGCCAGTAACTGATTCAGATACAAACACAGAAGGTGTCACCCAACAAAACCTGTCATTGAGGAGTCTATATGATTAAAGCGGCAATGATTAATCAATCAATGCAATCATTTTTTATAATCGATTGATTATTTTGAGTCATTGTTTGAGAAAAGGAAAAAAAAGCTAAAATTCTCTGGTTCCAGCTGCTTCAATGTGAACATTTTCTGTCCTCAATGATAGTTAACTTTGGGGTTTGAGCAATGTTGATTGACATTTTCCACCATTTTGAGATTCTTAATAGATCAAATGGCTAATATGGCTTATTATTTATAAGTTGCAGCCATTGACTTTATATAAAGATGGACGACGCGTGTCCCTTCCTGCCGCCACGAAAAAGTGAAGCCAAAATATCGCCTTTGCGGGAGCGGCCATCTTGCTTGTGTGACGTTGTTTGGAGCCGAGTTTGGGCAGTGGAGTCAGGCGGCAGGATGACGACCGGCTGGACACGGAAAAATGACAAACATCAAGCTAACTTAAATGACAGAAACTAAAAAATGTATTTAATATGTACTCAGATTTTTTAGTTTGGCTCATCCGCTAACATGGAGGGGGCGGGACTTATGACCTATACTGCAGCCAGCCAGTAGGGGACGAACGAGATGTTTTAGCTTCACTTTTGGGCAGCTGCCATGACGTCCATATTTATACACAGTCAATGGTTGCAGCCCTATATATGATGGCAGTTTCATTTAAAGTCGGGGTTTATAAATGGAACTACTGGTAATCTACTATTAATCTGTCATTGATGCATTAAATCCATGTTACAGTAAGTCAAATGTGAACTGTGTTTCATTTGTGCTTGTTGTCTCCTCAGTTTTCCTCTATTTTTTTAATACAACCTGAACACATCATCTTATCTTTTTTGTTTTGCTGAGAGGTTTACGAACATCCCTCAAAAACAGAGCAAAGATTCTGTATTTCTGCTTTTTAAGACTTTGCACATTCACAGCTCGTTTCTGAGCTGCTGGTGTTCAGCTGTGAACACTGGAGCACGCCCAAACCTGTTAACACCCCCCTCCCAACACCCCACCACTGTCAAACCGCCTCTTCACTGCACTCAATAAATCATTAAGGGTGCAGCATATTTCTATGAGGGAGGGGTGAAGGATATAGACATGTGTGTGTGTGTGTGTGTATGAGTCCTTTCAGTTTTATCTGCAGTTTCACAGTTTTTACAGCTGTCAAGCAAAAAACTTAATTAAAGGATTTATAACAAATATGGCACCAAGTAGATGCCATTGTTGAAGGTTAGGGTTATAAGTGATAAGTATTCAGAAGATCTTATCTCTCTTATCATATCTGGTGGCCATATTTATTGTTTCCATAGGAAGACAAACCAGCGGGGTATATAATACATGAGGGTAACATCAGTTAAGCCCCTTTTTTTGGAGGTCGTGCCACTGCTTGCACTCACACTGAATTATGCCTCATTATTTAATAAACATACTGTACGTGTTTCTATTGCTATTTATTGCATGTATGTAAAAAATCTGCTTCAGGTAAATGTAAAATGTTAAAGTGGAATAAATCATTGTTGTTTCCATTCAGCACTTACTTGTATTATCAATTAATCTGAAGATTTTTAAAATTTTTTTTTACAATGAATCATTTTATCAATAAAATATCAGATGGATGGAGAAATGGTGATGACCACCACCACATCCTGGAGTCTTGGTTAACGTCCTCAAGTGTCTTATTTTGTCCAGTCATCAAAAAATATTACATTTATAATAATGAAAGACCCAGAAAAACAACAAATTCTCACATTTGAGAGGCTTAAATCAGCTGTTTTGCATTTTTGCTTGAAAAAAAAAAGCATTTAAAATTTATTAAATTATCAAAATAGTTGCAGATAAATTTTTTGTTGATCGACTAATCATTGCCGCTCTATTTTAAATATATTATATCTGAAATCTCGTCACAATAGAAACAATATTCATTAACCAAGTGATTGAGGTTTTTCGTGGCTTTACTTGTTAAGACAGAGCTGTGCCGCAGAGATTCCAGCTAGTGCTCAGATAAAGGAGGAGGAGGAGGAGGAGAAAAAAAAAAGAGCAACCTTTGTTCATGCAAACACAGCCAAAACTCAAAGCCACGCACACAAAAGCTAAAGCTCCACTCCCAGTGGTCGCTGCAGAGTAGACTGAAGAGTAAACAGGCCGGATCTTTATGTGGAGATTTGCTGAGAGCAGCAGTGCGGCTGCTTGGGATGATGTCACCTGCCACTGGGGCTGTCCGCTCAACTTTAAGCAGAACGTCTCGCTGTCCTTCAGTAGAGCGGACAGTTAGGCCTGTGTGAAGGACGCAGAGAGAGAGTGTGTGTGTGTGCGAGAGGAGTGAAGAGGTAATGAGAGAGAAGTGTGTGTGCATGTGTGTGTCTTTGTCACACACTTGGCATGTTGCCAGACACTGCAGGCTGGTGTCTACGTGTCTCCTTGTGGTCGTAATCAAAGTGAAGCATGCAGGGAAACGGAGGCTTTAATAGTGCAGGTGGTTGCTCCGAGGCGGTCAGCGTTCTTCTGCTTCCTTTCTCACTTCTCACTCACAATACGACAGCTCAGAAAATCTTTTTTTTTTTTTAAACGAGGCGTCCGATGCCAGAAGGGTGGAGTTTATTCTTTGAGTTTAACACATCAGGACGATTCAGAACAGGTCAGGTAAGTTTGGGATTACAGAAACATGTAGTTAATTGTCTTTGCTGTCATTTGGCTTAATCTTCCCGTCAGTCGCTGCCTTTGAAACAGCAAACCCTGCCCAGGTGTCACTGAGTCCTTGTGTGAGACCAAAACACAACTTGACTCAGGTCTGTGAGAGTCCTTGTCTGAGGTTGCCCCAAATACCACAATGGAGACTTCATGAACGCCCATGAGAAAGAAGGACGTTTCCAAACCCCTCATATGAAAACAGAGAAATCACTCATCATACCTCTGATACCCTACACATCTCTTCACTTACAAGACGACACCAAACCCACCACACGTCTTCTTCTAGGATCTGTATGTGGAGGCCAGTGTCCCACATTTGAATTACTGTAAAAACTGTATAAACTGGGGATACATATATACAGTATGATGAATATAACAAGCTCACTTAAGACACGTTTTACTAACAACAATTTGACCAAAACTGGCAAAAAAGTTTAGCAAAAACATGACCATTAAATCTCATCTTCAATGTGTGGTTGCCACTCCATTTTATTTCATCAGCCTTAATGTTTCAATAGATCCACATTAGTTGTTACCATGGCAACAACTACCCTTTCTCAGGACCATAAAAAAATAAAAAATAAAAAAACAGTTTTAACAAATATTTACAGTTACACTACAGTACATGTATTATCACTATTACATCAAAACCTCTTGGTCTAAAAATATTAAATTGAATATTAACCAATAAGCCAATTTATCTGAACATCTTTAATACAATGAAACATTAAATAATACCTATTTTTCTTATTTACTTTAATATTTTATGGTTTGTCTTAAAGAATAAGCTCTTTAGTTGATTCTTAAAAGCTTTTTTTTCTCTCCTAGCTTCTGGAAATATAGTAAAGTACGGCAGACTGTTCCAGTGAAATACTTTGTGGCTTTATAAAAGGTTTTTTTTTCCTCTTGTTGTGTTTATTTACATCTTTATGATTCATTTTAAACGCTCCCATAGGAACCACACACACACAACACAAACTAGAGATATTCTTACAGCGCAGTGCACACAGGTGCTGTTATCATATTGTAATTTTACTATTCTTCATACTACACTTCTCTCTTCATATGGCAGTGGTTGCATATTACACAGTTTGGGGATTAGAGCAACAGAGCTGAGGGATTGTGTGTGGTGAGAGGAGGAGGGGAGGGGGTTGTGTGCAGGTTTAAAAGACTCAAAACTGTCAAAGACTTCAAACACGTGTGTGTGTGTGTATTCTGCGGCAGCTCACTATGCTGAAGCAGTACATTACTGTATGCTCGTGGTTTCACTACATGTGTGCTGACTGCTGCAGTTTAGCTTCTTCCTAAAACGCAACCGCCTGGCACGTCATTTCAAAAAAAAAAAAAAAAAATCTTTGGTCCACTGCAGTTTCTATTTGGTGGGTGATTTTTTTTAAAGTGCCCTGCTGCACAATGAGAAGCTAACATTTTTAGTATCACACACCCCTGGCTAGAAGTGGTTTCATGCTCTGCCCGTTGAGCCAGACGGGACCACCTACAGCACCAGACAAAGAGCTCAGCGCGCCGTCTACTTCCACTCAACACTTGGCCGCAGACGAGCTGGAAGGAAAACCACGAGGCACATGCGATCTGTGCGACTGTCAAACACGAATCCATCACCGATAAAAGCTTGAACTTCTGCAGTAATTCAATAAAAAAAAAACCCTCATACTGTATCAGTGTTTCTTCTTTTATGTCTGTGCTGCTGCCCTCAAACACTCTGTACTCTGCGTGACATAAAGGATGGGGTTGCTATGGTGACCGGTAATGGAAGCGAAGAATTAAAGTCATAATCCGATCCCAGCAGGATATAATGCCGGTCTGGCCGACTAAAAGATGCCAAGAGGAGGGGCAATCGGAGACACGGCAGCTCGCTCAGCATCCTGCCGCCCCGTCACAGACTTCAGCGTGAGGTTAATTCACTGCCGACCCAACCGCTGAATTAGGCATCAAAAAAAAAAAAAAAAGGATAATCATATAATTATTCTTAACCCAAAAGGGATAATTTTACGTCTTTGCAAGTGTAACCGCTCAGCTAGGCCTTAGTTATATGCTCTGTTGATTCCACAAAGAGACACCCATGCAGTCTGGGTTTAAAAATCAGATTTTAGTTTTAGAAGTTATAACATATTAATTAGTCCAAAGCTGAGTCAGTGAACAGAGTTGGCCCTTGGTTGAAGTGCTGGGACCTTCTTCACTTTTAATGCAGCACTGTGTCATTTTAGAAATTAAAAGTCAGCAATCAATTCAAAAAGATATTTACCATTTCCAAACCAATGCTAATAGACGTTTTATGGAAAACCGGCAAAAAAATAGAGGTTTTAACTTAAAGGTGACAAGTGGTTATTATAAAGTGAAGTCAATATAAGCTGAAATCATGTCTTAGAGAGCTTTACAACCTGTTCAACATATGACACTCTATCCTTAGTCTCTCCATTCAGATGTCAAAGAAAAAGAAATACGCTTTCAGAAATGTAAAACGTCTTGATAGTGGACGAAGGGAAGAGTATTCTGTGTACCTCGGTTTCTTCTAATCACTTTAACATAAACATAAGTTATTTTGGCAGCAGACCTCAAAATCTGACATCAGTGTCCTAAACCTAATCCTTAGACAGGTAAAAGCTCGCCCCTCTGGAGAGCCTGACTCTTTAAATCCTCCCTGCAAAGGTTAAAAACTGTTGTTTTAAAATATGTCTGCAAGCCTATGATGTTACTGAGAAACAGGACTCATTATTAATGATCACCTAACACATGACTGCTTTGGGACTAATATCATCATTCTAGGGCTGCAATGCCATCGATTAATCTGATGATTATATTCTTAATTAATCATTTTGTCTACAAAATGTTAAAAAATATTTTCCCAGAGTCAGAGGTGGCATCTTCAAATGTCTTAACCCTCCAATTATTCACTTTACTACCATGTGTGAAAAAGCAAAGTCTTCAATCATCATATTTGAGAAGATGAAACCAGCTAACTTTAAAAGGATGACTAAAACAATTAATGGATTATCAAAATAGCCGTCAATTTTCTGTCAATCAACCGAATGAATGACTAATCGCTGCAGTTTAAACCTTTCAAAACAATGTAAAAAAAAGTACTTTATATGGAGGAATCATAAATAGAAAAGCAAAATCATTCAAAACTTAAATTTTGACCTGATAAAAATCCCCAGAACAATAAATAAATTACAGCACCGACAAGACAAAAACATGCACAACCACACAAGCTGAAAGTTATTAGGCTTACATGCACGGAAAACAACTTGATGTCAGCTGTGTAAACAAAACGATTAACACAAAAATGTTGAATCCCGTGTCATGAAATATTCTGCAAAGACTTGGACAGACTTTGTGGACTTGTGACTTAGATTTGCCCCACAAGACTTAAAAACAGCTTCACACATAGAAACTCTGGAAGGCAACAGCAGGAATAACCCAGTCTCATTCCAATGTGAACGAATAACACGGTTTTACACTTTGACATTATGTGTTGTCTTGTTTGCTTATTCTTTAATCAAATACTTCCTGATCCAAATCATAATATGTCAGATTTAGACAATATTTAGTTTTCTTATAGATGCTTATTAACATTCAAATGTGTTTGTTAAATGAGAAAAGGTTTGTTGGAAAGAAAAAGAAGCTTATATTCATCAAAGAAAGAGAAAAAGTTATTGATTTACTACAAATAGAAAAACTCAGTTGTCATATTTGCACTAGTATTGCTGTTTGTTCAACAGATGAGCAAACAGTTGTTTCTCACATAATTACTAAACTATGAAATATGGGAGAATAAACTCATCACATATCTGAACATGAGGCCACAGATCGCAAAAAACAAGCCACACACCCGAACCTCTGCCCGGGACACATTGACTTAGTTTTATAATCTGCGCATCGGGTTTCATGGAGGCCGACACAACCCCGCCGCTGACCCGAGCTTATTGGTTCATCTTCCTCTGATAAAGCTTTGGATACGTATGAATATCCCATCTGATCCTACAGCCTGTTTGGAAAATGTGCTTTGCAAACAAACAGGGCTGCGCTGGAGTTCCTGTGGCGCGCCGATAACGGCTTTACTGCTTCCTGCAGGTCAAGGGTCAGGCAGCAGACCACCCCTTCCCTATCAGGGAGCGGAGAAGGGAGGGGAAAGGAGGTGTCACAGAGGGATCAATTGTAGCTGTCAACATGGAGAGGGGCCAGGGTCAGTGCTGGAGGGGACGTGGACCCTTTCCTCTTCACCGGTGGGACATATGTGTGAGCTGCAGATTCAACAGCTGGTTGTGTTTTTAAAAAGTTAAACTTGGTTGTCTGAACAGACTTCACTGTTGCAAAAAATTACTGCTGCTTTATTTATTTTTGACTGGAAAGTGATCAGTCACTCGTGGGCGTAGATCTGGGTATGAACAGTAGTGACGTTATCAAGGTGTTGCTGGATTGTACATATCAATATTTTTACCAATCTCAAACAATCTAGCCACTTTAACTCTACAGTATTTATAGTTTAAATGTTCCAAACCTCACAGAATTGAAACTAAGATAATTTGATATTATATTTTAATTTTTTTTTGTTTAATTCTCTTATTTTTCCTTTTCTACAAGTGGATTAAGACCAGAGTTATTATTGCATGTGTGTCATTAACACATGAACATTATTTATAAGCTAAATTAGACACAGCTTGTCCAACTGGTCTGTTTGTGACTGTCAGGCATCATTTTATTATGAAAATCCAGTCAGCAGCGGCCTGAGCAGCATAGAGACACTCTGACAGGTGAGCTGCAGCCTCTCAGCTGAGCTCTGATGTCATAGTGAAAGATCTAGCCGCAAGTTCAGGAAGTGACTGAAAAATAATATAAGTAGAAGTTTTTGAGATGATTTAAAGAGAAGTTTGAGCATCTCTGTCATGAAACTCTGAGGTTGTGTCGCCCAAATCCACAAACTGAAAGAAGGACAGAATCTCAGGTGGTTTGAAAACCTAAAACTACAGTTTCCTATAAATTTATTTTATTGGAACGTTTATTGTGACAGTATATGATGTTATTTTTAAATATTAATGTTGGTCTCAGATTTATGGTTAAAGAGACCATCAATAAAATGTAAAATTCTGAGAAAGAAAAACAGCAAATGCCAATTCAGTAAAGTAAACATTTGCAGGACTCAGGTTCTTTATGTGAGTGTGTGTGCACATGTTCCTATGAAAAGAGAAAAGAGTGATAGAGAGCAAAGTACACACACAATTTATTTGGGCCATTCGAAAAACAAACTAGGTCAAAACCTGATATTTGGCTTGACGATGTATGCACAATTGTGGCCAGTTTGTTACTGAGACAGTCAGTAATGTTTATAATGTGAATTCCTGGATATTAAATGTTCATCTGGGAGGCTGCAGTGGAAATTCAGGATTGTCATCTCCTCCTGCAGCTACAGCGAAAACACCTACACTAAACTGATGCAACAGCCTCACAGCCTCATGTTTTACCAGCAAGACTCGTATTTTAATGGTGTTGTTCATCGTTTGTGATGTGTGAACGTCAAAAGAAATGAAAGGTTTGCATCCTGGTTATTAGTTCAGTTATTAAATCCGAACGCAACGTGGAGCGTCTCTCTCCTGCCGGCTGCCGACAGCGCTGCCAGTCGGAGAGTCGATCACAGTGGCGGTAGAGGAGGAGACGCAAAAGACGCTGGTGTCTGATTAAACGGGAGTTCAGACGACTTCTTTGCATTTAACATCGGAGCTGAGACCTCCAAGCAGGAAACACCGTCGCCCTGCGTTATGCTGTCCTATGTTTTCATCACAGTTATGCATTAAAGCCATTTAGAGACAAGACTGTAAAAGTTTGCAGTCTGTCATGTTGTCAGCAAATTCGAGTAAAATGAAGGCTTCGCTAATCCTGTAGGAATATTCTGCATGAAACACAGATTTTGGGGGGTAATTTTGATATCACATGAGGTCTCCAGGTAATACTAGTCCTGTGCAAATCATTGGTGAATAGCTCTAGCTCATTTTGAAAGAGCAACAGCCAATGGGGAAACTCTAACACAGGGCCAACCAACCAATGGCGTAACTTCATCACTCAGTCAGTCAGTCAGTGTAGGGTTTGCCCTTCTGTTGTCCAGTCAAAAGTGTCCCTACCAAAGTTCAAACCAAACTTACTCATATCCAATTAATCATGTCAGCCTGTTAAAAGAAGAAAAAACAACCTCATGGCTGCATGTTGTCTTTAGCACTGTGTACTTATATCAAATATACAGTGTTTATTTTCTTGATTTATTTGTTATTGCATTTGTTTTATTCAGACTCATACTGACTATCCCCAATGACAAATCACAACCACAGGCATTTTGTGGCAAAGAGTCAAACTATCATCCATCCCTGCAGTTAACTTGGAAGACGACCAAGACCTAAAATCGTTGTAAAATTGTCGTTAAGTTTAAATCACTATTTTCACACCTGCCAAAACTAATTATACTGAAGCAAAAACCATCCCAGAGTTTGATCAAACAGCTCCAAACATGCCTGGTGTCACTATTAATCATCATTTCTTTTCAAAACTTCATAGCGTATCGGCACTTTTTACTATTAATTATATACTATTTAGTAATCAACGTGTTTTATACTTAGACGTGCATGTGCAGTGGGAACTTCTTACTTGTACAAACCTCCTGTGGGAAAGTGCAAAAATGTTATCAGAGGGGAACTGTGTGATCCGACCTACAACTTTCACTTCCTAGTGGACGGATGCAGAGGCAGAACTCCTCCAGGAAGAAATACTGCTGAGCGATGATGAACAAAGGATCAACTGTTGTACCAATTAACTCCCAAGGTTGTGTATCTAACGGTCACCCCAAGCGCTCTGTAACAGTCTGTACCACTACAACTATAAATCTGAGTGTTTGACTTCGCTTTTTGTCTCTCTGTCTAGATCCAGACTTCATGAATCCATCTTGAATTTCCATGACAACTGGTATAAACTTTATTTGTGGACACATCGGTGTGCTACGAACGCTGCGTCCTTTTTGGGAGTGGAAGGTTAAATCTAACACGAGAGGTGTGTAATTAATTTTGGATCATATAGCCCAACAAATAAACTGTAACCGTATAGTTATCTGGCACCACTAATATAGGTACCATCGACATGGTAATGATGTCAAGCATCTCGTATAACAGCGGAGCCTAAAAACAACAACAGCCAGCAATGGTTAGCATTTAAACTGGTCAACATGGCTGTGGGGACGTTCTTACTGGTGAGTCATCTCTGCTCATTAAAAGTGATGTGCTGCAGAAGAAATAAACAGCAACATGTTTATTATTATTATTATTATTATTATTATTATTGCACCCATTTCCAGCGGACGCTTGATTTAGAACAAAGATATTTAACTGCAAATGTAGGTAAAAGTGTCTGACATACTTTATCCCGGCTGGGAGAGAAGACATATGGAGGTGTCCTGGATCCACGTTGGAAAACCTGCATAACCAGCGATTCAAATTTAAAGCTGGTTTTTATTTCTGGTGCAAACGTTAATATATTAATGGTGTAAAAATGCCCTCCAGTAGCAGTAACACATGCATCTGGCCACTTTTAATGAGAGACAGATATTCTTGTTTGCTCATAGAGTACATTAGGCTGGCAATGAGCATTCATGATATTTCATAAATCTGCTGATTGTATCATTCGATGCTGATATTAAATACTGATTCCTCTCAGACCACAGCTACAGAAACACAGTCTACAAATGCTGTTTATTATCACAGTGCATTTTCTGTCTTTATGAGTCTTTTGCTAGTATGTTTTTATAAACTACTTTAGCATTTAAAAGCACCATGCATCTATTTATTTAACCTTTATTTATTCAGGGAAGTGTCTCTTTCTCACACCTGGAAGCTGCCCAGTAAAACCACAGTCTGATCTGCAGGCCACTGGGGCACTTAGGGTTGAGCCTTGCTTAAGGGCACCTCAGTGATGGTAATGAGGGAGGGGCACCTTATTTACCCCACCCAGGTTTATCCTGACATTCGGGGATTGAACCGATGACCCTCCAGTCACAAATTCACTTCTCTAACCTTTAGGCACCACTGCTGTTGAATAGACAGGTCAGTTACCTCCGTCCCTTAAACAGAACTCCTGACCCTTTGTTTATGTCGAGTCTTCAGTTGTTAAAGCGTTACAAAACTCACAAAAACAGTGTTTTAGGTACAAAAGGTAGAAATGTAATGATTGAAAATTTAATATAACCATACATTATATATACCATTTCATAACAAAACTTTTAAAGGGGCCCTCAAATGTCACAATCAGTCAACATTTGATTTGCACCGTGACATAGATAACAAACCACAAGGGTATTATATATTAAGCTGCTGGTTCATTGACCTTGGTATATACATCCACACAATAATATCAAGTTACTGCATCTAAACCTTCAACCAAACCGGAACAACAGACCACATGGTCACACAAAACTAAATGACAGCATCCCACATGATAAAGAAAAGAAGAGAAAAGAATAAAAGAGTGATGCATTTGAGTGCATTGTTGGAATTTACTCTGAAAACCCACTTCAGTGCCCGTACCGCAGAGTCAAGCCTGGACTGCAGTGTCATTCAACCATGTGATGTTGACACAGGAGTCCCATCTCTGTGTCAACCACCGGACAGCGACACAAAAGCTAGCTGGAAATGTAGAGAGAGTGTGTGTGTGCGTGGGTGAGCGACACATCAGCCAGCCGCCATCTGTAGCTTTCAAGGCAACCAGATAGCAGATAATGGGTTAGGTAAACACGCCAGCCAAGGTCGAGTGGAAGTCAGCTCGGCTCCGCGGTTAACCATTTGCATTTCTTTCAGATATATGATTTCAAGTTTTTTTGCCATTATTTGCCAGCGGGTGGCCAATCAACACCGAAACGTCTAACACGGATACCGCCCACGTTGAGCGTTCACACCTGCAGCAAAAAAAAAAAAAAAATTCAAATTACTCAAACACCTCATGAATATGCAGATTCAAGCAGCTGCTACATGGCGCCAGCAGGTGGTGAGGGTTCATTTGCATACGCTGCCTTCAGCGCCGTTTTAAGCCGAGCCTGCGATTCAGGTGCAAGACTGTCCAACACAGGAAGGTGCGACAACCTCACTGTATGAAACATGTGAGAGCTCTGTGTGAAAAGCCTGATGTACTACACTATTGATCACCACTGTATTTAAAAGTGTTGTTCATCACACCCTCCAGAAATTATGCCAGTAGAGGAGTCTGTAGTTTTTTTTGTTTTTTTTTAAAATAATGACTCTTGTATGGTGCATGATGGGTTGCAAGTATGGCTTTGCTGGAATGAACCAGAATATTCATTAATGTTATTAAGTCCAGCTGTGCTTTTCTTGCTGTTAAAAAGGTGGATCAACAAGCATCATCCCTCCAAGTTTAATTAAAATTAAAAGGTTGGATAGTGATGTCAGTTTGTTGGTTGGTCAACCACTTTGGTCCAGACTGAACTTTCTCAAAAATAGTGCGATATGTATATTCTGATATCGAGCACCACCACAACTATGATACCTCAACAACTATTGAGGGGGCTGCTGTAAAAGTTCTTACAGAGAGAATTGGTACAAAGTTTTATCCAGACATTCATGGTTCCCAGATGATGTATTCCAATGACTTTGGTTACTATCCCTTGACTTTTCCTCTGGTGCCCGTAGCGGCTTGACGTGACCAAACACCCAAATTTTTGTGCACAAGCCTGAAAATAATGTACTCAAAATTAAAAAAAAGTTTCTGTTCTTTTAACCCTTTTGATTACAGTCATAACCCTGGTCTCATTTAGAAGGTAACTTGTCAAGTTTGTACTGAATTTGTGGCCAATGGCACAACTGATATTACGAGACTCAGAGGTCCCACAGGTGGAACAGTTTCGTTTAACAGGTTAAGAACTATTGGATGGATTGCCATGAAATTTACTAGAAATGTTCAAGGTCTCTAGAGGATAAATTCTAATAACTTTGATTATTCCTGATTTTCCATCCAGCTCCATGCTCGGGTAAAAATTTCAGTTTGTCCAGTACTTTGGTTTATGGTTTCTTTATCCTCAGCTGTACTTTGTGCTTAGTTCTAATTAACGTTAACATATTAACATGCTAAACTAAGATGGTGAACCTGGTAACTGAATGAATATATACGTACATAATAATAGGTAATTAATATCTTAATATTGTCACTGTGAGCATGTTAGCATTTGGCTCAAACCACTGTACAGTCTCATAGAGCTGCTAGCAGGACTCTAGACCTGTCTACCTCCAACATGGTGCCAAAACACCTCATTTCTCCAGGTTTCTTCAAAAATTGTCATTTCATATTTGAGATTAGTGCTATTAGAGCTACCTCATTGACAGAAAATCTGTCTACCAAAATTTTAAAATTATTTAATCATTTACGTCATTTTAAAGTAAAAATTAAAATGTTTGCTTGTTCCGGCATCTCAAATTTGAAGATTTAATCTAATTTTTTCTATTTTTTCTGTCATTATAAATTGAATATCTTTGAATTTTGATTCTTGGACACAAAAACAAAGTCATTTGAAGACTAATTAAACTAAAAATGGGCATGTTTCACAAATCTTCTGACATTTTATGACTGATTTATGACAATGAAAATAATTATTGCTGCTCGATCCGAGATCTTACATTACAGTTTTTATTGTAGCGCATCCATTTGGTTCATAAATCACTCAACTGTCTAAAGAGGCACCATCCAAAACAGGCAAATGACTTCTGATATATTACAGATATAACCTCACATATCACATTTAATTGACAGACAGAAAGACAGACAGACGCAGCCTGATTCATAAAGACAGCAGCTCATTTTACAGAGAAAACACATCCCTCCCTATTAACTGTAGAGACAGCCTCTTGACATAAATAACAAGGTGGCATCTCACTATGCAAACAGAGCTATTTGTGACTGTCTGTGTCCTATTTGTGACTTTTCTGCTGGCAGTTTGATGATGGAAGTTAAGTTACATCCACATCCTATTTGTGGTACCAGCTCTACATTTAGACCTCAACCATTTTAGCTGAGTCCTTAACTGGACAGATTTGTACGGTGAGGAAGAGGCTCGACATCAAGCAGAGCTGTGTAGGAGTATTCAGTGAAAAGCAATGAGGAAGAAAATGAGCAAAAAAAAAAAAAAAGAGGAAAGTAAAGTGCAGCGAGGGAAGACAAAGCCAGCAGCAGCAGCAGCAGCAGCAGCACAGCGAACAACATATTTGCATGGGTGTGGTGTACATGTAAGCTACTCTATAATTACATCCAATTTATTCTGTATGACCAGCTAGTTTCTAAGTGCTATATAATAGTTATAGTGGAAGGGGAGAAGAAGGAGGAGGAGGAGGGTGGGGGGGTTCAATTTCTTGCCATAAGCATGTCCACATGTGGTGCGTGTGGCTCCACAGTTGAAGACTCTCTCTGCATCGGTACAGATGCGTCTGGCAGAAATGTGCTGACTCCTTAGAGGTTGTGATATAGATAACTGAGGTCCTGCAGCCATGCTGCGGCCGGTCGGGAGTCTATTTCAGGGCAAGTTAAGTCTAAGTGTAGGCTATGCTTAGTATCGCCTTGGAATGGTAGCGCCCTCGATCTAGAAAGAGGGTCATGACAGCTAAACACTGGAAACGTATCTGGGTTTCACTCAAATGACCATGTTCCAGTGCAGCCCAGTCACCATAACAGAGTCAGTTACTAAAGATAATTTGAATATCTGATAATTGGGAGTCCTGCTGCAGGGAGAGAAGTGTGTAGTGCTGCTGCAGTATAATATAGCTGCACAGCTCAACACCAAAACTAATGATTTTTTTCCATTATGAAATAATCTACTGATATTGTTTTTTCCGTTTAGTCTTAAAACAGCTCGTTTTGTCTAACAGGCT
This sequence comes from Euthynnus affinis, assembly GCA_029490765.1. Lineage (NCBI taxonomy): Eukaryota > Metazoa > Chordata > Actinopteri > Scombriformes > Scombridae > Euthynnus > Euthynnus affinis. The sequence goes on along the minus strand of CM055844.1, from coordinate 8,180,397 downwards.
GAAACAAACAGTTAATTAGTTAGTTGTTAGACCATAATTCAGTCATTTCAAACAGACATCTCATACATTCATTGGCCCCAGCTGCTCAAAAGTTAGGATTTCCTGCTTTTATATGTTTAATATCACTGTTGTGTAAATGATTAAAACATCTTTATAATGTTGACTGGATGAAACACGGTGTCCTTACGGGCACTAGAAACTTGTAAAGGGACATTAAACATTTTTTAGACTGTAGGACTACAAGCTTACAGACTTGTACTTGTCACTGTTATGATAGCATCAGCTAAAAGCCTTAATTACAGGACGGAGCATACAAGTTGGTCGTGATGGGCAACTTTAATCTATTAGCATTACTATGAAGTCCCATTAGCTGGCAGCTTGAGTGCTCTCCTTATACTACCATAAAATATGAAGTGATGTAAGGTCAGTTATGTTACACAGTAATGAGCTCAGTCTATTCGAAGCGGGCCTCCGCTGAGCTCCGGCTCCCTTGTTGGAAACATACACTCCTCGTTCAAGCTAGTGCTGCAGGCAAAGGAGGTGTTATTCATAGCTTCCGTCTCGGTAACTTGGCTAGCGCTTTAACACTTTGGCTATCACTTAAAAAAAGACAAACAGCATGTGCGGAGAGGTAATACGACACGATGCGAGCTCCCTTCAGGCTGTTTCTCTAATAAAAGAATGCGGATCATAGCACGAGGATGCGGATCTAGATGGAAACAACAAAAGGTTACAGCCGACACGCAACGCTCCAGACAAAGCAACGAAGAAGAACACAGACTCCCTGGTGGCTGTGAAGAAGATTTTAAGGGTGGAAAATACATTATTTATTCACAATATAGTCACACTGTGCCCAAAAAAAGATTTTTCCAAGTTAAATCTTTCTTTATAAATACTGAATATTACAAGTGACTCCTTTCCATCACTACACTGTACCCACTATAAATGTGTATGAAGAATATTTGGTGGCAACTTCCAGGTGCCACCAAATATGACACACAGCCTCTTCTCACCAGCTACACTTTGTGTTTAGTGATAATTTAGCAAATATCGTGCTTACAAGCTGAACTAAGTCCATGAACATGGTAAACATTATATCTACTAAACCTACTTCACATTCAGCTCGTGGCACCGTTGGGCTTAAGTGCAGCCTCACAGCGCTGCTAGCATAGCGTAGAGTCGCTGTGTGAGTCTGAAATCACTTCCTCCTTCACTCACTTGCTATTCTGTATAATAATATAATACAGTTTACTCAAAAGTGAGCATCAGTTTTGAGACAAGTACTAATAATAATCCTCATTAGTCATCCTTTTTGCATCTATAGATTAAAAAGCTGCACTGGATTGTGGGTACTGTTAGCAGAAAGTAGTGGACCTAGCATGGACGCTACTTTTCAGTTCAGTTCAGTCACTTTATTATGTCAGATGGGAAATTTGACTTGCAAATAAAAAAAAAAAAACAACACAAAGTACAAAACAAAATGTACAAAAATGTTTCCTGCACATACAACATATACTTTCTCTATAATACAATAAAATAATCTCTAACATGCTAAATTACATATGCAAGTAAAGCAGGGTTATTGCACAGGGAACAAGGGAGTTTTTTACTCCTACTGCACTTGAACCAGGGTTTCAATCTACAGCCTAACTCGCAGTGAACGGGCTGGTCTGTGCGGTCTAATATAGACCTGGCCCTGCAGAGAACCTGCTGGTCAAAGATAGCCGTCAGTGGGGGTCTGTGGGACAGCGATCACCTTACCAGCCACCTTCACAATAAAGCTCAGGTGGTTTTTTTGTCCTTGATGTTCAGGTTAGCAGACTGAGCAATCGCTCAGACGTTGCTGTCCCTCCTTACAGTCCGCATCAGAATTGGCATCAAACTCAAGATTTTTAATTAATGGCTAATCCAAGATATTTATAATGTGCTACAAACTTGATGCCAATTCCTTTGATGAAGGTCTGAGATGGTGGATAAGATGATTTCCTTCTTAAAAAAAAATCAATGACCATATCCTTCGTCTCTGTGGCAACGTATCTACCATCAGCCCATCCTCAGATTCATCTTTATGAAGCAGGCTGAACTGTATCATCAGTGAATTCAGGATGTGTCTGTCCTCATGACTTCTACAGTCATCGATGTAAAGAACGTACAGCAGAGGAGAGCCAGAGGAAGAGGAGAGCCATTCACCCTCTGAGACCTACATGTTCAAAAAAAAAAAAATCTACAATCCAGCCCACAAATCCAGCCCTCTGTTCCGTTGTTGGATTTTTGAGGTCACTAGTGGATAAATTTACACACCCAGGATTCAGACACTCATATAAAAATGTCAGAAGGTAAATGCAGTGCCCTATATAGTAATTTAGGGATTGATTTGGGGCCGTGGCTGTGTCCAAAATCGAGCCTTTAACTTGCCGTTCGAGAGCTTTCCTGAAAGAGTGGGACAGTGCTGCTGCACCAACATGCCCTAATATCATTCCACTTCTAAAATAACACCATCATAGAGTGTTAAATGCATACTCACCTTCAAACTTAGAACATACCGTCATGCTGAAAATATGTCATATTTTTTTTTTTCAGGATAACATCACTGTCTTGTCCAGGAATTCTGGGAAGACCTCCAAGTTATATGCACTGATAGAGATTCATGTTTGCTCAGTTCTGACTGACTTTTTTCCCACCCAATACATAAAAAATGTGTGTGTGTGTGTGTGTGTGTGTGTGTGTATTGTGTTTAATATGGACTGACAGAAAAAATGTCGCCCTCTCACACCATCAGGCAGGTGTTTAACACAAAGCATTCAGTTTTAAAGTGTGAAAGTGTGACACATGGAAGAGTGTAACTAACGGTTACAAGAACGGCAGGGAACGGAGAACGGCTACAGACCGACACACACTGATATAGCGACATACAAACACACACACACACACACACACACACAGAGCCACAGCCACTATGGGTCAGTGGCTGACTCCTGACGGACTGACTTGGCTCAGTGGATGTGAACAAAAGCACGAGGTCTGGAGAGGCTTTAGACCCGTCGGGGCTTTTGTGTGTTTGCACGGTGCTGCCATGGGCGACCAGAACGCTTCTGAACGTCCCATATCTGAGCTCCCCGCTGGTCCTCTGCCAGTCCTCTACTAGTCCTGCCCCTGTTAGGTACTTTATGCCCTAAATACTATCAAATTGGAAAAACCCTCGGTTAGTTTTTGGATATAAATCCTGACAAAAACTGTTTGTAGGAGAATTTAAAACTTAATAAAACACGCTACAAGCTGAAACCTGCTCCTAGTACACAATTCACTAATGTTTTCACAATGAACTTTCTTACTCACACGTGTTTTTCTGCAGTTTTCCCCAACCATTCAAATTCACTTATCCTCTCTTTGGCTGGGGGCCAAAGAGACGATCTTTCAGTTGAGAGGCCCCCCCAGCCTTTTTTTTTTTTTTTTTTGCACTGTAAACCCCCCACAGCTATTGTCAGCTGTTGTCTCTTGTCAGCTGAGTTAAAGTCTGGTTTGGTCATTAAGTAATAATAGTAAATATCTGCTCTAATCTTGCAGCTCATTTTAACAAGCTTCTTCTAGCACAGTTAACCCTGCCTCTACGGTCGGGGCTTACACTTAGCCACTTAGACCAGTTCCTGCATGCCTCCATGTCATTACATTAAAGTATGCCTGTAACTTAAGCCTTAAGAGATTTAGGGACCTATTTCATTTCATCATCATCATCATCATCATCATCGTCGTCATCATCATCGCTGTTATGCCCTACAGCTGAGCATCGTGATCAACAAGTCCTTACAGGAGGAGGGAAATAAATAGAAATGGAAACTGATTTTTTTTTTTTTTTTTCTTGATGAGATGCGTCTTTGCATTTTGTGGTCTGCTTCATGTTACCGGGGCGGTTAATTAGCTTTTGGCACCGGCAAGTTAAACTACGGCACATAAAGTTGTTACAGCAGGAAATAAACACAGTCTAAGTTGCTCCCTCCCGCTTTGATACGAACCGCTCATCTGTCATTACCTTGGGAAATAAACGCTTGCTGCTTTATTTCCGTTGTATTGCGAGGAATCGTCCCATCAGGCAGGTTAGACGAGTCCTCGCATCCACCTGAGCCCTTCCCCTCGACGCAAGACAAACTATTGTGACGCCTTGGACTGTGCAAATAAGCCTAGATACAGTACAATCTATATATACTGTAGTCAGGGAAATGGTACTGTGTGTGACTCCTTATCAATGCTAATCCTTCCTCTGCTTCAGTAAACTCACACTATGGACGTATGTTGAAAACAAATGCTTCGAGTTCTTTTGCAGAAGTTTTGAAAGAACAGAGAGAGCCTTTGTTAGGAAAAGCCGGGGTCTTAAAACCTGATTAAACAACCTCAAATAGACCCCTCGCTTCCTTTTTTTTTAAAAAAAAAAAGTGGTATGCAATCTGGGATCAGGCAATAAGGCTTAAACTGCACCCTGGAAATACTGGTTTCCAAGATAAGCTTGACACTTTTTTTTTTCTTTCCACTGAATTTACATTTCAGGAATTTTGTTGACTCACTCCTATTTCTGTTGCAGCAGCAGAGGAGTACGTTTTAAGCAGCTGTCACACCCGCTTCGAACCGGTCGCGCACGTGCACGGTGAGACTTGTCAACAGTCTTGTCAAACTATTTGGACAGTTGGTAGCGGTTGAAACACGCTGCGGCAAATCCATCACTAAGGGGCTTGCGCCAAGCAACGTGTCAACAAGTAAACAGCATTCTACTAATTACAACACGGATTTCAGGCGTCGTGACATATCCTCGATCCTTCATTATTGTAGATTAAGAGGTCTGAAGTTGAGTGTTTCATTGAGAGAGATTGATGGCGGCTTTCTGAGTATCGTTTAAAAAAAAAAAAAAAAAAAAAAAAAAGAGCTGTTTTTAAAATATGACAAAGTAAAAATGTGGCGTGCTAAAGTTAGTGTTGTATTTTAGTTCCTGGAACAAGACGCACCATCCACCTCTCTCAGTGGATGAAAGCTGTCCTCGCTTTTACTGTAATTTGCATTCTTTCAGGAAGTGCGAGTCGTTGGAAAACACATGCTTATGTCTAATTCGGGGGGGAGAGCAAGAAAGCATCTGCGTGACTTTTTTTTTTTAAGATCAGTGGCCATAATTTAGTTTGGAAGTCAACTTCACAACAAACATCCTGTATCGGAATAATTACGGGAAACTTACATTGCCCGTTTTATGACTTAGCGCACAAGTTCTCCAATTAGAGAATGAAACAGATGTCGATTCAGCTCGTTGTACGGGACGGCGTCATGTTCAACAACACTGTGAAAGTGAAGCTTCAAAGCATATCATGCCACTGAATGAAGCCCACAAACAGCATCCCAATGAAAAAAAACAAACATTTTGAAGCGAGCCAGTATTTCCTGCAGAGCTATTTAATGGCATTGCACAACATCAGTGCAGGTGTGTCTATTTTTTTTGTCCACTCTGTGTCAACTTGCAGCAGTTTTTTGTTTTTTTTCCACTAACAGTGCAGTTTGGGAATGATTGAACATGAAAAACACAAGCAGATTCTCCTTTTGGACTCTTCCCCGTCTCCGTGAGAGGATGTTAAATCTCCCTTTCGCTGGTAGATATGATTGATGTGTGACGTGCACTTTGCTTCGGGGAGCCTTTTCGTGCAATTAAGTGCTGTAATTCACTTTGCTTTCCCTCGTCATGCATGTTCTGCTCTGCCTCGGGGGGCCTGGTGACTCTGTGCAGTTCCCACGATGACGTTTGTCCTTTTTCTCAAAAACAGACTGACATCTATTGACACTGACAGTGTTGAAAACGGTGCCTCTGTCTCTTGTACAACAAAAGTTATTCTGTATTCTTGTTGGAGCAAAAAGAAGCCATCACTCTTTGGAACCGAGAGCCACTAAACCGGAGACAAAATCCTTGTATGTATAAACATATTTTGCCAGTAAAGATTGCTCCGATTCTGATATTCCTCCCCAACTATTGGAACAAAATCTCCATAAAGGATTATTAAGACCTGACCCCCCCAAAAACCTGGTATTTCTATCAACTATTCCTCAGCAGCAACATATTTGACACTAAAACAATCCACCACCAAACATCAAAAGCAACCCAAGAAATTCCAGAAACGTCACCGCACGAACGTGTATTTTTAAAAAAACAAAAAAAACAAAAAAACAAAACAGCACATCACCACAATATGGATTTCCCCCAAAACGAGAGATGGAATCAGGAAGCTCTGGACAAACAATGATGATGCACTTTTTGTGAACAAGTGCACATGAGGGTGACTGTTAGGAAAATATGAAGCAAATGGAAAATGATGGAAAACGCACACACAAATAAGTGCAACAATACTGTCATTATCTATTTCGTGACGCTGGTGAATAGGTCTGTGAACGGCCTTGAATGGCATTTGGATGAGAGAGAGAGAGACTGTGAGGGAGACTGGTCCCCCCCCCCCCCCACTATTATACCACTGTCACTGTGCCACCTCACCAGCTGGGTGGGAGCGGCCTACTTCGGCACAATAAGCACATATTAAGTGCACGGACTTAAAGGAAGGACCCTGATTCTGTTTCTTTAATGAAGGATAGTAACGTGCCCGGATCACTGAAAGCCATGACCGGGGGCTGTCCGTTTAACTGTCTCCAAACAAAGAGTAGACTTGAAAGTGTTACAGAAGCTGCACTTGAACGCTCCGCTGTCCTTCCCTTGAAACCTGGCTGTCAGTGAAGCTCCCTCTTTCATCGATTAACTGTCTCTCTGGAGGAGGCTTTGAGAAGGAGGAGGCCTGGCTTTAGGAGAGAAACACAGGCTGATTGTCTCTCTCCCACCCCCTCCTCTCTCTCTCTCTTTCTCTTTCTTTCTCTGATAGCTCAGTCCTTACAATAGATGATATCATCCCTCTTGGAGCATGCCAGAGTGTGCAGAAAACAACCCATGTGTGTGCACCTGTGCAATGGGCGTGATGCTCCAGACACATATTCAACTGTACATCACATATTGGAGAGAGAGGGAGGGGAGGGGGGGGGGGGGGGGGGGGGGGGGACTGTTCATTCTAGCAGAGGTGAAGCACAAACAGACCGGCAATGTGTGCTGGAAAGCCCGCAGCAGCTATTAAGAGGTGCCCGGCTGAACTGGGTCACCGTGCTGAAATGAAATGAGGCTGATAATTTCTGGATACTGTGTGTGTGTGTGTGTGTGTGTGTGTGTGTGTGTGTGTGGCTCAGCAGATGCTGCTGTTGATCTGCAGGTGTTTGCTAGGCCCGCGGCACTGACTGACAGGTGGCACCGGGCAATTAAGACACAGCTACGCATTTACCGGTTGATGGAGAATAGAGAAAGCGATTTTTAGTGACTTACCTCAGAGCCACACGGACTGAGCTTTCATCCTGTCCAGTCGTCATGATTCCTTACAAAATAATCGATTTGAAAACAGGAAGAAAAGCGGATTGTTTTTGGGGTTTTTTTGGCTGCTTGCCCCTGGCAAAACAGCGAGGCAAAAAAAGAAGAAGAAGAAGAAAAAAAAAGAAGTGCGTGCTGCTGCCCCGGTAGGCGAGCGAACCGAGCAACGGAGCTGCAGCTCACCTCGACTTCAGCGTCGCCATTTCAAAACAAACACTTTAGGAAAAAAAATGTATCTTCACGGTGCTTTTGAACGTGATTCCGGCGATGAGGTGAGGCGGTGTGTCCGCATGTTGCGTCTACGTGCTCCGCATCTCTGCGCAGTTCGGCTCGGATGCTTCAGCTCCGGCTCGAGCCCACATGCAGACTGACGCCGCCGCCGCCTCCCGCTGCCGCTTCTGCCGCTGCCGCTGCTGCTAGGTGAGCCATGGCTTGCGCGCGGCGCGTACACACACGTACACACCCACTCGCACGAACTGCGTACACGCGGACGCCGTGACACTCTCTCTCTCTCTCTCTCTCTCTCTCTCTCTCTCTCTCTCTCTCCGCTCCGTTTACGCACCGGGGAGGGAGCCGCAATGCGTCAGCAAGCCACGCCCCTCTCCAGGGAAACGGCTGCGATATGACGTCATAACAAGCAGGTTATGCATATTTTTTTTTATCTTGTAAGGAAAAATGAACGTTGCATTAAATACATTAAAGTTTTGGACAGATTTAGAGCAATAATGACATCATGTAATTAGATTGAGACAAAGACACCTGCTTGATTTTCATGTAATTGTCACATTTCAAAATTGATTTGATAATACTGAGGCAAATTCCACAGAACATGGCCTACATAAATCATAATTATTATTGAATTATCTCATTATAGGGATTTTTTGAAGTCAGAAGAAACAAATAGAGATCACATGAATCACAATCATCACTAAATCACATGGAAATTGTACTGCCAAATGTAACATTATGTCTCAACAGCACTTCAAAATACTATTTTATTACTTTGCTTAGTCATTATTTGGTATTATTTTGTATGACTTTTGTTTGAAAACTTTATTATATATGTATATATATTTTACTAATAATTTCATGTGTATTTTTTTCTGATGTGTAATTATCCTTTTGTTGTTGTTGTTTTTGGCAAGCCTCTATGGTGATTATTTAATGCACAATTTAAAAGTTTCTCATATTTTTGAGGGGAAAAAATGTTTGTTTTTTCCCCTGTCTGTCATGATAAAGTGCTTTTAAGAGTTTTGAACTCAACTTCAAGGGTCTAAATAATCTCTACTGTATAACAACATAAGCTTTCAGAAACACACATCATGCACATGCATTTAAAAGACATGAAACTTCAGACTGAGATCATGTTTAGAATAAAAAAAAAAAGTTAATATAAGGTTCATGTGACAAATTAAAAGATGCATTGAACTCTGTTTGTGTTGCAGTCCTGTACCCACTGGAATAAACACTTGCAGGTTAGTTAAATCTATGAAGCCTCCATAAATGATGCTCATTCACTAATTACTCACTTAAATCGAGCTATTAGTGCCACCTTGTGGTCATGAATCATCATGATCCGGTATGAGACGTGTACAGAGGATGAAGTGTTGTGACAGCTACAGTGTCTCAAGTACAGAAAACAGAGCTGACATTTCAGGAATAGGTGTTGACAAGGCAGTTTTGTTCCGATTATAAACAGCAGAAGTGTGTTTCTGCTCTGATTACACATAAATACAGCTGGAATTAGCTGGTGTATTACAATCATAACCTACCAGGATAAAACTAAGAGGGATATGTGAGAGGTAATGGAGCAGGGAAAGCCATGACTCAGTTTTCCTGAAGCTACATATTTCAATTTGGTTTAACGTGTAAAAGGCTCCGGCACTCCACCCTACCGCTTCCTGCTGGGCAATAACACCATGAATACAGGGGTCCTTTTACAAGCCTATCAGGTTACTGAGACAGGAAGGCATTGCAAATCACAGGCAGGCCCACTAATGACTAGGCACATGTCAGTTCATTTTATAGTGAAACAAGGCAAAGACTGCATGGTGGTTGCACTTATAAGACGCTGTTCACTGGCCTGTGACGTTGACTGTTTTTTTTTAAGAGGTTATGTTGAATATGTATATAAAAATACACCAAATAATACGATTATAATCAAAGCTGTTGCACTTCAAATCATGTCTTTGAACACCAACCCGTATGTAACCTTATGCACTGAGCTGATCAGCTTGATTAATGATTAGTTTATTAGTCAATTGACAAAAAAAATTAACTAGGATTTTTTTTTTTTTTTTTTGATAATTCATTATTTAATTTACTTTTTTCAAGATTTTGTTGTCATGCATGATATTAAACTGAATATCTAATATCTCTAACAAGCAATTTGAAGACATCACCTTATATTATAATGCACTTTAATGTACTTTCTAATGTTTCATACACAAAATTAATCAATCCATTAATTGATCAAATCATCTGCAGATTGATTTGAGTGTGAAAATAATTGTTAGTTGCAGCACTAATGGCTTTTTGTAATTTGAACTGACCCTTTAAAAACAACAACAATAATAATAATAATCACTATATTTTCATTTCACTGCTTTGTTTGTTCTGTGAAACTTTCGAGTGAATGTAGACATGGCAGCGAACAAAACCTACAAGTGTTGCATCACAAACACTAACAGGCACAATGTGATTGATGATTGCTTCATTGAGTGCACGTTTATTTCCCAAAGATCATATCAATGAACGGAACATGATCAGAGAGACATGGAATAGAACTTCATATACAGCACCAACATTTCATGTACAAAAAAACGACAACGACAGTAACAAAATAGACACACCTCATGTATCATGAAATTAAAATGGATCTCTGGTCTATTATCCCTCTGAATATTCTGACCACCTGAGTGTAAATCAAATCTGTTGTACATTGAATATTTTGAATGTCACCAGAATTATACTTTATATTTTCCAATGGAAAGTACAAAAACTGTTAAAACAAGCCGGCGATCAATACAAGATTAATGGCTGGATGGTTTCTTACAACATATACTGTAATATTTGGATGTTATATTATAATATTTGTAACAATAGTGGATCTGTAACTACAAAATATAATGTTATATTTATTGAGTCATTTTGTTTCCATAATCATGGAGGGTTTTTTGTGCAATTTCCAAACATTTCACACATCAGAAAACTATTCAGTTGAGACATTCCCTGACGCTGGCGGGAATCTTACATTACTAGAAAGACATTTGTCCTTCGATAAAACACTCCTAAAAAGGACCGCTAATCAGTTACAAGGAACTGGAAATGTGCAAAAAGACAGCATTTAAGTATTTTTTAAATAAATACAGTTAATCTAATACGGTTTTAGATGCCGATAAGAGTCATTATAAAGCAAATTGGCCCATATCAAAGTGTGCTTGTACAAACGGGATGTGCTGTAGAAAGTTGTTCGGGGCTACTTGGTCACCATTATCTGAGCTGCGGAGACAAGGACATTATATTGAACAATAAAAAAAAAGGCATATTCAGCAATGATGTAGTATAGCAGAAAAGTTATTGGCACATCACCTTAATGCAGTACTCACAGTTATATAGGCTATGGCATTGTCGGACCCCACCGCTCCGTAGTGTGCTGGGCTGTATTCTGAACCTTGCTAAAAAAATTACAGATTTGAGTGGCTAGTTCTAGCAATCTCATGTATATATATATATATATATATATATAAAAAGACACCTTTTGGTATTTAAAGTGCAATATCTCCCATTGTGTAGACGATAGCAGCAAACCGCAATCAATTGACTTGTTTTACACCAGCACAGATTAAAAAGATAAAACCCATGTTAGTATTTGACAGGAATGTGTTTTGAAAGATTTACCCCACTACAGAGTGAACACATATGCAGATGCCCAAAGAAGAAGGAAAACACCAGCGATAGTGTGTGAAACTGTCTCTTTTCTACACTGTGGTTCCCTTATTTCTGACAGCTTCATCTATTACAGATCATTAAAAACCTGCATACAAACACAGTCTCGCTGGTATATCAAACTTGTGGAGTGAGCGTGCCTATAAAAGATGGATGGTCACACTGAAATCATGCAAAAAAAAATCTGGAAATAAAATGACCTTGATGGTTTAGAAAGGCTGAGGAAATGCTGAGTCAGGAACCTGGTCAACTAGTTTCTCACTGGATTAAAAAACAAAGATTTTGTTTTGAAAATGCTCCTTGCAGAGAAAAGTAAAAGTAGATCATCAGTAAATGTCCTTAAATTAAAGATTATCATCATGTGCTTCGTTTTGTTTGTGATATTATCATTTTTACAATATACTATGACTTTCCTGGCACATTAATTATCCCAGGAACACTGTTCAAATGTACATTGTTCAGCCATATCCTGGAAAGTCTCGCTCCAGTGTTTCCTTATATGATGACAGAGGAGATGATGGGAAATGAGAAGAATACACAACAGAAAAAAATTTAAAAAGCAGATCACACCAACTCCCAGGTGAGAGATAGAAAAAAAACCAAGATGATTAACGAGGGAAAGTGCCAGTTAGAATCAATCAAGCGTTCAGTTTCTTTTGTTCATGTTTGATTGCGGCCGCCTTTCCTCTCCGCATTGGCAGTCTTCCCAATCCTCAATCAAAAACACCCAAAAATAGACAGAATAATCCCAGACTACTCATCATCCGAGGCATCGTTGTCTGAGGGGAGGTAGTTGCTGCCTTTTACCCGGATGTACTGGACGTGGCGATTGTTGTTGGGTGAAGAGGCTCCACAGGAGCAGAGCGGACTGGTGAACAGGTTCTCGATGTCTTCCAGCTGCAGACCCTGTGTCTCCGGGAGGCAGCCCTGGACGAAAAGGAGACCCAGCACCACCAGGCCCGTGTACAAGAAGAACGCACCTGGAAGAGACACACATGTACATTTTCGTTATGAAGGTTCTGAGTTATGGAAGTTCAAAGCTGCCATTGTGCCACTGGGTTGATTTTCTGTCCCATGGTTGCCATGTCTACCCAGTATGAGGGAAATCTAATTAAATTCAATTAAAATTAAATTTCTATTTGACACATATTGCTTTATTTTAAATAGACTGGTTTTACACATGAAGTTCATTTGTCATGAGGAGTACTACTCAGCCCGAGCCTCTGGGGGGAGCTTTCCGAAAGTCTGAGAAAATAACGGCGTCATTAAACTTGTCTCTGCTTGGGGCTCGGAGGCTGAGGTTTTTTAAGAGAAAGCTTGCGACTAACAAGTCTATCTTCAGGTTTAAAAATATTTCAGCCTCTGCAGAATCAATTTTAACCGCTTTTTTAAAAATGTTTCCCAACCTCGTGGGAAGTACAAGAATAAATCACTGAAGTTTAAATACTGACAGCCTTGAACTTCCATACTAATCATATCCAGACTGAGTGTGTAAGCTGGAACGGGATCACGTCCTTCTTGATAGCATTTTGATAGACACATATCTGTCGCTGCATGTTCTCTGACCTTCACACCTACAGTTTGTGTTCTACGACTGAATCGGAGCAAATAAAAATCTTTTGTTTCACATACTGTGTGCGTGCGGTTTGATTCAGTTTCCCACCGTTCTATTAAAAGCAAACCCTCGACTTGTAAACAAAAGTCCAGTTGGACTCTACAGTGGTTTCTTTATTGAATAGTTTTCATCTCATCTCCTTCTCCACTGTCCTGTTGCTATAAACAAGATGGTGTTTATAGTGACCACGCCTGGTTATATAAAGAGTAAAAAAAAAAAACCCAACATTTTAGGATCAGACTAAAGGAAAGGACTCCCCTCTTAAGTCACAGGAAAAGCTTTATATAGACCCTTTAAAATATGCACCCTTTATGTTCATCTGACAGTGCTGAAGTCACTTATATGCAAAGGAAATCTTACTACAGTAGGTCGAACCTGGTAACCTTTCTGTAAAACTGTAAAAATCAGTTTAATACGCCATAAAACAAAGTGGAAGACCAGATTTGAAGTCGTTAAGGAGATTCTCCTTAATTCAGATGAAGCTATAAAAAATGTTTTTCCCCCACGGCAACGACCACTGATCAGATTACGATGTGATGCGTTTACCATCGTCCGGCCTCTCGATTGGAGTCTTACCGTAATAGGTCAGAAACTCGGCGACGTGAAGGAAGGTCAGAGACACCAGGACGTTGAAGATCCAGTTGACCCCGGCTGAACAGGCGTTACCGGTGCTGCGGGCCCACAGCGGGTAGATCTCTGAATTCACCGTCCAAGGCATGGGTCCCATACCTAAAAGACAGAGAGAGGAGGCGTTTGTTAACATCCAGGTGTGATATGCAGTAAATCGATCATCTTTTAACATCTTTTATATAAATTCAGTGTTTCATTAGAACACTGAGAGATGGTTCCTCTCATAATATCTAAAATTATGACTCATTTGCAAATCAATGGAAGCGAGAAAATATTTCAGACCTGGAGCGAAAAACGCCAAGTAGAGGATGAGACCGGTCAGGACGATCCAGGAGTAGGATGTGGGACAGTAGTTGTAGGCCCAGATCGGACCGTCTGTTGGCTCCGTCAGGTTGGAACACCTGGATCATCAAAAAAAAAAAAAAAAAAATGCAAGAAACTGAAATATCTGGTGTGCAGGCAGGGGTTAAAACAAAGCAAATATTACTTCTTTAGCTTTAAAGTTGGTGAGAGCAAGAAAATGTTCCACCTCTTTTCTTTTTTTTATAACTGGTATTTGATATAATCTAACTAAAGTGCACATAAGTGAGTCCCAGGTGCTTTTACTGTTGGTATATTTGAAAGAAGCAAATGTGATAATGTAATAATAGTAATGTAATTGGAGGGGAGTTTGTGATGTGACATTAAGATATCCATCTCAGCTTTTGTATTTATCAACTTCTCTTATTTACTCTCCGTCACACAGCTGTGTAGAGGATCGGCGTCTCTGACCTTCCCCGCGCCGCGTGATCTATGGACTCTTGATTGACGGGAACGCAGGAGGAGTCGAACACCCTGGTGCCGTTTTCGCGATAACAAAATCCACAATCTGGATCCAACATGCAGAGTTCGCAGGATCTGAAGGGCAGAGCTGAATGTCAAACTTCTCACACAGATGTTCAGTTTGGGGACTTTTAGATTAAGAAAAGTTTACCTGATAGAAGCTTTTGTTCCTTATAAACTGCAACTAAACAATTTAAAATGACTACAATGTAGCCGCTGTTTGATTTCTCACCCATAGAGTCTGCAGGTTGAGTTTTGAGAGTCGACCGGGTGGAGGGTGATGGGTGGAGAGTTCTGGGCCGAAAGCAAGAAGCCGACTGCCAACAAAGTCAGACTCAGACCAGTACCTGCATTAGAGAAAATACACACACTGAATAAAACTCTACTAAAGAAACAAAATGTTGATTTAAAGAGATCCTGAACAGACCACTAGATAAAAAGGGAAATGTGGGATCCTATCATTCCTCAGCCTGTCGCAAATGAAGTCAATCAACTAATAAATCAACAGTGTAGCTAAAAATCTGTCAAAAAAACAAACAAACCCATAAGGCTTCCCAGTGTCAGCTTCCTGCGGCCCACTCTCTCCACAAGCCAGACTCCGACCAGGGTGAACACGAAGTTGGTCGCAGAAGTTGCAGCGGCCAACCAGATGGCCTGTTTGACGTCCCGCACGCCCGCCATCTGCAGGATGGTCGCACTGTAGTACCTGGATGTGGGCAAAGAGGTTGAAAAGATGACGAGCTTTTTTCAGTTAGAGGAGATGAAAAACACTGATTGATTGATCGCAGGTGGGTGATAATTATTAGGGAGGCTAATAGATGACCTACATGACGGTGTTAATCCCGGACAGCTGTTGAAACATCTGGAGGCCACAGCCAACAATGAGAGCCCTGCGGGTCGGACCGTGCCTGAGGATGCGCAAAATAACAAGGCCTCCTACAGCAATAAAAAAAAAAGCAAAACCTTTATTAATAACCTGAATCTTTAATATTTGATGACTTATTTTCACCTTGTTGCTAACAGCGGTTACGTCACATCTGGACAAAAGTAACTTCATCACTCTGCATTTCTGTTTTCACTGAAATCTTTCACCTCCACCCGCCTCTTTCTCCTCTTCCTCGATGCTGCTTCTGATGCTGTCGTATTCCTCGTCGACGTTCTGGCGTCCTCGGATCCGGCTGAGAACTTGACGGGCCTCTTGGTTCCGGCCCTTCTGGAGAAGCCAGCGAGGGCTCTCTGGCAGGAAGAAGAAACCCACAAACTGCAGTGCAGCCGGTAGGACGGACAGACCCAGCATGTACCTACAGTATGAAGGGAAGATGAGGGGGAACAAAAAACAAGGAGAGATTCTCAAATTGGAAACTGGAGAATTCCACGAGTAACTGAGGGCATTCCTGGAAGTCAATTAAAGCTGCATGATCACTGTGCAAATAAAATTACAAACGGGGGCAGCAAAGACACACAAATAAGAGCCGATCTGCAGGATCAGGGCCGGAGCCAAGATTTTAGGTTCCAATCCTGCCATTTGGCTTCTTCTGAGGATCAATATTGCCCGTTTAAAGCCTAATCCACTTACAATCCTTGTCTGCTTGCCCTGAATGTATCAGCTGTTGTTTCTGGATTTTTAAGGCTGACACTGATATTGATATTTGAGAGTTGTAAAAGTTCAATAACTATTCTTTTTCAACGTAAAAAAAGCATTTTTGATGAGGATCGTTTACATGTGGTTATTAGAGAGTTGTGACCAGGTTGTGTGCTGAAATCATACTGTTGAAAAAAAATGGGTTTTTCAGTGCTCTCTGGTGGACAAAATGCATAATGGTGACACCGTTTCTACATGACCTCAAACATATCTTTAGCATTTCTGTCCCGTAATTTCCTCTGGTTGATAGCAACATGGTTTCCTGCAGTGTTTTATAGAGTAGCTGCCCCACCGCAGCTGATATACAGACAAAGGTTGGACAGCAGCATCTCTGAAGTGCAGCTGCTGACGTCATCAATACACAGTATTTAGAGGGAAATTTCAGTTGGTTAGCAAGTTAATATATTCTCCTGGTTTCCCCTCAAGGAAAACAGAGAAAGGCGTTGTACAAACAAAACTAAATTAAACCATGTTATGGAAAGTTACTGGTATTCACAGTGTGAAACTGACGTGTGTACCTCCAGCCGTCGTGGCTCAGGTAGCTGAAAGCTCCGTCCACCACGCTGGCGACGAACTGGCCGCCAGTGATGAAGAGGGCGTTTATAGTGACCAGCTGACCTCTCAGGTGAGACGGGGAAACTTCGGCGATGTACACAGGAACTGTCATAGAAGCAATACCTGAGGGAAAAACATAAAGGCGTGTGTAGACATGTATATATCCTTTATTCTTTTTTTTAAGATTATGATTCAAAAGCTTCAGGGTGCAGGAATCCAGTCTGTTAATTTGTATAGTTCTGTGGACAAGAATAACATAAACATGCTTTCCTTTAAAATCTAAAAGTATTCCCTTTCTGTTTGTTCTGTTTCTTTTTTAAGGCTAATATCCACTTTTCAAATGCTGCAAAATATACCAAGCTAGGTTGACTGATAGTGTCCAATTTTCAACCATGTCATGAAAACTAAAAGTGCTAACTGTCATGTGAATTTGACTATAGCATAATGTGAGCATGGTCACAATCCAAATGGACAAAAACAGCTTCTTATGACTGTTGAATTAATATTTTCTTAGATAGTATTATACATTTTCAAATACACCAACTCTCCTACAACCCAATCTGCATAATCCTCACACCCACCTGGGATAAGAACAGGGATTTTGAGAAAAAAAATCTTCCCCATTGTGCAGCTTTTTTCCCCAAAACCTACTCTACAGATCTTGCCTAAAGCTTTTCTACTGCTGCTCAGGAAAAGATGTTTTCTGGGGATGAAACATGGCGACTGTAAATGGAAACCATAAGGCAACACAGTTTTCTTCTTTTGTAAACCTGAGGGTAAAGTCATTCTGTTACATGACCTCCAGGCCTTTGTTTCACTCAGGAAAATACCAGCCAACACTGGAAAAGCAGGTCAGGTTAGGTAAGATCAGAAGTTGCTTGGGAGTGGACTTTGTATCCGCTTGTAAACAACTTTTCAACACCTAAGAAGCTAAAACATGACACCAACTCACCTATACCCAAACCAACTGTAATCCTGCCCACAAGGAGGACCTCCTTGTTCGGAGATAAACTCAGGATGATGCCACCGACGCTGAAGATAAAGCTGGCCATCAGGATGCAGATCTTGCGTCCCAGCCGTCCGTTCAGCGAGCCACCGCTCAGGGCAGAGAGCGCGGCGGCTCCGACTGTGCTGGAAACCAGCAGCTCCTGCCACAGAGTGTTCAGGTTCATCTCCTTCTTCAGGAGCAGCATAGCCCCGGAGACCACGCCGGTGTCATACCCGAAGAGAAATCCTCCCAGGGCAGAGGCGAACGCCAACACGTAGATGAACACCGGAGTGGAGGGATCTCGGTCCAGGATGTCCCCGCTGCTGGTGGCGGCGGCGGCGTCCCTAGATGAAGACCCGATGAGGCTCTGCTCTCCATCGTCCACTGCTTTCTGTCCCCTGTTGCCCATGAGGTCGCTCATGTGCTTCAAGCTGTATTCATCGTGGCTGCTGGACATAGGGGAAAGCAGGGGTTAGGATCGCTGGAGGATCAGATAGGAAACCGCAGCTTGTTGCAGCAGCTATTTCTTTACTCTAACAGGTGACACATGACACCTTCAGCAGCGATGACGTCTGCATACATACAGTCATCTGTGGTACAACGCCCCCCAAAAACAAGGCAGAGCTGAGGGAAAGTGGGTCCAAACAAAAGGAGATAATGATGCATTTTTTAAAGTATCAAACGTCCCTCTACTTTAAATTTGAAATGTCTAACCTCTTTGTGTTTGGCAGACCAACTCGAAAAAATTCAATAAGTAAAAACACGAACACGTCGAGATTTATTTTTTTTAACAGCCATACGTGCTAATTTATCAAACCATAACGTCTCAGTAGAAGCTCCTGTGGTTATTTACAGCGGCTGTTAATGTCATGTCATTAAAAAAAATGTACCTAAACGGTGGTAAACTGATTGTTTACCACGGTGCGACACAAACACAAACACTCTGCTCTGTGTGCGGCCATGTTTACGTGACGTCAGCCAACAACCCAGCTGCAACGGCTGTGGCGTTCAGGTGCTGTCAGAATAAACGGAAAAGTGAATTATTTACTTGGGAAAATTCACGCCCCCTCCCTCAAATCGGAGCAACAACGTGGCGAAATATTTTGACACACGACTTGCTAAAAGTGGACGTCATATAAGCAGAAACATGGCGGACGGGCGGTTAATTGCAAGAAACTTTTTACTAATTCATGTACTGCACATCAGTTAATTTGCTCATGTTTTGTAATCCGAGGAGCACCTGAATGCAGCATCAACCATGAAAATGAAAGAGGTCTCACTTTCAATTTTATACAGAATATATCTTTTAAAAAAGAATATTAATTATCAAGAATATTAAGCTTCCTTTTTAATTTTAATTTATCATAATTGAATTCCCTATCACTTTGTTTCCTTGTTCTCCACACGTCTTTATATATTACTGTTTGTTGAATTTGAACTGTTTTCAATAAAGTTGACAAAAAATAAACCAAAAGAAAGTCATACCCCACGACTTGTAATGTAAAAAAAAATGCTTCATGTATAACACAACATAAATATCATGTCAATAATTTATTAGTCCTCAGATAAATATATTTTGAGCATCTGACGTATGGCAGTTATTTTAGGAACTGCATATGACACTTTAACATTTCTCTAGGGCGCAGCACCAAACTCCATTTAAAATCCAAAGCATTTTGTGAATCCTCGATAGTTTACGGGCAGTAAGTGTTATAGATGTAAAAGCATGTTATCTAAAACAAACAAACAAACAAACAAAAACAACAACGTCATTTTAAAGATGAAAGATTAAAGAACCACAGCGTGTCACACAACCTCAAACCAGTCAAAAAAAAAAACAAAAAACTTGGTACGCCGATAAGCAAAACGTGACAGAGGAGCCTGAGAGCTGCAGCTGACAGGTAGTCTGGATCACATGACCACACACTCGCACATAAAATGTACTAAACATAAAATGTCACACAAAAGGATTACCTAACAGACATTATCTGTGCTTAACTCAGACTATACCTCTTTTTTGTTTTAAGAAAAAAAGCTTACTCTGGACCTCTGCTGCTGTTGGTGTCCTCTTCAATAAACAGGAAACTGATCATATGACATTGCCGCAGGAAAGCAGGGACACGCCCCCCCCTCCCCAAGACACACACACACAACACCTGTGTTTTATTCCCCTCACAGTCAGACAGCCGTGTTTACTTTGTCAGTCTTCAGCAGGGATTTGCATAGCTAGAAATAGATATTGAGGCTGCACAGTATGAGTCAACTGTCTCAACACATTACCAGATGTTCCTTTGAATGAGTGCTTTCATTAAGTAAGCTGAGGACATCATTTCACCGTTTTTTCATGACAGATCAGTTAAACTGTCTGTCTTTTTATTTTTCTATTTTTTTTTTCAAGTTGCAAGTTAATTTTGCAAGTCTTTTTTTTGAACGAATAAACAGACCGGACAAGTTTCAACTAGTCCTTCTTTGCAGACAAGCAACAGCAAATAAATTAGCTTTTTTTTTTACTTCCAGATTATTTTTAATTTGCTAAAATACCACAGATTAAAACATTCAACAAGAAAACAGTCACCATGTTGCAGCGCTTTCCTAAAATGCAATTCTGTGTACAAATATTTGAGTCTAAATCTGGCTCAGGTTTTTTTTTTTTTAATTATTTTAATTTGGACACATAATAAACCCATTGCGTCAATTATTACTGAATAAAACTGACTAAGTAACTAACTGCAATAAGTAAATAAGTAAATAACTGTAAATACCGCAGTTACATTAATAGACGCGCAGCACAAAATGAAGATGGCGGCGGTGATAGCAGCATAGCGGACAGAAAAAGTTAAGATTTTGTTGAAAGTTTTGTGTGAACTGACGTATGCCGAATTTATAAACACCTTCCAAACAATGATAAAAAGTTTTAAAGTTTTATCTAGCTCGTCACTAACCTCGTTTATTCGTTAACAAATCTTTTAACTGTTAAATTTTCGAACGAAATACGGCAACAAATCTCGGTCAATCCCAATGTTTTATAAATCAGCAAATCGACGACTGACATCAGACACCGAGGTGGGAGGCAGTTTCTGAAGTGCACTGATTTCACTCGACAGCTCCTGAAACTGTAACTGTCAATCACTGCAAATGCTAATCAGGGTTAAAAAACGATGTTTCGGCGATGTAATCTGCTTAGCAACTTTACCGACGTTGGTCTGGAAACGCTTTTTGACTGGCCGTTGATCCTCCGTGACTTGCTTCCCTGCGCAGCCAGTTTCCTCTTCACCCAAAACGAGGAGTTTTTTTTTTTTTCTGACCGGAGTCATATGATGTGATCGTAAGGAAGGAGGAACACGTCTGTCAAGAGAAGAGCTGCTGGCTTTTTTTTTCTCTTCTTCCCGCAGAAACAACAAAAAGTCACCGACCCCACCAGAAAGAGGAACACGTTTTCTGTGTCAGGGGAAAGTGAGCTAGCTGCGCGCGGTGATGTCAACAGAGCCGAAACTGCCACACTGACAGCTTCCCATGTCGCCACAGACACTTTGATGTAACGTTGCTAGTGTGTTATGATGAAACATAGCTAATATCTAGTAATGCTGTGTAATGTTATTAGTTGTTACAGTGGCACTGCTCCTTTCTTCCCATGCTGCTGCTGCTGCTGCTGCTGCTGTGCGGCTAACCTTTCGTCGGTTCTGAAGGGACTGTACTGACTGTGACCTAAATGCACGTCAAGTCGTCAGCTGGAAAACAGTATTTCAAAGACCATGGTTAACAAGGAGGAATTGGAAGAAAGGTTGAGGAAACTTCTGGTGAGGCTGAAAACCCCTCAGGAGGACAGACAACTGTGCACTCTGATTCAGATCATCCAGGACCTGCTTTTCCTGGCGCACACAGACTGTGGTAGGAAACACATTGTTCCTGCATGTGCATCATGCTGCTGTTCATAAACAGTTTCCTTTGGCCATGTTGTTTGATTTACCAGCAGTGGAGGGAGAAGCAGTGAGGGAAAAGTAGTAATACACAGTGTAAAACGACTTCATAACAAGTCCTGCATTCAGTTCTGTAAATGTTGCTGCTTAAACTATCAAAACTCATTATGTAGAAAAATCTCAGCATCATGTTTATTATTCATAATTTTAACTACTGGATGTTGTTAAAAGTTCAGCTAGTTACAGTGCATGATCTTTTAGGGGCTGATCATATATTTTGTATGACAATCAATCTTAAGTGACTGCATCTGTCAGATAAATGTACAGTAGGGCAGTAGAAAGTGGAGGATCTCCCTCTGAAATATACAGTGGAGTAGAAGCATTATAGTGCTTTCAGTCAACTTTAAACTGGAGTTAAGTATATTTAATGGACTTGTGCTATTTGCTTTTTGTGTGGTTTTGTACCTTTTTATAAAGTGCATTTCACTATATTTGTCTGCTGGCTGTAGTTGTGAGGGTTGCTGGTAAAGATGTGGTACATATGAGTTTATATATATATACACACACATATATATAAAGTGATGTATTACTATAGTTTAACCACCTAACAGAGCTCCACCTGACTCACACTATTAACACTTATAATGCACAGTTTACTTTCTGTACTCATATTTGCTTGTACGTGATTTCAATTTTGAATTCAGGACAAATGATGCTGATCAGACCAAAGAAGCAGCCTTTTTCCACTATGTCTGACTTTTTAATTAATTAACTGAGAAAATATTTGGCACATTAAGTGATTGTGGTTTCGCTTAAGCTGAACAACAGTCCTTTTCTCTCCTGCACAGATTTGTCAATTCAGGTTTCCATCATCTTTTTTTTTTCATCACTGTTGTGATTGAGAGCAATTTTGTCTGTGCAAATGAAACAAAGACAACCAGACTTTCACCTTCATTACGGGATCTCGACTGTTTTTCAAACCTTGTTACATGCAATTTTTTAAAGATTGAAGCAAGTGTCCTGTCCTTCAGAGCTAACTTGCCCGATCATGTTGTGTCTATTGTTCTTTGTTGCAGCAGCTGAACTGTTTGAAGACAAAGATGTCCACGGCCCCCTCATGGTGGTGCTGTCATCCTACATCAGCAGCAGAGGAGTCCAGCAGGTACTGCAAGACATTAGCACTCCTTTTCATTGTGTTGTTTTTGTGTTTATTGTCCTTGCAGCAGGAGGAAATGTGCCATTTTGAAACGTGTGTGCTCCTTTAAAGAGACAAAACTTGACTTGACAATTGTTGTAATGTCATATTTTATTGTGCCGGAGACTAGAACCAGTCACACAGACGTTTAATCGTGCACAACAGCATCACCTGCTAAGACAGTTTTGCACTGCGTGTAGTTGTAAAGCCATTCACGGCTGACACGCCCGCGCCTGATGTAGCGTGTTTATGGCGTCTCGTGACCGCCCTGTAATGCGGCTTATCAAAGGTGCGGCTGCGGCATGACACACAGACTGATGGTGAGACTGGTACGGTCTCAGTCAGAGCAGACATAACAGACTGGTTTCAAAGATAACACGAGAATCTGATCCTGAAATATTCTGAGCTTTTCATTTTGGCTTTGAGAGGTTTTGCTTCATCATGAGGTAGCAGGAGCAGCTCTGCTTCATTGCATTTATAGGATTTTTGCATCAATGTGCTGAAATGTATTTAGGTGTTAAATTGACTGGATTTGCCAAAATAAGATATTCCACAGTTGACTTTACTATATCACAATATATATCAATATGATGTTGTGATAGGAGGTTTTATCCTGTGATATATCCTGTGTGCAGCATTTGACTTTGATTCTTTTCATCTTCTGTTAATTTATTCATCGTTTAGCCTCTAAAACATCAGAAAACTGAACATCCCAGCTTCCCAGACTCCAAGACTTCCAAGACTCCCGACAACAGTCCAAAAACCCCAAAGATGTTCAGTTTACTGTCGTGTAAAGTTAAGAAGGAGCAGCAAAGTCTCACATTTGAGGACGTTTGAACCAGTGAACTTTTGACTTTCTGGCTTGAAAAATGACCGAAACGATTAATCGATTATTACAATCACAGTTTACAGTTTCATTTAGCAAACGCTTTTCATCCAAAAGCCACGTACGTCGGAGAGATTATCAGTACGGTCGCCACTTTTTTTTAAAAAATTTTTTTTTCCTGTCGATGAACTGATCAGCTCATCGACTGATCGTTGCGGCTCCTCTTTTAAACGAGGAACCCTTTCACACTCGAATGCGTACAGCTCCATACGGCTTTTTTTTACAAGCATCGCAGCGAAAGGTCTCACGGGATCAATAGGGTGCTTTGTATTTGTCAGTTGATCTTTCACTTGCTGCATAACATTTTGGTGCGGGAAGATTAATGCTTTTCAGCTGAGTCAAGTGATTTATTTTCTAGGTCAGCAGCTAGGGCATCTTGCATGGAAAATTATCTCTGGCACATTATGGTGACATAGAACATTTTACGAAAAGGTTATGGCGCCTGTGTCTTCGCCCCCCCGTATGGTTTCCTCTTTTATCTATCTAAGAATGATTATGTTTCATGTTCAAGTGTCTGATATTGAACTCTCTCTCTCTCTCTCTCTACAGGTGGGCTGGTCGCTGCTGTGTCGGCTGATTGAAATATGCCCCGCTACGCTGGACCAGCTGGCCAAACCACTACAAGCGGCAAAGGAATGGGAGGTACTGGGAGTGCACCAGTAAGTAAAGACGTATTTATCTGGTGCCGTAGTGTTTTATGCGCTATTACTGGTTGTAAAAAAAAAAAAAAAAATATTCTCGTGTCACACCACCCTAATGGATTGTGTCACATGGAGTTAGATGACATAATTGCACTAACATAGTCGTCCAGATTACACGGCATTCATGTTCAAAAGAAGCCATGAAGCGGTTCAGTGCGGACATATACTCTGTACGTATGTCATCAAAACGTTTGACACACATTTGGGTCCTAATTAAAAATGTGATTTCTATGAATACGCATTTAATAGAGTGGAGGAAATTCACTTGCAGTCCTCATGTTCGTCAAAATCCCTGCACGAGTTTCTACATGTAAAAGCATCATTTCACATTTGAGTTGTGACACGGTTCGATTTGAGCAGTCTGACCTTCTGTTTGATAGATTTTTTTTTTGGTTCTGAAGGATGATTGTCTGGATGATTTTGTCTGCTCTCGTTTCCAATTTTCACTTCCTGTTCATTAACCAAGTCTGGTCATATTGTTATATCACGCAGTGTCAGATTTACCTGAATTTTTTTTTTACATTTTCTGTTCCTTTATTTTGCCGTCTAACATTTGCAATTGTATTCAATCAAACCATTTGGTTTTCTTCAGTTCTCTATTGAAGCCTCCGTTACACCTATTGCTGGTTACTAATAGTGCTTCTACATGTTTGAATAAATAATATGCAGGATAAGAAAGGCAGGCCACTAAATCTGAGTCATCTGCTGCAAATTTAAATGCATGTAAATACAACACATTATCAACTCTTACTTCAGTTTGAAAAACATGTACAAACGTGCTCGGACAGGAAAAAGACTTTCACTTGGGTCTCAGTCTTGACTTCAGCTGTGGTTGATCTGGTTTTTTTGTTTGTACTTATGTGTTTCCAGGCAGATTCTGAAGGTTCTAGCTCAGTACAGCACAGACTGCAGAGTGACCATGGTTGGACTCCGAGCCCTGGCTCTCCTGCTCAGATCAGGTACACCGCTACACAAGAGCTCTGTAACAATGCATAAATACATCAGTCTTGCTAGTTATAATGCCTGAACGGGTGTGAGAAGATTGAAACTCAGTTTGATATCTAAAGCCCAGGTCACAGAAAGATGTTATTACTCATTTATGCCATCAAATCAATACAAAAGAAAAAAAAACGTTAAAGTAAATCACAAACCTTTCAGGAATCAAAAGAGTAAAGATAAAAAAAAACGTGTAATTATTGGCTACAAGTTTATGTGGCTATATTTTCCATATCTTGTGTTTCCCTGGGGGGGGGGGGGGGGGGGGGGGGTGTTAAGCAACATTTTAATCTGTTTCCTCAAATTCTCTCTTTGGTTATGCTCAATTATGATCGTAAGTGTGATGACTTGTATTTCACAATGCTTGCGGTGATGTAAAGCCTCCGACAAGGGCAGAGGTTAAACTAAGATGTGTGTTAGTGGTTGGACCTACAGATGAACTCGTGATACGATACTGTCACTATGTTCTTCCTATTATAACGATATATATCACAAGAAAGGCGATTCTGTGATATATGATATACCACAAAGGAATAATCCACAGTAAGTCATGATATCTCTAACTGAAAAAGAAAGAAACAGTTATTTCACAGAACAGGAAATAGTCACATAATGTGCGGTGTTTATTAACAGTACATTAGATTCACAGGAAAGAAATGCTGCCAAGTATAAATGTCAGAACACTGGCTCACTGTAGCCTCGGTTTGTGCCTCACACAGAGCTGCTGGTAGCGTTAGCAAGTCTGATAAGAGACGCAGAGAGAGGTGACGTCATGCAAATAACCCTAAAATACATTCCCTTTCTGTGGCAGTAAACGCAACACCTAACCCGCAGATAACTAACTGTGCTATATTCAGAGCTTTACGAGATATTCAGAGGAGAGGAGTAGGTTAAACATTAACATGATAGATGGCAGCGACAACCTACTGATGCTCACCACACACACACACACACACACACACACACTGGAGAGCCTCTTGTAGTAGAGCTGCTGCTTAGCTACAACACAGGAGCCACGCAGACAACTTCTACAAAGGACCAATGAGTGTGCTTCTAGTGTTAAAGATCCAGCAGACTATCAGTGTTTCCAGCACGGACATGGAGAGTCTGACAGTAACGTCTCATGGCTGACATGGCTGGTCATTGTCACCAACAGTAGCCGTTTATCTGACCTACACCGGTCTCTGCAGCGCCTCCATAAGGAGGTGAAGGGTAGTGGTGCTCTGGTAGTGATAAGTCAAAGTAGCTGAATCAATTCTGAGCGGTTCTATATAATATAAAAAAAATGTATCGACGCTTGGCATACCACAGCTGTATCACATGATCTGATTTGTGTGTGCATATCTGCATTTGTGAAGAGATATTCAACACTTATCATGTATGAAGTTGTGAAACTAAAAGTTTTAAAGATAATATAAATAATCCATATGTGACAAAATGGTTACTGGATACATTATGTTTTAAAAAGTGAATAATTAATTTGTAGCGCTCTCTGGCTGAATGAAATTACAATTGTTAGATGTGAGGCTCAAATTTTTTCACAACTGGGATCAAGTCATTGGTTAATATATTGTATTTTCACTGGTATTTTTTCATTATTATTATTACATAGACATGATTCGTCTGCTGGTGCTGGAAGAGGAGGAGGATGTGTTTGGCCTGGTGGTGCAGGCGATGAAGACTTTCCCTACCAGTGAAGAAGTGCAGCTTCAAGGCTGTGGAGCTCTGCAGTTCCTCCTGGAGAGAGGTGATCACACACACACACACACACACACACACACTGAACCTCCTGCATACTAGCATGTAAAGTAATATGCACTGTCCATGTCTGAATATGCTACCGCAGGCATTCCCTGTTGTGTAACAGTATATTTAAGGTGCTCCTGGCTCTGTACAGTTATATCATCATAAACTATGCAACCCCAGTTTATACATTTTGTTAATTCTTTGTTTCTTACCAGTAGTTTTTTTTCAATTCAGTTTTATTTAAACAGCGCCACATCATAACAAAAGTCATCTCAGGGTACTTTTCACATAGAGCAGGTCTAGACCATACTCTTTAATTTACAGAGACCCAATAATTCCCCTCATGAGCAAGCACATGGTGACAGCGGTAAGGGAAAAAAAACTCCCCTTTAACGGGAAGAAACCTCAAGCAGAACTAGGCTGTAGGTAGGCGGCCATCTGCCTTGCTCGATTTAGTGAGGATAAACATATTAAGTTTGCCTGAGGATAGCGGGTAGAAGAAAGGCCATGCTGTTACTTCAACCAAAAATGTTGTCGTTCCTCTGCACTGTGGACATTTTAGGACATCTTGGGGCTCGATTTGTCAGGCTCAGCTCTACGTTATCAGACACGGATCATTATCAGCCAA
This sequence comes from Euthynnus affinis, assembly GCA_029490765.1. Lineage (NCBI taxonomy): Eukaryota > Metazoa > Chordata > Actinopteri > Scombriformes > Scombridae > Euthynnus > Euthynnus affinis. The sequence goes on along the minus strand of CM055844.1, from coordinate 8,152,708 downwards.
TTTGTGAAAATTTGTGACTTATGTTATTGACTTAAACGGTCCTCAGGCTCAGATTTACTCTAGGCTGAGCTGAGAGGGTATTTCAGGATTATTATATGGTCACCTATAATACACCTACAATTATACACTACTCAGTAAACTACATGATTAAAGTGTTCTCGTTGCTTGAAAGTTTGTGGTTGTCGAGTAAAAAAAAGGCACACTGACATTAAGATTACATATAATTACATGATAATGACAGGACACCAGTGTGTATCAGTTAAGTCAAACTCATAATATAGCTAGCCAGCTTTGCTCTGTATGTAACATTAGCATGTAGCCTGCTAGCTAGGATGAGTGGGACAACAGCAATTTATCAGATTAGCTTCAGTTAATTTAACAAGGTGTTTTTAAAGTATCACAAATGGCCAACAACATACAGTCAGAGGAGTACATTGTTATGCTAGCTTGACAGTTTGCATTAATATAGTGGTGTTAAAAAGTACTGAAGACTAACACAATGACATGTTACCATGCTAACGTTAGCATACAACATTTAGCATTTTAGCTTGGTTTGCTTGAACATTTGTCCATACGCTCCCGTAGCTGAATGTCTTTTCTTGTGTCTGCTGTGTGCGTAGTGAGTGACGACCACCTGGTGGAGTTTGTGGAGAACCAGGACCACGTCGTGGTTCTGGCGGCTCTCCAGAGTTTCCCGGACAGCCCCGAGCTGCTCCTGCAGGCCATGAAAGTGCTGCTCCCGCTGGCTCGTCCTGGTAAGAGCTAACAATGAACAACAATGGTAATAGTATGAGGTCTAAGAAGGAGCTGGAGTGCTTTTGATACTTGATTGGTGAAAAGCACTGATATATTAGTGTTACCAAAACCTGATATATGTTAGTGCTGCACTGCGTCCCACCAAAGGAATCTCACTTTTCAATTAATTGTTCAAGTGTTGCCTAATATTTACTCAAATGATTAGAGTGATAACTTACAAAAAGACCAAAGTATTTGACATGAAGTACATTGGGAGTGAATTCCAGTCTAACTAAATTATCACTTCTCTTTTCTGGTTTTATTCTAAGGAACTATAAAACTTTATCGTCAGTCATTTCCCTGATTTATCATCCAACAGAATAAATTGGCGGAATTAGTGTGAGCCTTTTCTGCAGAGGCGCACTGGCAAATGAAATAGTAAAGATCTGGTGAGTCTGAATGGACGCACTGAGTGTAGCTCTCTTTATGTGGCGAAGTTTAGGAATGTACGCTTTCGGCTCTCTTTGATGTAATATCTGATGTGTTACACAACAAGACTTAGCGCTGCGCACTGATCATGAAGGAAGCATATTCAACATATCAACCCTGCTCTTTCTTCATTACACACGGTCTATTTCTGGCCTCGCCACCAGAACATGATGTCAGTGTCACCCTTTTTCAAACAGTTTTGATGTAAATCGGATTATACCTTAAATGGCAACAAATACGTGTAACACTGTGCAGCTGTGGCGTCAGAGCAGCTGTTTTACGAGGCGGGATAGCGGCGCTTGTTGTAAAATAGTCAAAATCTTCGCGGAAATTCCCTCGTTTTGAGGAACACAGCAACTCCTTGAGTGAATAACTATGTATTTATTATCCAAATAAATTATTATGTAATAGATAATTGAGTTGAAGGTGCCCACATTTCCAAGAAAACGTATTTTTAATTTCTTGAACAGCAAATGCAATTATCAGAGCGTAGGAAGACACCCCACTTGGGGGCATCCTGAAAAACGTATTATGATTGTAAGTTCAACCAGAAAGGGCAGTGAAATACTTCTTGTGTTCAGCCTGGTGTTACTCTTTAAAGATTTGCGACCAAAATATGAACTGAGTGGAACATTTAAACAATAGAAGATACAACAACTGTCTGTGCTTCCCTTTTTCGTTTCTGTGCTGCACTTCTTGCCACCGGTTGGCTGACGAATACACAGAAATATCTCTAAAGTTAGTATGAAATTGGACAAAAAATATCAGCTATTTTCCACAAAAATTGTTTAGCTTCCCCATTAAAAATAAAAGCCTTGTTTTGTGTCAAGAGAAACACAATCACTTATCAATAAATGTGTGTTTGGATGATGGATTATGACAAATGAACAGATGTGGGATTAGTTTTTAATCTTCTAAACCATCGTCTAGCTTACAACATACATCACATCGTACATTTTCTCTGAAAAATACACGTATCGACATATTACTTTTATTTCAGGAAAAACAGAGTGAAGGTTAAAGGAAAAAAAAAAAATTCTTTAGAGGAGACGGAGACACTGCCCAGCACTGAACTTCTAATGAGCTGGAGAATTTATGCATGAAACGTGGAGCTGTAGATGAAGAAGTGGAAAAGTGGACATGACAAAGTTTCAGTCATGAACATTTTTTCCACTTTAATCTCAGTTTTTCCACAGATGTACGATTTATCATGGTCATGGGGGGATTCCAGGCTATTTGGAGATATCTCTATCTTTCATTTGTGAAGGACTTTCTATGACCTCCTGCTTTTTTTTTTTTTATTGGCAGATTTTTCTGTTACAACACCCATTTTTTTTGTAGATTAGGAAAACGGATTCACTCTTATGATCCTCGTTTTTATATTTCTTGATCTGTATAATCCGGAAATATCAGCGTATACTTTGATTACTGACTAAAATGATTAAATCCTTAACCAAAACATTAAGATGAACATTTGAAATGGAAAATCAGATGAGCTTTACCCCATGCTGTGGCAGCTGCTTTGAGCTCAGAAGCTTCTCTCTTCCAGGCAGTAACGTGGAGATGCTGATGTCGGGAGGCGCCCGGTGCTACAGCGTGCTCATCGCCGCCATGGACGCCTTCCCGGAGGTGGAGGAACTGCAGGAAACGGCCTGCTGCCTGTTCAAGAGGTTCACATCAGGTCAGACCAGGGTCCAAAGAGGCTTATTTCCCTTTCTCATGTAATGTAATAACATAATTGTTGAGTTGGTATTCTTTGTAGATAAGCGACCAAAGTAGGAAATCAAAAGGGTACACTATAGAAAAAATATCAACCTAGCATTTTCTTATTACTGTAGTTAGCTTGTTGAACCTAAAATATGTTTTGGTTGCGTATTTCTGTGGTTTACTTCAGTAGAACCAGTGTAAAATTTGCCCTAGTCAACATTCAAAACCTCTCAGATGCGCCATCACATCAACTTTAGAGTTCACTGGTCGACAGTCGTTTGCGAAATCAATCAATCATTGCTATCAGTACATCAGCGTTTGGATCTTATTCCTTCCGATAAGCTAATGTGTTACCAGTTGACAGATTGAGGTCAGTATGAATCATGGTGCGCTTGTTTTTGTGACGTCACGTAGAGAGCTACTACAACATCCTGGTCCTGAATGGCGTTCAGAGGGTCGCGGTGAGGGCCTGCCAGACGTTCCCAGACAACGCCGCGCTGCAAGCCGCCGCTCTGTCCTGCCTGGCTGACCTCAGTGAGGGGACACACACACACACACACACACTCTATATTTAACTCCTTTATTTATATCCGTACAGGCAGATTAGTGATGGAGATAACAGAACAATGGCTTGGCCTTAACATCGAGACATGACAATATTATACACAAGATAAATTATATTGGGATACAAAAACAAGACATTATCCATGTATAGAGACTATTAATACTTGTTGACTGCATTTGAATTTGAACACAAACAAATACCTGTCAGCTGTTTCTAAGTAGTGCGAATAGAAACCAGAAGGTAAAAAGTAAAATGCTGAATTATGAAGGATCAGATATCAGTCGTCTCTTCTCCTTGTTATGTGTTGAATTTTTAATGTGGTTATAGAATCTTTCTTTCTTTGTTTTTGCTGTAATCGCAGGGGGGCACCAAGTAGGAAATGTGAACATTCAACAGAATCAAGATGTGTTTTCTTTATAGTATTGCTAACATTGCATTATCTGTTTTTTACACTATTTTGGTTTGAATGTAACGGTGTAAAAAAAGCAAGGTGATATATGCACGCAAAGACAGGGTAAGAGGGAAAACTCTTGGTGTTATTGGTAATACCAGTAAATGTTCAAGTTCAGTTCACTAAAAATGAACATTTAACAAATAAGGGATGTAAAGCTTTTATTGAATCTATAGTAACTGCGACCTTTCAGTGGAATCATGTTGTGTCTGTTTTATAAAATGTTGTTGTCCAAGTTAATGATTCGACATAAATTGTGATTAGAACCAAGAAAAATGATTATTGCATTATAGTCAATTTGCATAAATTTGATTATTTTATGTAATTTTTGCATACATTTGCTCTATTATAATCTACAATTCAAGAGAGAGAGAGCTATAGAAATACTGTTTATATAACCCTGTCTGAGGTTTCTCCAGGTTTGGCTGTAACTCGTAGTCTAACCCCAAAACATTTCACTTGGATCTTAAAAATTTAAACCAGTCAAACTAAACAAACCTTCCTTTTTTGACTCTGTAACCAGAAAAAACAAACTTTCTTAGCTATGATATGAATCATTAATAAACAATATTACAATATTAAATACTAACATAAAAACGCAGTCATTTACATGCATCAGTGGGGCAGCAATGAGTTTTCAATAGAAACAGCACAGGAATTGAACAGAAACCATTTGTGTGGTTTTAGAAATGCAGTCAGCAGTCGACAGTCATTGTTGCTAAGAGGAGACCTTATAAAGCTCTTTATATTTATATATATATTATATATTAGGTCTTGTACAGCGCAGTAATTACACCATATTGTCTCATTCTGTCAGCTGCGACCATAGTGCAGAACAAAGCAGTGGCTGAGCAGGGTATGGAGGAAGGAGAGGAGGAGGAGAACAGGGGTAAAGAGGTGGTGGAGGACATGGGTCTCGGCTGGATGGAGGCCTGCTGTACGGCGCTGGATCTCCACGCCGCTGAGCCAGCGGTTCAGGTCGGTCCAACTTCTTCTAACCACCAGGCTACAGCAAATATTTAACCTGGTGTAACTCCAGTAATCGAAATCTCTCGCCGCCTCAGGAAGCTGCAAGCTGGGCCATTCACAATCTGCTACTGCACGGAGCCGGAGTCAACCACTCAGAGGAGGAGCAAGATGAGAGGTTCGCAATGAAATGATAAAAATAACACACATCTACAGATATTTGACGCTGCTGAGAACTTGTTCGCAGTCATAAGCTGTCACATACTGAGACATTTCTAGCAAACTATAAAAATCAAAAGAGAAAAAAAACAAAAGTAGCAAAGCCTCCTCTTAAAAATGCTGGAAATAAACTTGTCAGAGTTACTGATAAATGTTCCTGAAATGCATCTAAGTATGGAGGGAACGTAATGACGTGTGTTGGATATTGTTGTGGTTGTTTTTCAGGACTCCTGTTCACAGACAATTAATGGCAGCCATGCTGCTCCACTCCTCCTCTCCCAGAGTGTTTAAAGCTGCTACTTGTGCCATTGCTACACTCATCACACACAACGGTGAGTCTTCAGCAGTATCGACACCTAGTGTGCAGAGATGTGGCTGCACTGGGAAAAGGGCTCACATGCATGCTCATTAGCAGGCAACTGAAGTGTATTTTTGATAATTTGTCATCTTCTCTTCAACATATTGGCTGCAAAATAATCAAATAAACTGGTATGATGATAATAACTGTGTATTATGATCAGAGACAGAGTGCAGTGAGGATGATGATGAGTATATGTTTTTGTGATTCAGAAGTTTCTGTAGGAAATTCTTTTGGCTGGCGCAGTGAACGTTTGGTCTATTTGCAGGTAAAATGCGTTCTCTGCTGCTGTCCAGTGGCCTCCACGTCAACATAGTGGAGATGATGAAGAGACATTCGACCTCAGACGAAGTTTCTATCAGCGCCTGCAAACTGCTCAAGCTCCTCTTCCAGGGAAGGTCAGGACAAACACGGTTTCTGTTCTTTTAGTTTTTAGAAAATCACCCGAACAGGACACATAAAGTCACTTGAGACGTGAAGCACAGACACACAGAGGAGGGCAGTTAGTTGTTGTTTTTTTTTTTCTCAAATGGTAATTATAATACTTGCGTGTCTGCTTCTGTAAGGACGGCCAGTCTGGATGAGCTGAACATGGCCATGAGCCAGATCCTCAGCACCATGAAGATCCACAACTTCCAGCCGGAGGTGCAGCTGGAGGCGCTGCAGGCCAGTCTGGTCTTCCTCTGCCCAGGTACGTTCAAGCGTCATCTGCCATCTCTACTTGTATTTTTGTGGAGTTAGTGGTTCTACTTGGACATGTTTTCCATTAGATTTTGTGTTTCAGTTATTTCAGTGATGGTCTTATCTTTTTCTGTTACTCCCTGATGACTGTACCATGCTTTTTTTTCTTCTCCTCCATAAAGGGTTACCAGACACAGAGGCCCTTTTTTAAAGTCTCCATCAATTAGTCAAATAACTACATAATGTAAAATGAGTCACCCGTAGAGAATTTTCACCCAACTCTGCAGCTCTCTGGAGCTTTTTAGCCTCTTTGAGCTCATTATCTAGTTTATTCTATTTATTATAAGTACTGTCATCTCCAGCAGCAGCAGCAGTAGCAGCAAGCAGCAGAGAGCAAATGTTTGCAGCAAACAAACTCTAAAAAAAAGCTTTACACTACCTGCCCAGCATCAAACAGCAAAAATGGTTAAAAGCCAGCTGGTGAAGAAAGTGGAACATCTTTTCAACTTAAGAGACGGATATTTTTCTAAGGAGTTGATGGAGACCAAAACAGAGCAAAAAAAATAAATTAAGTGGACATAAACAGGACTCGTATGAATGCAGATGTTGCTTGTTAAATGTGTAAATAGGCGACTGTCAGCCATAACAACTCCATAAGGAATAAGGAACACACTGGATTCTAGTAGTTCAAGCTACGTCACAGATACAAATATTCACGGACAGTATGTAGCATTGTGTGGATACAAATGCCATGACAGCCTGTTTAGATTCAGTAATGGCAGAGAAAATGTACATTTCCCCCTGTCGAGCAGTGGAATGCAGTTCTGGTTCAGCCGAGCGGCTTGTTTTGTTTTCATTTCCATCTCCATCTCCATCAAAAATGAGGTTATAGTGTACTCCGCCTGCTCTCCCAGCGCTGCACTTGTAACACTCTTAATCAGATTAGCGAGCGATAACAGAGCGGTCGTGTCTGCGTGTGTGTGTGTGTGTGTGTGTGTGTATATACATCGTGTTTGTTTGCTTGCTTTGTCTTCATTTGTTTACGAGGTTTGTGTGAATTCCCAGACAGGAGTTTACGGGAGCACGGCGTCTCGGTGGCCGACCCCGACATGGCCGACGTGTCGCTGAAGGTCCTGAAGAACCAGTGTGTGGTGGAAGGGGCTCACACACTTTACCTGGAGGTTCTCAACAGGGTACGAACACACCTGAGCCACCGAAACAACAAAACGTATCTCCGGCGCTCCTCGTCTTCTTTCACCGCTTTAGAGTTATTTAAAATCTTGTTTTAAAGGTGTATTTTTAAATCTGACCTGATATAATATTTAAAAAAAATGACAATAACATCACAACATTAAAGCATTACATGAGGTTAAAGCTTGACAAACACCCAGATAGACTTTCTTGTGCACATAAAGAGAACTGACAAACACAAACACAGTACGTATAGTTCTCTTTCATTACATAAATTAAACAGTTCGTCCATTCATCGTGGAAATCGTACAGTAGGTTGTTCTTTAACCAGAACATCGGAAGGATGTAATTACATTTGTAAAATGAATTTTCCAATTGACTTAGTGGTATGAATGAATGGTGGACATGTAGCGTTTGTTGGTACCCTTCCGCCTGAGGGTAAGAGTGATAAACACTGAGGAAAAACAGCTTCTGAAAAAGGGGGGGGTGGAAACAAGAAACAAAGACATCGTGTGTCAGTTGAGAAATCAAAAGCCAATGATTAAGCACAATGACTGTAACATCCATCTGCCTTTTTGTCACCATTCAAAGAGTTTTGTTTCCAAATGAGATAAAACAGTAAGTGAAAAATGTAAATGTGACATTTACATTTACACACTGATAGAAAAAAAAGTATACTGACATTTTAATTGATTTTTGAAAAAAAAAAACAACACTGTTGACATCTGCATCACGAATGTGCATCAAGTCTTTATGGAGCTCTACATAAATTGCTATATAATTATCATTAAAGGTGAGAAAGGGTTAGTCCAACTGCCATTTTCTATATTCCAGTTAAAATATGATCTATTTTATGAACTGCAATGTCTAAAATATTTCTCAGTCTTAGTAGAAATGTTGGTTTTGTGCTATAGGTGGATCAAAATTATTCTCTTAAATGTAGCAGGTGATTTAGAGTAAAATGTCTACTGGGTTGACAAAAAGACACTTAAACAGACTGGATCTTAAATCTTTATCCTACAAAAAGATTTAAAGCGCTCAGCGATCAATACAAACTCAGTTGCCAGTTTATTAGATACATTTATCTAAAACTAATTGACTCCAGCCCTGCAATAAGCACTACTATAAAGTCCAGTCTTAGCTGTAATTATGAGGTGTTACTCATATTTTAATTGCGCCGATAATATCAATGAGATTGTTTGTCTGTGTGTTTGTGTGTTTAGTTCATCAGCAGCTCGACCATCCAGATTTGTGGCTTGAGGGTGCTGTCTGCTCTGGCTGACTGCTCCGGTGCAGTGGACCTGCTCTGCCAGCAGGGGGCGATAGACACAGTGCTGCATACACTACAGATGTTCCCGCAGGAACGAGGTACGCTGTCATTGACCCCTGGGTTTTATGTTTATGTATGTATGTAAAACAGTCGTATCATGTCATACTTTTAGTCATCGCTTCACTTTTTCCCTACCTATACTTTAACTCCATAAACGTAGATGTTCTAGTAATCGTTCAGGGATCTGTCTGTTACTTATGTGTTGGTGAAATCATGTCTTTGTGTTGTACTAGGTGTATTCTGTTTCTAACTCTGTATTCACTGCTTTTTACTTAATAAGAAAGTTCCTACATTCAGCCCAGATTATTTACAGGATGAATGATTTCATACTGAAACTCTGTAACTCTACTATCTTTGACTTAACGTCTACACAAACTCAAATATTTATCTGTCTGAACAATAAAAATTCTGATTCTGAAATTCTGATTTCAGTGTGAAAAATGACCGCTTGCGCTTTTACTAACTTCTCTTACCTTCCTTCCAGAGATACACTACTGGGGTCTGACCCTGCTCAACTACCTCGTATCCAAGAAGAAGCTGTCGAGGATGATCGTGCCCGTTCTGGCCTCCGTTCTGGTCACGTCACTCATCCAGTATAGAGAAGACTCGGAGATGCTCCTGAAGGTATCCTGAGTGTTGCTCTGATGCTGCATCCTTTTTTTTGTGTGTCAGAAAAAGTGTAGCAGTTGTTCTTTTTCATTCTGTTTGAACACAACACATGGTCAATATTTAGTTTCTCATCTTTTAGCATAAAGTGCTCACCCTGAAATGTAATTATTCACAGCAGTTAGGTGACTGGACACCACAAGTCTCCCCTGAAACCCATAGAAAATAAACTATTATAGAGTTAGAAGGCAAAGCAGAGAAACTCAAATTCAAATTATGTCAAAATGCTCACATATGTTTCCTGCTTTTGACATAATAGTTCAACCAGCAGGCATCTTCTGGCACAAAAAGCAGCAGTGTCTAAAGATTTCAAAGCCTGATTTGAATTGAAACTCGATTTCTCTGGTTGCTAGTTGTAGTTTTGATCTTAAACTCACGATCCGTCACTTCTCCTCGCGTGTCCCGCAGTCTTTTCAGGTGGCTTTGAGGATGCTGGACGCCTGTTCGGGAGCAGCCGCTGAGCTGCAGAGAGAAGACTTTGACAGGCAGCTCTTCCAGCACCTCAGAGAGGAAACTCCGGACCACAGCAACAACCAGGTACGTCAGATATGTTGACACAACTTGTCGTTCTCCGCGCCTCTCTCCTCTCATCACAGACTGTAATTAAAGGCCATCTGCACGCTTGAAAATTAAATCTGTAGATAGAAGTTCAACCAAACGAAAGTGTCTTAATTGCTTTAAAAAAAACAAACAACAAACACTTCTGCTTTTTCCCATATTACTGGCGTTTCTATCCTGATTTGCTGCCATAAATGTGTTTTGTATGTAACCATGGAAACACAGGAGTTTCAGTCACACTGTGTATCAGCAGGCAGTCATGTTGAAACAGTGTACATTACTGTACACACACAGAAACATGCGGTACAAAAGGACCATGCAGTACATACCAGACATGCCTGGAAACTGCTCAGATTAAGCCTTCAGGCCACTCGTGTGCTTGTAGAATGCCTTCGTGAAAAAAGTCTTGCTAGAAAGAAGGGAACCTTCATCCTAATTTGATTAACAAATTTATACTCGACCGCTTCTGCCTTCTCTAATCTCCTCGTCTCTCCCTTCTCTCCGTCTGCGCACAGCTGCGGAAGTCGGTGTGCTTGGCTCTGTCTAAAATGTGGTGCAACTCCGAGTTACACTACAGCATGCTGGAGAAGGCCTGCAAGGACGGAGACACGACGATGGCCGAGTGTCTGATCGAGCTTGGCGCTGACATCAACAGGAAAACAAAAACAGATTCTCTCATCTACCAGGTCAGAGGTCAACGAAACCTCACGAGGCCAGGAATAGTAAAAGAAGTCCAAGCTCATGTTGAATCTGTCTCATTACAGAAAACTAAGATTTATTATGGTTTCAGCCTTGTCTTACTATATTATATTAGCAAAATATGTCAAACAAGTCCAGAATAAAATTAGCCAAAAATCTCTTGATCTGATGTCTGGAATTTCCAGATGTGGGTTTTTTTTTTTTTACTATTTTTGGACTACAAAGCATGAAAAGAGGAACTGAAAAAAACTGTTTATATATCTGACTACATTCAACTTCTCTAAATTGAAATACTTGAGTTATAATGAAACTATTAAAAGATGAATAAATTAGTTAATTTAATCCATAATTATGTTTTTTGTTTTGTTTTGTTTTTATCAAGTACTTACAATACAGAACATTTTCTGGTTTCAGCTTCTCAAGTGTGAGGATTTGCTGCTTTTCTCTGTTTTTATATTGTAAACTGAATATTTGTGTTTTGTTTTGGTTTTTGTCAACATATCTTAAGAATTTTACAGATCAGGCTGGGTAACGTTTCAACTTTTTTGATAACTTGTGCTGATACAACCAAAATTTCGATGACGGTCTAAACAGGTTCAATATAAAGAGGTTAAATTTGCAGTACAGAACTTTCACATGTAAATAAACATCCGTTACATTTAAACTGTTGCCAAACAAGCTCTCTGCTAGCTTGAATGGGATAAAATAATTTTTATTGTGTGGCTCTTCTAGACTTTTCAAATGTTATCAGACCAAATTAATCAAATTCTGGTAGAGAAATGAGTCATTTTGTGGGGGTTGTGTAACGTGCGAAACGTTTCATCAACCGTTTTACAAGCGCAACCATAGCAACGGAGTAGGCTACAGTGGAGCCTATGACGTAAGCACGTGTTGACAGTGTTTTTGTAATTACTCTCACTGCCAGAAGGGGGAGGCGAAAGTCCCGCACTCTGCCTTTAAATATAATTAGTTTTTCTATAAAAACCCTTTGTTCATTTAACAAAAGATCTTAAATATTGTCCAAACACAAGCGCAAAACATGAATTTTACGAATAAGATAGTTAACAATCGAAAAAAAAATTTTTAAATCAAAAAAAGTGAACAAGATAACAAATCTGGCTGGACATTTCATAGCATCGTTTTTTTTGCTTCACAGTTGTCGACCCTCATTGCTACAGACACATTACCGAAAATAACTTAAGCTTCAATACCCTGCACCGCTAATAGATAGATAGCATAATAACAGTTGCAGCTCTTTCTTAGTTCGTCCATCATGACCTTTGTGTTATGTTTTCCAGGTGTGTGAGAAAGGAGGGCCGCTAGATCTGGTGGAGCTCCTGCTCAGCCGAGGTGCCCACGAGCAGCACCTCCGCAGGGCTCTGGCCGTGAGCGTGAAGCGAGGCGACGGACCTACAGTCATTCAGCTGCTGGGCCGTCTGGGTCTGGACCTCAACAACAGCGCCCTCTGTCTGGGGGGCTTTCGCTTGGGCCGCCTCGATGCCACTTGGCTCAGCCCCCTGCTGGCTGAAAGAGGCAGAACATTCAGCCTCCGTTACAACAACAGTGAGGAAGATTTGCCGCTTTTCTCTGTTTTATATCAATGTAAATGAAATATCTTTGGATTTCGGACGGAACAAGCTATTTGAAGATGTCGCATTGCGCTCTGGGCTTTCATTGATTTGGCTTTCATTAATTTAAAAAATGCTAAACATATAGATAATGTAAATTGTTCCTTGCAAGCCTTGTGTTCATTTCTTCCTACCTGTTCTCTGTCTCCAAGGTAAAGGTATGAGTTTGGCCAGATACATCCAGTCTTTCCAGAGGACCAAGAGCGCCGGCGGTCCACCCAGGTCTCTAGGTGACCCGTGTCTGACCTCCGGCTACATCTCTGACGAGAGCGACGACTCCAGCTTCAGCTTCATCTCCATGGACGACAGCCTGTTTTTCAACGACGACATGGAGAGCGACGGTAAAGTCTCAGAAGACCTCGTACGGCAGAGATCAGATACAATGAGAAGTTAAATTCAATTTTTTAAAAAATGACCCATATAACTGTAAGTCTACTACAGAGCGCACAGAGGAGTAAAGTTCAGACTGTAGATCTGTTGTTGTCTGACAGCCGAAGCAGTCACATCTCGCATCAAAAGAAGTCACGTTGATTAGTTATAGATGTTTTTTGACTTGTGATTAGTCTCAGTCTATTCTTACTCAGTATAATGTTTCTTTTAGATGCTTGTTTGTTCGTTCGGCACGTGGCCTTTCACTTCATCCCACAGTGACTCTGCAGCTTTTTGGTGCGCGTGTATTAATTATCAGTAACTATAAAGACTTGCTCCTTAAATATATCTGCCTGCATGGGTTTCACATGATTCAAAAATATGGCCATCATGACATGACACACAGCACGTCCTCATGTGCGTCTCTCTGGAAACTTTTTTTGTAGTTATAAGCTGCCATAAAACAAAATATCTGGAATTCATATCTGGGTTTGAAAATGAGGTGACTGGAAATATGTTTTGGTGGTGCAACATACTTTAAACACTTCTTGTCGCATGCTTTTTGTAGGAAGTGATTCACTGACAGGAGCTCTGTCTGCGAAGCCCCATAATAACTCGACAGAGGAGCTGAGGGGCAGCTCCTTCAAAAGGAAGGGACGTCGCAGACACGCCAGCGCAGAGGTGAAACCTTCATTCAAGCTCAGGCTGTAGATTTTTAGTGTTATTTTGCTGTGTTAAGTATTAATTGTCTGAACACAGTTGTACACAGTTAAAATAAAAATCCACCCATTGTAGTTCTGGTCTAAAATCAAAATCTCCACCTGTGCTCTTACTATCAGTGTCTCTCTCTCTGCTGTCTTTTCTTATTTCCAGAGTGGGCAAACTGAGAATGAACACACTGAGCCTGTACACAGGAGATATGGACGGACTGGCTCCAACCAAAAATGTAACGATTCAGTTTAAACTTTACTCTCTTTCTGTCAAACACACAAAAACCAGCTTTTTTATTTAATGATATGAATTAAAAGCTTTTATAAATCATATTCTTATCATGCAGTGCAATGCAGGGCATGTTTTTGAATATATAACAGGAGACGTCATGACTAACAGGCCGCAGTCTCTCAACACATATTTCTGCCAAAATTGCACAATGCTGTGAGTTTGTTATTAAAAAAGAAAAACTCTCCACCCAGATCTCTATCGTTGTTTCATTCAGTAAATAATAGTTTGGAGGGAAAAAAAGTGGTCTTTAAAAAGAATCATGGATTTGCACTAAAAGCACTTTCCTCTAAATTTTGGTGAAATGAGTTTTGACAGAGGTCGTTCAAGGTTAGGAATATGTTTTTTTTCCCCATTTATATTTACATGTTGTTTAGTTTGGATAAAGGGTGGAGGACTAGATAATAAGTGATGACATCAGCCTCTACATCAAGTGATATCTAACGTGTGTTTTTCTGTGTGACCTCCCTCCTCAGTGCTGGTATCTGGTGAGAACTCTGCCGGTCTGCCCAAAGAGAGAGAGAGGATCCGCCTGCTGGACCTGTCGGGGAACGAACTGGACTCTCTGTCCTGTCTGATGGACGACGGCTTCGTCCAGCAGCAGCTGGGCCACCTCCTCCGCCTGGACCTGAGCCATAACAACCTGCTGGAGTTCCCCTCCGCACTCTGTCAGGTAACGCATCTGATACGCGCTGACTCACCAAGATATCAAAAAAAACGAAAATATTCATTAAGTATGTCTCGTTTTTGTTCGGCTCAGAACTTGAAGAGCCTGACCCGACTGGACCTGCAGGGCAACCAGCTCCAGTCGCTGCCGGCCGAGCTGCTGGCTCTCCCCTCGCTGAGCACGCTGAACGTCTCTCGCAACTGTGTCGGACCACTGCTGACCTTCGACCCCGCCGTCACCTGCCCTTCGCTGCGGCAGCTCAATCTGTCTTTTAACAAAATCACCACATTCCCTCATGAGCTGGGCCGGGCCGTGGATCAACTGGAGGAGCTGTTTATGGAAGGGTAAAGGAAGTTGATTAGTGATGAGCAGAGAAGATGTTATGAAGGCACTCGTGTCACCGCTGCACCTATCGATGTTCTTTTTGACGGGCTTGTTGTCATGAAATCAACAAAGCAACAAAACAAGATTTTTTTCTGTATTCTGAGATTCGATTCCCACAATCTATTCCATAACAGACCGCGTCTGGCATGTCTCCAGTGATTAGAGGGGTATTTCCTGAGTCGGGTCAACACGTTAAAGCGCTGTATAATGACTTTTATTGTGTAGACGGGGTTTTTTGGAACAGTGGCCTCTGACCTTGAGCTCCATTATCAGTCCCGAAATATAATTACATTATTTGCCGCTGTAAAACCAAATCATAGTAAACCGCATTTTCTTTAAGGGTCAGATCTCTCAGATAGGTTTGGAAACAAGTTACTGCTGTGCTCGACGAGTGAGCGGATTACTAGAAAGCGCACACACACACACACACAAGGACCACATGTTTTGTTTACCTCCCCCCAAAAGGCTTCACGATCCTTCACAATTTGTTTTAATGTAATAAGAAAAGAATGTTAGTTTGATGTTAATCATGGGATAAATTTAACAGATTTTTTTTTTTTTTTAATAAAGTATGTGTAATGAGATAAAAAAGCAACATGTTTGAAGTTTCACAATCCTTAAAAATGTCCTGGATCGTCACCAACGTCTTTGCCCTCGTGGTCCGTGGCCCCAACTGTTCACCACGTTTCATTAACATCTGTTAACATGTTGTTTTTTTTTTAGATATTCTGCTCACTGACAAAAAGAGGCCACTTTATAACTCAGAGGTTGTAATTAGCATCTCGTTCCCCTCTGAATAGTCTTTTAATGTGCTGATTAATTTCAGTCCAAACGTCGGTCGTGCCAGTGTTATTTCATGTCAGTGTTGTGGAGCCATTCTGTCTATCTGATGGCAGAATAATGAATAAAACTGTTGTGTGTTTTTTTTCTTCCCCGTTTCAGGAACAGCATAACCGAGCTTTGCACACCTCTTTATCTGCCCGAGATCAAGCTGCTCGATGTGAGCAAGAACAGCGTGGAGAACATTTCTCCGGAATTCCTCACCGGTTGCCCCAAACTGGAAACTTTCAACGCGTCCACGAACGAAATCTGTGAGTAAAACAAAACCCGATTATGGGATTCAACGTCCGCACTTGTCTGCTACGACAGACTGAAGCGCCACAAATAAGATAAACTGGATAGAGAAAGTAAAATAACAGGTTTAATATTGAAAAATATAGAATATTTTAATTAAACACAAATAAAACCCCTGTACAGCACATTAGAGTCAGACCATTATATTAGAAATGTTTTTTTAAATGTAGAAAGACTGTATTATAGACCTGTCAATTCATATTAACTTTGAAGACTTGACATTTAATAGTTTTTAGAGCATTAGTGAGGAATGTTTCACTTAATTGTAAACCATATATACCTTTTTATACAGTCGTTCTGAAGAGATGTTTACCTCTCTCTCCAGGTTCCCTGTCATACCTGCCATCCAAGATCACAACCCTGAAACTCGCCCACAACAAGTTCACTTACGTTTCAGAGGCTATTCTTGATCTCCCAAAGTAAGTCAGATCCTCGGCTAGTTTCCTCAGTGTCATTTTTTAAATTCATTTACAATTTTGCTTCTTTTTTGTATTCCATGAACACAATCCTCACGCATTTATCCGTCCAGCTTGCGATCGGTGGACATGAGAAGCAACAGCATCGCGGTCCTGCCTGGTTCTGGTTTCTGGGCGTCCAGCAACTTGAGAGAGCTGATGTTCAGCCAGAACTGTATCAGCACTCTGGATCTGAGCGGACCAATCTACAAATGGACCAGACTGGAGAAACTCCACCTGAGTGACAACAAACTCACCGAGGTAAAAATTTAGAGAGCTCGATAAGAAAACGAGAGATATTTTTTTATTTTCGAATCAATACCTTTTTTGATGTTTGTATCGTCTGGATCCAGATCCCTCCACAGATCGGTCTGTTGGAAGGCCTGACCTCCCTGGATGTGAGTCGTAACGGTGGCCTGCGGTCTTTCCCCGATGAGATGGGGAAGCTGGGGAGACTCTGGGACCTGCCGTTGGACGGCCTTAAACTCCAGCTGGACCTCAAACTGATAGGCAGCAAAACCAAAGACATCGTCAGGTCAGTAGCTTCGGAACCTGGAGTAGCTTTTGTCGTCCGTCTCAATAATAAATGCTCTTTGGAAACCATCCCTTTGTTCATTCAACGGATAAACCCGGAAACATCCGCATCATTTTTTACTAACATCTTCCTTCCTCCTCGTTCTCTCCCAGGTTCCTGCAGCAGCGGCTGAAGAAAGCGGTGCCGTACTTCCGGATGAAGCTCATCGTGGTGGGGAACGCGGGCAGCGGGAAGACCACCCTGATCCAGCAGCTGATGAAACTGAAACGCTCCCAGCTGAACTCCAAGCAGACCGCCGTCGGCATCGACGTACGGGACTGGACCATCAGGGAACGGGACAAGAAGAAGATGGTGCTGAACGTCTGGGACTTCTCAGGTCGGCCGGCGTTCAAAGTCAGAATAGGTTTTTTGTATCGTGTCGTGTTGGTTTGATTTCACATCCTCTGCCTCTCTTTACCTCGCAGGTGGAGAGGAGTTCAGTGGCTCTCACCCTCACTTCCTGACTTCCAGAGCTCTCTACCTGGTGGTGTACAACCTGAGTAAAGGAGCCAGTCAGGTGGACGCCCTCAAACCCTGGCTCTTCAACATCAAAGTGAGTCAGAAACCTGCTCAAAAATGCTAAAAAATATCTGTTTTCAGCTTCTTAAATGTGAATATTTCTGGTGTCTTTAGTCCACAGTGACTGTAAACTGAATACTTTCTGGTTGTTAATTGTTGGACTGGACAAAAACAAAACATTTAAGGTTGCATCTTGGTTCTCAGTGGAAAAATGTTTGTCCTTTTCTTTCCTTCAGGCGGTAGCTCCGCTCTCCCCGGTCATCCTGGTGGGAACCCACACGGACGTGAGCGAGGAGCTGCAGCTGCAGGCCTGCCTGACCAAGATCAGAGAGGAGCTGTTGAACCACCAGGGCTTCCCGGCCATCAGGGACTACCACATGGTCTCCGTCTGCGAGGACTCGGACGCCATGACGAAGCTGCGCAAAGCCATCGCCAGGGAGGTCACCAGCTTCAAGGTGATAGGAAGACAAACGGCAGGTTTAAAAAGTCCCCCTTTCATTTCATTTGTTTTTCATCTCAACTCACCTCCTCTCCTTCTCTTACAGATCCAGGGTCAGCCTGTGATGGGTCAGCTGGTCCCGGATAGCTATGTGGAGCTGGAGCGCCGGGTTCTCCAGGAGAGGACCAGAGTTCCTCCGGAGTTCCCCGTCCTCAGGCACCAGGAGCTGCTGCAGCTCATCCAGGAGAGCCAACTGCAGCTGGAGGAAGCTGAGCTGTCCCACGCCGTCCACTTCCTCAGCGAAGCCGGTCAGTCGCGGTTAAAGCTCGTTGAAGGAAGCGAACTTCTGACACATGAAAACACAAACAGTGATAAAATGTCATCTACTTTTAAGATAAAACTTGTTCTGTTTTATGAGATTTTTGATAAATAATCATCAGTATTGTGGATATAATGACTTAAGTGAGTAAGAGGCAAACAATAGAGCAGCTGAAACAGTCTGGTAAGGTCAGAAAATGACATCACTTCATTATAATGCAGCCTTAAATACCAGGAAACACTTTATCTATAGGCTGTATCACAATATTACCACATCTAGTCTCATATCTCAGTGACCATCTTCCTGTTCCTTCCCACCAACCACCAGCATTTATTTATGTTTATAGGCATTTAACTATTACACACTGAAAGGGTTTGGATTTATTTCACATGTTTAGTACTGTTGAATTATATCTGATCAAACCTTGTTGTTGTTGTTGTTTTTTTTCACTGCAGGAGTTTTACTGCACTTTGATGATCCCGCTCTTCAGCTCCAAGAGCTCTACTTTATCGAGCCACAGTGGCTGTGCAACATCATCTCTCAGGTAGCCTTTTCTTACACACCCAGACGAACGCACGTGCTTTGTCGCCTTTGTTACGGCAAGTATAAGCAGATTCCGCTTCAACAGAGCAGCAACAGTTTCAGATCATGTTTCAGGCTTGAGGTTGATGCTGGGAATAAGGGAGCATCTTACAGTTGTATATGAACTAAGAAACGTACCTTCAGATTCACTATTCATGTAATCATTTGATTTGCTTGGGCTTTGATGATGGTGTCAAAGTTTGGCGTAAACACGAAATGCTTAAGATGTATCGAAACTACAGTGCAACAGTATCAACCTTCAACAGCACAGAGGTCATTTATGTTTATCCTCCGCTGTCGAGCTCTTCACTTATGCTGAAAAGCAGCTAGGAAACCGTTGCTAAGAACAGACGACCTCCAAAAGGACTCGAGCGAAAAACATTTTTCTTTTGTTGAGGCTTTTATCAGATTGCGTCAGGTCGTTTCAGATGCAGGTGTGTGTTGTCTGTCCTCTGCGCAGAAACTGACATTAAAGAGCTGCGGCTTCTGGGAGCATCCTAAAGGAGTTGTTCAGCGCTCGGTGGTGGAAAAGTTCCTGTTCGAGACCAAATGTTTCCCCAAGAGCCACCTGACGCAGTTCTTCAAACTGCTGGAGAAGTTTCAGATCGCTCTGCCCTTCGGCGAGGACCAGCTGCTGGTGCCCAGCAGGTATATTCGCAGCCGCAGCCGCAGATGTCTGTGTTGTTGGAGTCAGAACTTTCAGACCGACTTCTCTCATGTTAAATTCAGAACAATCGCTTGTTGTTGTTGTGTGTAGCTATGGTATCTAGGTTATCGCTCAGCTGTTCGGTACACGTTGATAACAAAGATTAATTCCTTTAAATCGATATAAAAACATTCAAAACGTCTCTTTATCTCTTTATCCACAGTTTGCCCAAACACAGACCCGTAATAGAGCTGCCTCACTGTGAGAACTCAGAGGTGATTGTGCGTCTGTACGAGATGCCCTACTTCCCCATGGACTACTGGTCCCGCCAGATCAGCCGCCTCCTGGAGGTCTCGTCCTATTTGCTTTGCGGACGAGGTAACACAGACGAATAGTAGACAGAGACCCCTTTTTTTTCGTCATCGTGATCTCTCAGTTAAAGATTCAAAGTGATAAATAAAAATCTATCTCACACTGTGTGTCGTCCAGAGAAAGTGGTTCGACCCAACCGGATCTACTGGAGGAGAGGCGTGTACCTGAGCTGGTCCCCCGAGGCCTACTGTCTGGTGGAGGCCGCCTCAGTGGAGGAAAACCCTTCTTGCTTCGTCAGGATAACTGTGCCTTCTTCGAGAAAAGGTGTGGTAGTTTTTTTTTTTTTTTTTTTAAGAGTTCAAGAAGTTCGCCCTTGAAATTATTCTTCTTTCATGTGAGATAAAAGAAATCTCTGAAGTAAAACCCGAAGAACCGCCGTCTCTTTTCCTGCAGGCCGGGTGTTGCTGGGTCAGGTGGTGGATCACATCGACTCCCTGCTGGAGGAATGGTTCCCCGGCCTTCTTAACACCGACATGCACGGCAGCGGGGAGGCCCTGCTGAAGAAGTGGGCTCTTTACAGCTTCGAGGACGGGCAGGAGTGGAAAAAGATACTGCTGGAGGAGCTCTTCACCCATTTCGACAACGGTACGTCGATGTCAAGTTTGAACAGTTTTAAAATCCATGAAAATTAAGTACAAAATGCATTGAGTTTGGTTTGTTTTTTCTCAGTTTTAGTTCTCCAAATAATCTGAAATCTGTATATTATTGTGACATATCATCAGACTTTCTGCTGGTGAACCCAGAGGACCCGCGCTGCACACTCCCCATCTCTCAGATCGCCCCTGACTTGGTACTGAGTGACCAGCCCGGAGGAACAATACTGGACAGTGAGGAGCTGGAGGTGGACCTGTCTAAAGAGAACCAGCTGGGTAAGCCTGTCTTACTTTTTTTATGCATAATTATTTCATTTACTTTGTTAAATTACTGATGAAACAGTTGAGATAAATATATTTTATTTGCAGGAGGCGGTGGCTTTGGAACCGTCTATCGAGGCTTCTACAAAAATGAAGAGGTGGCTGTGAAGATATTCAACAAGCACGCGTCTGAGCTTTACATCTACCGGCTCCTCAGACAGGTACGAGTGAAAAAAAAAGAAACTAAAAGGTCTCTGTAGCTACTGTGTCCAGGATAGTATGTTCAAAACAACTTCAATATTATGAATTGATCCAATCCTTTCTTTTCCTCGAGCTAGTTTACTGCTGCCGATCTTTCACTGGACTTTTTTTTTTTTTTTTTTTCTCCAGGAGCTGGCGGTGTTGGGTCGTCTCCACCACCCCAGCCTGGTCGGTCTGCTGGCTGCAGGCTCGGCTCCGCAGGTCCTGGTTATGGAGCTGGCTCTGCGAGGCTCCCTGGACTCTCTCTTCGAACACGAGAACGGCAGCCTCAACAGGAAACTGCAGCACAGGATCGCCCTGCACGTTGCCGATGGACTCAGGTACGTAAAACAAAGGCGTTACGATCCTCGCGTCCGTTTGGTTGTCCGCTTATAATTTTTACTCGACGTCATAGTCCGAAATCCGATTGAAGTGTTCAAGTTGAATCTGTGTGTTCAGGTACCTTCACTCGTCCATGATCATCTACCGCGATCTGAAGCCCCACAACGTCCTCCTGTTCAACCTGAAGACCGACTCCGAGATCATCGCCAAGATCACGGACTACGGCATCGCTCAGTACTGCTGCAGCATGGGAGTGAGGAGCTCAGAGGGCACGCCAGGTCAGATGTCTCCCGAATGCATAAATGTGCTTCTTCACGACATGATCTATCAGAAGTATGGGTGAAAAAAAACTCACAATTTTTCCTCCTAAACCGGTTTCTTTGTGCCGTTGGCAGGTTTCCGGGCACCGGAGGTCGCCCGGGGCAACGTGATCTACAACCAGCAGGCTGACGTGTTTTCCTTCGGCCTGCTTCTCTACGACCTCCTGACCTGCGGCGAGCGCATCTCCGACGGCATGAAGTTCCCCAGCGAGTTTGACGAGGTCGCCGTGCAGGGAAAGCTGCCAGGTAATCCTTCAAGAATTCGTTTCTAAAAAAATAAAACTTCTGCGTGACCTCGTCTGGACTCCTGCTGTAGGTTTTTAATGTAGGATAGCAACAAGGAAGGACAAAACTTTACTCATCAAAGTAGCTGCTGCTGTAAATAAACAATTTCCAAGATGAAGAAAAAATGAATAACTTTCTTCTTTGTCTTCTGATTGTGTGTTTGTTTAGAGTTAAAACACCCGACAACTGATCTGACACCCAGATGAGGTTCTAATCTTGTCGTATTTTCAATTTTAGTGCTGGGTGACCCTTTTTGTTTTGGATTAGAGATCTTTTTAACATGCTGTCATGGCCGCCATGTTTATTTTAAACGGCTTGATGGATATATTCAAACCTCCCTTATAAATGAACAAAATGCACAAATCCTGTCCTTTAAACATCCAAAGCTTTGATGCTGAAACTGTGAAAATGATTTTGGTTATACTATCATTTTTATCTGTATGTATCTGTATTATTTCTGGTATTATCTGAGAAATAGTTCATATTCAAAGTTATGAATGCCATAGAAACGATCTCATATCTGTGAACAAGTTTAAGTCGGAGAACATTTACTTACATGTCCGTTGTCTTATTCGCAGATCCGGTAAAACACTACGGCTGCTCGCCTTGGCCGGGCTTCCAGACGCTCATGAAGAACTGTCTGAGGGAAAGACCTCAGGATCGACCCACCTCTGCTCAGGTGAGGAGCTGAAGACGGTGCATATGTGTTTTCAACAGGTGTTTTTTTTTCTCTTTTATTGAGAAAGAAAGGTACAAAGAAGTGGAGCATATTTTCTCATTTTAGACCCAATCGAGCACCTTTAACTCACAGTTCCGTCCTCTGTAAACGCGTGCAGGTGTTTGACAGGTTGAATTCAGGAGAGATGTTGTGTCTGATGAGGGAGATGGTGGTCACCAGGGCGTTCAACACCGACTGCTTGACTGTGAGCTCCGGCGGCAGCGACGGCCCTTCATCCAGCCACAAAGCCTGGCTGGGAGGAGGCAGCATCACCCAGAGGATCGGCTCCATCACGGCCGTCGACCTGGACACCAACACGGTCACGACACAGGTACTGACTGACCTCAGGATGTGATTAGTTTCTTTATATCACTATTTCAGACTTGGCTTGGTTGTGGGCTTTTAAACTCACTGATCCATCACCGGTAGATGATGCGGATGCGGATTTAATTCTCAGTAGGATCACGGTTTTTATATCCGTCTCCGCCCCAACAGGAGATCGACACCAGTCCCGTCCTTTGTCTCGTGACTGTCCAGATCCCGAACGAGGCACACGATTGGCTGGTGGCAGGCACCCAGTCCGGGTCCTTAGTGGTGATCAGCACCCTGGACAGGTCGAACTGGCACCACCTGCAGAGCGTCACCGACGCCGTCACCTCGCTGTACTTCCACGTGCATCCTCGCCGCACGTAAGTACGGTCGCCGTAAACACTAAAAGCTACCGCTGCCTCCTGCGGCTTCACCTGGAACCTGAGTGAAGGCGCTCGGTGAACTTAGATTTTTAATCTGTGTGTTTTTTTGGGGGGCAACTCGTGTACATTTGGGGCCGAAGAGACGTCAGCAGGGCCACAAATCCTCCACCTCAAAATGATGAAATGATTGATAAATGGCTGAGAAATGGAACTTTGTTAAAGATTATTAACAATGTTAGGGGACGGTCAGATGTCCAGCATTTTCCATAAAAATGTAGTTAAATAAGTTGCTGACTCTAAAATCAGAGTGTTTTTTTCTTTTTATCTTCTCTTTTCAGCCAAAGAAAGAATTATTTGCTGGTTGGAACAGCAGACGGGATTCTCACCGTTTATGAGGACTCTGTACTGAAGGTAAATATTAGATATTACAGTAAATATTAGATATTGAATCTTATGTCTAATGTGTTTGCTTTCTAAGGATGTTTTATTATTCTTATTCTGTTCATATATTACTCACACTGTGTGGGACTTAAATTGCAACTGTGCCATCAAAATCTTCTTCTTAAAGCAGCAGCAGCAGTTCAGAACTTCCATTTTCTTCTTATTCCAGCAGGAGAACGGCCAGCCGGTCAAAACTCTCACTGTTGGCAACGTCAACACACCGGTCATGTGCCTGGGCCAGTCTGTGCACTCGCTCGACAGCAGGTCCGTGTGGGCCGGCTGCGGGACCAAGATCCTCTCCTTTACGGCAGACTACGACGTCTCCAAGGCCATCGACACGAGACCCAACCTCATCTTCCAGTGAGTCCAGTGTCATGTCAGGGAGATGTAAGAAAGCTCATAGTTAAAAGTTTATCTCACCTGGTTCGGAAAAAAAGAAGGTTATTGGTTTTCTTGGTTGCCTGGAAACAATACGGCACAAAAGTGGCCCAATAAAGTCTCACATCCCTTAAATGATACCAGCATAATTTTCTCATTTCAAAGTGAAGATCAGGTCTAGGCAGTAGTTCAATAATATCCGATTGTCACTGGTGTAACGGCGGAGTTTCGTGCGTCTTCCAGGCAGCAGCGGCCGCTCGGCGGGGAGGCGTGTGTGTCTCGTATGGTCGTGGATCAGTACGTATACCTGAGCAAAGCCGGCACAGCGACCGTTGAGGTTTGGGACAAGAGGAGCGAGAGGATGGTGGACTGCATCGACTGCGCTCAGATAATCAGGTACACACACACAAACACACACACACACACACACAGGAGTATTTGTTTCTATTTATGGTGGCTTTGATCCGACTACTCCCGACGATTACCTGCTTGTAATGACAGGTTTGTCATTTGACACATCAGCCATCACCTTTCATGTTCTGTTCTTCTTTGTATCTTCTTGTTTTTTGGATGAAAAATGTTCATCATTTTCCATCTTTGTGCAATTTCCTCACCAATTTCATCAGCCAGTTTACTGCTGTGAACGTGTGGGTGTTTCCTGAAAATGAAAGAGAAAATCAAAACCCCACACAGCGAGTGATGTGTTTTTACACGCACTCTATCGGAAACTCTTTCTTTCTAGCAGTGAATAAACAGCACATCCAGGTAGTCTAAGCAGCGATAATAGAAACAGCTGCTATGACAGTAAAAAGAGAAATGAGAACCACGTGCAGAAATTTACATATAAATGGAAAATCGAAAGTGAGTGATGTAAAAAAAAACCCGCACTGTCTGTCACCTAAGTTATTTCAGGAAAGTACAGACACACCGCACACGAACACCTCAGTCAGTACTTGTGAAGATGATGTCTCAAAAGTGTAACACAGTCATTACTAACAAAACATTTGTGCGTCTCGGATGGATAATAATAATAATCCGAGTTGTTCATATGACAGCAGCAGTTTGTTAATAACGACTCCTCTTCCCGCAGACATGACTCCGGCTGCAGAGGCAGGCAGGGCGGCGAGGTGGAGCTGCCCACCGAGGCGGCTCCATCCTGGGCCAGAGTGAAAGCCCTGCTGGTGCAGAGCGCCGCAACTCTCTGGATCGGCACTAGAGGGGGCCACCTGCTGCTGCTGGAGCTCTCCAAACACCAGACACTGCAGGTCATCGCCCCTCGCTGCGACTCCATCCGCTGCATCGCCTCCGCGCTCATAGGTGCGCTGCTCGACTTTTCAATCATTTATTGCTTTAGTTCATTTCTATATGCCCCGCCATCGTGGTGTAAGATGCTGCAGGTCGTTACTGTAGGTTGTAGCGGTGACACATTCTGGTTTCACATTTACAGTATCATGACAGAAACCTCATTCCTACACCACAGGCTTCCTGTGTTGAAAGATTTCATCAGATTTCGGGCCTTTGTGTTGCATGAATTTGCATATTAATAAGCAAAAAACCCGATTTTAGAGGAAACTGCAACAGTGCCATCTTAGGGAATCGAGTACATCTGAACATGTGGTTACACAATGATTTTGCCTAAATTAATACAACCCTCATGACTAATTTCATTAGCATCGGTGCTTATGTTGAAGTATGAGAGGCAAAACTCATTTCCGGCACACACTCAGTCGTTATGTTTGCATTTTGTACCACAGCTTCCAAGATTAAATTAATTGATAATATAATATTTTGTAAGAAAAAAAGCAGCAGATTTATCTCTTTTCTTGACTATTTGAGCCTGAGGATGTTTAGTATGAAACACTCAGGAATTTGGATAATGGATAAAAACAAAAAAAAAGGAGGATGTTGAGTCATGATATAAAACCGTATGACACCACAGTTGGGTTTGTTTCTTTTGTCTTCTATCAGAATGATTCATTGTTGGGTTGTTTGTGTGAATAATGTGTGAAACAGCCCACCCCGCGGCTCACAGCTTGCCTGCATATTTTCATCAGTATGTCGCATCCATACGTCTCTCCCTTATGAACTCTGTCTGGTGTAATTTCTCTGTCAACAGAAACACTAAACTGGAAGAATGTGGTGCTGGTTTTGGGCAGAAGACTCCCACAAGACAAGAATCACTTTGGTGAGACTGATGGTTCATTGTTTGGCCCCGCTCTTTATGAAAACAGTTGTTTTGCTTTGTTTATACTCTTTGTTACTTTACGTCTGAAGTTGGAGTTTGTTTCTGCTCTCAGACGAGGAGTCGGTGCTGATGGTGTGGAACAGCACGCTGCCGATGGAGGTCAAAGATCTGAATAAACACTGCGAGAAGAGAGAGCAGATCTCAGCCCAGATGAGAGAGCAGCTCCATCACAGCTGAGCCCACAGGTGTCAATGTTTGTATTTTACCGTTTTTACAACCTACTTTTCAATTCCTATGTGTCGTCTTTTAAAACATGTTGTTGGCTTTTATGTAATCCAGATTTTTTTTTCATTTAATAGTGCTACACAGTCAGTAGTAGATCCAGCTGCAAACAGTGATTGACATTTTTCACCATTTCCTGTTATTTTAGCTTAGATCAAATAATCAATTAATAATTAAGAGAAGAGAATAATTGACAGATTAATCAATAATGATTGTTAGCTGCAGCCCAAAATCCAATATTCCCATCAGGAAGTAACTTCCTCCTCATTAATTTCAACAATGCCAGCAATGACCTCATGTCATGAGTGATATTAAAGCAATAATTTTATGTTATCAATGATTTAAAAAAAAAAAAACATGATTATGTGAAATGTGAAAAGAAACATCACCAGACTGCAGTTCCCCTCAGCTCTACAGAGTATTTTAGTGTCTTCTGAATTCATTGTTCATTATTAATTGTTGTCAACAGCAGCAGCTGTTTTCAGTGAAAAAAATATAAACTTGCTCTACCTGCCACCTGCCCAGCACCATACGGCAGGTTAGCGGTTAGTTAGCGGCTAACATTTAGCTGCAAATGAGCCAAATATTTCTCTCATGAGTAAGCGGAGATAAAACAGAGTTAAAAGTTGAGTGAATATTAGACTCACATTCATGAAGTGGCCAGAAACACGAACTCCAAAGAATGCTAATGATGCTTTATATCTACTTATAGGCAGCTGTTTGCTAGCACGTTAGCCGCATCTTCTTTGTAAGGTGATATTTTATCAATGTAGTGTTTACAGCTTGTTCTGCTGCCCCCAAGTGGCCAAAATAAATTTAAAGAAGCAGCTTTAAACATAGTTTTCCTTGTTGAAATGGTGAAGATGTAAGCGTCTCACAGAATATATTCTTGCTAACCCAAACCTTACCTTTAGTAGTTGTAGCATTACTAGTAGCATTAGCAAGGAGGAGGAATGGCAGCGGCAGCAATAACATGACCGTTTTGTTTAAATCATTTTTTTTACAGAATGTATGTCGAAAAGGGATCAACTCTCCAGTGCATCGACGTGTCAGCTGTACATATCGAAGGGGGACGTTTTACCTCATTTTCCGACAGCCATGCTTTTACTTCATCAACCCTGGAAGACCAAGAACTAAAATGGGAGCACGTTGCAATGACATAATAAAAAAAAAAGAATTTTTCCTTTGTTGAAGATGCACTCCAATAAAATAATGTGCCATATTTTACCAGATAAAGACAATCTTTGTAAATTTTGAAGAGAGACAGTTTTCTAAAAGGGACACAGATGGTCTAATTTGTGTTTTTATCAGGGCAGAGAGCAGCGTAGTCGTTCAGGAAGGCCTCCTGCTCCTAATGAATACAGATATTTGTTTACCTGTATGATAGAAAACCAGAAACTGGAAAGAAAGCCAAAGGAGGAAAAAAAAAGCCTCTAAAAGTGTATATTTGATTATTTATTCTCATGTCTTTGTTTGTGTGTTTACCAGTGAGCTCATTCACTCCACATCAGTAAAGAGAAAACACAGGACTTCACATACTGTATGCTGCCTGCTTTGTACACATCTTTATGTCATGTTGCCTAATGTTACTGTTGTTGATGGTGTCAAACAGAACAAGTCAGTAAATACTATTTTATGAAATGATGGCTCTGTTTCAGTTCTTGTTTGAGTGTTTTTTACAAAAACAACATGAGAGACACAGTTATGATGACCATTGGTTTTGAGTAAAATTAAATTTTTAGTGATTTAAGTTTTGTTTTTCAATACAAATGACTGAATTATCCTTAACAAGAAGATTTATTTTGTATTTGTGGTTTAATATTGTGGTATTTACATTATTTCCATTAAGATTTTCCCATATTTGTCAGTAAAATGATGATGTGTGTATTGGGAATAACCTGAAAAAGTGTCCTTCAAGAAAAAAAAAAAAGATAAACACAAACATCAGTGTGAGGGTATGGACCATATTTGACCTTTAATTTTGACAGGGAAAAAAAGACATTGCATTTGAAGCCATTTCATGGAAAAAAATATTTACAAGGAGGACTCAGTCCTCACAAACATTAACAGCACATTAGTTAAAAAACGAGAAAAAAAAAAGAGACAGGAGTTAGATTTGAAGTACTTCTGAACCTTAAAAACATGGTGTTCTGATATCCAAACTATTAAGATAAATATATTTATAATATTTATATTATATTTACAGAATACCTTAAATATACAACGTCCATCATGTATTCTATAAACAAATATAAATTACTTAGGCACACTTTTGTTTCAAACAATCATGGGAGTTATTGTCAAGGCCATCCTCTCGCTGTTTGAACTAGGTTGACCTGTACTTTCACCAAGAAAAATTAGTTCAGTCTTGCATCGTTACGTCATCCAGAGCAGCTACATTTTTTTTACTAATCTCAATACTTGTTGGCCAGCAGTTATGGGTCATAAAGTACACAACCATTTTTTTTTACAGCACAGACACAGGTGCAGTCCCAACATGACCTCTTGACCTCCTGACTCGCCTCTTTGCAGCCTCCTCTTTGCTGATTCTTGTTCAAGTAGGCCTGGTGGAGCGTCCACCTTATTGCTTACACCTTTTCTCTCCGGTAGGATCTACAAGGAGGAGGGAGCAAAGGACGCAGAGAGCAGGAGCAAGAGATGATCGAGTGGGACGCAGCCAAGCAAGTGGGCGAAGCTTTAGACAAGGATGACGTTTATTCCCACACCTTTTTTTTCTTTTTTTTTAAAGGTAGACATCATATAAGGTTCAGAGACGACAAATAAGAGAGCAGCTACGATATCTACAAAGAATATACAGTACAAGTAAAATATACAGTGATGATACGGCCAACTAAACGCACGCGGAAGGGGTGGAGAGGAGGAGTGGCCAGCCGGTATGGCCGGGCAGGGCTTACTAATACTGTCAGTCTATAAGTCCGACTCGGGCATGTCCGGCATGTCGGCCATCAAGTAACCAATACCGTAACGGCCATTGGGTGCGGTGTCCGCATCAGGACCGCCGCTGCCGCTCTGCTTGCGGTAGATGCTGTTGCCAGGCATCGGCGAGGGCGCCTCGCTGGGTGACTTGCCTTGAATCAGGCTGGTGTCGTCATCCTCCCCCGGCCGGGCGGTCTCCTTGATGATGCGGCCCTTCTTGTAGGAAACGGTGGAAAGGCCACTGGTGTTCTCGTCGATGATGTTGAAATAGCGCAGGCCGAAGACCACAGGCACGGGCATGATAGCCATCACCACCAGGGAGATGCAGACTACGATGCCCCAAGGAGGGAAACCGAGTTTCTGCTCTTTGGCCTGGAGGAAAGACACAAAAAAACAGACTGAGGATGTGTCTTTGAGTTGATGACTGGTGTTAAATGCTGAAATGTTTTTTTTGAATGTGCTTGTGCTGGTAATTTAGTGTTGAAATGACAGGGACAGCTGGCCAGTAACAGGGTTTCCCCCAGGAAACTGTTCAGCAGAGGCGGAAATACTCCCACATAATGACACATCTTATCCTGAGATCAATTTAGTTAGTAGACGTCGGCCTAAACAATGTAAGACATTGCACATTTGTACTTTTTCCTCAGGAAAAAGTTTTTTCATGATTATGGCAGCAAAAATGGTCAGAGCCCATTTTTGTGATAAAACATTGCAGGAAACTTTGGTTAAAATGAGACAAATTGTTGTCACCAATAATTGGAACAATTAGCTCAACCAAAAGATTTACTGAGGACAAATGACAAGACAGTTGGTTCAAGCTTCTCAAATGGGAATATCTTTGGTTTTTAGACTGTTTGTAGGACAAAATAAACTGTCTGAAGATGTCACCATTGGCTTTATGTCACTATTTTTTTACATTTTACCAACTAGACCTATTAATTGAGCCAAAAATAACTAAGAAAAACATCAGTAGAGTATCAGGTAATGAAAATAAAGATTTGTTGCAGCTACAACTACATTATTACATCATTACATACAAGAAGTCAAGTAAAAATGACAAATAAATAAAACTATAATCAAGCTATAAGACACTCTTTATCCCTAGACCCTCGATTCAGACAAGGAAGAACATGCCTCCAAAAAACCTAAAAGGAAAAAAAGGAAGAAACCTTATGAAGAGCAGTGAGGTAAGTGTCTACAAGCGCTGGACTGTTCATTCGGGTAAGGCCGACTCACCTCGCAGTGATGCTTAGTTCAGCTGCAGGTGAACTTATTTAGCTGGTGAGCTGAGAAGTGTCAACCTCACTGGCCGAGTAACGGAGTCTATGCAGGGACACTTCATCCGGTGGCCTTTGCTCCACTTACTGAAGCTTTTCAAGCTCTAGTTTTCTCTTGATGTGTTAAAAAAAATGTCTGCGGTTTAGACCACACATCCTGTTGATTGTCCGAGGGTTAAAGGACGCCTAAATGTGTTTATCAGTAAAAACTTTGCCTTTTCCCCCCCATTTTAACTACTGCCTCATTTACTTTGAACCCTTTAATTTGCTTTTTACTCGTTCCAAGTAGGAGAACTTCCATCCCCATTGATCCCCGGATCCAGGAGAGACAAGCCGGGGAGATGTTGACTCACCTCTTCCTGAATCCAGGCACTGTAGCTGGGCGGCGTCATGGTCAGCTGGATTAAGCTGCTGCACAGGAGGACCAACAGCAGGATGGGCGTGATGAACTTCCACATGTAGTAGTAGAAACGGAACGGCGTAAAGCCAAGCATGTCCTTCAGGTCTTCAAAGAATCTGTGAGAGAGCGGAGGGGGAAGGTGGGGGGTGAAAACAGAGCGACACAGCGGGAGGTAAGATCAGATGTAAAGATGTAAAGAATTCACAATAGTTTCATATTTCTGCTTCATAAACCTGATGGCCTTTATTTGTTGTTTAAAGGCTGTATGGTTTGAATATACCAACCAAAAATGCATAATTTTGTCAGAAATTGTGGTGTTGGGGTTACAATTTTTGCGTTAACCTAAACTCTAAAGCATTCATACAGCATTAATAAATGATTTACAACATGTACATTAGCAATGCCATGTCTTCCTTTTTTTGGAAAGCAATAATCAAAATATTAAAGTTTTTTTTGGTTTGTGTGACGCAATATTTCCCGTATAAACTCGATTTGATACATTAGCTGTTTTTTTGGTTAGCTTAAAGTTAGCTTAATAATCCATTAAACTGCTAAATTCTGCACATGTACGAGGTATCATTTACTCATTTTTACAAGTTATAAGAAGATGAGACAATACGCTGACGATGACGTGCTCTTACTTGTCAATCCCATAGACCCAAGCGATAGCCACATTCTCCAGTATGACCACTATGAGCAGAGGCAAAGTAGCCGAATAGTCGTCGAACATGGCCACAAAGTAGTTCCCTGAGCGCTGGACAAACAGGAGACCAATGGAGAAGGCCAACACGCAGCATCCCACTGCAGGAGAGGAGCGGGTGGTTAGTTACTGAACGTCAGGATTTGTTTAGTTAAAGGACTGGTTCGGATATCAAGTGGATATCTGACACATTTACAGTCTTTTTGGCATCATATTCTCCTCTTTGTGTTTCCCTGTTGAGCTGCAATGGAAGAATAGTAACAAAAAGAGGGACTTTGGCGATAAAACAAGTGTAACGTTGAAATATATCTACTTGATTTGACTCATTTGGACAACTGAAGCTTCATTTTATTCAGTGTTTCAGTGTTCATTTGGGTACCAGCCTATTGTTTTAAGAAAGACTTGAAAAATTATGAACCCTTCCTTTAATCAGAAATGCACAGAAATGTGACTTTTGTGTATCTAGACATTCATTTAATTGCACATATTAACAGAATATGTTTCAGTGCTTGTCACATTCAGTGTTGGACAGTAGATATTGCATAAGACTCCTAAATACAGTAGGTGAGACGGTCTTTTTACAGTACACCGTGATTTATAGCTCAGGCAAAAAGAGATACAGTAAGGGATGTAGACATAAAGTGAACTAAAATTGAGTATGTTTAAGTAGAGCAGGACCCATTTAAAGGCGTTCAAAGACGAGCATGATGGCCCACATCCTGCTCACTGTAGCGACTAAGCCATGAGTATCATTAATCAAACCTGTTCTGCGGTTCCTTCTGGTGGAGCTTTTCTGTAATCATTTTCTGAAACATTTTTGTAATCATTTTCTCAAAGTAGAAACATACTCCACATCAGTGAGGGTTTAATGCTTTGTACTGGCATCATAATATCGTAAGATTAATGTGTCTCTTTCAAAGAATACAAAATTATTGTATTCACGGCAGTGCAGGAAATGGATCAGAAGTTTGATGTACTATAATGTAATATCTATGTTAATTAGCAACTTTATAAATATGTAAATTTGTAAGTCATTATTAGGCAACCCATCCCTCTTTACAGAGACAGACTACTATTGGAGTTCCAAAACAGGGACTTCCAGGGATTAAGCTAAACTAAGTTAACCTCAACATTCAACATACAAAAAGGTCTGCACAGGACTGTTTTTGCAATCCTGCACCCACCCACTTTTGCAAGATTTCCTAACATCACTGCCTACATATGTTTTGATCCCACAACAATTTGTTGGGACCTGTGTGGTCCACGTGATCCCAATCCCTTTACAGACCTGAACTACATGCATTAAAATGCAGACTAGGACCCAAGACTAAATATAAAAACATATTTAAAGGCACTTGAGCCTCCATGTGTACATATTCAACTATTCCACCGAGACAAATATAGACATATTTTGTAGGAGCTCTGTCTCAATTTAAATCTGTTCTTTTAATGTCTCTCTAACCTGTAAGAAACTCCTTGCGGACTTTGAAAGTGTCTATCAGCGGAGTGAGGATGCCCTCAATGGTGCCGAACATGCTGCCCAGACCGAGGTTCACCAGCATGAGGAAGAACATGACAGACCAGAAGGGCGAGGCTGGGAAGTGGGTCATGGCCTCTGTGAAGGCAATGAAGGCCAAGCCTGTGCCCTGAACCGCCTGGTGGGAGGAAGGAAGAAGAAGAAGAGGTTAAAAAAAATAGCGAATAAATAATTTCCTAATAGCTGCCAGGGCCTTTATTTTTCCTCAGCTGAGACGAGAATTAGACCTTTATTTGAGTCAGTCTACTTTTCAAGGCCTTATGAGCCATGATTTCTAATTCCCCAGTCTTGTAGTGAAATGAACACTTCCATCTGTTTCACATTAAACCCACTCAAAAGTTCAGGCATAATCCCTAAAGCTAAGCAGTGGAGTGGTATGATAAATATAAGGCTACCGGTTAGCTTAGATTATGATGTAAACAAAACCCCTGCGTAATACCACAATGTGTTGAACAGAGTTTTAATGAATATTTCTACATGTGTAAAACATTTTTTGAAATCTTTCTGCAAGTACCTTATTGAGCTCGTCCTCAATGCTGCAGGATTCCAGTCCCAGTTTCGGGTAATCGTCCTCCTTCACCCTTTTGATGACCTCTATCATCATATTGTAGTCCTCAGCACTAACCTGACTGACCTGAGTGAGGTTGATGTGGTGGGGGATCAGGCTCGCTTCAATGCCATTCCCCAACAAAGCCACAATCTTATTGGTGTTCCTAAAAAAAATGAGCAGAAGTTATTGATAGTAAATTTAGGTCATGAAACACTTAAATATGGTTTAAAACATGTTCAGAGACCGTAAAGTTGTCTAAACAATATCATTGGACCAAATTTTGCAAGAGCTTTATTCTCAACTTTCTCCCCAAGTCGTTTCCTTCTCCTGTTTTCATCTCTAAGTAAAGAATAAAAACACTACAGATTCAGTTCTTTGATGGTCCACAGGGAGCCCAGTTGCTGTCTGTGTTGCTAAATGCGAGAGAGGGAACTTGTACTCACAGTGCGACACATTTGCTGTTCATGATGTTGGCTTTGAAGCCCAGAACAGCAAACACCACCAGGGTGGCCAGCACGGAGGTGAAGAAATTGATAAAAGACACCAAGACGGCATCGAAGTGGCAGTTGTTGTCCCGCTTGTTGTAGCTGGAGAAGGCGATGACGCCCCCGAAGCCGAGGCCCAGGGCGAAGAAGACCTGCGTGGCCGCCTCTCGCCACACTTTGGCCTCCAACATGATCTCCAGCTGCAAAGAGATTTCTTTCAGTTTAGTAACACAGTCTACATTTGCAGATCATGACTGAAGGTTTACGACCAATATCCAGAAATATACAGTTCAGAAAATACAAGTAAGTGGACCTTGAGTTAAGATTATTATTATTATCATTCTTAATTTTTTTCATTATAAATTGAATGTTTTGGGCTTTTGGACTGTTTGTAAGACAAAACAAGCAATTTGAAGATGACATGTTCGGGCTTTTTTTGACATTTTTTAGACTAATTGATTAATTGATTCATAAAAAAATTAGCAGTGAGAGTAATTGTTAGTTGCAGACATTTTTTTGCAATAACATAAATAAAAGGTCTAAATTGTGGCATGTCTCTATATAGCATTTCTAAGCAGTATACTAATATTAAACATTTATAACACACTATAATGCAGCATGAAGACATGTTTATATTATTACAACTGTCTTTTACTATATTGTCATTCATTATCTGTTTATACAACAGCCCCCACCTATAGTATGAGTGCCCAAAGGAGGAGTTATAGTTGTTAATAAATACATTAATAAACCCTTATGCTAACAATAACATTATAGTGTGTTATGAACCATTTATTAATTGTTTATACACACTAAACAGTGTCACCACTTTCTCTTATGTCTGTTTGTCTGCAGATTCTCAGTGTACCAAGATGCCAACTGACGGCTGGCATCTTGACAGTTTCCACATGTTCATTTTCTATCACACATGTCTCGACCTGTTGCGAGCACAAAAGCGGAACACACACACACACACGCAGCAGGACTTTGATGTCCGCAGGTACCCGGTGGAAGATGGCGGCAGAACGTGTGGTTTGAAGTCGTAAGATGTCAGCCGACGAGACAGAGCAGACACACGAGACAGACTCTGCTGTGAATGAGCGTCTTTGGCTGGTTAGTTACATAAAGCCTCAGTAACTCTTGTTTCCATGGTGAGCCGAGCTGCTGCCAACATGATTCCACGGCCAGAGGAGCCATTGGCCTGTTGCTGCTGGGAAATCGGCCTATTACAGCACAGATTCCTTTTTTTTTTTTTTTTTTTTGAGTTCAGACACCTTTTTTCTCTCTCTTTTTTTTTTTTTTTTTTTAAACGGCAAGTGGATTCAGTTTACCAGTGGCTGTGTGATGAGTACATAACATTTAATGTGCTTTCTGGAGAATTTCTACAGTAACATTTCTGACACATGGTGCTCAGTCAAGTAGAGCTGAAACATTTAATCGATAAGTCGATTAACAGAAATCACTTAGCAACTGTTTTGATGATCAATTAAGCATTTTGATCAAGTAAAAAGCTCTCAAGCTTTCTTTGTCATATATATGATAGTAAAGTTTATATCTTTGGGTTTTAAACTGACAAAACAGGACATTTGAAGGCATCACCTTGGGTCTTGGATCTTTTTCTTGGTGGCATAAATTGGTACTTAAACAGATTAAACAGATCAAACTCTGACTTGAAATGTGCAGTACCTTGGGTGTGAACATGTGTCGAATCCCGTCCACGGAGCCCTTCAGGAGCAAAGCCCGAACCAGGAAGCAAATCAACACCACGTACGGGAACAGGGAGCTGAAGTACATCACCTGCAAGCAAACAGAACATCTTGTTTCACACCAACAAACTTTTGCAGCCAGTCTGTACTTCAGTAAAGTCACTCTGCATATTTTAAGACGTCTTATTCTGGTCTTGGAGAGCATAAAACCATCAGGAATAGTTAGAGATGAAACTTAAATAATGGTAATTTAAAGCAATTAAGAACAAAATGTATTTCGAATGATTATATCATACTGAAAATGAAAGATGTGCATTCAAATTTAGTTTTTTGTTGATGCTTCAGATCTAGTTTCAGGATAAGTCAGCCTATGGTTTACCCAGTAAAGCACAGACTGAAGCACTTTTGATCCACATTGTGTCTGGTTCACTGAGACTAATTATTGGTTTCTAGATTACTGAGTAACATCCGAACATTATGACTATGAGATCAAGATAACTGCTGTTCACTTCCTGTCAGAAAAATGCTTGTCAGATGACAGAGAGTGTTTGTCTTTAAGCAGCTGAAAAAAAAAAAGTAGTGTCATCTTCCGGCCTGCCTATCTGTGTGGTGCAGAAAAAGAAGAGTGAAACCTGAGTAGTTCTGTCTAATGCTGCTGCTGATATCTTGTTATAAGTGAAATTGAGTTCTTTTTCCCTTCTCTTTCTTCTTGACTGTGAAAATGACAATGCATTTTAAAGTAGTAGCTGCTGGGCCTGTGCAAGAGCCTTTGTCCCATCATCACGCTAATCAGACGGTGGGGCCTCTCGTCTTTTTTGTTGTTGAACACTACACATCATTAACCGGAGGCCTTCTCCTTGTAGACGAGGTGGCAGTTAGAGAGTAAGAGCAGGGGCTGAAGGCCTGAGTCAGCCGCTACACAGCGACACGTGGGTTTACAGGATTGGCAGTGGGGTGTGTCTGCAGTCACCGGGGAATGGTTTATGGTTGAGTCATAAGCAAAGCTGGCGATTCAGAGACACTGCGTCTCCTACATGGTGGTCTTTATGTAGCTCTAAAGGAGACAACGTAACGTCTCGTCTTAGAGGGAAGGGATAATTCACCCTGAACAGATTCATTCATGTTTGGCGATTCAATTAAGGTTTCTAAAATTGAACGATTTTTTTTACAGTGCTTGCAGGCAAATAAGATTTCTAACCTGTGATACACATAAACGCAAGTATTTTTGTAATTTTCAGATTTTATTTGATATTCGTCCCACATTGTACATTCTTTGCAACCCAAACATTTTTTACCCCCACTGCAAATCACAAAGGGGGATGTCCCCGCTGCGTAGTGAAAAGAAAGTTCTTCCATTCATTACCAAAGACATGCAACTGAAACTGATTTAAAGCTCGGCCTCTCGACAAAAGCACAGACACAAAGTTGTAAAGCAGTAAATCTGGATTTCTCCCGCTTCGGAAGACATCTGGCTACAGTATATATAACTCACCCTTTTATAGAATTTAGACTTGAACTGTAGCCCGAGAAGTTTTGATGATCATAACAAAGTGACAGCATGCCGCAAATAAACTGTGATATTGTCAGAAGTCTTTCTGTCTGTTACAAGATTTCTTTTTTTTCTCTTTTGTTTTCTTCTCTATGGTTCCTAACTTGCTCATCATCCCTTTTTCAGATCGAACCCCCCAGTCGGTTAACACTCAGTGG
Organism: Euthynnus affinis; assembly: GCA_029490765.1. Classification (NCBI taxonomy): domain Eukaryota; kingdom Metazoa; phylum Chordata; class Actinopteri; order Scombriformes; family Scombridae; genus Euthynnus; species Euthynnus affinis. Next base: position 8,114,970 of record CM055844.1, on the reverse strand, counting down.
CCACACAGGCTACTGTTTTCTGTGATAAACACATATCTGCTCTTTGTAACCTCTAATGTTCTATCATAAAGGCACTTATTTTATGAAAGATTATGTGTTATGGCAGATAGGATGTGCTTTTTGCAAAGGTCATGTTCTGAAAGCTGCAGTGTTATCTTTATAAACAGAATAAAAGTTGAAGAAAGATGTAACTGTTGAGATTATAATGCATTCATAATATTAAAGGTATTTCACATCTAAAAGATTACATGATTTATTAATTGGCTTATAACTTTTAATGGTGTTGAGCTACTTTGGATACTTTCCATGAATTTCCCTGTTATTTAACTGAATCCATGACCTCTCTCTCACACATACACCAAGAGTACGTTCCCCACCCCCTTTTTTTTTTTCTCCACGCTCTTGACAATCAAGCCAAGCCAAAAGAGCGCGTATAACCATGGTAACCAAAATGGTCTGATCCCTTTCACGCCCACCCACATACACAAATGGGAGAAATGCAGATCGCGGTAGGGATATTCCTTGGAAAAAGGCTTTTGTGAACATGGGTGGAGAGGGCATTAATATTCTTTTGTACCACACAGTGCTGATTAAACTTCAAAGACACTTGGAGCTGGCCCCCTTCAAGGGAAAAGTTTGTGCCCATTTCTACTCTTGCCAACTCAAAAGGCCATCCAGACACACCAGGTAGTTGGAAGACAACCATCTGTCTCAAACTGTACAATTAACTGGTGGCTTGGGTGGTTTCCGTTAAACCATTTACAAAAATTATGGGTTATTTCTTTTTTTTATATAAACAACATATTTATATCTTTATTCCAGCAATTAATAGTATTTTCCTAATAGCAGTAAAAGGACGTGAATGTCGTCTGTGCCAATATAACCACTCTGATAGAGTGGCAGTAGTGAAGTAGTGATTGTGACAATGATTGTGGTTATCAGTGGCACTTCTTGCAGCAAGGGAACAAGATGTGGTACGCAGGGGAAATGAGACTGTCTAGCACTGCAAATCATCGTGGCAGAGACCTAGATTAATGGGACTCTGTTGCTGAAGGCATCCATCTTGTTTTGTCTTGTGGTGAATGCAGTGCAAAACAAGAGGGCTCAGTGGACCCGAGCAGAAAGAAGACAGCTGTTGGGATAAGACCTGAGCTAAGGACAATATATGAATTAAAGGTGGGAAAAGTGAGCCACATTTCCCACATCATTACAACAAACTACAGTTATAGTCTAATGATAGAGTTGTTACTTTTTATGTAACTCAGCAGTTTTCACCTAAGATGCTGACTGAACCAATGTTTAATGCTTATAAAGCCGCCTTAACTGATTTTATGGCCACTTGGGGGCAGTGGAAACAAGTGACACAACACATGACATGAAATATCGCCTTTTAAGCTAATATTTTGCAAGCGCTGTAAAGCCAAGTTGGGTGATAATTATCTGCAAGCCACTCCTCTGACATTACACACTTTCATTTGATAAATTGTTATTATAAAAAATACAGATTATGACCTGAAAATCATATTCATATAGCTGCATTAAATTAAATTTTTGGTCAGTAATTGGCATGAAAACATTGAAACAACTTTACTTCAAGCAGAAAGAGTAATACGAGCATCCAACTGGAGTCATTTCTAGCTACCTGAAGATGAACATGCACTTTACTCTCCATTGAGCTCCAATTTGGTCTCCACCAAGTCCAGAGAACAATAATTGGGTCTTTGGCTTATAGAAATACAGTAATATGCTCCACTTTCTACATCAGCTAGCTGCTAATTTTGGTTCTTGGTAGTTAGGCTACAATGAGTTTGTTAGAGCTTTTATGTTGGAAATGGTTGCCTACTATATTTAGTGATGAATGCCGCTGAGGCTGAACTATATGTAAATGTGCTACCAAAATAACAACTGCAGGGTTGGATGTTAATTCTCCATGATATTGGCACTATTACAAAGACTCATTACACTGAGTTATGAATGACTGACTCATGTATGACCTATTGCAGACACAAAAAAAAAGATCACTGAAATATGTGTTAATTTTGACCCTACGCTGTAACCCAGCCAGGTCTTGCATAAGAAGTGAGGATAATAACAAATGACTTCAGCATCAAAGCTTAGGCTAGTCTTGGAAGATTAAAAAGTGTGACCGTTTTTCCAATTAGCACAGGCTTGACTCTGACCTTGGAAGTACACTGGCTAATGCTTGTCATATGTTATGAGAAAGTGTGGAATGATAAGGATCCCCTGTAAAAAGAGAAGAGCGGGGTGAGTTTGCAAGCAAACGCTAACCTTTAGCCAGTGGGCTAATCCTTCCGGATGCTAGTCACGCTACTGTCAGCTTTGCTACACTAAGCTAAAGTAAGCTGTGCCAAAAATCCCACAATATCACATGAGCTCCCAGGATCATATCTGAGACCGTATCATTAGAAAAAAATTGTCAAGTCACATTACAGTATAGTGACTAATCATTGTCTTTAGACCAGGCATTCATACAGTTAGCACTCTGTAAGCCTCCATCTTGAAGTGAGCTAATTATGTGTGAGAAGATTTTCCAAAACACTTGACAAGAAAAGACCTTTTGTTTCTCTTTTCCCCATTTTCCGGGGTAGTTATATTTTACTATCTACTTAGACCAAGCTGCCAGGATCGCAGGGCAACTATAGTAAGCTAGTTTCCTCTGTTTTCTTCCTCTCTTCCTTCCTCTCAGGAAAGCCCTCCTCCTCTGCCTCATTTCCTACTTTTTAAAATATCTTTTTATCAGTTTATTTCAACAAGTTTTAACCTACAGGAGTGCAAGAACAAGGGCTGCGGGAAGCTACTGCGGGGACTTGGGTGCGTTTTCAGACCTCCACTTTTTAGTTCGGTTGAATCGGACTCTGGTGCTACTAAGTACTAAGACCCTTTGAGGATGTGGTCTAAGGCATGTCCCAAAAGAGTTTTGGAGCGGTTCGTTGGTAGTGGGAACGTGATCTGACCCAACTCCTCAGTGTACTCTGCAAGTAAGCGGCTTCCATAGCCAGGTGTGCTTTGCATACTGGGATACGGATGAGTGAAATCAGCTAGCTGGACTACTGAAACAAAGAACGTTCTTCCTGTGTCTTTGTTCTAGCTCCTGGCACAGACACATACAACCAATAAGCAGAGCAAACGTTGTCACATGGTTTGCAGTGATGCATTTTGGTTCACTTGGTTTTTTCTCTGTGTGCAAAGAAATTGAACCAAGGGCAAAAAACACACCAAGTTTACCAAATCAACCACTGATTCGGACCAGGAAATAAGCTATAAGTTTGAAAACACTCTAAAAATGATAACAGAGAAAAAAAATTCTCCTTACCTTCCCAGAAGACTGGATTCCCTTGATCATGGCGAGGCATACCATGGACCAGGCAGCCAGCAGGCACAATGTTATCTTCCAGTTGAGTCCTCCACCCTCAGAAATGCTGTTAGAAATGTTCAGGGCCTCACGGTACCAGTAGTAGGTGGTGGCCGAGCTCTTCTCACACTCCGGCACCACATCTGCGAACAAACCGATTGGAGTTACAGCTCATCCCCATCATGTACAGTTATCTAGCGGTGTCTGCTTTACAGAACAAACAAGATACAAGCCTTTCGTTTAAAGTTAAACTGGTAGACAGAGCCGATGACTTGATCCATGAATCTGGTCTTAAATATGCCTGGCTATGTTTGTATCTTACATGTAGTAGTCTTGTTCTTGATGAGTGGACACTCATGCCACGGCAGAGGTTGCTGGAAGGACTGGGAGAAGTAAAAGAGACTCCAGCTGATGATGACATTGTAGTAGAGAGCCACAAAGAAGCACACCTACAGGCAAGAGAGAGACAAGTTAACTTCAGACACAAAAAATAAACCAAAACGCAGAAGAGGATCTTTTTCGAAATCAACTCTTCTCAACACTCAGTACTTTGATTTTTCTCATGTTACAACAAAAGGAAACTTTTTTTGGGGGGACGAGGTGGTACAAAGAAGCCTTTAATACTGAAAAGCAACACCTTCCCCTGTCAACATAATATAAATGTCCATGAATGACCAATTTACATGTATCACCTTTCTGAAAAATGCAAATGTATAAGTGTTGTAAATGTATAATTTATGGCAGATCTGTTGTATTGGATGCATTAGATTGCACCGGTGGACCTAATGAAGTGGCCAGTGAGTGGATGTTTTCCATGATGGATGTATCATGAAAACATTTATGAAATAAAACCCTTTATTTTAAGATCTTAGTGTTACTTTTATTTAATTCATACAACAACTTGTTCACTATTCTTTTAACCCTACTGTTGTCCCATTTTCACACATCTACAACACTTTTATAAATGTGTATTAATGTGTACTGCTTAAGCTGATGCAGGTCCCGGTATCATACACATACCACACAGCTGGCGAAGCCGATGCCCCCAAGACGAGGGCTGATGTAGTTCCACACCCCGATGCTGCCCCTGCGGATCCGCTGTCCCACGGAGAGCTCCAGGAAGAACAGCGGGATGCCAATCAATATCAACAGGATGAGATAGGGCACCAGGTACGCTCCTGCCAATCAAAACAACACAGACGGCGAGTTAGACGAGGGGCAACAAAGGAACAGAAAGTGTGTCATCAGATAACTGTGAGGGGAGACGATTAAAGTTCTTGAAAGCAGGTGACAACCCATGTGGGTGCAACACACACACACACACACACACACACCAGTGTTTTAAAATAGTTTTCATCTTTCTATCCACCACATGCTGCACACTAACAAACACAGCTGCCTCCTAAACTTTGACGACAGTGCACTTCCTCCTAATGTCCCCCTGATGGTGACACATTTGTCTAAAAGCACATAAAAACACAGCAGCTTCTTACGCAGTATCTGTCTCATTATCTCCCTTTCACACACACACACACATACACACCCACACAAATTACTATACACACATCTGCTGAGCTGCATCTCCACCTAATATGTCTCCCGTGGTGTGTGGTGCAATCAAATAATTCTGGAAACCAAGAATACTGAAGTCTAAAATTACCTAAATTACAGTGGGATTACTTTGCTGCACATTACAAAGATGGTATCCCTCTCTAGAATTAAGGTTTCAGGGTGAATGACTAATATTAAGACAGGCTGTAATAGTGTGGTGCAGTAAAACACAAGGGGGAACGTCTCTTGTGACAGTCAAGAGTACTCGTGAGCAGTGAGACTACCAGGCACATGGCAATAAGAGATACGAGAGAACCTAAAACCCTTTGTTCAGAGGAAATGGCCGTTGGTTAGATATGCTCAGTGGCACCAGATATTTATATAATGCACCTTTTCTTTTCCTGTAACATATGTGAGACTGCACGCAACGCATGCTGCAGAGTAATGTTTTTTTTTTTATTATTCTTACATGAAATGAAAGTTCCTGTGTGAAGGTTTCAGGTCCCTCAACCGCTGAAATCTGCCAGAAACCATTACATCATTTCAAACCGGCATATCCACTGATGGAAAAACTAGCTGCTCCATTCTTAAAAACACACTTTTTTGCAGTTAACTTTTGGTCCAACAACAGTAATGCTATGATGAAAATTCCCTGTTGTGACATTTTTCCCCTCTCACGGGCTAAACCTCCGACATCAAATGTTAACATTGGCGGGGCAGCATACTGTAATGTTTGCTATGAGTCATTGATGACAGCATCAAAACTTCCGTCATGTGTGTATTGTTTTTAGTTTCATCCTTGCTTCAACAGCGTTTATTGTTTCATCTGGCAGGACGTTCATTCAGATCCTTTCCTGAGTTCCTGCTGTCCCTCCCAGGTTTGGCTTGGATGGGAGTGGTCACAGACAGGACGTAAAGATGTGTGTGTGTCTCTGTTGTTTCAAGCATGTGTGTAACTAGTTTCTAATATTAAATCTTCTAATTCTGGTTCATTGAGTACACAATTAATTCTGGGAAGAGGCTTTGACATCAGTCAGCATCAAAACCCCCTCTGGTTTCCATTGTCTTTTCAAAACCTCGACAGTCTCCCTTGGACATTCAGACACTTTGATGGCACTTTGAAAAAGCAAACAGCCAGATGAGAATGTATTTTATCTCTTCTTAAAATAGTTTCACAGTTCTCTTCACTCACAGTACATGCGGTAAATATCTGGTTTATCCTGTTTAGCTATAATCCAAGCGTGATGCTTCCTTGTCCTGTGTGTCTTGACTTAATTGTACTACATGTACAATGAAAGGAGGCATGGATGATTTGCATGCTTGCGGTATACTATAGGCAACTACAGTAAAAATGAGTCACCTTATCAACTACCTTAAATGTTGTTTGAGTAAATTCATCATTGAAATTAACTTTCAAACAAAACACACGAAGACGAAGATGTTTCTGTTAAGATTTTGTTATCAGGTTACACAATCAATGTTTGTGAAAGACTTTGGAACAACATATTTTGAGCTTGAAGGTGTTGCCCAGAAGTTCCAGACGAATGCTCAGGTGTTGAAAGCAGGCATGTGTACTTAAAAATTTTCTGAGTACACACCGCCAGTAGTATGAACCAACTCTTTAAAGTGCAGAGGCAAAGGGACACCTCTTCTGCTTACAGGGTTAGGGTTCATTTTTGCCACCCCGGAGCAAGATTTTAGCTATCCAGGTGGTCAAATAAAGTACGAAATACAAGATTAAAGTAAGAAATATGAGATAAGAACAAAACAAAATTGAGTTTACAGAGCCACGCTAGCAGCTCTGGTGAGGCTCTAAGTACAACAGTGCTTTAAGCTAAATGCCAACATCAGCATGCTAACAAATCACCATGCTAACATGCTCATGTTTGGCAGGTTTAATGTTTACCCTCTTAGTGTTGTATGTTAGCATGCTATCACTTGCTAATTGTCACTAAACAGCTAGTACAGCTGAGGCTGATGGGAATGTCATTGGTTCTGCAGGTCATAAACCAAAGTATTGGACAGTTTTTGGTACTATTATCACGTTTCCATTGGTAACATAAAACTGTTTCAAAACCTAACCTAACCCTGATGAAACATAGATCTTTTATAACTTGCGAGTAGATAAACACCAAGTTAACCACCAACTATTTTGATAATTGATATTTCGGTCATATTCAAGTAAAAATACAAACTATTTGCTGGTTCCAACTTCTCAAATGTGAAAATTTGATGTTTTTCTTTTTCATGACTGAATATTGCTGAGTTTTGGCACAGCTGGTCAGACCAAACAATCACTTTGAACATGTCATCATGGGCTTTAGGGAAATATATTTGTACATTTTCATTTTCCACATCATGACATCCTGACATTCTATAAACAGATCAATTAATTAAGGAGACTGTAATCAACAGATTAAGAGATATAGTCAACCTATTTCTTAAACAAAGGCACAGCAGCACTTGGAGCACAAAGGGCCCCTCTGTACTAACCAATGGCTATAAAAGGAAATATGCAATAAGCAGATAAATATCATGTATGTACACATGTATAAAGACAGAACATGATGCACATAGGTCCCGTGTGTTGGTGAATGAAAGATGTAGATAAAGTCCACACACAAAAACCCACACTCACACTCACTCACACACCTGCTATAGTCCCAGATCTGCTGTTTTAATCTAATTACAGTTGAACACAGCAGGGTGACCAGAGCTGTTTAAAACAGACCTGAAAACATGACAGAGTCTACAGAGTTCATTACTGGAACTGAACTTCCCCTCCCATGCAGTACAGACACACACAGACACACACAGACACTAAATACAAACAAATGGATCTTATGCAAAATGTGTTCATAAACACATCTGAGTCCTGTGACTTCTTCAATCACACCTCTCATCTACTAAGATACCACTGAACTCTTCCCCTTACCCACTTCTCGTTTTTGAAGTGGAGCTATTTTACTAGACATTTTGCCCTATTTTACTACATTAATATTTCCCCATGATGTAAGAAGGAAGGTGTGCACATCCAACCTGAGTTGGTTACAGTTGCAGGATAGAAAACGGCAACAAAAGAAAAAGGAGAAGTTGTCTGCATCCTTGTAAGCATCCGAAAGTTTTATTTAATGCAACTTTTCGACTTATAAAATCTTCATTAGGCAAACATCCATGTGAAAATAAAGCAGGCTATACTTGGGGATCAAAAAGAAAACATGCATACAGTACATGAGTGTCGTCTGTATATGTAGCCTGCTTTTTGTTCATATGGATGTTCGTCTAATGAAGACCATGTAGGTCGAAACATCTGCAGAAATGAGTGTGCAGACAACCTCTCTAACCATTATGACCATGATTGTTGTGTTTTGCAATTCTACTAACTGACTTCTGAACTGGATTTTGTGTGCATACAATTGAAATGGCCAATCCCACACGGGATTAGGGCTGCAACTAACAACGAGTTTCATTATCAACTAATCTGTTGATTACTTTCTTAATGGGTCGTTGGGACTATAAAATGTCCAATCACTGTTTCCCAAAGCCCAAGATGACCTCCTCACAAGTCTTCTTTTGTCCCAACCAAGATATTTAATTTATCATCATAGAAGACTAAAGAAACCAGAAAATATTCACATTTAAGAAGCTGGAATCAGAGAATTTGGATATTTTTCCTTAAAAATGACTCAAAACAATTAATCCATTATCAAAAAAGTTGGTTAATTTTTTTTGTCCCATTGACTAATCAATTAATTGACTAATTGTTACAGCTCTACATACAATAATAATACATAGTGTATAAACAAAGACTTTGGGAGGATGACATTCATAGTCAAAAATTGCTGAATGACATTGATACATATCACCATGTTAAGCCCCACCCTTAGTCGGCCGTATGGGGTGAACAATTGACTCAGAGCCAGTTTGTGACCAATGGGGGCTCATCCAGGTTCAAATCCCGGACGAGCCCCCATTTGTCATGAAGTGGCTCAGAGTCAGTCACAAAGAAGGGATCCATACATTGCATTCGTGACTGATTTAGCTGACTAACATTATTATATTTTATATTAAGTTAACAATAAATCTTATTTTTAGAAGCTTTATTCATGTTTGAATCCCTTCTTTGTTACTGACTCTGAGCTAGTTCATCACACACAATATGGTGTATGCAAAATAATTAACTTGAGGCAATAAATTGTGTTCTGCTATTATGTTTTACACACAGAACTCTTCAAATATGCAAAACAAACACCCTTAACACTTCATTTAGTTATGAGTTATTGATGTGTAAATTAGTAATACAATGTGATTATATAACATCACAATCGACTGAAAGTCTATAAATGATTGGTCAGCCCTCCTGCATACTGTACCACACACTGTACTGTGTAAGTTTCAAAATATACAGTATCATTATACTGTGTTATGATAAGATGTAATAATAAAAAGTTAAGAGAAGAAGAGGTTTATGAAGATTGTTTTAATTGCTTTTATCTGTCTGCCCAAACTGTCTGAGACGGTTTCATTTAATCAGCTTTCTCAAAGCACTCATTGGCTTTACATAATCTCCTGCTGGGAAGTGTGACACCTTATCACCTTCCTAGGACACACACACACACACGCACATTAGAGTATAAACCGAGCAGCATGTCCTCACTATAGCACAACACAACACTCTGCAAGTCAGAGAAGCTTATGCTCATCTCAGGGCATTGTGGGAAATGTAGTTTGGATTCATGCATTGCATGTGGGTTGAATGTTGTTATTATTAGACTCCAATCAAGAGCAAACTCAGAGCTGCTCGCACAATGATTCCCTGCGTGGTGACAATAATGTTATTAGGTCATATATTTGCTTTAACTGTTTCAATGTTTAGGGCATGTTGCAGACTGCACACGTACAGAGACAGACTGTCACATGACTCTGATGTCCATGAAGGTCACTGAGCAGTCTGGTTTGGACAGACGAGCAGATAACAGGAGGGACCCTGTTCCTCCATACAGGCACTGAACCGACTGCACTCATTACAAATAGGTGACACAGTAGAGTGGGTTGATTTGCATATCAGGGCTGAGTGTCAAAAGTGTAACTGGATGATATATTTGATACTTTTTAGAGTAACTGATCTTTGAATGCTTCCAAAACACATATTTCATAACATAGCACTATTGACATATATATATATATATTTATTCAAGGGACACAGGAGTAGATATTGTGTGTAATTTGGGATAATTTGGTATAATCTGGGATTTTGACTTTAACACTTTCTCACCAAGCACTTGCACCAGCTCTGTAAGCACAGTGATATAATAAAAGCTGCATGACCATTTTGTGGTGTTGAGACCTACAAATAAACACTTTACAAAACTAAAAAAAACAAACAAACAAAAAAAAAAACAGAAAAAGAGGAAGACTACTCTGCTGGTTTCTGAGAATATTAAACTCCTATTCCTGGAACTTCTCTGTCTACATCTTGTGTGTATAAAAGCAACTACTGATGTGATCAAGCTCTATATGTTCACAGTTACAGACGCAAGTCATGTCAAAGGTTTCTTTAGTCCCCGTTTTCCCTTTTTTTAGTGACATAGAAAAGACACAGATGTGCACAGACTTGGCTGTTTACACTCTCAGAAACTAGAAATATAGTTGTCTTCTTTTACTTTTTTCATTGTTTCATCCCAGCTCCCAACCATGAGTCTGAGATCCTGATGCACTCTTTGTTTTTTTTGGATTATTTAGTTGCTGTTAGCTGTTTTATTGCAAATGCATTACATTGGGCACAGTCTTATATTATGACTATTTTGTGCTTGCTTGGATTAATAACTGCCTGCATGTAAACATATGTGAAATGCTTCCTAAGTTACTGTAGGTTCCTTCTAAGGTCACTGACTTAGTATATATATAGAGTCTACTCTTCTGCTGTATTTACTTTAAAGGGTAATTCCAGTTCATTACAACATGGTCTGTTTTTTGTTGTTTTGGTCATGATTTCAATTAGTAATAATAACATTACACTCACAAAGTCTATTTCTGAGAGCTGGAAACAGTGATGTCTCTAAAAAATAAAGGCCAGAGGGGAAGTAAACATGAGCGGTCACATGTTCAGACAGATTTTTTTTTTTTTTTAAACTCTAGATTAGACAAAGAGAAAAGTGTGAATAGCTGTTTTAAATATCCATCACAACTTAAAGACCAATTTTCTTGGTTCACACTTTTACCCAGTGTACTTCCTGCTATGTTATGTTTTCCAATGCAATTATGGGTTATTAGCAATATTCCAGGTGTGCTAACTTTCAGTTTTATGTCCAAATAAAGTGGCTGAGCTACTCTGGCTAGGTTCCTGCTCATCCTTATTGCCAAATGGGAATTCCTTGTAGCAATGTCAATAATCACTTTGAGTACAATTTTATCATAACTAAAGAAAACAATGGAAAAACTCAGATCTTAAAGACACATTATTTAAAAATTAGTTTGATCCATTGATCAACTTCTCTATATTTTCTTGTTGTCCAATGAAATGAACAATAAATTTGCTTTATTTCATGATTTTTCATGTTCATAAATAATGTTATCCACTAATACTGAAATTATGTCTACGTGACTGTCATCAGATTCATGTTTCATGTCTGAAAGTGTAAAATAAGACTGCTGATGGTGACTCACCCCCTCCGTTCTTCTGACACAGGTAGGGGAACCTCCAGACGTTGCCCAGACCTACAGAGAAGCCCACCTGGGCCAGGATGTACTGGAGCTTGTTGTTCCAGGCCGGGCGCTCCTCCTCCTCTCCGTCCGAGCCCCCTTCCTCCACATCGCACTCTTTCCCCTCACCTTCATGGTTGTTGACGATCAGCGAGCTCTTCTTAAAGGAATCATCACAGGCGTCCTCGTTGGAAAGCAGGTCTTTGACAGACTCTGTGACATCGTCGTCAAGCTCTCTCTTGACGGCCTTGCTGTTTTTGGGCATTTGATAAAGCAAACAAGGGCGAGGGGTGGAACGTCTTTTTGTTTGGCGGGCTGGAAGGGCAGGGCCGGCGTCTGTGAAAAGTCACTTTTTTTTGGAACTTCTTTTGTGCAAATATGCGAGTTTCAAGGTGTTTGGGGTTCAAGGGCCCGTAGGATTTGAAACAGTTTGTAGAGGTTGAGTGATCAGGAAGTGATTTATTTCTTCATTATCACCAAATGTCTGTGGGACAGAAAGGGAAACATTGAGATCAGTAAACATCAAATGAAAGTTAGCCTTTATTGAGAAGACTGTTATGGTGGGTTGTTGCTAAGAGGCCAGACATCCTTCTAATTTCCTTCTATAAACTGCTTTCTGAAGGCTTTTACTCCAACTTTGCATAAACAAAACTTGCAAACTTTGGCAAATGATGACAAGAATTGACTTTTTGTAACACCAGAAATGTAAACCAAAAAGCCAAACCCCAGCCCTCTTCACACAAAAGACAGAAGGAAACCGCTACAAACCCAGACTGTTGAGGAGCTTCAGTAAGAACTCAAACAGTAACTGAACAACAAACAGTAAATTGTTTCTGTCTGACTGTAATCATATTTTTGGTTATTCTCAATAAAAAAAAAAACCCAACACAATTTCACTCTCCCCTCTTGCTCCACACCATTTTTATCTGCTTGGAAACAAGTTCATACAGAGAATTATAGTTTGTCCCCCGGGATGTAGGTTTATTTCTCACATGGAAATCACATGGTGAGGGCATGCTGCAGAAAAATCAATGAATGGGGATCATTTTATTTTGAGTCATTGTTTTGAGGGGGGGTGGGTGGGTGGAGGGGGGGTGACAAGGAACATTAGCCTGGTTGTGTACAGTGACTGGGACAGTTGACAGGTCGAGGTATGGAGACTATCGGAGACTATCACGTTTCCAGTCGTCTGAATAATTGAAGCGAGGAGGCCATTTGCATACGAACCCAAACACTCCTTTTCTCCGCAGCTCTCCGGCACGGGGAAAGCCCTTCAATATTAAAGGGTATCAACTTTCCAAAATGAACAAATACAAATATGAGGAGACGTGCGAATAAAAACGGTGGACGCAGCCATATGAGGCTGCACTTGTTTTGGTCTCGCCTTACCCTATAAATAAAACGCCATCACCATCATCATATATTTAATTCCACTTACTATGATTTACACTATAAATAGCACAGGGAAAGATTCAAGGGTGGGGACGCTCCATCCAAGGTGCGCAACATCCCTGTCTTTCAAATTTTCAGCATCCTTAGGGGCGTCTCGCGTGTGCATCGCGCATTTTTAAACCTAAATATGTTCCTAAAAAAACGTATCAAGGGTGCAAAAAATAAAAAAATAAAAATCCAGGAAATATCCAGTGCGACCATGTTGCAGAAATACAACATGCCTCCCGCCTTTCACCAACACAGAGGATTAAGCGATTAATAGATTTCCTTTACCGCTTCCAGATTAGCCTGGTTTTGCATGAGGCACAGGCCGTCGTTTCATAATCCAGTGAGCGCAACATAGCAGCCAAAAGCAGGACCGCTGATGCTGAGCAACCTTCACTGCAGTTATCATGCAGCCCTGACATAGGGAATAGCATTTATTGTGTGTGTGTGTGTGTGAAATTAATGTATGGCTGTGTGTTTAATCTGATGATGACTGACTGTGAGAGAGAGAGAAAACAAACGCACAAAAGACAAAATGCGTTTCCATATTTTTTTTTTCTCTCCTTTCTGTCTGCACATGACTCAGAAGAATGATGAACCAAAAAACCGGGCCCGCGGTGTACAATGAGAAAAATGCGGATGGAGGAAGAGATCATAATAATAACAATAATAGTAACAATAATAATAAAAAATCAACGCAAAAAAAGTCACACCGGTGCCATGTGGCTCGTTGTTCCACCAGTGCACAATTTGTTCTCTAAGGGATGCGCATAAATTAATAACCTCCATCCCGCCCAGTCTTCATGACATCCGTGTGAAGTATTTCATCATTCACTGGCCAGCTTCATTATAGTCAGCCTCTCTCGCTCTCGCTCTCTCCCTCTCTCTCTCTCTCTCACACACACACCCACACACACTCATTCATCATGCCATGCCTTTTATGATAAGCCTAATAAACCCCCCCCCCCCCCAGGTAAGGATGCAGTGTGATGGGTACTCACCGGTGTGGAGTAACAGTCGTCCTTTTTCTGAGATGATGCGTCTCAAGGAATGAAATTGTGAGAGCACATGCACGGGGCAGACATTATCACTTGCGTCTCTGTGGACCAGTCCGGCCGGTGTGCTGCTCCAGACTCCGACGCCGTGACTTCTGTAGCTCTCGGCCGGAGAAACAGCGCGGTGACGGGGGTGCTTCTCCTAAGACGCACCGATGACGGGTCGCTTTCTGGCTCCTTAACCGTGACAAATCTCACCCAGAAATAATTTACACGCTACTACAATCTGACACAGAATATTATACGCGTTTTTAAAATTTATATTAAACGTCTTATCGACCTCTTTGTTTTCTAGGATCCCCCTGTTGTTCTACTTGGTACGCTCCACTACTACAACAGGGGCTGGCTCTTAGATGAATGCAATGTGCCTCTGTTTATAAACGCTCATTTCACTCACAGGATATTTACTCGTTGGGATATTATAATAGTTTATTTTTAAACAGTATTTTCATAACGCAACACAGATGTAGGATTCAAACCTGTCAAAGGCCAGGTTTTGATCCATTTGATCCATTTGATCCACAAACGCATCCTTTGAGGTTATTGCGAAAGGAATTAATGTACAGCCGAGATAAGAATATGTTTTTTAAACCAGGGAACAACTGAGGATTGTATCGATGCATAAACACCATATGGTTTATTCAAGACAATAGACTGCAGCAGTCCTTTATGCCTGTGAACATTGTAGATGAATGTGAAAATAAATTTAAAAAAAAGTTAGTTAATTCATAAATGCGTTGTAATGTGAGTTTAACGCCACCAGTGCAATTTCATACAGTGAAACACTTGTCAGCTGGAAGCTCTCTGGACAGTATACACGGTATATACAGCACATAAACAAAGTTAAATCAAAGTACAATTTTAAAAAAACAAAACATTGCTGGCCCACCTTTAAAATTAATAATAATAATTTTGTATGAATAAAACGAAGAGCACAGTAGGATGGTGGCTACTTGCCCCAAAAAACTGTCAAAATGAACTCATAATGGCTCTGAGGTGTAACATTTCAACCTGCCTGATATTGTTCAACTTTATAATAAATCCATTAACTAAGCTATAAGGTTCAAAGTACACAGCACATAGGTCTATATGGCCATAGGTGGTATTACAGGCAACATCGCATTTTCCATGATCGAACTTTAATAATGATGAACAAGATCAAGAGAATCGACAGTCAAGCTAAGTGGCTCTGTGAGGCTTTATTTGGTGCCCTGAGCTCAATCTCTACATCAGCACGTTCACATTCTTCCCATGACAATGCTGACATTCTTAGTAGATAAGTAGATAAAAACTACCTGCGCCATGTTCAGCAGTTAAATGCAACACTTGCACATGATTGCATCATAATAATCCAGGATTACAATACTTACAATACAGGATAATAACACTCACAGGGGTCATTTTTTGTGTGTGTATGTATAATAAGCACTTTTATTTTTCATGTTTTAAGTCAATTTTGTAATGTAGGACTTCCTGTGGAGTATTTTTTGTGATGCTGCTGTGATGCTTACAGCTGAAGCTCAGAGTGGGTCTTCTGCTGATCACATGGTTTGGTGGTTTGATCTCCGGCTCTTTCTCTTCACATGTCACAGTTCACAGTGTCCTTAAGCAAGATACTGACTCTCAGATCGCTCTCTTAGTTTCAGTGCTTCATTCCATGATGATGAAGAGTAAATATGAACAAATAATGTATTTTTCCATATGATAGAAATGATGAAAGGACTATGGAGCCACCTTTCCCTTCTGTTACTTTGTACTAACTCTCATTAAGACATAAGCTCCTCCACCAACTGGATTACGTGTCATTGCGACAACCTGGACCCTCAGTATTCATGACTTTGCTGTGTGAAAAGGTTGTCAACAGTTTAGTTGTGAACAGAACGGCATTAGTCAAGGATTAGGCAGTTAAAAGTATGGCCACGACACATCTATGTGGATAGTGTTTGGGAGAGTAGTTGGTCAAATAAAAAGAAAAAAACCCTGAGATAAAACCTCACAGTGGAAATCTAAAAAACTAAAAGTGGGTTGTTGGAGGGAAATGGGTGAAGGCACTCATCCACCTCCTTGATCACAATGCAGTTTAAATGTCAGACTGCTATTGTGCCGCCTTCACATGGTGCTTCTGTTGTTTTGATTTCACTTTTTGTGTGCACAAGCAGGGCATGTGCTATCATTTTAAAGGACACACTGACATGTTTCTCTTGCAGTAATCATTCCTCCTGTTCATACTGACCATTAAAAGTCTCTCTTTATAATGCACTTTCAATGTAAGTGATGGGGGCCGAAATCCACAACCCTCCATCCATCCATGCAAAAATGTTTCAATGACTTGGCACCTGCCTACTGTTTTGAGATAGATTTGGAAAGTTTGAACCCATCCTTTAAGTTGCTGTGCTCATTTGTGAGGACCTGTATCTCCGTTGCCTCTTAAACACTCGACTTGTTTCCTGCAAAAAGCCAACGACAGAAAACTGGTATAAAAACCAAATGTTATTATATCAAGATCTGGATAAATCTAAGGACAATGTAGATATAGAGACATTATAGGATAAGATATGTATACCTTGCTTTGTTTCCATGATTTTCTGATGGTTGGTTTTCTTGTTCTTTTGTAAAACATTTTTGATTTATTACAAATAAAAAGTGACCAAAAAAAGAAGACCTTTCCTGAAACGTAGAGAATGACTCACTCTTTAATTGTCAAAATGATCTTGATAAATCCATGTGTTTGCGTGCAATATCTCCGACATGTATTACAAACTGTAGTGAAAATTACAAAGTCTACAGTAGGAGAAATAATCTACAATGATATGTTTACTGTTGCCTTATTTGGATTAATCCAGTTTCCATAGAAGAGACGACTAATTGTCCTTTATTCCTTTTTCTCTGGAAATCTGCACTTAATGTTTCTGGCTAATTCACTGAGATGAAATTCCTGCAAGTGTACTTTTGGAAAATATCCTCAAACTGTGTGTTTCAGGTGCATCGAGGCCATCATCACAGAAATCTCACAGTAGTTGTCAGGAGGTCTTTGCCGGGCAGAAATGTGTGTGTGTGTGTGTGTGTGAGAAAGAGAGAGTGTGTATTTGATGCTCACACAAATCCTATTACTTCCAGTTCATTGCCCTTATCACTGCTCTTTACACCGCTCCTCTGTTGACGGATATCTCGGATATCTCAGACATTATATAGCTCTGTGCTCCTGACGTGAACACAGCCCTTCGCCCTCACTGTACAAAATGTCCATTATATTGCCTGCTCACTGCAGTTTTCCCCCTATTTGCTGAAGCTGAGCGAGAGCAGCCTCAGTAGCAGACTTATTGATTGCCGCTAATAGCATCCATCTCATCAGCAGGGCGGCACAAAAACCTTGAAAGCAGTGAAAGAAAACCAATGCTCATGATAATTATTCTATATTTTGATGACACTGTGGTTCACCTATAAAATTATTGAGGTACCTGCCACCACCCATTCAAAAACACAGAGAGGAGGAACATTGCATAATC
The DNA here is from genome assembly GCA_029490765.1 of Euthynnus affinis. Taxonomy (NCBI): domain Eukaryota; kingdom Metazoa; phylum Chordata; class Actinopteri; order Scombriformes; family Scombridae; genus Euthynnus; species Euthynnus affinis. The sequence continues at coordinate 8,097,346 of CM055844.1, read as the reverse complement.
ACCACCTGTTTAAGGAGTAGCACTCTGGATTGTTGAACACTAGTAAAGCTGTAAATATGTGATTGGGGATAATGTTTTCCCTTTCCATAGCCCCTATCACTGTGTTTGAGCTAATCTGGCATATGTGTCAGTATGTGTGTATGCAGTGTTTAGACTACCTATATGAGATTAAAAAAAAAGTGGTACTAAGAGTCTACAAGCATGCTTGAGGCTTTGTGAGGCCGTACTTAACAGCAATGCTTTGAGCTAAATGCTAACATACTTACAATGACACTGCTAACATGCTGATGTTACAGGTTGCAGGTAAAAATGTTTAGCCTCTTAGTTTAGTGTGTTAGCATGCTAACACTGGCTAATTAGCATTAAATGCAAAGTAGAGCTGAGGATGATGGTGGTTTTGCAGGTATTTGTTCAACCAAAGTGTTGGAAAACACTTTTAAACTGATGATTGTGCAATATGAAATATCACCAAAGTTATAATAATTCATCCTGAGAGGGATATGTACCAAATTTTGTGGCAATCCAGCAGTTTTAAATCAAAACCACAAAAGTCAACCTCATGGTGGCCCTAGAGGAAAAGTCAAAGTCATAAGGTTACATTTTTGGGGAACCGTGAATGTCTGTCAGTGTGTCAATCGTTCAAGTACATCTCAAGATATTTTTCAGGATAAGAAACACTTTGACATGCTGATGGCACTACAGGAAAGTTGGAGTATCACCAAAGTCAGTAGGCTTGATCCTCTGGGGACCACGAATGTCTGTATAAAATTCCATTGCAATCATTTCACATATTTCAGTGTGCGGACCGAAGTAGCGAACCAACCAACAGAGCGACTTCGCCCATCCCCTAACATGGAAATGTCAATATACTCACTTCTCACCCACTTGTCAGTCACCGCATGATGGTCCTTTTACTTCGAAACAGTTGAAAGTCTAAATGCTATTTTTGGACATGAAGACTCCATTCACTAAATTTGACTTATGTGCAGACAGAGGAAAAATACACATTTCAGTGAAACCAGACTATTGTGGTTTCATGGGGCGAAGTAACGAGAAATGAAAGAGGATGTTGGTCTAGAGCGGATATTGTCAGAGCAGAGACTGTCTGTCAAGGTTGGCTGTCCCAGTCTGGTTCTTTGTTCACCATTATCCACCAGTCCACCAGATGCCCTCAGACTTTTTTCCCTGTTTGTTAGACCCAGTGGGAGATGAACAGATAAGATAGGATACAGATTATATTAAGGAGCACTTGAGACACTGTTGCTCATTGTATTGAACGTTTGTCCAGACATTTAGCTGCCTATTTCGCATATCAAGAACAAACAGGACTAAATGTATTCTGTTTTATTTTCACCTGGTTAGAATGATAATGTTTTGTGGTTGGATCTGACCTGCTGACATTTAAGGCTTTCACGAGCCAACTTATTGTGTTTTCTGGGTTTTTAGTTTTAGTTTCTGTTTGCTCAGTTTCCTGCCTGTGTTCATCTACTACTACTCTGCCCTGCATTCAGTCTCGTTAACCTTGCCCTGCTCCTTGTGGCTTCTCCATCCAATCAGCTCCCCGCTTGCCCTTGTGTCTTGCCACCTGGTCCTTGTTGTTTCATTAGTTCAGTTTGTATTTCAGTCCTGGTTTCCAGTTTGGTGTTGTTGGAACCTTTATTTTGTTCAGTTTTTCTTTGCCTACATGTTATTCTTCTATCATACTGCCTGCGTCCTGTATTTTGGTCCATCTCCTGCTACTCCCCTGACACTATCAGCACCAGTCCAAAACCCACACCTCTATTGTACTCTTACCAACCCAGCAGGCCGTTCTCACTGTGTATTTACTGAAGATGCGGTGCACAAGGCGAACAGAATACACAGAACTTGCAGCTGAGGCTGAATAACAAAGCTGACAAGCCGGGTTAACCCACTGAGAATTGGATGTAGTGGATTTGTGGCATTATGTATTACGGTGATTGTGAGTGATTCAGGGTTTTTGTGGTCAGGGATTTTTGTCAAATCACAAAGCAGCGGCTGAGAAGAGCAGCCAGCGGCTTTGACTAATAGGATAGCAGTGGCTCTGGGTGATTATGAACATTTCTCGATGGCAGAGCAGCTTCAGAGGCCAAATCATTTCACATGGAGCCAAAGAGGAAGAACAATGTCTCTGGTGAGGTTATAATTGAGGTCTGGAAGTCTAGGGGATTTGCCAAAAACTGCCAAATCCTCAGTTTGTATCCAGCCTGTGAATTTTGTTCCATGTCAGTCACCATCTCTTTCCCTGCTCGTTTGCTGTCATCTTGCTACTGTCAGCCACCTAATGAAGGCATACTAATTATTTCAAAACAGAATTGCAGTAATCCTTTCTTAAGCAAGATTTAAAAATCATGAATCCCTCTGTAAAAAATTGGAAGTTCTTTGGCCTCAGCCTTTGAGGTTTATATCAACCAATGAGATTGTTTCTGTCTCTGAGAAATTCTTATGGTAATTTTAGCTTCTAAACTTCTACAAAATTAAAAGTCTTTCAAAATGTGGGTTTTTTTGTTTGTTTTTTATGGTTACAATCTAAAGCAGCACTGTTGGACATGTCATATTACAGAAGTTAAAAGAATTTAAGCGCAAGCACAGTTATGAAGAACGAACAAATGAATAAACTCTAAAAGTATGAAGGATTGTTGTGGCATCTTAATTTGTTTTACATTTAAACAACAGTTTTTATGTGTTTTCAAATCATCTTGGTTAATTCTATAAATGGTGCTATTTATTCTAATGATCATAGAGATGATTCATTTGAAGTTTTACCTGGAAAAAAATTCACAGCTGAAACTAAACTTGTAACTGAAAGTCTAATCTGTAAGTTGAATGGTATCAGCTGGAGCTCGACGTACAGTAATGCAGACAGCGTAGTGAAAAAGTGTCACAGATAAGAAAATTGATAGCAGTATGCTGTAGTTGAAAGTCTGGTCACTGCTTGAAACTGCATGTGTTGATTTTATTTCCAATGAAAAATGTACATTATAACACTGTATTACATAATATTAAAAAAAATATTTGTGAGATGCTAACTTCAGTAGTTAAACTTAAATCCAAGCAAGGTTTTATCATCTTGAATAAACAACACAGGATACAGATTAAGTTTGCAGCACTAGTGATTGATCTCTTCTTAATAGCTTGGCTCATAATCACTTATTTACTGCGTTTACATTATCTATCAACCAACAAACTGATACTCATATTTATATTTCAAGTCATCAAGCTAAAAAGTGTCTTGTTTTTAGTTTCTTGAAGGTCACATTCTTACAGATTTGATAAGAGTCATTATCATAACTCAACAAGCGTCCATAAACTATGTCATGGACGTTCATCAAACCCACGAGTTCAACGAAGTGTATGTTTCTGTGTCTGTACGTGTGCACACTGCATATATCTTCGTGTCGATAGCTGACGGATGAGGAATGAAATCAGCTTTCAAAGAATCAGTGATGTCACCGCCCGGCTGGAAGAAAGCCTCCTTCTTCACGAAGTATAATAATCATGACTCCTCTCATGAGACAAACTGTCAGCCATGTGTGAAGTCTGAAAAGATCACTTTGCCTGAAGGATGAAGATGAGGATGATAAAAAAACCTTTTATCCTGAAAGGCCACCAAACAGAAAAAAAAAACTGATGAATGGGATGCAAAGTTCACATGTTCACAGCCAACACAGCTGATGAGAGATTGTATTGATAATACAATGAATAATTGAACAATGACATCAATTGTTTTCACTGCAACTAAAAATCTTTACAATCTAAAAGCAGGTACTGATGCTTTACTGTAATGTAACTGACAGATTTACAAATCTGGAATAATGTTGAAAACTGTAACTTTTTATCTGTTGTGATGTTAAATAAATAAATGAAACATCGCTACAAACCGAACTGGCATCAAGTTGGAGATAAATGTGCAATTAAAACCTGTGTACTGTCTATCTGTCTATGTGCTACAGTGCATTGAGAGAAATGTGTGTATTGATTGATTCATACAGTGAATTTATTCATTTGTTTAGTCAGTCACTTATTCTAGGCAAGTTTACTTCTGTTGCTTAGCATCACATTAAACGCCTCAAGGTGGTGACAGTTTGTAGAAAGTCCCTCGTTTCATTCATGAATGTATATATGAACACATTATGTCTCAGTTCAATCTTTATAACGCTGTGATCATTATCATATTATCACATACTGACTGGTGACAAATGAAAAGAAACACCTGATTGGGTGAGCAGAGAAGCGACAAATACAGATGCTTCTGTTACCCACTGATACCTGATAATCAATTAATAAATGATCATGCTATTATGCCTTGAAACATGTATAAGAATGAACTTTGAACTTGGCTTTGTATTGAGATGAGAGGGAAAAAACAGGGCGGATAATTACAAAGACAAATGCACCTTCAAGATTTCAGTGGTGCAAAGCCCATAAACATAAAGAAATAGGGGGGAAAAAGTGATATCAGAGTTGTCCTTCGTGATATTCTAAACTTTGTGCATGTGTGGTGTACACCAAGAGAACGGTACGGACCTGAATGGTTGAAAGGTTCACTGCAAATTTATAATTATTCGTATCCTGTGATGAAATGTTTCTAGCCTAATCGGGAGGATGGGTCACTGAATGAATTCACAGTAACTAGATCTCAACAACATCACATGTGTGTGTATATACGTCTTTAACAACATGTCTTTCACTTGCCCGATCCAGTCAAACCTCTTCGAGACTTCTTTGTCGTCCGTTGCCATGCTGTGACTCTCTCTCTGACTCATCTCCAGTGTTTGTCCTCTGCCTCTCCACATCCTCTATATTAGACTTTTTATTTCAGTCAGTGTTTTCCCAGCTGGTTGAACCTTTTTACGACACAGCTGTCTCAGAGGATGCTTTGTGCATCATCAGGTCCTCTGGGTGACAACTCGATGGATGACTTTGGCATTATAACTCAATAGGGTGTTCATTAAGAGAGAGAGTGGTGACAAAGTGGTAACAAGTAGGAGTTTTGATTTTATTTTTGTCCTCAATCTTTGGCACAGAAACTCAGACTTCAATTAATTCATCATATTAATTGAACTTTTTTCTAATGGGAAATTAGTCTTTATTGAGAAAAATACCCCAGTCATCCTCGGTTTAGCTTTGCCCTTGGTTATTTAAACAGAAATGAAACAGGTGATTTACTCATACGCACTGCTAAGTACCTGATGTCCTCCATTCTGTGCTGCTGTTTTGATTTCGCAGTGGTAAACACAGAGCAGGTCACAGATGGCGGCTTGCTTCGCCTACCTGTTGAATTCTTCATGGCCTGACCCTGACTTTCGTAACATGACGCCATCCGGCCGTCACGAGTTTACCCCCTACCCCCCCCTCCCTCCCTCCCAGACCTCTGATGGAAAGTTGGTGCATATTGGTTTTCACTGTGTCACAGAGACGTAAGCTCACGGCCAATAGGAGTCACCCAGAGCTGGCGTGAATGAGTGTATTGATGCTGCCTCTGATTCTTCACACACACACACACACACACCCAGGTAAACACTCCTTGCAAAGAGTGGAAATGTTCTTATGTCATGTTATTATGAATAAATCTTCCAGAGCATGGGTGTCCAGATGTTTTCCCTAGAGGGAGATGAAAAGGGTATTAACATGTTAAATCATACGCAGGTCACAAAACCCTTACTATGTTTGGAATGATTTACAAATCTTGGCCCTGTTAATCCTTAAAGACATTACTTATACTTTACTTTCATAATTTCAGTTAAAAAAAATATTTTGCAACATACAGATAGCCACCTCACCTCATAAACAGATGGGGCTCAGTAATGCAAGGGATATAACTATTCTTGAATGCAGATGTTTACCTCACTGAGCTCAAGGTCAATACAGATATGCTCAGGTTTGGTTAGTTATTTATTATCAATCACACATAAAATTCCAGAAATTCAACATTTCTGACAAAATTCATGTTCCCATTTCAAATCATCAGCGCTAACGTTTTTATTTTTAATCGACAGGAATTAGTATAATTTATTAAATTTCTTTCCTGCCCGGTGATAAATATGTATTTCGAAAATGTCAGGGGCTAAGAAAAACAGACGTGTCCTCAGCTTTATGACTACACATTTTTTAGATAATCCGATGTTTTTTAAATGGTGTTTTTAGCTTAAGAAGTGGTGTAAAGTAAAGTTCTCATCCTTTATGCCATAGGAACTCTTTAATGCTACAGATTACTTGAAAAATCACTAAATGTGGAGATACATGGTTTTTCATTGGGCAGTGACATTTTGTAATACAGTAGTAACCGTCATTCGTTAAAACGGAAATCATTGAAGATAGTCATGACCAGATGAACAACTGAAGCATCAACTGAGCTGGACCTTTATTATGGACCCATTCCTCCCCTTCTCTGCTTACAATATTCATGTTGCCCTCAGATTTAAGGTTTTCGTAATTTGATTAAACAGAAATCAATAAAGGAATGCACACAGTGTAAGCTGAATATTCTTAAAACTAGATTTTGGGGTTTCTAGATTCAGGTTCTGCAGGACCCACCTTAAGGCCAATTAAATCAAATTAACAACAACTATTGCTACACAGTGAACTTTGAGCTTTTGGGTCCCCTGGGGTCTGGCCCATGGTTGCTAATCCAGATCTTTATTACAAATGTTCAGATGCAGAGTTATGTTAAGGCAGTTTTCAGATCGCCAATGGAAATACTGATTAAAAGGATCACCATTAAAAACAAAACACAATAGTAAGTGAGTACAAGAATATGAAACAATGACGACAGGTTAAAATGAAATCAGATGCAAGCAGGAGGATAGAATATATATAAAAAAAATAAATACAAAAAAATAAAAAAAAGTTCATAAAAATAGAATAAAAGATCCAATAAAAAGGCAGGAGTAATAAAAGTAGTAAGAATGGTAGTAGAAAGAGATAGAAACGTACTACATTAACTAAACGTCTGCCTGAATAAGCAGGTCTTCAGTTGATTTTTTGAAAACATCAACAGAGCTTGTGTATCTAATGTAACTGGGCAGGATGTTCCTCAATGTGTTTTGATGGGTTTTTCCCTACATTATCATCTGTTCGGCCAAATCGCAAAAACACCACGAGCCAACTGGCAACTAAGAGGCTCCACTTTGACTGTAAAAAGACTAACTATAAATCTTATTTATCTCTATAAATAGCATGCGGTTAATATTTGCTAAGGGGTATTTTATTATATTTTATTCCAGGAGTCAAGTCAGCAGAACGGTTCACCATGAACTCAACTTTGAACTTCCAGGAACGGCAACCGTGAACCTTTTGACTCTGTGCATCACAGGAAGTATTTACACCTAAACAACCAACAGGTCTGTACATTATAAAGAGGTAACATCCTGCAACTGTAATCCAGACCTTTGATGAATTTATACTTAGATGAATCTACTGTATTTATAACATCACGGTTCCACACTAAACTCTTTAACTTAAAAGCCTCCAGTGTGTGCTATTGTCTTGGAAAAAGCTCTGTTTGCACCCAGGGGAAACAAAGTCTATTTCATGTGCTGTCTGGGAGCCACTTTCAAAAACAGAAAAAGCCTGTGTGCTGCCTGCGATAGTCAATGTGCAGCTCGAACCTGCTTTGATAAAGCAAAAGAAAACAGTCAGTGGTGAAGCAACGGTGACGTTCACCCCAACAGCCTTGATGCAGTTTTGTGCTCTTTCCAGGGAAGAAGAGAGTCAAAATGAGGCCGCGAGGCCATGAGAAGTGCTGATGGCTGGGGTTTGGATGGGTGAATAACACTAGATGGTGATAAATGCTATCTGCTTCCACCATGTTGTGTCTTCTCTGAGTCATAATGTTCCAGTTTTTAACTCTGGGTCACTCAAGGATGGTTTTTCTCTCCCTCAAGTGTTTTTTTCCTGCCACCTTTGTTTCCAAGCAGCCCCCTTTTGTTTTGTAGAATAATTTACTTACCACAGAGCTGTAGGTAATGTCCTGCCACCTTGTGTGCCACACAGTAAGTGCAGCTGTTGGCACAGATGACCTTTTGACTCTCTCATCCTTTGTTACATCTTTACTGCTCTTGTGTGGCCCTGTGCTCTGTCATTATCTCAGCACCAATACAAGATTATTATTACAGGTTCAAATACCACAAATGTTGGAACTGCCAATCAGTCAAGCATTGTAGTGGTGGTGATTCACTTTGAGTCTTTGCTGCTGAAGTTTGTGGTGCTTTTCCCTCGTCTGTTGCTCTTGCAGCAAGTTCTTCATTTAATTGCAAATAAAACAGAAACATAAAATACATGACGTTAGATTCAATGGAGAAACAATTTAATAGCAGCTGGAGGTTGTGGCTATTGGTTGAATAACAGCTTGATTAGTCTTTTACTTAAATATATAAATAAATGAAAAGTATTTGACCCTGCATCATCTGATGATAATGGTTGATTTTGTCATTCGGTTCAAGGAATTGTATGCCATGTGTCCTTATTACTATCACATAGATGTAGCTGGGTAATTTGGTCACCACGGTTTCTCTGGTTATAGCAGAACATTTCGAAAATCATCATTACATAATGAGATCACACAATTTTGTATGATTTTGATTGTAGCGCAGTGCCGCACTGTGAAAGTTCGGCTGCATGGTAATTTGATCATCATGATGGTAAAATGCTACGACACTAGTAATATCCTCTAACTGTAAAGTTGCAAAATGAATATGTAAATTCACCACACAAACACAAAGGAGTGGGCGATATGGACAAAGTCTGTGTTGTAATAATTTGTCCAGAATTGTGTTCGTGAACAATATTATTTTATTTTTGAATACTTCTAGTAATTTAAAACCACATATTAAAAAGTTAAACTTTCGAGTTAAATGGTTTTCCAAACATTTTTTTCAAGATATACTGTACGTCCTTAGATATTTAAGATCTTACGCGATGACAGATTTAATCTTATTTCATTCATTTTGACATGAGAACTATGAGAACCACAAAACCTCAATATGAGGATTTTATAACCGTTATATAATTATATGGAGGGATCATAAACCGACAAAAATATTGAATGAATGCCCAGCCCTGAAGGCACATGCACACAATATGACACACACACACACACACACACACACACACACACACACAGCAGTAATGTGGCTCAGGCTCTCGTTGGCTGGAGGTGGAGATGCTTTTTCAAAGAGAGGATTAACTGCTGTAAAGCCTCCTCTCCTCTCTCACTAGGAACTGTCCTGTGACACAAGGCCAAGAACAAGTCATGGGACCTGCAGAGTACATCACAGCACCAGCACCAGACCCGGGCCAAGTGCTCTCTTTTATCCCTCTTTATGGATTGTTTTATCCTCACAGTGTGGGTTGGTGTTTCCATGTATGGCAGTGCAGAGAATTTTTTGGAAAATCACAATAAAAGTGATGGCACATCAGAGGGGTGCATGCAGTCAAAAGTGCTCCAAATATAATGCTTCATTTCAAGACTACATTCACAATTTACACTCTTAACTAGTGTGAAGCAGCGGCACAGTTCGCATATGTTAATGTTCACACCAATCCAAGTTGTTACCAGTAATTATCTGCTTTGGCAGATAGTTATCAGTAACTATCTACAACTATAATGAATGGCACTTATTTACACTATATTATATATTGCATTTAATCGACAAGAAAATCTTAGCAAAAGGGCTTTAAACTCACATTGAATGGCCCATATTTACACTATGTTGCATTTAATTGACAAGAAAATCGTAGCAAAAGAGCTCTAAACTCAGAGGTAACGTTAGCTTGCTAGGTAGCCAGAATCATACATTATTTGACATAAAGTAAAGAACGTTCACAAACATGTTACTGTCTTTATTTACTTACACTATTTAACTCTTGAGTTTTCATAAAAAAATCTCCTAATGTCCAGTCTCTCATTTCAGTGCTGCAAATTTGTTTCAGCAAAAACTTGGCGCGCTAAAAAGGACAAAAAGCTAACATTAACATTAGCTGAAACCCACTGGTGCTAAAGTCACTTTAAAAAGTGAAATTCTGAAGCTGTTTCATGGTGCTTTTATGCAATGATGAGTTCCACAGTTGTACAGGTGAGCAGCTCAACTGCAGTACTGCTAATTCATGCTGATACTGTTTAGAGCGTAGCTGGAAGGAACCATGTAGCCAATAAACACCAATTAGCATTGTTGTCATGTTACCGGTTTGCACCATGTTACTGTATTTGAAATAGATAATTAAGCAACCCCCCTCTGGACTGTTGCAGATTTATTAGCTCCACTGTGATTAAAAGAAAGAATTTTTCAATTAAATTCAGTTTTACATTTTCCGGTCTCTCAAAACAGCAATCAGGTGCCCAACTGAAACTGAAAGAAGTTTTTAATAGCCAGTATGAACAGGAGGAATGGATTACTTTCTGTAATCATTCCTCCTGTTCATACTGGCTATTAAAAGATCTCCTTCAAATGTGCTTTCAGTGTAAGTGATGGGGGCCAAAATCCACACAGTGTGTCCACACAGTCATTTTGTGCAAAAATGCGTTTAAAAGTTTATTTGGAGCTTATATGAGGCTTCAGTAGTCTGAGTTAGTCACATCAAGTGGATATCTGCCACATTTACAGTCTTTATAGCATCACATTCCCTCTGCAGTGGAAGAATAGTTGGCACTAAAACGACTGTAACGTTGAAAGATATCTACTTGATTTAACTCATTTGAATGACTGAAACGTCAAATTAGCTTCAGATACATTTTTAATACAAATTTGCACAGAAGGAGTTTTGTGGATTTTATCCCTCATTACTTGTAAGTGCATCATGAAGGGATCTGATTACCCATCCTTTAAGAAGAATTCACTTAGTAAATACTTGTAACAGTGATCAGTGTCATCTAACTAGGATCAAGTTGATGATTTTTTTTTTTTTTGATCAATTTTCCTCATGTGTGAGTGTTTTGTTAAAAAGCAAACGCTACATTACATATTCTGAGAGAGTCAGCAGTGTCTTCAGCAGTTTGTCTCAGTCACACACTGCGAGCCATTCTGCCTCGAAACAGTGGATCTCTGTGCATGGACTGTGGCTCAGCACAAAATATTGCATTTAGCCTAAGACATGCTGTGTGCATTTGCAATATTCAGTTCCTTAGTGAACAAAAGAGCTCACATTTCGTTTGGCTCCCGGTTGTCAATGTTACCATTGATAGCTCTGCGGGGAAATACTGTTCTCTGCATGTTACTTTTAGATATTTGCGGAGATGCGTGCAAATGTTTGTATTTGACCTTTAAGATATTGATTAATCCTTGTAATACCCCATATTTACAAAATCACCAACGGGGAAGAAGTGTCTCAATGATGGATAAAATCTAAGACTTTAACTCAATGAACCAGGAGCAGATCTATTCTTCACCCCGAGCTTGTTAGGGGGAATTCTAATTACAGTAATCCCACAGTCATTTGAAACAGATTTAGATGTACTAAGGTCACACTGGCGGCGTAATGATAACTTTGAGAGGCAATGTAAACCTGTGTCCAGGTCCAACCGATTCACCGCTGTTGTCATCCCACTGAAGGAGAGATAATCTCGGTTAGGAGGGTGTTGAGGATGAACTGGGTGAACCGCACCAATTTGAGCAATATTGTGCAGATATAGTGTGAAGAAACAACGAGATATTGGCTTTGTGAGTGGGAATTTGATTTGACAGCAGATAACTACAAGAATGCAACTTAGTAATGATTAGGCTTACAATGGCATTCGTACAGGATTAGCTTGCTTAAATATTTCCCCCCTCACGTGCACCTAATATGTTTAAACTATCAGGTCTGCATACAAGTCGTCTTACTCTCAGAAGCCTATAATCTGGCTCAGTGCATTGAGAAGAATCATCCGTTTTTCCAGTACTGGGGTTTGAAATGTGAGGTCGAGTTCATGCATGGGAAATATTTTGGTTCTGTGTTGTGTTTTCATTTTAGGTTATTAGCTAAATTCATGGCAACCAAGTATTCTGAATAGACTAACTCAGGTCTACACAAGAGAAAAATACATGTTGAACACCGAAATACACTAGTTCATTTCATGCATCAGTAACGTCTCCTTATCATTAAATCTGTAACTTGCAAAGAGTGACTTTATATCGCAGTAGGAGAAGGATGAAATGATATTTTGGTCGTGGTAATTTTTCCCTCCAATCCCTCCTTTCGTCAAAGCCCCCAGATGGAAATGATAGGCTTGATAGGTCCAGTGGCTGCCAAGATAATGGCTACAGACGAGTAACAGAAAACACTTGACAGTGTAAACACACGGCTGCTATCCAAACCGCTGCTGCGTTTGGGCCGGAGCCGCCATTGACTGGCATAATCTGCTGTATAAATCTGCAGCTTGGCCCTGTCTGGCTGCTGTCTGGGCTCTCTGCACTTGGACAAAAGCGATGGACACCTTGCCCACTGACAAAGGGCCTGGCCCTAATCGGAGTGGACAAGGCTTGCTGATGGAGCCTTTTTGAGCAATTGAACTTGGTCAATGAATCTTAGAGGACCTAATGAAACATAAGGGACAGGCAGTTTGACTCCAACAACGGGGGGCAGCACCAAGCTGTCCTGTTTCTGGCTGTCAGTCTCAGGACTGAAGTTGTGCTTTGACCCACAATGACCTTTATGAAGGCATGTCTGTTCTGAACCTGTGAAGATTCTAATGGTGTTGACCTTGCAGGCCACATACAGTAAGTGTTGTAGATGTGGTGCCTTTCATTGTCGCTGTGGAATTCAGTTTTGTCCTTTGAAGAGAAAATGAGTCTGATCTGGCGCCATTCTGTTGTTTTGTTTTCCTCCTGAACCGTCACGAGAATGGAGAACAGGCCTTAGTGTGTCTCCGGAGCAAACAGTTTGGGATGGAAGACATGCTGTTCTCCTTTGAAACTTTGAGGAAGGAGACTGGGTTCCTTTTTAGTAAGCCCTCAGGAATGTGTATGGGAACCTGTGTGGGCCACTGGAATCTCCTCAAAGAGACAGAATACAGTACGAGTGCAGAGCCTTCACCACGGGAGAGGGGAACCGGTCTTTGTGATGAAATGCCATAGAAAAAGTGTGCATTGTTTACAGCCCAACATATTTTTTTGTTCTTCTGGTCTTGTGATTCACCTACAAGGTCTCATTGACCCCTTCTAGCTGGCTGCCCAAAATGCCCACACAAGTCCATGACCCTACCTTTTATTTTCAAAAAGACTTGCTGCCACCCTCCAGTACTGCTGATCTCAGACTGCTCATTGCACAAAAGTGTAACACTAGTTGGCCAAAACAAGTCAGTTTTATAGGTGATCATTTCTAGGTTTTGTAATTTTGTTCATTTCCTTTCCTCACATTATATGTCTGACTAATCTTTTCATTTATCTGAATATTACTGCACTCAATTAATAAATCAATAAAGGACTTTGATGTAATGCCTGTGGAACTGAACTGTTTTTGCCTAAAAAAAAGACACACACAGTGTAATATAATATAAATGATAAATATCATTACACCTTGGAAATACTTAATAGGGTTTACATATATAAAACACACAAAAAAATCAAACTTTACAACGAACAGTGCTTCAGTCTTTACAGAGATGAAGGTAAGGCAAGTTTATTTGTATAGCACAGTTCAACAAGGTGATTCAAAGTGCTTTACATCGAGCATAAAAGACATCAAGACAGATTATAGAAGCAGCATAAGGCACTGTAAAAAGACAATTTGAATACAGGTAAAACAGGAGACTAAAGATTGTAAGATATTAACAGTCAAAGTTGGTTTAATGAAAGGCAGAGGCAAACAGAAAAGTCTTCAGGTGTGCTTTCAAAGAGCAGGGAGTTGCAGCAGACCTGCAGTTTTTTCATGAATGACAGTTGCACTTTCTTTCAGGCAAAACACACACATGTCAGACAAGTCAGTACATTTTTCAAAAAGGGACCTTCAAGGACAAGAACTGCTTGAACCGAAGCTTTGCCTTTTGCATGGTTTGTCCCTTGCGAGGCTCCGTAGTTCACACCGTCTCCATGGAGACTGAAGTATCTCCAAGACGCGAAAGGTTCATTTTTGACTTGTTTTGCATGCTGTATCCACTATTAAATCAGCTTTGACGTGCTAAACAGCATATTACTTCGATAAATATGGGCATTTACCGATAAAAAAACAACTCAAGACACATTTATGACGATAAATTATGGTAATTGAATATAAAAAAACCCTGTCTGACAGTTTAAAAACATGACGGAGGCTAATGAGATGTGTGCAACAATCATGCGGGAGCTGAATAACCTTGTCAACTCCGATACGGAAGAAGGAGAAACTAAAGAAGAGCAGAAGAGCTTTTCATTGCACGAAGAGGAGGTAAATTAAATAACTTTAAATAAAGAAACAGCTGAAATTAACATTTGTTAATGTTTGCTGGACAGTTGAAGTTCACGCAAGCTAAATGTATTTATTATGTCATGTTGAGGTGAATGCACAACTGAGAGTATTCTGTTTATGCTGACTACATATCACCTTTATCATAAATGGGCTAAACTAACTTTTAAAGTGGTTTTCTGACAACAGGCCTCGGATGAAATTCCACAGTCGCTTCTCAGCTACTTTGCAACCTCAAAAAGCAGAGCAGCAGTTTGTGAGAAGCTCATCCTTGAGGAACTTGAAGGTACGGCGGCTTGTTCAATATCAAGCACATCACACAACATTTTTGTTCGCACTTCTTTCCTGTGGTAAACAAAGGAAGGACATTACTGCAGCTTCTCTATTTAAAATGATGTATTAAATGTACAAATGTGGCCTGGGACCTTCACTTTCTCTTCTTGCCTTCAGATCTGACTGCATCACATCACACTGAGGACATGAGACGAGGAGACCCGCCTACTGTGCTCTATGAGGACATGATGACACCCAATGAGCCTGTAAATGTCCCTTGTGTCCAACTCCCTTACCTGTACGACGCAGCCAAAAACACAACAGGTCTAAAAGTTGTGGCGAACTACCCTTTCTTACATTGCCTCACACAGGTTACGCGCGGCACAGAAAACGAGGAGAACAACACTTTCGCTGACACCCGCCTTCTTCCAGCGCCCACGGAGACAGAGGCACTTCTCACTCACAATGTGTCAGTGTGTCACAACAAAGAAGGTACAGTGCATAATCAGAGAAAATGAAGTGAAAATGCTCGGTGTAGTGTTGTGTAAAGCCTGCAGGGTGACACAGTTTTTCACTACAAACTCAGAAGCACAAGACTCACATTCATACATCTACTGAAATTTTGTAGATTTAAAATGAAATAAAAAAAATAAATTAAAAAAATCACACACTGAAAGCTGGCTTTACTTAGGTGACAGCGGAGGAAGGGAAAATTTATCTCAGTTATGTTAGTTAATCTTAGTTATGTTATCTTTTTCATGCTCATATTTTCCAATTAGAAACATCAACATTTGCGTAACACTCTCAAACTTTGCACTTTAGTTTCCAACTCCTCTCTAGTTAGAGCTTGTGAATAAAAAGCACTATTCACGAGCATTATCGCATTATCTCCACAGTATCCTTATGCCAGCATGATAGCACGATATTAATTCAAAGTAAACAAATACAGGTACAAAAATGATAAAGCATCTCACACCAGTGGCGCTGAGTGATATGTCATTATGTAATGAGCACTAAGGTTAAAAAGTTAATGATTACAATCATAAAATCTCATCTGTCATGTACCTCCATATCTAAACTGTTTACTTACAATATAATCTTGAGGCTTATACACTTTAATTCACTGCTATGAGTAAAATTATTCTTTTTCAGTCAAACTTCAGTGTCTATAGGAAGCACTGCCATGTTAAAACTTGTAGTTAGCATCACAGGTGGGATAGAAGTTGACGCTCTATTCCCTTTTTTCTCCTCTCTGTTCCTTTATCATTGCACTGTTGTGGCCTCTTAATGCACTAAAAGCCTTTTTGGTAATAGAGCTTTTGCTCACAAGAGGTCGCCGTTGTCCTATTTTTTTTTCTTTCATACAGATCATGTAGTTTAGTAGAATAATGATGAACGTCTAGAGGATGCATAACCCCACATTATACATGGGGAAGAGGGTTAAGGGTTACATATCACAGTAATTTGAAGCTTTTATGCAAATTTATTGTAGAATATCATGGTCATTAGCACCAAAAAGACTTGGTTTTCTGTTAAAATCCATTAGTGACTGTTTATTTCATGTGTTTAAACCTCTGAAGGTCACATTACCCTCCATTTTTTATTTAACTGACCACTAAATTACTGATGTAGAACCATTATACAGAAGACCATAACTGTTACAAGACAAAGTATCCTCTACTGAAACCTAGAAAAAATGTGTATTTGTGTTAACATGTGTTTGTTTATACAGTATTTTCTCTACACTCGTTGCAACATTGTGACAACTTGGAGACTGTTAGTTTTTGTACTTGTCACAGACGAAGCTGGAACAGACAAACGTACGGAGTGTGAGCAACACTTGGCACCGGACACGACGACCCTCGTGAACTCACCGAATGAAGAAAAGAGAAAGAAAAGCAGTGAATACGAGGTGGAACGAGAGAAGCGACGCTGTGAGGAAATGGAGAAGGAGGAGCGAAGGAGACAAAGAGAGAAGGACTTCCAGGAGGAGCTGAGGAAGATAATGGAGGCAGAGAAGGTGAGTCACTCTGGACTCACCGTTTATTCACCATGTTTTTTTTTTTTTGTCCTGATAGCTCTTAGTAACTATTTTAGCTGAGCAAGTATGTAATTCCCTCTTGTGCAGTGAGTTGTCTCATACTAAAAACAGGGGAAACTAGTAATAACATGAGTATTTATCAGGGAACTGGAGGAAACTGCTGCCTTGCTCAGGTGCTGCTGAAACAGCCTTTTCAATAAATTAATATAACCTTAATTATATAGTAATATTTTAAAACTTAATTTATATAGAAAACGTCATGTAGTGGGAGATGGCATCCAAAAGAACAAACTCATCCTGTGTAAGACAACAAGAAAAGTGTAAAATATCACAACGTATGTCCTTCTTATGTTTATAATTTTATGACTGTTCTCTCTATCCAGCTCCATCAGAAGGAGCTCGAGCTGATGGGGAAGAGGGCTCAGGAAAAACTTGAACAGGAGTTGCTGATTCAGCAGGTACGCCTGAATCCTCTTGTTGCATTTTGCACCACATGTCCAACCTGCAGGGGTTTTTTACACGATGGGAGTAGGCACTGCATTCATCATTATTTCAACAACTTGGAAGAAAATGTCTTTTTGTGAGACTTTACAACTCAGAGGATCAATGATTTCATACATCAACTTATTGTAATCTAAATTTAGCAGTCGTATTTCAGTGTTTGTCTTGTTTCCATGCGAGTTGATTCATGTACCTGCATTCAAATGTTTCTAATGTAACTCTGTTGGTGATCTTCACTGACCAGGAGCTGATCAGCAACTTACAGAGACGTGTGGCGGAAGAGAGGAAGATAAAGGAAGAGGAGTGGAGGAGGATGAAGGAAGAGAAGGAGAAGAAAAAGAAGGAGGAAGAAGAAAGGAGAAAGAGGGAAGAGGAAAACAGGAGGAAACGGGAAGAGGTAAAAAGGAAAACAGAGGCGGAGAGGAAAAGGATGGAGGAAGAGATGAGGAGGATGAAAGAGGAAGCGGGAAAGAGAAAAATAGAAGAAGATAGACTTAAGGGAGAAGAAGAGCGAAGAAAAAAGCAGGAAGAGTGGAAAAAGAGGGAGGAAGAGGAAAAGAGGAGAATAGAGAAGGAAGAAATGAAGAAAAAAGAAGAGGAAAGACACAAGATGGAGTTGGAAAAGAAGAAGCTAGAGGATGAGATGAGAAGGCTGAAGGAGGAAGAGGAGAGAAATAAGAGGATAAAGAAGGAGGAAGAGGAGAGAAGAAAGGTAGAAGTGGCGAGGAAGAAGTTTGAGGAGGAGAAAAATGGAAAGATGGAGGAAGAAATGAGACTGAAGAAAGAGGAGGAGTGGAGAAAGAAGGAAAAGGAAGAGCGGAAAAGGAGAGAAGAGAAGAATGTGAGAATCGAGGAAGAGGTGATGATGATAAAGGAAAAGCAGGAGGAGATGAGGAAAGAGAAAGAGGAGGATGACATAAAAAAGGCAGAGAGAAAGATGTATGATAAGAGGAAGAAGGGTGAAAAAGAACATGGGAATAGAGATGAAGAAATAAGACATGAGGAGAGGACAAAAAAGGCAGAGGAGGAGACGAAAACAAGAGAGGAGGAGAAGGAGGAGGAGAGGGAATGCGAGAAGAAGATTAACATGATGGAGAAGGAGGTAAGAGGAATGGAAGAGGAAGATAGAAAATTGGAAGAAGATAAAAGAACTAAGGAAGAGGACGAGAAAAGGAAAAAGAAAGATGAAAGGAAAACAAAAAAGGAAGAGAGGAGGAGGCAGGAGGAAGAGATGAGGAGACAGAGGGAGGAAGAGGATTACGGAAAAACGCAGGAAGAATTAAGACTCATAGAAGAGAAGGATGCGCACGGCAGAAAGATGGAACCTGAGAGAAAAAACAAGAACAAAGAGAAGAAGCGGGAAGAGGGGGGCACGAGGAAAATAGAAGATGAGCCAGAGGAGAGGCGGATTAAGGAAGAGGTGAGAGAAAACAAAGAAGAAAGAAGACTCCGAGACGAGGATGACGGCACAAAGTTTAAAATTCAGGGTGAGGAAAAGGCGCAAAAACTGATTAGAGAGAATGAGCTGCAAGAGAAGAAAATAGAAAATAAGAGCAGGAAAACTCAAGATGAGAGAGAGAATACGGATAACACAGAGAATTCCCAGACCTCTTCAAGCCCTGCTCCTTTACATAGCGAGTGTCTCACCACCACTGAAACTGTACGACGACATGACCCAAGCAACAACATCAGTCAGAGCTCTGTATGTGCAACTATCGGCCGAGAAGATCCAGCGATAAGGCCTTCCACTTCTTCTTCTTCTGGCTCTTTGCTCCTGTGCCTCCCGGAGCAGACGGAGCAGAAGAGGTTGTCGTGGATGAAGGACTGCATCCCCTGGTCCAAACTTTCCCTCCAGAACAGGAGGAAGCAGAGAGGATCTGTCCGAAGTTGGAGAGGGCCGAAGAGGGTCGCCGAGGCCAGCAGCCTGCCGCCGCTCTGCCCAGATACTCTGCTGCAGTCCACGGGCTGGAAATCCCTGAAAGAGGTAAGATTAGTACAAACGCACTGAACCAAACCCACTGACTAACACTTGCGAAGAACTGAATTGTTTGAATTTAGATTTTTTTTATTTTTGAAACCAAGGCCGCTGTCATAAAGGTGATTTAGCAGATTTTTAAGGCAGGGAAAGGATCCACTTGTGCTATTCACAGGGAAGCTCTGGGATATGTTATCACATTAAATTAAGTCAAAATTTACAAAAAATATAAGAATTATGCAAAGTAAATAGTATTTTTTTAAGCCTTGCTCTCAGTCTCCTTGGGTCAGAGCTGTTACAGTGTTTTTTTATGCTACCACTAGGGGGAAGCAAAGTCACACATTTTCTATATCCTACACATAGTGACTTAAAGAAAAGACCAGTGCAAATAATGATATATATCTTTTCCATGTTATACTTTCCTCCATCACCTCTCCACTTCCTCTGTTTAAGGTGACCACACTGACTCTGGAGGACTTGCCCAGCTGTAGTTTATCCACTCTTGCCCAATGTCGTCAACTTCAGTCCCTGACCCTCAGACGCTGCGGGCTCAAAGCCCTGGAGGGTGTCAATCAGTTACCAGAGCTCTGCTACATTGATGTACAGGTGAATATTTAGTCAAGATATAATGATTTATTACTTCTATTTATAGTGGTTGATTTCCTTGTGTCCCAAGATCTTCCTTTTGATTTGTTACAGGAAAATGACATCTCCTTTGTGGACTGTGAAAATATGACCAGTTTACGAGTTCTTCGACTCGGCCACAACTCGCTGATGTCCATTCATGGTTTGAGTGGTGCTGACAATCTGGCCGTTCTAGACCTCTCATACAACTCCATCACCCGCATTGGTGAGACTTGGAAAATGTATAATTGTATACAATATCCCATGACACTTTCACTTTAAAAATATAATATAAGATAAAACAAAGAGGATAGAAAACATATTGTCATGATGATGTGTAATTGTGTCGTATATGAAATCTGTATGTATGCATGTACATTGTATGTATGTAGCAGCTTGAGATGTTCATGTCCTGCAAGTCTGCAGTTCTACACAAGAGGGCAGCATGTCGCTTCTTTTTAAGCCCTGCATTTGACTCACTTTATGTATGTATTGAAATGTGATCTATTTACTGAACTCAACCTGAGCCTGGAGGCTGAAGTCATGAATAGATATTGGCCAGGAAGGAGGTCAAACACATTGAATTTTATATTGAGCTACTGTATCACTCAAAAACTTTGTTGTGGCTCACCTCTAAAACTGACTCATAAACCCACATCATACAAAGAAGATGATGGTCTCATTTCAACTGGAGCTTTTAGACATACTTACGCATGATTTACTATTAACATGACTTATTTTGAGCTGTTTTCCAGTCTCAGTAGTGGCTTCTTCTCATTTTTAATCTCAACCCCAGCTGGTCTGGAGTCTCTGAGGACACTGCAGAGGTTGTCAGTGGATCACAACCAGCTGATCAGTACTAAAGGGTTGAGGGACGTATACACACTCCTCCACCTGGATTGCTCACACAACCACCTGGTAAGCGTGGAGGGTCTGGAGAACAGTGCTCTGCTCAACACACTGGACCTGACAGCAAACAGCCTTGCTGAGGTAAAAACAGTCACAGCTGATCACTGTTCAGTGTTTCAGTGTATTTTTGGAGACCTATATAGAAACTGGTTTGGATGTTTGAGGGGGGGGGGGGGGGGGGGGGGGGGGGCTGCGGGGCTTGTAACTCAGCATGTTGTATTGAATTAGGTCCACATTACGAAATCAGCAAGAAAACCTAATTTTCAAACTGTGCATTTATTTTTTAAAATCTTTTAGAATTTGTATCAAGATTCAGAAGCAAGAATTTATGTTTAAATTCCCTTCACAGAGATAGATGTTTGATAAATAATATAAACATTAGAATAGGCGTCTGGTATGGATATGAAACCTTCAAACTAAAATCTCAAAAGTGTAACAAATACATATGGAGTTATTTATTTAAACCCTAAGAGAATCAGGCATAGATAATAGATGGATAGTTAGAATTCCAGAGGGGAAGGGAAACAGCGTCTGGCAGTACAAATTTACAAGTTGAAAAAAGGTGAACTTTGACCTGCAAGAGCAGAAACATCAAACTGAAGGCGGAAAATGCATTTTTGAATTTGTCACTTAAACAGGCGTCATTTGACCTAACAGAGAGGAGTCAGCATGCACAACACCATGCCCCTGTCACTGACACACTTAAATGAAAGTAATTAATTAATGTTATTAATTATACCTTTTGAAATGTCTAAATGTCTGTATTGAGAATAATCAACAGTTAGAGAAAAAAAAAAGCGCAATCACTGAAGTTTATCTTTCTCTTTCTTCGAGATTATAACTCAATTTATGAGGCAAAGTCAAGAAAAAGTTACATACCAAAAATAAAAATACATGTGAACAAAAGCAATTTGTATGATAATATTTACATCTTCAGTATTTCCAAAGGTCCCTACAGAGCCTCACTTGTGGCCGACACTGATGACTGTAAACACAGCAGGACTAAAATAACTGACATTGATGGACGGGGTCATTTAGGCGCTGCTGGACCAGCAGCAGCAATGTAAAGTTAGTCTAACCCCTCGGTGTGACCACTGTTAACTGACAACTTCACCCTGTTTGTCTGTCAGCCCCCTAGTCTGAACAACCAAGTCCTCCTCAGAGAGCTGCGTCTCGACGACAACAGCATCTCCTCCCTGCGGGGCCTCTCTGCCTGCTGGCTTCCTCTCATGCAAATCCTCTCTGTGGCCCAAAACAGGTACGTTCCTTAAGTCTTATTTGATATCTGCTTAGTTTTGTGATAGAAACATGAAGATGTAAGTGATCTTTTCGACTATAAAAAAAAAAACACACGCAAGTTTTAGCTTTCCTCCCTTTTCTTACTTGATATAAAAGTTGAATCTAGATTTATGCGGAATGTTGGCAAACATTTAGTGTAGTTTTCAGCTGTGTTACCGTGTTTATCTACGTTTCCTAGAATTACCCAGCTGCCCTCCATGTCTGATTTTGTGTCCCTTGCAAATGTGGATCTTCGATTCAACTGCCTATCAGGTAACAGGTTGTCTTTATTAAACAGACTATAAATCCCTTTTCTTCTTCATAAAGGTATACCAGCTTCTACATGTGCATGTAATGTGAACGAACTTTACAGCCAATATGTGATACTGAAAAATTAGCTCGACCATTTTCAGTTTCTCATTGCATTCCATCTGTATGCTGACATTGCCTTACTCCCACTCAGACACAGATTGATCGCACTTAACAAAATATATACATTTTACATGCACCAAATATATTTTTAGCCCTATGATCCCACCTATTTTATAGAATGCTACTGCATTCATTTTGGCAGTCCAGGTACATGACTTCATGGAAATACGATGCATTAGTTCACGGGTCTCTGGAACACATCTCTCTTTATTTCTTCCAGTTGATGTAGCCCCGCAACAACTAGATTAGACAATGAGGAATAGGTTGTAAAATACACATTGACAAGGGGAAGTTGTTCCTCTGCTTGTCTTTCAGAGCTGAAAAACGTGTGTGAGAGCTTGGAGGGATGTCAATTCCTGCAAGAGGTGCACCTCGTGGGGAATCCTCTTGAGCAGGAGAGTGGCTGGAGGTGAGTTGAAGGTTGGATGTAGGAGTTGGAGCAAATTACATGGGTTACTGTTCGCCAGGGTTTAAATACATTGTTATCTAATCTGGCAAATCTTGTGGAATAATGAAAAACTATTGTATAAAGATGATTTGAATGAACTCTCTATTTTTCTAATTGGAAGTTCACCTATGAGTATACCACATTTTCCTCCACACTACCTGCTACACAATTTCAAGCCAAGATAATGTAATTAGAAATTTCCGTTGTTCTTTCTGGAGGTTCTGTGGAAAAAAAGTTTCAATTTCAGCTTTCTTTGCTATGAAATATCACTTTCTGTGATGGATGTTCAAAGGAACATACCAGCGAAAAGCCAGTATTCCTCTATCACAAAATCAGTCTATTGGCTCAGGTAGTCTAAACATTCCAGCAGAACACAGGCCTTCCTGTCCGCTTCCCAGGATTAGCGCTGTGATCCGCGTCCGCTATTAGATTACCGCAACGTGCCACTGACACGTGTGTACGTACGCCACACTTAGCGCTCGTAATTTCCCAAATATTGATACAACAGAAAAATCAATTATCTTTCAGTGTCAATTTGCTCATTCACTTATTGTGCCTAAATATTTTCCTCATGTTAGGACAGTCGCAGTGAGCTTATATGTAAAATATGCAATGACCACTTATATTCTTCGTGCTTCTATTGGCGTGTCACGAGCAATGATGTCAGCTGTTACACTCACACCCATTTAGTACCAGCAAAATATCCAAAACATGAAAATCTACACTTCGCTCTCCTGCCAAAAAAGCCATTAATGTTTCAGTTTTAGAAAATAATATAAAACAGCATTTAGACTGTTATACTAGGAGATTTCATTGGTAATTTTTTGGACTCTTAAGTTTGCACCTTTAAATCAGCAACATCATATCTGAGAAGAGTCAAATGTCAATTGCACACGTCAAACATTGATGTTTTGTGCACTACTGGCCAGTAGTTAAATAATTCTTACAGTTTGAACTTGAAATTTCTATTTTTTATTTGTAAATTTTCTTGTTAAGTGGTTTTTTTTTCTGTCCAATAACCCCTTAAAAAATAGGTTACTTGTGGACATTTTTCCCTCCTTAAGCCTTAACTGAAACATAACCTTAATATTTCAGTGAACTTTACTTAACCCCCAGTGCCAACAGTGGAATTAACCCTCTGTATTTCCACACTCATGCCCTGGCCCTTTCATCCTGGGCCAGTGATAACACTGGCTAAATTAAAGCACCAAAAGGCAAGCGCTAAGAATTACACTCCCTGTAGGCAGCCCATGATCCAGCAGACGTGGAAGAAGAAAACACTGAGCCTGATTAATCAGGGCCACTTTAAGAGCCTGTGTTTTGGAGGAAGTCTTCACTAAATGAAATACGGACTTGTGCTCATGCAGGCTGGAGAAGGAGGACGCAGATGAAGGAATGTGAGCCAAGAACAGTGTTTCCCTCAGAAAGGAGGATGAAATTTATATCAATTTAGGAAAGGTTCGGGTTTAAGTCCAAGTGTAGTCAGTGTAGATAAACTGTAACTAGTTTCACGTTGTCTAAAATGTGTAGGTCCTGCTCTCTTTTGCAAATAATGAGTTTAAGATATAACTGTAGGTAAGATGTAGCTTTTTTGAAAGTCCTGACAAACTTCTAACAAAAGGAAGACTTTCTGTCATGCAACGATCATGAAAACTGTGAAGACTAGTGCTGTGGTTATCACGGTACAGAGAAAATCCTCTTTCCGAAAGCAACCAAAATAGATTTCCCAATTCTTTAATGGGAGTCACCCATTGTAAACATCAACTCGTGGTATATAATTATTTGTACATAGGTTGACTTTGTGTTCTCCCAAATGTGGCGTCTATTTCTTTCGTTCTTCCTTTCTTTTTTTTAGGATTGTATTTATTGATTTCCAAAGGGTCAAATAATTAAGGATGAAAGGGCACGATAAAAATATGTACCCTCTATTCCAAGCAAAAACTGAGCAAAAACACATTCTCCACACACACAAAAATTAAAAAATAAATGAATATACAAAGAACAAAAAATAAAAAAATAAATGAATTTAAAAAAAAAAACAAAAACAAAACACCAAGACAGAAGGTTTATACAATTAAATATAACAAGAGTAATCAAGCATATTGTCGGGATAATGGCATACATGCAAATGTACTTTGAGATCTCGGTTCATGTTCGTCCATAGAGACCACTCTGAACAGCCTGGGTCCTGTCATCTCCACAAACGGGACACAAATATAAAAGGTTTGTCTTTGAGCCAGCAGCTTATAGCTTCTAAAGGGATAAGCTCCATAACACTCTGAATGTGAAACCTAAGGGACAGTGTTTGAAATCCACTAATGAACACATCAACTCGCACAAAAAAGAAGAACCCTAAGCATCTTCAGTGAAGAAGGGCTAAGGGTCATCACTGCTGATTGTACTCCAAGAATACAGAAAATAGGTTCAAGGGACAGTTTTTTCTTAAATTAAATATAAATTTATTTACACATTGAGGCCTTGAAGTCATTAATAAGAGGACATTCAAAAATATAGTGGAAATATGAACCTCTGGTGGTTTTACACTTATTACACTATTTTGAAAGCAAAGGATTAAACTTGATATGTTTCGCTGGAGTAATATGAAGTCTATGTATAACTTTGAATTGCAACTTCCTAGTTTTGTTTGTAAATGAGGAACCTCAAGAGCCTTACCAAACACTGTCCCACTCATCATCGTCTCTCCAAAATCAGCTTCCTAGAGAGACCTGATACTGTGCATTCATTGTTTGGGATTGACAGAGCCCTATAAAACCTGGTGATGAGTTTTCTAGTGTCCGGATTTTGAAAACTCTTCAGCTTCACAGCCAAAAGAGAAAACCCATTGGGGTGCAACTTAATAGCAGATGTGATAAAACTGTGCATTTGCAAATATCTGAAAAAGTTATTCTGAGGAAGATTGTACTTCTGTCTGAGACAATGCCATATGTCACCAAGACGCCCACAGTCCCTAACCCAAGTAGACAAAACCTGAGGAGGACCAATGGAAAAAGTCAGAGCATGTTGGGGACTAGGATACATTAGGGGTCAGGGGCCTTGCCTCAGACTTAGAGTAATTAATCCTGTAACCTGAAAATTGGCCAAAGGATCTAATTATCTCAGCTGCTGTCGACATAGAAGCCTCAAGGTTGTTCAGATAAAGTAGAGCATCGTCTGCGCATAGGGAGATTTTATGCTGCGGCCTTTGCCAAGATGGCGTGAGTGAACAAACAGGGTGAACCCGGACAACCCTGTCTGGAGCCACGCTCCACTGTGAAAGCAGGAGATGTCAGGCCATTTTTAATAACTGAGGTATGAAAGGTAGCATATAGAAGAGATATCCATTTAATAAAGTTGTCACTTAAGTTCAATTTTGAGAGGATGTCCAACAGGTAAAGCTGCTCAATCTGGTCAAAAGCCTTTTCTGCGTCAAGAGAAATCACTAGAGATTTGGCCTTCAACATTGTGCCATATTGTATGAGATTTAAGAAGTCTCCTTACGTTACTGCATGAATAACTATCTGGTATAAAACCAGCCTAATCCACTGAAATAATATCTAGGAACATACCTTCAAATCTTCTAGCCAGTATTTTAGCAAGTCATTTTTAGTCAATGTCCAGGAAGACGCAGTCATCTGCCCCGGGGTCTTTTGTATTTATGTATTTATTTTGTTATTTTGTAGATCATCGATGGCCTTTGTGACTTCCTCACGAGTGACAAGCCTGTTCATTAGCTCTTTCTGTGTATCTGACGCTTGAGGAAAATTAATAGATGGAAAGTTATGCAGAGTCTCAGAATGACAGTCTGACACAAAACTGTGTTCATAGAATTCAAGGAAAGAGTTGTTAATATCCTTATTGTTATAAATTCTTCTACCAGGTCTGTCTTTTATAACTGGAATATCCTGGGAGCCTTTACCTTGACTAAATTTGCCAAATATTCACTTGGATTGTTCCCACATTCATACATCTTATACTTAACAAACAGACTTGATTTCTGAGCCTCCATAGATAGAAGAGTGTCTAGAGCTGCTGTAGTGGTGTTAATATGAAGTCTCAGGTCCTCTGAAGGGTTGAGGTTAAACTCTCCCTGTAGCTTGCTGTTCAAGAATCTGTTGTTCAGCCCTCTGCTTTTCCTTTCCATTTACTGAAAATCATATAGTAAAGCCACAGATAGCAGCCTTAGCAGTTTCCCAGAGTAAACTAGGAGACGCACCTGGTGTGTTGTTCTCAGTGATAAAATGATTAAACTGCTCTGTAAGATACATTTTAATGCCATTTTTACTGCCATTGCTCCCTGAAGCATTGTACTTTCGTGGACATGACCAAAAACACTGGCGAATGATCAATAATTATGATAATAATACAATAATATTGAGCGGGAAAGCACCCACTGGAGGGCATATTTAGGTGTGAAAAAATAATCAATTCTAGAGGATTTTTTTAAAAATATTTTTGAACCTTTGAATAAAATGTATAATACCTGTGGGTAGGGTGAAGAGTCCTGAATGTGTCAATAAAATACATATAATCATATATGTTACATTATATCAAAATGTATAATGTATGGCAGCCAAGTAGAGACTGGCCATGCCCCAAGTTAGACTGTGCTGTTTTATGAGATCTATCCAGATGCAGGTTTAGGCAACAGTTGAAGTCACCAGCCACCACATAGGACTCAACAATCCACTGAGAACAAGGAAAACACTGTAGTGTAAAAATCAGGGGAACATTTAGATGGGAAACAGCATCTCCATAGTGTCCCCTTAATCATAACATACCTACCCGATGCGTCAGCCTTAATTTCCACCTCTGTCTGGGGTGAGGACTTATGAATTAGTACGGCTACACCCCAGGTCCTAGTATCACGGAGGAATAGTAGACTCGGCCCAACCATTCTCTTGGATCAGTGCTATCTTTACCTTCTCCTTTTTTAAATAGTTCAGAGTTTTCTTGCATTAAATTGGACCCTGAATCCTGTTAAAATTCCAAAAACACAGTGTAAATGTTGTGTTATTAGCCATAATACCAAATGGTGTATAGAACAAATCTATCTGAATCCCCGAGCGTTATGTAAAGACTCTAGACTGTAAAAAACCTTCTGACAAAAACAAAAAATGAGACGACGAAAAAATAAAAAACCAGACAAATCCTCCCGCAACTTGTTGCAATTCTCCAGTGCTTTATACTTGGCCTCAGGTGCAGTAATCCTGTCATCACAATCTTGTAGTGAGGTTTCAGCGAGACATAAACCAAATGTGTCCGTAGTAGCTTGAAGAGTTTCAATAGGTTTGACCACCAACAAGAGGAGTGGATATCATCCTTTGTGGTTGCCGTGTTTGGGTGATAGCGGAGGGTTAGCTTTCTGTGTGTCGAGAAATTGTTACTCTATTAATGCATAAATGTGCAGGAGCTGGTAAAGATGTGTATACCCACTACCCATGCTGCCCTACGCCCGCCCGTGGCATCCATTTCTGAATTAAATTACACTCCCTACCTCAATGACCTCATGTAACGATCAAAAGGTCCTATTTGGGGTTTGAGCTTCATTTGAAAACAGTCAGCCAGACAACATGCCCGTTGGGTTGGAATGTAATCCTGATCTGTGTCGGAGAGACCACATCAAAACTGTATCCCTCTGACAGTACACAGATCCCACCCTCTGCGGTCATGTCTTTGTCTCAGGGTGGCGGTAGGGTCAGGAAAAATCTGAAGGCTTTCACTGTAAGCATTTGTGCAGTTTTAAATCCTCTACGAGCATCTGAAGAATAAGCTTCACAGTCCAAACCTGAATCAGAATGTTATTTCACTTTTAAGCACCAAGATAACTCCATAATCACCTTATTATGTTTTATTTTTTTCACTGGAGTCACACTGTTTCATTTTTAGTTGTGCTGCAATACAGACTGAATGTGACAATATTGTAACATCACAGTTAAATGGAGCATCTTGAAAGAGTCTGAATGTAAGGAGATCTAAAATTAGAAGTACGCAGATATTCAGAAAAAGCTCACATTATGAATCAATTTGAGGCTCTCCCTCGCCACATGTTTTATCCTCCTCTGGTGACTTACTAGACAAGATTTGAGAGCATTTGGTGCTCTGGGAATCAGTTTTGAAAAACCTAGTTGTTCATAATGTTTTAAAAAATCGACTTTGTAGCCTGTAGGCTTGTATTTTTTTTTTTTTTTTAACTTATTTTATTGTTGCCGTTCCCCAGTGTCCTGTTGAGTTTCCAGCTCCACATTTTCCCACTGAACACAGACCACATTTAGCCAGTGCTCTGCTGGTGGATGCTCTGAGTCTGTTTCTCTGACAGATAGTTGGGATTCCTCTGCTTGTACATCCTTAGCCTCGGGCAGCAGTTACCTCTCCCCCAGACTCAGACATTCAGGGCTCCCCTCCAGTTTGAAGGCTGATACTACCTAATATATGCCATTTGGTAGAGGTGTTTATCCAAAGTGGTTGGATAAATATACTTTTAGAATTGAATATAAAGTATACAATAATGTTAAATGTCCCACAGTGTAATCAGATTGTAATTCCATTGCAGATCACAGTGTGCATCATTTGTACCAGTAGAGGAAGTACATTGAATTTACCAAATCACAATTAGTAGATGAGTCTGGTTAGTCCAGAGGACAAAGTGCACAGTGTACTCAACATGTACGGATTGGCCCCAGTGGGACCTGAGATGTCTTCTTAAATTCTAGCTGGGAAGCTAAACAGAGAGTGGTTCCCCCAACCTTTGCAGTTTTAGTGCAACTTTCTCCACACTCTGTTATACAGATTAACATATGTGTTTACAATAAAGCAATGATCAGCTGACGAAATATTAAGTTGTACCGATGATTAAATGATCAACTAGAAATACAAAACAGAACAGAAATAAATGTTTTCAACTTCAGTCTGAAAGCCCTTTGTTGACCTGCTTGGCCTGTTGACGAAAAAGTGATAGTCATATCATGCTGATAATTCTTGGCAAAGGCCCGGAGGCCAAAGTGTCAAGTCTTACTCCCACTGCCTTGACAGAGCCTCATTCTCTAAAACTAAAGTCTAATTTTACAAATTTCTCATGTCTGCTGGATATGAAATGTCTGTTCAAATTGCTCTCAAAGGCCTTCATCCTCTTTCAATATACTGTGTTCATACTAAGGGTAAAACTCTTTAATTTTTTGTATTGACTGTAGTGGTGAAGATTGCATTCAAGACACTGTACTATTGGATGTAGAAGTACAGTGCAGCAACAGCATATTTATATGAATTGAACTGTAATGTGAATGTGTCATTTGAAAAGGTCTTAGTGTCAATATATTTAAAGATATAACCAAGCTTTGTTCACTTATCTTTTTTAACATGCATTTAAATATGCATAAATACACTTTAATGTATAAAATTATTCATTTTAAATGTAATATTTAGAATATCAGTTTATTAATTTGCAAGACATTATTGTAGTTTCAATTCCTTTGAATGAATAAATTGTTTATTGACCACTTGCTATTATAGAAACTAAAAAATAAAAGTAGAACATTGAAACAGTGTTATTGACCCCTGATATTTTACCCTGTTTGCTTTCTTTTGCAGATCCACTATGCAAAAAGCAGCGCCTGGCCTGAGGGCCATTGATGGCCAGGAGACAGACTCCTTTCTATCACCCCCTGCTGTTCAACAAGTTAGCTTGGCCTCAGGCAGCTTCCTAATGTTCTGTCAGGCTCAGCTTCAGCAGACTCGTGATTTACAGCAGCAGCGCAGCGAAGAGCTCAGGTAAAAGCTGAATGATTAACTGCTTGTACTGTCAGTGCGCTGTGAGTCTAGTGTGGGTGAATGCTGATTAGAGAGAGTTGGTGTATGGGTGTTTGACCCCAGAAGTTATGTGGCTTACTTTGCAAAACTGTCACGGACCCATCAAGGAGAAATCTGTGACGGGAGGTGTTAATTTTGAACCTAAATAATTTACGACACCAGAGATCAACTGTGTGTACCATTAATATTTAAGCATGGTAAAATATCACATTTACATCCTTTGTGTTGGTGAAAGTAAAACGTTTGAAGGACGGATTTCTGAAGCAGCTTGACGCGGCTCATTGAAAGATGGGAAGGAGGCAAATGCTCAGATTTGTTCATTCATATTTGGCTTCATTAGAAGTGTCCTAATAAGAAGAAAAGAGTAATAAAGCGACCATGTATTGTAGTAACAATGTCTTGTATGGCAGTCTCTCTTTCCCTTTTTATTTACCCTGACAGAAATCAATCAAAACTCCACACCTAATGACATAACGAGAAAGCTCCCTTTTTGCTTGGCAGTGCAGAAAAGATTTAAAACTGAATTGGATAAGACAACATAATTGGCAAAAAAAAAAAATCATATTACACTTTTAATCTGTCAATCAGTCTGTCAGACAGACAGACATGAAGCGGTCAGGAATGTCAGCTATCCTCTTGTTATGTCTGATACACAGGGTGTAGTGAGCCTTAAGACAACGTCCATCTATTTTCACAAGTCCTTCGATGTCACTGGCCTCCGCACACATTGATGCTCCTATGCGAGATGGACCACCAACACTTAAAACAGTGGTCAACTTTCTGCTTATCTTCGTGACCTTTCTAAATTACACAGCACAAAAGATGAAACGTGGCTGCGGCTACCCGTATGGGTCACACTGAGGACTCCTATGGCTCGGGGGGTAGCATGGCGCTCCCTTGCCTTCACCCCTCACTGTGTGCCCTCTACCCCCCGGCCTCTGGACAATGAGCCATTCTGGGGGCTTTGCAAGGACCAACACAGCCATTTAACCCCTGGCCTGACCCTGTGTCAGACGGAGGTTTAGAGGAGGTGAGAAGAGTGCCACACGCCAGTCCACTGGTGGCTGTAAGGTGGGAAACCATGGGGTTTTTTAAGGGGTATGGTTTCACAACTTTTCTTTTTACGGGCTGGAGGGTAGAAGCTGAAACGTACTCCTCTTCTTCCTCACAAAAGCACTCTACATTACACTTCCATTAGACTTTTTTAGTTAAATTAACTAAAATTTCTAAGTGTTAGAAAGCCAAAAGTCTGAATGTTTCTCCGCCTTAGAGTGAACATATGTGATAGACAAATCCATATGATCTAGTAAAAAGTTTGTTTTTATTTTAGAGGGAAAAAATTGCCTTCCTTTTTCCTCTTGTGGTTATGCTCTTTTCTCTCTTTGCATACATCCATTGCTACAGAACACTACAAGTGTCTTCTAGAGGCAAGCTGCAAGCCGGAGAAATTAATAAATAATACAGCTGCAGAAATGTTATAATCCAGCCTTGTATATCATATACTCTCATAAAAATTCTGCCATTTAGTTTCAGTATACAGTATTTTTTTTTAAATAAAGCCAGTAAAGCAACCCTGACCTTTGCAGTGCTTATGCTTTTTACTGAACACTTTCCCAGCTTAACCACAAGTAATTGTTCTGACAATAACTTTCTCATCTTAAACTACGGTATTAAATGGATTCTTTGCATGTAAGCCTTCAATTGTGTATGAATGTATATGTATAATGTCTATAAATGTCTGTATAAGTGATCTTGAGAATCAGTTAAGACTGTGCAGAATGTTTTTTACTCTATTCTTACATTGAATTTAACTTTATCTGATTTCATATAATCTAGTTTACTGGATGTCTGTTGAAGGGAATGAAATGGCATTCAAATATGTCTTAAAACAACCGCTGTTGCTAGACAAAACATTGATATTGGATGATTCCGGAGAACCTTAGATTATGTTAAGTGACATGTTTTTGAACAGTCAGTGTCAATGTTTCATAGAAATGTGGTCAAAGTATAGATACGGTTAGTGGAAGATTGTAGTTATGGTTGATCTATGACAGAGTGAGAACACATGAGTGTCAGATGCACTAACCACTGTCCTTAGTTTTGACCTTCCTACATAATTGCACTGAATGTTGATATTGGATATAATTTGCGTCTTGCAAATCTTACATCAAGTTTGTGATTCTTGCAAATAGCAGGCTTGCTACTGTCTTGCATATTTTTGCTTTGAGTTTCTGAAGTGTGAGTGTGAGTTTCCTACTGCTTCCCACCATTATTGGAGTTCTGCTGGACACACCCGTATGACACAGCAAATGCTGTAGTCCTCAAATGTCCTGAAATCTAACTGTGAACTGTGGATTTTGTCATCGACACAGACGGTTACAGACAGACGGTGCCTAGTAGTACTCAATGTGTCTTAAACATGTGATAAACAGTCTATATTAAAGCTTTAACGTTCCTTTTTCTTCCATCCTGCTCTAGTATACCAGTGTTATACATGTTCACAGTGACCCTGGAGTGAACCAGCAGGTACAGAGAAGGGGGGGGCGGCAGGGGGTCACTAGGGTCACAATCCTTTTGGACCTCCTGACTCCTCTCTCTCTTGTCCCACTGAGAACGAAGAGCTAGGTCTTTGTAGAAGCTGTACTACCTAAGGCTACTGACTTTCCAGACTGGCTGGGTAGTGAAGTGTCTCAGGCCCCTCGGGGTTTAAGACAGGGGAGGGGATGGAGGAGCGGAGTCAAGCAATACTAATAGATTCATTAAGTTTCCATTGAGGTGGCTTTGTAGTCAGTTTATCCCTTCAATGAAAGAGACATTATATGGTATTAGGGCACACACAGAGCAGGCACTCAACTCAGGCACACACACAGGCGCACTCACCTTACCTTACCTCAGAAGAACTGAGAAGATTAAGAGCAGAATTTAAGATTTGATGTCTTTTTATATGTTTGTGTGGATTGAAATTCTTAAAGTTAAGCATACTGAGTGTTTATGATATTTCATAACAGTATCCTCCAGACTAAATTACTTTTTAGTGTGCACGTAGTTCCATTCTGTTTATTTCAAAGACTTGATTTACACCCCAGATACATGTAAAAAATCAAAAATATAGGTTAAAAAAAGGGAAAGATGGGAAAATATCTTAACAGAAAATGTTGTGCACCATATTTACAAAGCTCTTTAGTGTCACTTGGTCCTCTGCCCACCTACAGTAGATGCAAACATCATAAACAGTGGTCACCCATGACTAAAACTGTGTGTTTTTGTGTGTGCATCCACATTCACAGCAATGCCTCGCTCCCCCTGGATACTGTAAAGCTCTCCTGCCGACACTTCGCCAAGGCTTTGCAGCTGGCTGAGGACCAGAGATTTGCGCACGAGTACGGTGACACTTCTGCTGCTGCTGACCGACAAGGAGGTGCAAGCCAAACAACACCTGACCGACCGCTTGACGAGGAAAACAGCGGTGCGGGAAAGCTTAACGAGCGACCTCAAACGGAATTCACTGGAAAAGTTTCACCGCTAATTCCGAGGGAGGACAGTATCAGAGGCGGCTACTGGACTTTTGAGGAGAACTTAACCGCAGAGAGTTGGCATGGCACATTAGACACCGTCACAGCTGGGCCAGAGATGAAGTCAGCAGTCAGCGAAATTAACCCTGGCATGTTTCATTCCTTTGCAATAAAGGGAGAGATGACGTCCGCCAATCTCAAAAAGGCAGCTGTGTCCAACCATCAAGACCTGGACCTCGAAAAGTAATTCACCAAATGTTCTATCTGAGTCACTGGTGTCCACTTCTGTACATGTTCGGGCTCTGTACATCAGTTCCATCCAATACCAAAACCTTTCATGGCACACAACTGGACACTCCTGAGTTAAAGCAAACCCTGGTTTTTTTTTATATATAATTCTTTTTATAGCAGCACAGCTTTTTATTAGTTTCTGCTGCAGAGTATTTGTCTTCATTGGAACCTCCTCTATGTGATTTATAGCAAAAGATGTTGAACATCTTATTCATTTTAACACGCAGCTTCATCATTAACGCTGCGCTATCTTTGGGAGGACAATAGATCTTTGATATGAAGGGTGGCTCTGGACAGGCTTAAACTCTCCAGAGTCCTGCTCTCCAGATGTCTGCTCAGAAATAAATTCATGTTTTGAAAGATGAAGGTGCTATGACATCATGTGTATCCCTCACTCTGTGTGCCTGTGTATATTTGTCTGTCTGTGTGTGTGTGTGTGTGTGTGTGTGTGTGTGTCTTTTTTGGAGCAGCACAGCAGCAGTTGTGATTCAGCAGCAGTGGAGGAAACACAGACAGAAATGTGGGAACATCATCAGCCCCCCCACAGCTGAAAAGGGAGGAGGAAAGGGAGGAGACGGTGGAAAGCAAGAGTCAGGACCTTCTTGTATTAAGTGGAACGTTGTTGGCCGAGATCATGCGGCGACTGTCATCCAGGTAAAATCCAGGACATTTTTTTCATTTTAATTTTTTAATCTAGACTCACCTGTAAGAAAGGTTAAATCCAATGAGTAGAGTCGGGCTTTAATTAAAGGGCACCACTTTTCAAACCATATTTATTGCCTTTGTCACCCCAGCAGATCACATGGAATTTTTTTTTCATTTGCCCATTTTTTTTTTCTTCCATTTTTTTTCCAGTTTCCCTCTAATGCTATTTTGAAAGGACACTTTCGTTACCTTACTTTAGTGCCAAACCAGTGTGGTTTTTATAGATACAAATTTAGAGCGTTTTCCATCTTCCCACACTGCAGTAACAGGTTCTTCCAGAGCTTCGACCTGATTGGAACGGCACGAGACGCAATACTCTGACTATGCCTGACCGCGTACAGTATTCGGGATATCTGACATATCACATCTTATTTTTTGGTAATAACAACGTATTAGTCAAGTTCAGACAATCCCTCCATGAGGTCACTATGTTCATTATGCTCATAAATGTATAGATGAATCTATGAGTCTATAGATTCATCTATAGAGATATTATATTTACAATGAGGGGGAAAAAGAGTGAAGCAGCAAATCCTCACATTTGAGAAGCTGGAATCAGTAAATGTTTGGCTTTTATGCTTCATAAATGACTTGAATGATTAATCAATTAAAATATTTGCTGACTAATTTAATTTCATTCACTGCTCAGTTAATCTACTAATCGTTTCAGCACAAATCCCCATAAAACCGTGAACGTACCTACTGGTTTCAAAACCCAATTTCCTTTTCCAGCACAGACAAGAGACGGGCTTGTTAACCTGTCAATATGTAATTAAGGACCCTATTATTGTGGCTGAAAGGCTGAGTTCACTTTCCCCAAAGTAGATATGTGGTAATGTCCATGTTTCACCCCTGAACATTCATCTTCGAGCCTCATACGTGCTATCGAGGCTTACCCGGCTAATCCTCTGCACAGAGGTGTAAGCTGCTGTTCTGAAAAACATGCTACTCAACACTTCTCCCAAATCTCTTTTCAACACAAAAAGTGTTTGATGAGTCCTTCAGGGCTCTCTAAAGTAGAGGTAGGGGGTGGTGGTGGTGTGGATGGTCGTGGCAGGAGGTGTGTGTGTGTGTGTGTGTGTGCGTGTTGGGGAGGTACGGAGTGATTAATCAGATTCCAAAGAAGTGCGGTAGTAAGAGTTCTAGGATTCGTGTTCGGCTGAACTTGAAGTGGAGTGTGCCCCCCTCCCCACCCCCGGTCCACTGGGAATTGGAGGATTTAGAGGCACACTGGAGCTCCATTTGTCTTGGAGCAGCCCGGAGTCACGCAGAGTTCAGACAGCAGAACGCTCAGCAATTAAAAGAGAGGTTAACATGTTTTATCTCTCTAATGGGATAACACACAATATTTACGTTTGCCCCGTGATTCATGGAGGGTTTTGTACCATTTGTTCTTCGGGTACCTCCAGGCGTTCTGGAGGGGCTTTGCTTTGAGGAGGAGGCTCACATCTGCTCTTGCTGCTGTCACATGCCCACACACCAGAGAGGATGACACCTTTGAGGAGGTAGACATGGATGAATTTGTCTTTGATGAGGTATGTACACAAGTTCATGTGTTCCTCACTTTCATGGTTCAGTAGTACCCCACCCCGTATCCCCCCCATCAGGCGCACAAACCTGCACTTAGGCCTACGCAAAGATGCATAAGCTCACACGTGTTCTTACCCACCACACAAATCTGCATAGACGCACTGAAACATGCACACTTATGCACAAAAAACAGCACATGTCTAAACCTGTAGACAGGAAAATGAGGACACACAAAACAAACATTCGCAAATTCGCAGAAACCGTCATTAAACCTGTTCTCGACACTCCTTTCACTATAAAATGTATGTTTATTTTTTGATTCTGAAGACACTTTTCTCTGTTGTTCCTCTCCTGTTCCTGTCAAGAAATATATATGTTTTAAAAAAAAACTTTTTATTTTCATAAAGGCAGCACTGGAAAAAGACTGGACACTGCCGCTCTCTGAGGACTCACCTCCCAGATGTTCCCCTGTGTCAGAGCAGTCACTGTCTCAGAAGGTAACACATCTGTCCTGGGACATTCTGTAAAACATGGTGGGCTGGTAACACGGTGAAAGTGACCAGTGGATTTTTAGGATTTACCAGCCCCCGTGTGATGTCAACAGAAGAGTTATTTTCTTGCCTTGTCCCTTTTTCATCTTGATTATCATCCCCTCCAGGATTTGTCTCACTCTCCCTGATTGATCTTTAAATTTATTCTCTTGAAAAACAAGATTATTTTCTGGAGGCCTGAAGGTTGCTCAGCACCAGCAGATGTCATTTTTCATGCCGGTGGACTGTCGTCTTGTTTTTTTTCCCTTCATTTACCTCTTGTTGGATCTTTTCTTTGGAGCGTGCTCAGCGCTGTACATCATGGTAGCCGGTTTAGGCCAGCTGATGGGGTGCAGCTGCTGTCGTGGCCGGCCTCAATGTGTTGACGCTGAGGTACACATCAAAGGCGGGGATGAACAATTTAGCAGTTCCACAAAGAGAAAATGGGATCTGGAGAGTAATTAAGCTGTTAGTTTGACTTACATATGAGCATTCCTTGGGTGTGAAAACCCACTCTGGTTAAAAGTGTCAGCCAAATACTTGAAATGAAAACATGCACTCCAGTTTATTGTGACTGGGCATTATTGTAAATATTATATTTAATTTTCCCCAGGGTATATTGAAGACTGTGTTATCTACAGACAGAGCGTAAACTCTGTTTTTCCATTTGGAGCCTCAGCATCACAGCTTTCTCAACACTAAAATATAAAGAACCACTCTGTTAAGTTAAAAGCACTGATAGGATACTACATGAAATGCTACATGAAGTGTTTTTCTCTATTAATTGTTCTGGATTAGATTCACTCTGGAAAATACAAATTTTACTGTCACTATTAGCTTTTGTATGCACATTCTTTAAAAAAACAAGCTAATAAAACCCACACAAATCAAGTGATATGAGCAGTAAATTATTGCTTACACTGATTTGTGTTTGTATTTCAGCCTCTTGGGCCCTTTCCTGAATCCTCCCAGTACATACTCCCACCACCACCTGTATGGAGGCCCAAACAGGCCTGGTTGGCCAGGGAACAGGTAGACTCTGCTGGGCAGAGAGTTTCCCCAGAGAGCTTCGATAGGTAGGACATCCAGCGGTCAAATAGCTGGCTGTTTTCTATGTGTTAGTTGTGCTCCTCTTAGTTTAGCTGTTTTTTACTTTTCACTATTTCATTTGCATTTTATACAGAGAAATAAAGTAACTGTAATAGTAAACAATGTTTAGCAATATGTTTTTTTTTTGCTGACATCATCATAATGCTACAGTACATGAGCTTGAGTCACAGCGAAAACTCATAGTGAGGTGTTGCTACATACAGCTGTTGAATACACAGTACAGTAGATGACAGTCAGGCATCCTAACTGATGGCATATGCATTGGGTCCAAAGCAAATTACCAAGAAAGGCATGACAAGATTTTATGTTGTCATTCAAGTATTAGCTCTTATAAATAAAGACAACAAACACTGTCCACTGGATTAGATATAAATGGACAGCCTGACAAACTATTCACTATTCTGGTCTAAATTATGCACATGTTCAACATACTTGTATCATAGTTGAATCAACATCATCTACATTTGAGTCTTAGATAGTGTACCTTAAACCTCACTGTAACCTTCAGCTGCCACCAGTAAGACACTGTTGTTTTACTGGAAATAACAGGATACAATTTCTCTTCTGATAATAACTTCATATCATCGTCATTGATAACCTGCTAATATTATTTCTACTGTTATGACAATGTTATACACAGTGAATGTGATTGTATAGATATATTGATTATAATTGTCAACATGTACTTTTTATGTTTCAGAAGCAAATCCCCTGCTTCAGCCTCTACGCTCAGCGGTGTCTCCAAAAGATCAGAAAAGATTCTTGAAGAATGGTAAATCATCATCTTAGCGGATGCTGTGTCTTCATGATAACCTTTCACTTCCCATCAGTGTGTGTGTGTGTGTGTAATTGTGTTATTAAGTGTAATTGTCTGTGTGATACATCTTTCTAAAGGGGCTTCACTGATAGCCACACAGCTCTTTTGATGCTCAAGAGAGCTGAGAAGATGAAGGCGAAGAAGCAACAGCAGAAGAAACGTTTGGGTGAGTGTGTAGTACAGAATTGAATAGATAGAATTTATTTGAGCTTTGGATTGTGTGTTTCTTTTTAGGTGTTGTGCCTGTGTCTGTAATATTTCAGGTTTATCAGAATCGTTATTAGACTTTTTTTTTTAAATTAAGAAATATGAAGTACTTCTCAAATCACCTCGACTACAAAGCTTTCTTTGTTCAGTGATCCCTCTACACCTGAACAATTTTTTCCTTCCTGTATCTTTATTCCTAATCTTTAACACCAAATATCCCAGACAATATGGAGGGAACTGCTGTAAGGGCATACATCCATTTTCTAAAAGGGAAAAAATCCATACTAATTTTTGCCCCTCTACATTCCTGTCTTTGTTCCCTCAGCCACGCTACGACAGCGGGCAGAACCTTTCCACCTCGTGTACGTTAACGAGC
Source organism: Euthynnus affinis (assembly GCA_029490765.1). Classification (NCBI taxonomy): domain Eukaryota; kingdom Metazoa; phylum Chordata; class Actinopteri; order Scombriformes; family Scombridae; genus Euthynnus; species Euthynnus affinis. The sequence goes on along the minus strand of CM055844.1, from coordinate 8,057,608 downwards.
CATAACAGACAGCAGAAGCCAGGGCCTGTCGCCTCCTATTGGGCCTTATTTGAGAGCCTGTAAAGGAAATAACGATTGCCAAGAAACCTCTTGACAAGTCATCCTGTGATGACTTTCATTCCATTTCATTGTAGTGGTTGAGTGCGGCTGCAGTGAAAGGTGACCTCACCTCCGCTCTGCTCCAAAGAAACAGTAGTCCTGCCACGGTTATCATGCCACAGTCATGTAGAGGGAGGCTGCTCTTTGATCAGAATTGCGAATGCATGATTCCAATAGCAGGGCTCTTGTCATCTTGCTCCACCGATACACAGGTCTATGTCGACTGTAACTTCTAATGGCATCTGCCTCAGTGGAACCAGAGCGCTGTTCTAATATTTTCCGAATGTTAGGTTGTGGTTTTCTGCTTCTGGTTTTAGGGCTGCCTTGTCCTTCTTTGACCCTCTCTTTCTCTTACTCTCCTACATGTAGATCCCTCCATCCGTCTAGCCTTATTTAGAAACTGCACTTACCAGCTGGGCCCAGTGGAGGCACGAAACAGGCCTGCATCACGCAACAGAAGCTGTATTAAAGGTAGAACTTGCCATACATTTGATAGCCCTGTTATAAAATAGTGTTTGTTTGTTTTCCTCATTCACTAACAAAGACCATGCCATTTGTGTGGTGTATATAAAAAATAATGTTTATTGGTATTGGCAAGAAGATTTGGGAAGAATTGGAAGAGGGTCAATTGCGGTGGGATGATTGGGGTTGTTGAGAGGGACCAAGAGGTTCGATTGCCGGGGGGATATGAATGGGAGCTGAAAGTTGGTCGAGGTTGTGAAAAATAAGATGATAGGGGATGAGGGGAGGGAAAGGGGGCCAGTTGGAGTCGTGATCTGGCTGGAGCATCTGGGAACCTGGGGGTTGAGACTCAGGGTGGGGGCACGTCTCGATGAGCTTTCTGCTTCATCATCCCCCAGTGGTTCCTGTAATGAAAGAAGGAGAATTACTGAGATGGATATATATCGACCCTAACATGCATGTCTTTGATGGTGGGAGGAAACCAGAGCAGCCGGCAGAAACCCACATGAACATGGGGACAACGTGCAAACTACACCACAGAAAGGACCTGGGACCTTCTTGCTGTGAGGCTGCAGTGCTAACCACTGAGTCACCATGTCGCCTACTGAGAGGAGAGAGAGGAGAAGAATGGGGTTTTTGAGGGGAGGCAAATGGGAGAGAAAGGGGTTAGACACACATGTATAGGTATACACGGGTGATTGGTTGAGAAAGGCACAGGTGTTTGAACTAGTTAGTTGAATTAGTTCTATAACTTCTTAAAAAAAAAATCTTTCTCGGCCTGACATAAAGTCTGCACAGACCAGAGCTGCAGACTTGGACTTAAATTGGGATTAATTGGGCTTCCATTACCCACCTCCCTAACATGGACCTATTTTCTTTAGGGGGAGATAGCAGGTCAACAGTATATGCTACACAGAAGTGGTATACATCATCTGAAACCTGGGAACCTGAGGAACCTGAGATTAAGATGCAGCTCACTGCTGTATGTCAAGTTTTTGTAATCATAAATCTGCCATAAACATTGTGTTTTGGTTAGGCACATATTCAAATTTTGAAAGTTTAGAGTGTAAAGCGGCTTAGAACATTATGATGATTGTTTATGATGATCCCTCCCATGCACTATTATGTCCCATAAATTGTTGCAGCAATTTTTGGGTTGATACCGTTTGTTACACAGACTTGATGCTAAATTTATCCATTTTTGAGCACTTGAGAATTGATAAAAAATTTTAAAAATCCCTCCAAAATACCACATTAAGATACCAAGACCTTGAGGAACACCATAGAAGAATTCATGCTGTGATTTGATATCATATCAAAAACTCTTGAAACTTGGAGATTTCTGTAAATATTATACCCAGGAAGACCATACATCCTCTGAATGCCCTAGGTCTCTAGTTTGTGGTTGTAAAGGTTTGTGAGGCTGTGATTATCCTAGAGGTCACAATAGGTCATTTTATATAGTGAGGTCAAAAATGGTGTCACTACAATGAAATGGCTACTATGGGGACTAACATTATCACACATGAATACAAATAGGCTCATTGAATCCACAAGAGTCTTCTACCAGTCAGACCCAATTTATGCAATTCCAAGACTTTTTAGGGACCTCAATATGCAGAAATATTAAAATACATTTTCAGAATAGGAGAAAAAAATTGTACTGCATGTTTTCGCCCCAAACTGCATGAGATTAGCATTAAGTGGGCATTTCTGTAATGGGGAGACTTGTGGTTACCAATAGAACCTATTTTCATACTTTGTGTTGAGAGGTCCAGGGATCCCTTTAAAAATGCCCATGCTGATTTTTCCCTTGCCAAGATTTAGACTAACTTTGGAAGGTTATTTATCCCCCTTCTAGACAAGCTAGCATAGCATGGTCGCTACCAATGCCTTAGGTCGTCTAATTTCATATGATACCAGTATCTTCACTCTAGCTTTAAAACTGAACCTGCTACAGCCTCTGAAAAAATGGATAATTCTGATTTATTTCAAATTAAGTGTTATTATTATAAGGTTGAATTAACTAAATTTATGAGATCTAGGAACATTTTGAAATCACTACAATGAAGTCGGTGCAAGTGGTTATTGATTGAAGTGATTGCCAAAACTACATAAAGAAGACAAATTAAAGGAAAAACTTGGGCCACCATGTGCCACCAGAACAGTTTCAGTGTGCCTTGGTATTGATTGATTGTCTCTGAACACTAGGTATTCAGTTGGGTTGAGATCTGATGAGTATGAAGGTCATGGCTTGTGATTCACATAATTTTCATACCCATCAAATGATTCAGTGACCGCTCATATATCCCATTCATCATAGGATAAAAATGATCATTCAGAACTTTTTTGCATTGCATGTCCCAAAATGTAAAAAAAAAAAAAATCAACCATGTACCTGTACGTGTCTCTGTATATGTGGTTTCACAGAGACAAACAGGTGTCATTGTATCACAGATAATATGCTTTTTTTTATTAAAACTTTTTTCTTACTGTTAAAGATAGTTATACAATCTGCCAGAGTATACAGAGTCGATCGTGGTGTGAGGTAGTTTGAGAAGAGACAAATTTCTTCCTCCATCGTTTTCTGTTGTGGCCTTCTGCCCTGCCCTGAGGTGGAGAGATGATTTGGCATCGTGACATTCACAGCCAGACTTAAAAGGGAGGGAAGAGCTGGAGGGAAAGCAGGAGGGAGGATGGGGGGAAGTTGGCTTTTATCATGAGGGCCTGTCTACATCTTTCCTCTGCACCCAACCCCCCCCTCACCCATCAGGGTCAAGGCCTCACATCCAGAGAGCATGACACTCACGGTCATCCAGCAGTCAGAGGGACGCCGCAATGACAGTCTTTGCCAACAGGCACTGAGGTGGTTGGTCTCTCTCTGGTCCAAGTCCAATGCTACCTTGAGCATGAAGTCATTTCATGTTATAGCTTTAAAAAACAGAGCAACATTTGGATGTTTTTAGTCTCACTTTAGCTCTTTTTGGATGGGTGATTTGTGATTTGTTTGTAGAATAGCTGTGAAGGAGTCTTTTTTTTCCCCATTAAAACCAGATCTTATGATTCACCTCTGTGCAGTCATAGATCAAGCAACAACTTAACTCAATGATTCTCAAGAAACTGAATTTATTTGTCAGCAGCCAATAAATTGTCAACCTCACCACGCACTTTCATTTTCATTTTGTCAGTGATTGACAGATTTGCCGGCTATAACTAAAATAAACCAGCATTTGGCTGATGACAGCTGAATTTTTCCCACTCTGCCAATAATTTATTTGTAACATGAAAAACCACACTTGTTGTATGACTGACTGTGACAAAGTTATTATGTTATCGGGTGTTTATTTGGAACTTCAGGTGTATTATGTCAACTCCCCAGTACTGAGAATCCTGACAATGGGACTGTGTGTGAGCGCAATATAGCCATGGATAAGCTCTGAGCCAATTGGCAATCGAGGACTGGTTGCATCCAAATGACCTATTACATTACAACAATATTTCCAGCTCTGGTTCTTTCCAATATCCTTATCTCTCCTCTCCACCCTTGTCTTAATAATTCATCAAACAGGATTGGTGTTCTCGAGCAATGAAGTGAAGCAGCTACATCAGCTGATAAAGTAACAGGGGTCATTAGTTAGGACATCACCCTTGCTTCTCTCCTTAATACCCCGTGTCCTCAGTTGGTTTTCTGATCCAACTGAGAGGGATCCTGTAAAATGCGTAACCCTAACCAGTCCGGTGCTGGAGGAGACGACTCCTGCTGCCTTTTTACGGGATGACTGTGAGGCAATGGCGACGGCGGCAACAACGATGATGTGTTGGGAACTAGCTTTTGGAGCTGCGATCCCGGGTCTTCGTAAATGGGCCCACGCCAGCCTCCCCTCTTGCTCCCCTGGTCTTGACCTGTGGAAGGCACCCCCTCCTCCGGATCCATCCCCAGTGCCCGGGGCGTAGCCAGCCCAGCCCAGCCCAGCCAGCGCTCCCCGGCAGGGGCTAACGTTTCAGGCTTTGAGTCAAGCCCCTTCTGGAGGTGATTAGCCCCAAACCCATGACAGATTCTTTCCAAGATATCCGACGCGGCGTGTTTATTTTATCCGGGCTCTTTGTGTGGATGTGCTGGACATGAGTAACCCACTTGAAATGGGTATCGGCTTACATACCCAGAGAGAGAGACAGAGAAGGAGAGAATGGGGGACAACCACAAGATGTTTTATTTTAAAGGCAAAAAATTATAGAAATACACTTCCCATTTTTTAGATGATTTGTATTGTCAAGTGTCTGGGTGCTGCAGATGTCGAAGATGTTGTATGCCTTCAAGCATTCCTCCTTGTTTCTCCTCTTACTTTCCACCGCCTTCCACTCAACACCCCCAGGCACACACACACACACATTTTTCCAGCTTCTTCCATCCAAACTGAGATCCAACCCCACCAAACATCCGTCCTCATGTCAGAGGGACACGAGGGTATATATTTTTATTTCAGCCTGGAACCCCTGCCTCCCGAGCACTTAACTCGATTTCACACTTCAAGTCATCTACAAAGTCCGACTGAAACACAATCATCTTGTTTATCATCTATCATCCAAAATAACTTAACTTAGGACTATTTACCACCATTCATATGCATTCAATTTCACCCCTGTAATCTCAGTGCTTCTATTTATCTCAGGCAGCGGAGCTCTCGTATATATTTGAGATGCACTGGCACGCTTAAGGAAGAATCATGCAGAGCAACGGTACAGTGTGGCAGTAATCTGAGTCACTCACAAGGACACCCATCCGATGAAAAATAAAACGCTGCATTGCTGTATTTTACAACAAAATGGCATATAGACAAAATATTAAAAAAAAAACGTAAAGTAAATAGCTGTGAGTGTTAGTTTAGCTGTTTGAAAGTATTTTGGGGCAAGTCTCAAGTCTGTCAAAAAAGTCAAGAGTCATGTTTCTCTGAATGCTGAGCATTAAAATGACACAGCCATTTAACATTTTCCCTTTCAAAGCTGTATTAACATTGTTTTTACATGCTGTACCAGTCAAATGTTCCCATTCATTTGAACGAGAAAGTGTGTCACAACTTTTGACTGGTAATATAGTTGACACCAGGTCCTTGAAATCCACCGGTCCATTCTGAATTCATAGATCTGTCCTGAACAAGAATAAACACTTTTTCCTTCAGGTGTGTTTGGACAACACAAAGCACTACTGCGAGCGCACTTGAGTTACCTGAACTGTCTTTTGTAAACATCTCTTACAAACCGCCTTCGCAGTTCAACTTTGACCTACTGCACTTTCACTTTCCCCGTACAATGAGTGATTATTATTACCAACATGATGCGTGTGTGCTCACTTTTGATTTCACCACTAAACGAAGCGGTTTAGATCATCTGGAAAATCAGTTGACTTGTTTTCAATCACCTGTTTCTCGCTACATTGTTCATTATTGTATGTACTTTACAATGGTATCATAACAAATTTACAAAAATTAGACCCAAGTTGTAATATACTACAAAGGCAATGAGACCTGTTTAGTATTACTCAAAATAACACTAGATCTTCAGCTCATTCATGGAACCATTTATTTCTTATTAAGGTCTACACTGGTCCCTGTTGCCTGACCCTGTGTTATTTGTTTCTGTAGTGAGGTTGGAGGGGAAGCGGGGGGGGGGGGGGGGGGCTCCAAAGTACCAGCATCATGTCTCTCCTTAAGCGCTGGTTTGCTGCGGGCCAAAGTATCCACCCTCCTACTCCCCAAGTCTCTGATATTAAGTCAGAGTTCTCTCCTCCTCGGTAGAGACGAGCTTGCTTAATATGCTTAAGAGCCCCTCTTAACAGGCGTGACTCCTACAGGCCCCCTTCCTGATATCCTGGAGGAGTACTGGAGGGGGGGATTCAGGAGGTTCGGGGGTCAGGAGGGGGGCTTTAGTGGAAGGTTCAGGGGGGGGGGGGGGGGATGGGAGAGGAGATTTTCTCCATGCTACTGAAGTCCAACATAATTTTTTTACACTCATCATGTATCACCGAGTACACACCGGTCATGTGCTACGATATGCATTCACCTCTAAGCGTTTCCATCTAGGTATAAGGGACATATAAAAACTGTAAAAGGCAGCACAGAGCCCTTGTTTGGTTCATGCGCTGATATCAGACGCATACGAACACGGACCTGAGTGTTTTCCCTGGTCCGCCCGCGCCTCGCCTCTCTGTATTTTCAGCTTCGGTAAGTGCGAGTAGCCATTTCCTGGCCTTTGCTGCCCCGGGGGGAAGCATCTATCACTCGACGTTTTTAGTGGGGCTTCTCAATTAACCCATGAAAACTGTAAAGCTTTTCTCTCCTTTTTTACAGCTCAGCAAAAGCGAGTAAATGGCTTAAATAAATGCATCATTAGTTCCAGCATTGGGCTGTCAAAATTCATCAGTTTTCACCCATCTACGGCAGCATTACTGTCAGCGCAACATAAATGTTTACTTTGAATTACAACCTTATTATGGGATTTCGACATAACTCATAAATCAGCAGCCTTTCAGATTTCACTCTTTTAACCAACTGTTGTAACATTGCTTTGATTCAATTTCGCTAAGAACCACAAGCCCCCCCACAATTGTTGGAAAAAAGCAGAGCCTCTCTTGTTGCATCTTTCAGCAACTTTAAATGTATTATAACAATACCCCTGAGTCCTCCAAACAAATACACCACCTTAAGCCCAATATAAACACTGGGAGCTTTGACCACAGATCTCTCTCTCAGCGCTGGGAACCCTGGCCGGCTGTAATTACAGTGAACATGTCAAACGTTGTCACAGATTAGGCCTGTAACCTGTTTATTTGTTAAGCATTGCACACTGGTGAGCATCTGTTAACACTTCGCCGCAGTAGTGATTATGTCTCCCGTCATTTAGAAACATGCCACCTTCCTTCCCCAACACTCACTGTTTAAGGCAGCACAACTCTTTTTTTTTTTTTTTTCTTTTGCTACCATTGTCATGGAGAATGTTATTTTAACTGACAGGAGGAGTCAGAGGTATAAAAATAATTGCCAGTGACGTTTATTTGATGTTTTCTGTCGAGTGCAGTTCGCGAGGCTGAGCTGGGCCTTCAGCGAGCGGAGAAGACAGAGGAAATGAAGGAGGAGTGGATGCGTGCTCAGGCTGCTCGGTCTGACAGGAGCTCAGAAAGGTGAGCGTTACTGCACTGCAGGTCAAAACATATGCAAAGAAACTAAATTTACCTCTAATAGTATCTCGCCATGTGGATCATTTCAATTCTATCGGTCCAGGTTTGGAGATATCAGCCTCCAAGATATCACAGTGAGATCTGAGGATTATCCAGCATAACTGGGACATTGTTTTTGGAAAGACACCTTGAACTTTCTAAATTAAAATTTCTCAGCGCTGTGAGCACCGCAAACAAAATTCCATTCACTGTCGTAGTATTGGTGCAGCAGCAGAAATCCCAAAGACAGCTATCTCACAATCTTGGCCAAATAAAACCCAAACTATCCGCATGGCCAGAGACCGAAGGTGCAGGAAGTAAGAAAATACATCTTTTTTCATTTTTTTTGGGATAAATTGCAATCATGATTTTGAATCGTTTGGTTTTGTTTCCAACATTTTTTTTCAACTGTGGTGGATGAAGGGTTTTTTTTTTAGAGCACACAGGGATATGTTTACAGCTAGAAGTTTTTTGTTCATTCTTTTATTTCTGTCAACTTAATTAGCTGGCAAATAGTGCTTAAAAGCATATCTTCTGTGCAGAGCTGATTCCAGTGTTTGTGTTAAAGCAGAGGTATCGCCAAAATGCACAAGGAGGTAGATCTGGAACGGGTATCGGCTCGTCTGTCACAGAAGCAGCGAGCAATGTGGGCTATCCTGTGCTACCCCCCTTACTCTACCCAACAAACAGACATTAAGATGGAATCTGTGTTTATTTAATGATATGTCAGAGGTAATCGCACACAATTGAAGAAGGGGGAAACTGCTGAATTCATTTGAAACACACACAGCACTAATAATCCATACGTGTGGGCTTTTTTTATTTATTTATTTATTTTTTTGTCTTACCCTCAGTGAGCGTTTCTTACCAGAGATCAGCTCAGACATCCTGAATGGAGGCAGAGTGCAGCTTGTGGTGAGTACAGTCCCCTCCTGCTTTTCCCTTGCAGTTCACTCACTTTCACAGAATGAAAGTGAATCTTGATTTGAGGGAGGGGGGTGGGGAGGGGGGGGGGGGCAGCTGCATGTATATAGAGGTATGCAGTATTTACATTCACCAGTCAGAGTCATGTCCCACGCTGTAGGTTCCCTCTCCTGGAGCCTGTCTCATCAGCTTCGATTTAAAGGAGAAAGGAGGTGGGGGGGAGGGAGGGGGGGAGGTGAGTCTGGGGGTAAGCTCCACAGTGACACTTTCAATTGGATCAACTGGCTGCAATTTCTTCATTTCACTCGCAGAAATCCCAGTGTCACTTTGGAGCAGCTCGCCCCGGACCTGAGAACGATACTGATGCTCGCGAGGTCTTTGAAGTCAGAAACTGCTGGTCTCCCCCCGTACCGTTATAGAGCAGTTTGAGTTATGATCACTGGCAAGAGGAGCCGCCCCCTTCCTCCTGTTTCTTAGATATGTTCAGACTGCAGAGCCGCTGGTTGTTGAATGTTTTTCAAAATGTTGGACTGCTTGCGTGAGACGTGTCACGTTGGGCCTCATTTGTGTGTATGTGTGTGTGTGTGTGTGTGTGTGTGTGTGGTGCGTGCAGGCTGAACCAGGATACACAGAACTTCTACATCACGCCAGTGGATCGTGGGCCAACAGCAGTTTAGCTGCCCGGCCTCGCAAAGAGAACAATTATCCTCGCAGAAACTCCTTGGGTCATGCAAGTGAGTGTTTTATGTGAACATCTCACAAACTCACACAAGCTCACCATGTTCCTGAAAAAAACACACATGTCTTTTTAAATAAACTCTCAATCATAGGACTCAACAAGACCTGAAGTAAACTGTGTGACTGACTCCTTTTTAATTTTCACTTTCTAAAACCGGGACATTTATTGCTTAAGTTTAATTTTAGAGATTATTTAGAGAAATGTACTCATCAGATTTTGCTGATTTTTCTCCCCAAACTCTCTAAAAATTGAGAATTAATTTATACACACATACATACAGATATATAGACTTTTTTTTTTAAATTATTGCAATGACAGAAAATTTGACAACTAAAACTGAAGAGTAACGTAAAAATACTCACATTTAATTTATAAATTCAACAGACAAAACACAGATACAAAAGCTAAGCTAACCCTGCGCATACATCAGTATTCCCTATTTGTAATTAGCCAATTGCTGAAAAACACAACTCTGACTCAGTTATTACTACATCATAGATTTTCATAACATTAGAGAAGCTTGTCTGCATACCTGTGTGTGTGTACCGGCCTTTACATAAACCTGTGTCTACAGATGTTTCCCTATTTGCACACATGCACCCATGGGTCTCGGGTCATACAGAGCCGAGTTTGCCGAGCCAGGGATAAAGGCCACTGCTTATTCAGCCCAGACTTGAGTCCACCGGTCGGCTGCTTTGGGAGGGGAGGGGAGAGCTACAAGGTCGGGCCGGGGACAGAGTGCCGTGAATTTCTCCTCTGACAGGAAACGGGCAGAGAGAGAGAGAGAGAGAGAGAGAGAGAGAGAGAGAGAGAGAGAGAGAGAGAGAGGGGGAAAAAAAAAAAAAATCGGTCCTTTCAGCAAAGAATGACTGGCCCTTCTGTCAGGAGAAGTGGGGCTCAGGAGTTTGAGTGACAAAGATGCTACTGACAGCCTGACAGCAGATGACCACATTAAACAAGCCCAGGAATCCGAGTGAAGGAGAGCCCTGTCCCCTCTTAACGAAGCCAAATTGGATTCCGATGATGATTTCAAAATGATATCCACGAGGTGCAGCGGCAGCAGAAGTGAGTGTTGTCGTGCTAAGCAGGCGGGCCGTTGTTCTCCTCAGGACTACGGCTTAGAGAGAGTGAAAGCCTCTCTTGTCTGCACTGATGAAAACACCGCTTATCGTAATTGTCTCTGGCAAATTGAAATATGAATGTATGTGTAAAGTGAGATCATTTTTAAAAAGAAGCCAATTAGATATTTCATAAACTTGGAAGGGCGTCTAATGGTCTCGGTAGTACATCATCAAAAACTCATCATATCAGAAGAATTTAGTTATTTTAGTGAAATCAGGAAATCGGGGAAATAGGAACGCAGCTTCTTTGATTCAAATCTTTTGATAGTCAGACTACACGAGTGCGAATAAAAGACAAATCAAACTCTACTCATCAAAAACTTGTAATCCCTTTTTGCGCCCGGAGTGACACGCATACATCAAAGTGAAGGTTTAAAAGTTAGAGGGTTCACTGAGTTTGCTATAGCAGTAAAGACTACATGAATACTCTATAACCTACTCAATAACCTACTGCAACGTGATACCCACCACTTGCTGGGACGGCCATAAAATGCGTTTCCAGGCTCACAAAATATTTTCATTACATGTGCAGAGGAAACCACTTAAGTTGCATATCTGCTCCCCCAATTCTGTCCGCTGTTCAACCCTAATAGGAGTAAATGATCGAAAACAATTTGTTTGGTCACAGCGGTTGGGTCAAACGTGTGGCCATTTGTTTATCTCCTTACGTTTAAGAGCATGACTGCACAACTTGCATCGAAATTAGCAACATGTGCGTCAAGTTTCGAGCTCTGTTTTCGATTTAGGACAGATAATTGAACAAAAGTCTTTAATAAATGAAATTCAGCCACCAAAGCCAACCTAAAGTTTCTTAAAATAAACACTAAAAGACTGTGGTGGGTTTCTCTTTAAACTACATGACACAAACCATCAGGAGAGGAATAGCGCTGCGTTAAACCACCGACATGAGTTCAATCAAATACTACAGAGGTGCGATTAGGTATGACTTCGCTTCAATTGCGAATGGATGGATATTCTATACAGCGTGCCAGCTGTGCACGTCTTTTTTGGGGCCGGGTCAGTACCTGTGATGCGTCCCAGGGCCACCTCCCCCCCCCCACCTCCTCCAGAGCCCTCCCCGCTGTTTGGCTCCCTGTGTGGGGTGGCCGTGGAGACCGCGGGGGCCTGGGCTCTACACGTGGAATGCATCATGCCCGCTCGAAGCGCTGCCTTTGTTCTGTGTGTTTGAAAAGCTTTGTACTGATTCCCAGGTGAAATGGAAGGGCCTCTGCTACGGCGCACACCGCTCCTGACTGACAGAGCACACAAACACAAAACTTACCTGCTCACACTTCAAGTCTTTACCGTGAGATTTAATATAGTGTCGTCTCGAAGGTCAAAGTCTACTGAGACGGAGATCAGAGACACATTTTATCTCCAAACTAAAGCTACAATTGCACCTTTTTATAGTAAAAACATTCATATTAAAGTAATGATACATTTTACTATTTAATATAAAGAAATAAAGAATCCAACAAGCTTTGTGTAACTGCTTTAATGCTTCATTCTTGCTATCAAAAAAAGATTAATTAATTTATTAATCTGTCTTTTATTTTTATAATTAATCAACCTATCGTTTAGTTTACAAAAATGTCACGAAATGCCACCTGATGACATCTTCAGATTACTTGGTTTGTCTGACCTCACGATATTCAATTTGCAATGATATAAAACAGAGAAAAGCAGCAAATCCACACATATGAGAAGAGGGAACCAGCAGATGTTTTTTTTTTTTTGAAATTTTTGCTTGATAAATGACTTAAACGAGTAATTGTTTGGTAAGATCTCTGGCAATTTTCTGTCGATCGACTAATTGGTTAACAGGTTGATTGTTTCAGCACTAACTCGTTCCATTCAAAGTCAAAAGTCGGAAATTCCCTGTTGGTAGGTTATGATAATAATCTCTCTGCATGTCAGCAGTTTGCTCGAAATCAATAGAAAATAAAGCCACAAGAGTTTTGTTACCCAACATGAAATGAATGTTATTTCCATTCAGCTAATGCCTTGTCAGTTCTATCTGGCAATGTCAATAGACTCGTTACTGAGTATTCAAATTTCCTATTTTATATGTTTCATTTACCTCAAATATGTTCTGATGGATTGCGTATATTGCACAAAATCAAATACACATAAAGATAATGCCCTGTAGCACAAATTATGACTTAAGTTTGGATTTTCTTGAATTCCATGAAAGTCATAACAGTCCAGGGAAAATCCTCAAGTGTACAAAATTAATAAACTACATTTCTGATGGTAACAGCAACATTTTATTTTGAAGGACATAAGTAGTCCTTTCTCCAGAAACTTATTGTATGATGTTTATTATTGATAACCCATATTATTAAGAACCATAAAATTAACTGAACGGACAAATAGAGCAGACCTGGTCAGTAAAAATCCGTTAAAAACACATCACTGTACTGACCACCCTTTGATTGACACATGAGTCCAAATATGTGATTGAAATAGCACAAATCTAAGGATTTACCATTCGAAGTCTATGATGGACGGCTTTCACACTGCTCGCTTTACATGTGAGACACTGACGACTTCTTCCTCTATGCTCTCTCTCTTCAGAAAAAGAGGTCCCATCTCCTAAACGTGTAACGTCCGCTCCGTCGAAAAAGGAACGCATCTCCTTCCGAGACCACCAGGTCCAGCTGAGTGGCGGCTGGGGAGGTGGAAAGAAGAGGGACAAAGTACACAAGTAAAACACAAACTCTCCTGTACAGCCAAGACACTGTTTCTCTTCCTGACCCGGCACTTGCTAAAGCAGCTTAAGGCGGACACAGTTGTGGTGGTTTTTTTTTATTTTTCATTACCTTTTTTCCCCTGAAAGGAATACGATATACAATATTTTACGATATCTCTGTGTCTATTTTGGATCCAGCACATGTTCCTGTTACCTTTTAGATGCAACACAATGCTCACAACAATCTGTATCGTGCAATTTAGGAAATACCAGAAATCAAAACAGCACCAATGTGATGTCCTAAGTTAATCTTCTTTGTTAGTTATAATGCTATTTTATCGCCTGTGTGGAATGCCCCCTGCAGCTGTTCTTTTTAAACAGAGCTGAAAACTTGGGCTCCCTTTCCTGAAAATTAATCAAGAGCAATAGGACCTGGACCAGCCCAAATATCTCCAGGCGCTTCCATGATGTTCATTCTGCTCAAGTATCACTGCCTGAACGCAGTCGCAGCCAACCAGCACCAAAACACATGGAACAAAGTCACAAACCTTTAGCAAATGACACGCTTCATATGCAAATGATGGCAGGAAATGAGAACCAGGACCTTTGATACCCGTGGATTCGTGTTTCTTAGGATGTTGAACTTCTGTTATTGCGCTCTTTTGATAAAAATATAGGGGTTATAGTTTGTAAATATCACAATAGGCTTGTGTTTTCTACCTCTCTTGTGCTCTCTTAGGAGTAAACTTTAATCAAGCCCAGAAATTTAAGTGCAATTCCACTATTCTGTGGATATATTTAGCCCTCGCTAGCCAACAGTGGACTTGAAATTACTGCTTTTATGAGCTGAGCACAAACATTGGTGTTAGAATTAGAACGGTGTTTTCTTTATTCTCAGCCGTGGATTATAATGGCCTTGTCTGTGTATTTGAATTTGGAGAGCCGAAGCGTCCGTCCACAAACACTGTCCTACCGGAGGTGGTGAACCTCAGGCTTGGAGGTTCCTAGCTGGTCCGCCGCCTGGAAATGATAACTTAATGAATGTCAAAACAAATAGTCAGAGCCGGAGAGTGGCTCCCTGGCAGGAAATGCATGTCGTCTATTTATTTTCCTTCTATCTTTCACTTACACATGTCTGGAGGATGTGTTTTGACTGTACACGGGCTGATGGGGATTTTTGTCTTGGAGAGCGGCGTATGCCAGAGATCTGGTGGTCCTGCCCACTCGGGGGCTGTTGTGAAACCCAAGAGCACTGCCCTCCTTCAGGGGTAAACTTATTTTTCAAGCCCCCCCCCCCACCCCCGGGGGGACTCCGAGGGGGCGTTTTCTCTGTCATCGCACTGTCATGATACAGCTGTGGTGTTGGACAAGTCGGATTTCTATTACAATATTACAATAGAAGTGACCTAAAAGGGAAATATACGCTCATTTTTGTCACTGGTGTCGTCTTATTCGACACACAAGTACAGTTTTATCCAGGCAAAGTTGTAGGACTCTTCACTACTATAATTATATTGTTAAACTATCGTCCACCAGACATCGTTAGATTTGTTTACTTTTGCGTTATGGCTAAATTATATGTAACTTAAGACATTCAAAATCCATTGCCTGGTGAAACGAGTGCTCCACCACACATTAAGATAAGATGAAGAATGTCCCTCTCAGCTCAGACTGCCCTAGCCAGCCTGACCTCAAGTCAGCAAACGTTGTCTGGCAGAGAGAGAAAGGTTTTGTATCCGAATCGCTCCAAGCGCTTCCTATAAGTGCATTCAAAAGGACCAGAACAGTCTGTTAGCAACTTTTTTAGTTCCTTAAACATTATACACCGTACTGGCTAGTGACTATTTTTGAATGCATGCTATACAGTTTTAGATTTTCAGATATATTTTTCTTACAGTCAAGTCATTGGTTTCCATTTATTTCAAGTAGCAGACTTCTTCTTCTTCTTCAAACATCAAGTCTGCATTAATTATTGTCAATGTTATACATCAGTGTATCACTGTGTGGTTATGCAGTTTGAGTGCATATTTAAAAAAAAAAAAAAAAGAAGAAGTCTGCACTGCATTAGCTCACAACAGTTATGTTATTTTGACAAAATTCAAGCAGCTTCAATAGTCAATTTTCATACGGTATGGAAATGAATGGGAAGCAGTGGTTGCCTGGAGTGATACAAAAAGTACAATAACATTTCTCCGACTCAGCAGCATGACTTGCAAAAAATGATTAGCAGCAATGTAATGTGTGTAAGTGATTTGTTGTTAAAATCAGTTAAAACGACACTGTGCCTGAGTTTCTCTTGGTTACACTAGTGCAAAACAAACAAGCAAACAAAAGACACTGCGAGGAGGACAGTGCAAGACATACAGAACACACAATCTAAAGTACATATGTGTGCAAGCAGCAAGACACACCAACTGAAACGTGGTTGCAGGAGGAGTAGTGCTGATTTGAAGATTTAGTAATGTGCTGGTCCAGCAAAGAAGCAGTTATATTTATTACTGGAGTGAATAATAAATCATACGACTAATAAAATGATTAGGGTTGTAGGGAAAGTCTGTAAAATAACCTTAATTTCAAATTCCACCAAAACGTATTGATAAAGAAAAATGGAAAATGGACAGAAGAGATGTTATTTTCTTATATTCTTCTAAATTTCTGTCTTTTTTGACATAATTGGCCAGCTTATTTAGCCAAAGTAAAGAAAAGGGGAATGCATATAAACTCTGAGGAATGTGCAAGCTCTCTGAGAAATATGAACCATATTTAGGAAGAAATTGGGAATAAACTCACACAAGTAGAAACCCTTCTGCATCGGGACCTGGTAAAAGTCAAAGCTAATTTATTCCCTGAATAGTAACTGTTGGCATACAACATCACTTAGACAGTGAAAACAGCTCAGATTCTCTTCTTTCTAAGAGTTGAGGGTAAGACTGATGTTAACTTTTTAGCTGGCTATGAGAAGACCATTTGAGAGTTATTTCAAAAATGTGTTAACTATGTTTAAACTAGAATAAAAGCGTTTCAATTCAGACGTCAGAGAGCTTGCTCCTGTTTTTTTTTTTTTTTTTTTTATAGATATGTGACATTTATAGCAGTGAGTGTATTCACATGCTTAGATGTGTATTGTTCACACAGCATTTCACACATTGTATACAGCTGCTGAAAACGATTAAAGTTACATTATAAGCTGTAACATGTAAATGTATGTTTATATACACACACGTCTTTTTGATAGAACTTTTTAGGATAATCCAGACTTTGTATTAAAGTCTGATCATATGATGTGATATAATTCTCTAATTTTTTTTTCTTGCAATATATCTGAGAGATGAGATTATTGAGATGAATTATTGGTATAGGTTGCTGATATTATTTTAGCATATTGTTCCTCAGGAGCAAAAGTACTTCCTGGTTCCCTGTTAAAGTGGTTTTTTGGTGAGTTTTTCCTTATTTGAATTGAGGGTCTGAGGACAGAAGATGTTGTATTGATGTACAGACTGTGAAGCCCTTTGAGACAAATTTGTGATTTGTGATATCAGGCTGTGCAAATAAAAAAAAAAAGAAAGACTGAAATTGAAAATTGACTGTTTGTCTAGTTGTTGTTAAAATGATGAGCAGCACTTATTTTGTGACTTAATTAAATTATAAAGTGATTGAAAAGTTTGCACATCAACTGACACATTTCCTTTTATTTGACTAAATTTACCTGTTAAATAAAAATCCAATATATTAAATCCAGTAAGGAGAGGTCATCGGTTGTTAAACCTGTGTTTTTGCTGAAACCTGAATCTATAAAGTACATGTTTAAAATAGTAAATAACAACAAATTGAATTGAATGTGAAGTTAATGACTATTTATAATGTGATATTTGGGTTCAGCTTGACTCTCCTGATCAGTCATATCCACTATGTGAAGCACTTTGCAAATGTTAAAGGGGGTCACACAAGAAAAATCTCATTCTTCTAATTGTATAATTATTAAAATAAGCGTTTGCTTTGTATCAATATCATCTGGATTTTGCCGGACTGACTTTGCCAGCTGGTTTGATCTGGTTTCAGTCATAGGTGGCCTGTGTAACATGTCGACATGAACCCAGATGACTTAGTCAAGTGATTTAGAGCAGAAGTTTGTCGGCGCTCAGGAATGCCTGACTTGTGGAAAAACAAAAGACAAACAAACAAAATGAAAACAAACTTTAAAGCACGAACGCGCTGCTTTCACTTTTTTGATATTCTGCCTTTATGAGCCAAATGTTCTGCAGACTCAAATGACATTCATAAGCTCCACAAAATTTGTGCTTTTGGGGAAAATAAACTCTGGTCGTTTGTGTGTTTCGTGGCTAGCCAAAGTTTGAAGACATTTCAATAGATTGAATTAGACCCAAGGGTAGCTTTGGGCATCATGATGTCATGTCTCCTGCTTTCAGAAGTGGCATGCTTTGGCCTCTCAGGCTTTCGCTTGGCTTGTGTTGGATCACATTCAGTCACATTAAAGATTGAAATGAACGATAATTAGTTAAGTTCAATCATATTTTGACCACGATGGCTGCCACATAATGTTATAACAAACTGGCAGCTCGTGTTAATATTAAAAGTGAGGTCTTTCCAGGTGGCTCACATGACATATTGGCCGCAGCACTTGACAGAATTAGTCTGACTGATCGGCCTAAAAAAGGTGACCGATCCCTCCGACTTCGCAGCATCTATTGTGGCAGGAATTTCCAGCTGAAGGCCCACCAAACCACAGTGAACTTTTCACATTTTCTCCTCAGCGTGAGCCAGTGCGCGGGGTCATCTTAGAAGCCCCAATAAGACACCCCCCTGCTACTTAAGAGCACCTCTATTTATTTTTATTTTTTCTCTTGTGGCACCGTGCGGGCCCCAGGTACTGCCACTGACCCTACAGCGAACCATAGCTATACAGTACTGCATGGTGTGCATTGCAGGTGGTGGTCGGTGGTGGCTCTGGTTGGAGATGTGGAGGTGGGAGATATAGGCTTTGGTTAGTGGTAACATAATTCCTCCAATAAGAAGAAATAGAAGAACAGCTCTTCCTGTTCTTTTTTTTTTTTTTTTTTTTTTTTTTGAAAGAAAAAACATAAACTCCCTATTGAGTCCTGTGTTTCTGCTCCTGGATGCAGGCAGGGCGGCTGGGTTCAATGAAACTCAACTTTCCTGCATGAGGAGGATGTTTGGTCTTTAATTCAAGCAGGAAAAGGTCAACACTTCATTTACAGGACTTTTGAATATCAAATAATAATCCCAAATTGATGTTATTCATGTTTTATTTTCACAAAGGATAGCTGTCAAACCTTCAGCTTTTCACTGAAAGCAGCGGCCATGTTTATTTGTTTTTTTTTTTTTCTTTATTGATCCTGATTTTGGTCTCTAAGTCACCATAAAATAAAATCAAGAAAATAAAATAACATGAATAAACTAAGTAAAATAAATCAAATAAGCAACATTAAGCGTTCAGTCTTTTTTTTGTTATTACTGGAGGAAAAAACAGTCGTTTCTTGTCTTAATGACAAAATCGTCCAACATCGGATTTAAAACGTGAGTTTGATTATTGGAGAATATAAATCTGAAAATATAGAAAGTTTGTGTTAATTTCAATCTGCGAACAGACAAAAATATCGAACATCACTGACATCAGATTCACAATAATTTAGTCAAAATACATTTTTAAAACACTTGTTGCATTTTTTGAGTCGAGCCGAAATGCGAGTTAACAGATATCTGATGTTCAGTACGATGAGTTTGAGCCACAATCAACATCATTATGAAAAGTGTGAATTTAATTTATTGACAGTCGCCCTCATTTGTCAAAATATGAGGACTTATTAATGTATTTAAATTTAAATTCCCTCATCCCCCCTCGTGGTATGTGTCATTTAAATATGGCCAGGCGTGCACGTGCCTAATTAATGATTAAATGGTGTTCACTTGACTGTAATTTCTTCAAAAATGGAAACAATGAACTACATTTGGAGCCATATTTTCTAGTTCCTCACACACTGGACACAGCAGATATTCTTATTGAACGAACCAAAACAAAAAGCATTTCCCGTCCTGGTTTCTGTAAAAAATAAAAATAAAAATAAAATAAAGTTTTGCTGTTCCAGACAAATTCAAACATATTTAACTGTTGATATTTCACCTCGAAATATACGTTTTGACAAACGTGTAAAGCAAATATACTGTCAGTCTACTGGTTTCTTATAAGACATAAAATAACCATTAAAATACTTTTTGGGGGAATTAATTAAATTAAGGCATTTTTGATGCACATTCAAATATATATTTAAGGACATTTTTTGCTGTTCATTTCATTCCGGCATCATACAAGTTAACCCCCCCTCCTCAAAAAAACACAATAAATGAACAGCAGGGATCAACGACCTCCTGAAGTATCCAGAGACTCAGATGAAATCCCATTTGTAGTCACAACGTGTAGCTGCAGATAAATGATTGCCTCATTCTGAACGTCTAAACATGCTGTAAATTAAAGTCAGTTTTGATTGTCTCCTCTCAGAGTCCTTGTGGGTCCAGAATCACTTCAAACTGCTGTTTGGTTTGGATTCAGGGGCGTGGGAGGAGTTGGTGCTGCTTCATATTCAGAGAGGAGGAGGAGGAGGAGGGGGGTGAGGGGGGGGCTCTTTAAGGAGCTCATTCTCTTTGGGGCTATAAAGACGTTGTTGCCTTCAAGACAGAGCAAATTAACTCCATTGGCGAATTATTGCATTACAAGGGGACCGCTCCGTTCACCGGTGCGCGACGGCGATTAGTCTCTCTCTCTTTCTCTTTCTCTCTCTCTCCTTCTTCTTCTTCTTTTTTTTTTCTTTATGGTGACATTTGATTAAAAGCGAAGCGGAGTTTCGGGATAAGATGATGGAGTACATGGAGGATAAGTTTGCCTTGAAAAGTCAAGCGATGAAGGCCAGCGATTACTACATGGATCAAGTCATCGAGAGCCTGGACAGCGCGCAGTACTTCAGCAAGTCCCCCCCGAAATGCGTGCAGGCCTTCGGGCTTCAGAGTAGCGAACACCGCTCCTCGCCCTGCGGAGACCAAAACGGTGCGTAAAAAGTGTAACTTTTCACTGTTTGTGCGTGGGACAGTGCGGTTTGATACGAGCTGTTGTGCATCTGTGTGACACTTGAGGAAAGTTTTAGAAAAAAAAAAAACTTCCTGTAGTTTTTTTTTCTTCCTTTTTTAAACTTTCACATTTAATTACACTCATTGAATGTGGTTTCTTTGATTTTTTTTTACTGAAGAAGTTTGTTGTAATTTTTTAAAAATTCATCCACGTTGTTTATATTAGTAAAAAAAACTGTCTTCATATTAATAAATTGTCTTATTGTCTTATCACACACTAATTTGCATCATTCAGATTGATAATTGAAGCTTTAAGGTGCAGTTACAATATAATGACTCAGCAAGTGTAAAAAAAATTATCATTCATTTACAACTTTACGTATTTTGCTCACTGCAGCCAATTACGGCGTGCCAAAAACGGACGACGACACTTTGCACTCGGATCTCGGGAGGTCGATGGACAATTGTTGCACTCTGCGGGCGTCTCCGGTCACCACCGGACAAGAGAAAACGGATTTGGACGACATGGGGGACAAGTGCGACAGTAACGTGTCCAGCAGCAAGAAGAGGAGACACCGGACGACCTTTACCAGCGCGCAGCTGGAGGAGCTGGAGAAAGTCTTTCAAAAAACTCACTATCCAGATGTTTACGTGAGGGAACAGCTGGCCATGAGGACGGAATTAACAGAGGCCAGAGTGCAGGTAGAGTTTATCATCGGACTCTTATGTTTTAAGTTTATTAGGAACTTTTAACTTGGGGGAGAAGAAACTATAAAATAAATATAGAAGGGCGAGACACGCTGCTTTGCGTAAAATACGTCCAAATGGTGCTTATATGTAAAAACAGCACAGAAATATGTTTACTAATTAAAAAATATTTTTCAGAGGGACACACACATTTATTAATCTTCTTTACTATTGCGTAAGGCTCCACAAAAATATTTTGAATTGATTTAAATCAGATTTTGTGCACACTTTCTCATGAGGCGTTCATCTAAAATCTTGCAAAAACTCGCACAGAAAATGGCTTCAATCATTTTGTTTTATTTTATTTGCTCTTTTTTTTATATAAATATATATATATTTGTTTGCCTCCCAGGTTTGGTTTCAGAACAGAAGAGCAAAGTGGAGGAAAAGAGAGCGCTACGGACAGATCCAACAAGCCAAAACTCACTTTGCAGCCACCTACGATTTATCCGTGTTACCGAGGACGGACAGCTACACACAGGTACGTTTCACCCACGTTTCCTAACAGTGAAAGTGTCACTAAAAACACCGTCGATGTCAAATGAACAAAGGTCATTTAAAGCTATATATATATTTTTTTCTGCTCAGACTCACGCAGTTGGTGCGTAAAAAAAAAACTCACGGCGGCCTCTGATCTCCGTCCTTCTTCCATTTCTCTTATTCCTCTTCTACAAATACAACAGTTCATGTACGCTCCAGCTTATCTGCATGAATCAGTCTGCAGTCATTGTTGCTCTATTAATCACTTATTATGAAACCCATCTTCAGATAAAGAGGCTGAACGCTGATTAGAGACTGTGAGGTGTCACGGCTGAATTAATGACCTTATATCAGATTTCATGTTTGCTGAACATTTATCTTGCAGTTTGGACAAAGGTCAGGTACAAGAGGAGGTGAGAGGAGACAGAGTGTGTCAGTTTGTCCTTTTAGTAGGTGTTTCCTAATCAGAGGCTGGGATGAGGCCTCCAAATGTTGTAGAGTCTTTTAGTTGTTTTTTTTTTTTTTTGCAGAGATGGAAATATGCAGGAGGCAGTTTCTCTGGAGAGGCGTGTGTTCACATTTTGAGCTTACAGAAAGCAGCTTATGTGTTATATTCATAGGAGAGTTGTATAAAAGCAGTAAAAGTCACAGCTACAGCGCCGCTATGCCCTGGCAGACCAAGACCAGGTTAGAAATCTGTTGGACTGTCTCGTATTTTCCTCACACATGTTTCTGATAGATACCCTTGGATATCAGCCATGCCCGTTCATACAGCTGATCCAGATTACTGTCATTAAATAGACTATCCTCTCTCTCTCTCTCTTTTTTTTTTTTTGTGCTACATGTAACTGTGTTGGCAGTTGGTGTTTCTGTCTCCCTAAACACAGTGGACATGGATTGCATTCTTGTGGGTTTTAAAGGGTTTGGTTTTGTTTTGTTGACAATTGTTGGCCATTTCTTTTTAGGCAAAGACTGAAGTCCTGCTTATCGATGGCACATGTTGTCAGGAAGGCAAAAACGGATGATCAGCCAAGCCGACTCTCATGCTACAACCACATTTTCGTGCTACAAAAGGAGTTTATCTAACTGTCAAATCAGACTTTTACTCTTGACCAAACCACAATTGGTTCGTGGTGTTCAGTAAAAAATTCTGTACTTTGCCCAAAAGGTGTCCTGTGCTGAGCGATAGCCAGTCAGTTCAGTCCACAGTTAGATACTTTTGAAGATTTTTTTTCCTGATTTATCTGCGGTCGTATTTATTCGTCGACGTCGAATTTACGGAACGATTTTGGTGCTTTTATTTGTTTGAAATGTATTTTTTGATATCAAGCTATAGTCGCTCTCAATTCCGGCCAAATACATTTCAAGAACAAATGAATTTGCATGCTGCTCTCATGCTACTTACGGTATTTATGCTGGCTTGTCTCCTCAGTTCGATTGAAATCTTGGCGTCATTGGCAAGTGAATGAAGTCATTTGAAAGCGATCTGTCAGTGAAGATTGTATTATTATTATTATTATTATCATTATTTTTTTTTTTTACGTTAAAGACGGACATGCTTTCTGCGGTTGTGTGGACTGAAGCTCCTGCCTTTTTAAAATCAGTCAGTGTGGTGTTTACTGTGTGCTGACCAGATGGGTGCATGTCTGCTCTCTGTCCTTGTCTGTTCTTTGACAGTCTAATAAAATGCCAACTCTAAAAATATGGAAACTTCCTCTGAAATTAGAAGACGTCTCGTGTCTTTGGGATTATTTGGGATCCTTGTGAATTCATTTGAAGACATTTGAGACATAGAGAGTTGGTTCACTCAAAACCAAACTCTTCTGTTTTTTTTTTTTTATCTTATCATGCAGATAGTTTTTGTTTCATTTGTCCAGGTTTTGAGAAATCCGTCTCTGAGTTTTCTGCTGGAAATATATTACAGTGGAGGTGAACGGAGCTCATGGTATTAAATATAACACAAAAATCTCTCCCTAGAAAACAGCCTTTCACTGACTCTGGATAATCCACTAAACACAATGTTAACAGTTTTCATAGAAATTATTTCTCTGGAAGAATTATTGTTTATGGAAAAGACGTGTCTGTTGAATTTATTCAGTGTATTTTTTTTCAATATTTGGAGAATCACAAACACATTTCTCTTCACCTTCATTATACTGGGATGAAATCTCAGACATAGATAACTCAAAACGCGGACAAATAAAAACAGAGTTAAGTGAGAAAACCTGATTTAGTAAAACAAGTAAAAGAACCAATTAAAGATTTACTGTATATTTAAGAAATGAGCATTTTTGCCAACTTTTTTTTTTAAACATTTAACTCAGTTGCAACTACATGCAACTCGGGAGCCGCGGCTTTAATCTTTACATCTATAACCTTATTTTTGTTTATTCTTTTTCTCTGCTGGTGACTCCTGTAGCTTCCTGATAGCTCGGCTGGGTCGCCGCAGAGAACATGTGCATAGATAAAGAATAGAAGATTTCCGTGCTATATTTCTATTTTTATTTTCAGTGCAGCATGTGTGTGTGTGTCGCCGCGGCACCCTGCGGTGCCTTGAGGACAGTCCGAGGGCGCTGCAAAAATTAATTTTCATGCCATTCTGTATTTATTGTGCAATTTTTAGTATCATCTCATCACGTTAAGTTGAGGTGACATTTACGTGAATTATGTGCTACGGTATGTTTTCAAATATATTAAAACAGATGGAACGGTAAACATATTAAAACCGCTGTGCTAAAAATGTTTAACATGCAGTAACACCTCAGCTAATGACAACTCGCTGTTGCTGGTTGTCATAGTAATAAAAGAAAAAAAGGCTTTGTGGATTCCATGGCAAAAAAAAAAACAATCTCATAAAAGGGTGCTGCGGTCTAAAAAAGTTTGGGAACCACTACTAAATATACATGTCCTAAGGCCTGAATCTATCCGTCTATACAGCCAGTTGAAATCTTTTTACTATTCCAGTTTATTAATCTAATAAACTCATTTTGGCGCCGGCGTTCTCGTGTATCCTCATGATGCGAGTGTTATCATTATCCTCCCAAGTGTCTCACACACTCTCTCACCCAACAGATCCCTAACAACCTGTGGCCCAGCCCTTCTCCCGGCGGCTCGGTGGTGTCCCCGTGCATGCTGCCCCGCGGCTCCCCTCCCTGTGTCACTTCCTACTCGCACTCCCCCCGCTCGGCCGCCGGCGCCGCCGACCACGGCTACGTGGGCTTCCCCAACCAGCAGAACCAGTTCGGCCACGTCTCCCTCAACAACTTCTTCAGCGCAGACTCCCTCCTCACGCCGTCCGCCAACGGCCACCACGCCTTCGAAACCAAGCCCGAGTTCGAGAGGCGCTCGTCCAGCATCGCGGTGCTACGCATGAAGGCCAAGGAGCACACGGCCAACATCTCCTGGGCCATGTGATCAAGGTTCCTGTGCATGTCTGGAAAGTCTGGATAATGTATGGAAAATGGTTTAAATTTCCAGTGCATGGATTGCCCAGAGTCTGAAATAATTTTAGAAAAAGCTGTTGTTTTTTTTTTTTTTTTTTTCACTCACAGCACAGATCTAACTGCAGTTTCCTGGCATACAGAGTCGAGGTCACTTATTTGTTGTGTAGGAAAGTCAGCCATAGAGTGATATGGTCATTCTCACAATCATACTGCCCTGCTATTTGGATCTGCATCACATCAAACTCTAAAATGATGAAAAAAAAAAAGATAGAGGGTCTGGGTAGGAAACAGAAATGGAAAATGTGTCAGGATTTGTGGTCCTCTACTTATTCTAAAAGCTATGAGTCACTGTTTTAGCTCATATTAGCCACCAAAATGTTAAATATGATGTCGTGTGACAATCAGCTGTGTCTCTGGTGTCAGTGCGGCCGACTGAGACAATCACGTTTTCATAGACACTTTTTTTCAAAATAGAAAGAGGCCTTCATCTAGTTCAACCAAAGCAATACATTCATATCAGTCAGACTTTCAGGGTTATGTCCGGTGCGTCGTTTTTTTGCAGTCCACAAAATGTTATCTTCTCTGGTTAGACCAGATGTTTGATGAACCGTCGTGACCTGCGGAGGTGGGAGCTGTGGTGTGAATAAGCTTTCTATGTTGTCGTTTTTTTGTTTTTTTTTGTTTTTTTTTTAAACGGAGGTCAGCCGGTCCTCCGTGTTTCTTCTTTACCGAGACAGAAAGAGGGGTGAAAGTGAAACAGGAAGAACTAAAGGCTCTAGTGGGATTCAATCCCATTGTTGGGTACGTGTGGATCCAGAGGGAGGGGTCCCAAACCACTATAGCGTTTCTAAGCACTGTGAATAAGTTGTTGTTTTTTTGTTTTTTTTTACCTGCGCCTCTCATCCTCCTCCCTCGTTCCAGCTCAGGACTGAGGATGAGCAGAGCAGAGAAATAAACTGACTTGACGTACTAACGTGTCTGTGTGCTTTGCAGCAAAGCTCTGTATTCTTCGTTGTCTGCCTCTGTTCTGTATCACAGGTACACAACGCAGGCAGGTTTTGAAATTGTGTTTGTGTTATAAATTTATCTGGTGAAAGCATAATAAATGAATGTCACTTGATTCCGTTATGACTGCACTTTTTTTTTTTTTTGGAAGATTGTAAGGCTGGCGATATTCAATATTTTTGTTATTTTTAACAAAGCCCATGAAAAGACCAAAACCAACATGAATTGAGCCTAACAAGTATTGCGTGCGCATGCAATACTCCAATGGTCTGTGCCATAGAGCTCAGTTGTTGTCTACAAACTATTTAAAACATTTGCCTCCTCTCTGTTGCACTGAGTTTATTTTGACTCAGTCCCACATACACCGTCCTGCTGCTGTAAAAACTCATTCAAACACCAGATTTAATTTGCAGCTGAAAATAGTCTCCAACAAAAGCACTAATTATTCTCGTTTGAGTAGTAATTTGATAAAAACTACAGTGCCCAGCTGTTTTAGTATGTTAGTTTTTTTTTTTTTTAATAATCAAACTATATATTTGTGACTTGTTTTAAAAGATTTGGACACATTTTTGTTTTGTTTTTTCTTTTCATTGTTGTTGACAATTAAGAAAAATATAGAATAATACCAGCCTTATCCTTTAAAATCATATGACAGTTTATCAAAGTTTTGTATTTAAGAAAAATATATATTTAACCTAAACATATATATTAAGATAAACACAGGTCTTCAGCAGATATTTTGCCGCTTGTGAGATGCAACAATAATTCATTAACAATTTCATTTAGAGTTTCAGCAGTTACTGCTGTATGGCTGTAACTTATTATTATTTTCATTATTAATTAATCTGTCAGTTTCTGTTTGTCTGACTATGCCATTAATCTTCTATTAGTTAAGAAAATATCATAAAATGATGAAAAATGTCCATCATTAGTCCATGTTGGTGTCTTCGTATTGCTTGTTTTGTTTGAACAAACAATTCAAAACACAAAGATATTTAATTTACAATGTAATGAATCAGAGAAACACAGAAAATCCTCACTATGAGAAGCTGGGAACAGCAAATGTTTTGGATTTTTACATGGCAAATGACATAAATTCTGTTTTTTTTAATTTATCTTAGGAACAGCTTTGTTAGCGCATTAGTTCATCTCTTCATTCATCAATAGTAGCAGTTTTCATCAGGTCCCAACAATAAATGTTACTCCTAAAACATGCAGTCCTTGTTCTTTAATGTATCACACTGTCATGTAATTGGGAGCATGCCTTCTTCTTTCTCTTCTGTTTCCTCACTGACGTCATCCTTTTGTTTTGCTCCGAGATCACAGTCAGCGGTGGATAGCATCTCAGGGAAACCCTGTCTATAGGAACGGTGGGCTTGACTCAATTAGAACTGTAACTTAAATCAGATGCTTCGGTTTGAAAACAAGCTTGTTTCCTCTGGGCTACTTCCTGGTTGCTGCCATTCAAAAGTACAGATCCAAGTACCTTATCTGCACGCATCATAACACTGAAGCTTTGATCCCGAAGTGTCCATAGAAACAGGGTTGGTTGTGTTCCCTGGTGTTGCAGTGAGGTGTTTCTTGGTTTAGTTATGAATTGTGAATTCGCAGCGTCTTGATAAAATTATAAAATATTTACAATTCTATGTTTAATTTAATATCTAAATCATGCAGTAGGTGACCTTGCGAACCTACTGTCTCTTTCAGACAGCGCTCACATTCCAAGCAAGCAGTTACCACTTAACTTAAAGTAGTTTTTCACATGACGGCAAGTTTCTCAAATGTGAACAGCAACAATTTGAACAACAAAAGGGGCTTTCACACTGAGAGTTGTTATCTAGTAAATTAATATACAGGAATGTCATTTTTTTTGGGGGGGGGGGGCATATCTGTTGCTAAATCCTTTAGCATGTTGTACAACTTGATATTGGCAATGATGATTTTCTCTTGAAGTTCATCCACTGTTGTTGCACTGCCTTACAATGAACGATGTGACAAACTGTCCTTGGTTTGTGCTACCTTGTTGAATTATCATACTATAGTGTTCATGTATTGCCTAAAAATATCCAACAACTTCTTCGGTGGGTTCAACTGGCGGGTCAAAAGGTCAGAATACTGGTGAAGACTGTGGCTCAACTATACATATATATATATATATATATGATGACACGTTTGTGGTTTTCTGCAGAGTTGCAGTAAATAATTAAAACAATTAAAGCCCCCTTATTTATCTGCTAAAGTAGGTCAATGGGTGTAACAGTATGTCAGTAAATGAATGCTCAATGTTACCAAGACTTACTGACTGGAGGAGCAAAGGCCAAAGTGGGAGGACGTTGTTGTAGTGGCACAACATCTCTTAGAGACCTGCCTCATAAGACTTAAAGGTACTCTGATAGAAATATATAAACAATATTTCTATGATGAACATTGTATGGAATGCAATCCCCTATCCCACCCTTTTCAAACTCCGGCTTTCACTATACTGGTTCTCACAAGTAAGAAACCCTCTGTCGGTAACTCTAAAGATAGGATAGGATAGACTTCATTGTACAAATTTGCCCTGGACTTCTTAGCATCTGTAGGATTAAAAAAAAAAGCAAAAAACAACAGTAAAGACAACAATTACATTCCTCCATCAACTGCATGTGCCCTTCTGCATCATCACTCACAAAGTGCACATATATTACAGTACATAAATAAATACTGTAATGAACCACAAGAAAAAGTAGTACAGCTACGGCCTATACATATTACAGCCAAGGTGGTGTGAAGGGCTTTAATGGACAGGGAGACAAAGGAATGTTTGAAACGGTTGTGCCTCCTTAAGGGAACTCTGTAGCGTCTGCCTGAGGAGAGGAGCTGATATTCAGGGTGAAGAACATGAGTTGGGTCTGAGATGATTTTTCATACCTATCTGATTATGGTTTGCTGAAATATATCCTGAAGACTGGGATGTTGACGAGCTCCCGTAATCTTTATAGCTTTCTCTTTTAGTCTGTTGATTTGGGCCTTTGACTCAACTGTCAAGTTACCAAACCATGCAGAGATACTGTGGTTTGGTAACCGAATGGTTTATCCAAAAGATCAGTTACATTATCTCCAGCCAATCACAGCTGCTGGTCAATTTATGAGTCTCGCCATGCCTGTTAATTTAGCCCTCATAAATGAAAGATCTTTAACAAAAAAAACCCTTTATTTGAAACCATTTTATCACAACCTACAATTTGGATTTTCTGTTTTAACAGAGACTTGACATAGGTCCAGAGACATCCATTCTTTTGCTGAGCATTGTCCCCCCAACTATATGTCATCTCAGTGAAGAAACCACTAAACGCAACATTAGCTTCTTATCTGATTTCTCTGATTTTATTTATTCTGTTGTCCCCAGTTATGATGAAATCTCATTGGTTAGACATTTTAATCTTCATTTGGACAACCACACTAATAGCTTTGCTTCTGAACTTCTAAATATTTGTTTTATTATATCTTTTAACCTGAAACAGCATGTATCGCGTCCCATACATGAACAAGACCATGTCCTTGATTTGGTTTTTACTATGGGCTTATCTGCTAACTCCCTTACCTTGGAGGATTTTGTCTCTCATCATAAAACTGTCCACTTTAATATTGCCTTCAAGTAGGTGCTCCTTTCCCCAAAACATACAGTTCACTCTTGCATCCTTAATGTGAGAGCTGCTGATAATGTTTCCGATGTAAAGGACCTAGTTGATCAGTTTAATGTTTTACGTTCAGTTTTAGATTACATCGGTCCCATTAGGGCAAGGTCAAGGCGCCAGTCAAGTCCGTCACCTTGGGTAAGTGATGATACTCATCCACTAAAAAGAGAATGTGGAAAAGCAGAATGAAGGTGGAAGAAAACTAACCTGCAACTCCACCTATGGGTGTTATTGTCTGCTTACAATTCATTAATAAAAAAGAGACTTATATATTTTACAAACCTTGTATAACTAGCATAACTCTAAAGTTCTGTTTAGCGCCATTGATCTTGTTAACCCTGCTCCTTCAACCGTTTCAGCCTTCTCCGTTGAAGATTGTAGTAAGTTTTTAGCTTATTTTGTTGAGAAGATTAAAGGTATCAAAGTCTCTACACTCCCTGCCTCATGTATAACTTACACTTATCCTTCTGTGGCCTGGACACTCCACCTCCCGGATTTTTCAAAGAGGTATTAGAAGCCACTGACCCTTGTCTTCTCTTTATTGTAAATGAGTCTCTGTCCTCCAAGTTTGTTCCCAGACTATTTCAAACAAGCCTGTATTCAGCCCCTTTTACAGAAACCTGGCCTTGATCCAACACTCCCTCATAATTACAGACCAATCTCTAAATCAACATTTGTCTCAAAAAATCTTTGAAAAGGCTTTTGATAAACAACTACTGGAAATAGTGGAAGCTAATATCATTCTTGACCCATTTCAATCTGGTTTTCGCCAGCTGCATAGTTCTGAAACTGCTCTGCTAAAAGTCACTAACAATGCTCGTCACTCCATTTTAGTGTTGTTTGACCCGTCTGTCGCCTTTGATTCTGTTGATCATACCATCTTGCCGGTTAGACTAAAACATTGGGTTGGCATGGATGGAACTGCCATCAGATGGTTTTCATCAAATCTTACAGAGAGATCTTTCAGGGGGACTATTGATGATTTTGTCTCGTTGTCGGCTCATATGTCGGGTGGAATCCTGCAAGGTTTAATCCTTGGTCTTATGCTGCTCAGCTTGTACTCGGCCTTGGTTGTATTATTTGCCAGTTTAAGACCGTTGCCTACCATTTTTATGCAGACGACACCCAGTTTTATGTGTCATTGAAATTGACAAGCTTAAAAAACTGAACTTTTTACCGCTGAATACAGATAAAACAGAAATCTTGGTCACTGGCCCAGACCATATTTCAGAGAGCATTAGTCCATACTTCAGGCATTTAGCAGGAAATATAAAACCATCTGCTTGAAATCTTGGTAATGTGTTTGATCAAAAATCTGAATTTTGACCATCACATTAAGAAATTGTTCTTTACAATTTAGAAATTATTGCCACAATCAGTTCAGCACTGCCTGCGAACATCATAGAGCAAATCGTCCATGCTTTTATCTCTTTCCACCTGCATTACTGTAACTCAATATTTTTCTTGTTTAAGGGAGGCCAGTTGCTCAACTGGTACAGAACATGGCAGCCAGGCTTTGACAAACACTAAACATATTACCCTCATTCTGGCCCACTTACATTGGATGCCTTCAGAATTCAGTTCAAGATCCTCCTGATCACATTCAAAGCCCTCCATGGCATGGCACTGTCTTATATTTCTGACTTATAGTCCAACACCCTGCTTCAAGATTACTCAGATCCTCTGACCAACTGCTCTGAAGTGTTCCACGGTCCAGGATCAAAACAAAGGGGAACCTTTTACTGGTTTAGCTCCAACATTATAGAATTGCCTCCCCCTTACTGTCAGGTCAGCTGAGTCTCTACCACATTTTAAAAAAAAACTTTAAAACCCCACTTGTATGGGCTGGCATTTTTTTAAAATAAGTTTGTTGTTTTGCAATTACTATTGGTTTTATTTGTCTTTTAATTTTGTTTTATTTGTTTAAATTGCTTCAATGTCTGTTTCTGTTTCATAAATTGTAATTTTACTTGCTGTTTTCATGTTGTGTATTACTATGCATTTTTATTATCAACTGTGAAGCACTTTGGAGCCGCTGTTTTGAAAAGCGCAGTATAAATAAATATTACTTACTTACTTGGTTTAATGATAACAAATTGAAAATGCCTTTTTAAAAAAGTCTTCTCCATCGTTGTGACATGTGATAGGTACGGTGTAAGACTTTATGAATGCTACCAAAATTAAATCAGTCAGTGCGCAAAGTGATTCAACTGTTTTCACTGAAATGATTTATGTGACTGTTTTCTGATCCCATTTCAGTTGTTTTTGTAACTGCTATATGGGTCATTTGGAAGACAGTGGCAAGCAAACTATTTAGTTTTTTTTTTCATATGAAGACTTGTTTCTGAGGGGCCAATAGTGGATTCCTTTGGAAGACCTTTAACAACACTGAATCAAACCGAAGCCCAGTGAAAGAAGACGTGAAAAAGAGAAAAAGCTATTTTTTTATTCAACCTTTTGTAAATGACTCATATTGGCTTGATATTATCATTGCTGACTGCTCAAAATCACTCTACAGCAATGTACTGTAGGTTACCCTGTTAGCTCACAAATAATATGGTAATGGATTCATGAAAAAGGAAAAAAGGAAGGAAAAAAGTTACTTTTGTTTTTATTTTCATTCTCAGTCAACTCACTAACTTGAAACACTGAAGTTCTGT
This sequence comes from Euthynnus affinis, assembly GCA_029490765.1. NCBI lineage: Eukaryota > Metazoa > Chordata > Actinopteri > Scombriformes > Scombridae > Euthynnus > Euthynnus affinis. The sequence continues at coordinate 8,025,251 of CM055844.1, read as the reverse complement.
GGCTCTACCCACTGAGGTTTACCTTATCCAATGATTTCTTCCTCCCGCTCTGTGTCTGATAAACATTCGTATAACTAAAACTACAATCTGCTCTTTTATATTTGTCATCTTTTTTTTCCATCACTCCTGTGGCCCTGCTGCCCTCCCCTCGCCATCATCTTTGTCTCTCTGCGGGGCAGTGATCATCACACTGTGACGAGACATCCAGAGACTGATGATCATGCAACCAGGCCTGCACACATGTGGATAAATGTGTGTGTTTGTGTGTTTGATACAGAGAGAGAGAGAGAGAGTGAGAGAGAGAGAGAGAGCTCCTGCAGACCAGATCCATCAACAGCTCCAATGGGTTTGACCCTCCCAGGTTAACCGCAGCCATTAATATAAGAGCTTCCCTCCCCTGCCTCCCTACTTCCCGCACTACCTCACGTGGGGGAGGACAGTGTGTGTGTGTGTGTGTGTCTTATACACACACATACACACACACACATACACACACACACAGCTGTTGACATGAAGAAATAGAGCTACATCAAACGTTCCTGCGGCAGGCGGCTGAAAAATAGAGTCGGCGGTCACGTCTGTTCCACAGCAGAGATCTACACTTGCTGTCAGCCCACTGTTGTTATTCTAATCACTCAACACTGATGTTCTACTTCTTCTCCTCTGGAATGGATAGACCAGCTCACCACCAGTCCATCTTTTTTCTTACTTTTTTTTTTCTTCTACTGAGCATAGTTATTTGTCATAAGCCCTCTCTTTGGCCCCGTGCAATATTCTTAGACCAATTCTAATTTTTTCAGAGCTCCTATAACAAGACTTTCTTCTCAGGCTGTGGCGAAGTACAAATGCTGTACAAATGTTATTTGGTGGAGGCTTATGTTACATACGGACAGCCATGTGATAACCTCGAAAAACACAAATCTAAAATAAATCAGACTTACGTGGCAAAAAAAGAGGACATTTTGTCGTCTGTAAGACTTTCCCTAACTTAAGATCTGAAAGCAGACATGTGATCAGTTTTGATCTGCTGAAATCTTGCAGCAATAAAGCAGGCAGACTTGTGTATCCAATTATTAGGCCTATGACTCACAGTTTGAATTGGGCATGAATGAATGTAACAAAACTTTTTCTCCTTAATGTTGCATGTTTTTGAGAACTTTAATACTCGCCTCACGACAGCCAAAAGACTCAATTTAGCACACATTACAGTATTCATATGCATGTTCCTGCTTTTACTTATGGATGATCGTACTGTTGCTTTTTTCTCCCCCCCTTTCCTTTTTCTTTTGCAGTGTTTTTAATATTGAAGATTATTATTGATTCCATCTGTATACCAAAATATAAGTTGCTCAACATTTTGTCATTTATCAAAAAACAAAACAAAACACTGAGTTAAAACAGTTTGGAAAGAAAAATGTCCAAATCCAGTAAAACCACATCTGTGCATTCAGAAGAAACCAGAAGGCTTGACATGGACTCGAGCAGTGGAAGCCAGCAGTGAAGTCTCTGCTACTCCCAACTGAAAATGCAAATTGTTGAAATGTCGTTCGGTTGCCCAATAAACCCCTCTAGTGGTTTGCTGTGGTGCTGGTACAGTGTGACACTTCATCAGTGTCACAGAAACCAGTCAACCAGTTAATGTAAAAAGTGTATTTCATGGTTGTGAGATAAAATACACAAAAATATCCGCATAACTTATGAGGAAATCTGCATTTTCTCATTAATGCTAATAAAAACAAATAAACAAGCAGCATGAATAAACTGCTTGACTTATCAAATCTCATCACTATAGAGGAAGAATTTTCTACAAAAATGTGTATTCACTTTAAAAGGGGCCATATTATGCACATTTTGTGGCTTTTATTGATCCATTTGGGGCCCATGTGTAGCACATTTGCATGCTTTAATGTGCAAAAACACCTTGTTTGACTTCTACTCTCCCTGCTGCTGCTGCAGTACTGTGCCGTAAGGTTTCATAATGAATCAGACAAACTTTTTTTTTCTCCTCATAAGAAAAGTCTGGTGTTTTTTTAAGTTTTATTGCAACACACTTTGCTGTCTTTTGCAATAGCTTCCTCTGTAGATTAAAAATATATCAACCTGTTCCTGTGAAGCACTTCAAAAATTCAATATTTTAGTCCAAGTTAAAATTAAATATATTAGTTCATCAGTTTGGCAGAGTACTGTGTTTTGAAGGAGGGAATTCAAAAAAATTAAATGTGTTGTGAAGTGATGAAAGCTTATTGTAAGTGAGCAAGAATTCCAGCTGTTTTTTTGACCTGATGATGGCGCTAGATGACAGTACATGTGTCTTTTTATTTTTCATTTCCTGGAGTGGGTTTGAAAGTCAAACACTGGCTTGTAGTGAAAGTCAGCTGAGGAAACGTCCCGTAGTCACCGAGGCACTATTCCAAAATTCAAAACCACCATCAGCTGGCATTGGCTTGGCCTTCCTAAAGCTAGAAACTTATAATCTCATTTTTGTTTCCTTTTTTTCTAGGAAGTCTTGTTGTTCTGACATTGTTGTCAAAGCCCTTCAAAATCTACAAGCGCCTAATAGCTCTGAGGAATCAGGGTGTACGGCCAAAAATGCCTTTCAGGAGGTCCCTTATTCTCAGTGCGGGGAGGAAGTGGTCCACGACAGGCCCGAGGTGGCTTACAAGAGGCTATTAGAGGCCTGCGGCAGGATGCCTCACAAATCCAATTATGAAGAGCTGGGACTGGATCTGGAGTCTCTACTGCTGCCTGTCAATCAGAGCGGGCGAGAGCAGGTGTCCGGTTACCAGAGATGTCAGAGTGGAATATGAGTGTGTGTGTGTGTGTGTGTGTGTGTGTCAGGATAGAGCTGCGTTTTCTGCAGTTAGAGTGTATTCATGTTTGTGTGTATATATTGTTGTGTACTCACACACACATAACGGGAATGTGCTAGCAGTGTTACTGTGGGAAAGCTTACAGGCCGGGTCCCTTGGTAAATGTAGTCCAATCCACCATGACCAATGCAGAATCTAGCCGACTATTACCTAATAACTGATGTCATCTCCCTGCTGTACATGAGGTTTGACTGACATCACATGAGGCTGCCACTCATCAGTGAAGTGTCATTAAACTAGTAACCATGTGACAGCCTCCTTTTTTAAACTTTGACTCAATTTTTGTCAACAAACTCTTAATACTTCCCGCATTTCAGTCAAACTGACTGGTCGGTTGTGTGGTATTTTCTGCCTTTTCTGACTTTTTAAGTTTGATTTTCTGCAGGTGGAACCACAGAAATCTGTTTTTTTTTTGTTTTTTTTGACTGGACCACAACAGTGGGAGCAGCCCTACAAACACGAATGTTTATGACTGACTGACTGAGTGATGAAGTTGCGTCATTGGTTGGCTGAAGGTGAGTATCCCAGAGTACATTTTGAACCAAGTGGCAGCAATGGTGGACATTTGGAGCCATGCTAAATACTGTTTGTTTTTGCTGTTTGACCTGTTGAAATGTCACTTTATTAAATTTTAATATTGATATGTCCGTCATCGTCCTGGGGACAACATGATCCCATGAACTGATCTGTGCGTCTCTTTGCTAAATGTATAAATCCTTTTGGAAGATAAATGTTGGTCTCACGGATGAAATCGAACAATTGTAGTCGCTTTGTCTGAATGTAAAAGGACGCTTCATGTTTTTACTGGACAGAACAACAGCACTGCCTCTGGGGCATTTTAGGTACACATACCACATTTCTATCAATATAAATGTATTAAAATGAACAGATCAGTCTATATTAAATTTCATTTTATTTTATTAAGCTACATAACAGTTTGGGTTTTTATTATAGCTACATTACGGACTGTATAACATAATTTACTGCATCCATCTGTCCCGTGTTTCATACACGGGACAACCATAAATTAGGTTTTGACCTTTTCTTGTTTATCTTCAGTCTTGTTAGTCATTGCTGAACATGCTATACCAGTTTTTCTTCAGTTTGTATCAAATAAACAGAAACATAGAGCAGGATTTATTTATGAAAGTCCTAACAGACAACATGGGTACAAATCTCTCTTAAATCAAAGACGTAGGGTGCAGTGCGGCATGTTGTGCTCAGTACACAGAGGAAGTAGCAGCAAATGTTTATTTTTTTGTGTGGTTGCAGGGACATTATGCATGCAGATTGAACAGGGAAACAAAGAATTGAATGTGGAAAAATCGATGGTATAAAACATTGTCTCCTCTCATTCCTTTTAAAAGCAGTGCTCTCCCCCATTAAGTACTGCCACTTTGGTAAGAATGGAGAGGCCGTAAGAGCTTTTCCCGAAAAAGCAACTAATCCTTGTATATGCAGAGTTGGGAGGCCAAATGTTCTCCCATGAGCAGGCGGTGTCTCTTTTTAATTTTATGTCTTAGAACATTTTGAAAATACAAGAGGCAACATGTCTTCTCGGAGTAGTCATCTGCATTATTTGTCCTATTTTTATGTGTAATCAGCGTGGGTGTTCCTACACCAATTAGAGTGTATGATGCACTGTTGACTTGGTCTAAGCAAGTTGGCAGCAGATGGCGATGACGTGCGCTGGATTGCCAGTGACAACCCTGTACTGTGTCTGTCACTTCCGCGAGAGGATAAAAGACATCATCATCTGTAAGTGATGAATTATCACATTTGGTGACTGGTGACTTTGAGGCATAGGTCTGCTACTTTTTTTTCTCCTTTGCTTTCCAGCAGATGCAGCCTGTTTCACCCATTTCAGTGGATTAATTGTGAAGATGTACTGATGGAAACACTGGTGAAGCATTTTACTGCTGTTGAAGTGAAATTAACTGACTTTCGACCCTTGAAATAAGATTTCATTGTCAGTTGTATTTAATTGAGCAGTTTATCTGCATCAAACGCTCTCTCTCTTTCTCTCTCTTACACACACACACACTCCTTAATCACTTTAAATCCACCCTTTTCTCTCCTCATCAGCATCACCATACATTATGTCAGCTCTCCAGCTCTGTATTCTGGTTGTGCTGGTTGGTAACAATGTGAACTGAGGCATCATGTAGCTGCGCTGGATCAGGCTTTGCAGTCTTAAGAAAGAATGTGTATTCGATTGCTAACTGGAGCTTGTTCAATAAAACTTAACTTAGGTGCGTTTGCTACGATCGGCTTTTGCAAGACTCTCTGAGCCTGCTGTCAGGGAGAGAGAGCAGCTCCTGGCTGGGTCGTCCGGCAAAAACTGGCCCCAGGTGAGGAGCCAGAGTAAGAGTTTCCGCTATTGATCAATGTCCACCACCTTTGGAACAAGGAAACCAAGGCTCTCTAGACTTCACTGGGGTGGTTTACAGGTACGTGTGAAGTCTTTGGGGTGATAGTCAGCTATTTTTTGCCCGGCTAGTACTTGAGTACCATCTTTTGTTCAAGACTTTATTGCTATTTACTCAGTGTAAGCTCCTTCAATGTTCATAATTAGAATCAACCAGCTATAGCTACCAGTAGTAGCTACACAAACCACATTGCTACATCTGGCCATAATCAATACCAGGATTGTAAGTGTGAATGTGGCATTACTTGTAAAAACTAGTGTTAAAATTTCAGGGGCCAAATGAAGAGAAACAGATGAAAATACGACTCTCACTCAAACCGCTGAGCCGAAAACAAACAAACACTACAGAAATGACGCATGCATGACAAATAAAATCAATCATCCCGTTTGTTCAATGTAAGTTGAGTCTGTTTTCTTTACAAGGTGCAAGAAACTACAGGCACAAATTACAATTGTATGCACATAATATTTAAAACCCGCCACACACACACTGTGAGTCATCTATCAGTGGAAAAGCATCATGTTGCTCTGACAGCTGCTTACTCATGAATAGTCAGATGAGGCAGAACCCCTGCAGAATAATGATGTTTACACAGGCAGGAATCAGCCGACAATTATCAACAAACAAACAGGCATCAAATAACACTGATCCCACTGATGCCATGGTTAGTTTGACCTTGCTGTGGACAGGCCATTAATTTCCATTAACAGTATTATTTCTGCTCTGTTAGCATGTCGGTCCATTAACTTGCAGCAAAAGAGAGGATTTTAGTCTTAAAGTGCTTGTAACAAAGAAGTAAAGTTGAAATGAATCAAGCTTTTTAGTGTTTGGAAATTTGTATAAAACAGTTTCAAACACTAAGAAATGCACATTATTTGTTTTTCCCTCACTGCGCAAGAGTTTTGTGTTCATGAGCACAAGCTGGATGAACAAGCGTCACATGTTCGTCATTTGGAAAGTTCAGGCAGGTAAGCTCAGTATTCAGGTTTGGTGAGCAAAACTATAAACATTACAAAACAGACATGTTGCAAATGACAGATTCTCATGATTAATTCACTGTGTGCAGGAAACTACATGCACTAGGAGACTTCATACTGTACTTCAGGCCTATTCCCTGAAGAACAGTATTATCACTGGCTCACCTTATTACTTCTACATAAATCTTCTCCTCTTGTTTTTCATGCAGTTTTGCCCTGAAGCTCAGAGGAAAAGTATAAATCACTGTGGATGAGCGCTTAGGCAGAAAACAGACATGCTGTCACTGAGGGAAGGGAAGCTTTATTTGAGCCAAATAGCCTTAAACAACATGTACTGAATAAAAGAAAAACATCTCATGTCTGATTCTAGTTTTAATAGTTGAAGTCAAACTGAAAACAGAAAAAGCCTATTTAATACTGATTTGCTTGAAGATGAAGAACTAAAAGTCTGCGATATGACTCAGGAAGAAGCACAGAACTTGTGAGTAGTGCTAGTGATTAAAATTCCCTTTGGTTGATTTTTCTACCACAAATTAAAAGTTTAATATTAATGTGATTTTTTTGTCTTAAAGTAAAAGAATGATCATGATAAGGCTCTGTTGACTCACCAGTGATTTCACAGTTACACAACAGGTGCTGAGAGTTTCAGTTTATGAATTATGCACAAAGATGTCAGATTTTTTTTAATTAAAAGTCTTTATATCTTGCATCTTCTTAGATGAGTCAGACCTTTGGACTATAAATTTTACCAGTAGAAACACAATGTAGTGCAATTTCAATAATCCCAATCCATAATCTCAGGATGACGCCCCCTTCTGGAAAATTGTGGCACTGATATTTTGTATAAACTGAAGATTTCTGTTGGATTGGCATTTATCTAAGATGAATTATATGCACATTATGAGACCATTAAAAGTGTCTTTTAAGTAATAAAATCAGATTTCTTGTTTATGTGTCGGTGTCATTTACATACCTGAAAATATACTCTGAGATGTCGAACAAAACTGTACTTAAACTTGCATGAGGTCAACTCACACCGGTAGTCACTGGGATTGACGACTTTTTTTTTTAACTTTTTAAAAATTAGATGGACTTCATCACATCATGTGAAGTTGTATAAGTAAATTATGAGGAAATGGATCTTAAACAAAATATCTGTATAGTATCAACCATCTTTTTTAAGTGGAGTTTTTGGTGAATGGTAGCTCATTGCTATAATAAAAACAGTTTTTTTGTTGATTCCTTATGTAACCTGTACTTAGTTTCACTGTCAGTATCCATCTCCATTGTCAAAATTTCTTTTGGACAAATTAGGCAAATCTATGATGCCTCAGCAGGCATTGTTGCCATACGCACATTTTACTTATGGCACATTGGTCTCACTTTTCTAGGAGAAAGGTACTAAACTGTCAGCTGCTCACGTTCCTTTCCTCCACTGACAGTATTTAAAGATTTAAATGACTCATGCTGTGATAAAGGACCCAGTGTGGATGTTCCTGGGTGTCTTAGCCTGCAGCCAGGCTCAGAGCCCCGGCAGGGTGGAGCTGTGAAGGGGAGAAGATTAGGACTGTGGGATCTCCCTGATCCTCCTTAAATGAGTCTGCCTGTATGGGAACAGATGACTCATTACTGCTGGTGCTGGGACAGTTACTCCCTCTGTTCCATCTTGATGCTAGATTTTTGGAGTGCTATTTGATAACCAAGTGTGTACAGAGTTATAAGGCCAAAAGTTTAAAATCACATTTATTCTTCAAATTAATTGTAAAATGCATTGTGAAAATATTTTAACCACACACGTTACAAATGTGTGTGACTCTTAACTGAAAATGACCAGTAATTATCACTTCTCATAAGCTTTTTGATGTGGGGGTGTTAGGAAATGTTTCAAGTTTAGTAAACTGGCTCCCTGAAGAGGGAAAAAACAATATATAAAATATAACTATTACAATTAATTTATGGTATTCTTATAATATTGTGATGATTTATAAAACTTGTTTAATTTACCAGCATTTTTGGTGCATAGTTTCATTTAATTCAAGCCAGCATGACTCCAATAATCAAAAGGTAGATCTATTCCTGCTGTGTTCATTTTTTTAATCAAGAAAGCTGAAATCAAAGTAAAATAGTATTAGTGTATGCACTGATCAGCCACAACATTAAAACCATCTGCCTAATACTGTGTAGGTCCCCCTTGTGCCACCAACTGGCCCGTGGCCCGTCAAGGCATGGTCTCCAAGAGACCTCTGAAGGTGTCCTCTAGTATCTGGCACCAAATTAACAGCAAATCCTTTAAGTCCTGTGAATTGCGAGGTGGGGCCTCCATGGATCGGACTTGTTTTTCTGGCACAATGCATGATGTGTGATCGCATTGAGATCTGAAGAACACCTCAGACTCTTTCTCATGTTCCTCAAACCATTTTTGCAGTGTGGCAGGGCGCATTATTGTACTGAAAGAGGCCATCAGGGAATACTGTTGCCATGAATGGGTGTACTTGGTCAACGATGTTTAGGTAGGTGGTACTGGTCAAAGTAACATCCACATGAATGCCTCAGGGCCTCAGGGTTTCCCAGCAGAACATTGCCCAGAGCATCACACTGCCTCCGACGGCTTGCCTTCTTCCCATAGTGCATCCTGGTGCCATCTCTTCCCCAGGTAAATGATGCACATGCACCCGGCTGTCCACATGAATCCATGATTTACATCGTCATCTCAACCGTTTTGTTGTAAGTTGGATATAAAACTCAGTCTGAGCTGTCTTTGTCTCATCTTGATGTTCTGATATTGGATGTTTTTAGTCTTGGTTCATGCAAATAGTGAAGTTCATTGACGTAAACATTGTCAACAACCAATAGGTGCGCTCTCTCCAGCACAGGAAGCAGCTAACCGGGTCGATAGTAAACATGGCGGGGACTCCGTAGAGGTGCGAGACCGTGAACAAGTTCTCTTGGAAAAGGAAGAGAAACTGGTGGAACAAGAGTACGTCTTCGATAGAGTGGAGAAGTCTGTGGTATATTCTCTTTTTCTTTTTGGCTGGTTTTTTCAGAACAAACCATTGCACACACGAGGGGAAGCCGTGGCCAAAAGCCGCTTCTGTTTCTGCTCCATTTTTCAACAGTTTTTCTTTATCTAAATTTCCACCAGGACCAGGATAGGAAATAATCTCAAAAGGAATGTACTTGTAGTCTTGCAAATAGTGACCCTGAAATATCTCCAGTCTTTGCATCTGTGACTCTAAAAACTCAGTGACTTATGATGAGAGAGGGAGCCAGACTTTAGTCTTTTAAAAGTCCTTTTCAAAGTCTCCTAGTGTATGGTGGGCATTAAGCTTGCCCATTTTCCCATCACCTTCAAGAACAGACTGTTCGCTTGCTGCCTAATATATCCCACCCCTTGACATGCGCTATTGTAACGAGGTAATCAATGTTATTCACTTCGCCTGTCAGTGGTATTAATATTGTGGCTGATTGGTGTTTTTTTGCATTAATAAGTGCAAAAAAAAATCTCTTTTGTCCAAAGATAAACAGTTTTTTCAAAAGGTGCCACATTCGCTCGGAGAGTAAAAAACATCAAAGAACAATTTCATAAAAGCAGCCCAGGATATGAAAAGCTGCATTTTTCATCAGCAGAAATCGGACCACAGAGAGACAGTATTCATCAAGCTGTAATCCTGTTGCCTCCATAGAGATGAATGTCTCCACCACATGAAAGCTGACAAGGGGGGAGGGAGGGGGGGTTGGCTCCTGCTGCGCGGTGGCCAAACCAAACTGCAGCCTGGCTCCCCGGCAGCCCCGCAGTGGCCCATATATCTGACATGACTGTGTTTGGCTTACACCTCCAGGTAGTTCATATATGCCATAAATATACATGGGAGCACATGCACGCCGGCCAAGGGAGCGGTGGGATCTATGGATGGAGCTGTAATCTAATTTCTGACTCATAAAGAAAAAGTTTATGTAAATCATGGATTTGCTCACTTCAAGATAAGATAATGGAAATATAGTTCATATGTGTGCATCAAATTACAATAAATGGACATTGGTCTGTAGTCTGGCGAGGCTGAATATGTAGCTGAATACAGTGTAATCTGGTAAAATGATAATATGTGCTTTAGAAGGCTTGAAGCAATTAATATGGAAATGAGGGACTTCCGCATGAATCCACTAGATGGCAGCACAGTGATAAGGATCCAGACTTGCAGTTTCACACAGGCACACACACACACACACACACACACACACACACACACACACACACACACACGCACATCAATATATATATATCACTGAATATAAGGAAACAAAGTTGAAGTTCCTGTTAATGTGACACAGTTAATCATGGTTATCTGTTTAAACACACTGTGTACATTAAAGAATTTCCCCTCGTTTTTTTCCAGCATGAGCTCAAACAAATGCGGTCGTGCTCTCCTCATCCTCCTGAGAGCTTGAAGTGACACGCGTCAGTCCAGTTTGAAGATGGACATGACAGGGCTGCTGTCAGAGCGTGATTTTTTTCTGAGAACACAACACAAGTGGCTGTAAAACCACTTAAAGACGAGATGGGGGGGGGTGTCGAGAGGTACCAGGTGGGATTTAACGCTGCTCTCTCAGTTTTTCATCAGTGAAGATGGAAGATGGCAGGGTGCTGACATTACGATGGGGCACTCAGTCTGCAAAACCAAAGCATGAAAGGAAAGATGAATGCACTTCATACCCAATCCTTTGAGACGAGTAAGAGTGGCAGTGATGGGCTGGATGGTGGTATACAAGGCAGAGGTGTTACTGATCAGCCACGTAGTGTGTGCGTTTTAATGAATATACGTCAGCTTTAAGGTTTGACTGTGTTCCTAAAAGACTTGTAGACGATGGAAAAACACCATATTACCACACTTAACGTTGGTTTTTCAGTTAAACTGTCATTAAACTGTACATACTTTATACAGTACGTGAAGGTTTGTGCACAGATTTCATCACTTGATTTGGTAAATTGCTACTCAAGGTTCTCCAGGCAGGTTAAAGCTGCACTCATCAAAAACTTTACATTACCAGTGGATCAAATGACTATGTGTACTGTGTGAAGGATTACTCATAATAACAAATCCACAGAGAACGATCACCTGACTGTGCAGGGGGGATTTCTAGCGACAGCAGGCATCTGTTTTTAGCAAACAGGCTTGGATAAACTCACAATAGACTACCTGCCTGCACCAAACAACAGACAAACCAGATCTAAAAGCACAGAGAACATTGAAGTCCACATTTGTTAGCTGGTCAGAAACACGACGACTCCGAATGAATGCTGATATTGTTCTGTGTCCGCTGGATGTGTAACTAGGCAACTGTTTGCTTACACTTTCATCACAGCAACTTTTCATATATGTCGATGTTCTGCTGTCAACTAGACGCCAAAAATGAATCATGTGGCTTTAAACATGAGTGTAAATAACAGCTATGTGTTTGACTTATTAGAAATGTGGCATAAAATGCTTTTAACCGTGGTTTTGAAAATGCTAAAAAGTTTCCAACACAGGCTATTTCACACTATTTTGTAGAAATATTTTGACACTAAACTGTAGTGTCTGTGTATATTCTCATTTGTCCAGGTCATATTTATCTCTAGGCAACAATGATTCCAAGGCAACTGGACTTGGATTTGTCTTATGAAGACGTTTCGCCTCTTATCCAAGTGGCTTCATCAGTTCGTAACGCATCGGTCTGACTAGTCCTCACTAGTCTGACGATCCACAACTTTCCAAACCAACTTTTCGCACTCTCGCACTGTTTTGAGGGTGTCCAACCCAAAATTCTCAGTGATAAATCTGTGCATATTCTCATTTGTCCAGGTCATATTTATCTCTAGGCAACAATGATTCCAAGGCAACTGGATTTGGATTTAAACTGTAAGTGTCTGATTACATCAGAAAGCATAGCATATAGTAGATGTTCTGGTATAACTTTTATTGATCTATGTTACAATTTAAATAGAACCATTTTTTTTATGAGAGGAGATGTTTATGGGAATTGAACCCCAAACCCCCCAACAGTTCCAGTTTCTTGTTTCCACTGACCTTTGCAAAAAATACTGTTCCACATACACGGCGTATTTTATTGAAGTGTAAAGATGACGGGCTCTAGTAAAATATTGATGTTTTAGGAAAACTGTGCTTGCTGAAGACAAAAATGAAATCAATAATTTAAGGCATAGGGAAAGGGGAAGCTTCCAGGAGTCACTTTTTTATGAGCGTTTTCTGCACATATTTTGATATAAAAACCAAATCTGAGCCAAAAGTGTGATATATAATATAGAAATCTAGTAGAACTGGTCTTACAATTTTATGCCATGCATCATAGGCTAAAACCGGTCAATAAATTCCTACCAATACTTAATACTTAAGAATTTGTGTTCTTTAAAAAAGTTGAAATGTATGACTTTATGAACATTATGGGACCCTGCTGGGACTGTGAGGTGGTCTTATTGAGATGAGAATTGGGTCTATAGAAGGTGTGACACTTCCATCATTCTGAGGAGAGAAAACCAGTACCTTCCATACTCTCCTCATCCTGTTTCCTCGTTAAACGTGTGAAAGTCTCGCCTCATATGGAGCCGACAGTCACAGACTGACATTTTACACACACACAGGGATTGAGTACTGTCAGGCTGCAGGGGATTTGGTTCGTATGTGCATTTGTAGGCTTGACTGTAGCCTGATTTATTTAAATGCTGTTATGTTGCATTTTTTAATCATTAACAACGTTACTTTTCGATGCATTAATATAATTACCATATATAAGCAAGCCTAATGATGAATTAACAGCCTCCACGCTGCATGTTTATTACTAGGTTGGTGGCAAATTTTGCAGATTTGCTTTGCAACACAGCTCAGCATGGGGGCGCCGATCCTTTAAAGCGAACAGAACTACAGCTTTATGAGTTTCTAGCAATGGCAGATGGTGGGAGCTGTGCAAAAAGGTTTAAAAAATTGCCTCAGTCATGTTTATTCTCCTCAGTGGAGTTGTGAAGTGGGAAGGGCTGCAAGTGTTTTTTCCACATTCTGTATTCCCATTTCTAATTTTACTTTTAATGATGTCTACAGTGTTACTTAACATAGTAACGCAGGACCCTTCTGGATAGTTTTACAAGCCTATAGGTCATTTTGTCATGGCGGACGGGTCGAAATACTACAATACTCCCCTGGCTGCTGTTGCTAAGGAGATGAAGCCAGTCAGAAGTGCAAATAAAGGGTGGTAGCAAAAATCTAAAGCGCGTCATCATTGAATTTCTGCGTCATCCACAGTTGTTGATTTCATCCCAAATTCACCCAGAGTTTGAAAGTGAATTGATTTAAGCTGCAGATTGTATTTCCAGTTTTCAAGAGCAAATAAATATGCAGGAAGCAAAGGCATTAAAATATGGTTTATATTCTAATTATCAATATGCTAATTACTTGGACATTTCTTCTACTGAAGTTTCAAATGTTTGCATTTAAGATCAGCTTTTGAGCCTGTTAATAGAAGAAACAGATTTGAGCTCTTATTCAGATGAAAGAATTCAATCGTTTGTTCAGGCTGGCAGGGAATTACTGCAGTGCAGAGCAAACAGTCTCAACTTTTCAGGAGAAGCCGAGTAGATCACAGCTGTAGATCAGCTGTCAAACTGTAATGGGAGAGACACAGAATCTCTGTTCTCACCTACTTTCTCGTTGTAATCAGCCAGTATTCTAGGAGTTATGTTCATATAGGATGATTGGGCGCCTCACAATTTACGTCCAACGCCAACATTCAGTGACAATGCAGGAAGTAACATGCCCTAACTCTGGTGTGCAAGTAAAGGAGTGGAGGTTTATGGATGGCGTACAGCGTGTCTGACTTTCATAGAGACTGGAGTTTGTATCCAGTCACCACAACCTTTCCCTAATCTCAGCTGAAAATAGTAGTATCCATGTGCAGATATTGTAGAAAGTATTGTGAGTGTGCCCTACATTTACTTGTCTGAATTGGACTTTTAGAGACAAAACATAAAGACAACCATACTAGGGTTTTCCTTTAGCAAGAAACCAAGTCCAGGTAGCCAGTTGAGAGGGCCTCTAAGTATGTGTATGGCTGACGGGATTGGAAGTTGGACCTAGATTGTCTTTGGCCCAGTTTTGGCCTCGCACAAGGTACATTTGAACCAATTCTAGCAAGTCTAATAACCAGGCATTCTGGATTCAGGCTGCTGTTGGTCAGAGCTATTTTGGACATCTGGACACCTGCTTCAGAGGCGCCTCTGACCTCAATGTGGAGAAAGTGAGGAAAGGACTCATTTCTTCTTTAATGCAATGGTAGACTACCGCAAAAAAGTAAAATTTCCTAGAGTTCCAGCAGACAGCAGTGAAGAGCACAGAAGTGTCAAATGATTATCTAAAACAAAGAGATCTAGGAAAAATGACAAATAGAGCTGTGTAGAAGGGATTATTTATGGTGTGACTTATTTGACTGAATCACTTTGGCACCTTCTTATATCACTTCTGTTCGGTTGCAGGATTTAGTTTTCATGCTTGCGGCTTGCGATGTACAGCGAAATAGGTTAAAGATGAATCATCGACGTACATTTTTTGGTTGAGCGGCTTCATAATGCATCTTCAGCCCAGATGAACAAAGAGAGGGAGGAGAGCATTACCGAGCTCCGACGAAGAGTAAATAACTTGAATGATGAAGGTAATGAAGACGAATCCTTATCCATTAAATGAAGAGTGAGAGAAGGGCAGATATACGGGAAATGTTATTATAAGAGTATTTCCGCTTTTTGCTACGCAGGCCGCATCATAGCGGGGATATTGGTTACATATTGTATGACACAGACACTAACTTGTTTACATTGTTTAAACTTGAATTTGCTGCTTTTTTATTATTACATAAGAATAAACATGTGAACACTTTATGGTGCAGTATGGATACATGAATAATCATGAATCCATGCATGACTTCATTTATATAATACCTAATGAGCTATCATTAACATTAATGCAAGAACAATATATCAATTAAATGCATCAACTAAGATATTTCAATCATCAGGATGTATCAGTTATTAATGGTTTTTAATGTCTTCTTAAGTCTGTAGTTAAAGGGAGGGGCTAAAGTGATTTAATGAGCAAAAATGTCAAATATTTGCTAGTTCTAGCTTCTCAAATGTGAGGATTTGGTGCTTTTCTCTGTGTTATATCATTTGATTCAAAATGAGACTTTTTACCAAACCTGAAGGGAACTGTGAAGACACCAAGAAAGTTTAATATGGACCCAAATTTAGCTCTCTGCTATTTTCCCTTTAAGGTCATCTCACAGTATTATTTCCCAGTGGGTGCTCGTAAAGCCTGTGGGTGCTTGAGATTCTCGGCACCTATAGTTTGAAAACATATTGAGATGGAAAGATGGAAATTATAGCACAGTAGTTCAGGGTGGTAATTGTCATCCAGGTACTGATGGAAGACGGTAACAAATGATTTATTTTGTCATTTAGAGAATGAGGACTTGTTGTTTCCTTGTGGGGGGATGAACAGGAGCGACACTTTACTGCCTGTGTGGAGAAAAACCCTGAATTATATTTGTCCAACACCTCCTTTTGTGAGTGTTTCCTCTGTGAAACACTCCCAGTGGGTATTGTGGTCTGAAACAGATTGGTGTCAGAGTGTCACCTCATAGTCCCATATGGATGCTAATGTGACTGCATCGCTTATGGATTCTGTGTTTTCTTGCAGTAGGAAGGGAAGGATTTCTCCTCAGGCCTGCGTCTTTTGTCACGTAACAATAGTCTACGTTCCATATTACATTTACCAGGGATGCTTATTTGCAGCATGCAACTTACATCCGCTGCCTATCGTGTTGCAGAGCAAAATGCTTCTTAGAGTGGGATCGGATTTTGTGCAGCGCTAATGGGCATCTCTTTATATCAAGAAAGCTCATTATGCCGAAGCTTTGTTTCCGTTGTGTGAGACACACAAACTTCTAAATGAAGTAAAGTGAAGAAAGATGCACTTAATTACAGTTTAATAAAAGCAGACTGACACCAGGAGCATCGACAGTTAAACAGTTTGATGACTGATGCGCATAAATGAAATGTCAAAGCAGCAACTCGAGTGCTGATGGCATAACTGGAGTCATTTTTCTTATAAAGGCTGCAGTCCGTCCAGCGAGAAGGAAGCTCTTATGGTATCTGTTTCCAACTGAAGAAGTAAGATGGATCAGTTTTCCATGTTGGGGCTGTGCCTGGCAGCGACAATAAATTGGTTTGTCTTTGTACCGTACATTATGTCAGAACATACTGTGTCTCTACTCTGATGGTGTCGGCAACTGGCGTTGCTGATGTTGAAAATCGCTTATATAAAGGATAGGTGCACAATATTTCAAAATCTGTCAGATCCCTTCTTAATGCGCCGTGAATAAAAGTGACCAACTCTACAGGCCTTGTTTTGTTTTGTGCAAAAATGTATTCAAAAGTTTATATGAAGTTAATATGAGGTTTCCAGGTCAGTCAATTCAAGTAGATTACTTTCAAAGTTAGTCTTTGGAGTATAAAATTTTCCCTTTTATGATCTTTGTAAAGCCCTTTGAATTGCTTTGTTGTTGAAATGTGCTATACAAATAAACGTGCCTTGCCTTGCCTTGCTTCTGTCTTTCCCTGGGCAGCGTTTCCTCATTGAGCTGCAGTTGATGGATCACAACAAAAAGGGGGAATTTTGTACTAAGAAGGTTGTAACTTTGGAAGATATCCAACTATTTTGACTAATTTGGATAACCGAAGCCTCATATTAGCTTCAAATGAACTTTTGAATATGTTTATGCACAAAACAACGACTGTGCATTGGGTCTCCCATTACTTAGGTTGAAATTTCTTTAAGGAGGAATCAACCAGTATGAAAAGGAGGACTCAATAAAGCAAACAGAAACTGTTCCAAAAATCTGTCCTCCGACTATTGTTTTATGACAGACTTGAAAATTGTAAACTTTTAATGATTATTGAGAGGAAATGTTAAGAGTTAAGTTTAGTGTCTACTCTCAAGGAAAGAGTTATTTTTATGAACTTCAGCTGCACCTCAGAGCCCCATCAACCTTCGCATTATTGAACCCAAGTTATCATAAACACACAAATGCACTCTGCTTTCGTTGCAGGGAAGACTCCAGAAAGAGTGCTGAAGTGGTAATAGGTGAAATCCTTGTTAGTTTTCACTTTGTCTTGTCTCCCTTCTGGCGAGGAGTGCTGACGAAATTGGCCTCGACACAACAATGTTAATTTCCTGCTGTTATGAAGGCTTGCAGGTCACATGGAGTTCAGATTGAGTAGCTCCCTCGGGTGCTCTTTGTTCATTGGCTAGATTGTATACAAGCATGGCAGGAGCCAATCAGCTCCTTTGAGTTTTTTAATTAGTATATTGGCTTGTGTAGTTTGGCTGCGAGTTCACCCGAGAGAGTTCAAAGGATATGTTGTGAGATAAAAAGTATCCTTCTGGCTGTTTAAGACGTTTATGTGTGTAAATGAATACGTCAGTATGTTTTGATTGGTTGGTGTTCCGTGTTTTAGTGCGTGTAACTTCTTGACCTACTAGACTAGAGGGCAATATGACTGCCAGGTTCATTTAGCGGATATTTCTCATATTTGGAACGTGTTAATTTGATTGTAGGGTATTGATACCCCGTGGAAGAAGTTTATAGGACTTTTAGTGTAATTATTTAACTCATTGAGATTTGATGTAATTTTCTCTTCTTCTAGAAACCACAGAGTTAAACCTGTGCAGCCTACAAGTAAAGCACAAGAAAACATTAAAGTCATCGTCTAGTGTGTTCTAACAGATACACCACAGTGATTATAAACTCCACAACCAGTCACCATCTCAACTACAACAAAACATCTGCAATGGCCAAACTTTAATTTGTGGCAGGTCATGAAAACTGACTTTCACTCATGCAACAAAGATTACAATGAAGAATATGAGGGAAAATTGCAGTTTTCAGATATGTAAAGCAGGTAACAGGATTATCAAGGCCGTCCTTCCTCTTTGGTGCTGCCTTGTTATAGATAATATAAATGACATGTCCATTTAAATGTTCTTCATTAATAGTTTGTGTTATGTAATGATAATTAAAGTATCTTATCAAGTTGATTGTACTACAGAAACTATGAAGTTAGTTAAAAACAAAAGGACCAGTCAATTTCCTCTCAAGCTCTGAAGTCCAAGCCCATTCACTGCCAAGGGTGCCGTGACAAAATATTGACTTAAAGCTGAAGTGCGGCGGTGGTGTTGTCTCCCCCTTCTGGAGGTGAGCGTAAAAGGGGGGTGCGCTCGGCTGTGATCGCCTGACACAGGCATGCAGCACGCTTTCATGCACACCCCGAATGACAGGCACACAGAGAGAGCCGGTAAAAATGGTAAATGTTTTGTTACGTCCAATCGGCCACAGAAACGTGCTGGGACAAATCCTGGGCTGCCGGGATTTGTCCCAGTCTGTCTGATGGCCAGTGCACCACTGGGTGTAACCTACTATTGTACAATGGTGGATAAATTGTTGTTGAGTGTCACACAACCCTCACAAAATGACTCAATCCATTATGAGAATTTGATCCATTTGGTCCAACAGCATTAAGAAAGTCTAGAAGAGCTGCATGATGATGATGATGATGATGAAACAACCAGTGCGGGAATGTCGCACCCAACATGAGATACTGTGAAATACAGAGAGATTTAGCTGGTGGTGAATGTGACGGACATTCATTTATATGTTAAAGTTCCACACTGCAGGTTTAATTTGGACAAATACTTATGCAATCATCAATCTTGCATGTTGTACAAGTGCTTATTTTTGCTATTAAAGCAAGTTTTTCTTTATCCAAATCAAGGGTCTAAGGATAGAGGACGTTGTATTGCTGTACAGACTGCTTTGTGATTATTCTTATATATTTATTTACATTTTTCCCCAGTTGGGAATCTCATGTCCTGACTTGTAATCCATCACACAATTATTCTAAACAAACAAAGCCAGATGTTTTTTTTCACAGGAAAGGCATATGAGACTTGGGGTGTTTACAACAGTGAATACAATTCAAGCCCTTTTTTTAAGCAGTCCAAATTAAATCACTGGCAATTATTATGTACACATATTATTTTTATTAAGTTTTCCTTCTCTTTTATGTTTTTTTTTTTTTTCAATTTCAAAACTGAAAATGTGGTTGTGGATTATCATTTTAAACACTGGTGTTACACTGAGGAGAATTTCTGGAAACACATGTCTCATGTCTGTTCACATGCGAGGATCCATGCCAGACCGCTGCTGGGCCTCAGCTGTGATTGTTGCTCTCTAGAGGAGTCTCCTCTGCATGGACTCACAACAGCAGAAAGCAGCCCATTAAGATTCAACATGAGATTCACAGATGACCGGCCAGCTCTTCCAATAGTGTCAAGACATTATTGATCATTAGTGATGCAATAGTATAAAGCGTTTGCGGGGAATAAAAAAAAAAGAAAAGAAAAAGCACGTGGATGGAGTCGATCTGAGATTCATTCATGTCTTCTTTATCAACGGTTATGGCCATGATCCCTCAGGGTTGCTGTTCCTTTACTTTCAAGTGCTTTTATCTACTGACACAAAGAGGATACATTTTACATAAATAAGTTATTTATAAATGCCAGAGTGGACGTAGTAGGGAGGAAATGAAGGAGGCAAAATCCTGAAACAACTAAAAGTTAATCTTCACTTTCCACAGACATTTGTATCAACAGTGAAACCGAATGAAAAAATAGTTCATTCCCATGATTCATTACAGCAAGGCCTCCCTTTTGTGGACTTTTGCATTTTGAATTGAATAACACTTTGGATTAAGGTGTTGAAGTGGATCTTAAATAGAGACAAGCAGCATTTTCATGCAAAAAAAATATGGGCAACGGCCACAATAGCATTTACATACAGCACTTAAATCTTCACGTGCTGCACATTGTTCAGCTTTTGCATTTCATGATGCAACATTTAAACTGTGAACTTTGATATTTCATCCTCTAAATGGGGGGATGTATGCACTATATGGGTAGTGTGTCTGTCTGACAAATGACAGACAGCACTGAATCCCATATGAACTGTTAATTCGAGTCCCTCTGTTGTAGTGGAGCAAAGTTGAGCCTTTGGGCATGATGAGGCAATTATGGGGTATTTATGGTATTTATGGGGTAAAATGTCTCTTTTGTCCCAAAGCGAGCTCATTTGGCTCCGGGATTTACATTCTATTAAAACACAATTAAAGATAAACATGTAATACTGTATATACTCAAGTGGTATTTTCCACGTTTACAGAACGGATTACATTACAAAAAAGAGCAGCAAAGGAGATGCCAGAAGAGAAGATGATTTGCTCAGCTGGAAGAAAAAAAAGAAAAAAAAGAAAAGAGAGGAGATGACACTGAAGACACTGTAATAAAAAATACTGACAAAAAACATATAACTCCCTCATATTCGTATCCATGACATAAACACATTGTATTAAGCCGAGAAATTAAGATAATTAGTCACTATATGCTGAAATAAATACGTAAACATTAATTATGTTATATGAGTATGTCTTCCTGCCAGCTGGAAAGGTACTGCTAGAAAGATGAGAATGAGAATTTTTATGTAAATCATTTGTAAAAAGCTCATGACCCTTGAGCAGACTAAGGAGGGCTGGTATTTCTAATGAATTCAACTCTTCACTTGTAAGAGCAACTCTGTTATTTCTTTTTTTTCCCCAAAAGTTTCAAATGCCACTTTAAGTTTAAATGGCAGTTATTCCTTAAAAAAAAAGAAAAAAAAAGCGCTTTTAATAATAACACAATCTGCTAAATTGGTCCATTTTACCCAATTCTGTTACATAATGAATGCATACACTTTTAGCTCTGCATCCCTAGTTGGAAATAAACCCCCTAATCCCAGTAGTGTTAGTGCCATGCTTTACTGAAAAGTCCTCCCAGAGAAATAGACATCAGCAGTCATTGAACTAGGAGCCACAGGATAGATACGGGCAGCAGTCAATAGGCTATTATGCGACTCTGAGATAAGGTTAATGCCCCGGAGAGCTCAGGAGGCAGGCCCTCACCGCGCGCCTCGCAAAAGGTCAAACATATTCACCGTCCCCTCTCTGAAATTTTATTCACAAACCGGGCACCCCCGCTGGTTTGAGGGGACTTGGCACTATAGCCACGGCTTGGCTTACGTAAGCTTTTGAAATAGATTTAGCTGCCGCAACTGTAAGAGAGCCCAGGGGAGGATGTGTGGGTATAAACACTTGAATACTCTCCCACCGCATTCACTGCTTCTTTTCAGTTTGTAAGGAATGAGCTTAGTCGCCACAGGAAGGGATGAATGAGCTCCTCAAAACACACTAAATGCTCTCACGCTGGAGAGATGTGGGGGTAAAAAAAAAAAAAAAAAGCTCCGTATATAGATGTACTGAGTAGATCTGCAGTGTATACAAGGACTGGCTGTCCTCGATGACATCTCAGAATCAAGAAATATTCTTCTCATGCAGTCAACCATAATTTTCCATTACCAAGGAAGTCCTACACCGAAGCAAACGAAGGTGTCTGGAGGTGCCTGTTTCAATTTCTGACAATGAAAGCTGTTAAGATAACCAGATAAGGTAATATTTAGCCACGAGAATGGTCACAGGTAAATACTTTTGAGGCTTTTGAGGTCTGCGGAAGGAATGTGAGTTATGCAGGAACCGGTACTAGATGTGTTACCAGAAACCTCAAGTGAGAGGCGAGAGATTAGATGTCCTTCTTTGGAGTTCGCTGAAATTCCCATTTGTCAACACCGGGCGAGAACAGTAATTGACTTTTAAATGGCATGCGCAGAATGTGTTGTTCAAACAGTGCTATTGACGGTAGCTGAGATATAGCACAGAGGTATGATTACCTTGGTATGAGTCTTGAGATATTGAAAGTTTTAACACTGCGATAGCATTTATCTCTCAAAGTCAAATGCAGGAAATGCAGGAAGCTAAATAGGATTCAAATCAAAGCGAACAAAGGAAAGTAAGTGAGGCCAAGTCATGAGAGAACAGTCTCCTGTTTGTTGTCATTAACAAAGGCATCCTTGAATAGGGGGGGAAAAGAAAAATCGACTTGTTAAAATTCTGGGGAGTCTGCAGCAAAGTTGAGATTCAATTCAAAGATAATACTCGGAGAGAGAAGAATGGATTTATCACCTAAGAGACAGTGTGGATGTTGCATGCCAAACAGGGAAAACAAAAACATGATGTGCATCAACATGTCAGGAAGTGGAGAGCTTCTCACAAGTGCAAAATCTTAATGAGAGCGTTTCACAGCAAACTATTGAACAAATGCATCAAAAAAAGCTCAGAGTCATGAGCTCAACCTGTTGCTTTAGAGCGAGCCTCCCCTACAGAATATTAATGTCCGCTTCTGCAACCGTGCCCGTCACACAGGTCAAACATCCAAAGCTCAAAAAGCCCATTAAAAAGAAATCTCCCAGGCTTCTTAAGGGAACATCTAACAATTACCGTGACTGTGTTGCCTTTCTTGATCTGAGTGGCTTTGCAGTGATCCTTGAAAAGCTCCATTCTTGTCTGAGGACGACCCCTCAGGTAACGAGTTGCTGCTTGCGGAGTTGCGTGCACAGAAGGAGCCACAGTTCTGTTTAACTGTACCGAGTGCAAGACTACTGTACAAAACAGTCTATTCACACTGAAGCTTGTGTGTCTAATTTCAACTTTTAGCCCCACATATGACTGTAAGACCAACTAAAAGCATAAAGCACAGAGTCACTTTTAAAAGCAATCTGATCTCTGATTTGCTGTTACTGAAAATGACCATCTCTATTTTCTTTTATTTTGTAAAGTAATGTACATTTCACCCTTATGAAACAGACAACCTGTACTATTAACATCTGTTGGTCGTGATTATCATTTAAAAGTGCAGTTTGGTGAATTTAGCAGCATCTAGCAGAGCGGACTTGTGTATAATCACCTGAAAATAAGAACTGTTGTGTATTTGTTGCCTTAGAATGAGCCCTTTATATCAACACAGGGAGCACGTCCTCCTCCACAGAGCCCACCATGTTGCACCGCCATGTTTCTACAGTAGCATAGAATAGATAAACCTTTCAAATAATCCTCAATAAGACAGGTTTTCCCAGATAATATCAAAAGTATTCTATTAATATAGACACACACACACACATGCTGCATATGTTAATTAGTGTTACCAATATAATGCAATATAGAAATTTTAATAAAATAGATGTTCATACATGGAAAATATAATTCCATGACATAAAGACATACATCTATTAATATATGTTGCTTACTAATAATATTTTTCACATATTTCTTACATAATTGCTCTTTCCAAGTGTTTAACTTTATGTGTACAGCACTTTACATTATATTATATTATATTGCACTTAGTCAGGATGGAGCTCATTTTCACAGCTTTACATCTGAATCTGCAGAGAAACTTGTGACTATGTCTGTGAAATAAATGAAATGGAGTAAAAAAGTACAATATTTCCTTCTGAAATGCAGCAGAGTAGCAGTAGTCGAAATAGCATATGGCTGAAATATTCACAAGCGCCTGAAAATATTGTAATTACCAGCACTGTGCTTGAGTTTGAGTGTGTTTTTCTGTGCGCGATGCTTGAGGAACCTTTAACACTGTGGAGATGTACCTGGACTGCTGTCGCACGTCACCGGTCGTGATGATTCATAGACCCAGATTAGTTCAGATAAAAGATCACAGGAAACATGATTCACCGTTGGAGTTGACTGTCATGACTTTAGCAGAGTAGAAAAGCATGGGTCACACAAATCAGGTTTCATTTCAACGCCATCAGAAGAAACTTTAACTTTAACGCTGCACTAATTGATATTTTATGCTCGCAGTGGATCAAATAGCTGTGAACTGGTGAAAGGTGTTGCTTTTATTATTATTTAATGCTGCAGTTCCCCTCAACTCTGTGGCTGTTTTAATGCATTTCAGCATATTGTTTTTGTTTTATAGCCCACAATTTTACTGTTTTGATTCGCTGTCACCACTTTTATTGGTTTTATTTCATGTGGTTTTCTGCAAAAAAAAGCTCTCATAAACCTACTGTATGCTACCTGCTTAGCACAAAACTGCAGATAAACAAAGTTAGCAACTAGCTGGAAAACATTAGGGCATTTAGGTAAAGAACCAAATATTTCCCTTTAAAGCTAAAAAGCTAAAAGAAAACTGAATATCACACATATATGATTCATCCAATGGCTGTTAATACGACTCCCAGTGAGTGCTTATGTTGCTCCGTGTTTGTTGGAAATAGTTTGCTAATAAGGCAAAAATGTGTCATTGTTGTATTTATAACTTGCCCACCCCTCGTGCCCCCCACTTTGTGTTTTGTGCTTATTAAGAAATGTGTTCAAACTTGTTAAATGAAGCCACCAAAGTGGCTGCAGCGGCTCTTAGTCTTGGTTGTTATTTTCTGTTTTGTTTTTTTGTTTTTTTTGGCATGTACTGCTAACATACAGTATGTTTTTATCATGAAGAGAAACTGATAAAAATTCATGAAAACAAAATGTCAAACTTCCAAGATATCGTCTGCAGGTCTCCATGTTGTGTATTATAACACAACACAGCCTGCCCGCCCATCAACGCAACCCGATGGTTTTCACGGCATGACAGTTTTGACAACCATGAAAATGAAAATAATTTTTGTTTTGTCTTGTCCGTCTTGTTCCACGCTGTTTATTTTCTGTGGAAATTTGCATTTGAATTGGTGATAATGTGAGGTTCACAGTTCACTTTTCTTTTTTTTTTGTTTATCTTTTCAGTCTGGTGTTATCCATGCCAAAGTTATACCAACATTATAAACCAGGTGCTCCCAATAATTTTGGTAATCATCAACCATTATCTTTACTACACTGTTTTTCAAATTTCTTGGAGAAACTTTGTTTATACAAGAATCTCAAAGCACTGAGTTGAAAACAACATCCTTTACAATCAAAAAATAGACTTCCTTAAAGTTGCACAACCTTTACCATGGCAACAGTAAACACCAGCAAGGCCCACTATCTATCTAGCCATCCATGCAACCCACCTCCTCCTAACAAGACAAAGTCCTATCAAGTCATCTTATATTGACATCATCTGAACTGCGTCACTTCCGTCATAATCACTACAGCCTCTAGATGGTGTAGACGTTACCATAGGTATTTCTGTTGGCCTGAATTTTTAAGACCTATACCGTCGTTTTTCTCGTGAGGACGGCCTGCGTTTGTCTGTAATGGCCTCATCAGGAGCTCTTCATCACAGCTGGCGGTGATCGTTTTTTTCTGAGAGCTCACTGACGCACTGCAATTTGTTGCTGAAATCTCAGCTGTAATGATTACTGGCTGGACTGGAGGAATCTATTACACCAGGAGATGATACATACAGTATGTTTCCACCATATTTCCTATATCTCTCCATCCACCTATATACTTTAACATAATTTGAGGCCTAAGAGGCTGATAGTGGCTGCCTTCCCTCTGAAGTTGAATATGTGAATATGTTTACATCTCAAACAGCAGATTTGTGATTCCACCTCCAAATCCAGAAGGACAGTCAGCATCTGAAAAGGAAAAAAAATGAAGAACTCATTTAGTTCTTTATCATATCAAAAAAAAGAGAGGACAGAACAACCAGCAAATTGATCCAAATAGAAATAATTGTTAATGTACCTAAGCCTTATAGCTTATTCCTCCGTGCCTTAGACTTCCACTGGTGTCCAGAAAAAAATAAAACACATCCATGAGCCGTTGCACCGGCGTTATTTATCCTCAGTTGATCACACAGACACCCTCCTCCTACCATAAAAACTCATAGCATGCCAAATGTGGCTGAAAGTAGTTCAGAACAAATGCACTATTGACTCCTGGTTGAGTAATGTTTGCTAAAAAAACTACAATGGCCGGCTATTGTTTTAGGAAATGAACGAACCTTTTCCTCAACACAGATATGTGACTTGCTTTTAAAGATTTAGGTCTTGAGTAGGAAGAGAGAGTGGGGCAGAGAGCCATAAGCAGTGTAGAGAAGTCAGAGAGAGAGAGAGAGACAGATTGTTGTCTCTGCTCTTTTCATGCAATTTGTTGACAATAAGAAAAATAAAAGACTAATGTCAGTCTTATGAATTACTTTAATGGGAGAAAATTGTTTTATTATCTTTGCTATTATTTATTTAAAATGACTCCGTCCATCATGTAGAGCTGCAGCACAGAGCAGCTATTAAAAAAAAAAAAAGAAGGCAAAATTTAGTGGTTGCCTCCCCATCGGAGCAATTAGGTTAAATGTATGCCAGCATGAAGAGTAAAATATAAACATGGCCATTGATGCACAGCTGCCTTAGTAGCGCTTTCAGTCTGTGACAGATTTATGGGGCTGTTTTATAAACCTCTTGGAAATCATTCAGGAGCAGCTATTGAAACTTGGCAGAGCGAGAGAGAGAGAGAGAGTCAAAGAGAGAGAGAGAGAGAGAGAAAGGTAAAGTGGTTTATATGGTTTATATCTCATCTCAAGATCCTCTGGCTGACCTCATTGTTTTCACAACATCACAATTGCATCTTAAAGACTGGAAGCTGGAGCCAGATATACCCGACCGCAGTGGAATTTCTGTTTTGTTCGACTGTTAGACTTACAGAACATCTACTTTAAAAACAAGTAAGATAAAAAAACAACAACAACAGAGCATCTACTTAAAATAGATAAATAGAAAAGAACACCAACTTTCCTAAAAAATAAAATAAATATAAAGTATATTACAGCTTAAAAAGACGGGGTTTAGTTTGAGTTGAAAGATCTTAACCACTTTAAGACATATGCAGCATTTAGAAAAAAAACACTGCAAGTCTTACTGTACATGACGTAACACTTCTGTTACATCATGTATGTATCCAAAGAATGGGTTTTTTTTTGTGGCCAATTTCAATATATTTCATTCTTATGTGGTCTGACATAACAGATTACTTGTGCATATCTTCAGACTGCATATCTAATCTTCTGGGTGTGACTTTACTGTAAGGGATTTTTAAAAAATTGTAAACCTGCTAAACGGACATGTTCAGACTCAACATGTATGAGGCATAGACTACTGTAGGGGATACGAAATGATGGCGGCAACCAAACAGTGAATTAAAAACCCTTTCAGTCTTGACACACACACACACTGAAAATTACACCGTAATCACATAAAGTGTTTCCTCCCCTGCCTTTACTACTCAGCAAACAATTAAATGAATTAGCGAGAAACGCTTTGCATAACGCACATCTGTGTGGTTTAATCAACTTAATATCTGTCAAAACACATTGCGTGATTGCCCGCTCTGATTTACGTGCAGCCTTTATGAGCATGGGCAGAAACCTGAGAGCAGAGAAGATTAGGGAGCTCTTTGTTGGAGAAAAAAAAAACAAAAAAAAACCTCCATTTGATTCGAGTTGCCCTGTTAAGTCTATCTAAATATTTAGGCTTTGATAATAGACATATCCCTCAGTTCTGGCTCCATCTCCGAGTGAATCTTTATTTTTATAGAGCAACAGAGGAAGTTGCCTTTATCTCGACTTTGATCATCAAAAGCTCACAATTCTTCCCTTAAATCCACTCAAAAAAAATGAACAATTGACTTTGGGCTTTGGCTGCAAATTGCTGCTGATGATAATGGTATGGTAGCGCAAGACATTTGCCCTCTTTGTTGTTTTTATCTATCCAGCAGCAGCAGCACTTATGAGCTAATTTTATATCGTTTGTTGAAATAAGAACATTTCCTGTATTTGCAGGTTATCTTTGCAACACTGCTGGTTGTTTTCCGCTGGTTGTGCCATTACCGTCTTCATTTGAGATGCATGCAGCACTTTGATGGTTCAAAATAAGAATGTGTAAATAGTACAATTGAAGGGGACCTATTATGGTTTTCCTTATTTTCAGTCATATATATAATGGTACAATGTCGGATGTTCATATTTAAAGCAGCCAAAGTATCAAATAAAGAGACCTTTCAGCCTGAAGTGACGTCAGCTTGTGCACACTTCTGGTGTTTTAATAAATGCACACATAAGTAAGAAGCAATAAAATACACTTTTTTTCAACACAAAAGAATGTTGTTTGTAATACAGAAAACCAGAGCTAGCAATTAACATTTGTGGCTAACCTTCAACAACAACAACAACAACAAAAAAAAGACAGACGCTAAATATAAACACAACAACTGTAAAATGCAAGGGAGGACTTCTGTCTGATAATAATGAAATTCTTGCATGTTCTGTCACATGAGGTCAAATTTCCACAGGAACCCAGGATGAATTACTAATAGCTGCTTTTAAGTGTCAATCGTTTTTTTTAAGGTGAATTGTCCTTTAAGTGAGCCGTGTGCAAGAATCCAGCAGAGTGAGTCCTTGCCTGAAGAGAGGTTGTTTCACCTGAGACAAACTGTCACGGACAATTATATCTGTGATGGAGAGGTTATGGGGTTAGGAGAAAAATGATGAAACTTCTCACTTTAAAAAAAGATTCTTGAAATCCGATCTGAAGATTAACATTCATTAGATCATATTACTCCAGTCGTCATCGTTAAAAAGGCAGCAAGGCAGCAAGCAAGGCTAAGTCTGTCTGTCTCTGGCCTCAGAAATTGACTCTTATCAGCTGACACAAGTTACTGTGTTTGGATAATTCCATATTTTCATTGAAGTTGGGAACAAATCAGCATCTGAACCAATTCATGGATATTTTGGGAAGAATAAACCTTTTACTGGAACAGCCTCTGTGTCAGTTTGTTGTCTTCTGTCATCCTCTATGGTCCCTTTTTTTTTTGCAACACTTCTTTTGACCTGATGTAACAAAAAACTCTTAGGAGGAAGTACAAAACATGAACGATGTCATTCGAATGTCTAAGCCAGTGCCAGTGAGCTTTCATCGCACAATACCGAAGCCTCAGAACTGGAGCACCTACAGTAAATGAAATGCAGCCGTTATTAAAGAGCTGAAAAGCTTGTTTTGCTGTCCTCCAGTGGTGCAACTTCTCACCTTTACCAGCTATTTTGAAGTGGGGTGTGGTCAGTAGTGGTGGGGTTACAGGGCTAATTTACTGACCTCAGTAAGCTGATCACAGTCTCAGCCAGATGTGATCAATCCACATTTAACACAGTTTCTTCCTCAATGTTGTTATGAAATTAAATCATATATATAATTTCCACTAATAGTGACATTCATTAATGGCAGCTCGTGCATTTCTGGGTACAAAATATCATTATACCTATCATTATATGTCACTTATAAGATTGGACATTTCAAAATGTCTGCTGCAAAAAAGACTATTGATTTGTGTCATTTCTAGCAGATAAGGGCACAAGAGCAACACCGATAATGACAACAACAGATCTTTTTCACAGCATGCAAACTTTGACATATCAAAGCAGGAAAATACATCACATCAATAATGTTAATTCCAAGTTTATGTTTTCCAATTTTAGGGCCCTGGTATAGAGAGTTCATGATGAGTTCCCAGTATGGCTTCCTGGGATACTTGAATGAAACTACGCTATTGTTAATGTTATCAGTTTGACCTGAGCTTTTCCTGTTATGACCAAAATATCTCCTGTGAAAAGAGTCTATTGAAAGCCTCTTGCCACGAGTAAATAGTCCCGTTTTTCAGGCAAAACAGAGACACAGTGGTTGTATTACATTCCACGGCAGGTCTAAACATTTCTATAACTTGAAGACCCAATAGCAGTGCAACTAAACCGAACTGTAGATATGTGATTTATCCTGCTGTAAATCGACAATGAAAGCGTTGATGCGATGACAAGTGTAACCATAGCGAGAGCTGTTTTGCGAACGTAACAAGTGACGTGCACGGTAATGACCCACAACACTTTAAATGTGACAAACACAGAGGGGAAGCTCACAGCAAGAGAAAGTATCTTTAATTTCTAAATTCCGTTAGCTGTGTGCGTGTGTGTGTGTGTTGTATAATGCACAATAATATGACGCGGGTCAGGACTGAAGTGATTTACTGCTTGGACAACTTCGAGTCAACGCTGAAAGAAATGTGCACTCATGCATACCTGATGCTGGCACTGAAGCTTAAAAACAAACACCTGCATTAATTAGTTTGCTCTGCGTGCATTAGGTTTATTGCTTACAGGTGAATCTTTTGTGAGGTTTAACACAGAGGTTATCAATCACATTTTGACAAAGTTCAACTTGACACGCACCAGAGTTACTGTGTACCAAAAAAAGGGCAGTGCCTCCAATATTTATCTGTTCTGATTGCTTTACAGTGCTCAGAAATTTGCTGAGCTCACAACTAAAACAGGAGAAAGAAAACCCTTGAGCTTTTGTTCGGAAAACAAAAGCAGGCAGTTTGGCTAACAGCTCCGGACAATGTAAAGGGCATGAAAACATATACTATTACAGTACCATTTCTGCTGAGTGCTCACACTGTTGCTCATTGAGTCACAGTCGTGCTCAGCAACAAATTACAGGCTTTCAGTCTGTGAACACCAACACCCACTGACCGCAAATGTGTGTACATTACATTGACCAGACACCATGTCCACAATGATGCAAACAGAGACGGCCTGATTTATGGTTTGAGCATTTTTTTATATTTGTCTGCGAGAGATTGAATGTCAATCAGTGATACATAAGAAACCTTTCAGATGTTATCAAACATTGAGTACGGGGCAAAAGTTGACAAACTACGTCAGTGGAAGTGAGGTTAACCTTTAAAAGACCTGAAAACAGCCATGAGGAAGAGTGAAGAAACTGTGTTTTGGCTGGCATCAGCGATAAACCACTCGTTCAACTCCCCCAAAGGCAAAGGCAGAATCCTTGAATACGCCTGGACCTGTACACCAGTTGTGTGATCAGTTTGGGCCATTTCCCATCTGATACACAACGCATGTTCATATGGTAAATCACACACACAGTGTTTCATCTGCGTTATATGTAGGCGATGCTTAATTCTTACATTCACGCAGCTCTAACATATTTTCTGCTCCTCAGACTTTATCATTCGGAGAGGATGGAGTTGAATAAAGACAAAGCCAAAACTAATTTGTCACTATAACACCGATTTAACCCCACCACTTAGTATCAATTTACTCGTACAAGAACTGCATGCGCTTTCTCAGGTTGCTAATAAGGTGGAAGTAATAAGCTCCTGGATACCATTTTGGCGTGCCAGTCGTGCGTTATGAAGACACACTGCATCAAGCTTTCATATCCCCAAGTAGCACAAACAAGGAGTCATCGCACTCCACTCACGGAGGCAATTTTTAAAACTTATTTTGCACAGTCGACAAATTAGAAAGACGCGCTGTATTCTCAGAGCGTGAACGAATATATAGGAGAAAACTTGTTCTTGGTGTCTTTCAGCAGAGTTAGTGATGCTCAGCCATAGTGGGATGATGATCATTGTAGTATGTTCATTTCTGATGTAACCTCTGTGAAAAGTTTGGCAATAAAATACATTTGAGGCTGTTCAAATTCAAAACTACTGTTTGAAATAACCTATGAAAAGGTAAAGAAACTCCCCAGGGGAGTTTTATGTAGAGGTCTAGAAAAAACGTACTTGGTGTGACTGTTTTCCTGTCATGATCACATTGTACAGTACCGTACTAATCATGGCAGCTCACCACCATGTCCATTTAGTAATTGTTTTAGAGCTTTTAAACACATCACATGATCCTCAGAGATGCTAAATTTCCATTTTTTCAGAGAACTTCGAGAACTTTTCATCCATCTTGGCATAAAAGTTGAGAGTGAAAGTGTATTCCTGACCTTGGGAACTGCACTTGAGGTAACAGCATATTTTTTTTTCTCCCACAACTACAGTAGCAGTTCTGGAGAAGTCTCTAGAGAGATGAACACCATTCTTACGAAAGATATTCCCTCATTGGGTGTTTTGATGATGGTGGTAGAGAGCGCCGTCTAACACGTCGGTCCAAAATCTCCCATAGGTGTTCAATCGGGTTGAGATCTGGTGACTGCGAAGGCCATAGCCTACGATTCACATCATTTTCTTACTCGCCAAACCATTCAGTGACCCGTCGTGCCCTATGGATGGGGGGGCATTGCCATCCTTGAAGAGACCACTCCCATCAGGATGGAAATGTTTCATCATAGGATAAAGTTGATCACTCAGAACAACTTTGTATTGATTTGCAGTGACTCTTCCCTCTAAGGGGACAAGTGGACCCAAAGCAAAATGCCCCCAACAGCATAACAGAGCCACCACATCTCCTCATTGTAGGGCTCGAGCAGTCAGAGGTGTACCAGTTTTGTGTGTAATTCGTCACCCATGTGTGAATATATCTTTCAAATATTGTGTCACTGCAGTTTTATGTAACTTAGACATCTTGAAAACAAAAAAAACTTAAAGCAAATTCAGCCCAGTTTTAACTTCCATGTCTAGACATATTTTATTTGCAAAGTCCAGATAAGCCCTCACTGGGAATTCAATAAAGGAAACATTTAAACGTTACTTCAAATATTTATTTAATTTAAGATTTATTCTCTTGCCTTCTAAGGTGTTCCTGGAGCTGTCTCGCCACCATCCATAATTAGTTATAATTTCTTGCAGCTGTGAGCAGCTTCTCCATTTTCCGTGTGTGCTGCATTGTGAAAATGTGTCCATTAACAGCGCACCCAAACACAAATCAAACAAATTTAATATACTATCATATTTAATTTGTCATTTTTTCCAGTGTGACCACACCGCACATTCAAAACATGATTAATTAGTATGAAGTAATGGAATGGGACGCAGCTTAAAACTAAACATTGATGTGGATGTTGTGAGTCAAGCCCAGCAAGCTGTATCAAACTCCATTATAAAAGTAGGTGTTGAACTAATCCCTTGCTCAGTGCAGTGCAGTGCTCAGGGAAATTGGGTACAAAGTCGTGCTCTCCATCTTTTTGACTAAAGGCTCTCATGCAAATCTCAGGGTGTTTTGGCCAAGCATTGTTGCAGAAAGCTACAAATCCATTAATTCCTGTTGTAGACGGGCTGTGGGAAGCTGGGATCTCAGGGCAGAGTGTGTAAAATGAGGCCTCTGTCTTTTTATGTGTGATAGAGTTTCTCACCTCTTACTGCCATTCAATAGGATTAGAAGAAGAACCGGTCGGTGGTTACTTGTTTGGTCGTCCCCCTGTGGAGCCAATTCTCACTCTCCCAAGACGTATAGCCACTCCAAAGCCTCGGGCTGAAATATAATCTTGAGCTCTGCACAGCAAATCACATGGGCTCTCCGGGAAACAATACACCCAGGTACTATATGGTGGGGAGGGTGAATACTCATAAGATAAAGTGGATGGTATGGACTGCAATGGATACATGCAAGATTTTGACAATTTCAGGAATGAAACGATATATCAACTGTGCCATTTTGGCCTTGAAATTGGAAAAAAAGGATTGCATTGCCATGGATCAAGTAGAATTAGTTTACTATCAAACAGGCTAATAGCTTTCTGCAAATGGTCTTGAAACAAACAAACTTTAAAAAATGTATGTAGTTTCAGTCCAATGAGATACAATATATCTTCTGCGGTTAATGAGTGTTGATTTTCTTTGACATTTCTGGCAATTTAGAGAGCTGTTTGTTTTCTCATAGTTAAGGGTAGGGTAGGGTAAAACCTTAGACTATACAGTACAAATTTAATTTTAAAACTTTGATCTCGTTCCTCTATAGACATAAATTAAAAGCCCTGTTGCTACACACTTGTAATTCAAGGTGTCTTGATGGTTTAACCTCACTGACTACATTTTAAAGAGGGAAGAAACATATGAGCACATTTCTAGGGGGAAAAAAACAAACAAAACTATTAAAAAAAGGCAACAAGCAAAAGGACTCAACCCAAGTGCATTTAATGATTCATAATTTTCAAGGCAATAGAGGTCAAGCAAAGACTCCCAGACTGCCATAGAACTCCACAGAACAATTGGAAAGCAAAAAACAGAGTAAAATAAGTTGAATTTGTGTGCCATATGACTGACTAATGCTAGCTAAAAAACTCAACAAACAGCAGGTAGAATCATGTTGTTTTTTAACGTAACAAATGTTGGTTTTATTAAGTTTTTGTTTATGGGTTTAAGCCTGTGTCAATTTTCTTTTGGTGCAAATATTTTGGCCTGTATTGTATTTTAGGGGGCGTTGACTAATGTTCAGCATGTCTTAATCTGGGTTTTTATTTGAATTTTGTAACAAAGATGTGATCACATCTAAATCCACTCTGGCTATACTCCTGTAATGTATATTAAAAAAACACAGGATGCTCCTTTTCCTCTTCCTGGTGTGGAACTGATCAATTTCTTTTTTCTGTACTTGTGGCAGCACATTTATCATTACCTGTCCGAATGCTCGGAGGTGACCAACAGGTACAAGTACTGAACAGCATGTTTTTACAAATCACTACCCAAGGGAAGACACCACTACCCTCTCAGATGAACAGAGTGTGTTTTTATGGTCCGCTATCTTCCATCCAGACATCACAGGGAAGCAGCATGTAGGGGTTAGCTACAGAAGGGGGAGATAAGTAAGAACAAAGAGAGCTGTCCCATGGTGTCAAAACAAGACCTCCTGTTTCACGCCCATAGACGCCGCAGCCTTGAACCAGATACCAGAGACTCTTCAGCCACACTGAGATTAGGAACAGAGACTTCTTTAGACAAAACTATCACACAACCTGCTTTGGCACCAGACAGGGCCTTCGGGCATGTTGGTCGTGTGTTTCTAAGGTGTTTGTTAATATTTGGGCAAGTAACTGCATTCCAGAGAGTTCCTTTGAGGGGAACCTAAATTTTTACTTCAGGTCTTTTAGTTTTACAATTTCAGTTTGTTCGGGAACTTTGCAGACTTAATTGGCAGTTTGGACTAACTGCCCTTGAGTACACTTTTTTTTTGGTTATCTCCTTTTTACCTGGAACTTATCTGTTTTCTGCAGGTTCTCAATATAAGTTATTATAAGACCCAGGGTGTGTCAGTTGGCAATCAGGCTTATTATGTCTAAGAAAAAAAGTATGTTGCAATTTTCTGTTCTACAAAATATCACAAACGAAACACAAGAAGATGTAAATTTGTGAAAATTGTGTTTGTACTTGTTCCAAAATTAGTTTTAAAGTGATTTGTGTATTCAAAAGAGGGGTATTGTCAGAAATAATCAATAACATTATGATAAAATCTTCCAGGTCCACGATCATTTCATCATGTCTTTTATGTTGTTTTATGACATTTTAAAATAAAGCAGTGTTACCAGGAACAAACCCACATCTCCGTAGAGTCTATTAATAAATGTTTGCATTCAGACATCTTTCAATACGTGACAGACAGTATTCAATAGTATCCTGTTTATTTAAATGGTTGGGCTGTGATGGAGCCAAGAATGAAGGTGTTGATAAATGAACTGACATCATAAACCACCTTCATTAAAAAAAGTAGAGATATATTCTTTTTCTCTGTATTGGCTCTATCCCTTCATTTCTGCAGATTCTCTCTTCTTGCAAGAGTTGTCTTCAATTAATTAGAGTGTGTGGAAGATGGCGGCACGAACTGGCAGTAAGGCAGATGCAGAAAAGGCATCTAATATTATGATGGCCAGAGTCAGTGAGACTAAAAATTAATTTTGCAAAAATTACTCCTGTGTAAAAAAAATAAATGATTTACCATGGTTAAATGACTACTGGGAATGACTGGGTACCACATTCAGAAAACCCTTTGGTCAATCTGCTTTCTAGGTTAAAGTAATGGGAAAGTGGAATTCAATACCACCAAACATTAAAAACTCAGGAAGCTTTGCAGTGCTTAAAACCAGCTTCAAGCTTTGGCTAAAGCCAGAACAAAAGTGCTGTATTCATTGTATTTATCATACTGGTCATATTTATTATCTCACACTGATGTAATTTAGCTGCTAGCTAACTCTGGTGCAATTACGTTTAATTGCGCACTGCAGAAATAAACAATAAATAAATGAATGAAAAGAACCAGTGTGGAGATTTAACTTAACTCTAATGTGCATTGCAGGTGTGGTTGATTAGTCAGTCACTGATGAGAAGTATAAAGGGACCCATGACCATTGTTCATGTTTGAATGCTCTGACATTAGTCAGAGGATGGACCCAAGAGTCTCTAACTCTATAGTGTGAAAATTATATTTTTCACCAATCAGCAACACTAAAACTAAACTTGGAAATCTTTCAGCTGGATTGGGGTTTAGTGTCATGCAGACTACCTCTATTAATAAGAGAAGAGAAAAGCTTACATGCAGTCAATATTCCTTGGCCATATTTTATCCCACTACTGACCAGCCAATGGGTAAGTCATTACAAAACAAACAAAATTTAATTTTGACTTCTAAATGTTTTAAAAAATACCAAATATATGCGAATGAGTTTTGGGGGAAATGTGTGAGCAATGACGCAAACGACTACACCATATATAATATTTCCTTGATTAAATGGTACTGCCATAAAAACAATGAACTCTTGTGTTTGAATATTTTGCTCGGTGTTAATGTCATCACCTCAATGAAGAACTGGATACTGTATATTTAGAGCACTGTCACTGTACAATAGGGTGATTTTCTTCCAACTTTAAAACTTAAGGACAAAAAAGTGGAAAACGGTAGAACAAAGCATTTAACCAGCTACCTCTCTGTCATGTCACTTATTTAAATCTTCTGCTGCCCCCGGTCAAGTTAAGATTTTATACCAGTGGAATCTCCACAAAGAGTACTCACCCAATTACTGTATATGTCGAGTTATTCAGCAATTGGATGTGAATGTGATTTTGTAGTGTGGGATTCGATGCCTGCGTGGGCACCCTCAGGATGTAGATCAGTGTTTTAGAGATAAGAGTGGAATGGAAATGGAAACATACATTTCTGTGTTTTTGTACCAGGGTGCCACCATATATATGCATGTAAATTAATTTATAATTGGGCAGATTTGGAAAGATGATGGTTGGATTGTATACCACTGAAGCAATATCAAATAAATTTTTTGTTTTTCTTACATTTTCACATGTAAATGTAACACCCGTCCCATGTAGCTAGTTGGATATCTCAAGTGTTGTAGTACTATGGGCGGGGTCCTGGGTACATATATCTAGGTTTCAAATTTGGTGCGAAGAAATTAAACAAATTTAACTGTTTTTTAAGATGAGTAACTTAAGAATGAGATGTCAAATAATTGGGCGGTGCCTCCACTTAGCAGGAAAATTTAGTACGTTTTTAAAGATATTAAGATTTTAAATCCCACTAAGAATTTTGTTTAACGTATAACCTTTTTACTCAAAACACACCTTTATCAAATATAATCATGACACACTCACTACACTCAAAGTTCAAATTATGAATTTAGTTAGCAAAATGTAAATAAAAATATCCATTACCACAATTAATGATGATACAAAACATCGAATAGACCTCAATGAATTTCACTTGAAGACTTATAGCTTTTCTCAGAAATTACTATTCTTGTGGATTTACCAAATGTTACACACTTTAGCTTACCTAAAGGGCCCACACTCACACACACGGCAACAACATAAAATGTCCTTTTTTCAATAAGAAAATAAAAAAACCCGTTGCAGGCCTGAGTCGTTGCTTGGGAGCGTGGAGACCTAAAACAAATGGCCGCTTCACTTGTACAAACGAGCAATAAAAAAAATAACAGTGCACTGGTTAGTAGTTAGTAGTTCGTTACTCACAAGTCTTGGAGGGGGAAAGGGGCAAAAAGGGGTAAACCGGCTAGATGATGAGAGGAGGGAGCGTCGATGACACCGGAGGTACTGGCAACGCACAGTTCACTAAGGCAACCCTGGCGCGAAGCACATCTACTCATCCAAAAGGGTCCAAGTTTGGCTTCCTGGTTCACAGTCTGATAGATGTGTACAACACCATATTTTAGTCACTTAGACTTAACACAAAATTATTAGCTGAGCATATCATGTCGAGCTTTACACACGTCACATGCTAACACATTAACTATACAATACAATATAAGTGATGCGTAATATCGTACTAGCGTGCTAATATGCTAACCGCGTTTAGCATTACCTCTAATAGCAGTATGGATCAAAACGAAACATTACAGAATATACACAGAGGTTAGTTTTACCTTCTGCGAGTGATATGATGTATGATACGCTTGATGAGACTCTGCATCCATCCATGTATAAACACCACACAACTCCGACCACGTTTCCACTGTCTTCTTTAGCTTAGCTGTTTTTCCTCTGACTGAACCCTGTTTTACACAGTACGGGGTCTCCTCTATATCCCGCCTCTACACATCTCCTACTGGCTAGCAAATAAACAAACAACCAGCATGATTGAACAAAACCCAATATATTCAATCCCATACCCTGTAAGGCTAGGTTGTAAACAAACATACTTTCTATGTGCACATCAACCAAACTTTCTCCATTAACATGAATTACGACCAACAAAATGACAAAGATTAATCAATTGGCTTATAATGATTTTAATTATATAAGGATATTTAACTCTTTTAATGAACTTGTTTTATCAGAGGAATGTTTTAAACAGTAAAGCTTATTTATTTAACTATTTGCATATTTGTCTGTCTTAAATGAAATATTTTAAGACTGGGCTACATAAATATGGGGCTGTACAGTTAAAAAATGTCTCATTGGCTAGGTCACATCAACATTTCTAACTGTGAAACATTCAATCACTTCATTTACATGGCACCCGAATTGAATCTGCTGACCTGCTGCAAGCCACCGTGTTTCTCTGTTTCTCTTGTTTCTTGTTGATTCCACCTGAACAGTTTTGGTCTTGAAAAATTTACAAATATTAAATCTTCATTCTGAAAAAAAACATAGTATAATATCAGTCTTGTATTTTACAAATTCACAGCAAGCTAACTTGCTGCTGCAAATATTTCTGTCAATAAAACCGTAGTCTTGACAGATTTGAAGGGAAGGGAGAGCAGGAGATCCCAAAACGAATAAAGTTGACGTATAACATACTGTGTCAGATTAAATTTTACATAACCCTCCTCTGCCAGACTATAAACTGCTCCAAAAATTGGCATGCTTTGCGGACAGTGAAAAGACGGGAGTCAATGGTACAAATATACCTTTTTCAACTGACAAACATTTGTTTGTTTAATGACTGAGCTAGTTCGAGGGGGCTATTGTGCCTAGCTCATGCTGTCATGTTTCTGGCTATCCAGTAACATAATGTTGCTATCCAGAAACTGCTGCTTAGGAACTAGGCCTCACTGTTGTCACCAAGCTGCATCAGCTGTGACTTTCTGTCCTGGCTGGACAGGACAAAAAATAAGGTGAAGGTAAAACCATCGCTGGTGTTTAAATTTGCAACTTTTATAATCCTTATTAATGACAACATTAATAGCAAGCTGGGCCTTGGGTATGGGAAGCCCTACACCTGCCTGAAGTGTCACCGCTGCCAATTAGGCCCTTTTCATGGCAGACGCTTTGACTTGTCAAAGCAGGAAAAGCACTCAGAAGTAATGAAATTAATGATAGGCTGCATTGCATTTAAGTGAGCTAGTTCCCGGGCTATAGGACTGTGCATGCTCGCTCGCTGACATAGCATACTGGGACACTTATTGGAACGGCGCCATCTTTAGTGTTATTTACACATGCTTTTCTTGCTTTGACAAGTTAAAACATATGCGGTGAAAAGTCTATTTGCATTAAGAGCCACCACGCTTGTACCTGCAGTATTTCTGTGAAGCCGCTCTGTATATGAGTGCCAGCTAAAGGCCTAAAATGGAAATGGAATGTAAATGGGAAAATAAGGGCTATATTAAAGCACAGAAGCCTGTCGTGGCTATGAAGGATGGTGTAAAAATGATGTTTTAATGTGAGGCCAGTCGGTGGGTGTGGGTTAGCTACCAGGGAAGAACAATGGAGGGTGTTTCCTGTTGGAATCAAAGCACCTTTGCAACCAACTTCCTCTGATTACTGAGTGGGTTTATGTGAAATTCACTGAAGGAGGACCACAGTTGCCACTCTAATATATGGCCACACTGGACTGTAATATTTCGCCATGCGGTAGAGAGGTGCTTCACTGTGCCCCAGTGTTGACACACAGGGTGTATATAGGCAGCAGGACCATCTTAGCATCCAGACGCTTCTACATAAGTACTGGTAGGGGTCGTGAACCTATCAGCTCGCTCCCTGCCTTCGTGCGTAAATCAACAGGTGCTCCCTACGTCCGTCCTGACATCACATCCCAAAGTGCAGCAGCATCAGGCTGCACTCTAGCCAAAGAAAGCAGAGCAAAGACAATGAGAGTGAGGGGTGAAAGCACACGTGTATGGTGGACAGTTCTCGCTTTGATTTCACAGGCATAGAGCCAAGATTTTGGGGTTTTAGTTGAACTAGACAGCATATGGGGCGGTTGTCAGGCAGTCATATGAAGGAAGACGTCAGTAAAGCAGCACAGACTCTAAGATGAAATGCTCCTTTGTTGTAGTAGAAATGGGATATTCTGTTATCTGTTGTGCTACCCCAAACACATCTAATGGTTCAATATAAGCAAGTAAAACAGATTAGGTTATGGTTTGCTAGGTTTTAATTCAGTCAGTTTGAATTGTAGTTTAAAGTTAGTGGGTTTTCTAGAGTGGGTCCTCATTTTTCTTTGTATCTTTGTATCTTGTGTTTGTATTGCTGACTCCAATATGTCAAAAATATTTGCTCTGCAGAGGTTTTTTTGAGGGAAAGTCATTCAACATGCTTGTGAAAAGGGTTCATACAGTGTGTTTTTAGTATGAAAGACTGAATGTGAATAAAACTTTATTTGCTAGAAAACTCCAGTGACATCAAGCACTTTATTCGGCTCATACTGTAACTTGATGTGAAGATTTAAAAAAAAAAAAAAAAAAAAAGTATAAATCCTACCCATTTCTGCCTGGTCAAATTTT
The DNA here is from genome assembly GCA_029490765.1 of Euthynnus affinis. Lineage (NCBI taxonomy): Eukaryota > Metazoa > Chordata > Actinopteri > Scombriformes > Scombridae > Euthynnus > Euthynnus affinis. Next base: position 7,984,034 of record CM055844.1, on the reverse strand, counting down.
CTGCCTGTTTGAATTTGTAAAATCTTTTCTCCTCTACTTCTCCCACCTATTTTAATCGACTATTCACCAAATTTTAGTACAGATTGGGTTTCTCACTGTAGAGTTTCTCTGCCAGGAAGTTCCTTGAGATTAATCTGTTTACTTGTCACATTATCGGAGTGGGTGATTGCATTCCAGTTTTAATTCTCCTCTCTCTCATTGTGAAAAAAAAACAGGTTTCAGGAGACTTAAGGAGATTTTCTGGCAAGAGGAAAAGGGTTTATGTTTTAAACCTATTGTTCACCAGCAGGCAGCTGGCTCATATTGTTCTACTGTCAAGGGGGTTTGGCAGTGTCAGTCCAATGTTTAATTTCCTTCTTTGTGTTCTGTACAGGCCGGCAGAAAAGTGTTTTCATCAACTAGACGGTTTGTTTTTCTCTCTGTAGCCAACTTCTCTAACCCTTTCTGACATTTCACTGTCATGATGTTTCTAAAATTACACCGAATCAATAATAAACCACTCATGAGACTCATATTTACAGTCACATTAATACAAATGAAACTTTCGTGGAGAAGAAGCTCTCGAATTATATGTATGAAGGAGACAAAAAGCCATGGGTGCAGTAATTGCTATTTACTGTTGGCAGCGACCAATTTTGTGGAGCAATCAACTTTTGTGATGATGCCTCATGAAAGTAGCCCACTTGTTTGTTTACTGTCTGCAGGGGGTGTTCATCTCCACTGCGAAATGGCTTTAGCAAAGTGATAATTAAGACGAGAGGTTTTGACTGAAGTCCGAGGGAGGGGAAGGACAGACAAGGAAGGTGGTGATGTCATCGTTCCTGAGGGGGGGGGGGGGGTGTTTACGACATACCACGTCTCCCTGGAGAGAGCTAAAGTGACGGTCAGAGATAATGGAAACACAGAGGACGTTACTGAATTTAAAAAAGGAAGACGACCCCCCCTCCCTCCTCTTCCTCCTCACATACGTACATATCTGCAGAGAGTTGTCCAGGAGGGCAGAAGTGATTTTTGCCACGTGTCATGGTCATAAGGGTCATTTAAAAAGTCATTTAGCAGTTTTAATAAATTCTCCTTAATTGCTTTGAAGGATAGAGAGTATTTTTGACATGAAACACATAAGGTAACAACTGCAGATAATAAAATGTGTGTGTAAAAAAGTAATGTAAATGATTACGTACAATTAAATTAATTAGTAATCACTAATAACTACCTAAATCGAATCACTTTGTACAGATCTGTTTTGACATCGACATTAAAGGGTCTTTTTCTGTTGGTTTCTGTCAAAACAGCTCCATTAAATCTACTTTGATTCAACATTGTAAAACAATCAAACATGAAAAACTCAAAGGGTGGTGAATTTTTTTTAAAACTACTGGTCTATAAACAAAAAAATCAGGTGTTAAAACCTCTTGAAAAAAAATGTAAATTGAATTACAACCATCACACAACTTCATCCTTTACAGAGTTTCTCAAAAGAAAAGAGAAATACAGGTTGAAGGTTTCAATTGACTTCAACCTGTGTTGAATAAAACTCTCGCAGAATATAATTTTGGTTCAGAAAACACAACGGTCATTAAATCTCGACCTTGTTCTGGTACTTTCAGCTTGAGCTCCACCTTAAGCCACTTATCTCTCATTTCCAATTTTCCACCTTTACAAAGTTGAACTTCTTGTTCCTCTGAGGTAATTTAATTCCTTGTTGTTCTTTAATGTTCAGCCTATTGTACCAACCAAAAAAGTCCTCCTGCAGGAAATGCCTGACTGAAATAGGAGATCGTAAAAAAAATGAGAGATTTTACAATGTTCCATTACCTTCATCACCAAACATAGTAAATGTGCAGCTACTGTAAATCCCCTTGAAACAATCATTTCAACAAAAGAGAGTGAGCACATCTGGAAACGGGCCAGCGAGGGATACAAAGGATGTAAATCAGGAATGCAGAAGGGCAAAGATCACCAGGAAAATTGTCGTAACTGCGCAGTCTTTTTTTACACACTGGACATTTTGTTGACCTACTGTCATTGTCATTTGTGCTGATGTGTATCCATTGTATTGTCCGAACAATCAATTCATCAGAATTAAAATTGACATCACATTATTGTTGAGTTTTGGTGTGTGTGCGTGTTTTCTCATTTCTCAAATCTTTTTATCCTGTAAAATTGTAATATATATATATATATATATATATATATATATATATATATATATATATATATATATATATATATATATATATATATATATTTCTATACAATAAAACATTAAATAATTGCTGGTCACATTTGTATCTCTGTTCATTCACATAGCCACACATTCAAAAAGATAAAAGTGTAGGTCCACAGCTTATTAGGAAAAAAGCATTAAAAAGTCTTTATTTTAAAGTTAGAATAACTACAAATACTTATCAAATGCACATAGTGAAAATTGACTAAAGATTTATTAGACTAAAAATAGTTAAGAAATAAGATGATAACATGCACATGTTAACGAACATCATCAACTTAAAACAAATAAAATACCTTTAGTTGTATAATCCATACAAAGTCGGTGGTGAGACGCAGTGGGAGGACATGCTAAATTTCTCTAGGTGGGGCAAACTGAAGTGAAGCAGACTGTAGACATGAGTTGGAAATATTTAATCTTGAGAAACATCAGGCCTTCTCTGGGTTTTTTTTTAATCTAACCAATGTACAAAGACAAGAGGAAAAACAGCGAGAGACTGAGTTGCCACAAACGAGCACAAACACATTTGATACAACTATCATTTGTACACATGTTCAAATCATCATCAGCTTTTTGAAAGTTTACTTACCCAAGAGTAACCCAAAAGCAAATATCCTCCTAGCTTTTGTGTACTAAACAACAGTTTGTTCTAGTTCTGGGACTAACAGAGAATTAGATTAAATCAGCACCAACTCCTGACTTGGATATATTTATGTTTTTTTTTTTGTTTTTTTTTAGACTTGGCCCAGATCTTCTCATTGCCTTTCAGACATTTCTAATTGAGGTCTGTGAGACCAGACAAAGACAGTAATGCCACTAATATCAGAAGATAGTGGAATGGCACTCAAGCATGTGATCACTAATCCGATTCATGCCAAATGAAAGGCAAAGAGGAGATGACCTGACCCATGTAGGACCAGTTTAAATGTTAACCGTCCATTTGTCGGTTTTACTTCTTCTTTACTTCTTCCCACTGACACAGACTTTGTAGATGAAAAGAATCCATCACAGTGAACATGAACCATTCATTTGGTTTGAAACTCCTTTTTTTATAGTCTAAATTTGTTAAGGCTATTTTTTTTATCAGACCTTGAGTATAACTCTCCTTCTTGTCCATCACCTGACAGCCTCAGGAAGAAAATCCAAACTTTTGATATATAATAGCATATTCTCTCTTTCTCTTTCTCTCTCTTTCAACTTTGGTAAAATGACTGCAGTGAAACCTATTTTCATAAATGAGTTTGCAGACAAAAAGCCAACATGAAGCTGCAGCAACAGTACTCTCTATGTTCAGTGTTAAACACCATGGATAAAGGAAAAAGAAAGCAAGAAAACGTGTGCCACCGTTTAACAAGAACAGGACCAAGGATGGAGTATACTATACATACTTACAATACATGAAAATAAGTGTCCTGTTTGCTTTTCAAGCGCACAATGGTGTGCTTGTAGTGAGTACAGTCTGCACAGTAACACATTTTAGGCTGGACCTTGGTGGACATCTCACAGAGCCTCATGGACACGTGGATACGGCAGCTGTGATTTTGACCTCTAGACTGCAAATGCTGATGAAAAATGGACTTTCTTTAGCTGTTTGTGTTGTTGATAATCTTTGAAGAGCACATCTTTTTTTTTGGGCAGCATTCCTCTGGTAATTGAGCAATCAAGGTTTTTTTTTTTTTTTTTATATCACAAACCTTCTCATAACTAATCTTTTGGAAATATGTTTTGAGAGCAAAGTCAATGTGGGATTAGTTTCAGTTTATATTTTCAGTAGACTGAGCTAAATTAAATTTTACCCCTGGCGGATTCATCCTGCACCTCACAGTTGAGTTTAAGCTGGGTCATGCACTCAGAAATTGAGTCTTTTTAGACACTTGAGAGGCTGAGGCTCTTGTGACCGTTCAGTGAAACTTTGCGGAGAGTGTGTCTATGAGGCAGAGAATGAAGTTTCAGGAGAGATAAACAGATCAGTGTTTCTCTGTATCTTTCAGAGCACTTTGAACTAAAACTCATGACCACTTATTATGTAGAGTCTAAGTGTATGTGTGTGTGTAAGAGAGCGTGTGTGTGCCTGTCATAAGCTACTTTCTGGGACTATTTCCAGACTTAAGATCAGTTAATTGGAGATGGCTTGTCCAATTGGGGACAAAAAATCTGTGTCCCCATTTGGAAAAAAAGCTGTGTCAGTGCTTAGGTCTATGCAACCTTCCCAAATATGACCTAGGAAAACGTGTGTGTGTGCATGTGTGTGTGTGTGTTTATGCCTTTGTATAGGGGTGTGTCTTGAAATGGCATACAGCAATATACAGCCAGGCTCCATTGTGAGCGCTGACCTCTTTCTTTTCACAAACACACCACTTCCTTGACTTCCTGTGCTGCCTGCTACCAGCCTCAAGGAGTCTGATGATTATTTTTTTTTAGCAGTTTTAGCACTGCACACATTTTATGCACAGGAAGCCTGCAGAGAGTCTGATGCATTATTTTGGTAAAAAATTGAAAATTTGCACCAAGCAAAATAAAGCTCTTGAGCAATGATAATTTTGATTTAGTTTGGTTCTCTCACTCAGAGACTAAAATCTGACACCATCTTTACAATATACAACCAATAACATACCGTTTATTAGAAAAAATTATAACATTTTTATCTCTTAAAGATGAGAGGGTTGGGAAAATAACTGAAAATAAACTGAAATATGTCAGTAACACATACATTTATTGTTAATCATCATCATCATCATCCTTGCCAAGAATTTTGTGGAAATGCCTAAATACTGTTCTTGTCTTATCAATGTTTCTTGTCCTCCAGTCTCTCTCTCTGGGAAAAGAGATCTTAATCTCAATGAGAATGCCTGATTATATAAATAAAAAATAAGTAAGTGTGTTTTCCAGAAGGTCGTATTTGCCAGATGCAGCGTTGCAGGCTGTAAAATGATGGTGGCTAATGTTAGATACTAACAATATAATGGTTACACTCATTTGCAACATTCAAAAGTGCTTATCTCATAGCAGCAGCTTATATATGTGTGTGTGTGTTATAGTGCAGTAATCAAACCCGGCTCAGTCAGAGTGCAGCTGCAGCAGAAGAGAGTCTCATCTCCTCTAATGGAGACTTGGGTATCCTGGTGTTTGATGCCAGTTAACATGGTTTCTGCTCACATTTATCTCTTTCTGTGAGCGACAAAGTGGCCAAAGTTGCCTTGAAATTGGACTAGAGGTTAGCTGTCCTCAATATTTTTATTAAAATGTTTTGTGAATAAGTGTGAGCCACCAAGGTTTCTAACAACCTGGGTAAAATAGGGAAAACTGTTTTTTTTAAACTGGTTTTAAATGATAAAGTTTACAATTTTTATGACTTTTACTGCATTTTCCCACAGATAGAGCACATCTCTAGAAAACAACAAACCATAAAAACGACTATGCGCAAACACTTTTGAGCCAAGGTCTGTAAGCCCACTCACTTAGTATCTTTCGAATTCCTCCCACGAGCTTAAAACTGTTGCCCCGAAAGCCCTTTTTGACAGGAAACATCACAGGAAGCCTCTACCCATGAATGCACAGGAGCAACTGGAGAGAGACCCCCAGCCCACCAGGCCCGGGCCAGGCCCTGCTATGTCATTTGTCCAGAGCCAGAGGAATGCAGCTCTTTTGTGTCAGAGTCAACACAGCCTCGATCTCTGCTGTAAATCCAAATGCAGCCTCTCTGCCTGTCAAGATAAAGAGACAGAAAAGCAGAGAGTCTGCAAAGCACAGCAGATTGTCTGGATTTGATTATTTATTTAAATGAAGTTAAGATGGATTGCAGCACATCTCATCTCAATTCTGAAAATAAAAAAAAAATCACTTTATGATAAACAGGACTATTTATTAAAAGAAAAAAAAAAAAATCAAACTTAACAGCCGGGAGCAAGGAGAAACTTTCAGTCAGTGTTCCAGGAAACAAGGTAACTGTTTTTCACCTTTTTTTAAAAAAAAATACTGAGTTAGGGACAACTGCCATGCAGCTGAGTGTGCTTTCAGTTACCTTGGCAACATGTAGTCAAAGACACAGCAGCTGTGGGTTGAGGTTTGAAAGGGGGAGTGTGTGTATGCATTTGTTTGTTTGTGCAAATGGTCGTGTGAATGTGTGTGCTGTATATGTGCACGATTGTTTGTACAGTAAATACCGTATGTACACATTTGCTGGCTGTGCGACAATGACAGGACCCCTCGAAGGATACTGGCCCCCCAAATCATATTAATCTCACAAACAGACGAAGGTCTTCAAAGTGCTAGCTCTGGAGGGGAAGTGCTGTATCTAGATTAGTGCTGTCATCTAGCCCTGACACGGCACAGGAAACAAGAGAGCCTCTTGCCTGCCATCAAAGGGACAGCAGATCTAACACGGAGCATGTTGGTCCTCAGTCGTCTGCCACTTCAAACCTCCTCCAAGCTGAGGTTTTGCTTCAAAGTGTCCTTCTTCCTCAGAGTTCCTCAGGTCCCAATCTCTATCTGTTTGGTTCCACATTTAACACTGGTAACTGTTCTATTGGACTTGACCAGACACATTTTCAACATCCCTGTGATAATCACTTATAGTAACCCTATGAGATTTGCAATCTAACAATCTGTTGCATGTCCAAGGAACCTCATTACTGTTCAGAAAATCGCCTGAAACCATCTCTTTCTAAAGTCGACTACTTCTGGCTCTTCTTCACTCATCGCTTCAGACTCTAATTTAAATGATTCACAATGTTTTAACACTAGAAGTGGTTCGTTTATTAACTCATAACAAATACGATCACTCAAGTCTCTTATTATTTCAAACTGTTATGATTTTTTACAGAGACTCGGCTGAAAAAAAGATGAAAAGCTTACTTTTAAAGTCCATATTGACACGTTGGTATCAAGGCTGAGATTGAAATTGAACTTTCCTTTTAGAAATAAATCTGACTTTCCTTTATTTATGAGAAAAAGAATTGTTGAATCAGTTCTCCTCTCTGTATTGAACTACCGGGATGTTATTTATGGGCGACGGCAAGTTCCACTCTCAAACCTTTAGGTATAATATATCACTCTGCATTATCATTCATCACTATAGAGAGGTATGGGGACACACCATTGCCTGCTATATCAAAAAAAAAAACTGGTCTGTCTGCTCTATCAGTGAGGAGGGATCAACATTTGTTTTTATTTATTTATAAAGCTATTTAGCAACCCCTCTCTTCAAATGTTTGTAGGCATGGCTCATCCTGCAATTACCAAAAACTCATGAAGAGTTAGGAAGACTTTTTTGTTCAAACAAAAACGCACATTTTTATGCAATATATGCATAAAAATAAGACCGGGTACTTTCGTGTGTATTTCAGAAATATATATACAAATCCCCCTTTTTTCATTTTAACAAAACTTAAACCTAATTGAAGAATAAGAAGATAAGATTGTCCATCTGAACAAGCCTTGATGCCAACTTTCAGTACTCGCACATAACATTGATACTAACTCACATTTTGGTTGGTACCAAAAAAGTTCAGTGTATAGTCCATAGTGCAATGAAATCACCCATGCACCCATAATGGCTTTCTCAAGTCGAACATCAGAGAAGTTGAAAACAGTCAATGGTTTGTAGTGAGAAGCTAAGAAATGAATGGATCCTTAGCTCCCTTTGTTGTAGATTAGGGGTCAAACTATGTACAGTATAGAGGGGATCTTAATGTATTTGCCTCTTTGTGAACCTATATTTAAAATGTCCAAGAGTCAGACCAGATGCATTGCGGTGATCTTATTAGCTACATTAACCTGACTGCACAGGCTCTTCCATTAACATTTCCAAAACGATGCTATAATGTAAAAAAACAACACTAATTTAATGAAAACTGGGGTAGACTCATCACTGCGGCTTTCATGTGAGGAATTCATTTTTGAGAGGAAAACAGGCTGTTGCGCTGTAGCATCCACACTGGTTTTATACCCCCTGTAGAGAACATGGTCTAGTTTGCAACACAATTCAGTATTTAAGACATGAAAACAAACATTCAACAAGTTTTTATGTGTAATATATATTCATGTTTTCATACTGACGATGGTTTACGACCCCGGCGAGTTTAACATCTCCCTCGGCATCGCAAGGTCACGATTTACCGACTGATTACACACTGTCTGAAACGCATAAACCACATGAAAACGGGCCTAATCAGGGATCCTACAACCGGAGAATGAAGGTGAGGATGAACCACAGAGGAAATGTTGAGGAGGGTAGAGGTCACGCCGCAGGTTTGTGAAGAGGTGAAGAGACATAAATGAATTCCATGTTTACGTAAGTAGCTAATCAGAGTGCCAGACTCGGGCAATCAGAGACAGATGGGAGGTAATGTCCTCGTTGTCCTCGGGGACAGGAACACTCAAATACATCATCTTCATGTAGCCCGCTGTGTATTAAATTGACTTTAAGGAAGTACCCGTGTGTTTCATGGGAATTTAAAGGTGGCTGGAATATGCGGGTTGCTATGTGAATCATTCTTGTTTCCTACATTGTTTTTGATTAGTTTTCACAAGTTTGCCTTTGTGCCTTACATCCCTTGTTGTTTTTGGGCAAATGTTGCAGTTACTTGAAAAGAAAAGCAACTTGAATTCACTTTAGTAACACAATGTTTCAGTCCTGAGACTTTCATCAGGTGAAATTCATACAGACAGTTTAAATGAGTAAAAAGAAAATATAAATGTTCTTAAGTGTTGAGTCACTAAATCAGTACTCAGGCGATAGATGGAGGACTTACAAAAGACAGATAAAAAAAAGGGGGTCAAAATTGATACAACAGTAGCAGAGATATCCTCACTTCTAGCACAGAGTATGAGCTACACCCCCAAAACACCTAATCCTACACATCCCATAATGCAACGTGACAACAAATTTCTGTCAGCCTCTTCCCTGCCTGGCAAGTAGTCTCCTAAGTCAGATAAACCCTCAGATTTGACAAAACTCCTCCACCGCCACACATACGTTACATAGTATGACTGTTTTCACAGGCTGACTAGTCCTGCTTATGACTGAGAAGACTAAAAATACCTTTAATGCCTTTGTCTAAAAATGCCTGCTGTAAGAGTCATCGGTGTAATTTGACGGGGAGGCAGGGAGACATTTCACCACCCGTCGTTTCATACAAATCGTTTGAGTCGATCAATGCAAATTATATCAAGGTATGACATTTTTGGAGGTTATGATGGTTGTTTGGATCAGAACGGCTCTTATTATGTGCTCTTTAAAATTGTCCTTCCAAATTATTCTGATAATTGACCATGCAGCTGAAAATTTTATGCAGTTCAAATGAGCTGTTTGAAGGGCAAAAATTCAACAAAAATAACAAAGTTTTTTAAGTAATTCAAAACTACAACCACATCTCCTGATTTGGAAGATATATTTTTCTATACTCCCAACATTTCTTGCAATGGATTTGCTGGTTGCAGCTTCTCAAAGGTGAGGATTTGGGGCTTTTCTGTGCCTTACATGATAGATAGTGAAATGAACATCTTTGGGTTTTTTTGCTGTTGTTCAGACACCATTTTTTTTTTTTTTTTACTGTTGATGGAGTCATCATCATCTTGGGCTCTAAGTTATAACAAGCATTTTCCACTATTTTCTGATAGTCCCTCTGCCCACTATTATTTCACCTGCAGTGAAAGTATTTCAGCCATCCACTGCACATTTGTCTGAGAAATATGTATAAAAAAACTGGAATCTGTACATTAGTAAGTATCTTACCTTAATTCGTTTGCGCCACTCTGTCTGAGCAGACTGTGATCTATCCCTGTCTCCACCTGTCTGTCTGCCTGTCTGTCTCTCTGTCTGTCTGTCTGAGCAGCGACAAGCGTCTCCACCTTCTTATAATAACAGGCTGTTGAACGAAGGCGCAACGAGCATCAGAAAACACCTGTAGGAAAGCAAACAGCCCCGGTCAGGACAGCAGTCCTAATAAAGAGGAAAATTAACATCCATGCCAAAATAAAATGTGTTTACTGGAGCTGGCAGGGAGGAAGATGGTAGGAAGATTAAAGAGCGAGCATTTGAAGTGTGTGTGTGTGTGTGTGTGTGTGTGTGAGTGTGAATGTGTTGCAGGTAAAGCATTCATTTTGATACCAAATTTAATTTAAACACATCACAAACACATTATTATTATTATGTACAATAATGTAACCAACCACATGACCCAACTCCTTTTTCCAAAATTTCCTGTCTTTAAAACGGAGCCCACAAGCTACGCACACACATAGTCACGCACACACATGCGCACACATAGACAAATACTCACTTTCCCCTTGTTTACTCTCCTTGTTACTACCTGGCAGCAAGGACAATTTATTGCTCCATGGGCTCTTTCATGAAATGATTCATGCCTCTTCGATGGGGTGGCACTGCAAATGTGTTCTGATTGAAACAATTAAGCTCAAGGCCCTTGAACTACTCTAACAAGTCCTGACTTGTCAAACTTGTATCCAAATGTGATTGGGATTGGCTGATGGGACCGAAGCAGGACCACTACGTGAACAGGGGTCTAATGGCTAATTTTTGATGCTTTCTGTGTCCCATTTTTTGACAAAATCGAGCCCTCATCAACATATTCTAAGTAAATGTAAGGAGATGAAAGTTACATTAATTGATGCAACGAGGAGTGGAAACCTTGATTTTCGCTTTCGGCATCATCAAGCTTCGCTGTGGAGTCTGTTGTGGTAACACCAATGGCGCAGCGCAGGTTTTGGCACATTCCAAGTCCTGTATGTTTTCACTGAAAAACATGACATATAAAAACGAAATTGTTGTTTACAAGCTGCTTGAGAGTCATCTGATTGCACTCCAGGCCATTGAAACATTGTGCAATGACAGATCAGAACTTGTTAGTTTCAACAGTCATTTGCCTCCAAAAACACTAAACCTCCGCCAGCCTCAAATATTCAGTGGTCACTTATTTTCCAGATGCCTCTCAGCTTTTAATGCAACCTGCATGTGTTTCATTAACAGTCTTACCACAATGAAAAGGAAGACGGATATAACAAACGAGAACTCACTTTGCGTCACAAAGCGGTACAGTTCGTATCAAATAATGGATCTCACTTCACTAATCACAACTCATGAATTTCTTTTCTCGACTTTTGAATGTGATTGTTGTTTATAATCTTCAAGTATTGGACCCACTTGTTTTCCCAGGCACTTCTCTACTCTCTCGCCTGAGAGTGGAGAAGTGCCTGGGAAAATAAAAAATTAAGCAAACTCTTTTCTCTCACTCTCCTCGTTTGCCTTCGCACAGCTTTTGATAATCCATATTTCCATAAATTTAATTTAAAAATATGGGTATAGGTCTAATTATAGTTATTTACATATTTCAACCAACTAATTCTATGATTCTATTTAGTTTGTTCAAGAACATGATATTCATAGGTTTTTTCTTCTTTTCTATGCTGGCAAGCTGATAAAAAATCCTCCCTATATCCCAAGATAGTGCTAACTAGAGTCTACTTTACTGTGTTGAAATGTGTTAATTGCCAATTAGGTCTTGTCCCTTAACGATCATGAAAGCTGCCCCACTAGATGAAACGCACTATAGCCACAACAGTCATTATGTACAGTGGCCTTCATGTCATGTCTTCCTGACTTTTCTTTTGAAAGTCTGTGCAAATGCCTAGAATAGAATAAAGACATGGAAAAGTTGAGAAACTATTGTCAAAAGGGCGACATCATGAGATAAATATGTTAAAGTTTATGTTCCTTATATTCAGCCTGTAACTTAATTCGAAGTATATTTTTTTATTATTTCGATATCTGTAATCTCAGCGCACTCGTCATCCTCAGCACTGTAACCACAGCTGATGACAAATTATGGTTTACTCAAACTGGCCAGTCGTCAGAACTGGGAGGGCTGAACAAAGACAGGTTCGCAGTCAGGCTAATTGTCATTTTGGTCCATGTGTAATTGTTGTTGTCAGCAAACACGCTCGGGAGCTGGCAGTCTTTGAATTGCTGATCTGTGGCAGAGGAAAGAGGTAAACATCGCCTGAGCCTGAAACCGGGAAGTGAAGTCACACTGCTGCAGGGATACACTGATGTTTACCGGGCTTTGATGCTGACCAGTTAGTCCTCATCTTACTTTATAAGAGTGTAAAGAATAATGATGATTTATTTAATAGATTTTATTTAAAAGGCTCAAACAATCCCAAAGACTCCCCTAACACCAAGTAGAGGGAGAGTTTATTGTCCTTATTGTCCTTTCTTGAAGCTTTTATAATCTGCCAAGAATTGGAAATGTACACCCTGTGCTTTGTTAAGCTTCCTGAGCTCCCCAAACAGCAACTTAAATAAGAAAGTATAGGGTGGCTTTCACTCTTGGAAAAACCAGAGCCAGAATAAGTTTTCCATTATTTACTACCTATGGATAACAACAGATGCCTCAACATGTTCATCGATAAAATAAATGAGGTGAACTTAATTTCTCTCGGAGTTGTAAGGCCTGTCTGTGCTTCTTTTCCCCCCCAACCTGTGAAGAATAACAATCAGTCTTGGCGAGTAGCAAGCTATAGGTCCTCCTCAAGATGAATAAACTGGTCACAGAGAAGAAGAATGTTATTCAGGTCTCAGACGAAGCCTTTGTTAAAAGCCTTCATTTAGTTGGACAAATTAATAGTTTAAAAGGCTGACTGTATACTGTTTGTTGTGGAACTGCAGCAGCCCAGGTTATTTGTTTTTGGATTATTGGCATAAAACAGGGGCATCAGCTTTTAAATGCTGATGAAATACTGTAGTTCTTCTTGCTGCACCAAATGCCCCCAGATGGCTTTTTAATTTTGAATAAAAACTAATCAAATTAAACTTCAGATCCAAGCGAAAGAACCATCCGTGTCCAGCTGGCTTCAGACTCAATTATTCAACATGCCTTTGCTTTAAATTTTCACCAAAAGGTCTGATTTGCATTAGAATATAAATCCCATCAACTGCCCTTTTGTTCCAGCTTGGTGCCTGCCTGTTGGTGAGACAGAACATGCTAGAAGTACCGTAATAAACCTCCTTTCCATCAACAAGTGTGAGGCACCGGTACAAAATTATTCACATTGTGAGATCTCTGGCCTTTCATGCTTGGTGGAGTTACTTAGTGGCTTGGAGCACAGAAGTAGGAGGAGGAAGAAGAGGAGGAGGGAGGGGGTTAAGCAATTAGTGTGTGAAATAGATATCCTCTGCTTTTCTACCAGCCAGCCCCACTCTGCCCCGAGTACAAAGTGGTAGTCTGTCAGCAGTACCTTGACAAGAGAGCACTGTTGTTGTGCTTGCCTGGCGACCATCTTGTCTGATTACATGCTGCAGTGCACTGGAAGGGGGCTCTCTGGTAGCTTTGTCATTTCTCTGTGGTGACTCAGAGCTTTGAGGAATCTATAAAATTCACTTCTGTGCATTTAGCACCTCAAGTTGTTTTTTTTTCTTCTTCTGGTGTACAGCGTTGGCACTCCTACATCAGTAGTATCTGTTGCACTTTTACATTATTACTTTCTGCAACAATCTTTATAAAATATTTCTCATTCTGAATCATCTTGTTATTGTTTTTTAAAAAAAAAATCTTTCAGCTACATTCATTATCTTGTCATCGGATAATTAGTATGTTATGTGCAGTTGCACCTGGACTCATACATGGTCCTCTATAGCGCTTTTGCTCATTTGTTATTGTCAGTCTGTTGTCTGTATTTTTGTGTTGTCCACGTTATGATTCGTATGGAAGCCCATTTGTGTCACTTCAAAAAAAAATGCCCTAAGATTTTTATTCATCTTTCATAATTATATTATTAAAATATTTATAGGCTACTGTATTATTAGTAATATTTTAAAGAAAAAACATTTAATCAAAATAAAAACTGGCAGTGAACTCATGGTGGAAATGGACTTCCTGTTTTCATTTGCACCATGGCAAAATAAAATTATAGTGCATCTGTAAACTTGTAGAGATGAATGACAATTAAAGATCAACTTGAGCAACCTGGAAAAAAGATTAAAAGCATCAATTCTTGACCACCAAAAAACATTTTCAGTATTAGTCTTTATTATGAAAGTTAAAATGTACATTGAACTCTATTATAGCTCATGTTTTTAAGCATGGTGAACTCACATATAGTCCAAATACTTGTGCTCTTTTTATCCTGAATGTGATGTGTTTGATTACATACAGTATGTGGCATATGTTTCTTGCCTCAGAGGGGGAATTGTTATAATAAAAAAAATCTGATCTGTAAATTACAATTACATGATAAATAAATAAGTTTTTCAAAGTTTATCAAATTGTCTTTAAAATTTGTACATGTATCATTGGAAAAGTCATTTACAGTAGTTTCAGAAGCGTATTTACAGTGTAGTTCAGAGAATTTTTTTTTAACAAATCTTAAATTCTACATCCAAAACAGTTAGCTGTTTGTTTTAATATAAAACATTGTTAATAGACTTAAGTGTGTACAAATAAGTGCAGCTTCATAAATAGCTTGAGAAACTTTAAAAACAGCAAGAAGCATACATTCACCATTATCTACCATAATTGGCCTGTGACAGAAATCAACCAAAAAGCGCTTTTTTAAGTTATTAGGTACACCTTTGTTTGTGCTCAGGAAGTAGTCTTTGCTTCATTGTTGATGACTTAATTTACACTTAAGAGGGAAAACCCAGCTGCCATGAACAGTGATGGACCAACACGTTCTCATCCCAACTTGGACATGCTTGGTTAGGACCCTTTGCTATTGCTTTTTAACAGACTGGGTGCCCTTTAGCTTCATTTGTCAATATGTAGTATCACGGCAGATTGTGTCTTTTGTGCCTGCACCAACCATTACAATCACTGTTAAAAAATTAAGTGGTTTAACAACACTGGTCTGGGTCTGGTTAGGTTTAGGCACAACAACAACTTGATTAGGTTTAGGGAAAGATCATAGTTTGGGTTAAAATGATCACTTGAGATATGGTGTGGGTTAAAGTTACTTAAAGTTAGGCAGCCTTCATTGTCATGGTAACAGTAAACACCAATTATGGTTTTAAAAGCACTGCCCCAACTCGTGGTTGGGAACGTGACACTCACAGTTGGAAATAGGAAGCAAACAGTGGTCTCCTGCAACAAAGTCCACTTTTTGCCACCTAACTATTGGTATCATGGCACCTATTTCAGACATTATGGGAGTTCTACAGAAGCCTACCGGACTACCCTCCACATTGAGAAATGACACTAAAGGGCACCTTGTATGATGTTATCAGATGCTAAGGGGCATGACAAAATGTCGATATTTGACGCCCTGGGAAAAAGAACGAGCTGGATGAACTGTAGGTGGCGCATGCATAGAGTAGCTCCAGTTTGTGCCTCACATGTACATTTTAAGCTCAAAAATGAGTATTTCTGCTCTTTTTGTCTAGATAAAAAACCTCTTGTTCACTGCACACACAATAATGCTTTTAAACCTGTTTCCCAAGTTGCAACTCTATTTCCTAATAAAAAAAAATTTCAGCAGGAAGCAATGTATCCCCATGCTCCTTTTTTGTGACACAAGATATACTAAGTAAGAAACACATTATGTATGAAAAAATAAATATACTTGACATTAAATTAGTTTTGGTTCACATCTTACAAATTGAGGAAGTAGGTATTTTACTTCTGGCTACCATCTTTTGTTTTTGAAGACATTTGGGAAATTACTTCAAAAGTTACCTTTAAATGACCTTTTTTTTGTTAATCTGGGATTTAAAAAGCTGATGTTAAGCGCTGGGTAATGATAATACATGAGAGGCAAGGCACAAACTGGGGCTAGTGCCTATAGAACATTAAACTGCAGGATCAACTGGGTTGTTCAAACGTCTGTGTCCAGTGGGGGAGGGAAGTCGAGACAGGGTGACAGCGAATCCTGACTGTGTGTGGAGCTAATCCCAGTGTCTGAGTCTGTGTCTGTAATGTCTAGAGGGGACAGGCTGTGTTTGAGTTTCACTGTCTGTGAGACGCTGCACTGAGTCCCACTTTGTAGAGGGACAGGACTGGACTTCTCCTCTGTGCTGTCCCCGATTTGCAGTGAACTAAGATGAGCAGCCAGCTGCCAGCATTCCTGGTCCTTTGAGACCAGCGTAGCGTCATAGTATTTCAGCTGCTTGTCTATTTCTGCAGCTTGGTTGTGAAGGGACACGCCGGTGATGAGGCTGTGTTGCAGTTCAGTCTGCATCCTCTCGAGTTCGGCAGTGTAGAACAAATCATCTGCCTCAGAGGGGATCCAGGAAGCAGCCACAGCTCCTTCCTGTTCACTGTCCTCTTGGCTCAACGGGAAGTTGGCCCTCCTAAGCTCAGTATCAATATCCTGAGATAGCTGGAGGATGAGCTCATGGTGCCTCTGAACCTGCAGCTCAAGTTGTTCAACTCCATCGCTGGTGTACAGGTACTCCTGCAGCTGCTCCGCATTGTCCACTTCCAAACTTAGGCCACAGGCCTGAGCCATTAAACTCTCAGACTCTGCTTCTCTCTCCATTTGCATCTCAAACCGCTCGATCTCCAAATCCAGCTCCCTCATTCGCTGAATCTGTTCCCGAATTGTGTGGTCCTGATTCAGAATCATCTGCACCATCCGATCGATCTCCTCAGTGCCAGGGCAGCTCTGGCTCTCCTTGTGAATTTTCTCCAGCTTTCGGAAAGCTTTCTTCACCATGCGCTTTTGCTTCTCCACTGGCAGAGACTGGGAATACTGACTGCGACCGTGTTCCCATCGCTTCGGCTTGGTGCCCTTGGACTTTCCGCCCTTCTTAGTAGGCTGAGGCACAAAATCACTGGTTTTCACAAGAATGAACTGGATGAAGGGTCTCTGGTCACCCCAAGCGTACCAGAGCCTCAAAATTCTAGTGAGAGGAGGCAACGCTCTTTCAAAACCCTTCCACCGCTCGACGAGACAGAAGTCTTTGGGTTCTCCATGCAGGAGCCGCTTGCTCTCTGGGATTGACTTGTGATCCTCCAATAATGCCTGAATCATATCTACACATGTCGTGTGCTTCGTTACTCCGCAGACAACCTTCTCCTCATTGCAGACAGTAACCTGAATCTCTTTTCCTGGTATGGTCTCAGCATCTTTGGTCCTAGAAAAAAGACAAAAACAAAGCTATTGGTTGTTTGGAAATATTAATCCTTTAACATACAGTTTACAACTTTTGTTCCCCTCTAAGTAGTTTTATGGTCTGCACTGTCTGACAGTATCATATACTGAATATTCCATATCAGCTTATGCTGTATGATTTTTACAGAGTGAAATATTTAAATATATTTTAAGCACATTAGCATTAAATATTTTATTTGAATGCTTTCCATCAAATGAAAATTCTAGATGTCTTGTACATCATTTTATACACACTACATTTAATTACATTTGTTTGGTATTTTTGGAAACTTTTGGATCTCCACTAGAAACTTAAAGTCAAAATAATGTTCTGTGGATTTGAACAATATCTGGCTGTTGAGGAAGTTTGTAATGACAGGCCTCATCGACAGGTCCCCGGCCAAGTATGTTGAGATTACTCTGGACCATAAGAAAACAGGAAATCTTTGAAAATTGCTAACTATAAAGTATAATATCTGGTCAATGTTTAATTTCGTAAACCATGTTTACAAAAAAGTTATGTTCAAATGCTTAACAAGCAACAAGTTACAGCAGCAATTGTCAGATCTGCAATTTGAAGTACAACACACACACAAACACTCTTTAAAAAGTCATGCTTTTGAAGTCCCTTCACTATTCTATGTAGTATATTTTTTCTAAAATAGATCCTACTTTGACGGTTTTCCATTAGGTCAATGAGCAGAAAACTACATTCTCTCATTTGTGCTCCCTGGCTTGATCCTATTAGACTGTTACTCATCGTCTTACTCATCAGAGATGATCACTTAATGGTTTGGTTCTGAGCTATTTAACCCAGAGGTCCTCATTACCTTTTCGTCTGGACCGTAAAACTTGTTCAAAAATTGACCTCTGATGGGCCGATGATATCCATTTTTTACATGCTTAATGGACCACCGGTAATATCCATGACCTAATATCCAGTCATTAAATGATAGGCACCGGCAATGCAGACATCCACAACATGAACAAGTAATCAAATAAGTAGATAACATTGCCAGACTTTTCAATTTCATTTCAAGATAAAGAATGATGTATCATGTTATTATTTATATGAAAGATAACATGTTAGGAATATGCTGCAATTCACGTGATTAATTAGGTTAACTCTGATGTACTGTAGCTAACTGCCAAGTTTCTGTCTCGGTGAGTTACTCATATTTAAAGTAAAAGCCTGCTCTGAAAGCAGAAGTGACATATAATACCCCTGTAATTATAGACAGTCCAATCTTTAAGAACCCAGAGAACAATTATTCATATCATATATATTAAGAGACAAAAACTGGAGCTCCTCCTCTAACACTGAACTGTAGACTCACTGTGAGTTGAAGGAATGCTGGTCTGTGGTTTTACAAGCAAACAGGTAATACTTCATTACACTGTTAACAGTAATAAATCAGAATAATGTGCTTGTAGTGCTGGTTAATGTCAAATACATCTACAGTATGTTCACAAAACTGATTTCAGATAGCAAACTGTGATTATATTACTGAGGGAGTTTAGTTGTAGCTCAGCAAGAGACTATTTCACATTATCTAACATAAGCAGACTGAAACCAAACTGATATGTTTTTGAAAGTGTTTTGCCTTTAAGCGCTTTTGAGTTTGTATTTCAGTTCAAAATAAAGATAGAGCTGCATTCAAGGATTTGAACTTATCTAATGTATATTCACAGGGGGGAAAAATGAAACAAACTTTGAGATTATAATCAAATACTATAGGTGTTCACCCTGGCTATAAACTGTTGTTCCTCGCCTTGGTATGCAGTAATAGTTTCAGACCTGAACCTTGCATCTTGTAGTTCCTGTGTCTTTATCTGAGGAGATAACCTTGGCTGACTGCAGCCCACATTAACCACTGATTGTCAGGAGGGAGGGTGGACAAAAATACACATCCTCTGAAGATGATACAGATACTACCCGCCTGCACGCCAACACAAGTAAGTGAGATATACTTAGTATTATTCAAAGGGGAGAACTTAAATGCTGCATTATCTCACAGTTTTCAGATTTTACAAACCGATACCACTATGTTTTGGTTCCCACATGGCATGAAAACACACAACCGGAGCACTGTGTAAACTGGCGGTGAATAAGGCTTCAGGAATGCCATACGTATGCAACAATGCAAGAAGCTGGTTAATGGTTATGTAGACCCTTGGAGACAAGCGGGGCAAAGCAAATACCTGAGCTATGCACAGGCCAAACAAATCCAGCACGCCTCTGACATTCATGGACAACAACCATGACGACTTTGACCTCAGAATTTCCAAACACCACCTACTCAGGAAACCCCACAAATGCTGTTACACCATGGGAAAAAAACAGTGGGTGGACACAGTAAAGACAACACCTGAACAATATCATGCAATCTAACACAACAGGGCTGAATCACATGACAGCGTTGTACCGCATTGAATTTGAAATATTTGTTGGGATAGAGGATAAAAACAATTTAACTACAATCATTTTCAAACTTTTGTGGTATTACTGTATTTCAGTGATTCCCAAACTGGATTAAAACCCCCTCAAGAGGTCACAAGATGAGATTAATAGGATAAGAAAGCAGAAAATGTAACTTTTCTCTAATATCTGCCCTTTTCATGTGGATTAATTGATAGTTTCACCTCTTAAACAAATCAAACAAGCTGACTTTTCGGTGAAACTGTTCATAGTTCATTGATATATGTAACCAATTAAGTTTGGTCACAACTAAACAAATCTTTGTTTCAAGTTGTCACATGCCAGTCAGGGCTGGGTATTGCCGTTAAACCACAATGCATTGGATAGAAGAATGAAGGGAGAACTGTAATAAACATCTTTCAATATTTCATGAAGTGAAATATTTCCTACTAACACTGGCCTGCCTAAACATGTAGCTGTGGTTCTATCTGAACATACAGGTGAATAAACACGCTCTCTAGACAATTGGGTATTTCAGAGGGGTGACCCAAGCCCTCAGCTGTGCAGGAAGAGGGTACAGCAAACCAGGGAAACACCTGTATTTGTCCTGAGCCACAATCACCAATGCTCAGACTACATCCTGCCACTACAGTTCAATGGACAGAGGGAGGAAGAGGAAAAATGGTTTCAATGCTGGTCACCATGGTCCGTTTTCAACTCCACTGAGGCGCTGACACATATATGACATTAATAATATTTAATCTCTTATGAATACAACTGGATTGTAATGGTTGGTAGTTTTAAAATGGAGTAATGCATCATCCTGACTGGCTCGAGAAAGTGGGCATTTAAAGAAGGGATCTTATGGTGATGTCAATGTCATTGAGTTGCATTATGGGAAATGTAGTAAGGGTTTATGGGGCATGACTCACACTAGAGGACTAAAACACAAGATATCTCAGCCTCTTCTGCTTCCATTTTGACCATTCCTTTTGTAAAATATGTTTCGTGTGAGTCCCCCAACTTTATGGAAGTGCATTACTAAAGTGCTTGAAACCTTATTTAAGAATTTTCTGGAAAATTGATATTAAGGCCTAGTTGCACCTATAGGCAACATCCATAGCTAACTGTGATGGGCTGAGACACCTGTTAGTAAAGTAAACACAACTAAAAGCATACTTTTCTCTACACCTGAAAGTGTCCTTGATTCCCATAAATGCCACCAAAGCACGTTGAGAGAAGAAAAACATGGGGCCACTAACTTTTCTTGGAAAAAAAAAAATCACAAATTTGGATTGAAGAGAAAATATTTATCCTTTTGATTTCAAAAGAGTCTGAGTTTTCAGGGTGAAACTCCAATCTGTTGTATTTTGAGTAATTGTAGGTTCAATATCAAATTCCTTATGAGTACAAAACCATCACAGGAACCTCACACTGAAGTGGGGGAATTTTTTGTTATCATTTTCTGAGGACAAACATTGATGAGACTAATGGTATCAGTGCCAAAACCCCCCTAAACCCTCGAGTCAACTCCCAGCCAGGACAAACACAAATACTGCACGCGCCATTGGGCTGATTGCATCGCAGCTAATACACTCATAAGGGCTGTCACTTTGGGTGCCATTTCATATTCATAGCTTGGGATTAAGCTGTGGTTCCAGATGCAATAAATGAGGGTGCCCCCATAGGTCATTGGAAAAATGCCAATGGACTTCGGATGTGTGATGAGATAGCTTAATAGAAATATTAAAATATCAAGTTCTTGTCACAGTTTAGGATGGATGCTGTGCAATGAATAACACAGGACAGGTTAGACTTCAACATTTCACACTTGACTGAACACAAGAAACCCGAGCGATCCCACTTGACCTCAGCTTGAACTTAAAAGCTGAGATACCCTCAGAGACATTAGACATGTTGGAGGAAACCACATTTAAATTATATGAATTTTCAGTTCAAGTTTCTGCGTGGGGCGATTACGCTGCAATGCTGTCAGCTCCACCATGGTGACATGGCTCTCTTCCATTGTAATACTGATAATGACAACCTTGAAGACATTAACAATGCCCTCTGTGTCATGAATTTGCAAGCTACAAGTTACCATACTTGTGGTTTGAACAAGTTATAACAAATGACAAAGTTATAGCTCTCAGTGTGTTTTCTCAGATTAATATTGATATGATAAGCTGATGCAATATTAACCGTAGGAACAAAGCTGTGATAGCCTAACATCAAATCCTGTAGCCACTGCTGTCAACAGGTTCTGATTTTCATGCTATGGAATTAAAATTTCAAATAAATTATGATTAATCTGTTGTTGCTCTCATAACTGAAGAAAAAAATAGCATCAACTGAACTGAAATCATGTAAAACCTGTTGATATATACTATCAATTATTCCTGATTGACTCTGTTAAGGTGCTGGTTCACCCAAATACATAAAACATCTTTTGCTATTTAACTACAGTCATGCTAGTGGCACTATAAGTTTGAACTGGGCACAACAGTGATGCTCAGCTTTGTGCTAATGCCAACATGCTGATGTTTGGCATATTCACTATCTGACTGTACTTAAGCATGTTAGTATGGTAATATCTAGTAATTAGCACTAAACACAATGTGGACTGATGGAAATGTTTTGCATGCATTTTGGTAATGAACCAAAATATTGTATGAATTAAATATTTGACCTCATCATGGCGCTATATGGAAAGGGATCAAGAAAGTTGTTAAAATTCATCTTGCAGGGAATATGGATGTCTGTGCAAGACATGACATGACAATCCCTCCAATAGCTGCTTTTTTTTAATTTCATAAATGTCAACCTCTTGGTGTCACTATAAGAAAAGTCATCACCATAGTCATTATAATTCATCCTGGGGGCACCATGAATATTTGTACTGAATTTGATGGCAATCCATCAAACAGTTGTGGGCATATGTTAATCTGGACCAAAGTGACCAATGTGCAATGGAGACACTGTTTTAGGAACTCACACTAATTCATTAACCTCACTGAATGATTTCATTGGAACTAATTTCTATTGAAGAAATAATTCCCTCTGTAAACTATGCACGAAGAAAGTCTAAGTGTGTGCTGTAGGAAACTGCACATCAAATTCTAGACATATGACCTTTGCATTGTTTTCCATATATATATATAAAAAACACTGGGCCATGAAACTCAAATAAAACCTCCCATTGGCATTTCCTGAATTAATCAAAGCAGCTCTGTTTTCAGACAGACCACCATGAAGCTTTAGACAATCATATTTAGAAAACGTTTCATCTTCCCCATCTGTCACAGAGTATGAAAACAAAGATCATCAAAGATCAAGTTAAAACAAAGAAATCACCAAAACTGAACTTTTTCCTCGCAACAAAAACAACATTTTAGTTCATGTGGACAATATACACAGTGTTATCTGTGCCTGATTTTTATGATGGAAAAAAGGTGTATATGGAGAATGAAGTAGCGCAACTAAACATCGCTGGACAGGAGACACTTCCTCTCGCTCTTATCTGAGAGAGGATGAGGGATTGGTGAGGAAATAACATCACTTTTCTATCTGGATACGTTGATCTCTGGGATGACTCCCACTCTGATAGGCATCTGTGAGCAGACACAACACACCCCTTCCCCTCTCTTCCCTTCCTCTGTGAAACCACCCACCCCTCTTATTTTTCTTCCAGCAGGTCTATGAATCACCACGTAAAGCTTTTCTGAGTGCAAATAAATTCTCACTTTCAGCACAATTATCTATCTTTCGCTGTTGCCTGCTAATTTGTCTTAACCAAACAGTTCCAGAAACTAATTGGTCCTTTGCACAATGATGTCATTGTGGCTAAGAGGAGGATTAAGTGGAAGTGGTCACTACTACATTGCTTTGGTCACATATGTCACTGACTGGCAACCATTTCATTTCGGTCTGCGTGTGATGTTTCACTGTAAGACATCAGTTTGACACACAGGTCTCCCTGATGACGCACTGTGGCTCTTTGATGGTAAATGTATTCAATGTATTCAATGTATGTTGTCAGCTGTAATCATCACTACATTTAACTTTTATTTGAAAAGTCAGTGAAAGCTTTGATGTTTCAACCGACTGCAACTCCACATCAGCTTCATCTTGTTTTTTTCTTTGGCAAACATCCAGCTCAATGTCTCTGCGCGAGTAAAAAGCAGTCTCTGAAATCAAGCATTTGACATTTCTACAGATCTAAACACTTGAGGTAATTATAGGTGCCACAATGGTAATTACTACACAACATGAAAAAAAAAATAAGACATCGACTGGAGGCAGCTTCAGTCAGACTGTTTGAAGTTATCAAAGATAATTCATTGGTGTGATAAGAGAGTACATCCATTCTTCTGCTGGTGCCACTGTCAAAGATATTTTGGAGTAATTTAGTATAAAAGCCTGTGATATTTCTGAAGTTAATCCAAACCTTTCCTGTGGAGTTGGGTCATAAATGAGAGTCTTAATAAGTAAAGCTAATGAAAATAGTTCATTACCCATGATTAAAACCTTCCCTGATCCTGGTCTTGGCAACATGAATCCTGTCTGCACCCTGCGAGGGATTGGATCATGACCTAGATACTCTAAAAGAGAAACTCTGTTTACCAACTCTGCACAACAAAAGTCTGCGGCCAAGAATCCAAAGTGAATTTCAGCCCCAATAACAGAGCATAGCTTTTGGCTCGGTTAATCTAATTTTCCCACCTTTTCAAAGCATGTGTCTGGATCCCAGCTGCAGCCAGAAGCACATCAAAAGGCCAAGCTAGCCACTTAGTGAAATTGCTAAAGCACATTATACAAGTGTTGATGACAGGATCCCCTTCAACCTGGAGTTAGAATGTTCTTTGACTCCGGTGTCCCAGATGAAACATGCACTAAAAACATCTTTGTAGTAATTACAGAGCAGGAGAAGGTCTGAGCTCTTGTAAATTGATGTACAGTACAGTGCACTTTCTCAGGGCTGAGAGAACCTCTACCCAAGGACATTTTTATCCTCAAATATAGCTATATGGATGAAAAATGTGCTAAAAGTTATACCACCTCACCCGTAAACACATCCACTACTCTACTCCTAATACTGACAGTTATACATGCTTGCTAAGGCTGGTTGATGTTGGTTTAAAACGTTAATATAAGTGTGTTAGATGGTTATTAAAAATCCTCATCCTGGTGCTGTTGTCTCACTTTAAGGTATATTTTTTATGTCCAACGGTATTGCTGTGTTGCTATATTTATATGATTACATTCAAACAGGTCAATAAGGATGTTTAAACAAAACTGAATTGACATTTCAGCCCACTTTACTCCTTGCACAGCTCAATCATGGATGTGATCTGCGTTGTGCGCAATTTGTCTCCCTCCTCCACAGCACAACACAATGCTTTCCAATTCCTCAGGAAACTCACATACAACACACAAAAACAACTTTCCGTCAAGTAATCTTACTGTCATCGAATTACCTGTTTTTCAGTCGAGCTTTCAAGAAGTTTTTTCCAAACGGAGCCATGACGCAGGAGCGCAAAAAAAGAGACCCAAACAGCAATCCGAAATGCGTTACAGTTCCTGCATGGCTGGACGTCGGACAATTTGTGTTTTGTGTTTCAGAAAAGTTGAGAGGTGTCCCGACTGAAACTCTGTCCGCCCCATCCGAGAAGCGGAGGGAGGTGTTTGTTAGACTATACTCTGATTTAATGGTGAAACTCTGCCCCCTTGCACCTGCAGGACCAACCTGTGAAACTACATCACAGAATGCACATGCAATCAGAGTGTACCAGCAAGTTATTATATAACTACACCAGAAAGTGCAAAAAAAAAAAAAAAAAATCTATGATGTGATTTTAAGATTAGAAGTATGAGTTCCTCCAAAAAAATGAATTAAATAAAAGACCCCATAAAAAATAAGTACCAGACAGAATATTGGTCATTACATGCGGTAAGCATTGTACACTTGTTTCATTAGGGTCCTCTACAAAAAGTGCATCTAACAGTACAACAAAGAGGCAAAAGTAGTTCAACTTTCAGTGAATTGCAGCACAGAACATGCATGGGAAAAACGACCCTCATGGGGTTTTAGTAACTGGCTTTTCTGCTGGCTGCTGAATTCAAATGACAAAGATGAAATTCAGACATGAAAGGAATGTAGTCTGCTTTAACTCCAGTCTGACTGTTTTTCATGCTCATATATCTTTTGCAAAACACAAGTTTTGAAGCCTCCAACTGAGATATTTACTGTATATTAAAAGAACATAATTTTCTGTGGGGAGCAGTTAGTGTTTGTAAGTATGGACAAGTATCTCACTAAGGCTGCTGGGTGCAGTATTGACATGATTACTTATTTATTGCTTTAAATCAAAGAACATTTGATATGATAGTGAACCATACATGCACTGATGTCTATAAAAAAATATAACCCACCACTTTTTAAAAAATATTATTACACTTTGTGGCATCCACAGTTTGGATGGCAGGTTCATTTTGTTTTGTGTCTAGAAATGAAAAACAATTAGACATGTTTAAGATTAAACCAATTAAATTGATTTTCAGTGTTCTATCAGTTAATTATAAATATGTCCCTACAAAGCTAAAAAGCAGTCATTTTATAAACAGCGAAGAAAATGTTGAAATTGTGCTCTGGCAGGAAAGCTGGTAATGGGTAATCTCATAACATTTGTGGAATTAATTCTGATAATACTGAGGCCAAATAACACTTGAACCTTGAAACAGTAGAGTACGTAATGAACTTTCCAAGGATGTTGCAAAATTCTTTGTTTGTTTTTAGGTTTAATCAAAAAATACAGATCAGCTTGTGCTGCAGGTCATGTCAAAGTTGGGTCAAAGTTATCAAAATTGAATGTAACATCTTTTAATAATATCACATAAATGAAGAGGATCTAAAATTGAGCCCTGTGGGACTCCATAGCATAACACGATGATGATGATGATGATGTTATCATCATTATTATTTCAATTAAATATTTGTGTAAGACAATACAAAAGCTTTATTTCAACTTTTATACTATAAAATGTTTCAGAGTTTGAGTTGGAATTGAAAGAATGTTATTTGCTTGATTTCCTTTTGTTGACTTGTGCTTTGTTAAATCTAATTTCATTGATTTGATTCTTCAACTGGACAAATAAAGTCCGATATTCACTCTGCTTTCAGCACTGGTTTGATCTTTACCAACTCCTGAGAAATATATCCAGCTCTTTTAAACAATGTTCACAAGCTCTTGAACTTAAACTGGTTGCTATAAGTGATGGGCAGGTAGCGTACAGCAGGTTTAGTTACTAGTCTGAGTTTGTCACTATTTGGAGAAGCAGAACTCTCATTTTTGACAATTATATCTCCTTTCAGATCAACAGGTGATTGTCTAGAGGAAGAAATTACACTGATAAGTAGACAGTAAACGTCTGGAAAATTAACTTTTTATTTTTTTTTATATAGGATGTTATCTATATTAAATAGGAGGCTCAAAGTCAAGCAAATTGAAAGCACATTCTTGTCTAAAACAAACAGCCATCCTCAACATAAACTTAACCCATTAGTACTGTATACATTCATTGTTCCTTTCAGGTTTCTTTCTTATCGATTATCCATAAGCATCATTTACACACATAGACCTGCTCCGTGCACAAACATCAGACCGTGTGCATTTATGGGGCGAAATAACCAAATCACCTAAACCTTGACGCAAAAACCTTTCGCCTTGTGATGCCAAAGTGACGTCTGATAAAACGATGACACAGTGACAGTAGGGAAGAGACCGTAAGAAGAGAGGGATGGATATCTAAATGGATGGAGGGGGCTGTGATAGTGGGTGATAAAGTGGGGGTGGAGATGAAGAGAGGAAAAAGGGGTGGAGGGTGGGTGAGGGGGGTAGGGGGGGACTGATCCTCTGACATCACATTGGCGCTTAAATACTGAGAGAATGGAGCCCACTGCACTTCACATCCAACCACAAAACTGCAAGGGAGGGGAAGCATTGTTTGGAGCTGGAAGACAAGAGGAGGAGGAAGAAGAAGAAGAAGAGAGGAAGCAGCAGCATCACTACACATTCCCTCTCAAGCCTCTTTAGCTGTCTGTGTCTGACCCTTAACCTTATGGACTAGATTCCTCCTCAGGTGTATTCTTCAGTCTTGGATCCTTCTCTTTTTTGTGTGTCAGTGTTCTCTCATCAAGATGCAGGCACAGTTTGCATGTATGCTTCTCCTCTGTTTCACATGTGGTGGACTTTGTACAGGTAAGCAATGTTTTGCAATGTATGTGTCGTTTTATAGAACAATAGTAGTCACATCATTGGGAGAAGATGCTCATTGGGAGCTTGTGCATGTGGGAAAACAAGTCTAGCCATTTGCCTCTCATGTTACTGCTGCACCTGTTGCATTCAGCAGCAAGTGGTTTACTGCAACAAGTATTTAAAAATGTATAGTGATGTATAAATGATGGAAAAAAAATCACATGATACATTGCTGTCCTAAAATTGAAATCAGCACTTTAAAGCTCTTCTTTTTAATATCACAATTATCTGATCTGAAGTTTGGGGTGAAAGATTAAATAATTGTTGCAGGGTGACTAAACAATTTATTCCAAAGGGTGTATTTCAACTTCTCTAGTCTAAAATCTTAGTATGAAATTTTCCAAACAAATGGTGATTCATTGATTCAGGATTCCCCTTCTTTTAGGTTCCTGTAAACTACTCTAAACTCCTCAGTGATCCAATGTAATGATGCTTTATTTAAATATTTTATTAGCCATTTAAACCCATATTTAAAGGAAAGGGTACATCTAAAACATAATTTATTTATTTGTATGCATATATTTCGAATGAATCCCAAATTTAGTAAAGTTGTTGTACGATTTTCACTTAATCCAGGCTACAAGGAACCCCTTAAGACTCTCAGTCAATGAATATTGAGCCGGCCTACGAGTAATTTTTTTGATCCAACATGTAAGATGGAAAAATTGTGATTTATCTAATTTGAATCCTTTCATGCAGAGGAATAATTTGCAACCTTTACAGAAATCAATAACATATCGGTTGGGTTGAGTTTCACTCAGCTTAGCCTGTTTCCACATATACTTAAGATATAAATGTTGCTGACTCCTCTTAACTTCAGCTCACAAAGAAGATGAAAGAGTCTAAATGCCAGTTGATACATTAGGCAAATCGATAAAGAGCATTCAGTACTTCTAATTGACATTTCTTCCCCAGCAATCGCTCTGGATTGATTTAACTCCTGATTTGATTTGGTTTTAAGGTTATATTTCTGTCTCTCCTCTATTCTGACAGACGTCGACCAGGAGCAGCGAGCGCTAGAAGAGGAGCTACTCAGCAGTCTCTTCACTTCTAAGGTACAGTGCTCCCCCTTTCTTTTTTTTGCACCTGTAAGATTAGAGACTGGGTGCCCACAGAGCTACAACCCACCCAGTCATTTAGTGACCCTACAACCATCCTCACATACACACACACAGGCTGCCCAGGTGTTCTTTCATGTAATCTGGGTCCATGCTTCAGATATAGCCTCACCTTTATGTTGTGTTCATGCTGAGTGGAAGATAAATAATTCATTATAAGAGGCTTTTTTTGTCACTCAAACTCTGAGTTAATAAATAGTCTCATTTGTATTCCCACTATGTGTTTGGACTGAGTCTGAACTGAAGTCTTTTTTTTTTCTTTTTTTTTTACTCGGTTCAAATGCGCAGAAAGAAATGAATATAATCAATACACTCTAGTTTCCACAGACGTGAGCATGTCCTCTGAGATGAACTGAAAATCAGAGCTGAGGCTGAAGGAAGTTATTCAGTTGTAACTTTCAGATTTTTATCACATTTATCTGGGTCTGTGTACCCAAGGCCAAAGCAAAGCTGAAGGATGAAGTCGGTGAAAGTGGAACTGGAGGCGCAAAGAGACGGATGGTCGAGCCTAATAGGATTCAGATGGACCTGACAGCATCATAATGACACATCTTTTACCTCTCTCTCTCTGTCTCTCTCTGATAAATAACCCTGGCGCTCGTACGGAGACGTGACAGTGACAAATCAGCCATGTGATTCATTGCTGCTGATGCTCGGAGGTTGCTCAGGGGTGATGATTGTAATAATAACTTGCCAGATGACTGATAGAGTGTTTGAGAAGCTGGGAAGTGCAGTACGGCTCTCTGTTTTAACCGTACACACGACTACATTGATTTGACCTGCTTGTCCGTTCTCTTTTTTTCCCTCTGGCTCTTATTAATTCCACCGAACATGATTACAGTTTTCTACAGCCAGGGTTCATCTGTATGTCTGACCGCTCTGGCATGGACCCTTGCACTCCCTACATGTATCATGAGTTTCTTCCAACGTAGGAGCTATATATTGCTTGTGAGAAAAATGCCGCACGAAATGTTAAAGAAACAGAGCAAAACATAAGTAAGTCTCAGTTTCAACTTAGCTGTGTCAGCCAGTCGCAAAGCCAGTCACTGACAGAAAATTCAATCGTCACGGAGATGAAGCTGATTTGTTAATAACATGGGTCCACTGGGGATCGTTTGGATATTGGACTCCTACATAAATTCTTTATCCCAGGCTTCAAAGTCATTGATTAACTAGCATTAAGGGAGAACATCCTGATGAAGCCCCATAAAAAAAAAAAAAACAATCCTCCAGGTGACCTTTTCAGTACAATTAAAACCACACCACCAGACCCCAATCACTTACTTAATTTAAATGAAAATCACTGAAAGCTCCAATGTGTTGATGATTCTAAATGTCAGTAGTGGCGTATCCTCGGCCCCTTGTGTGTTATTTGTTGTCTCCCACAGCTTTCATTACATGTCTCCTCCCCTTGGCCAACAAAAGTTACCTGCGTCTGACATGACTCCTGTATTTACAACATCAGAGGCGACAGTATTCCTCTGCTGCTCACGAGTGAGTCTTGGAGGGCTGGTGGCCATTTACAGTAACTCAGAGGCAACAATTTTTTCCTCGCCTTCTGAATCTCTCCATCATCCTCGTTGACACCCTGAGGTCTTTGCAGCAATGCGCGCGTGATCACCGGCCAGCAGGCACAGAAGCCTTCCGCCATCTTAAAGCACTCAAACTTTATTATAACACAACAGGCTGCAGCTAGATGAGGTTAGATGTGACTGAAATATCACTCTTGGCGTCGAGAGCCTAAGAATTTTTTTTTTTTTTTAAAGAAATATTGCACATATAGTATATCTTAGCTGCTGTGTTAACATTTATCATCTGCATTAATCAAATAACTCATATTCAGCATCCTCAGTGACTCTTAAAAAGGAAATTGCTACAATTCTTGTGGTTTGTTGAAAACCTGAGAAATGGCATTTACCTCACGGGACATTGCAGTGAAAAAGACTTTTATTTGGTGGGGTTAGAAGTTTGTTAAGGCACGGTGAGCTATGTATATATATATATGTATATATGTATATATATATATATATATATATATATATATATATATAATTTCAGTTATAAAAAGACACATTTAAAACTTTTTTTGTTACTTTAAGGACAAAACACAAACATCTAAAACATGATTTGGTGTGTAGCGTACATTCAGCATCCATAAAGAGTGAGATTTAGATAGATAGATTTAGATTTGACACAAAAAACAAAACCAAAAGACATCTATCTCTCAGGACCTATTGTCAATTAAAACTTCTGAAATAGGAATTATCTCCACAATCTGTACTGATTACAAAATAATAACAATTTATATGCGATGCAATACAAAAATACAACTTACTGCAAAATCACTGTACAGTAGTTTTAGCACATGTCTATCACAGTCACAGTCACAACTGAATATCATAATAAGATAAAAAAGTAAACCAATTATAGCAGGGCTGCTGAGTTCAATTGCATTCAGTTGCACAGGTTTTCATTTTCACTGTGTGCACCCAATTTTTTCTGGATCTCGTCACAGCGGCACATGTATGAACAAACAAAAAAATGAATATGCAATAGTAAAATATAAAATTTGAAATTCTTCACGCTCTTAGCATCAGGTTGTTATACAGCTGTATCCTCTGTGATATGTTTCCCCTCTGGGCTCAACTCAATCTTCACTTCACCTCAGTTCACAACGTTAATCAAAATTTCAATTAAATCATCTCCTCCACGATGAAGATCTAATTTATTGCCAAGTTTGAATTTGGAAAACCAATCGCTTCCTGAATTCAATTGGAAACCTAATCCTCAAACTCCTCATTTTAACCCAAACCATGATCTATCTCTAACCCTAACCCTTTTTTGGGCTTAAAATTAACCAGACTTTAACCACAGCGTTGTCACATCATAAAACATCATTCTTTTGTCCAATGATAAACAACAAACACAACGAAGGAACAATGTGTACAAATCTTACGAGAGTCTCACAAATCTAGGGTCACCATCTAGACATGACCCTTCCTCCTTCTACTGCTCCCTCTTTGCAGATGAAACAGAATAAGCAGAGTGCCCCCTACTGGCGCGTGTCACTGGCCAACCTGTGCAGGATGGTGAGCAGCCTGCAGCAGGAGGCGTGGAGCGGCGAGGAGGAGGAAGGCGGTGAGCTGAGGGAGGGGAGCATCCAGCTGCTGGAGGAGTTGTACAGCCTGCAACACATCTGCCGAGCACTGCAGAGCAGGGAGGAGAGGGTGAGACACACACACACACACACACATGAAGAGACAAAAACTTGTGAAGGAAGTGGACGTGTAGACTGCTGTAGTGCTGTTAATTTGCAATTCAGTAATGCTTAGATTTTTGCTTGTGGGTCTTTGTGGAAAAAGTTAAATGTTAAATCTTATGTTATCCATGACAATATATAGGTTGTATTATTGTGTATTGTGTATTATTGACATTATTCAAGGATCATAGGTCAGAATCCTTTAAGTTAAGTTAAAAAAAAAGCTTAAATTGTTCACCTCATGTGCAGAACTGAAAATTGGACAAAAAAAAGAAAAGAAAACCTGCTATTTCATAGATGCTGAAGTACATTTTTGCAAAAATGCAAAACAAAAAAAAACAAAAATTAGACAGTAACAGTAGATTTTAACTGATATAAAGCCCTGAAAACACATACGCACACATAAACACACACAACATAGAAGCCCATCCATTCTCTCTCTCAGTAAACACACCTCATTAAGTCTCTCCCCCCCCCCCCCCTCCTCTCTCACCCCTCCTCCTTGCCTCTGTCTTCCCTCCCCTCCATCATTTTCCTTTCCCTCTCAGCTCCTTGCACAACAGCTTTTTTATTATCTTAACACAGTGACTGCAGATTAGCACCTGTTTTGCCATGCATGAAAGCACAGAGCAGAGGCACTCGTTTAATCACAGCTACACCGGCGTAGCCCCCCATTACCCTGCCACTCAGCAACAAAACATGTGTTTGCCTGCCATTTCCTCCCCATCGTGTGACACTGACCTGCTGCCTGGTGTCTCTCTCTCTCTCTCTCTCTCTCTCTCTCTGCTCCCAACAGCTACTCCACAACTCTCTAGAATATTTAGAGGAGAACAGTGACGCTCCACTGAAACGAAAATCACCCTACATCCTGAAGAGGCAAGTGGCACACACCACCAAGTCCCGGAGGCCGTACATCTTGAAACGAAGTACAATTTACTGACAACCATCTCTGAGACTGAGGTGATGTTTTAGGGGACCGGACCGTATACTTTCTGTGAAGATGTGATTGTGGTTTTTTTTTCCTCTCTCTCTTCTCGTAGCTGCAATGTTTTTTCTTTCCCCCGTTGTTGTTTTTATCCAGTCAGACCCTTCGATTGTAGGCTTATGTCCAGCCACGAGGCCCGCCTGTAATCTGCTCCTTTCAAGTGTAAGTCCTGAAAATAAAATCCTGAGCATCAAGAAAAAAATGTGTATTTCTGAGAAACTATATTTATTTACTCTATTTCTTCACTGCACTCTATTTTGTTTCAGGATATGATTAAAAGATTCATGATACAAAACCAGTGTGATGTGGCGATCTTTACTGTCTTGTTAAGCTCTTCTGTGACCTGCTTTAAAAAGTCATTTACACTTTCTTATCCACTTTAAGACTTTCAACAAACAACTCTCATTTCAACAGAGGTGTGAGACATTTAGTAATGCACACAAAACACACATCTCTTGAAATGATGCTCCATTTCCCCAAAACTCTAAACACAAACGCGTGACTGCACACTCATCTTGTGCATGTCATAACCGAAGTCTCCATTCAAAACCAAGTAATCTTACATTTAGACCAAACGTTGCCTTCAGACATTAAAATCCATCAAATACACATACACTACAAAAGATAGAAAATACACACTGGTGAGATCAATTCAAAACACTACTGTAAAAACCTGTTACCGCAATGAATGATGTCTCTTATTGTGGCTTACCGCTTTACAATTACAATGTATACATCTTCAAAATGTTTAATTCCTCAATGTGCTGTTGTAAAATAAACTGAAATTGAGTGAAAAAAGTAAATGTACTGTAAAATATGCACAGTAAAATAATTTCCATTCATTTTTAATATATACCCATGGGGGGAAAAACAGTTTGTACATAAAGAAAGAAATCACATTTATTCTGCCTTTAGGTCTTTGTGGATCCATTGTTCCAAAACAAGAGATGTGACCTACAGCCCTTTTTATTGATCCTGATGATGTTCTGGACAATTTTGACTGTTAGTGTTTCCACCTGGGGAATTGTATGTTAATTGGTTTCCAGCTGTGATGACTTGAGTTAATGATATCTTAAACCCTGAGTGAAAACAGGAGATTGTGTTTTGGGAAATGGGTCTGTCTTTTGATAGATGGCGTTACGGTCTGGGATGTTTAGTTAATAGACCCAGTTATAGTGTGTAAGTGTCTGGGGAAAAAATACAAAGAAAGGCAACACTTTGTATAATCTGTTTATAGGACAAAAAAATTGGAAGAAATATGATTAATTACAGCTATTCTATATTTTCCTATAGTCAACAAATCCCATAAAAAGACCAAAACCTGCAATTAATTGATTACTAAGAAGTTTTCTGTATAGTCAGTTGTAGTCCAAAACACAAATAAACCATCAGTGAGTCCCACACACACTGTCCTGCTGCCTGAAAGACTCACTTTAACACCAAATGTGTATTAATCCGCATCTGAAAATAGTCCCCAACAAATGCACTATTTCCTCCTGTCTGAGTAATGTTTGCCAAAGACTGAAATACCCTGTGTTTAAGACATGTTTAGCCAAAAAATTGAAGATTAATTAAAGATTCATGCCAGGGCTGAGTGTCACAGACAGGGTACAGAAGTCAGACAGTATTGATAGATGGACACATTGTTGATTTTGGTCTTTTCATGGATTTGTTGACAACAAGGGGGGAAAAAATAGAGCCAGACTTAATCTCTGAAGATCAATTCTCAATTGAAATAATAAAATGTATCTTAAAGGACCAGTGTGTAAGATTTAGTGTTATCTAGCAGTGAGGATGCAGGTTGCAACCAACTGAATACCTCTCCCCTCACCCTCACCTTCCAAGCATGTAAGAGGACCTATAGTGGCCACAAAACTCACATAAAACATGAAAGGCCCTCTCTTTCGGTTTGTTTGTCCTGAGCTTCTGTAGAAACATGGCAGTGCAACATGGTGGGCTCCATGGAAGAGGACCCGCTCCCTATGTAGATATAAAGAGCTCATTATCAGGTGAAAACAGAATGATTGTTATTTTCATAGGACTATACACTACTTAAAACACATTTATGAATATTTTATTCTGCAACGTCAGCTAGATGCTAAATTCTACACACTGGTCCTTTAATTGTAAGTGTTCAGAATCAGTTATTAGTGAGAACATCAAGCATTAGACTCATAGGAAAATTAATATATTATTTTCAAATATTTTTACGATTTGGTATTATAAGAGACAGTTTTAGTCTTTTTGTTGTTACCAGTTTCTTCCACATTTGCCATGAATGCCATTGCTTCCTTCCCTCTTATCTTTTTATGAAAGAGACACTGAAAAAATGTTTTCTGCCCTATACTGTAGCAATCTCATAATGCCATGAAGCAAACTGACTAAAGTTCCCTGAAAAATCAGTAAAAATAAATATCCAGCCAGTAGATAGCAGTCAGTCAGCGCAGTCCATTTATTGTAACTACAGTTGTGTGTTGAAACTGATGAAATAATGATTTCACGATTCATCTTAAATATAAACAGCACACAGTGGGTCAGTGTGCGTTCTCATTAGTATGTGCTGTGCTGAACATTTTTCAAAAGGGCATCGAGGCTCTTCGACTTCAGCAGATAAAACAGACTTTGACTGAGGGGAATGAGAGTCTTGGCCTTAATAAATGGCAGTTTCATCTGCAAATCAAAGTGCCTTGGTGTCCTTCTTTGAAACTCAGCTCTTAACCCTGACAGCCAAAGAGCCCCGATGAAGTGCAGCACACAGAGAAACATGCTTTGAACAGCTCATTCGGTCTCTCCACAGAAAGTTAGCTGCGGGAAAAGCATGGAGCCTCTTTTTAAACAGCATTCTGCCTTATATTCAGTTTTACTCCACATTATTCACAATTGCGTCTGACCACTTTTCCACTGTTAGCCAGTAGTCAGGTGAGGTAGAACAGTTTACTTCATTTTTATAGAAAGGAAATGTCCCACAGCAGACACTTGACTATGTTTAATTAAAACAATACATCCTTTTGATTGTATCCGTGTGTGTTCATCTCTCCCTGCAGCCTACTAATCTAACAAGCTTATTGCTGCCACAGGATTAGCTGCAAATAACCTCTTTTGTTCTACCTACAGTATGAAACTACAGTCGACTACTAGTCAAGATGTGTTAAGTGATACATCAACAGGCCTGAAAACTGGATTTACTTGTGCCGGGATCAGCCTACAAAATAGGTGTATCAGTATCCTGCATCATCTTAACTCAGTCCAGCCACAATATGCTTACAAGCAATTATTCTCTGAAGTTACATCTCTCAATAAGATGCAAATATATTAGGTGACAAACAAACAATAGATTACTATACTTGAGAGTACAAGGGTACTGTCACATAAAATAATCTCTATATTCGTTGTTTAAAGCATTATCTATCCTTTACTTTGAAAGATTAGGAGACGAGCTAGTGAAACACCTGAAAGTGAAAGGATAGGGTTGGGTTTTTTTTAACACTGATGAGCCAATATGTACATGGAAATAAGTCTTGGTTGTTGTAACAGTTCCTACTCTCTATACCGGCTAGCAAGTAGAGAGAGCTTGAACAGGGCCACACTGTATTGGCTGTGAGGCTTTAATAGTCTGAGTTAGCTAAAGTGAGTTAGGATCTTCCACAGTTCTACAGTCTGTTTGGTACAAAACTCCTTTTCTTTGTTTCTGCTGAATGAAGTTCCTGGCTGAGCTGTGGCAGAGAGAAACATTCTGGTAGTCGTAATGTTTTTGATGTTACCCAGCCTTTACTACTCATGCCATGCACAGAGAAAACGTGGAAGCATTTTTTTTTCTTTGCAGATATATCAGCTGGAGTACGACAGTGTATGTGACAGAGTGTATGTCTCGCAGCCGATCCCCAGCTGCTCCTGGTGTCCTCCAGACCTTGACTTAGTCTTGCCTCTGTGCCTAATAGGACATGAAATACATCCATGTTTATCTGATGTGTTGTGAAAGAAGCAAATGAACAACAAATGTGTTCCCAGAGATTTCCTTTGAGAGATCCTGAAAGGACTGAGTTTGTCTTCACAGTGAGACCTTAAACTCATCGCACTGACATGACAAAATCATCCACGTATAGATGATAAGATAATAATATGATAGATAAAGATATGTTTGAAGACACAGTTGTAGCAGACCTTAGTTTATGTGGTACATGATTTTCAGAGAGTAGGACAATAATGACTGAAGGCACCAGAAGCTGATTTTGAATTTATTGTAGGTATGGTGACCTAAAGAGACCTTTGCTTGATGATCTAAGGAAACTGTTTGGTGTGTACTCAATGAGCATGTCAACAACATTGGAAGAAGCAAAGCCATACATAGATTTAAAAACAATACGTTTTTTTTAAAATCAATTCTTTGTTTTACTGAAAGCCAGTGAGGAGAAGATAAAATAGGAGTGAAGTGTTTAAAGCTTTTGGTTTTAGTTAATACTCTGACTGCAGCATTCTAAATGAGCTAGAGTTTATTTAATACCTGCTTTGTCAGTCCAGCAAAAAGTACATTACAATAATCTAGTCTATTAGAAATAAATGCATGAACCAGGTTTCTAGAGTCTGACTGTGACAGGAAGCATCTTACTTTAGATATATTTCTGAGATGATAAAAGGCAGACTTGGAGATGTTAGATATGTGCTTTTAGTAGTTAAGATCAATCTCCAAAATCACACCCAAGCTTTTGGTGTGCTCACAAGCTTTTATCAACAGGGGAGTCAACAAAGAGTGTATCTGGTGCCTCAAAGCCTTGGGACCTAGAAAATTAATCTCTGTTTTGTCCTTGTTTAGCTGTAAAATTTGAAAACATTCACTGGGCTAAGGTTATTGTCAGAAACCGTTAAATATAACTGTGTCATCAGCATAGAAGTGATATGAAATGTTATATCGCTGAATGATGGATCCAAGCATAATTCAGCATATACAAATTAAACAGCAGTGGACCAAGAACTGACCCTGTAGGGACTTCATATGGAGTACCAACTTCAACTGATTCAAATTTGCCAATCAAAACAGAAAAAGGTCTTCCACTAAGATAGATAGCCAATTAAGAACTGTTGCTTTTAAAGCCTAAACAGTGTTCTAGACACTGAAGAACAATTATATGGTCATATGGTTATATGGAGACTAATTTTAGGATTGTTAACAACTCTGACCAAGACAGTTTCTGTACTGTGGTTAACTCTAAAACATCTGTAGATAGAGTGTGGGCAACATGGCACTGAGTTAAGACTGTGGAAGAAGAGAGGTCACACCCACCAGCAGAGGAAGCCACGGTATTATTTCTAATATTGGAAATTTTGTGTTTAAAGCATGAAGTATGAGGCAAATTAATTATATTTCTCCAAAAAGTGGAGCTCAGTAGGTCTTGGAGGATTAATACAATTTATCAATTGTACAAAACAGAAACTTAGAATTATTCACATCTTCAGTAATAATTTGAGAAAAGTAGTGCTGTCTAGAACTATTAAATTTTTTGTTATATGTCCTTAGCAGATCCTTATAGATATTATAATCAACCTGCAAATTGGTCTTAAGCCATTTATGCTCAGATTTGCAGGAAGTTCTTTTTAGTGCCCTCGCTCTTTCCACATACATCCAAGGTGCTTTTATTTGACCAGAAATAAATTTAAACCTTTTATAAGTGTCATCCATAGCATTTATCTGTAGTGTTATAAAACATGATAAGAACTGAGTTATACTCAAAAGTTATTTTAGATAAAAGTTCAACTAATACAGATGTAAAGCTTTGAAAGGTGGTAAACTGTGAGCACCAGACTGGGATATACAGATCTACATACTCAAAGAACCAAATAAAACAACTTTTACATAATAATAATAAAAAAAATTCTACAGGATTGAAATATACAAATGTGGAAATATACAAATGCTATCTAAGAGCTGGCTGTGTAAAAAAGCAAATGTCCACGTGCATAGTGTGTGTCTGTCTGTGCTGGGGGGTCTCTGGGTCGACCATCAACGCTGTTAATGCACTTTCCCTCAACAAATACTGCTAAGTAGCCTTTGTGCTAGACATTGGTTTCAGATGGCTGGTTGCACTTGAATGTATCAAATTCTTCATATAGAGCAAGGGCAAACTTTTGACAAATAAAGGTTAAAAAATACCATAGGCAGTCTGCATTATTATTCCTCTCATGTCATGACCACCAGCAGTGTATGTGCCCATCACAGGCAGCGGATGGCAGTGTTGTTTAACTGGCCTGATGGCCTGATTTACTGTGTGAAAGTGTCACTGAAATGCAAGTATCCCTTCAGGCAGAAGAAAAGCTTACTGGAAGAACAAAAACAGGGAAGAAATGGCAACTGAATCAAAAGAAATCAATTGCAAAAGAAATGTCCTCAGGTAACAGCAGAAAATGAAGTCAGCTTCGGTCCAGTATGAGCTTTACAAGTGAAATATAGTTTTCAAATAATGCTGTAATGACAGCGGTCATACAGTACACTGTGACAAATCCACATTTATTCTTTCTTTTGAATTCTGCATGCTCTTTTTCCAACAACTTACAGCTTCAAACTGAACAGCAATCACCACCAGAAAAAGTCCAGTTCAGTATAACAGTCTTGTGTTGTTGGTTACCGTGGCAATAGATGTTTAAAGTCCCTTGCTCAAAAGCACTGTGGAAGTAGTTGGTAAGGGAAGACAGTATTTTTCTCACCTGGATGACTCATTCGGGCCTTTTAGTGGTTGAGAGTTGGGAAGTGAGGAACATATATGTTTAATAATTATAAATATATGATTAATATGCTTGTTTTCAGTTATATGCAAGCAGTGACGTGATCAGAGTCCTGCAACATAGATGTCCAATGGATGTTTTACTCCAGTGCCAGTGGAAAGGTCATACTAATCTGTAGCTGTATCATGTTTCTATTTGGCCTTTGATCGAGATCAATTGAGACCTTTGGATAAATTTCCATCTCACACATTTCAATACAGACAAAGCAGCTTTGTTAATTGAGCCAATTTTGTTATGTGTGATGTAAGGATTGCAGTACAAACACCCACTGTATCTTTCTGCAGGTTTTTATAAATTCCTTCCATATGTAAGGTGGCACCACCAGAGACAGCCATCCTTAAAAAGAAGTCTTATTTCCTTCATACAAATTGGTGGTGCTACTACATTCCTACATAACTTCATGCAACAAAAAGGTAATTTCACAAAATGTGGAAAAAATAGGTTATTTCCCAGTTGAATCACAATATTTAAGAACAAAAGCAATGATTATATGCTAGAATATTTTCATTTCAGAGCCCACAGTTAACCGTCCAGAGGCACCACAAGTCATTTACTTACGTTTGAAAAATCTGAAAAGCTCTTTGAAAACTTGAAGCTTGAACAGTTTAAAAATTCTCACCTTAACACAATGAAACTTGGGAAAAGCAGACAGAGATCGTGCTGTTTCATTCTCTATCCAGGGAGTTATTTCTCTCAAAGTAATTTTGCCTTTTCACACCTACAAATGAAAACCTACAGTACATCTCCAGAATAAAATGACTGAATCACAGTTGGGATGACTGATCCCCACAGCAGCAAATGTTGGAGGTCTCCCAAATACAATATAATACAAGGTGTGTGTGCGTGTGTGTGGTTGAATGAACATTTCAGAACTAGTGAAATGCTTTTTTTTATTTTGGTAAATGTTCAATGTCAGAAAACGAATAACCGTGACCCTTGTCTTCACTCTAACCCTGTGTTGAGCCCTCTGTTTTGTTGGGTGCACAGATGTAGGCTCAGTACCAGCAGGTGGCAGTACAGTACAAAACTAATCTAGACTTTGGTTGACAAAAGTAAAAAGAGTCAAGAAAATATCAGTATATCTGTCCAGAATAACCTTTAGTTTTCCTCCTACAAAATAAATTTGAAGTTTTTTACTATAGCCTGCCAAAACAGTGTCCATTCAGAATACAGAAAATTGACTGACCTCAATTCCAATAGACGGTACAGTATCAATAATTAAATTATTTTCTGCAACTGGCTCTTTGTAATTACATTCTGCAAGCTCATATACCCAGTGTGCATTCAGTTGTCTAAATGAGTCTCCACAC
Organism: Euthynnus affinis; assembly: GCA_029490765.1. Lineage (NCBI taxonomy): Eukaryota > Metazoa > Chordata > Actinopteri > Scombriformes > Scombridae > Euthynnus > Euthynnus affinis. The sequence goes on along the minus strand of CM055844.1, from coordinate 7,942,522 downwards.
ACTTAAATATGATTGACTAATGATTATACTGTAGCTGAAAAGTCAAAGGTTTGATCCCCACAATAGCCAGTTTGTGTTCATAAATTGAAGGAAATATAGTTAAAGTTAGTTAGCTGAGGAATGAATAAACCAGAAGTATTCAGGTAGAACAGTCAAAATACTTACTGGACCGTGACTGGCTGTCAACAGCTATTCCTTTCATTTTAAAATCAGTCTTGCTGAAAGAGTGTCAGGTAAATTACTGAAAACCTATTTGAATGGGAGAATTTAGGCTTTTAAAGCTGTTTAATGGAAGTCAGCCTTTATGAAAGGTTGGTCTGTAATGATGTGAATGAAACTGTAGGTAGGTAGAGGTAATAAAAAAAAAACAAGAGTGGAACCTGCTGTAACTCAAATTGTTTGACGGGTCTATAAATACACAGCAACAATAGCCTGCTTCCAGACCTCAACATCATATTGTGGCCTACATCTCAGATTTTTTTCAGCAATTTAAACATATCTGGTGTTGTAAGCACTGATGGACATTTCTGCGGTCGGAAAAACAACTGAGAGCTCTGTAGGGGGGGATAACGAAAGCCAACATCATCTTCCTCTGCCAGTGCCCGAAAAACAGCAACAGAAAAAATACAATGAAAATGGTGACAAACATGAATGGATGCAACTGTGCAGGCTGTTGTGTGTGTTGTCACTCCTGCACTGTTAGGTCCAGTGAAAGAGACAACAAAAATTCATTCATATTATTAGACTAGACGAACAAGCAAGTTATTAATGTTTCCTATATTTTCAGTCGATCATATCTAAAATGTATTGTATGTACAAATTAAGCATGTGTCTTATGCCACTGGAAGACAAGGCTTCCTATGACTGGAACAGTTTAAAGTTGAATAATAATTTAGGAAAGTTTATTTGCAGTTATTTACTTGTTGAGGACTTCAGCACTTTCCCTTTGCTGAGTGGACCAAAGCTATGCGAGGACACAAGTCTGGCTTCACAACAAGCCTCGCATTGGAGGAATGCAATTAATCATTATCTCAACATCAGAGCAGATCTGTCAGTTTTTGCAAATTTGCAGGCCGCCTCAGCAGATGTCTATCAATATAACAACTCCCGTGACCCTGAAAAAGTTCAGACTTAGTACGCCTCCCACATCCACAGGACAAATTACACCCTGCGTGAATTAATTCAACTCCATTAAAAACCTTCATCGACATCTGCCGCTGCAGCGATGCTCGGGCCTGCTTGTCTTGGCCTTTCTCCAGCCGGACGCCTCTTCAATTTAACTCCAATTTAGAGTTGGTGGATGTTGGCTGACAGTTTGAAACTTCTCAGTGGGATGCTGATGAGCGTCTTCGCTCCTGCTAAAGGAAAGTCATTCTCTCATCTGGACAGCGTTGCAAATTGCGTAAAAAGCCAGTCTGATCAAGATAATGGCTTGTGAAGGAATGAGATTAGCTCCCTTTGTGAGAAATCTGATTGTGTGGAAGGGACAGTGGCATAACAAGTGCGACCTTGTTGCAGGGGCCAGCTGGGAAAGTAATTAGGCCTTACATATGGGTAGCATTACCGGAGCCTTCAGCAATGGCAGTGAAGGGACAGGCCATGTCAGGGCTGTTTATTGTCACAGGTAGGACTGTCAGTGTCAGTTCTGAATAATGGCCCCCTTGTTATCAAGTGTTAGACAGCGTATAGGGACAAAATGCAAAGAAAAAAGAGAGGTAAGCCTCCAATCACTCAACATCACTTTGAGATGTTTGTTGATTACGTCAGTATTCGTCATCACTACAAAAAACTGAACTATAAATAATTAAGTTGTAAGGAGAATGGTGTGATGAGAGTTTCCCCCTGCGTGTATATGTTCAGTTCTCCGTGGTGAGAGGATGTTGTGTGGCTCAGGACCTGGTCCAGGTATCTGCTTGGCGGCACCTGGAAGCTGTTCAGCATCCTCCTGATCAGATTCTTCATATATGTAATCAATACAAATCAAGGGTTCAAGGATAGAGGATGTTGTATACAGATTGTAAAGTCCCCTGAGACAAATGTGTGATTTTGTGATACTGGGCTTTACAAATAAAATTGGCTTGGATTGACTTGAGGAGATCTGCTGGCCTGGTCCAGGACCTCTGAATGGTGAGTCAAATCTCCAGTACTACCACTCATATTTGTAGTAGCAGTAGTAGCATTTGAAAAATGCCTACAAAAGAAACAACTAATGCTCTTTCTAATGCTAATCCTGAGAAAAAACAAATGCTTTTCTTGGGAGACCGGTCTCCAAATTCATTCTCACATTAGGTACCTTTAAAATCTTGATCCAGTCTCAACTCACCATTTTTTCCCCCCTGTGTTACGACAGCCAATCTTAGTTCTATGCCTTCAAAAATAGTAAACAGTTACTATCAGCTTCTTTTCAAATCTTAGCCTGCCAGCTTGTTGCCCTGTCATTGCCATTGCAGGATTAACCTGTTACAGGGCACTGGGTCAAAAATGAGTTTCTGGGCCACTATTTTCTTCCCAATCCTCCTAGTCTCAATGTGAACAGTCTTTCTGTGCTGAACTATTACCTGGCTCCAGATTTGCTTGTGTGGTAAATTGACAACACACATTAATTTAGGAACATGCACTGTAGAAGCACAATTGAAATTATGAAGGCCTTAAAACAAGGGGGACGCAGGGACCCTCTTCAAGACAGGATCCCAAGATCAGGTAATAAAGCACATCTTTCAGAGCTCTTGAGTCCTGGGGGTCTCGGTTATTGGCTGTAAGGATAACACAGTCTTCAATAAATCCGTGATTATTTGTCTTGAGTTAATGAAACACAGCCTTTCCTTTTGTCTCTTTGGTAATTGTCAATGTTGAAACAGTGATAATGCCCTCTGAGTCCTGATAAGAAAACAATGGACTGACATGGCCTCAGTGTTGACTGAAAACAACATCTGTAGCCATTGAAGAGGTAAAATCAAACCCTCTCTCCACAGAAAGCAGCTAACAAGAAGGCAATACCAGACTGAATCAATGGCTGAAACTGCCATTCATTCACAATACCAGGCTAGAGATTTGCTTACACAGTAACAACACTTGCAATGATAGTCATTTTGGCTCCTAAAATGTTAAGCAAATAAAGCAGCAATCAGATACCATCCCTCCAAGAGTAGATATTCTGCAGCTGTTATCTACTAGCCTGGACAGCCTGCTGGATATAGCAGGATGTGCTTGTTTTTCATTTGAGACTTCTTCACATTTGTTCTTTTGAGAATCCCGACCTGGGGGGGGGTGTAACCGAAAGAGCTAAATTACAGGCCCTTCAGACCATCAAAATATCCTCTATCAGACCTTTGCAAGGCTCTTTCACAACAAGCCTTATTATATTGATTGCAAACACGGAAGCTGATGTCTCTGTGGTTAACGTGTCAGTGAATGTGTATCTTGTCTTTTTCTTGAGAGAGCCTAAAAATAGTCTTGAGATTCTGAAAGAAGGATCTGGTATTATATGACAGTGAAACCAGCAAAGCCTAGGACTGCACTGGAGATGGTCACATCTCATCTACATCTATTTCCAATTACTGACAGAACACATACTTGAATGCACATACATACACATGATTGAACGGCTCTGTCTGGACATACTCACCATGCATTTGCACTTCTGTGTGGAGAGGCATATATGTAACGAGACTCCCACAGACATACGCCTGACTCTATGCTATGCCCTGACATTATAAACAGGCTTCCTGGAGAAGACAAGCATCAGTAATTGTTGAGAGGGGTGGAGGGACAAACAGTTGGTGCGGTGGGCCTACAATTGGCTGATTGTGTCTCTTTGCCTGCCTGTGATAATTAAAATGACTCAACCTCCCTCCGTTCCAGTCACAGTGGTGGCATTGCAAAGGCAGTGGCAGAGCTGTTATTGCTTGTCCTTCAGCTGAAAGGATCTTGTTGGCCAGAGAGCTGAGAGCTTTTGTTCTTAGGGCTTAAAAATCTGGTGTCCAGCCTGGGCGGTTTTTAGCAAAGCGCCCTGGGAAATGAGTTATCTAAGCAGCGCATGCAAAAATCCTGACATTAATCTTTAATTAAGGCCTTTACAATTTCGGGCGACATGCCCGCGAGTCTGAGAGTTACTGTAGGGGATAGATATGAACAGTGGGCAGTGGGGATTGGAGGGCCAGGCAACATATTATATCTTGTGGTGTGCTCATTTTGTCTCATCAAAGTCAAGGCTCTGCTGATCTGCAAAGACATTGCCTTGTTTTTCAGCTGTTTGGCGGATCACGAGATGCACTGTAAGGTAAGCTTGGCACAGTTTTTTTTTTTTTTCCTTTTTCTTTTTTGAGAAACTAGATAACAATCCCTTGAGGTAATGGTAGTGAAACGTGTGCTATTCCTGCTTTGTTTTCTGCACAATGATCCAGATTGCTATATATTCCACAGCTCTTGATGAGAGGATGTCCTCTGATAACTGTTTGCGTGAGTATATCAAGGTGACTACATTTGCTTCACACATTGTTTTTTCTTTTCTATCTTTTTTTTTTTTTTTTTTGGTAATTGGTTGTGCATGTTTTTTTTTTTTTTGAAAGAGCCAAGTGATAAACCTGCTGGTACAACCAGCATGCCACTGAAGCTTTTCTTGTGTTGTGACAGCTGCTGCCTGTGTGATGTTCCACAAAAAGCCCCCAAGACACAACCTGTTTCATTCTGGCTGAAGATTCACTTGAAAAAAGACAAGTCTCCAGTGATACAAAATGGGACTTAGGTAATTGTTTTGATTACTCCTTTCCCTGTTGCCAGTTGGACGGAAACATTACAAAGCTGAAAGTGGAGGTTTAGGGAAGAAGGGACTGAGGAGAAGTAGCAGCACATCTCCCTGTGGCAAGATTTGTTCATTGGCAACAATGAGAGACAGATGGGGGTGTGTTTGTGGGGGGGTGTTGGTGGTAACAGGAGGGGGTGGAGGGTGGGGGGGGGTCACACCTTTGTGAGGCGAAGCAATTGGGAGCGATTAAACCCTCATTCGCCGAAGGGACTATCCACTCTGAGGCAGGAGCTGGCTCCAACAGCGCCTGCAGCTCCGTTCCTTTTATCTCCACTCCTCATGAAGACCCTGTAAATGCCATGGGAGCAGTTAAAGTGAAGCACACTGTGTTCTGCTAGGCTGGTTCACTGTTAATGTTCAACATCATGACAGCAAATGAAAAGAATTTCTTAGGTTGTCTGCACCACTGCAATGGATCATCTATGCAATAAGAGAGTGGCTTAACCCATGTAATTAAACTTGCGACCTTACACAGTTATACTTTGTCTTTTTCACCACGTGGAAACAGCTCAAACTTCCATTTCTGCACATGTGCAAGTTCCATTTGCCTCAGCTTTTGATATGCCACCATCCGGAAACAAACTATGATTGAATGCTTGATGCGCTTTCATCCTCACCTACAACCATTTTCATCCCAGATTTGGCAGATAAGAATATATCCTTTTCCCTTCCCATCTTAAAACTGGTTCAATACCCAGCGGTGGCAGGCTGGCTCGGGCCTCTTGGTATCCACCGTAACTGACTGCTCATCAGCCAAAGAGCAGCTGAATGCTGAGGGGCCCCTCCATCACTGGTAGACACACAATCACAGGTTCCTAGCCAGGTTATTACGAGTCATTCATCACCCGCACCTGCTTCGTGTTTCCCTGCTTTCAGCTTCGCTTCAACTTCAGTCCTTTTAAATCCCTATACTTAGCCATTCGTCTGTTCATTGCACTTCTTTTCAGTTTCTCTAACACGTCTCTTAGCACCCCCCAATTTCCCCAGCCTAGCTCCCACCTCATCCTGTGTGTCTGGCTCATGTGGGTCTGTGCTGCAAATGCTCCATGAAACACAGTGCAAAATGCACTAATCAAAAGCTATTGACAGGCTTTGATGCAGTCCTGGTGTGCGCTTGGAAACATATTGTGCCTGCACCTTGACAGAACTAGCAGCCCCCACCTTAAAAAAAATTAAACTGGCCACGTCCGTTGTTCTTTCGATTCACTTCGCACATTGCTGCTGCTTCTTAATCGACGGATAGTGAATGTGAGGCGGAATTAAAACCCCTCCACAGAGGCAGATTCCCAGAGGCACAAGAGCAGGACAGATCAAAAGGCAAACGAGGAAATCCGCACAATCCATATCAACCGCATATCATGTGGGGTTTGCCCTCCTGTGTAGGTACGTGCTGGCTGCACCATGGCAACCACAGCAATTGATTGGCACAGTGCAGGTCTTGTTATGTGGGATATTGGTTTTTTTACTTGCTACCCTGGCCGCTTCATAGCATGTATTAGCTGAGGTTTCTCAGGTACTCAGCCGTCATGTATACTTACCCTCTATTTGGTTCTGGATGACTTTGAAGGACAGGAGATGGAGAGAGGCAGGGGCAGCTGTGACAAAACGCTCAAGGTCTCTGAAATGGTGTTGAAACTATGAAAGCCTAGAGGTGTTAAGGAGAGTATGAGGTTCAACTCCATTATCAAAAGCAGCCTTTATCAAACATGTCATGAACCCCTCAAGAACTGTGATTTTGCTTATTACTAATGTACTATTTATTATGTCTATTGAAGGTATTTTTTTATGCAGTGTTTCATTCTCATTGAAGTTTCCTCTGTTCTTGAATCTATTAGCATTGCTGCAAATTGCAATAAGCCAAATGGTCTCTATTAAATATCCAGTTGGCAATGGAAATTAGCATGGCGCTGTGAACTCCCAGTCTGTTCTATTAACAAATTATATGCTTCTTTATGGGTTGGGGGAATTCTCTAACTCTCCTGGCTTTATGAAACCCTTTCAGAACCAATGAGCTGGCTAACTACTTTTTGAAAATGTAAGTTTTTACCCAATAACAACAATAAGTCACTGAAATAATGTTGGAAGTGACACAGTATGTTTCTATGCATGCAGGGGTGTGATACACTTGTCACGTGTTTCTTCCTGGATTTCTTCCATGATGGCCAATCTTTTCCCTTTTCTGTCCCAATTTTAGCTTCACCAAGCTGTAGGCATACACTACCTGGCAACAAATCTGTTAACTACACCCTAGTCCCCCTTATATCGATGGCTTCTGGGAATTTTGGGTCTCCCTTCATATTTTTATCTTGTCATGTACAAATAAACCAAATATCAATCACTTAAACCTTTCATCAGACATGTCGAGGCTCTATTGTTTGGTTTTCACTCCCCTTACTTACAAGGCTTTATGGAATAGTCGCTACATATTATATGTTAAGTGATTGGTGTTGTGTATGCACAAGGGTATTTCTCAGTGCCCTAGACTATATAAAACTTCTGGAGAATAAAAATAGCTGTTTTTTTCCCCTGTATATCCAGAGGTTTTTGGTGAACAGTAAATGCATAATATATAATCTGTATACGAATATGAAGAGGAGAATGTCAGTGCTTCAGAGATATAAGACCCATGTTGACAGGACCCTCTGAGCCTTAAAGGAAATTTCTGGTTCATTTGAACATGATGTATTTCCCACAAATGGGGCCATTATGGCTCTATGTGTCATGCTAATTTTGCTCTCTCCAGCTCCGTTACAGAGATTCTGGAAATTCACAAGAAGATGTTTATCACACAAAACAACAATCATCTGAGCAAACTACTGAGACTCAAAACATGATTTTATTTCAAGAAATCGCTTCAAAGTTCGTCAAAGTAAACACAGAACAGGGCCAACTGTAGCAGCCATAATGGCTAACTACATAGGGAATTACATCTGAGGCAGCTTGCCAGCTAACCAAACCACCCACATACTCATTCATGCACGCCAGTTTACATGTGTGAGGCTGACGTTCAGACTGTAAGGAAACAAAGTACAATTACGGATTATCTTGTGTTCTACTATGAGGATGACAGTGAGTCATTTCACTTCAACTGGCCAACCTTGCTTATTCAAGTCAGAGTACACAGAGAGGAGCTAAAACAACTGAAAGAATAAAAACAGGAGGCAGGAAGACAACAAGACTGTCAGGGAAGTCAACGGTTACCCCAAAGAAACTGGAGGTGTTCCTGTGGTCACTGTTTTTCTCTACCGATGAGTGAAGAAGAAAACTTTTGCTACAGAGTGGGACTTGTTGCTGTCAGACTCCATCCATGTCATCCATGGATGAGAGTAATTCTAGCCGTGTGACTACTACAAATGGATTTAGTGTTCATCAACGCTGTCGTCCTGGAGACTGTTTCACCTCCACAAAATCAACTGGATGAAAAGAGCGGGGCTGGCTGAACCGAACGCTCAGCTCGGGCACGGTGAGAAAAATACAATTACGACACGTAACTGTGTGAGGACTTACAGTACGTAAGTCTCTCTCAATCAATTTCTAGTCCATGAAAACGGCACAGTGTGTATCTCGTCATTTTATCCTCGCAACTTGGTGGCATGAACCATTTTATTTATCTAAGTCACTACTTCTCTAGCATGAACAGATGCTGAGCTATCCGCAGCCTCAGACGTAAACAAACGGATGTGCAAGTTGCCCCTGATGTAGTTCCCTATGCAGTTAGCCATGATGGCTGCTTCAGACAGCTTTCTGGGATTACTTTCGTCCAGACACAGAAACTTCTAGCAATTCAAATTTTGAAGCGATTAATGTAAAAATCATGTTTATTCGGACAGATGTAGGAGTCTCAGCAGCTTTCTCTGATGGTCGTCGTTTTGTGTGATGAATGTCTTTAAGTGAATCACTGGAAGCTCTATAATGAGAGCTGGAGAGAGCAAAATATAGAGCCACAATAGACATACATATGGGAAATACATCTGATTAAAAACACCTGAACTGTCCAAACTTGTATTGATACTTGAGTAAAACCGTGGAGAAAAAACATAAAGATATACATTTTGATGGATTTTTTTTTCACTTTTCTTGTTTCAGTTTATGGTTGATATGTTTGATTTGTAGCACTACAGTCATATTTGGTTAATGCATGCAAGAAAAGAGGTATCAGAGGTATCTTAACGCTGTTGCTAACCTGTTGGCAAATCTTCACCATGAAAATTGAAGATTGTTAAAATGTGAAGTTATAAAGAATTCTTTTTTTTTTTTTTTACATGACTTCTTCATGGATTCATGGATGAAAGAGTTCGTTACCCTGATATCAGCATATACAGTATTTAAATAGGGTTTGATCATAGTTTATCATAATCAATCATTTACTGTATGATATTTAAAAGTGGACACACACAGCACCGGACACTAGAGGTTAAACACACACTTACCTCGTGTGTCCCTTTTACACAGGCAATAAAATATGCAGTAACTTTCACTAAATAAACAGATTTATTGACTACCCAGCTGTTTCCTCTGGAATGCATATTTGTCTGTTGTCCTTGTCAGTCATGTTTCCTGGTTTCTGACAGTGTGCTTTATGTAAGAAAATGTATGACCCCTCTTGACAAATACACAAAGAGCATGAAGCTTTAAACAGTACAGTATCCCCCTCAAGCATCATCTCCACACCTTCATTAAGTATTCACTTAAAAAAAAAAAGAAGCAGAAAGCATATGAATATTGAAATGAATAATGTATGGTTTTTGCTTTTGGCTACAGCAAGATCTGAGTCAAACAGCCTTGCTCTCGCTGCAAGTTTCAAGGAACTGCAAATGTCAGTTATCTTGTTTTTTAATTTAAAATGTACGCCATAACTGTATATTCTGCTTTTATTTATAAACATTATTAACACCGAAACAAAGGCAAAGACAGAGGGACATGTTGATTCAGGGTCATGTAAATAGTGTTGCTTTCCTCGAGGCATTTAAAACAATATTCGAGCCCCGACACCGCAGACACATATTCAATATTTTGTGTTCTCTCGAGCTCTCGTGTACACGGCTCTGTCCCAGCAGTCAATGCACCACAAAGTTAGCATTCATTTGTTTAATCTAATTTCATTTTAAATACAATATATACAATACAACATTTGAAATGATACGGGTAAAAAAATATATGTCATCTTACAATACAGTACCATTTAGAGAACGATGGAAAGAAAAACAGACACAGAAACAACATCTTAACACACTCGCTCCACTTAACAATATACAGCACAACTCCGAACTCTGTTGTAAGGTAGTACCTGTAGGCTTCTACATACAAACCCAATACAATTTCATTAGCAGAAGCTAAACAATAATTCATAGTTCCTGACGTACAAAAGGAGTTGTTTTATCCACTGAAAATGCTTTTGTTCATGCACTTTGTACATGCTCCACTGGAAGACAGCTCACATTGCAAATAACTCAGGACCCACACGTCATATTCACATTCATCACTTGCTCTGATCTTCGGGCGCTGGACCCTCAAAGCTGATATAATTAAACAAACTTGCACAGTTACCTGCCTGCAAGTGATTTACAAACCTCTGCCCTTTTTTCTCGCAGAGATCTGCCGATGCTGTTAAGAGTTTTATTCCCGATGAATGAACGGCGAGCTTGGCCATTCATAGCTGTGAGTGCTCAACAGGAGGAAAGTAGAGTTTTTCCTTAAATATTGACTGAAATGTATAACCGATCGTGTGGACACTGTTCACTCAAAGCCCTGTATGGATTGTGGTTTCCAAACAGGCTGCCAATAGCAAAGAACGCTGCGCGCAGCAGTTTACTGACATCCAGTTAAAGAATTTATGCGGCTTTTGTTGTCATCCCCAAGATGTAAATCTGTCCATAAATCTGCAGCATGCAGCTAGCTTTGGCTGGCATCTTATTTCAAATAAAGATCAGACAGCAATTTCTCCTCCAGAAATATCAGCCTCACACAACACGGTTGCTCTACTTGGGCATGAGCACGTATCAAAGCCATCTATTACACTTGTAAAACAGCTAACTGCCCTACAGTGACATCATGTGTTTATAGCTCATAAGCAGGTAATACTAGGCTGAGTTGGCACCGTGGTGTCCGACTTAAAGAATACCACATGCGCAGCACAATGTAGATTGTGTTTCCGAGTATCATCCAATTCAAACAAGATCCCCTCCAAGGAGCTGATCCATGCAGGTCACGGAATCATTCACCGAAATGAATAGCGACATTCCAAGAGAAATGCAGAGGAAAAACAATAAGCCATATTGTGAGGCGGTGGGCATTCTAATTTCATTTCAGATAGCACATGGGGGATTTGCTGAGGAAGGATTTCGAGGTGGCGGTACAAGCCAATCTGTGAAAGGTCTCGATCTGTGACACCGAACAAGACCTTGAGGGAAAACATGGAACAGGTGGCTATTGCAACAATGGAACAAAGCTTCACGAAGCCGTCGCAGCATGCTTAATGACTATTTGCTTCCACCTCATGTTCCTCAAGAACCGTCAGTGTTATGTAAACATTTACCTCTTTATTGCATTGTTGAGCGATATCATCACGCCGTTGCAATGAAACTAATCAGTCACCGAACATTGCTCGCAGACAGATTAAAATTACTGGGAACATGGGGAATGACAAGGTTATTTCCAGAGCATGATTCTGATTTACTTTGAGCATCATGGCGATGATGAGCTAACATGTGTAGTATTAATTCTCGCAAATGTTATCTGCTGGAAAACAAAAAAGCAAGGTGGGGAATTTGAAAAGCATCTTCAAAAGGAAGCCAAGCAAATTTTCCCCAAAGCAGCTTTATGACTGTTAAGAACCGAGAGCAAAGATCACAGAGAGGCAACCATGTAGGAGCAGAAACATTGGAGCTTGTGAGAGCGCAATGTTGGAGAAAGAACGAATTGAGATCCTATAGCTCCGGGGGAGATGTTGTTTTGCTGGTGTAGAGAGTGAGGCAAACACAGACCAATTTACTGGGGGAAAATTGTGCTGTGATGTAAAAAAAAAAAGAGCTAAGAGCAGACCTGGCCCATTCTTCACTGTGCAATCTAATCTCAGCTCTTGGAGAAGATGGGTGAAAACAAACATTGTTCTCCTGTCAGCAGCCCTGACAGAACATACAGTGCTAGTAAAAGAGCTCAGCCTACTCACGCCCCCACCTCAACCACAGCCGAGGAGATGATTAAAGTGGGAGAGAATATTTAAAACTGAGAAAGTTAGGTGTGACACGATGAATATTCAAGGCAACAATGACCTCTGATACTTTCCTGGTGGGTTTTTCAAGGAGGAAAATAATTAAGGGCCAAATGGGGACATTCTCAGAGAGAAATCCCAGAGCTACACTTTTGCAGTCTTAATATCAATCATGAAAAATGGCTGAAGACACAATAGCTTTAATTGGATGGTGTTTTCAAGGAGAACCTGTTCCTAAAAAAACACTTTCTTACACTTCATAATCACTATCCTTTCCCCCCCTCAATGTATAAATAATTTGTGGTTCATAACATATTAAAGTAAGAGTGGTCAATTATGGTAAATTTAACAACACTGAGTAAATCAGTAGTATAGTAAGCTGTTCCCTAAGTGAGATTTTTCTTCATCGCTCACTTCAAAAACATTCATAAATGAGCGGTTGTTTATATCATCCATAAATAACTTACAAATATGTCATCAAGGTAGGGATAGGCGGCACAGTAAAAATAAATGTCATGAATTTAAAAAGAAACAGTTTCTGACATTAATACTGATATATCACAATATGGTAAAATCTATAAAAAAAACTTATGTAAAATGATAGATTTGATATTCAATGCAATGAAATGTTTCTCTGTTATGCAGACTAGAGACTGGACCAAGCGAAATGTGTACTTTTTTAAAAATGTAAGTATAAGGCTGGTGTCATATCAATATTTTTCATATTGTCAATAAATTCCCGAAAACAACAAAACCAACAATACTTTCTGCTTGCACTACCTAATACTGTAGCTTTTCTTTTCTTTTTAGCAAATGTTAATCAAACAGCTGTAAATTGTGCATTTGTTTGAGACCATTTTCAGCTGTGGATTAATAGACATTTGGTGCTCTAGTGGCTGCAGGACTGTGTATGGGGGACTGAGTCAAAAATAAACTAACTGAACTGTTGTACTCAAGTGCAACAGTTTGGCTCATTGATGTGTCATGTGGCTTGGACAAGAGTTTAGCTCAAGTTCTATCAAACAGTGGCCACTGGTTACACTAATTGTTGGCTTTGGTCTTTTCATAGGATTTGATGACAATACAAAAAGACAATATATTGCCAGACTTATCTTTTAATTGGTAAACCAGAATTTCATAAAACAATATCACCATTATGATATGACTGACTTCAAGTCAATAAAAGATAGTACGGTATTATTGTCCAGCTCTATGTTATGGATGGCTATCAAAAGTTAAAATGGATGCCTATGAAACAATTAAGAGAACACACTTTCATGAATACTCTGAGGTCAGTTGAACAGTCCTTAAGAATGACTGGGAAGAGGCTCCACTAAGGTTACTTGCAGGTATAAAAAACTATAGATTGATTTGGCAATCAAAATGAGTATCAATAAATACATACAAAATGAATAAATAAACCTGGAAATACATACATTTGTAAATAATAATAATAAAAACCTTTGCCTCTATGACATACTAAGAGTCTTTGTGTATAGTCCTCATTGGCTCGGGGGTTGTGTAGTCCATAAACTTATACTTCTAATGATTAGCCATTCTTTCTGACTGGCTGTCACCACAATTCGCACACACTCAATGTCAAAGGCAATCTTGTGGTCTACATCTTGAACCTCGATGTTGCCATTTTTAAACTCCCCTAATGTGATATAAGAGGAACACTGTTTCCCTTTCTTAGTCCCAACTAGTTTTTCTCCTACTTCCAGAGCTCCGTGGTGAAGAATATCATTCTGTCGGTCGTCGGAACCGGTAGCAATCTTAATTTTACTAATTTTGGTAGATTTATTAAAGACTATGACAAAGAAGTCTCCAGTAGAAGGAGGCTTCCCCCAAAAGTATTCATCCACAGTACTATAAGCCTTGGTGGCGTCATAGTTTTCAAAGACGTTGATGTTTGTGTAAAGGCTGGCAGGAGGGTTGTCAGGAATGTCTATGGAGTCCTCCTCGAAGTCGTCGTCCTTCAGCTTGTTCTCTGCTCCTTTGTAAGAGGAATAGTAGCCCATGTGCTGGAACAGCGAGGGCTTGAAGCGGATCACGTCCTTCTGGGCCAGCAGACCCCTGAAGTGGATGAGGAGCCAGTCGCAGGGCATTTCCTGGTAGAACATGAGGAGGAAATGAGCCAGACGTGGCAGGTCTCTGGAGTGGTACAGCTTCCCGATGTAGCCCAGCTTGGAGAACTCCAGCATCACCCAGTAGGAACCTTCTCGGGAGGTGATCACCTTCTTCAGCGCGGTCAGGAAGTTCCTGGAGCAGCGGACGTCGTCTTCTAGCATCATGTAGAAGTGAGAGAGGTTTGTGCAGAAGTTGAGGAGGAAAGCGTAGTCGACGTTCTGCTTGGAGCGGAAACGGACTCTGTCCTCTGGATCATTGTAGTTCCTTTTCAACCCATCCAGAGATGGATAGTATTCCTCCGGAGCCTGGATCACCAGGAGGCGTCCGGCTATGATGTGGTGGGCAAACTTCCTGGTGATTTCTTGCACCAGGTTCTCACACCAGACCAGGTCAAAGTCTGCCAGATGGACCACAACCACAATCTCTTTCATTTCCTCGTAACTGGACTGATCAAAGATGGATTTGATCGTCTCCAGAAGGTAGTTCCCTCTTTTTCTTTTGACTGATGACAGTCCAATGGTGAGATACTCTGTGAACAAAAGTGATCATTTCATCATAGTGGAAACAGAAATGCTTGAAAATCACCAATTTTAAGTATATATTACAGAGATGAAATGATGGTTTGGAGAGCATAAAGAATTCCAGAGCTTTCAATGATATAATAGGGTTGTCGACATTGACGCACTCCCATTTGACTTATAGACAACCATCACTTATTATGTGATTGCATTAGCCCACTTAGGTGATGACAGCTGATGTATTTCTATGACTATGCAAACCAAACAAACTCCATCAACTGATGAAGAGCATGAGATATGGTTTAAAGTCCTGGAAAAAGCTAGTAAGTGAGCCTTAAATTGATATTATTTTATCATTATATGTATTCTTTAAATAAGTTTCCATCAGGAATATTCATGGTGACTTATGTATATTTTTATGACCGACGTGTATGTTAAATATTTTGTGGCACAGACCACAAATTAGAGCTCAGCGCTCACTGTAGTTGAAGTCTCTGAAGGCAATAAAGACATAAATGTTTAGTGAATAAAACATGGTATACTTAAGAAGACTTCTGTGTTGTGTTTGATTTTAAGGTAAAACGTCTCTGTGGAGTAGTTGCATTTTATGGCTCTGCTATAAATCCCAGACACAGATTTTAAGTTGTAGTTCTGAGTCCCAGCGCATGTTCACAATTATGACTTCACTCTCCCACACTCATGAAAAGTCAGTCAGTGTAAATTCCTCTTTAAAGAAACCCTAAACTTACTCTTGCGGTTCAGCGGGGTTCCAGCGAGATAACGATACGTGACATTAATGGTTCCAGAGAAATTACTGAGGTCTCTGAAGGTGTGAACGTATCGTTCTGAGCTCGGAGGGTGGACCGACGTTTCCCTGAGCTGCCTTTTATCCTCTTCCTGCAATATAACATGAAAAACACAGGATTACTTCACATTATGAACAATAGAGAGGAAAAAACACATGTATAAACAAGTTGTTACAGCCTTTCTAGAAAAGAGACAAGAAATCCATCTTGAAAATTTCAGTTTCTACTGTTCAATTGTGACAGAATGAGACTTTTGTTTTCTTAAACTTGTTTCTAACATCCTGTGCAAACTTGACACAATATGTGTTTTGATGCGACTGAGCTAACCCTCGACGTCTGGAGACAAAAGAAATCTTAAAACCCCTCTAGGCAGTTTGCATAGCCAAGCAAATGGACTCGATAAGAGCGCCCGAGAGCTGAAAATGTGAACTACCTCTTAATAATTTAAATAACAAACACAGATAATGTACTGTGATAACCAAGTTTTGATGGCATCATGAATAAGAAATAAATCATCTGGATGACTTCAACTTGGGTCCATGTCATGAAAATTTAAACATGTTTCTTTTAAAAACAAGCAATTATAAAAGGGACAACATGGGTGGAGTAAACAAATACAACAACACATTTGGTTTCAGAATCATACTTGGTCAAATTTGTTTTTCCAGACATTAAAAAAGGAGCACAAATATTAACTGAGTACTTCATCTAAATTTCTAATTTGGAAAATGCTCTCTAATAACAGAAAAACGAATGTGATTCACATACACAACGGGATCTACTAACCAGCACGTAGCCGTCTTCAATGTAGAGGTTAAGGAAGAGGAGGAAGGTGATGAGGAAGCCGAGGAAGGGGATAGTGGAGCGTTTCCTCAGACACCTCATCTTGTCCAGGGATTTCCACACCAGCCTCATGCTGTACACGCTCTCGCTGGGATCTGCATAAGAACAACATGAGAAAAGACACGTTTATGCTTTGAATGTCGTCAGCCTGACGACATGCGAATAATTTACTTTTTTTTTATCAGGCGAGTGGGGGAATTCATTTTAGGACCATACAACCATGTATGACGTGGATATCTCCAACTAGCATCATAATTATTCTTCAACAGACTTCTAATGAGTGATTGTGTGGTGCTTTTTTTTTTTTCCTTTTCAGGGAAGGAGATGGACCAAATCACATGAGAGAAAAACTAGAGGCAATGCAGGATATTGACCTGCCCAACAATTGATTACTGGTGTGAATCAAATGTGCTTCTTTACTAATAACAATTATGCAAATGTCCTCATTTGGTGGCTGTATTCGTTCAATGCCCACCGGACTGGTATTTTTAGTTTCGTGATAAAGTCTGGCGCTGTGGTTGACGGCCAGCATTTCAATACATTCATATGTCACAATGGGGGAAAAAAAAAAAAAAAAGAGAAGACGTTTCTGTCTGCTCTTATCAGCTGGCTTACTCTTTGTTGTGAAAATGTGACTTTTTCCTCTTTGTAGATTACAAGCGACCATCACTGAGAGGGAAAATTCTAAATCAATTGTCAAAACAGTTAATTTTATTTCAGATATGGAGTCCACAGAAGAAGAAGATAAAGGGGATAAAAGGTATAAGATGAGAAGAAAAAGATCTGCAAAAGAGTATGGAAATGCATTCTTATGTATATAAAGTATTTTAACAGTTACAAGGGCTGCAAATAATGATTATTTTCATTGTTAATGAATCTGTTCGTTATCTTTTTGATTATCTTCACATTTGAGAATGCATTAATTTTTTTCTCCAATTGTTCAGCACCTAATTTTTACAAATATGATACAGATGTGCAGGCAACTTTTGAGGGTAGTTTATGATATTATAAGAATGTATTGGTACATGTACATTTTATTTTACTCCCACGCCATTCAGGTAAAGTATACACGGGGACAAAATTATAGGTAAACACTGCAACCTCATATAATCCACTAAAAAAAATAAGACACAACAGACTACAGGTTTAAAAAATACACACCTCCTTATTTCAGTATCAACAACAGGTGATATTTGCAAGCTGCATGTTCTTTTGTAAAGATACTCACATTAATGTGTCCAACTCGTATCCATATAGGCTGTCATAAGCAGTAATAATGCTAATAAATTCATACAGTAAACTGCTTAACACCCTTTAACTTGTTAGCAAATTGTCTGTGGAGTGTGTCCCTAACACCGATAAAACAAAGAAATCACAAAACAATAATGACAGCTTAACTAACGAATACATGAAGACGCTTAAAAGCAGCAACGAAAGCCATACCACACCAGTTTGCAGCTTTCAGCTAGAGTGTGGGCATGCATCAGGCTCAGTCACAACAGGGTTGGCGACTTCTCATAGCAACTGTGACAAGTGAGACTGACTGAGGGAGAAAAAGCCCCCCTTCACAGCAGCAGCAGAAGTCACAGCCTATAGATGTAACAATGGCGTTGGTCTTTCTTTGCCAGCAATTAGGCATCAGTATGTGCTTTTGTTCCACTGCTGCAGAAACCTCTGAGATGCCTAAAAGAATACAAACTACTTCTAAGCTCAGTTCAATGACCACACACACATCGATCACTCGCACTAGGAGTCGGCCTCACCTGGGATTCGGCTAGTCAATACCTCTTTGTGCACACTTGAAAACTGAATTTAACATATCCATCCGCTGCGCCTTGTTCTTTGTAATTTGCAACTCGGTGTGGTTTAAAGCAGGCAGGCAATTATCAGTAATTACAAAGATTTTTTTTTTTTCCTGCTTACACTCCACAACAAAACAAATAACCATCCTGTCGGAACAAATCTGCTTTACATGTCAACTGGTTGATGGCTGCAATTTTATATCAACTATGTGAGTTCTACTTTTAAAGAAATGATATATCATATTAACCACAAATTCTTAAAAATGAAGACCTTGTTCAAATGATATTCTGAAACAAAAAGTGCAAAGGTTTTTGTAAAATTTTTATAAATGTTGGCAGAACAGGGATTAAGAAAAGCGCCAGTATGAACTTTTATCAGATTCCTCTGAAAAAAATGTGTTGCAAAGACAAAAAAAATATTGTATGTAAAGCAAAACAAACAAACAAGCTACAGTGTATTCCATTTCATTGCCTGGCATTTTGTGTCTAACATACATGCAGTACAGTCAATGTCAGTTTAACCCTCGCAGTATCTCTCATTTTCAAGCTAGCTGCACTTTACACTTGGCCGAATTGTGAGCCGATCCTCTGATTTAACAGTTTGATGGATGGAGGAATGACGGCGCACCCAGTTAACTCGACACCTGTGAGTTTCTATATCTTCTATTACTGTAGATAGTAAAAGCTGATATTCCCCAAATATATATAAAACATGACAAGTAATCTGATGCAATGCTACCAGCTATAATCTGGTATCTGCAGTCTGAAAACATATAAGCTAATAAAGTGTTTCACCCGTAACCTTTCATCAGATTTGTAGCATTATGGTCAATCTAGCTTTAACGCGTGTTTGTGCAGCTTGATTGAAAAAAACGCTGCAATATCAGGAATGTGCCATGGTGTCATGACATAAAAATATGTCTTTCCACCCATTTCTGTAGCACTAGATTCTGCTAGAGAAGAATATGTTGCATTGTCTCCATTGTATGCGTGGCATGTCTCCAGTAAATTGCAGAGTTCTGCTAGAGAAGAAGCTGAGTGCAGCATCATGATGAGACGAATCATTAGGGCCTTTCGGTTGGAATCTAAGCTGATGGCTGCGAGTACAAGAGTCCTCCTGACACCACAGCTCAGGTATCTCATGCTTCTTCTCAGCGCCAGCCTCATCATCTGTTGTAGCGAGAACCCGCAGACGCTATTTCCTTTTGCACAAACGAGCTATGTAGAGACGCCTGACCTACAATTAAACAAAATGGAATTCTTTGCATAATCCAGCGGGAGAGCTGCAATTAAACAACTTTCTTGTTTCATGTTGGGGGGGTGGGGGGAGAGCTGATATCTCAGATTGGAGTCTTGGGTGTCTATCCTGATGATAGAAGACAAAGTGGAGCGCCTCTCCAATTTCAATAATTCAGTACGGGCTCAGAGCAGGAAGAGGATGAGATGCTCATTCTGCCAAAGGCACAGCTGGTAAACATGTTCACTTCTCCTACCCTAGATTTAGCTGTGACTGAGATGCACGGCAGCTAACACCTAAAACAATGTCACCCCAATTCCCGTCCCACTATATGTTTCTTGGAATATGCTATAATTATATACAGTATATGGATGTTAGGATAAAATTCGCTGCAAGCATTCATCAGCGAGAGGGAGGCATTTGTGTGTTGTTGTGTTCATTCTTGTGGCATGAATCCAGAGTGCGAATGCAGCAGTGAAATGGACTAAGTGTGTTTTAATGGGTGTGTCATCCTGGCAGTCACACACTCCCTCAGATGTCCCCAGCACCATTTCAGTACACAGCACACTTCCAGCAGGCTGGGGCTGTTAAATATCCATTATGCACTGTGTGTGTGAACTGGACCAAATAAACCACAACACCGCCTCTCTGCTCGCTTATGCCCAGCAGCACGCTCTGCACTTAACTCATATCAACTGTCTGTTCCCAACTCTCTTTGAAAACCGTGCTCTCGGTAAGAGGTTAAATCCTGTTAGACTGACATAAAAGCAGCTTGGTGGTAACAAAACTGTGACAACAGCCGAGTGTACAAGTGGAGAGGACCTCCGAAAATTCAACTATTTTCTTGATTGTGGTTAAATATTCATTTTGATAAAGATTTCTCAAACCTAATCATTTTGAAATGCAGTACACTCCGCTATTTATTGTCATTTTTCGCCATACTGGCTGTAACCAATAGTCACACTTGGCTAGAAGCCAGAACTCTTTATGATTGTTACTACAGTTGCTCCTAGCAGAGATAAGATGGAAAATACACCCAGAAAGCCTACAGAAATTCTCCAAGGAAACTATCACCTGGTTGTATCACACCATGGCTAGTGCCTTGGGGTTTGGAAATGGCTCTCAGCTGGAAATCTCCTGCCCATCAATTTTTGACGTCACAGCAAGCTGAAGGTTACCATGTTGCTGTGCAGAAAGACGAGCGCCGAGGGAGTGAAAATGAAAAGCGAGGATATTTTAGAATTACGTGAAGGGGCTTTGTGTTAACTAGAGCAAAATGTATATTTCCAAGGAAACTAGAAAGGTGCCTTATTCAATTAGAAGTGTGAAATTCAGGACTGAATGATAATTTTTTTTTAGGAGGTAGATAAACCACCCAGATCCTGCAGCGCAAGGAGTAAGTGTAACATCTTCAGGGATGCAACTAACGATTATTTCAGTATCAATTAATCTATTATGTGTTATTTTTTGTATAATTAAGTCTTTGAAATGTCAGAAGTGAATGAAAAATGTCCATCATGAGTTCCCAGAGCCCAAGATGACATCTTGAAACTGCTTGTTTTGCCTGACCAAAGGTCAGAAAACCAAAAGAATTATTAATTAGCATGATATTAAAACAGAGAAAAGCAGCGCATCCTCTTATTTGTGAAGCTGGAAACATTTTTAGTTGACGAAAAACTAATCGACTAACCATGCAATCATTTCAGCGCTAGATGCAGTATCTTAAAGAAAGCAGGACATACATTTTATACATGTTTTGGTAGTGTTAGTGCTGCTGTTTTGCTGGTCTATTTTCCCTGCAAAATGTTCCTTGGTGAAGCTTTTTCTGGATTCGTTCTCAATGTCCATCATGCTTCTCTGGCAACTCATACGAGATGACTGTTCCAGGAATTGTCTTCCTATCTCCCCTGCTACTCCAACCCTCCCTCCCTGAACGGTGAAATCTGACAGAGGCAGACTTCAAATGGAAAGCAAGGAGCTCCCCAGTGATGAGAAGGCAATTATGGTCTGCCCTGATGTGCAACCTAATGCCAAGAATTCTATATCACACCAAAAAAACCCAACAAACAACAAAAGGCCTTCCATTCCCTCTCCGTTTGTAATGGCTTGATTGCTGCCGAGTGGAAGCAGTCCTCCTGCATGCCAACGATACCTCTTCTTTTTTTTTTTTATTTTGTTGTTGTTGAGTGCTGTGAAAGGGGAGCAAGGAGCGGAGTAAATGGAAAAAAAAGGTATAGGATTGACCAGAGCAACACTGACATGCCACAAACATGAGTCGAGTTCCACAGCAATTTCACATCCCATCTTTTCCAAGGTTGTTCCTTTAATGTCATTCCCACAAAAAAGTGAGGCCGGGCGTCGGGATGCCTTGGAGAGAACACACGGATCGGCTGAGGAGTAACACCTGCAAACCTGAATTTTGAAAAAATCTGAATAGAATGCTTTTTTTCTAAAAATGTTTGTGTACAATATCAGCAAAATGAATTCATTCCTTTGAATGCTTCCTGGGGAACTGAGGAAGGCGGAATAATGAAGATAAGATTTGAAAAATAAAATGTTCTCCTCTGGGAGTTTCAGGTACACACAGCATTGAGTCCCTGCATATGTTATTCAGAAATCAAAATAAGCCCTTAACAAACACTTCTCTTGCTGGCTTCAATCAACTCTCAACTTTCGATTTAGGCCATGCTGTTTTTAAAATGTGCGGCTGCGTTTCTGTAATGGGAAAACCTAGATGGGGAAACTCATTGTGAATAAGAAAAGGGGAAAAGATTAATAAAATGGGCAGCAGAAAGCAATTCTCCCACATTTCATCTTGTTATCTGTTTTACATTATTTCCCCTGGGTATTCTGCACCTTGCAGATATACAGCTCTGCACAAATAATCAATTAAGCCTGCAGATTTGCGGGGATTCAGCAGTTGCTTTGTGTCAGGCCTTCAGCCACTTTCAATGGATTTTCTTTCTTGATAAAAAGCTGAGAGTAACAGAGGCTTTTGTTGATAACAAAATTGTGGCGCAGGGCGGAATAATAAATCCCTTTATTATGAAATGGCTGTTTTGTTAATAATTCAAATTGGTCAAACAGTTTACCAATTACTACATTCTTACAGCCTGCCAGACAAAGGAATCTGACATCTACAAAGAGTTAGCAACCCTTGTCAGACATCCACGCCCCTTATAGAAACAAGGAAATGATCTTAATTATCAGGAGGCAATGGGGAGTTGACAATGAGGGTGTTATCAATGCGTGGTGTAGTGAATTAAAGCCTGAAGACCGGGAGAGTTTCGGGGAGATTCACCATGTAATTCCCATAAACCTTGTATGTCATAACAGCCAATCATGTTTGAGGTTGATGAACTGTCATCTATCTCCGCAATATTCCAAAAGGGAGTCATCATGTTATTTGAGGCGACAACACAAACTCTTATTTTCTTTTTTTTTCATTTTTTCTTTACGCCTGTAAGCTGCTGAGTTATCTGATCATAAAATGGTCTCAGACGTGACCAATCCCGGCTGCATCAAACTCCGGAGGCCAGACGGCTGCGCCAAGGACCCAAACAGATGTACCACCCCACCACAGCAGCGTCGCCCTCCTCCCCGCTCCCCGCCATCGCCTCCCTGCGCTGAGCCTGTCACCGCTGTCAGCAGCTTGAGTTCGCTCACTCTAATGGGAGGAGGAGGTGTTGTGGGGGTGGTGGTGGTGGTGGTGGCGGCGGAGGGGAGTATGTGTGTGTGTGTGTGTGCTGAATATGATGCGTTCCCCACAGACACACTGTCCAAATGCGCCACCCTCCCTCCCTCCCCCCCCCATCACCACCAACCGCTACCACCGCAGCGGCCCTCGAGGGAGAAACAAGCAGCCCAGTGACAATGGCACTTCCAGCTGTTTTCCCATAAGGCAACGGTGTGCAAGACAAGCAGTAGAGCATAAAAAAAACCCCTAAAAATTGTCTCAGCCAGTCAGGCTCTCTGATATAAGCCTTTTCTGTTCCGGATGGTTCCAATGTCCTTGTCTTTATAAGCTCATACAGTAAAAGGACAGTGCTGCCTTGTTCTTGTTCCAGGATGTGTTGGAGACATCAACAAAGCTTTTCAATTCATCACCATTAAGGCTTGTTTTTTTTTTTTCTCCAGAGCAGCACTGGCACAGGTGGTGCAAGCTACTGGAGAACATTCTCATGAAATATTGAGCATGTGCCACCCGTTGATGCTAGCTTCAGAGCAATCAAGCATCAAAACACTCGGATGTGGACTCTTCTCCACTGCAACACAACCGTCCAGATCATCCAGCTCGGTCTGTTATTGAAATGTGATTGTAAAGAGCCTCCTCAGATCGGCCCTTCTTTGATTTGTATTTACTTGGCTGGGGTAGACAAGGTCTCATATATTTTATGGCTTTGAATGGACTTGTGCCATCTCTGGACAGCCAGTCCTTAACTTTATCACCGATATGAAAGGGAGGCATCGTTTATCATGAAACACAAACTGAGTGCAATCAAAGGACGTAATGCGCCGATGATGTGGCAACACACACACACACACACACACAGAGCGCTCGCTTCATCTCGTAGAACTGCTGAGAGGCCCTCGGACTCGCCGCAGCGATGCGCTTTGATGGAGAGAGCAAGTGACATCCTCAAAATGAAAGCGATCAAGGACGTGGTTGCTAAGGAAGTTTTGTTGGACGACGCACTTTCAGACTGTTGCCTGGATGTTTACGTTTAAGGTCAGAGGGAAAATATGAAAGCCTTTCGCTGTTCCAGCTGTGGAGAGCTTAATGAGGACGGGAGGCGTAAGAAATGATTCATATGTGAGCGAGCCTCTCCCAGGCCCTTCTGAGCAGTTAGCACTTTGACCCAGATTAGCGCTCTGCCAGAGGTGCACTTGGGAGAGATGGCGATGGAGGACTGTGATACTGCCTGCTTATTTCCACTAGAAAACACACTTGACATGTGTACACCCTCTGTACACATGCAGACACATGCATATGCATGTGGTCTCCGTTTCGTTCCCTTCCCTTGTGTGAGGTTGTGAAGATGCAGCCGGTGATATAAATTATTACCTACATCTGAGACACAAGATGATTAGTATTTGAATATTGTGAAGTATTCTCCAGGGCAAAGATATTCAATTAGTTCTTTGTTATATCACATTCGGCTAATGGACTCTGTGTCTCCCTGACTTCAAACTCCCGACTGCCCTCTGTGCGCCTGACGTCATGTGCTATAAACATATGCTGCTGTTCCCCTGAGGCCATTTTCTACATTAAAAGCACAGGCCCATGTGAATTAGCAGACAACAGCCTGTCATCATGTCCACTCTATAAAAAAAACACTGGACAGTGGCTACGGGCATGAAAGAGGATGAAAAAAAAAACTAGGGAAAAAAGACCATTGAAGAAAAGGCTGGAAAGAAATCCCTTCTCCCTCTCCTTCTCTTGCTCTGTCTCCATTTGTGAGACAGGAAAAAGGAAAAGGAGACTTGGCTCTGCCTTAAAAGCACTTAAAAAGCCAAGGTCACCTCCTGGTCAAATCTGTGAAATGAGAAAATGGCTGAAGGGGCAAGAGGCCGGTGGCAGATAACATGAGAATGCACTATCTCCTCCCTACACATTTAGTGCAGGGGAGGACGGGGCTCTGGCAGGCTTTTCAAAAGGGCTCCGTGTTGAAATGAGGACTGGAGACACAATAAGATGGCCCAGTTTCACCCAGTATGACAGCGCATACATTGAAGTGCTCTTAGGGAATGAGCTTTTTGGTCAAGCATAGAGTGGACAGCCAAAGAGCTGAATGTGAGCTCACACAACTGGGTTTTGCATTTAATCGGCTGAGAGTGCTCAGGTGAAATTTAAAGGTGCAGTCTCCGGTTTCATTTCAGCCAAGAATCCCCGGCGCAATTTTGAAAAATGAATCCTAAAACTAAACTCGCATTGTGTTAGTGCAATGATGTAAAGTCATTATCCACAAAACATAAACAACTGTCTCCCTAAGGTGGGAATCAGAGTAGTAAAACTTGAATTGATGATGGCAATTTTTGGAGGTAGTCCACCGACACTGAATTATCTTCTGACTCTGTGGTCTCGTAGATTTTTTTTTTTTTTTTTTTGGGTGAAATACATCACCCAAAATACTTTAAATGATGGGCTTACAGCTGTGATTCATAAAATATATCCATAACCTATAAGCCATGTTGGCACACAGGACTCGTATCACTTTGATTTGTAATATCGTATGTCTTAACATTGTGTGACTCATCCCGTCCGTGGTATGTAAGATAAAAAATTCAAGCACATTATGGAGCAGAATTCATAGAATATTGGTCTTTTCCAATATTATAATATAGTAATTTAGACTCATATGTATTTTAATTCTTTGGTTTTTATGCACTAGTTTTCTCAGGAATTGGCAGAAACCAACACAAAGAGTGAATGTTGGACTTAGCAGCAGTTTGCAACTGCTTGCTAACATGTTAGCCACAGCAACTTTTGTAGGTCAACAGTAAGTCTGTTAGCTTATTTTTGAGTTCTTCTAGCGCCCAAAAATTGATTAATGCCACTTTAAAATCACACTGAGGACCCCTAGTTTGGTGCAAACTCAACTGTTACATGTAAGGAATCTTGAGGATTTGGGATTTAGTTATTTCAAAATATAACTAAATCAGTTTGTTTGCTAAGAAAAAAAAAGTTCAGATTAGAAAATTCAGCATTTTAACATAATTGCACACATCTTTGACAGCTGGTGGGTGATAGCAGCATCATAGCAGTTACAGTCAGTGATTGTTAACTGTATCTGAAGGCAAAAAAAAAATCATCAGAGAGCAAAGAAACCAGCCTGCATCACCGAGTTTAAAACCTTTCAGTGGTTTGTGTTAGTGTTTACGGTTAAAAATCAAGAAATCCGTAATCTTTAAAGGATTACACTTCAAAAGCAACCTTCACAATCCTAGAGCTCACGCATTCTTTCAGCGAGAAGGCAATGAGAATGAGCAACGAGCAGAAATTGAGATTTAAAGCACAATACCTCAGTGGAGAAGCCCCATGTTTCCTGCCGGCCTCACCAGCTTTAAAATAGTGGAGTTCTTCTTCTTGAGGCGGCGATCTGCTGAGACATTGACTACCTATCCAAGTGCTAGACTGATGGAAGAATATCCTATATCCCTGCATCCTCGCAAGTCCCCCAAGTCTCCAGCATGAATATTTGATGAGAGATGTGTGGAAAGGCCAATCACTAAAAGACATTTATCTCCAATACCCCTGACTGGGCAGCCCCTCGCCTCTCCTCTCCTTTGGTAATCAAAAACAAACGTTTCATGGATGAGAAGGCCTTTTCAAGAGAATCATTGAAATCCAGCGTAATGTATGTATTGAAGATTAGCTCGGCTGCATGCTGAGAATGCATTAGTATTCAAAATCTGATAAACAAACAAACAAAAAAAAAAAAATTTATATTCTCCACCGCCAACAAAATGATAGAGTGCAGCCTATTTTTTTTTATACCTTGCCTGCCTGTGTTTGTTGTGTCTGGGCTCCCATGAGTCTCCAAGAGCACATGGTGTACATTAATTAGCTATTCTGGGACTTAAGTCTGTACTTATTCAACCTTAACGACCCTGTTTGTGCCACGGCAACATTACAGAGTGTTCAGCAAATTCCTGCGGTCATTGCTCAGACCTTGAGTTCTCCATCATCAGCCTATTATTTTATAACCTTGCAAATGCAAAACACCGTGGCATTTGTGATGACAGAAATGAGCTCTCATGTCCTCGTAAAGTAAAAAAAAAAAAAAAAAAAAAACCCTATTTCAGTTCCATATACCCCTTTTAATGATGCTAGAGCTCAGTTACGGAGCTCCTTATCTTCTATCCACAACTAATGAGATCGAGAAGTGTCAACACCGCGGATCACATTGAACGTTTCACTTCAAAACCCAGCAACTGACTACTGAAGACCACAAATTCGAGCACCTGTCCGGGAGCATTAAATCGTTGAATTAGTGCAACCAATCAACAACTCTATAAACCCCCCCCCTGCAGATGTATTATAGTCATTTTGTGCTATGGGGCAAGAAAAGTCTCCGTAATTGCACCTTTAACCTCTATCTTCCTCCTGTAAAGCTGCTCAGCGGCTAACAGTAAAAGAGCAAGGTTATACTGGACTGCAGGTGTTGTAAACTCATCCTCGTCACTCGATTAGAATAACGGTTACATCGCAGGTCCTTTCCATGTCCATGTAACTTTTTTTCCCCGTCACTTGTGTTTAAAACTGTGGTGTCAGTTTATTGCTCTAATCAGATAGAACTAAATGAGGCACCGAACCAACTGTAACACAATTACACTTTAATTAATGAGTGTTTTACTGTTCAGCGACATTTATGCTCAGAGCTAAAGAGTAAGAATGACTCCGCAAAGATGACATTGGCTAATTTCCCAGGTCAGATTCTTCCTGTTTAATCCTCCAGAAAAATCAATTAGAATGAGGTTGAGGGCAAACTAGTACTAATGTCAAGAAAGGGTGGAACATTTTACTCTTGTGTTACATACCTGTGTAAAAAAGATATCAATCTACTTTGCAGAGTTAAATGCACATAGACATGTTTATAATAACTTCTTCTATAATTACTTCTACACCTTTTCTGATCAGGACAGCCAAGTGAAAACGACGCCTTCTTCTTTTATTCTTTTTTTTGGATGTGTAGCCAAAAGGGACTGTTTCTTTTGAATAGTGGTTGTCTGCAATTACTCTTGAGATGTATCTGTTGCTGTCAGTTTGAGATGCTGACAAAAGATGCCCTTTGCCTTTGAAGTACTTCATCTTGCCCCAGGTAAGAAAGTCCATAACTTGGCAAAAAAAAGGAAAACTTTTTGTTTGGTTCCCAGCCTCAGGCAGGCTTTCAAACCAACTTCTCTGATGTTGAAATATACACATTACACATACAAAATAGTATGTCAAAGAAGAAAAAAAAAAGAGAGAAAGAATCATCCCTACTCATTCCATGAAAACGCAACTAGACCACTCTTTCAAGAGAGTATGCTGCACATATCCTCCTACCTTTTGAAATAGCAAATCAGAATCCAGTAAAAGCTTGTCTGTGTGCATTATTAATGCCACTAGAGTGAAAGCAGTAGCCAAGAATATGCCTTGCATCCAAATCCTTCACCTGGCAGCAGGAGCAAGAACACATAGATCCTATTCATCATTTTGAGTCAGAACATGTGTGGATGTGTACTATTTAAATGTTGGTAATAATAATGCCTATTTAAAAATATATACATATACAATACTGGTGAGTCCTGTTTTTTTTTTTCTTCCAGCAGGTCTCCAAATATATTCCACAGGCACAGCCATTCTCTTTCACCTCCAGAGCAGAGGCTCTTGTGTTTATTATTCAGCGTAAGTCGGCACACCAGCCCAGCTCCACCTTTGGCTCATTTCCGAACAATTTTCAAGCTTCCTGTAAAATGAATATGCATTGCCTTTGCAGTGTATCCATTTGCAAGACAGAATGATAATGAAGAGAAAGTGCTTTCAAAAACCCCAATTAATCTCATGTAAAACGGCTGCTCAATGCTTCTAATGAGATGCCATTTTAATAAGCGGGTATGTTGTACAACAAAGCCATTTGGTAAACATTATTGTTTATTTGTTTGATGACATGCAGGCAATGGAACCGATTGGATTTTGTGAAAAAAAAACAAAAAAAACAAAAAAAAAACACTTATCAATGTTTGATGTAAAGAAAAATGTGGCCTTTTAACTTTTAACTTGTGATGCACAGTCTACAGTACACAGAGGTTATTGTTGGTTATCTATGCAGAGGTGCAGAGAGAAAATGCGGATTCGCGTCTATTTTGTTTTCAAGAGTTTAGACAAAGCAGCATTAACATTAAACAGCTTCTTATTGAAAATAACCTTGAGCACTGAGCAATCTCAAGTGTATGCATTGCACATTACAATAACTCAACAAAATCAAGTGTGTTTCCATAGGAAGAGGCTGCTCCAAAATTGACACAAATTTAGATGGAAAATATTCATGAGAACCTCATAAACAGAAGCTGAGTGCAGGCACAACCTAATTTTCTTTTTTTTATTGCACCATGAAATACACCTTTCAGAGGCTGTTGCTTGGATCTGCTGAAAGGAAAAAAAAAGAGAATTTGGTGGGACTAAGAGCCAGGCTGTGTCAAAGCTCGGTGAAAACTGTTGAGAGATGGATCAAATTTAAAGGTAATCGGTGGTTTTTAAACAATGCTGCTTTCAGAGGAAAACAAATCTACTCGCTATCGACTCAGAGCCGGCCGAAAGGCATCTCTGCCTGGTTGAAGGTGTTTACTTATTCATCAGGGTGGAGAGGGGCAGCTACTTTCTCAAACTCCGGGTCCCAGCAGTTATCCTTTTCCTGCTGTCGGACAAGAGGGGCAGACCTGATTAAAGATGCATGGTGACCAGTGAGTTGATCTTAAAGTTCTCCAAGCTTTGCGCTGCTCTCTTCAAATATTCATGACTCCTCCTGTGTGCAATCTTTGGCACATGGCGTTAATGTAGCTTTTTCCGTCCATGTGCATCTGTGTTTGGCAGAGTTGGTGCTGCATCCTGCAGGATGGGTGGATGGCAGATGTAAGAGGCTGTGTCTCCCCTTTGTCTTTGGATGAAGGTTGCCCCACATAGAGAAAAAGTCAGGCAAAGATCTAATTCAATGATACTGGGTGGTTCAGTAGCCCATGTTGTGCTGTCCGACCTGTCCTCTCCACTGAATGCTTGGTATTCAAGGGTACACTTGCAGAATGAGAGGTAATAAAAGTGAACCGGGCAATCCGTACATTAAAATGAATACACAGAGATAGTCCGAAAGGGCCTCTGGGTCTCACTGAGCATTCAAGCGCAATATAATCATACAAATCACGAGGATGTCTTTGGGTTTGCTTAAAGGTTAGTGAAATGGGTTTATGGTCAGATTGAATCTCAGACCAGCTGGAAACACTTTCCTTTCTCTCCTGCTACTGTCTTCAATACCTATTCCTGGGCTGCTAACAGTGGGATGTTGTTTTTATACTAGGAAGTTTGAGAATGTGAAGCACTGTCAATGAAAAAATAAGAAGAGACGTCAAGGGCATGTTTAGCCTTGCTTTGGTACAAACACAGGAAACAGGTAGCGTCTATCAAATACACTCTTAAAAATCTACAAACTCCCTCATTCATATTTTGAATCTTTCTACTTTGCAAGCTATCACTGAATGTAACACAAATCAGGCACAGTATTGAGAGTGTAGGTCACCCACATTTTTGGTAGAGCTTCGAGCCCAATACACAATCACTGTAGTTATGCATGTTAACTGGAAGAAAATAGGCTTGAAGCATAAAAATATGCTTTGGGTTATATTTATGTGTGTATCAGTGGAGGCTGCTGACTCAAAAAAACTGAGGAGGACACACTAACAATAGTTAGCTACTTATCTCTACTTTCTTTTGTTCAATTTATGTTATGTTCTTATGTTCAAATGCAGAGCAGCGCAGAGACCTTTAGAAGGGCAGGCGCTCAAAATTAAAAAGGGGCACATGGAACAAGATTTTAAAACACCATATATCAACATAATTTATAGCATCAGCTGTATATATTATTGTACCCCACCCAATGCAATCAGAGGGGGAGTCAACGATACAGGTACAGATCAATGCTGAATACTACAAAGACAGAAAACTAAAAACATGTATGTATTAAATACATGACTTACACGTTCTTATCTATATGCACAAAATACAAGAAATAGCCTATAAAACTGACACTGTTGTTATTCTAGTTACTTTTAGTATTTAAAAAGTCTTAATTGTATTTACTTTAAGCTTATTACTCAATATCTGACTCAGCTTAAGAACAAACAAGAACGAAGAAATCCTACAAGTAATCCGTTTTATTTACAGGAGTGCAAAGGTCACAACTTCTCTAAAAAGGACATGACTTCTGACCACTAGCCTATGTCTTGTTTTCTATTTCTACATGTTAAATACATAGTAGATATCATTTTTAAATAGTCAAAACAGCATTGGATTTTTTGAGGAGACTGTTGACGAACTCATTTGTATGTAATTTGCATGTAAATAAAAATTTAACTTTAAAAAGTTTAAGCTAAGCTTAACTGTTGACAGCATCTCAAGAGCAGCTCTGCCTTTAACAAATGTTTCTATAATATTTCTATAACACAGTAGAGAATTTTATATGTCCTACCTTACATGGGGATGGGAGATTTCTTTTTCATACTGACTGGGGATCTAGTCCATTCACTTCCATTCTGTCACTGACGGTCACACAAACAGCGATTCATTCTTGGTCCTTCGCCATCAATTGTGGGATATTTATATTTGGGTTTAAGAGAGTCAAAGTATTTCAGTCCGGCTAATAAGCCATCAAAGAGAGTCTAAAAATATCCAGTAAGCCCTTTCTCTCTGCTCCATTCATGACTCGAAAGGAAATATGACAAATGGCAGTCAAATCTCACTGTAACAGCTTTAAGTAGCTTCTACACTGACACTATGCATTAACCCAGAGTCAAAACACTTTACTCACTTCCTTGATCTTGGACCACTTCGCTCTGTATATCAAACATCTCCGCTGTTGTCTTTAGTGGCCTTACCTCACTTGACTTGTTCATAGAAATATACACTTTTTAAACTGTTTTTTTTTTTTTTTTTTTAAAGTGCAGTGATGCTGAATATGTTAGGCGTGTCATTGAGCGTCCTTTCACATTTCCTCCCCCTGCAGTGGTGCTCATTTTCTCACCTTGTTTTATTCTGGGATCCGATTGGAGATGCATGGGCGATTATTGCCTTGTGTTCAGGAAGAGTGACAATGGGCGCTGAGCCATGGCCCTGCTCCGTCTCTCGTTTGTGTCTCACTGGCTGTGACACACACCCCAAATTAACAATACGAGAGACGGCTCAGCTCGGTCCGTGATGGATGTTGTCAATGTTCAAGAAAAGGCTGCGGTACATTTGGATGCGATTGATAACAAGGCAGCCAAAAAGATGCAAATAAATGAAGTTTGCACACGATATTAAGAGCATAAGGATGAAAGAAAATGGAAAACAATGTTTATGACAGTGTACTAAACATTGCCCTTAGTGGTTTCAACTGACCTGTCAACACCGAAATGATGCTTTACCTTAGTTTTCAGAAAGACATTTTCATTATTATGCCCCACTTATCAAACTGGGGCAGAGTATATCTCTCGCACTGTACGGTCACCACTCCTGTGAAATCATAAAGCAGAAAATCACCATCCATCTGACATTTTTCACTAGGGAAATAGTGGCGATAACTCCTGACTGAGTTGGCATTTAGGAGTTGGACGTTTGTGCCTTGGGGACAGGACAGGAGTTGTGGGTTGAGAGTCGAGAGGGAGCAGTTTTTTTTCCTCTCGTGGAGAGGATCCGCTTTATCAGTCACAGCTGCTGTGGGGCTGGACCTGGTAGGCACAGACGTTTTGGAGAAACCCCTATGTTTCACTCTACACACTCCACGACAGGGGGTCTCTCAAAATAGAAGACAATAATATGCATGGTGGGCTCTTCAAGGAGGAAATGTAACACACCATATGGGAGCCGGAGCATGCAAAATATTGAAACATTGCTTTAGACACAGTTGTTTGATGCCGCTGATAGCTTTCATTCCTGACTCTGACAGCCGCAAAGCAAGGATTTCTTTGAATACATCAATTCTGGGTACACACATACAGCTCTGTGAAAGGTGGAACTAGATGATAGGAAATGATGCGTCTTCCAGATCCTTCCATTATTCAAAATAGAGCTCAAATCTTTTCCAACAATACAGATGTAAATCCCTGAATGTTCACACCTTTAAAATGTACATACACTCGTGTTTTTCTGTTAAGCTCATTTCATGTATGAATAGCTCATTCAGTCTCTTTAACATTACATGTGCTCAGTTGGTAATTTTAAGGGTGAAAAAAAATGACTTGAATTAAATTACAACGCAAAACGCAGGAAGCGGGGTGACAACAGCTTATCTGTGGATGCAAGACTCAACAAGAAAAACAGACAACACAATTGTGTTTAATGAGAAAGGTAATCTGACCTTGCTTGATTATTTTAATTGTAATCAATGGTAATGAAGTGGAAAAAGGTGTCTTTTACCATAGTCCAATGCATTGTAATGTGTAAGAAAGAGAGGCGATGACATAAATTATTAGCAAATTTAGTCATAGATTGCTAGTGCACTCTATTATTGATCGTTTACTGCATGTGTGATGACCTCTGCTGTGTCATTTTTTGTTGCTGTGTGGTTCACCTGTCTCTCTGTTCACTCTGCAGGTGGATCGTTAGTGTAACCTGGAACACCTGAGGGCCCTGGCGTGTTCCCAGGTTATTTAAGCCTGGCTGCAGTGCAGCTTTCTCTCTGACTCGCTGCCACTGCTTGCTACTCTGCTGCTGCTGCAGCAACTGCAACGGCTGCAACAGTTCTGCTCTTTCCGACAGGCACCCACTTGTTTTGGTTATGCTGTTTTAGGGTCTTTGCTTCTCTTTCATACACCTTACAATACACTCCTGCATCACATAAGTCACTGATAGTACTGATTTCCACACCCCATACTTAAAACATTTAGTTAACCCTTTAATTTGGCTTAAGTTGCTTAATGAACTTATTTGTTTTTTTATTATTTATATCTATTTATTATTTATTTTGTTATTGAAAGTAACACGGTGTGTCTATTTGTTGTGGCCCAAAAGCCGGGTTATAACAGACGTAACAAAGTCTTTGAATATTTGTTAGAAGTGGAGCAGATTACCTGCACTAACCAATAATAGATTTGAGGGGTTGTGAGACAATTAAAAGCACACAGAAGCACTACTACTGTATCATTTTACCTTTTCTGAACTCTTAAAAAGCATCTAAATAAAACAAGGGGAAAAAATCCCTCTTTAGTTTACTTGTTCATATACAGCTGACCCACTATAACACTTCAAACTCTGATGATGGGCCACAAGTAGACACTGTTTCATCTTAAGAGGGTCACAAGCTAAAAATGTCTCCATGTTAATGTCATCTACTCCTGGAAAAATATAGCACATTTTGCTTTTTTGCATAAAGTTTAAAGTTTTCAGGTCATATATAATACCAATTTACATTGAAATTAACTATCAGGGTACCATTTCTTTCAGCCCAACCTTTGTGCTATTAATAGTCCCAATCCAATAAATGTCATTCCACACTTAGGTAACTGAATTATTTAGTCGTGTTCCCCTTGACATCTGATGTAATTCATTCTCCCTCTATTTTGTGCACCCTCCCTCACCCACCCAAACGTTAAATTAGATTAACATCTGAGGTTTGGGTAGGCTAAAGAAATGGGCATTGATCCACTTAACCCTGTCCACCGCTCCCCCTCCATTACACATCCTCCTAAAACCTCTCCTTCCAGTAAATTATCATGGACCAAACCCTGTCTTTGATCTGATTGAGGCTTGTCTCCACAAGAGAAATTAGCCCACATTCATCAGAACCTCTGCACACACGCAGGAAAACAAGACGAGTGTTTTCCTCTGTGATATGTAGAAATTATAGTCTTGTCAACAGAAAGGCAGACTGTTCAATTAGGCGCTGGGCTCCCTCCTGCAGGCGAGCAGCACAGCAATGATCCAATCAGGAGGAAAGCTGGCTGGTTAATATGGCTCGTCACGTCTGAGCTCCCTTATCTCTGGGTAATGCCGCTCAACGCCAAAGGCGCCTCGCAGTCAACTCATTCCAATTGATTTAGAGAGCATCGAGAATCCGCCCCCCTTTACGAAAGGAAATACCAACCTGGTTGATGTACTCGATGGCAGAGAGGTAGCTTTTATCCAGCCCACATGCTTTAAACTGCCTGCATCGCTTTGAGACGCTAACTGCTGACATTTAACAAAGACAACAATGTGACCTCTGGGGCCTCCGTTTTAAGCATAAAGGTCAAAAGTTTGACTTGGGCTCCTACAAGCTGGAGGAGAACATTACCATCTGTGAAAGCCATTTGTTAAATGTTGATGCTGGTTATGAAATTAAATCCTTTGTTCTTCCACAACCACTGCGGTGTAGACACAAGGGTAGCACAGGGAAAGCTAGAAACAAAGAGGCAATCTTCAGATGAAAGGTGAAAATGCTCATACGTCTTGAATTTGAACTACAATTATTACACTTTATCACAAACCCAATGATGTTTCCATTCCATCTTTTTAAAGTATGTTTATGAAGAGGCCGTTTCGCCACCGAGAAACAGAGCTCTTGGAACCTTGAACTGCACCCGTGGCTCTGTCAGCCATGAATAAACCATGCAGTGCTATCGTGATGAAGGAGTCGGCATCTCCCACTCATCGGTACACAGGGTCTGATGCTCTGTCTGTTGAGCCAGTGTCCCAGCATTGACTGCCGGTTGTAATTCTCTCAAGAGATTGGAGCTGACAATCTTCAGCTTGCCAGACACAAAATCCTGTTTATCTGTCAAGACGAGCGGCTGTAGCCCACCATTCTCTCCCAGCTCTGCCTGTAAGCTCTCTGGGCAGACAAAGTCTTAGACAACATGAAGACAGAAAGACAGGCCTGATAGCAAAACTGGCTGTGCCATCAGCACTCCTGACACCAAGAAGTTCGGTCAATTGTGGATTACCCGAACTGCAGAGGATGAAACTCAGAAGACTAGATTTGACTTTCATGTACTTTTGAAAGAAGCACTTGAGGTTAGAACTTTTTCTATAATAAATTAAGGTACTTCAAACGTATCAAACTGCATTCCAAGGAGATCTACTATCTTTCTAAAATAAAGAGATATCTATTTGTTTGGCAATCAATTTCCCATTAGCTAATCTGACCTCCAATAGGGCACATGCAGTGTTTGGTAGCTCTATAGACAAAAAGTCTTTTTAGAGATCAGTGTTTCTGGTGGAGTGGCTTATACACAGCTTGTTCATGTAAGAAGGAATCAAGACAGAGGGATTACAGAGCGTAAAACATGGCCGAAGAGGACAAATGTGTAACTCAGAGAGAAATGGCAGCTGTGGCAGGCTTGTAAGCCAAGGTGCCAGTGGAGAGTGAGAGGGGAGTGTTGATGGGCTTGCTGGGTGGAAAGGAGTGATGTGAGGCTAAGGTCGGGCAGATGGTGGCCGATAATGAGGGTATAGAGGTGTAGGGAGGAGGGGAGTCGTGCTGTTCTCAGGCTAGGGCTCAACAGCAAAGGCTCAGCGCTGAGTTCAAGACCAGCGAGACTGCGAGGTAAAAAAAAAAAAAAAGAGTGTGGGAGGTAGAGGGAAGAAAGGAAGAAATGATACTGTGATGAGGGTGAACCCAGTAGCTTTGTGCAACCTTTTAACAAGCACACCCATCATCCCATGATGTCTGCTCTCAGATGCATTGACCAGTCACCAAATGTGAGAAATATTTTAGCATTCACACTCCTAGCATTCTCCTGCTCCTTTGGGTACGTTCACTCCTGGAATCTTTTTCCAATGTCTTGACCTTGCCTTCATTAGTGGGTTGACATTAATGCATAATTAATAGGCAACAAATGAGTCTATGCTAATAAAGTGGGTAGAAGTGTGACAAGGAGAGTGCAAATTTTTGTGGTCTTGGGTCTGGCCATGGGGACATCTCCTACATACACCATCAGATTATTTACAGCAGAAGAAATACAGCTTAATTATGCTTCCTGAGACAGCAGGGCTAGGAGTAAGAGGAGCAGATCGAGATAACAATGAGGAGCATTAACAAGCCAGAGGAAACGGTCTGATGTTGCAAGGTTTCCTCTATAAAAATAATCAAAATATAGTCCAGAGAAGCACAGTTTGTTACACTACTATTGTCTAATCACTGCACTAATCTAAAGCCCCTTAGCAAGCCAACCTAAAAATGTGAGCACAAGAAAAAAGGAAGTCAGAAAATCAAATAAAGTAATGAAAGGATATGTCCTAATCCGGCTTAGATGTCATAATTTGTGTTGGCAGAAAAATGTGTGCCTTAGCAGTTTCACATTAACATTCTGATAGGATTTCCTATTGGTGTTGACAGCGCTCTGTGCTAATTCTTCAAAAGAAATATGACCGTCATATTTTTTTTTTCTTCCTCCCCCCAAACATTCTGATTAGGCTTCATATTTGTGAAAAGAGAAATTTGTGCTTTATTAAGTCCCCTCCTCCCACCCTTCTTTCTGCCTCATTTGGTCATGATGACAGTTGACAAGCCCCGCTGATTTTTTCATTAACAGCTCATACTGTCACCAAAGCGTTGGTGGTACACAGGAAATGAGCGCTCATATCAATATTCCGGATGACATCTCACACACAATGCATCTCAAGTAGACACTGACTCTGCCACGTGGTCCCCAGGGTTGAGCTATTGATCAGTCTGCATTATCATTATTGATCTACAAGCCGAATCGGGGGGGGGGGGGGGGGGGGGGATCAAAATCAGCCACTACTTAACTTCGTCGCTCTATATTGAAAATCCGAGTTCCCATACTTGCAAGACGTAGTGAGCAGCCAGAGACCATCATAGGATGCAACGTTGTCATCATCCGAGGAGTTTCATCATCTCTTCTGTGATCTCATTGGAGAATCACTGGATCGTAAAGGAAAATGTAATTATAAAACCATAAGTGGTGCTAGGGCGTTATGCTTGGGGAGGGTTAATTACTGCCCCCCCCCCCCCCCAACAAAAACATGATTTTGGTAAAGGTTAAATTTTTTTCTGTGATAATTTTGGGGAAATTCTCTTAGCCTCATAATAGCACCATGTATGTATAAGACTCATCATTATTGTGTTTTTATATGGCTTTCCTTTTAGGTTAGTGTAAGGGAAAATTAACAGGATTGTTGATCTTCATTTATGACACAGAATCTGATATTGAGGCATGCTCCTGGGGCCTCTAAGTCAATATCAGTATCAATTTAAAACCTTTCATTAAGGTAGGTATAACACTTCAGTGGCTACCTTATTTTCTCCTTTATCTTGGACGCTGGAAGGAGGAAATAAAGCACAAGCAAAAGCCTCGGCTCCATACGGGATAAAATCTTTTCTCTATTATTGCACTGCCGTTGCTTGAGGGTCGTCAAGCTAAAGGTAATGGCATTGCCTGTGATAAATTTATGACTGAGCTGCTCCATGTTCCATGAGGGATATAACGGGCTGGGAATTGTCCAGATTGTTGGAGTCACAACTAAAATGACAAATGATCCTCCAGTGACAAATCAACAACGTCATTTACAATGTCATTCAAATGACTAAGTGCGTTCTAATGGCAGTCAATGCATTATATATTTACACAATGCCGCATGAATGGATGGATTGTATGGTGAGCTGTCAAACTTCCAGAATGATTGTAAGGAAGAAAATACAAGGCGGTGTAGATGTGATTTGGTTGACTCAGTTTAAGTTTGCTTGGAAATGTTGCCTGGTAGCAACAGGATGGAGCAGCTTGTTCAAAAGACCTTACAGGTGAGAGGGGTCCTGAGGCCTTGCTACTGACATGCGGACCATCTGAGGAACCTTCATTTGCATCCTGTTCATTACACCAGCTCTCACTGGATTGGACACCCTGACTTTTCCTTAGTCGGCTGAATCCATTTTCATCCATTTGTTCTCCATTTCTCGCCAACCCAGACGGTGAGACTGCTCCGTGCCAATTAATCAATACTCGCGGCTGAAGCAAGTTGGCAGTGTTTCAGCGGAGCTAAGCTAATAGGGCACTAAAATGGCTCCACATTTCCATCTTTTATAGGGCATAAGACCGTCTATTAAAACAGGACATGGCTCCTCTAGGACCTAACTTTTGTCATCACATACTAAATAATAATTGGTTTACCAAAGGTTAATTGCTCAATAGATACTAGGCCATTGGAATTTAATTGGGCTGTTAAATGCCTCAGTTGTAGCTCATGCTTTTGTAATAGCTCATTTGACTTGGAATGAACGGAAAAACTGTTTGGATCCTAGATGACTACTAAAAGTTGCTAAGTGTTACAAAGAGTCTGTTAAAATTTGATACGTTGTGTATCAGTGGTTGATTCTCTAAATAATAATCTGAGTTTCTTCATCTGAAAAGTCTCAAAGCACTTACTATCTTTCATTTATTAATTACGCACTTTCCATGATTTTGTTTTCTGCTCCTCCAGCTTTTCGTCTAGTCTTAGCATTGGTAGATAATACGCAAGTCAGCAAGATCAGCTGCACGTGGGAGCTGTCTCTCCCTCAGCAGATAATGGAAACATTAAAATGCCAATCTGGGATTTTGTGAGTACATCAGTTATGCATATTAATTCTTATATTCCCCAACAGCATGGGTAGTACGATAGATGGAAAATATGCTCTCTGCAATCATTTAATACATATGTTATAGACTTACATTTCTCCGGTGTTTGCAGAAGAAGAAAATCTAATCATAAGTTCAACGGAAGATAAAGACCTACTCCTTTCGAGTGTCCTTGATTCACAGTTTACTAATTCACTTTGAGAGTGAAAAACATCATATTTCCCTCCATTATCCTTCTGTTTGTTGTTCTTAGATTAAGTATTAGGTGTTTAACATTGAACTGCACACGCCAATAGATAAAAAGGTAGCAGAGAGAGAGAGAGAGAGATATAAAATTTAGGGATATTTGCCATTTGAAAAATATGTTTTCGAGGGCTGGAACAGTGCCAAGAGAACAATTTCAAGGCACATCCTGTCAAGAACATAACCTAATGGAGGTTTTTATAAATTATGAGGACAACATCCATCCGTGCTATCAGCTCATTTCAAAGTGAAGGCTGGCGAGGCAGAGCTGTATCAAATGAACCTGGAGCAGACGTCTCATTGCTGTTTATCAAACATCCCCTGGCAGGTCTGCTGGAATAGCAGACTATCAAGTCAACTAAAACATAATTACTTTGTTTATGTACGTGCTCTGCCCTGCCTCCAAGGGCAGATGTGACCCAATTATGACGAGTGAATGACAACTGACTCATTGTCATTTAGCTATTACATTTCATATGATGCCCTCCTAAAAGTATAGACAGCAGACACACATTGTCACCTTGTAAAGTTGTTATGGCTAATGAGCTACCACGTAGCAGTTGAGGATTTACACATCTAGCAGTAAGAGAGAAGAAGCTTTTTTTCTGCCCACCTGGTGAATACAGGTGCAATATTTACACTTCTTTAGCTATGTTTCAGTCTCCATCAACTCCTGAGAATAATATCTAGGTGTTT
Source organism: Euthynnus affinis (assembly GCA_029490765.1). NCBI lineage: Eukaryota > Metazoa > Chordata > Actinopteri > Scombriformes > Scombridae > Euthynnus > Euthynnus affinis. The sequence continues at coordinate 7,901,950 of CM055844.1, read as the reverse complement.
CGGTGCTTGATGTTCAACTTTTTTCAAGGGCTAGCGACTAACTTTGTCCAGTTGCTGTTGTGCTAAGCAGGCTGCATATAGTTATTTTTGTGAAAAGGGCTGCCTGTGTCTACTAAATAACAGGGCTGTTGAGAGCATTTAGGCTGAACCAGAAAGTACATTACAACCAAAACAACGAACCAATCTTGCAGTAAGAAATCTAGGGTCAAAAAAACAAAAAATTTGATGCACAAAAAGTTAATGTACTACATTAATGCATGATGTTTTCTCTCCCATTGGCATTTTTAAGTTTAAACAGTAATTTCTCCCACACCGAGATTGTGGAATGATCAGACTGGAGTTGTACCCGACACATCCTCAGGGTGCAGGTTGCCACTAGCACTGATGGTAATTTTCTTTATGTAGCTGATGTATTCTGCTCTAAGTGACATATGCCATGATGTTTCATTTGATCTCTGCACTGCATTGCTTGTGGTGTTTTGATGATAAAAGTAATTTCCCCTGTGGTATCAACACATTCTGACATACAAGATAACAGGTGAATTTTTCATTTTGCTATATACCACTTTGTATTACTCCAAAGGTTTTTCCCTCAAAGAAACCCCTACCAAGCACACAGTGAAGCCAAGACTTCTGTCTACATACTCTCTAACATGTTGTCGAGGCAAAACAACCCCCCTGAGGCCTTGCACATGATTGGGGCTGGTGAAATTAGATTAACCGTCAACTTCCCGCTGTGTTTGTTGTGAGAGATCCCACTGCCAAACGTTTGACAAGAATGTCACACGGAAAGCCGCTGCCACTCTGGCAAAGCTGCAAGCCCTGGCATCTGACCCCTCAGTGCGTCCGAGCAGCTACAAGTGCTTTCCATCTCCTCTGACTGCTCAACCTGTCAATCTGCCTATTCAAAGGTTTCCCCTTTCCCCAGGAAAAGCTCATTTTCCCTTCCCCTTGGCCCAGTCAGTAAGTGTCACTTCAGTTTAGATTTCACTGCCTCCCTGCAGCCTTGCACTAAAGCTCCTGTGGAGGGAGTTCTGTCTGCTGTTGTGGACCTGCTGTCCAATTAACACTGTAGGGGACAGGGGATTAAAAAAACAACTTTCTGCTGAATAGCTGGGCCTACGCCTCTGTCCTACATCGACACGCAGCAGTTAAATTGACTTCCCATTGAGACATTTTAACCGTACATGCTGAAACACATTCAGAAAATAACATTTAGACAAAGCAGAAAACAAAAAAAAAAGCTCTGAGCAAATATGAATTCCTGATCAGTCATGTGGACAGATTTTCATGGTACTTTGAGTGGATCCATTTTTTTCCCAATTTTAAATGCTCAATACCCAGTCCTCTGGTGAGCTGCCTGTTTACAAGAATCCTGTTAAGCCTGTGGTCTGCCAACATCACGGAGGGGTTGAATCTTAATACAGCCTGATGCTTGTCTGGCTTCCAATCTGCTACAGATTTCAGGCCTGTCTGTGAGAGTAATGAGAGACCGGTTCTGCCACAGAGATTTCCTCAAAAACTGTTGGATTAGGAATTCACAGGAGTCACTGCTTCTGCGAGACGGCAACCCTCTTTTCATTGCGAATCAATCTAATTTTGCTTTCCATGTCAATATCCTGCTCATGGCTCTCTTTCTTTTAGACTTACTTTCTGTTTACCATCATCCAGTCCCTGGGCTATGTTATTTTGCTTAATTTATTATCAAGAGGTGGGATGCCATGTAGGATTGGGTACTGTACACATTTGAACCGATACAGGTACCGATGCCTGGAATTTCCAACATACCCAACAGTACCTTTTTTTTTTTTTTTTGTACTTTACTCTCTGTAACAACAAAGTATACCCAATAACAAACACTACTTTGTTATTACAGAGATACCATACATAAACATATGGTTTTATCCATGTATTTACATATGTACTTTATTGTTGTACATTCCTTTTCTTAAAGACAATTAAAACGTTTTTGTACTTGAAGAATTGATGTCCCTCAAGACTTTTGTAAACCTGCCACCCTTCTCCTAAGGATGTCTCATGGCATTCTGTTGGTATATTGCATTTTTTCTTGGCCTTCACATCACTTGTCAGGTTATCAGTGTCAGTGAGTGTGAGCACGTTATTGCAGCAGAGAAATTGCCTGAGGCAACATATTAAAACAGGGTCACAGGCTAGCTTTCCCCAGGGCTCCCTGTCAAATTTAGGTTTTCATGTAACAAGTATGTTTCAGGTGAGGGTGCAGAGATGCCTCTGCCCAGAATGAGAAATGATTGTCTCAAACTTGACTGTATCAATACAGATACTTTAACTGACCTTGGAAATATAACCACACGATTTTTATTAATGATTTTAAAAAGACCTTGGTGAAGCACAGATTCATAGATCAAGAAACTGAATGGATGAATTGATCACACGAAATTATGTCTTCTTTACACAACACACATCTTCTAACAGTTAAAAACAGGATCAAATCAAAATAGCTTACACTTTGCAAGCTTTTCCATTTGTTTAGAATTATAGTCCATCGTTCACTGAAAAGAGAAGACAGAATACACCAATATTCAAATAGTCACACATAAGAAGATAAATAGATGTAGTAGAATTCAATAGATGCACCTAAATGCAACCAATCAGCCTTCCCTCAAGAGCCTCACTTAGAGCTCTGTTATAGAAATATTTAACAGTTCGTCCTCCATCATTTATGTCTAAAATTACAGAAATCAGTAATTGGTATACCGTATTTGTTGGATGAAAGGATGTGGGACACTTCTGGGAGTGACATTGGTGCGAAAAGAGCTGGCCAAAGTAGCCCTGAAAAAGGGTGGATGTAGCTGCTTTCAAATGTCAGAATGTAGTTATCTACCCCATAATCACAAAATTGTCCCCAACAAAGGCAGCCAATGCTTTTTTGTCATTTTCTGTAGGTTACGAGTAGCCAAGTAGAAAATTGCCTGGCACAGGCTCATAGTTACATACCTGTGTCTGTATCACCTCTGCCCAATTATTCTGTTTGCTAAGGCCCATTCCTGGGCCTCTGACTCACCAGGTTTCATCAAATTTTCTGGATGGTAGCTTTTATCACAATAGCACTAATCACTCCTACTTCCCCCAGTAATGTGACACTAAAGAGATATGACAATGCAGGTGGAAAATGGATGTGAATTATGATTTAAAATAAAATAGTGAAGTGACTCCAAACTAAGAGTGTTACAAAATACCCTAAATATGGAAAGAAATAATCAATCAATGACATTACAATAAACGTTAGATTAACTTAATTATATCACATTCTTGAGGTATTTTGGTTTTTAGAGCAACACATGACATCTCACACTGTTGGAATCACTTAAAACACTGCACAAATGTATACAAAAAGGCTTCTAACCTCCAAAAAAGTCTCAAACACCTAGCAGGTCCTAGCAGGTACAGAAACCAGTGACCTTTTGGCAAAGGACGAGATTTCCTCGACAAGAAGAACAGAACAATGGGCACACACTCTGTCCCAAATGCTTTGTCTCAGAAATACCTAATGCTCTGCTTTGCTGGAGAGCGGCCAGATAATAAAGCTCAGTCAGGATCAGTGAAGCTGGTCTCCACTGACTCTACCCTCATTGTTGGATGCTTCGCTCCCTGGGAGTCGCTGTACGTTATCAGTGATCATCAAAGGCACTGTCAGGAAAGTGTGGAACTGGGGCTTCCACAGCCTGTCCGAGACGTTAGACACATCCAAATGAGACAGGCTTATTAATTCTTCAAAAGCCACACGGCTTCCTTTTCCCCAAGACTCATTTTGGTACATTTAAGGATGATAAAAGCTCAGCCAGGGAGCTCTCCCGCCTCTTTCCGCTGTCTCTCTTTTTCTTTCTCACACATACATCATACATAATGCAGGCACATGCATTCAGTTGATCTCAAGAAGATATTACTTCTTGCTTTAAAATAGCTGTCATGTTTCAAAGTCTTTTGTAGGAATGGAAATAAGGACATTCCAGGGACAAAAATTCAGAGCTAAAAGCACACACGGTGAAAGCTGTGGTTTGCATCCACTACTTTGTGCATATAGCCACTGTGTATCTCTTTCATGGCTGAGCTTTCTGCCTTTTTCTGCTGTCAGTGTCCAAATAGTGGAGTCAGATGCCTCTCAGTAATAAATGTGTTTATGATATAACCATACCTCTACAGTGGCAGTTATGGAAAAGTGCATGTGTGCTCAGCAAAACCATTCCCAGAAACAGAAAGTTTAAAAGAAAAAAACAAAAAAAAAAAACTTTGCTGCTGCTGTTCAGTTTCTTTTGAGATGATTGCTGTTGAGTTTCCTCTGAGATGATTACTATTCAGCTGCAAACTTGACATATGAAGGAGACAGTCGTTAATTCTGCAAAATGAAGCAGCCAATTTCTTCCCAACTAATGTAAGAACCATTTCACCAAAAGGAAATGGAATCTCAGACAATGAGAGCTGTTTTAATGGGAGGGACCAGAGGAGGACAAAGCCTTGAAATTCAGCTTTTTTGCATTTTCTCTACTGACGAGCATTGGATTATATGTGGAACATCAAAAGCTTTAATTATCTTAATTACTCCTACATTTGCAAGCAGGGAAGCTCCTTGTAACCAAAGGAAAATGCAAGTGTTTCTGTGGCAAAACTAGTCGTTAAAATGCACATAATTTGAATGTTATATGAGAACCTTAATTGGTGAATTCATGGTTATCAAGGGGCCTCCTTCATTACAATTCAAGAGGCTCCTTCATGGTGGCCATATTTTCACATAATGAATGCGATTCTTTTCCTCCTTGAGTGCAATTACTAATTGCACAGACCTGCTGATTGCCCCCACCCCACCTACACAGCCAAAATTAATGTGGCAAGTTTTTTTGTTTACAACTGACAACCTGAATATGAGAAACTCATTTATATTAACGTGTGACACTGATAAAGTGGGTGCACAATACTTAATCCATCATGGATACATTGACATCCACACTAATAACTGCATATTAATCTGATTATGGCAATATCTCAACTATACCAGTTGGATTTTCCAATTATTTTCCTTTCCATAACCAACGTGATCTAAATAGTCAGTGGGATGCTTTTAAAGTAAAGCAGAATAGAACCAGACTGGAACCAAAACCGCTTCTACTTTACTTATGCAAAATACACTGAAGTTATCTCTGCCTTATTTGGTATTTCACAAGATAAGAAACTGAAAACAGAGTTTGGAGTTCCTTAGCAGATATTCGGGAAAAAGACCTGGCAGCTCGTACTATTTTGTTTTAGAGCAAGACAAAAAGGAAACGGTCCGATGTTTTTATTTTTCCTTTCTTTTACACAGCAAGTGAATTCTTTACGACATTTGTCTTGTTTACCACAATAATGTACAGCAACAAAAAGTAGGACATTAGAAAATCTTTTTGTAAATGGCCATAAATCACATTCTTAAAATTACAAATATACATATTTTGTCTCTTTTGTCAGCAAATGTATTATTGGGAATGTCTAGAACCTGAAACTATTTTAAGGGTAACTTTACACCAAACTGAAAAGCAGTACTACTATTCACACTAGTCACTGCGCCCACTGGTTGACAGTTTCGAGTTTGTTGCACCTGATCACTGACCACACGCAGCATGTGGTCACAGTGATGTCACAGTGTATTGACACACCCTGAAGTACTGACATCTCTTCTTCGCTTCAGTAAGTTAAGAAGTTAAAGCTACAGGTTGAGCCAAAACATCTCCAGGTGGTGTTTTGTTGCTCTTTGTGTATATCAGTCAATACTGCATATTTCAAATGGTAAAAAAACGATACTATAGATTCGACTTGTTTCTAGAATGTGTTAGAGGGTGCTGGCCAATGTACATTGTCTAGTTTGTAAAAATAACATTGTTTAATCACTGGATTTGCATGAGTATTTTGGGGAACAGAGCAAATTTTGTGCCTGGCAGCTGGAAAGCAATTTGATCAGGCTAAGGCAGTCTTGGTGAATCAGGGCATTCATCTGATTATTTTAATCACAGTAAGGCTGTGATCCAAGACTAACAGAGGCTGACCAAAGTGTTTTGATGTATCTGCTTATGCAAACTAAAACAAAATAATGGGCCCAAGCTCATTCACAGCATCATATTTGTCTCTGAATAGAAACCCCTGCTGTGAAAATAATGCAAACCTGAAAATGATTAGTCAAAAATTTAACTGCATTATTTGCATGCATTTACAGTACCAGTCATAAGTTTGGACACACTTTCCCCATTTCCTTGAATAAGAAAGAGTGTCTACATTTTTGATTGTTACTGTACATTTATATGCAAGTAAATACAGTAACTGCTAAATGGTCTATGAACAAGGGACAGCCTTAGCAAGTGCCATACCCTCCTGTCTCATGAGCGCATTGGATAATGTGTTGGGGCTCACCCTGAGGTGCAGGGGATCTCACTACAGGGCCAGATGACACTTGTGCAGGTCGACTCTTTCGGGCACAAAGCCCAGTTGACTTGTTCAGCAGAGCTAAGCCAGCAGTGACTGCCAGGGGGTTAGAGGTTAGCGTAAGCCGCTCTGGGCCACCGCAGCTCACTGACTCTGAACAGCAGGGTCAGCTGTGGGTTCTGCAGGATCCCTCTGTTAGGTAAAGAGATTGAATAAAAACACAGCAACAATGCAAACATGACAATGAGATGGGAGAAAAAAACAGAAAAAACATTTAATGAGGATTATTGTTGCTTTCAGCATGGAAAACAGGGTGGGATTTTATCATAGTCACACAGCTTTAAACATACAAGTAGATATGTATGAGTACTTAATGTGACCAGTGCTATGCTTTTTATGTCTTTCTGTGATCTGTTTTTCAAAGAAGACAACAAACACCATTCAAGAAGCGTGACGGCCTATTTCACAAATAAATGCTTTGTTTGTTAGAATAATTTCTAATCAAAAGCATAGAAACATTTTATCACTAGTAAAAATAGATGTGAAAATGAAACACTGTTGGAATAAGAATCCATGTAAGTCAGCCAAAGAGAACTGTAAACCAAATAAGTATTATTATTATCATTATTATTATTATTATTATTATTGTGTGTGAATGTGTCTATTTACATACATATTTGTTCTGCTCAGGCACGTAACCAACTGACATCCAGTGACTACTATAGTAGAGACACTGCCAATATGCATATAATTTCCATATCAGCGCAGCGACTGGAAAAATGCATTATAAAATCTAGACCAAACACATGTTTGCCAACATATTAATGAAGCTCCACTCGCCAAGAGAGACAGCGCAGCTATACGATACATCTCTTTAGCCCCGAGCATGCTAACAGCAGTGTCAATTTCTTGACTGAGTCCCTCAAGGCTGCTGGCACAAAAGATGCTTCAGTTTGAGGAGTGGAGGGGTTGGAGGGTGGAGGGCTCCTCCCTCAATGCTGCCTCTCTGCATGAAAAGATAATTGTCTCCTCCTTACCTAGAGAGATGGGTGTATTTCCATGACCTATACTAGGTACTCTTCCCCTCTCTTGCACAGCCAGAGATGTCACAGTGGTTTGCCATAATTACTTTTGCTGATAGAGGTGAGAGAGGACATTTGCATCAGATGAGGCGCCCAGTGGTTGGGTCTCCCCACGCGCCATATGCAGCTTTTAATGTCACCGTAATCTCTAAAGGTTAGCACTGGCAGCACCACTGTATATCTCAACAACTAGCTGAATCAGTGGTTTGGAAATAGGTTTGACATTGAGTTCGGGTAAACGCAAGAACACACACATACACAGTCACAAACTTGAACACACTAGAACACAAAGAAAACACTGCAAGAGAAATGTTGTGCATCTTTTTGCGTATTTCTACACTAAGACTTGGGAGCAAGATTGGCAAGGTCAAGCTGTGATTCCTTAGAAACTCTTTAGAAACTGTTTGGGCTGTAGAGATAAACAAATAGGGTGAGTATTTTTACATATTTATTGTCAGAGGATTTCACCTTTATTATCTATTTTTATTCTGCATATCTTCAACAAAGTAGCTCTAAACCTGGCTTATTATGTGCATACTGCACAAAAGTAAGAACAATGTACTGAAAATCAATACAACAGGAGTCAGAGGTTTAAATTTAACAAACTAACTCAAACAAGTCAGCTTGAACACTCTTTAAACACTATTTAAAAGATGGCTTGTCTGGTTCAGTTGCCATTAGTGCTGCTGTCTGCAGTGAAACAGACAGGACATGCAGCTGCAATGAGACAGCCTCCGTTTCCTTTATTTGGGGCGGTGGCTGAATCATCCAGTGTGACACAGGGAGTGGAGGCACCTTTGTCTCCAGCCTCTGTTTCTGACATGCTCCAGTTACCACAAGGGACTGTGACAAAATCCATCCATCCATCCATCCATCCATCCATCCATCCAAAACCATCCATTTTCCACCACTTCCAAGTGACAATCCAAGTCAGGGTCACAATGCCAGGGTACATAAAGTAGTCAAGGTAGTCTAGACATCCTTCTCCTTAGCCCAAGGTGTTCCAAGGCCAGGTGGGATAGATTATTCCTCAGTCATGTTTTGGCTCTGCCCAGCAGTCTTCTCGCATTTGTGTGAATTCAGAGAATCTTACCAGCATGATGTCTAGGAGGTCTTCTGATCAGATACTAGAGCCAAATGAACCACAACTAGATTCTTTCAAAGCAGCAGCACTTCAGACACTCTGTGAAGGGAAGTCATGTCAGCATGATCCAAGCAGTTACCTCTGCAATGGGGGCTTTGAACATATCTAATGTTTCCAACCTCCCCAGGCTGCAGGAAAAAAAATCATTCAGAGGTGGGAGTTGAAGACCTCACTGATGGGAGTCCAGTTCATCCTCACTGCACACTGGGATTTAACACTGGGGTCTGTCGAGTAGACTTCCCTGTCATGAGATCCAAATCATGAAGTTGTGATAAGCAGATAGCTCCTCCCTCCCTCCTTACACATACAGAATGCTCCCAGATCTGATACCACTATTTGATCATTAATCTTCGGCCTCAAGTGATCTGAACTTAAGAACTACTTATGCTCACGCATGATGCTCTGTTTCAGTGGAAAGTAACAGTGACTGGGGAGGATATCAAGTGCTGGACATCAATCAATTTGATTCCAAAGTTGGGGCTGTGCATAAAGGTGAGACCAGTTATATCTAGTTGGTATTGTACCACTGCACCTCCAACACTAGCCCCAGCAACTTCCTCACCAGAGATGTGACATTTCACCTCCCAAGAACCAGTTTTCATTGTTGGGGACAGTGACCCAAGCCTTCACCTGCCATTGACTGCTGATGCACCATACCTCTACACCAAGCTTTGAAGGTGATTGGGTCACATGATGGCTGTGTCGTAATGATTCTTGGGGATAAGTTTAACCAGCCCCAACAAATACAGTCTTGGGTCCATCAGAGGGCTTGAAGAAAGCAGTACAAATTGCTATTACTCATGTACCACCTCGCTGCTGCCCCCTATAAACGAGCTACCAGGGTCATAGGAACATACAAACCCCTTCAACACAATATGGAGGTAGTGGTGATTCTCAAGCTCACGAGCTAACAATCCCACTTCTCACTGGTATTCTAGTGTGCCTGTTGTATTGATTAAAATATCAGAATCCACATTGTCAATAAGTTTTCTGTATTTGTTCTGCTGTAACATCAGCATGAACATCCTATCAAATGCCCAAGCAGGAAAAAGGACCAGCCAAAAGTGGCATAGCTCATGCATGGAATTTCACACCAAGCACACAAAATTGATTGCGCTCAGATCATGCGGTAGCAATTGATACTTGAGAACTCCCTAGTTGACTGTCTAGTTTTGTAATAAAGTGATGCATCTTAATATCCCAAAGGGGTATTGTATTACAAAAAAATGAAAAAAATGTGTCACTAACATGTTTACTTTCCCAAGGTTAAACAAAAAAGCACATGCTGAAAGATAAGGCACCATCATGGGCAGAAATAAGAGGGTTCTGACCAGCATGTGATTCTGGATTTGAGTGACAGCCTAGAACAAATGATTAAATATTGAATATTGAGCCTGATAATGAAGTACAGTAGTTATGTCAATGTAGACACAGTAAATAATTGCGCTAAGCCAATTCCAAATGACACACATTGTTTTGTTTGCAGTTGAACAACTGCACAATGGACCAACATATCAAACCATGCGGTATCAAAAGTAGACGGAAAGAAAGCAGTTGCAAACCACTGTAGGCTGCAATATAGATATGTCCTTGAACCCACTTAACAGTTGTACACTGATGCTGCAGAGGTGTACATTCAAGAAGGGCTGCATCTCTGTCTTTGTGCCATTGTTTTCATTCCTCCCAATCTCCCACTCTGAGAGAACGATTCTGGCTTCCGTAGTCTCTAAATCCCACACCTCCCAGAGCATACGCGTCTGTTCATCACACTTTCTCCATTCTCCTCTTGTTTTTTTGTTTCTGGGATTCTGGTGACATTTTCAAAGTGCCAGATCCTTGCCTTGAGACATTGTGCATGTGCCCACACCTCTCCGCCCCCCAAAAAACACACAAATACACACACATTGAAAGCAGATACACACACTCCCTGCCTGGAGCATGGCCCCTCTGTGCTTGTCTACCTCAGAGAAGCTGGAGCTTGGCATAGAGAGGAGGCTCCGGTGGATTCTGTGCTCCGCCTGCCAATGCTGCTTTTTTGATCTGCAGCCAGCTGATGACAGATCTACATTAAGCTCATAGTCTTCTTCCTTTCGCTCTGCTTATCCTCTCCTCTTCCCTGACACTGGGGCGAAATGTTACTGTAAGTCCACGAGCATTGGTGGGAACCGACATCCCGTGGGGTCCACACCGTTAGTCTCCTTTCACACCAAACTGAGAGAAATATAGACTGCTGAGTGGGTTTCCAACTTGCAGAAAAATACCATGTGGGTGTAAGCCAAAGATAGTGCCATATCAACAATCCAGGCGGAAGCTTTACACATCTTGAAGGAAAGAGCCACCCCTTTATATCCTCAGAGTAGAAGGTATTGTACTATTAGTATGTTACCTTCTGATGAAGAGTTTTAATCTAACTTTCGCTGTACCCACTTGCTCTTTTCTTGAGGGTATTTCTTACTAAAACAGAAGTGAAAAGAAACATGTTTAGGTCATCTCTTCTAGTGGAGACAAGATTGTGGTTTGAAATCTAAGTAGTGGTTGTGTGTCTGGTTGTTCAGATTTTCCCTAGCAAGGGTCTACTAGGGTGACCAATGAAACAAAAATTCATATTTCTACATAGTCCATGAGAGATGTCTATCTTTTTTTATTGTTACATGAGGGTGATGGGTCTAGACAGTCAGTCTATAGTTTTGAGTGACACCAAAAGGCATAGGCATAAGAAAACACATTATTGCAATGTTTCAGAGAGGATTTTCACCTAACCAAAAAAAAAAAAATCCAAAGTTTTGGAAGCAATTGTTGTAATTTTATCTACAGAAAAAGCTGTCAAATCTTAGAGCATATTGTATTTCAAGCTAGGCATCCCTAGCTGGTAGTGTTGAAAATTAATTAGAAAATGAAAAAGCTTTACAAATATGAAGAGATTCTGGGAACAAATGTAAGAATGCTTTGGCAATTTAAGACACATAAAAAGCAAAGAGATCTATCAAGGTAACATTATTTCAAATAATAGAAAAATACTTGACTTTATGACCATCATTCAGAGATCTTCATAGAGTACACCAATTCACCAAATGAATAATTGATATTCTGTTCACAACACTTCGCTCAAAGTAAGTATCTGCTGCTTATAGCCGGTGTTTTCTAGCTGACCAAATTTCTTCATCGGCTGACTAGTTTATCAAGTTGCTTGCGAAGAAGTTGTGCAGAAATTGTGATCAATTATGTAAATGTTTGTACAAAGCATTTATCCTACTGATAAGTGCTTGTGAAAAATAGTGCGTTTTTAGCAGAAATTGCAAGCAATTACATGGGAAGCATGGCTAACAGCTGCTGATGAACAAGGAGTGACGTGCAGTGATGGAGCCTCACCATTAGAAAACACCACCAGCTGTTATTTCTAAAGGAGATCATCTGCTTATTACTGCGATATCCAGGAATAGCTGGCCATTGCATTATTTAGCATGGCAGGCAGCTCTGAGTGAGGTGCGACTTTGTGCTGATACATGCAAACACTATTTTTTTTGTTTTAGCCACTGCTGTTTTCAATCATTTTTTTCCCCCCCAGATGCTGTGATTGAGAGCACAATTTTGAGGAGGAAGGTAAAAACAACAGATACCTTTAGGGTTGGAGCTCGCTGTATTGTTTCTGTTTGTCATAACAGAGCTGTCCTTTGATTTGGTGGGGGCAATGCTTTTGTGTGGGCTTTAAATTGGCAATCAGCCTGTCACATTACCATTCAAATGGTCACTGTAAAGCTCCAGTGAGGAGGTCACGGCCTGTCTCAGTGGAAGAGAGAATGCTATTATGTTACACTCTTAAAGATCATTTACTGTGTTTTTCTGGGGCAGGGAGAATATAATAGCGCAACACAGGCACAGACACCTTGTGTTTTCAGCTGCATTCGCTATGTTTAACCCATTTCAATGCAGCATCGGTGTGGATATTTAATGGAGCTTTCTTTCGGAACAATACCTCAGTCCCCCCTGACAGCAGAGCAAAGGAGGAAAGAGTGTATCAAGATACATGAGAGATACAGTGAAAATGAGACAGAAACAATGTAAGAGTAAATAGGAGAGTCAGAGTGCATGTGAGCACAAGAGGGAGAGAGAATAATGGCAGCTATACACTCACTGTGAATACATACCTCATACCCAACACACATAAAGCCTCTGCATCCAGTGGCTGCACAGTTGTCAGGAACTGGAATATATTATCTCTGCATATATCGTGAAATATCCCACAAATGTCAGCCCGAATGCACGCACACACCGTTTCAAGCCTTCTATGATTGTGGTACTTCACAATTCGACAATCATGCTTCTTTAGGCAAATGTTAAGGTAAAGTGTTGAGTGGTAACGTGTGATTTGACCCCCCACAACTCATCCTGCTTGCATTGATATGGTTAGCTCTGGCTTTGAGTCAAACTTACTGAGTATTAAGAAGTGTATTGTTGTCTTAATGGGTCTATTTTGGCAAAATTGGGTCAGTTTTACTGAAATTCCTTTTATCAAAGAGTCTCAGCTCTCCCAGCTGATGTATAATAGTCTATTTACTTGGCACCAGGAAGTATTTGCACCCCTACTCCCAGTTCCAGGGTTGTGTTACCAGTTTTTGCAGCCTTTTTTTTTTTTAATGACAAGCATGTGTTAATTTCCTACCCTCCATACAGTAGAACGGACTGTATGCGATGTTCTTCCAAACCCAGCTCCTCTAGGCTTCCCTGATTTGAAATCTAAGCACACAGCCATACTCTGTGCCATGCTGTCCTGCTGAAGAAACAGCTGTTTGCATGAATCTTTAATGTACGCCCACATTGGCATGCCATTGAAGCAGATGAGAATGTGGAGGATCACCTCGATCCCTGATTTAAGCTGTTTCAAGTCCCTGCCATTTCAGAATGTCAAATATCTCATTCACTGGAGTGCGCCACTTAAGAGTGTTATAGGTTAGAAAAACAGCAACAGCAGTTTAGCCAAGTTGCAACGCGCAGTTCATTCACCAGCATCTAATTTATGGTGGCATTGAAAATGATTGAAAGTACAGAAACCGCTTCGCACAATATAGAAACTCAAATTAAGACAACCACGGGGCTGGGAAACACTGTAGTAATTAAATATCGTTTTGTCAATATGAACACATGTCCAATATTGATACAGTATATCAAATAATGGCAATGTATGCAAATTCCATCTCCCAAAGGATTAACAACGTTATCGTCTGTTCCTGTTATAATTTCTTTTTTTTTTATCACGCTAAGAAAAATACAAAGTTTCAAGCAAAATGGCTCTTTGGAGAAATCAAACAAGACGGATAGACATAAATGCAAATTTATATATAAAATAACTTTTTTTCAATTTAAATAAATGAGTTTCATTCTATTATACTGTATATTAAGATGGTAATAACTGACTTTTTTGGCTTTGAAACATTACTTTGGACAATAGAATTTGTAAAAGAATAACATGACATTGTAACTTATTACATTAAGAAATGTTAATATTGAATTATTGCAAAAGTAATGATTTAATCTGCCCCCATGGTGATCTCTAATATTGAGGTGATGAAATGACTTCAACTATGCGCTTGTCAATATTTTGAGAGGCTAGCTGAGCAAGTAAGAAAGCTGCAGCTTATTGAAAAAGAGTCAGACACACAAAGACGTGTCCAACCCACACACACACACATTCTGTTGTTTTGTCAGTGTGTTTTATAGTCTTAATTTAGAAGGAAATTTAGAGGCCCCTCTGGGTTTTGTGTCTCACCTACACAGTAAGTATTTTCTTTTTTCTTCTCACTTTGTTCCAGTAGTTTTAAATTATTTGTCTGCAAAAAGCACTTTGGTAAAATGAGCTAAAAAGTAAACACCATAAGCTGGATATGCTGCCCTGCACAGAAGAGCAATGCGGCTGTCAATATGGCTGCGGGTTTACAATTGTTGTGCTTGGCGACTGCTGTCTGTATCACACAAGTGTGAAAAGCAATAACACCACCAAAGTGCAACTGTTGGCGGTCAATATTTTCTCTCCCTGATAAACCCTCTGGGCAGGAGCGTTCCTTCGTCTAGCCAACACAAACACAGCTTTGCAGTTTCAATCTGTCACAGTGTGTGAATATGGAGCCAGAAAGAAAGGGAAAAAAAAAATATAAACCCTTGTCTTACCACTCTGTATTCTCAGTTTCACAGAGGAATCATCCAAATATGAAGTTCAAGGATTGCCTTGCATAAAGTCACACCGCTTGTCAGTGTCAACAGGGTTAAAAAAAAATCTCGCTGCGGCAACTTTGATTCGGTTTTCTTTCACTAATGTCACTTCTCTGCAGGAGAACGTTTTATTGCAAAGGCATCCAACTCTAACTAGACACCTTAAGCGAGGAACACATTTTTTCAGAAGCCAAAACAAACCACAACAAAGTCAAAAAGATTACCTTGTAAAAGTCAGATGTGTTTGCAGGCGGAAGTCTTCAGGTTTACCTGGACAGGATACAGGAACAAGTCTGCCTCAGCTGTGTCTGTGAACCAAAGAGACCCGACAAGGTTATTCTATAGCTGTGACGTTTTTCAGTGCATTCATGTGATGATCAAACATTACAAACATCATCTAACCAAACACACACATCAGTGTATCGAACTGTGTGAGGATCCACATAGCTCATACCGATGCAAACGCAAGAGTGCGTGGGAAACAGGAGATTTATAAAGTTTGCACACAAGCTGTGCTACCTTATAGCACCCACGCCACACTCATACACTCCCACGGACGCGCGCACTCAACACAAACTCTGTAAACAAGCCTCCAATTCCCAAAGCAGTGGAAGACTCGGCAGACTCTGCTACCGAGTGGCTTACTTTTTTGAAGATGAATCTCCAGAGCCCCCCTGAGGAAAACAGCGCTTTGCCAGGGATGTCCAGAAATGTTAACTGTCGCTGTCTCTCTCCACGCTTAGACACTGACGGCTGTGATGGGAAGGCAACGGTGCTCCCGCACTGAGGCAGGGTAATTGGCTAGAGATGATGGGCCATAAACATACATCACAGGGGCGGCGAAGCGCCAAGCAGAGAGCTAACTAAGGCTCTCTTTCTACTGCGTAGCTCTTGTTTGTTATACACACACACATGCAGCCACGTGCACACACACACACACACACACACTACTCATTGTCTTCCCTTCCCTGGATATTCACGCTCTATGAACACATGGGCTGGCTCACTATTATTACAACAGAGAAGAGAGAGGAAAAACCTGCCACTCCCTTCATTCAATCGATCACCATAAAACTATGACGACACACTCTGGATATTCTGTATGGACCTTTTTTGCCATTTCTTTGGCATCATGACCACGGCCCAGAGGATGCTCTCCCCCTGCCATTATCGTCCACTGATATATATAATAGACACTACCCATTCAAAATGCATCATAACCGTAACAGAAAGGATGCCCTCTCTCTCTCTCTCTCACCATTACTACCACCACACAGTGGTGGATAATAGGCTATCCGTTCCTGTGGTGCTATCACCACGGTGCAGACTTTCCTACCATTACCATAACACTCCTGTCATAATAAGCAAAGAGAGCCTTCCAGTCATGACCACAGCTCTCTCCGAGAAGAGGTCAGTCATGTCAGACTGTTTGCTCACACGCTGGTAATTGGGAGAAATAAGGCTGCGTGAGGAAATAGCACTGGAGCTTCCCTTTCTTCTCGGCGGTTTGCTGTGCGAAGCAGCTATTTGCTATGATCCGGCAGTGCTGCCGAGCCACGCGACATGTTTAAAAAAAAAAGGCAAGGAAATAATAGGAGATGTGGGAAACAGTGCCAGTTAATTTGGCTCGCACAATTGCAGCTGTTTGCACCATCTCGTGATGCTGTATCATAATAGATATTCCCTCAGATACAGCATGTCCCATTCTGGATTCTCTAATACCGTGACATGGGATTTATCATCAATAAAATCCACTTCATTCATCTAATCCTCTGGGTTTTTTTTTCTCTGGGTTTTCCAGATTTAGTTTGACAGGTCTTGCATGACTGCTTTTTTTTTTTTTTTTTTTTTTTCCCAGAGAAAAAAACCAAAAGACCCCTTCACTCTCTCAGCAGACTGGAACTTCAAGGGGAAGAGTAAAACCGATGGCAGGGAGTGGGAGGGACAAGGGGGAGTCCAGGCAATGCGCTCATTATTCAGGAAGACACTCGAGGCCACAGGAAATAGCACACTTCATTTTTCTTGTCAAACTCCGGCTGGCTTAATGGCGTGTTCACAGCGAGTGGTGAGACAAAGGGATGGTGTGGCCTGGGCGAGACGTGGAAGGAGTACCGATCAAGATGGAGGCTGTCATCGCAGCGGCGGCGGCTACCCTACATTCTTCTCAGAAAGGTAGACCACCTGAGTCGCTATAAAGCTGCTGAATGTGCTACAGTGGTAAATAAATATGTCTCATCTTTCAGGCGAGTAGACAGCAAGTATAGTGCGGCCAGCTTTCAAAGAGGAAAATGAAATATGGTCTCAATTATACCTAACTGTAGAGAGGCACAGATGTTCCTATTGTTCCTCCCATTCCACATCCTCCTAAACCTTCCCTCATTATTGCCTTCATTACCGCTGCCATCGATATGGCAGGCGGCTGCCAGAAAACCTGGATGTATCTACAACTCATCATCCAAACACCAATTAATCATCCGCCCAGCAATTACACAACATACCTTCCATTGATTTCGAATCCGGTGACACTTTTTTCGAAATTCATTTCTACACCAGAAGCTCCTGTAACTGAAGCTACGGCGAGTCGCAGCCCATACAAAGCAATCTCTTCCTGCTCTATATACCCACTGGACTGGAACTCTGTTTTGATCAGAGAGATGATGGGGGCAGGTGTTTTTGGTACAGCTTCATGTCAGCGAGGAAACCTTATCCCGTCGCATCCCCCATCTCCAGGCATGGCAGTGGGCTGTGGTGTCAGACAGCCTCTTTTGTTCGACTCCTAATTGGGGTAATTTATTGTCCTAACAGGCAGAGCAGCTGTGTCTTTACAGCGTAGCGCCAATTAAATCCAGATGCTGGAATGAAAAGACGGGGCTGAACGTGACTTGGGGACCAATCGCTAATATTAACTTAGATCTCTGCGAGATGAATATGACAAGCTGTGATGAGAGATTCTCCTCGACGCCTCGCCGTCCCACTGATATTGAAAATATGCAGTTTTGATGAGGATTCATGAAAACAGTCACGACCAGATCTCAGACAGACGTTGTGCATCATTTCTAATAATGGATGCAATTATCTGCCAGATTAAACGTTGAAACAAAACTCTACAGGGACACCTGACAGCCTGGCGCCAACGCTGCCGTCGCAATGCAATCCCACAATAAAAGCTAGTGAACTCTAAAAAGTCTTGTTCTAGTTTCAAAGTGATCAGAGTTTCTCCCCAACAAAACAGCTCTGACAGAGGATCAGGTGAATACGAACGGGAGATCTAGGGAATATGGAGAGAGCAACTGAAAGGAATCAGGTCGCTGTGAAGATTTCTCCAGGGCAGGGCTAACCCTGCCATACTGCGCTTGGCCCGGCTGCCTCTTCAGTCCGAGCTCTTTAGACGAGGAGCCCCGGGGACAGACACAAATGTGAGTAACACAGAGGATGAAGGCAGCGTGAGGTCACCACCTCAGAGCCGCGGCTCGAAGAGAAAGCATAGATAAACAGCGACTCCTTTTAGCTTAACAGCGAAAGGGAAGAGAGAGGGAGTAATGAGACAACCCTGGCGAGGCTCTTTTTTTTTGTTTGTTTGTTTGTTTGTCTTCTCTGTGAAGTTTTAATTGAAGTGTTTGTCCACTCTGCCGCTATTTACTCCGAATGGAAAGTGTTTGTCGACGTGATGTGCGCAGTCTGTGACAAGTTAAACATCATAATGACATATGTTATGTAATTTTTTTCCATAATAAGACGTGCTGCTCTGGATCGAAGCGTCTATTTCATTTGAATTCAGCATGTGCTCTTAATGTGTAGCTACTGAGGAGGTAGCAGGGAATATGGTCCCTGCTAATTTAAGACAGAAATACACAAAATTCATATTCAAAATCTGTAAAAGCTCCAAAAAAACTAACTGAGGCAAAGTAACCTTTATAGGTATTTAGTCGAGTGAAAGTGGAAAACAAAAACAGTAACCTTGACCTTTTTATAAACGGAGCTACATCTAAACAAATTTGCAACACTTTACACCTCCGTTTGGCAAATGGAGCAGTTTTTATAATTGATATTTAATCAATTTGTGCCCAGTTTAAGACGGTTAATGCTCACATTTTGTGCATGTTTAACCTTTAGCTTGATGGATGTCAAGTACAGGCCACTGTACAAAATAAACCAGCATTGTCTGTTAGACTTAATCGTTTGTTTATGAAATAACTGATATTAAAAAAGTGCTTTGACAGTGCACTGAATAGAAATATTATATTACATATTTTGTGCACAAAAATCAAAGGCATTGCTGCACTTTTTCTTTCTTTTTACAGATAATTCTTTAATCCCAATTGATATCCAATGGTCAGACTATATAAGTAAACTACAAAGTCTTCGATATGGACTAACAGCCACTGCTTTTGGTTGATTAATATGTAACAAGTAGGCATTCTTGCTTGCAAGTTAATTATATGAAGCTATTGAACCTTGGAGTTTTCAAGTATTCATTTCATATTTCTAAAGTTTGCAAGTGTTTTAGTGAGATGTTGAAACAAAGATCGTGCACTAACAGAGCTCTTCTTAAGCACAGGTCAAATTGGGTGATGGCAAACCTGGCAAATCGAATTCAGGAGCAGATCATGTAACAAAAACAACCTGTAAGAAAGACGGGCAAATTACATTCGAGGAGTAATTTCCCCAATTCAAATCGCTCCTTAAAGCTACGTTTGTGTTTCGAATACAGAATCTAACCTTTTCTCTAATGAACCCTGACTGTGATCAGTGATCAGTCTAATCATTCAAACAAGTTAATTACCCCTCGTGGCAAAGTAGCAAATATGAGCATAAATAATACTGCGGTGATAATTAAATATTTCCACCGTCACAGGGCAGATTAGACAACTATTAAAAAGCGCACAACTCTGAAAGTTGGATGATATACTCAACGGGATGTATTAAATTGAGGAAGTAAAAAAAAAAAAAAAAAAGGTTGTTTGATGAGAGTTTGACACGACAGCGGCTGGATCGTATTCGCGGCTCGGCATCAGTGGAGCACGCAACGCCTTGGTTGAATGATCCCTTCTCTTGAGATGAAAGATGGAAAGGAGTCCATGGACTTGAAATTCTCTGTAGCACCTGCCTTTTATTAGAATTCAGTCTCGGCACGGAGCTCTTATGAATCCTATTACTTCATCATCGTACAACTGACTTCAAACCCTGAAGACAATATAAAATACCTGTTTTCTGTAGCCTTGACAACAGTGGCTCTCTGCTTCGTCTTCGCCATAACCTCTCTTCCCCCCCCCCCTTCAACTCCCTCTCTCTCAGAAGGAGTCGAACTCTGAGAGCCAGGAGCTGTGAGCAGCCCGACTGGATGGCAGGAAACCTCTGCGCTTTATGAGGATATAGAGCTCTGACCCAATTAGCTGTCTTTGTTAAATAAAACTCCACTGGCACTCGTTTAAACTGCCACATACACCCCCTCCCCACCCACACACCCCACCACCACCAACATCCAACCCCACCCAACACACACACACACACCCTGCTTGTGTTTTTACTGTACAAAGTGATTACTGATTTAATTAGCTGAGGACCTTGCTTCAGGGAGACTCCTAAATCCATATTGATATTTCTGCAGAGTTTGGAGATAGAGGCCTCGGCTCTGTGATGATGACTTACGAGGGAGGCTGCAGAAAAAAATATAATGAAAAGATGATTTGCAACTTTTTACTCGGCCCTGTTTACTTTTTCCCCCCGAGGCTAATCATTCTGTTGCAGGATGATGGTGAGAATTATGCAGAGAGCAAGGAGCTGATCAATGCTGTCTCACAGCTAGAGCCTTGGATTTAAACAGGCCTGCTGTCAAGATAGCAGCTTTTCTGGTTTTGACATGCGAGCATGTTCTATTACTATGCTGCTGAAATGCATTAACTGTATGCACACCTTAATTCCTTATTTTTTAAAAACTAGACTGTCCTGATAAGGATGGAATTGGACTAAAATTATCCCGCCACAACCTTTCTTTTACTGCTGATTTGTGTGTGTTGCTTACTTCTCCTTTCCAGACAAGAACACTGATATTGGATATGCAAAAATTTTGGGATTTTGTTGAAATGTTTCTGTTTCTGTCTGTCCAATTCCACTGTTTTTTAATGTTTCTACAATATCCACACATGACACCTAAGCTATTAAGGTTATGGAAAGATTGGGATTATGGCAAATGAAAATATGATAAAGTACGGTTGCGGTGAGGTGAAAGATTGTGGTTAAGGTTTAAAAAAAAAACCCCACATACATTTATTGCTGGTCTGTGAATGAATATGATTCCTCGTCTCCTGCATGAAAATTGCAAAATTACACACCCATCCACCAACCTGACTCCACACTTCCTATGTTGGCACTGGACACAAATTGTGCCCATTATGGATGTGATTCGTGGGGATACTGGGCTGATGTTGATTCATGCGAAGTAAAAAAAAAATGACATAGCCTATAACAAATTGCTTTTCATAATTTTTCTTGAAATTTAGATTTTTTATGTTGTGCTTTTCTTATTGGTGAGGATACTCGTCCGAACTTAGATGACAGCACATTATGTAAAGATATTTCCAGTGCAGCTATGATGGATTTTGAAAGGCAGATTTTTTTTTTCTTCAAAAAACTAGCCACTGTTACACACCACACGTTCAATAGTCAACAAGGAGAAATCCACAGTAGAGTGAAAGAAGAGATACAAGCTTCAATACACCAGATTACAATACAGCCTTGGTGTATTCTTAGGAAGACGTACAACTATTGCGGTCTTGTCCTTACTATTACTTGCTATTATCAAAACATTCTTTTAAAAAAAGTGAAATTCAGCTAGGCAAATTCTGAGTACTCTGATGAATGCCAAACAGGGAAATGTAGGAAGTTGCGTAGAGTGCCAAAGGTTGGATTTTCCATTAATTTCAAAGTTAGACTGAAAGTGTTCCCATAATGCAAGAAGGATCTTAAAGTGTGTACTGTAAAGCAGCCGTTTTAGCATGAAAGGCTCCGACATAATGGTGATAAAAGCACAAATGAAAGCTTTTCAGTTAACAGGCTCTCGTTGATATGCGGTCTTTTTTTTTTTTTTTTTTTTTTCTTTTTCAAAAATACTATTCTCTTATGAAAATGTAAAAGCAGTGTTCCATGGTTTTCTTTTCATCATGACTGTACTACGCAGACGGTACGGTGCCAAAGAGCAGCAGATCGGGGGGGGGGGCTGCGAGGTAACGCGCTGGAGCCAGAGAGGAAATGAAAATGAGGGTGGAGACTATGGAGGTGTCAGGGTGGCTCGTCAAACTCCCTGCACATACTATGAATATTTCACTACTGACACACAGCGGCTTGCCACCCCCCCTCACTCCACTCCTGGAGACAGACAAAGACATAGAAAGAATGAAAGACAGATAGAACAAAAGATAGATAGAACAATAGATAGATGGATGGATAGATAGATAGATAGGTAGATATACCATCCCCCGTTCTCTTCCCCTTTCACCCCCACATGCATAACTGTCTCAAGCTTCATCTCGCAGCCCCAAATTTCATGAGGCAGGGTTGACAGGAAGAGCTCTCCACAGCTGACAGCCCTGCTTTCCACAGCGCCAGCAGGGGCTGTCTGAGATGCTCAACCCGCCATCACACCAGCAGGTAAAACCCCGGTCAGACCTACAGACACACAGCCTCGCAACACAACGCTCTCAAACGCACAACACACAAACTCACGCACATTACATGCACCCCAGAGGTGTAGCCAGGGGGATGGATTACATGAATTTTTCACACATCATATTTTTGTGCATTAATTTACTGCTGCACAAACCATCAGACCAGTCAGAGCACATGACACATAACAGCGGGGGGTATTGGATCACTGGGGGTTTTCGCTCTGACTCGTTTGACTTTTGCGATAATAGCTTTAAAGCGTTAATTTAGGATGATGGATCCAGAAAACACAAAACAATCTTTGACTTTTTTTTGTCCATAAAGACAAAAACAGCTGGGCAACAGGTGCTGTGATCAATCACGGCTACTGATGCTACCTGTAAACTGATGCTAAAGGATGCTAATGCTACAGCTCAAGTGTCAAAGCTAGCAAAATAACAATGCTAACATGTCAATGCTTATTAGGTGTAATTTTTACCATTCATATGGAATATCTATAGCGTATTTCACTGCAATGCATCCAATAGTTGGTGAGACATTTCACTTAAAACCAAATATTTCAACCTAATGCTGGTACTAGAGGAAAATTCATGGAATCACCAAAGATGGTACAGTTCATACAAAGCGGTAATCCATCCATTAGTTGTTGAAATATTTCAGCCTGGACTAACAGACTGACATTGCTATTCCCATTGTTTTTCTGTGCAGCTTTGTAGACGATTGCCAAACAATGCTTGGCTACCCGCCAATGCTGCTGGTAGGCAAAGTTGTCCATCACGGAAAAAAAGTAACACATTTTTACTGCGAGCTGGTGTTAATGTTTCCTGTTCAGAGCAGACAAGCATACATAATGTACAGTGGTCCAAGCCACAACCTCCCTCTGCTCGGTGAAACTCCTAACTGCTGAGATAATCGTGCTTCACTAATCGGATAACTCCACCTCTCTGGGGTAAAGTAATCACAAAGAAAATACTGCATCTGTTTAAATTTGCAGAATTTCAAGTAGTGCATTTTGGAGAAATGAACAAAAAAAAAAACAGCTTTAGAGTCATTTTTCATTTCTTTAAACAGAACGTCCGTTAGTTACTACAGTAAAAAAAAAAAACAGAAAGAAAGAAAGGCAAAGGCTGCCCTCTTTTGTGAATGTGATCCTCAAGGATCACCACAGTACAAGGGTTAATTTCTAGCTTCAGACAGTGCTCTTGAAATCCAATTTTCCCCTTGAGGAACTTTATTAATTCTATGTTTAAGAAGTAATGGACTTTCATTTTTCCAGAGGTTCTGTATGTCCTCTTCACCTCCAATATCACACACCAACGCTATAAAATTGCAAGGCAACACCGTGCACTTGACTGTCCGAGGCATGTGTTGCAATAAATAGATGGCTCCATTTTAGTGGCTTCGTGTTAAGTGCTATGTTATGATTTAAAGATCTGTTGATGCAGATGCTGTGTGGTAACTGATCGATACGTCCGCACCAGGTGAGCTGAGGTTTACAGGGACAAGAGAGGCAGGAGGGCCACTAAAGCGGTAAATCTGACCAGAAGCACTTACTTCCACTGCATATCCTATGGGCCATTATTGGTGGGTGTGCTCACACATCAAAGTGGCAGGGATCTTCCAGGCTAAAAAGGAATAAGAAACAAAGGACCATTAAATCACAGTTAGAGACCCTGCTTGGAGCTACACACACATATGAACACACACACACATTTAAACACTGCAGTAAAAGGACTGTGAAGAGTTTAGGATCCAAAGAGAAAGATAGAGGAGGAGAGAGGGAGAGAAAGGGAGCGCGACATTGATTTTCCCCCTGTGAAGTGCCAGTTCATCATTCTGTGAGACACACTCTATCGATCCTCCGCCTTTAGTTTGTTTGTAATTTTGGGGGCTCAAAACCGTTCACAAAGATAGATCCTCTTATATGCCACTTGCCTCCGAGATGAAGAATAGAGGGATCAAAGGGTGTTTGAAGATGACCTCATTTTGCGAGGTGCTCTTCACTCGGCTCGTTTTTTTGTGGCCCTGTTTAAAAAAAAAGGGAGCTTTGGGGTGTGCAGATGTGGAGGGGGGGGGGTCCAGTCAGCGGAGTGTTTATTATAATAATCTTGCTCTGGCCACAAGTCACTCTCTGTTTTTATCCCACATTAGTACTCAGAATATTATTATATGAATGGTGCACGTTAAGTGGAGCTACGTTAGTGGATTTTAAGGCTACACAGGGAAAAACACACTTTAAAAAACGCTTCATTATTTCGGGTCACTAACAACGGTAGAGTGCACCGTTCCATCGCAATAATCCCCGTTATGTTCAATGTTTTGTCTCTCCTTTACCTTCAATGTCCTCTAGGATATACATAGTAATCTCAGAACAGTTGGGTTGGTCAACACGAGCATGCTGTGTGTAATTTACCGTCATCATGTTACATAACTACCGCGCATTGAAGTTCATCCTTCAAGCAGCTATACCTCCCTGCTGCCATTTGGAGCTGGAGCCAGTGTGTTAAGTTGACTAAATGCAGCTTTTACTCAAAACTTTTTAATGCCCCGCACTAAAGGCTCTTCACTAAATAATTCACTTCACTGAATTTTTCAAGCAAATAATAATGCACGTCGTGCAGCGGAAGAATACAACAAGAAATTATGCAATAACACACAGGGCTTCTGTAATGGATGTTGATGCCAAAATCCTATGAAAATCTGTCTTCATGAAACAACGTGAATCTTTAGTTGGGGAAAATTAATTATATTACATCCTGAGTCTTAACTCTGTAGCTCTGGCCATCAGTTATGGCAGTCGGACAGTTACAGATGTGGTAAGCAAACATTTTAAGAAGGATTTTTGTCAGTAGAACCTATATTTTTACAGATATTCACAACAAACAAATTGAAGAGATCTTTTTTTGGAATGCACAGATCCAATCCCAACGTACTGTTATCTGTGCCAAAACTAATTGGTTTGGGTAAAGGCCAGATCTGATAGATCCACATGAAAAAGTCAGTGATTCTGCTATTTGTTATATTCATTCAGTCAAGTCACAGCAGGCTTCCAATGGTTTTTAGTGCCTCCAAAATGCCTGGGCTCATGTTATTGTACATGGAAATAATACGTTTTATGCAACGAGGTATACAAATAGATACGAAAAAAAATTGTTTGCATGTTTTCTTTGACCTGTTGGATTCATTTCGAGTGACCAAAACTACAAAAAACAAGATTGTAAAAATATAAGTAGAAAATAAGTTAAGAAAATGTTTCATTAAAATGATCAGAATGTAGGCTAGAGTGTTATTTGGTTGTAGTTTCATTGTGGATTGTACGCGTTTTATTTAAATAAATACTTTTCTACTGGTGCAAGTAGAGAGGGATTTCACTGCCAACATGTTGGTAAGGAGCACAGTCATCGCAGCCCGTTTTTTTCGCTGTGACCTCCATAGCTTCTAGGTAAATTCTGAACCTGAAAGACAACCACCCACATACAGCCTTACCTTAACATCGCCTCTGCACCGCATACCCTTCACTCTCCCTCATATTTAGAGCAACAGAAAGCTATCACCTCAGAATAACTTCAGAGATACCGACAGAATATTTGAAGGTCGTCTACTACAGCACAGCAGTTTCAGGAAAGCAGCTTTTAATCAGGCTAAAACAAACAAAACAAAGCGAATAAATCGAAACGCCCATGCACACTCCCCACAAAAAAAAGATGACATTTTCCAAAGCAAGGTCATAATTCTTAAAATCATCTTAACTATTCACATCAAAAAAGAAAAGTTTTAAGAGTTTTTGGTGCAAATCGTTTCTGATGCCAGCACATTTTCTGCCCAACACATGTTCCTCCTGCACCCTTTCTGACTTCATTAATGTCAGGCTGCCGTAATGTATGAAAAAATAAAATACATTAAATAGGTCACCTCATACATTAAAAATTAGGAACGAGTGGAGTTAAAATAGTTGGAGAGATAACATACAGACAGGTGACAAATTAAAGAATAAACTGGTATGGTCTGAAAGGTCTGAAACACCATTCTTAAGAAAGATATTCCCTCATTTGTTATTTTGATGATGGTGGTAGAGAGCGCTGTCTAACACGTCAGTCCAAAATCTCCCATAGATGTTCGACTGGGTTGAGATCTGGTGACTGTGAAGGCCATAGCCTACGATTCACATCATTTTCATCCTCATCAAAGCATTCAGTGACCCCTTGTGCCCTGTGAATGGTGGCACTGTCACCTTGGAAGAGACCACTCCCATCAGGATAGCAATGTTTCATCATAGGGTAAAGGTGATCACTCAGAACAAATTTGTATTGATTTGAAGTGACCCTTACCTCTAAGGGGACAAGTGGACCCAAACCATGCCAGCGAAATGCCCCCCAAAGAGCCACCAGATCCCCTCACTGTAGGAGTCAAGCTTTAATTTGTCTGTATTTCTTTAAGATATCAACCTTGAATTTTTTGTCAATTTTGAATGTTTCCCTTTACTGAATACAAAACTTTAAAATATATTCCACAAGGACCTAGAAAATGTCATTTTTCTGCACATTTCTGCTACAGTTGTGAACACAGTGTTCTGACATCTGAGCTTTGACACCACAATGTAAAACATCCACGTCAGCCCTCCGCAAGTGCCAATGTTTGTGTCAGAGAAATGCAAAATGCACTGCATGAAGCCTAACTTTAAAAATATTAGTCTAATAACATAGTCTGCATGCTATATTGCACATAATCTAAGTACTATTTGTTAGCATTCTGAAATACTGTCAGGGTGGTGAGTGGAGCAGGTGGACCCGAATGCTATAGAGATGGCGGGCAGGCAGGATTCGATGCAGAATATTTAATGAACAATATAAGGTCACTGGAGACATCGGGAACAGGAACAAGGAACAAAGACCATAAACACAGGGACAAGGGCCAGAAACACAGGGCATAAATGCAGACGACTCGACAGAGATTGAAGTGAAAACTGGACTATAAATACGCAGGGTGTCATTGAAAACTGAACACGGGTGAGTAAAACAAGACACGGGTGAAACACGAGGTAATCAACAAAGGCAGGGAAAACACAGGTAGTAAAGGTGACAAGACGCAAGGAGAAAACATTTCAAAATAAAACAGGAACTGAAGTAAACAGGTGACAACACACGGGCAGACTGGGAGCTTATAAACTGGGGAAGACACTCGGAGCAGCGCTGGGCTAACAAGGGTGATGCAAGGCAGGTGAGAGGAGGTGTACATGAACACGGGAGCAGTGAAGGAACACACAAGGGAAACACAGAGAAAACCAAATCCAGGAAACACAAGTGCAACACTGAAAACTCAAGAGAACGAAAAACAGGAAGAGATAAAGTCCAGACAAATACTAGCAACAATATTTTTGCATGCTAACAAGTCCTTAGACGTCCCAAAGAGTTCAGGAGATATATTAACAAGGACTGATGTAAGTAATAGTTGTATCAAGGCAACAGAAATTGACTTCACCAAGCAAATTATTATGTGTTCAAGTCAATAAATACCTATTAGTTCAATCAATTCAATAATAACCATTATTATTTTGTAAAATTGGTCAGATTTTTAAGCTGCCAGTATACAAGAACAAAAACATTAAAACGCTGGTTCCTTTTTTAAAAAGGAATGATTCTAAAATTAGTTTCCTCCAGCTCTCCAGTGGTTAACTACCATAATATTCACTATCTCTAGCCAAACACCACAGCAGCTGATTTCATCCTGATCTGCACGCATTCAACTAGAGATGGGTGACTAATCAATCATGTTGTGTGATGATTGGTTGCAACATAAGCTTGTAGATTCCTGGGATTTAGTGGCACATGCTTGAGAGCTACAGTTTAAACAGAAGAAAACAAATCCATCTGGTGGTTTCTGTTGAGCAATATTTCAATTTTCTATTCTGGCTCTGTTATCTAGATACAGCATGTAGGTTAAGATGGAGTCAACATACCCCCACCAAACTATAAGCTGTGATGTTAAATACGATGTCTCTTATCTCCTCAGTCTCTCCTCGCAAAGTGACAAAATTGCCTTTGCAAACAGTCTCATCAGAAAATTAAAATAATAAACCCATAAAAGGATTATCTGTCAAACACAGACGATATGTGCCAATTGCACAGAGCCTTAAGATGCCATGTGGATACTGAGGGGAATGGTTCTGACAGTTTCACTGTAATGAGCCTCCGTTCTCACAGTTACCAGCAGTGAAATGACTGACAGCCTCAACACTCTGGGTGGAGGTCATCCATGTGAACAGAGTGCCGCATCCTCCAGATGCTCTTGCCATATTTGCTGCCTACGGGCATTTTTATCTGGAATACTTCTTCCTGTCCTTACTCCCCAGGTTTTTAAAATGTCATTTATGTCTAATGGCCGTGCTCATTAGCTGCATCTAAAAAACACTCTGGTCATTACCAGCTACATTAGCAGACAGGCTCCATGCCGAATTCTCTTGTTTGAGTCATCTGTCACAGCCCCGTTCCTTGGCAGTTGGCACCACAATGAAATGATGCAAACAGCAAATCTTCTAATTATCTGCAACTATCTTTATCTGCTTACATTGCTGGTGGATGTGTTTTGACAAGGCTGCTTTAT
Organism: Euthynnus affinis; assembly: GCA_029490765.1. Classification (NCBI taxonomy): domain Eukaryota; kingdom Metazoa; phylum Chordata; class Actinopteri; order Scombriformes; family Scombridae; genus Euthynnus; species Euthynnus affinis. The sequence continues at coordinate 7,872,832 of CM055844.1, read as the reverse complement.
CAGTGTAGCGAGAAACCCGATCTGAAACAACATCCATCATGTTGAGGCTGCCGAGGCCACTTGGGTAACTACACAGGCAGTAACGCGCTAAGAACTGCACTTTACCTTGACGCAGTCCTCTTGTGTATGGGCAAAGTGGGAGAAGGGAGGGTTGTGTACGAGTAGGATTGCGATGGAGACAATAGCACTCGGCTCTCTTACATTATTTACTTGTACCACTGTCAGATACACATGTTACAAGAAAACTTTAGTATGCTTGGAAAAATGTCCAAAGAAACCTCCTTTCAGTGTCGAGAAAATGAAAAGTTCACTCATGAACTGGGAGATCCACTTTTGTCACTGTCAGGTCTACTGAGAACAGGAGCAGAATTGCTATTTCTACTTGAATGCTGCAAAATAAATAACTGCTTTAGAATCAGAGAGGCACACTTTTTTTTTTTCTTTTTAAGATTGTGCATATTTCTTTAGAGGAACGTTGTGTGGGTGTGCAACAGCCTGTCTAAGTAAGAAATAGAGAGAGTGAGAGTGGGTGGGGGAGCATGCTGGCTATCCTTTGTCAACTGCTCAGTGCCATTTAATGGCCTGTAAACCCCTTTGCTGGAGAAAGAACAGGCAATTAGCATACTGAGTGGATTACAAGATTGCTCTGACTCCTGGATTAATGTGTGCACTTAATCTTCTCTTTGCTAAGCGATTCTTGGATATACAGCTATTCAAGGGGAACAAATTTCCCCACCTTCCATAAACACAACATGTAAAGGGATTTCTTCCATGATGGCATCAAATTCAAAATACAGTTACTTTCAGCTTTGTCAACAATATATTCTTTTTTCAACCTCTTCAACCTGTTGTGCCTTGATACCTAAAGGCATAACAAGCAACGGCGCTGTGCAAAAGCGTTCTAAGTGGCAAAGTGCCAGTTTATAGAAAAAGACTTTACAAGGACATGCTTGTAACCCAATGATATTCTCCATTTCTTCGTTGGTGCCCCAATGCTGTGTGCCCTCCAAGTGCCTTTTTTGTTTGGTCCAAATTCCCCCAAGTTGCTCTGAGGTTTGCCCAAATGCTGTTTTGGTTTGACCTCTAAAGCTGGATTTATATGCAAGGGGTTAATGATAGTCCCGCCGGGGGTTTTGATTTATAGTTCAGCTCCAGATTCACCCATTGATAACAACACTGAAACACTAGATGGATGTATAATACAATCTGTTATCAGGGCATATTGTGCTTTAACTATATTTCAACAGTAATTGTGCTGCACTTAAAGACGAACAGTTACATCCAGGTAACTTTTATTTTACCTTTTTTCATTACTTAATGAGAGACTACTGCCTTGAAATTTCCACAGCCCTGTTGTATGGTTCGATTTATAAAGGAGGAGCATGTTAGCTATGGTGTAACCCACAATGACTGCATGTGCGGGCTGCAAAGCTACGCTTGAAGTGTGAAGCAGAAGTGGGGGCCACTTTTCATTTTTTACCCCTGCACCTTCAGAGAGTCAATGCACGTCACTACACACCAATGCATGCTTGGCCATCCACCAACTTACTTTGAATCTTCTAATTTGTGTCCTTGAACATAAAAGTCCACAACTGATCCACAACTATGCCTTACACCACACCATTGTTATCCTCTGACTATCTGTACTCTATATGATAAACTTGGGTCTGCACCCCATATCTCCACAAACTCGGGCTTCATCTGTTATCTGTGCCTTTGTTTCTGAATCACTATACCTATTTGCTGGCTATGATATGATCTTTAATCCATGGCTTCCCACCTCACCCCTGAATCTTTCACCTAGAGTGTCAGCCCAGAAATGAAAAGATCTGATAACTTTGCCCGACTATTGCTCAGTGTCACAACACTGTGTCTGAAAATGGCAACCTCAGCTTTATATAGCCCACATTCAAGAACAAATACACAAAGGTGTGCAAAAAAAAACCTCTAAACACTTCCAAAAAAACTTACTACTAATATCTTGCAGGTGGTACCCATAAGCCAATGAACCATCATGTTGTGAACAATTAAAAAAAAGCTTAGGACAGCTTGTTTGCCTTGCAGATTTTGTGTTAAAATGGGCTCAGGAGCAATAACAGAATACATAGTCCCCTTCCTCTAAATATCACCACAGATTACCATCTTCGAAGCAATTCTCTGCTTCCATCCTCACGGATAAAAGGCTTTCTGGATGCACTCCTACAAACAACTAAAGTGCTGATTCACTGCATTGTGTCAAACAGGAACAGATGGTTGAGGCATACCTTTGCTGTCCATTGAGATGAGTGCTCACAGCTAGACCGGCATGCCTAAGCTACACTGGGTTTTTGCCGTATATCAAGCCCAACTCCTGAGTCATTTTTAGGGGATAAAAGCTGTAGAAACGCAGAGTGTAGGAATGAGAGAGAGAGAGAAAGAAAGCATGGATCCCTGGACACATTAAGAATGCATTTTCTCCTTAGAAATCAATAATGTCTCATTGCCTTGAAGATCGCCAGGAATGCCATCACTTTCAATTTATTCATTCATTCTTCTCAATGAACACACTGTGGTGATCCAGTGTTTTTCATCCTTGCAGCCCTCCTTCTCCTTCCTGGTCCATCTCCTGGGAGGTTCTTTTAACTTGTTAAGATCTCTTCTCTGCTCCTTTAACAATGGCATTTGTCTGAAAATAAGTGTACAGAGAGTCCGGGAGTCCCAGACACTAGAGTTTCTGGATTGCATTAACAGCAATGAACTTATACAAGTTTTTTTTTTTTTGTTTTTCTTTTTTCCTAATCAGGCCGTGATTTGATATGCTGCGCTATGCATGCTCATTTTCTCCACACACACATCCTAAGTCTTGCTATATGAAAGCCCCCAGTTGAGATGAGAAATCATATCAACCCACCCACCGCCCTCCAGCTTCCACAAAACCTGCTTGTTTTTACCTCCAAGGTGCACTGTGACTCAGCAGGGTTTAAAGCAGAACTATAGCACAGCAGAGACTTTATATGTCTATTCACTCCCCTTAATTATCAACATCAGTGACTGGTGGCAGCATGGAGACCCTCAGACAGCTGCCACCAGTCACTGGTCTCTTTCCAAAGAGTGAATGGAGGACATGAAACATCCTTAGACATCACAGACAGCAGCAAACCCCCAGCTGTGGGGTAAGCAGTCGAAAAAATTACAGATTGCAGAAGTAACCTTAGGGAATAAATGGTTATTGCCAGATGTAGTTTTCCAGAATTGGCTGTGATAATATTTCTATTTGGATGTGCCTGTCAAATACAGCTGGCTGATTCTTCATTCTGAGTCATCTCACTAGATTAGTAAAAATGCGTCTGGTAGTCCTTGTACTTGGAAGGTAAAGAACTTCTGATAAATTTTGCTCCTTCAATTTTCTGATGAGCAAAACATCTGTGTATGACTCTCCAGAACTTGACAGAAATCTTGATTAGACTTTTTTTTTTTTTGTCAGCGCACGAGAGGGTGTTTGGGAAAATGCATGCGGGACGGCGTACATTCGCAAGAAGCATGTAAGAGTGTGTGTGCACACTCGATTCACTTCTGCTGAGCGTAACAATAAAACCCAGCTCAATGTGAAGCTCTCACTCAGCAACTTTAATGCTGGCGCCGCGAACAAAGGGGTCAGAGCTTACAGTAATTTTTGTTCCTCTCCACATCAATATATGATGCTTCACTGGGGGCAATGAGAACCTGTCCGGAGTTGTAAAAGGGGATCTGTTTGTACGAGGCGAACGAACACACTTTCTGGGCACATTAGACACCTTTTGACCCTCCTACAACGTAGGGCATGGAACACAGAGGCCTTAACGGCTCAATTCTTTATTCCCTCACAAAAAAACACTGAAGTCAGCTCTGGTTTATTACAGCTAATGTACCATCTGCTTCCCAGGACGACTGCTCATTAAATATGGAGGAGATAAAAAAACATATCTCACGTCTGCAACACTAAAGACTAAACATGACCAGTGCTGGTAAAAGAGGGCACTAAGACAGGGCTGACAGCTCCACATTTATATGTGACAGTCTGTGCAACATGGTAAAAAAATACAAGTAGAAGTTCTTTATAAGATTTCTGGTTTAGACAGCCTTGACAGATATTTTGCATCTAAACGCAGCCCAGGGAGCTTGTCACATTTATGTTACAAACTAAAATCCAATTAATCAGGGATGAAATTTCATCTGCAACCACAAATCAATACCTCCTCTGAGTATCCAGCTTTATTTTCAAATGTCTACAGCTTTAGAATGATGAACTCAAAGGTCTGAAATCATGAGATGTAGTAAAGTCACATTTATTTGTACAACCGAAAATCACATTTGTCTCAACATGCAACACCCTCTTTTCCTAAATGCTTGATTCAGATTTTAAAAATACTCCACAGATGCACTGTCACATTCAACGAGGAGGTGGAGACTTGTTTAGCAGACTTCATTTATATAGTCTTTCACCATAAAATGGTTCATATAGTCAGTAAGAATTGTTGAAGATAGCTAGTTCGGGGAGCCTGGGGTAACATACTTTCCACCTTTTATAAAGTCACCAGTAATGTGAAGTAATCACTTTTGTTTATCTATTTCCCCAGACAATTAAATTCTCCATTACTGTCACCGTGTATTACAAGGACATATGTGCGTGGGTGTGTGGATGTGTGAGCACAAAAGCAAAATAAATAGCTACTCCCTTGATGCCGCTTTAATTTTAGCAAGCCACTCACAATGGGGTGCTTTATATAAGCACCTATATACTGTTCATTGTGAGATAAGCAGTGAGACCGCTTTTGTCATCGTTTAATTTTTCAAATAATGCCGGAAAAAACAACTGCAGTTAATCACTATTCTCAACACAGACTCATCTCTTTCAAAATGAATGGATAAATAATTCAACAAGAACTGCCAGAGAAAACACATTAGTATTAAATATACACTGGACTGCAATGTTCTGCTTCTTCTGAAAGATGATAAACATTTTTTTTTTTTTTTTAAGTTCAGTCTCTAAGCATAACTACTGTGAGTCTCGTCTACTTCTACTAGGGGTGTGCAGGTGCTGTTGGCTTTATTTGTACTTGCAACTTTGTTTGTTCAACTAGCCAAATCATTAATTTTCATAACTGAGAGAGAGGTTTTTTGGCTATGGTTGAGATTGTTATTTGCATGTAGACAAGTGATGCAACATGGTGGTGACAGCTTGTTTTATCAGAGAACAAAGGTTACAACATAACCCCGACTTTCCGCTTTGTTCAATTACATAAAAGCTATAGGGAACAAGTTATATCTCCAAGCTGAAACGTGTTCACATCCACATCACATCAACCTGCACGGATCCCAAGAGGTTCTTTAGAGCATGATGTTCATGACATATGACATATGACATGGCATAAAACTGCAAGACTACAATGAGGGAAATGGCAGTATAGAGTCTTGAGATGAGGAAAATGAGCTTGACATTGAAGTATCCTGTTAATATCCACAGAGAGAAGAAAAGGAAGTTCGTCTTTATATTGAATTCTGAAAAACGCACTCTCATAATCCTCAAATGCAGATTGTACAGTGTGTTGCACAGTTGGATCTTCAGTGAAACCACTGGTACCTCCTGTTGCGTTTACCCAGTGATAATCTCTGGATATTCTCTGATAGTTTAAGTGTAACCAGTTCGTGTCCATTTTTTGTTGCTACTCTACAACTCAATCCACAACTTTAACGTCATGTATCATATGCTTGGTACATGGCATCCAATGTTGAACTACAAGGTTCGTTTAAAGACAGCATATGTTGAAAAGCTACTCCTATCCATGCTCCACAAATGTGCTTTTCAGTTCAATATTGCAATGCGAAACCACCAATCATGTCTTCTCCACAAAAATCTCCTTGTTGTAATTAGCATCCACAGGCGCTGTACTCATTTCACAAAATCTTGTGAGACCAGAATGTCTAATTACTGTTGAAGTGCTATTCAGCAAAGCAGTTAAACCACTGACTGCTCCTGTATTCTCCTTTCTGCCCTGAAGCCTGAAAGAGAAATTACTTCTCAGCCAAACTTACCGAGTTAAATACCAGCTAAAAAGGGAGTAAAATTGTCTACTATAATGCACAAGAAAACTGTCCTGCCTCAGCATAAAATGGATAGGGAGTCCTTATTGCTCTGAAAGGCTTGTCTATCACAGTACATTGTGCTGAGTTTCTAACCAAATTCAGTACAGTATGTGCTCTACAGTACAGCACAGACTTAATCAAAAGCCAAGAAGCAACAACAGTACAATAAAGCTCACTTCAGTTTGCTTCTATCCAGTGCTCTACTTGAGGTATAAATTAACTTAAATTTAAGCTTTTTCTGTTACATAAAAACATATTAAAAGGCAAATTTCACTAGAAATCTCATTTGAATTCAGACTGGAATATAGAAAGATTCCTATAGCCCTTATGGTTAAGCGCTCATGTATTCACACCAGTGATGGCTCGTGACTAAAAAATTGGGGAGGACAGGAGGAAAACCAAGATGGAATCTTATAACAAACCGCATCAAACTATGTATCACTGTCCCCCACCTGATGAAATCGGCCCAAATCGACCAAATATTCTTTTTCATATTTTGATCTCCCTCTTGCCTCTCAAAAAATAGAGGATCAACCTCCTCTGCCTCTATGGACCAGCCTCCACTGACACACAGAAATCACGCGTCACAACACACCCAAGACATTAGTAAATTCTGCTGAGCAGCTATCCAAATGTTTCTTCTCTGCACTTTTCTCAGAGGCGTTTACTCTCTGTGATGCCAAAAAAATGTGTGAGCTGAAAAGAACTCCCTGGAGTTTGTTTTTTTTCCCCTCCACCACTGGACACATTGGAGAGCTCTTTGGAGATGGACACATGCTGTGCAGCCTCCTCATGAAAACACCACAGGCAGCATTTGGGGAGGCGCAGTGTACGGGTATGGGACTTTACTGAGAGCTCAAACAGCAAAGGCTGCTGAAGTCAGCTTCTGGCACAATGAGACAAAGCTGACAACTCGTTATACATGGGGGGCTTTCACAGCACATGGCCTGTCACTATCTCTGCATATCTTCCTTTGTCTTTGTGCTTTCATTTATGAGTGAAACAGTGTGCCATATTTTCACTGTTTGTTTATTTAAGCATAGTAATGAATTTTAAAATGTTTTTTTTTCTTTAAATAAAAATACTTTTTAAGGCCTGGTCCTTTAAGAAAAAGACCAACATTTTTGATGACATGCCACCTAGCTGTTGATTTATGAGCTAAGAAGTCATGTCTTACTATCCTCCAGCTTAGTTGTGACTTTCAAACGCACTATACAACCGTGACGACCCTTTGGCCCTCCAACAGCTCCGAAGCTGGATGACCCTAATTACAGTGTTGGCTTTACTGCCAACCATCTCATTGGAAACCAGCCACAGCTTTGGCGACCCCGGCATACGAGCTGTTCCCAATGGAAAGCAATTTAATGCTTGGCTGCTCAAAGAACAAAATATATGCAGCACAAGAAATCCCTTAGATTAGAGAAGGCGAGCGGACTCTGAAAGAGCCTTATCTGAGGCCTGATGAGCCACCTGTCACCTTAGAGGTGACATGAAACCACAACGTGGCAGGATGCATTCGAATGCTGTCACCAAACAGCAGGTACAGATATTCCCATGGTGGGACCCTGCAGGGAGAAGAGCGGTGCAACTGCAGTCCATTGGTGTGTTTGAATAACCGGCTATGGAGAAAGACAGCACCCAAGTGGCGAAGTTCCAACATACTGTACTTGCAGTGTAGCAGCATTTGTCCTTTGAGACCAAATATTCCAAATAACTATGGCACCACAGAAAGTAAACTTAGGAACAAAATCAGAATTGAAAAACCATTCCCATTCTTCTTTAGTGTGTAACTTGGTCCATATTAACCTGCAAAGGCCTCCCTTGCCCTAGGTTTGCTGTGTATTAGTCATTTTGTCACAATTTGATTAAACACAAATTTGTTTAAGAATATGCTAGAAATAGATACTGACCCAGGCCCCCAAGATTGGACAGAAATGCATGAAAGACCTTATAATACTTCTAGCAGCCTTTCACATTATTCTTTCCATGTGTTGAAATTGACAGAGTTAATACATGTTCTTTCCCAGTGATTATTAGTGTAAAAGTGCTAACAGAAAAAATGTCCTTTGAAGTACACTATGCAGGGGTGGTTGAGGAACAAATCAGCCTGGGTTGAGAGGTCCTCAGCTCGTGCTAAGACCATGATGACCTTTAGATTGAAACAATGTCCTGGGGAGTCAAACCCATTAAGCACAGTAACTGTACTGGAGTCAGCCCTGCACTCAGAATCCATATCCTTAGATTAGCCAACAGCAAACAGGCCACCAACTGGAGCCTGCCTCAGTGGAGTGATGCCTTGAAGCAGCCTCAACGATGTAATCCCATTTGCCCTCCAAAGACTGGAGTTGTGCCTCCTTGAACCCCTTTTTTTAACTCAAAAACACACATTAAGAACACACACACACACCTTCCAACTAACCAGGGTGGTGCAGAGACGCCACAGAGGAAATTGGAAAAGACAGGACTGAATAGACAATTACACAGTGAAAGCCTTTTTCTTTTATGCTGTGAACCAAAGTCTGACACATTCCTTTCATATCTGATTTGCAGTTTCAGGCTTCTATAAAAAAAAAGATCCACTTTTTAGTCATGACTAAGATCAGTCCCATTACAAGGACATCTGTCAGCTTTTAATGTTTTTTAAAATAATTATTATGGCATGTATTCTGTGGCATCTTTCCTGTTTTGCTTGTGTATCTGAGACTTTCCTGCTGCATAGTTTCAGGGGGACATGAGTTCTACACCTTCAGAGTCATGCATCATGTACTGTTCCTCATTTCAAACCTTTTATTTAAGGAACATTGAGGCTGTCCACTGTTGCACAATGAAGCAGGGAGATTTTCGAGCATGCTTTTAAAATGTCCACAGGTTAGTAGAGTATTTTTAGCATGTGTTGAAGATCATTCCAAGAATTTGGTGATTTTCCAAATTCAAACCTTGCTTGACCTTAAACATAAGCCAGTTATTTGGGTCCAAAGATTCAATCCAGCATCATTGCGATGGTGGTATTTTTCCTACAAGACGTTTATAGATAAACTAATAGCAATGTTTATTATGCCTCTCTGCCAGAGAAGACCAACCCACCTGCAGGATACAATGGTGAGTACCAAATCTATCACCAGTAATAAATCTGAGGGCAGATTGATAGACCATGTCTAGGGGTTTAAGGGTGGAAGGAGCAGCATTTCTATAAATTACATCCCCATAATCCAAAACGGATAGGAAAAGTGCTTAAACAATCCTCTTTCTTCCATTTTTTTTGACACAGCTTGCTGACAAGATTTTCTACATGGTATTTAAATGTAAATTTCTCATCAAGCCAGATGCCAAGATATTTATATTCAGTAACTCTCTCAATGTTAGATCCATCCACAGTGGATATTTGCATACTATTATAATCAGTAATTAGTAAACAGCATGAATTTTGTTTTATTTGCATTAAATACCAGTTTAAGATAAATAAGAGCATCTTGTAGAGCATTAAAAGAAAGTTGCAGGTTCTCAATGGCTAGCTGTTCAGAATCAGCAATACAATACAAAATAATGCCAACTGCATAAAGATGGACTTGACAGTCGCTCAATGAAGAGACAATGTCATTAACATAAATGGTGAAGAGGAGAGGACCCAAAACTGAACCTTGCGGAACACCTTTTGTTAAGGATCTATAAATAATTTGGAGATTGGTCTGTATTTATTTAGATCGTTTCAATCAATGGAGTTACATGGGCTGACTTACAAACACTAGGAAATATGCCTGTTGTTATAGAAAGATTAAATATATGTGTTCATTGCTCTGTGATAAATGCAGTGGACAGTCATAGAAAAAAGTATCCAATTTATCCTCTCCAGTTGAACTGCTATCAATGGCTTGGGGGGCATGGATGTGTGATGCAAGAGGGCAGGAGAAAAATGATAATAACAATGAATAATAATGATAATGATGAGGAAGACAAACATTGCAACAAATAAGCCAGAGCCATTTTTAAATAAACCTGTCTGTGTTTAACTTGGTTTATTTTCACATTAAGTTATTTTTAGCTTCAAGAGCTAACAGCAACACTGACCTCTGGAGGAAATCTCTGTGACTGTCAGTGAGGTTAAACACCACTGGCAACCACAAAAACAACAGAAATCCTCTTTGCATTTTGTTCTGTAGCTCTTTAACTTCAACTGTCTGTTCCTGCAATTATCAGCTGGTAAAATCTCGTTTTGATGTAACCTGAGCTCCACTGTAACTGAACCTGTCCGCTGCAGAGCTGCAGTCCACTACTGCTCCGAAACAAGATTTTACCAGCTGATAACTGAAGGAACAGACAGCTGGAGAGTTAAAGAGCTACAAAATGCAAAGAGGGTTTCTGTTGTTTTTGTAGCTGCCAACAGCATTTCTTCCGGCATACAGCCACAGATGGAGAGATTTCCTCCAGCAGGTGAGTGCTGCTGTTAGGTGCTGCTCCTGAAACTAAAATTGTCTCGATCAGCATATATTTGAAAATGAGCATGGGTGGGTTGTGTGGTTTCACTTTCACTCTCACACTGAAAGTTGGGGGCATAAATTTCATGATGTCAAGAACTGCCAAATGGTCAATTTTATGTCAGCAGTGGCCCCACGTTTTCAGGGCTCATTTTAAACAGCACATGACAAATTGAGCCATTTCCAATCCATGAAGTGCTGTTTTTTTTTATAAATTTGATGACAATGTCAATATTAACATCAGCATCACAGTACAGTCATATAATTTAGTTTACAGCTCAAAAAACACATTTAAGTGTGCAGTACCTCTGTAATATTTGCAACTAGAGCCTTTTGGCTGAGATCAAGTGTAGCATCTGTTTTTATTGTTTTAAACATTGCAGTGTTTTCAAGGTAACTTATATGTCTTTAAGCTTTTATGAAATGCGTCTGAAATGAGTGTCAATACATTTTCAAAAGAAGAAATAGTGGTTTGGTTTTTGTTTGAGTTCACTGCTTTCCAAACTTTTGCAGGGTTGGAATAGGAGCTAGTAATTAAGTATAAATAATAATTATATTTGGTGTTCCTCACATGGTGTGCATTTATTTCTAAGTTGTCTAAATGATGACCAATTGGATGGGTCCCCAGAGTGTCTGGCAAGTGACCAGACTCTGTTCCTCTCCTTAGAGAATGCTGATAATTCAGGTGACAACCAAGGGGTTAATATATCCTTTATTATAAGTTTTTTCCCGAAGGTGCATGCTCTTGACTGACTGAAAAAATCCAGTGCCATTTCAACATCTGGGAATTTCAGATGTATAATGTATGTTGCTATGGAAAATGTCAATTAAAAAGGCTTGGTCAATAAAAATGTCTCTGAGTTCTCTTTGTAACTGTGTGAGATTTGGTCTTCTTTAACCAAGTATTTCTAATACATGCAAGAGGGCAATTATCACTAATTCCTAGCTCAAAGACACCATAGGCAATAATTTTGTCAGTCCTATCGGAAAAGATTAAATCAATTAGAGTAGAATAATCTTTCAAATTTGGCCAAGTGGGTTCTGTAATCGGCTGGGATAAGTTGAGGCTACTACTAACCTCCTTGAGATAATCAGACTATTAGGCCAATTCAGATTAAAGTCACCCACAACAAGTCATTCAACATCTGGATACTGAGAGAGCATATCTGTAATTTTGTCAATGGAACTTGTATAAGCAGACGGGGGTCTATAAACCCCTACCACTATTAATGGATTAGGTCCTAACTGAACCTTCAGTGCCAGAAATTCAAAGCCTTTTGGTATGGTGGCAACATTCAGAATTGTTACAGAGAAACCTGACTGAACATATATAACCACCCCACCTCCCCTTCCAATTGTGTCTATTCCACATAAATTGTAATCCTTTAGAGCTACATACAAGTCACTGACACTCTTTTTTTTTAGCCAAGTTTCTATTTAGCACCAACATATCAGGATCAGTCTGCAGAACTAATATATTTACATGATCTAACTTTTGAAGTAAACTTCTAATATTTAAATGAATTATCCCTAGGCCGTTTCTGTTCTTAAAGGTAAGTGGGTTAAATAGAGTGTTTGGAGTGGGATCTGAAGTAGCGATAGAAGGCTGGAGGGGGATTGTAATTATATTATAGGCAGTAACAGTATGATTTGAATAATGAATAGGGTATCTAACAGTGATTCGAATAGGAATGATCGAAGGAGTAATATATTGTTCAACCTTAGGAATGAGCAGGTACCAAAACCTGACAAACTAGGAGGCTTGGACTTAACTGATATCAATCAGAAGGGGAATGTGACACAGAATTATTAGGCACAGAGGAGGATGGCTCCCACTTGAGAGATTGTACAGCAATTGCCTGACAGGGTCAGGCATCTGGCATCTGATCCAAAGGTGTCGGAAAAGGTGGACAACCCAAGTTTTCCAAACCTTAGAACTTGTTTTCAAATTGCAAGTTTCAAATTGGAAGTGCAGGGTCAAGTAGCAAAAGAGCCATGTGACCTTCTGTCCTTCACCCAGTTCCAAGGCTTGGGCACGGATGGAGTGGAGCAGGATTGAAATTTTGGTTTCACTCCAAGGCTCGGCAAGATGTGTTTCCCTGAGGTGTGAGCATGCAGAGGCTAGGTCATCACCAGCTGCCATTGAGCCTGACCATGGAAGAGTTGTATTGTTATTGCCACAGACCAGAGAGTGAGCTTGGTGGGACTCTACCGGAGCGTCACTTCTAGCTGAGCCCAGGATAGAGAGATGTTTTGACTGGGTTGCCACAATGGTGGAATGGTGGAAAACCCCTGGATCAACTTATCCTTCTCAAGTACATTTTTCAGGTGAGTAATATCCAATTTCAGCTTAGAGATTGTATATTCACAGAAGCCACACAGCACCATACTGAATGCAGTTTATGTGGGAATCCTGGCTGCAAACTTAGCCACCTGGTTACAAATAAGAAGCTGTATCAGGTGATCAATTCACCTTATTGTTAAAATAACTGTAGTGGATAAAAGTTCTAGATAAAAACAAGTAAAATCCAGGATTGGGACCCAGAGTTATTTTGCTACTTTACTAAACCAAACTTGTTTGAACCCTTTTAAAAAACAACCGATACTATTTTATACCAAAACATTCTCTGGAAAGGATAGGCATTATTTACTGTACACAACTGCATGAGGTCTGATATAGGTCCTGATAAACTCTGAAACTGTTGACTTTCTGCTGCGGTAAACAAGGTCCTTATGAGAATAGCACTGTTCAGAAAATGCTTCCAATAATGTAAAAAATAGAAAAATGTGTGGGGAAAAAATATACTTTCAGACAATAAGTTTCTTTTTTTCTTTTTAAGGGTAATATTATATATAAGTTGGAAAAATTGTGGATTTTGTACAGTTAATTTTTTTAAATTCTATAATAACATCTATTATAAATTATAACATTTTTTATATTTACCCGATGAAGTGTATGTTCTTTCACACCCTTGCAACCTTGAAGAAATAATGGCAAACAAACAGCAGTGTCAGGGATGTCAAGTTGTAAATTACAAGAAATTAATAGACCTTTGCCAGCCAATCAGCATCAAGAATTCTCAGTGGCCTTGATATGACAAGCAACAATAAAGGCTAAGTATTCTAAAGGATGCTGTAAATCTATTTAAACAATGCACATGGCAGTAAAAGAACTTGCAAAGAAATCAACATGGACTCGCTGAAACACAGTCCCCTATCCAAGACAGCAGCTCCAGTATTTTACTTTGATGGTAACACTGTGGCTGTAAATGATACCCAGTAATACCCTGCAACTCTGTTTGTTGTTGAGCAGTCATGGCCCAGGTTTGTCTCTAAGTGCTGAGTATATTTACCCTCTATCCAGTGGCATGCTTTGTTGCACTCTGTGAAACAAGGTACAATTCAATTACATGGTGGCTGAGGCCCTGACAAGAGCTCACTCTTGTTTCAATCACCCCACAGGTGGATATGGGGATGAAGAAAAGTGGCGCTCCAGTCACCCCACTGTGGACCACCACAGGGCAATGAGCCATGAGGAGGCACTCAGAAGGTGGTGGTCAGTCACACAGAAAGACCTGCCAGAGCAGAATTCCTACTCATCGAATAGAGTGGTCAGTTAAGAGAATTTTATTTTGAAATTTCATTAAAATTGTAAAAGACATAGCATGCCTACTTTTCCCAATGTCTTTCTACCCTTGGAAGTACAACCAATAATGGCATGTTTTGGTTTCCGTACAACGTAAATATTGTGTTTAAATGGTCCACTGCACAAAATGGAGGCAAAACAACATCTGTTTCAGGGACTCCATTCCAATATTTAATGTCTTTTTATTATACTGACCTTTTCTTCCGTTTCAAAAATTCTACAGTCCATGAGCACTTTGGGGATCTGTGAGTCAAGAGATGTGTACACTGCAGCCATCACATTGATGGCACTCTCCAAGGACCTTCCCATGCCCATTACAGATGAACAGACTCCAATAAAATAAACATCATCAATCATCATGATTGTCACACTTTTCATTGAGTTCATAATTTCCCTGTGAAAATGGCTGTCGATCCATGGCTGCAGAGACAATTTAAGGCAGTAATCAACCATGTTATGAGTCCACATTGATAATTAATGGGTGATGATGGGAGTATGAGGGTATCACGGGAGCGGGTGTAAACCTTGTTTGTGAAGCCCGATGTCTTTCACCTTATTCCTCTCAATAATGTGATATGTTTGTCTGTATTCCTCGGGGCTGGACTGTCTTCAGTGATTGAATGCCGCCATGTCCTGGAGGAGGCCAGATCATTTAACTGCTATTCTCGTCTGTTCCCAATGGGAACTTTTTTTGTGTGTCCTGTCTGCCTCATTGTGTATACAGCCCGTAAATGATATTTATGGATAAAGCCTACAGAGGGATGTTGTGATGATAACACAAACATACCGCAAGCTGCAGAGTGACAGTGAGAAATATGGCAGGGAATTAAGTCAAGATTGTAGTGTTAAGAGGGTCATGTCTACACGGGAGCTGACTGTCGTCAAAGCTGATGAGAAATTGTGCAAAAAAATAGGATACTGAGCTAACTGTAAATATGACCAACACCTTAACCTTACCTTATAAAAACCCACCTATTTACTATTTACCTTATTACTACAGGGACTGTAACCCTCATTTGAGACTATTAGGATTAATTAATATTTTGCTGCCATACAACAAAATGGTTCAGCTTATGTTCAACACCCTATGCAAAATATTGTATACATTTTTTTCTATTTTTAATCATTAAATTGTGTCTAATTTAAAGTGAACATGCCAGTTAATCTTCAGTCAGGTTACATAGATAACAGAACACAAGTTTGATTAAATTGTGTAGTTTTATTGTTCATGCACAAGGATATGAACTGCAAAAGGGACAACCTTTACTTTAGTGGTGTATGAATTTTTTGGTTGCTCATGTGGTAATGGTGTAATTTATCTGCTCAATTAGTGATAGTGAAAACAGGTGTGCATGATTAGTTCCTCTAAGTAGTGAGTAAATGGGTAGTGTCAAGTTGAGGTAGAGGAGGAAGGGTAAAACTATTCTGCAAAGGACATTCTGCTAAAGTTGGTGCCCACATGGGTGTACATGTATGCCCACAGATACAATGCGATTGTCAGCTGTAACATTGTCTTCTGTACTCTTTGCTTTGGTCTAATTCACCTTGTGGTTACCTAAGTAGATGGTAGGTTCCAGTTAGGTGAGGCTGAGAAGGTAAAAGGCACTTGTCACTTGTTTAGTGTGGTAGAAGTGAAGGTGGCAGCTTGCTTTTAAGCTTCGAGGAAGTTGTTTTTTTGTTTATCCTCGTGGGGTTTGTATTTTGCCTGTTTTTCATTAACATTTAAGTGTTTCCTTACTTGCCTGGACTCTTGCCTAAAGTGCCACTTTCTTTGAAATGCCATTAAAGTTTTCCAGTACCAACCAGCATTGACTGCCCTTTATATGGGGCTGCAGCACAACAAAGATAAGCCAGTTATACCATAGCATCTAAAGTGACAATTGCTGGATTATACATAGGACACTCAGTGTTTAAACAATACGTGGATTAGTTGACTATTTGATGAACAGGAAACTAGTCAGTACAGTTGATAATTACGTCATAGTCATTAAAAGGAATTTATCAAGGCAAAAATCCCATACAATTGCTGAATCCAGCCTCTCAGATGTTATTGCTACTTTTCCATTGTTTTTATATCATTGTGCTCTAGGGACTTGTGATGGGTATATTGCTTTTTGATGTTTTTCAATAAGCAAAAATTACAATGAAAATAGTTGCAACTTAAGAGAGAATATATTATTGAAATGGTAGTCACGGCAGCTAAGAGAGGTTTCACTCCATTATTGCTACCTCTTGATTAAAATGTACAACATACATTGATCACGCATTACAATGCAGGGATGACAATCACTACTTTATTTTATGTTTATTTAGTGCACTGACTGTCAGTCTGTTAAAATAGCATGCCTTTAGGACAGGAGAGACTTCTGTGGTCTTTGCAGATGGAGAGAGAGCACACATTTCATCTTGCTGGAAACAGAGAACATCCAGTTCATCCTGATACCACTGGATTTCAGTTTCAGACTTTGGCCTAGTTTAAATAGTATTTGTGGACACAAGCTAACATCACTCAATAATAACCAAGACTGTAATATGTGACATAATAAACAGGCATAGTCTACATCTCTACAGTACAACTGATTATAGATTGGAAAAAGCATGCATGTCAACCTTTAACCCCGAAGCAATTCTTGCTGACGGCTTTAAACTAAAAATATATATTGCATAAGGATACAATCAGAATGCAGGCAGCACAATTCAAGAGCAGTAGCTTACAGACTTAGCTTTTAGAATAAGTATTTATACTAGCTATGCTACCATAGAAAACCCATCCAAAATGTGGCACATTGACCTCAGGTCGAATTGAAATCACCAGTTTTATACTAGGTAATGCTGCCATTTTGGTTTTTCAGAGTGATTGCAACATTCGGAGTCAGCCCATTTGGATTTTTTTTTTCCCAAGTCGTTTTCATTCACACTGGAGCACTCTCAGGGATTGGCATGAATTTTTACGAAAAACCATACCGTCATAGGTCATTGGAAAAACATTTGGATTCCAATAATTTGATGGCAACTGCATTCTGTATAAAAACCACCAGACACTAACACTGTTCCCTGCATATTATGGATAAAACCTCTGTATTGTGCCTATACTTTCCCCTTTTAGTCTCCTCCCCTTCTCTTCTTTCTATTCATCTATCAGTGCTTGGCTCTGGTCACTGCATATCAGGTCTGGGCACAGGCTAATCGTGCGTCCCACAGGCTCAGTAGGACTCCAGCAATCTGAGGGCAGCACATTACCCCAGACACACTTTAGTGTTGCACAGCAGCCTGAATGCCATGTCCGCAGAGAGAGCGAAACCACTGGCGTTTGGCCCATCATCTGCTTTCAGCAGGTTTCTGGCTCTGTGAAATCATTTTGCACCACTAATGATGTCTTTTCACGAGCTGCAAGCCATCCAAGAGCTTTTCAATTGCTATAGGAAAGCGTGTATTCAGAGAGTAATAAATAACCTGGTTCTAAAGAATATGTGTATAATTTCCTTTTTTGAGCAGTGATAAAGATTCCAGCAAGAAACTTATATGTAAAGCTTTCAATTCAGACATGACTTTGCACTAAAAACACAAACGTGTAGAAGGAGGACTACATTAAAGTTTGATGAACTAGGTCATGAAATATGAAAGCTCTGATAAAGTGGATGTTAATAGGTTGCCTATGGGTGGACCAAGCCTGTAAGTGAGGTGAACCTTCCTTCTGCTGAAACAACTATTAAAAACATGTGTGCGTGCATGTGTGTGTGTGTGCATGCGTTTAAAATGATGAAGCTGCTCATAATGAAACAAAATTGTATAATTTGCACAGAATGCAACAGATGGATTAGTAAAACATTTGCACAGTAATGGATAGTCATTATCCACTTATTAATTTAAGGGGCTTTTTTAAATTACGGCACCGGCTACAGAACTGGTGCAATAATTTACCGACTATTGACACGGAACGGAATTCAATGCCAGTAGTCCACAGCAGGACTTCCACAAGGATATGGAGTTACTGGCCAATGGGGAAAGTAGACAGCTAGATGGGTCTGGGGGCATGTCACTCTGGAGAAAAAATTTGGCGGTTAAAGCCCAAATTTGGTGGCCTTTGGCACATTCTAATGCCACTATTCCATCAATGGTACTGATCTGCATATTTAGGGACTGAGCCCAAAAAGCAGAGGACTACTGTAAAACAGGACCCTATTGTTTTTTTGTGCGTTTCAAAATAAGATGAACAAAAGTTGTTAAAAAACTTTGTAATAACTCGAACGGTTTAGAGTTTGTAAAGTTGTAAAGTTTTCTGTGTCCAGCTGCAGTTACTTATTGTCTCTACACACCTGACAGTACAGATCAAATTAATCAATCTTTCGAAATAAAAGCACACCACACTTGTAAGAAGTATTCCTCATTTTTAAAAAGTAAAATGATCTGATCTCGATGGGCCAGAGTGCGAGGCCCGACCAATGCAGATTTAATTAAAAATGAGTTGTAAACATGTAGTGAATTATTGTAAAGGAGAATTAGGCGTCTTGTGCATTTTAGCCCACACAGTCTGTAAATAGCTATAAATATTTAAAACCATGCCTATTCCTGACTGATCAGAACTTTTTTTAATTAAGAAACATTAGACCTTATTTATTATTTATTTGTTGGCACCTCCACTGTAAGACATGCCACAATGATGGATAATATACTGTTTTACAGGGGGAACATGTTTTAATTCCACATCTTATCTAGGCTATGTAGATTATTTATACATTTTTTAATTATTTATAAAGTAAACCTATGCCTAAATTAACTCTAAAATAACAAAATATGTGAATCATTTGACTCAAATCATGTATATCTACTGTCTTAACTAATATACATGTGAATCAATCCAACTTCTAATCATCTTCATTTTCATCTTCACTACCAGGAGTTTAAACTGAAAGAATGCATTGCTTTCACTCGACTTTCATATTGTGCAATCATCAAGGTGCTGCCACCAGTGTTTTCCGAAGAAGTCGATGCAATTCTTAACGTGTTTTGTCATAAATCATTTCGCTAATATTTGTTAAACAAAGAAGACAACTCTCTGCTCTCTACCCGGCAGGACACAACCTCTGAGCTGAACACAACACACACACACATTCATATAGAGCATGTGGGGGTGGGACTACTTGTTAACTTGTTAATTAAAACAATTTTATTAGAATCAAAAATGAATATAATAAAGTAGCTGGCTGAACTTAAAGGAGTAGTCAGCTGTTTGGCCAGCAGCCGGTGCTTATGGAAAGCTCTGCCACGGCTCTTGGTCTGAACTGGTTTTCCATGCCAATAGTAGTTTGTTCTATTTGTACAGAGTGGGTTTCCAGAATTTATTGCCGGACCTCTTGTAAACCACTAACTGGATATTTTTTATTGTCAAGTCAGGCATTTTAGTGCTGTTAAATGAGATATTTTTACCAGACATTTTCACCATGACGTCAGGTGTTTTACTGCCATTAAATGGGACATTTTTGCTGAATTTTATTGTTTTAACCCAGACCATGGTCTTCCCTAACCCTAACCTACTGGTTTTTGTGCCTAAACCTGACCATTTTAACCCAAACCATGGGAGGGATTGGCGTATCACCTGCAAGCAAAAAACGTTCCTCCATTTTGAAACAATTTGAATTTTATCATGTGATCTTGCGCAATCAATACCTATAGATAATAATTCCATACCAACAATAAGTAGACTATTGATGTGGAGCAACCCGTAACATTTGCCACTTCCTTAAATTAAAGACTTTTATTTTCAGTAAAGTACTCCAAATTTACATCACACTACTAATCAAGGATGTCAAAGCCACAGATGCAAAAACACGCAACTCCGTTGTAAATTCACATCTACAATAACTATGACATAAACATCTATAATAAAGTTTACTGAAGACTTCATCTGAAGTAGCTCCATCTGTGCATTTATTCTACAGCAGGCCTCCATTACATTAAATGCATGAATTGTCTGTGGTTCTTACCTTGAACACTCACAAGCCGTTATTCACACTGAATCTTTGATTTGTATCAGCAATACAATGAAGCATACCTATGAGTCTAGCCATCTCGGTGTGGTTGACACCTTTCTTTCCATTTGGGATCCGTGCTGACAATCAACAAGAGCTTAAATGATCAAGAAAATGAATCATTAAAATATTTACTATACAGAAATGCAAAATATTTGATCAATATTCTCAAATGTCAGATGGGGGCCTGTTTTCCG